>CM074759.1:1255494-2510989 GCA_037355855.1 Pseudo-nitzschia pungens
TTGACAGATCCTCACATACCAGATTTTTTAGTACCGAATGTACCTGGTTGTATGCTCTTGCTGTTGCTATTTCCGCTTCTCTTATGGGTACTATTTTGGAACTAAGATTACCCGTTGAACATCAAAGATTGCATGCCATGTCGAGTCTAATTTCTACAGATGATTCTTATAATCGACAGTTTTCGCTTGTTAGTTCTTTTTTGGTTTACGGAAGTAAGATCTTAACGGGTTGAACATCAATCAAAGGAGACTGCATGCCACGTCGTCAATTTTCATTGACAGATCCTCACATACCAGATTTTTTGAGTACCGTACCGAATGTACCTGGTTGTATGCACTTTCTTACGATCATCATCAGTTACCAAGAGCAGTTTTCTCCAGAAAACTCTGTTCATCGAAAAATACTTTTTTCCCATAAAAAAAGTTTTTCCTAATACTTGAAAAACAACACTGAAAGAAACAGACAAGCGCTCGAAGATTGAACCATGCCTCCTCCAAACACGAATGACGAAAATAGTAAATTCAATGTAACCTCTGCTGAAGACCTCCGCTCAAGTATTTCCAATCTTGGAGATTTATTCGTTGATCTTGGTGTGAATATGCTGAAAGAAGATTCGCTCAAGACTCTCCGTGGTTTCTTATCAGGAACAAAGCCAGACAAGAAGGATTTCCCGTACAGTACGGTCTTCATTCAATCAGAGATTGCACACGAATTTGGGGACGGACAGACTCAGTCAGAATGGACTAAGTCCCTTAACGAAGAGATGAAGTTCGTCTCCTTTGGTGCAGTTAAAGCATTGAAGACTGCGAAAAACAACGGGACAGCCCTTACGTGGGATAATGTCTTGCCTCTGTTGAATAACGAAAATTTTATCACTGCGGTGCCGGATAGCCACAAGAAGTCTTATGAAACTTTTGATTCAAGTGAAGGCATGAATTACTTCAAATTTGATGGAGCTCCTAGCAAAACTAAAACCAACGAAATCACAGCGTGGTTCAAGCAGAGTTTGACCGCACTCGATCCAGAAGTAAGTGGTGACTTGTCGAATTTTTCTTATAATCATCAAACTTCTTCTACTCACATTTGTTTCGTTGGAAATTCCGTAATATTTTGTAAGATCTGGGACAGTTCTGCCCTTGTCAAGCATGGTGTTGTGGAGAAGCTAGCAGAAATTTCCGCGGAGACTGGAGCAGCTGTCAATAATTTTAAAACCTTTTTCGCTAACCGTGACGAGAGATACGATAAAGTGTTGGAACTTGGGATTGTCCGTTTCCCTCAAAAAGGTGACCCCCATAACAAGCTCTACCGTGAGCCCCATGTCAAGCTCTACCGAATCCAACTCTTTTTATGGTTTGCTTCTTCCCGTATTGTGTTTGCCCAGAACGACAAAGCGGGTTTCGACATGGAGGTTGACGTCATGGAGTTCAAGCAGAATCAAGTAGTGTTTGATGTCACCGCCAACGATGAATTTATGGCCAAGGTTACTGAAAAGTTGACTGATCCCGAAACATTCGATTTTTAAAGGAGGGACTCGTCGCCGTATATCAGATCTACGACACACCAATGTTTGTTATGACCTAGTAAATCTAGGATAATGAAGAAATGGCACGACAGGTAGAGGTTAGGAAGTGACTTGCAACTATTCGGTTGGGATTATTGGAGGAGAATACCTGGCTCATATTTTGTGAAAGATAGAATCCAATAAAGTAAACACTTTTTAATCCATTATTTCAACCATCTCAACATGTATGTCCATTAGTCGTATGTCGCAAAACTACGACACATGAGAGACAAATCCATGTATTAAGAAACAAGGTTCTCCATGACCATCTTAAGCTTCTCTATGTCGTGTATCTTTTATCAAGACAATAACACGATGATGTACGAGAAATATTCTATTATTAATTAGTACTACGTATTTAGTTTCCAAAATCAGTATCTCCTTTAATACAAATTCTTATTTCAATATATTATCAAAAGCTTTATTCGGTCTCTTAAACAACTGAGAATTTTCTGAAAATACAATTTACCACCAGTGAAATCCCATGTAAAATTATTCTTCAGAACAGAAATCACTACCGTACGGTACGGTAGAACCTCTTCTGATTTATTTATTTACTCAAAAAGAAGACCTTCCTTTGAGTGCTGTACTAAACTCTTTCAAGTTCTCCATTTTTGGTGTTCGAAATTTCGTTACGCTTTTTTGTTGCATGCCCAATCGCTATTTAAAATAATGTTGCCACATTGCTGTAACTTGCTTTTCACCCATCTGATATTACATCTCTGGTTGATAGTGTTTTTGCGTTTGACTTTTTTATTATTTTAGGATCGAATAACGATAATAATAATGAGAAATAAATAATACTGGATTGTTGCCGCTCTCGTCGTTCTCTTGGGGCGCGGCGCGGCACCGCCGCATTCCTACTCTTTATAACCAGCTCTGCTTCAGTACCTTCTTCTCTCCCATTCGCTGCACGGCAAACAGAGCGGCAACGATTCCCACCGTGGTCATTCCCACCAGCCCCTTGTTGAAGGTTTCGGGCAGCAGATCGAACCCCTTGGTGGGCGAGGTCCGGGCGAAGAACAGATCGGGTCCCCCGAACCCAAAGACCAGCGACTGGGATTCCAGCGCGGTCGTCGCCGACACGATGGACGAGAAGGGCTCCGTCGTCCGGTTGTAGTTCAGCGAGATCAGGGGGCTGTTCGGAATCAGTTCCCGGTACGGCACCAGCCCCTCCTTCTTCTCGTCGGGCTTGGCGTCCCCCACGGGACGCCGGGTCTCCAGGATCATCTTGTTGAGGGTGATCAGCGCCCCGTCCGCGCTGGCCAAAAGAATGTTCTGCCGGCTGATGCCCTGCTTGGTCTGGGTCACCCCCAGGGCCGTGACGGCCCTGGGAAAGGCGTAGACCTTGGACAGGACCACGGGCTTGGATTCGCGGGAATCGAAGCTCGAAAAGGAGGAGGACTGCTCCGGGCGCGAAAAGTACGTCAGTCCCTTGGGCTCGATCATGCCCTCGTGCAGGGTCAGGACGCCGATCTCGGTCCGCCTGGTCTTGTCGTTCACGTACGAGTAGACGACCCAGTTCTCCGAGACCACCACCGACACGGTCTTGCCGGTGTCGACGCCGGAGTGTCCGTGCCGGTACAGGACGCGCCCGGACACCGTGTCGACCAGGTTGACGAACATGTTGGGGAGTCCGGAAGCGGAAGCGGGTGAAGTGGAGGATCCGGGAGCTCCCGCACCCGCGGGCTTGCGGGGCCCGGAGGAGGAGGATCGGGCCCCGAGGGCCCTGGCGATCTCGGTTTCCGATTGCTGGTCGGGTTCTTTCACGATTGTCACCACCACGGCCATGTGGGGGTTGATGTACTTGAGCAGCAGCGAGTTGTCACCGAGGATCGTGCTCATGGACTGCATGTCCTCGTGGCGGAGGGGATAGGCCACCCTGACGATTTGCTCCCCGTCAAAGGACGCCATGCCCACCGGCAGCGCGGTCAGGGATCCCGACGACGAAGAAGAAGAAGAAGACGCGACCCGATAGGATTGCACCGTGCTGGAAACCTTGTCGATCTTGTGCGTGTAGAGTCCGTTGGGAGTCTTGCGGAGATGCTTTTGCACCAGGGCGGCGGTGGGTCCGTCCCCGGGAACGGTGGTCAGGCTCGAGTCCTCGCCCAGCAGCAGGGCGGCCTGGCGGCATCCCCCCGTGCTGGGTCCGTAGACGGGGACCACCTGCGCGATGGAGGATCCTTCCGCCGCCAACGGCACCGAATCCCTCGCGTTGACGGCCCCGCTCGTTCCGTCGATGCACATCCACTCGACGCGATCCGGGAGCGCCGAGAGGACCAGTATTTCGCGGCTGTGGGTGTCCCCGTGGATGCCGTGGGCGGCCCGGGCCGCGTTGGTGGTTCCGTGGACCATGCTGTGCCAGACCGCGGTCTTGGGCAGGTCCAGGGACCATCGGATCGCCCCGCGGTCGTCTCCCGCCGAGCTCATGCCCCACAACCGGTGGAATTCGGAGGAGAGCAGGGCCGAGACCTTGAGAAAGCCAAAGAGGTGGTCCCGGTACGCGTACTTTTTGCCGCTGCTCCCGATCAATCCGTTGGCGGTGGTGAGAATCTCGCTGAGTTCCTGCCACTGGGCCTTCCAGCGGCCGGCCAGGGAGAGCCGGTAGGCAACCTCGTCCTGCTCTTCCACCAGATCGTCCGATCCAATGTGGCTGGCATCCAGAATAATGGCGGAGGAGATGCTGGAAAGACCCTCCTCGGCGGTCCAGAGCACCCTGATGTCCCTGGAGGACGACGACGACGACGACGACGACGACGAAACCTCCAGCACGGTCGTGGTGCCCCGCTCCGTTCCGATCAGAACCGTCGACGAGGTGGCGGTTTCCTCTAGCACCGAAGCAATGGTCACCGAATCGCCGTCGGCTCCAAAGGCGGCTCCGGCCGCGGGCAGGGGTGCCCCGGACGTTGCGTCGAACAGCCGGGCCGATTGGCCGGGCGGCGTCGCCAGGATCCATCCCCCCACGGGAGAGTACACGGACGCGGAGGCCTCGCCGGTGCGGATCCGTTTCCACTGCGACGACGACGACGACGACGACGACGACGTGTTATCCTTCCGAAAGAGCTCCACGGTCGCTCGCTGCTCCTCCCCCGCCAGCGCGCCACCCGAGGTCCCGGACAGGGCCACCACGGAGGGATCGGTGGTGGCTTTCACCGCGAGGACGCGGTCCCAGTCGCCGACCCAGCTCGAAGCGGGAAAGACCCTTCCGTTCCGGACGACCTCTCCCGAGGCCGTGACCGCCCAGACGTCGTCACCGATCACCGAGACCGAATCGGTCATCACGGCCCTCGCGGATCCCGGGAGACCCCCGGCGCCGACCTTGGCTTTTCCTCCCCGTTCGTAGGATCCCACCAAAAAGTCGTTCCCGGCAAAGGCATCGCCCCCGGCGGCGGCCCTGGCCATGGCAAAGGACAGGGACGATTCGGAGGTGGCCGTCACGGAGAAGAATTCCACGCCGCCGCCGCCGCCGGTGCTTTCGACGCGCATCGTGTCTTCGAGGCTCCCGGTCGAGGCATCCAGGAGCACCAGTTCCGACTCTCCCGAGGCCACGGCCACGGTCCTTTCGTCGACCGCAAAGACCCGCGGCTTTTTCGAGCCACCGAAAAGAGCGGAAGGAGCCACCTTGGCGTCCCAGAGCAAATCTCCATCGGCGACGGTCCAGGCCCGGACCACACCGGCGTTGTCGACCGTGTAAAAGGCTCCGCTGCTCGACACCGATGCGCCCATGGCAATGCCGTGCGCCTGGGTTTCCGGATCGGGAACGGAGCAAACGTTCCGGCGCCAGCGGAGAGCTCCGGTGGAGAGGCTTCGTCCCGCCACGAAACAGGAGGACCGGGAACCGGCCCTCGGAACGTCCGTGGTGATCAGGAGATCTTCGTCGGAAACCGAGCGGGCCCATTCGAAGGCACCGTGTCCGGCGGTGGCGACGGAAAAGTCCAGGACCCCGGCATCGTCCTTGTAGATGGCGAGGGCTCCGGGGAGGATCGAGGCAATGATCCACGCCAGGAGAGCGATCGCTCTAGGGGTGGTCGGTGTCATCCTGCTGCGGGTAAGATTACTCGTATCAAAATGGATGGAATGGAATGGAATGGAATGGAATGGAATCGAATAATGGAATCAAATCGAATTGTTTGTGCGTTGTGGGTATTGTGCTATGCAAAATGGCCCGTTGGAATGAGAGTGCCAACCGTCCCCTGGGCAATGAATGCGAGTAAGGTTAGGATGATGTTGTGGGTAATAAGTCTTACTCGTAGTGGTTTGTCGTCGGAGCTTTGTGCTCGGATTAGTATTTTTTTTTTTTAAGGCGGTTTCTCTCCGTCGCACAATCCTTCATCATCAGCCGCAAACCTTACCTTGGGGTTTCGATGTTCGACGATGGGTCGTCATAATTAAGAGGTACCGGTACGAGTAAGGTTACCTCGATGGACTTTAGTACTTGCACGCGTAGAAAGGTACCGGTACGTTCAGAAATACAGTACGAAGCACTGTATTGGCACTTAAGGTGAGTGGAGTTGTGGTCCATAAATTTTTTTATGTTTTTATGGTTATTTGTACTTGTTGTGTATGGTTATGCGTACCTATGTTGTAGTTATTTGACTTGTAGGTATTATAGGTATTATTGTATTCAATTGTATGTATATTGTGTACCGTAGGTTTGTTTACCACGAATACTGAGTAAGTTAAGCCTTAGATATTCCTTTTGTTTTGGTTCGTTTTATTATTTTGCCAAGTTATTTTTTTCTTACGCACGTAGCGCAGAATTAATTAATTACGGGTGTAGGTAATTAATTATGTACACAATTAACTAATTACGTACATAATTATTTAATTACGCCAATAAATTACCTAAGACTGAATCACACGCAATGCGCAATATCTTTTATTATCAGTTTACATAATTAATTGACGTAATAAATTAATTACGTGAGTTATATAGGTAATTAATTAATTATGTCAATATCTTATACAATTATGACATATTTAATTATTGACGTCCATTATGTGGGTATTTTAAATTAATTACGTCAATATCTTATTATTATGGTTACGTGGGTAGTTAAATAATTACGTCAAATGAGTGATTCCTGAAAACATTAATTGCATTAAAAGTTAATATAATAACGGTCGCACATGATTAAATTTATGTGTTATGGAAACGATTTAGTTCTAATTAATGCAAACAATGCACGTTCAGAACCAGATCTGTACAGTCGATGCCCCTCGACTGTACAGATTTATTACTCCTCAACGGAATCTAAAAATAGAAAAACTGATCGAAATTTTAGTCGTAGAAGATGGGATGTCAGTCATCCAAAAATTTGGAACATTTGTTCTTTTTTGTAACATGTGTTCTGTAAATCGGCAAGTTGTGTTTCAAATTTGTTCCGAACCGAGTCGCCGGCCTGCTGTAGTAGAGGTTCGGCTAATGAGTTTTTGGTTTTAAGAAAGTGGATTCCAAATTCCTAAATGAGCTAAATAGCCACGAACGGAGAACGACCGTTAAATATCAATCAATGCACGTCCGTTGGGTGCGCAAAAAAATAAACGTTGTTCAATAACATTTAATACTCTATGCAATTTATGTTTTCAGGAATCACTCAATATCTTATAATAATATTATTATAGGGCTTTTAAGAACTGGGGTATATAGACGCTGGTACAAATCCTATTGGAAGCTATGGAAGCTAAGATAAGAACGGAACTGTAGAACCAAAAAGGTGATACTAAACAGGATGCTAGACAGGATGCTAGGCCCTTCCAGTAGGATTTGTACCAGATCTACATACCCCAACTCATAGCTTCTTTACAATATAAGATATATAGGATGCTAAAATAAGAACGGGACTGTAGAACCAAAAAGGAAATACTAAACAGGACGCTAGACAGGATGCTAGGCGCTTCAAGTAGGATTTGTATCAGATATACATACCCCAACTCATAGCTTTCTTACAATATAAGATATACAGGATGCTAAAATAAGAGCGGAGCTGTAGAACCAAAAAGGCGATTCTAAACAGGATGCTAGTAGACAGGATGCTAGGCCCTTCCAGTAGGATTTGTACCAGATCTACATACCCCAACTCTTAGCAACCCTATTATATAAGATATTCAGGATGCTACTAAGATATGGACGGAACTGTAGAACCAAAAAGGAGATACTAAACAGGATGCTAGACAGGATGCTAGACAGGATGCTAGTAGGCCCTTCAAGTAGGATTTGTACCAGATCTACATACCCCAACTCTTAGCAACCGTAAAATATAAGATATACAGGATGCTACTAAGGTATGGACGGAACTGTAGAACCAAAAAGGAGATACTAAACAGGATGCTAGACAGGATGCTAGGCCCTTCCAGTAGGATTTGTACCAGATCTACATACCCCAACTCTTAGCTTCCTTACAATATAAGATATACAGGATGCTAAGATAAGAACGGGACTGTAGAACCAAAAAGGTGATACTAAACAGGATGCTAGACAGGATGCTAGGCCCTTCCAGTAGGATTTGTACCAGATCTACATACCCCAACTCTTAGCAACCCTATAATATAAGATATTCAGGATGCTACTAAGATATGGACGGAACTGTAGAACCAAAAAGGAGATACTAAACAGGATGCTAGACAGGATGCTAGACAGGATGCTAGACAGGATGCTAGGCCCTTCAAGTAGGATTTGTACCAGATCTACATACCCAAACTCTTAGCAACCGTAAAATATAAGATATACAGGATGCTACTAAGATATGGACGGAACTGTAGAACCAAAAAGGAGATACTAAACAGGATGCTAGACAGGATGCTAGACAGTATGCTAGGCCCTTCAAGTAGGATTTGTACCAGATCTACATACCCAAACTCTTAGCAACCGTAAAATATAAGATATACAGGATGCTACTAAGATATGGACGGAACTGTAGAATCAACTGAGGATAGATTTACTACTTCAACCACCAGTCACTACTAGTACTAATACTAGTATTACTAGAGGGTGCTATTAGTAGATCCATCTGAGGACTAGCCTAGAATCAACTGAGGATAGATCAACTACTACAACCACCAGTCACTGTTACTAATAGTAAAGGGCAGTCACTACTACTAATAGTAGAGGGTGCTATTAGTAGTTGATTTGTCTGAAGACTAGAGTAGAATCAACTGAGGATAGATTTACTACTTCAACCACCAGTCACTACACTACCAGTAGATGGTGGTATTACTAGTAAAGGGTGCTATTAATACTAGTCGTTGATTAGTCTGAAGACTAGGGTAGAATCAACTGAAGATAGATCTACTACTTCAACCACCAGTCACTACTACTAGAATCAACTGAGGATAGATCTACTACTTCAACTACCAGTCACTACTACTACTAATAGTAGAGGGTGCTTTTAGTAGTTGATTTGTCTAAAGACTAGCCTAGAATCAACTGAGGATAGATTTACTACTTCAACCAGCAGTCACTACTACTAGTGGTACTACTATTAGAGGGCGCTATTAGTAGATTCATCCGAGGACTAGCGTAGAATCAACTGAGGATTGATCTAATACTTCAACCACCAGTCACTACTACTACGGTACCTTACTATTCCCTTGTTTTTAGGGATTTATTTTACCAAATCAATCCTCGTAATCCACTAATAAAAAATTGTACGATTTTGAACATAAAAATTACAGACTGATTCATACATACTGAATGTATTACGTATGGTACCAAAACTCAATTCGATGCTCATACGGTCCGTACTGGTACCACACTCATGCCATCTAATACCATACTAGCAGTAGCTACAGGCCAAACAAAATCCTTTCGTATTTATTGATTCTACTTGGCTCATCCCGGAACGAATCTAATATTATTGCCACTGCTACCCTTAGTTACCAAACCAAAATCTATCCCTATTTGATTCCCTCTAGAGATGAATCTACTACTACTGCCACTACTCTAGTAGTGTAGTACTAGCTGATGAAAGTACCGGTAATCTTACCTCGTAGTAATCCACTAATAAAAAATTGTACGATTTTGAACATACGGTAAGATCTTAAACCTTAGTACGTACGTAGTACTAAAAATTACAGACTGATTCATACATTCATACATAACCTTAATCTTACTGTACGTATTACGTACGGTACCAAAACTCAATTACTATTTAATCAGTTCTGATAAATATTTACGCCACACATACTCGAAAATTCAATTGCCGACTTTCGACCAATATTACTTTCACTCAACGAAACACCTATCACGGGTTCATTTTGCTTCGACAGTTAAAAATCAATGTTACGTCTATTTTTTAATTCATTCAATTCGCGTCAATCACAATTGCCTTTCATACAACTATCACAAACATTTGTCTAAACCTAACTTAAAATCAACAAATATCATTGCCAAAAACACAAAAAATGTCAAAAACCACAACTATTCGCGGGGTAAGATTTAGTACAGCGATTCTTGCCAAGTCTACTGTTAAAAACAGTGAAATTTCAGTTTTTAACTTTCCCTGGTCTCTCACACTCTCTCTTCTAACGAAGTAAGAGCTCCATTGTGACGGAGGTGTAAATACTCACAACTCCACTAACACTGCGAGCTGCCAACCCTCAGAGGATGCCGCGGCAAATTTATTTCAAACAGTCACGCTTTTCAACAAAAAACAGTGTCAAAGGTCAACGCGCAAAGCATCGCTTTGATTTCCGGCGGCGGCTTCCGGATCAAACGTCCAAACCCAAACTCGTGACTAAAACGACTGAGTGATTCCCGAGTGTAGAGGATACCGCAGCCAGACCCCAGGACCCTTGTTCCCAACCAGGGGTGATAGATAATAGAAAGGGGTGTGCCACTGCGCGATGGAAAAAATTACCTATGCGTGTTGGGGTTGGGGTTTGTATTCGCCAGTCACGCACCCAAAAAGGCCGTAAATTAATCATATGTTTCATACCTAGCAAGGGTATCTGACCCCCAAAAAGCCTACAAATGTAACATGCACGGTAACAAATAATAATAATAATAGTACCTTAAGTAACAATTTCCAACTGTCAAGACGATAATTAGAATGTTTACTTAAGTAACCATTTCCAACTGGTTACCGTTAAATATCAATCACCGTATTAAATTTTCAATACACATTAGAACATTTATGATGGAGATTCAATTTAACACGGAGAATAGTTTAAAAATTTAACACGGGCTGACCAGGTTGTACCAACATCGTCGATGATGAAATAATAATAATACTACGTAATACTTCGGTACGTAATAATAATAATGAATCGAACCAGTCCAAAGAGCTCTCTTCCCAGCCATGAAAGATCTTCCGACAAACGGAAAAATTGAGATCATTGATTGATTGAGGAGATCGACTTCGAACGAAAAATAATGCTCGTAAGCCTTACCGTACTTCGTAAGGTTAGTATTATTTTCATCCATTAATTTCAAATCGGAACCGCAACGGAAACGAAGCCAGAAAGCGCCGGACGGAGCAAATGCTACCGCTGCTACCATTCGGCCGCCGGTACGGAAGCCGAACGGGACGCCTTTTCGGAGCGATCCATCGCCGAGGCGAGGGCGGCCCTGTCCGCGGCCACCGAGAACGACAATGACGACGACGACGACGACGACGAGCACCGCGGCTGCATGAAGCTGCTCCCTGCGAAGATGATCCCGAACGAGCCGGGCCACGAAGCGACCGGATCCTTCCGGGGATCCCTCGTCGAGGGACGAGTTTCGAAACGTCCGGTCCCTCTGCCGCGCGGCGGAAGCCGATGCCGAGCGCCCGGACGGTTCCCGGCTCCGGAAAGGGTGCGAGGAGATGAGATGCGCCGGCGCCCGGAACCGATTCGAGGGACTCCGGGGTGGTCCGGTTGCGTTTGTTTCTTCGGCGACCGGAAAAAGCGCGAGACGTTAGCGGACCCGGGGGGGGGGGGAAGACTCCCGCCGCAACCATATCCGCGACTCGGCGACGGGATGGTGAGTGAATGATAATCATTAGTATTTTTTTGTTCGCGAAATCCCGGGACCAACCGCTGTCCCATGTGTTTGCCAAGCAAAAGATGGGATTGACCGTGTTGCGTTGCCTGGTTTTGGTGTGTTGCGAGCGCTGCTGCGTGCCATAATTTGGTGGGGATGACGATTTTCGAAATAGATAGTAGATTCCGAAGACAGGCTGTGCTTGTAACTGCTGAGGAAAAATTGGATTTGTTTCCGACCCACATAGAAAATTATGGTGTGATGCGATGCGATGCCATGGACACCACGGCAGCAAGAACCTATCTTTGTGCATGGGGTGACGTGTTTCCGAAATTTTGCTACTGCTCCATTTGCAACAGATCACCGCACTCACGACACAATGTTTCTTTCCTCTGCAAATCGTTGTGTTCTGTCAACGCTCTGCTTCTTGCGAATTCTTTTCTGCGCAAACCGGGCATTCCATTCGAGAACAGGATGGCTCGGAGGACGACCACGACTCTTAGCGACAGTGACCAAATTGGCAAGGCTAGTTCCTTTGCTAGACCAACGAAAAAGTCGGGCCGGTGCTTTGCAGGATGAGCTGCTGACTCCCTTCGGAACACTCTCTCGGCAGACACAGACGCACAACTGTACCAGGCAAAATCCGCAATCCAAGACGGGAATGCCTCGCCAAGAGTTGCGCGGTGCTTCTTACACAGTTCGAATACGTGTGGAATAGTTCAGATACATGACATGGCACCCTCCGGGTCGCTCGCGAATCCGCAAATTGGATTTGTTCTCGGTCTCTCGACGCTAATTACTGCGGATCTGCGAGTTCACCACTGGATACTGAGAATTCTGTTGTAACACGGATTGCGGTACTGAGAATAAAGATACTCCTGGACAAATTACAATGTTTTTTAAAGTTACAACAGAAGGGTTCTGCGAAATGCGTTTGCAGCTGCGAATCGTCCCGAAATACAGAGAACGCCAATACCTACGCTGAACGAAAGGATTGTGCTTCTTGTCAAGAGTGAATCGTTCATCGCTGACTATGGTTGTTTTTTTCTCCGAATGAGGGGGGTTCTCCGTTCTTCAGAATTCATCTTCGAAAGACTCGGCTTGGTCTCCTCCGTGGTTCGACTCTTCGTTCTCCAGCGACTGAGTTGGTAGTTCTATTTCTCCCGTGTACTCGATCTCGATTTCTTCGTCGGATTTGCTCGGTATCACCATCAAACGTTCCGGAGCGATCTCGTTCGTTTTGTCTTGTTCGTCGTCGTGCGGTCCGATCTTCCTGCGCATTCGTTTGGTTTGTCTCGGCATCTTCGGCAGCATCGATTTGTTCCGGCACTATGGTTTCTAGCGGCTTTTCGTCGTGTGTGCCTTGCATTGGTTCGATGTCCTTCTCTTCGTTCGCTTGCATACTTTCGAGTTCTTCGGTGGGCTCGTCTTGATCGGCAGCGGAAAGCTCTGGTGAACCCTCCCTTGGTGCTTCGACCTCTATGCCCTCACTCTCTAGCTTGTCGTTGTTTCTTTCTTCGACTTCACCATCGGTTTCAAATCCCGATGATTCTGGTTCTAATGAAGGAGGGATCGGCTCGGTCGTCAAAATAGCAGATTTTTGTTCCGCTTGTTGATCTTCTACGTGTCCTTCACCATCGGATTCCGGGAGAAACTCGACTTTCTTCTTTTTGATTTTCTTTTCCGCTTTGGCTCGAAGATGCTGGTGATTCATTTCCCATTCCATGCCTCGGATGGCGTGCTCTTGGTCCAGCTCCAGCTTCATTTGTTCCATTTCACGGCGTTGGTCTTCGATAATCCGTCTATGTCTTGCGAGCTCGTCTTCTTTTTCTTGGGCCCAGGGACTCTCTTCCGGGGTGGATGCATGGGTGGCATCGTCCAAGAAGTCTATGCGCAAACTCTTTTGAAACTGGCGACGTCGATGCGCGGAATTTCTGTAGCGCCGACCAACAAGGTACCCAATGCTCAAGACTGCTGCGGTGGCAAGAATCCAGAGTGTTGCCTGGATTTCCACTTCCACGTCGTGCCAATCAATTCCACCTTTCCCGTAAGTCACACCATCGACCTTGATCGCTAGGATAGTTCCCTGTTTGGATGCGCGTTCTAGGTCTTCTGTCGATGCTGGTTCCATGTCGGTCTTTGTCTCGAACTTGTAGCACTGGTTGCAATTCCGATAACCAGCGTCGTCGTAGCAATTGTATCCCCACTTTTCCTCGTCGCCTCCTCCGTCGTCTTCGTCCAATCGACGGAAGCGATCTTCGTCTTCGTACGTCGGAACTTTGTTGTAGGCTCGGCATGGCTGGCACACGTGATAATCCATCATCAGATCATTCCATCGAATCGTATTTGCCATCCAATTTTCAGCAACCTGGATTCCTTTGTCTTCGTCGTAATAGTAATAGGTATACCATTTTACAATGTAATTCGCAAAACTCATAGTGGATCTCTGGGTGCAGTCTTCATCTACATAAAGGCTTTCTGTAATGTTTCCACCTGTGAGTGGTGTAAGACCTCGGTAAACAGTGTTCCCGTCGTCGTCTTCAAGGTACATTTGGTTGCAACCCTGTGGGATGTAATCTTGCCTGTTCGACATGAACTCGTAGTCACTGCTGCTACCATCTCCGTCCCCGCTGCCGCTTTCCTCTTCTTTGTCACCGTCCCAAATACAATAGCCTTCGTGCTTAAATAATTGTTCCGCCCAATCCGTGAAACCGTCAGTTTCCTTGAAGACACCGATGAGTTGGAAGTGGCTGCGAGAAGCGTGGCAATTCATCTTGGCACAGCGAGGCGTCTTACAGGTAGTTTTGTCCCATGTAGAAGTGATGTGATCGTAGAATTGGTATTCTCCAATCTCGTTTCCACGATAGTGCGGGTCGTGGTATGCGGCCCATAGAACCTTCCGGGAGCAGTCGTCTCCGTCGCCACTGCCACTACCGAGACCCCGTCGGTTTGACTTTTGCGTTCTTTTCGAGCCAAACAGTTTTGTAGTGAGCTTTCGGTAGATGTTGGACTCATCATAGTTGTCGCCACTTTTTTGCTCGATATCGCAATCGATGTATGCGCCAAGATAACGCCAGGCCATCGAATAAGGCTCGTATTGATTCCCCTTGCTATCCACCAAATAACTCTCATAGTCCTCACCAAGATTTCGGTTTTTCCTATGATTCAACTTTCCCACAGGGGCTACAGGTGCCACCCATTCTGGAATCTTCATGAATGATTCCATTGTTTCGGCAAGTGCTACTATTTTTTGTTATGATCCACAACGATGACTGTCGAATTCTCTTCTCAGTAGGAAGAATAATTACCATATGTTGATGTTCTGTAGGTGAATGCCATGAGATGATTAGTATTCTAGATTTTGATTTTGATAGTCCGCTGTCGGTTTCGTTGCGCTCAAATCAATTTCAACGCACAACGTATCCAACAACACGCGTCAATGTAGTGCCCCAGATCACCGTAAGGAATGATACTGAAAATTACAATAGAAAGTGCGCGCAAAAACTTGAAAATTTTTGTTCGTAACGAAATGTGGTGACCTTTACTATGACATAGTGACTGTCACATTCTCAATAGCCCCTAGACATTGAGGGCTATTACTTTATCTAAATCTCGGTCCTGTTGGGGGGCCGTACAACTCGTGACCAGCAACGGCGAAAATTTGCAACTGCTTCATTTGGCTTCGATGCAGTATTCAATATTCTGCGACATCTGTGGTGATCCCCATCCTACATCCTAATTTACCTTTGTTGAGTATCCAAAAGGTGTCATCACCCGATTACGCAAGGTCTTGCACAATTGAAGCATCTACCTCGTTTGGGGCATAGACCCGTTCAGTTACAGACCTTGGCACGTCATTCACTGTCTCTCCGTCCAATTTAATGTCAAGAACAAATCAACTACGAAGTAATTGCTAAAAATTGAGAAAGACAGCAAAGCTGCGAATCCTAGAAAGTACAGGGAGTTCTGAGAAAAAACAAGCTCATCGAAGGCTGAATCGAAAAACCAAATATCGAGTAACAAGGGGGGGTTGGTCCAAAAATTTATTAGCTCTGTGACTATGGAAAGGCGTCGCCGCTTGCGCTTCATCCCAACGATTCGTGTTCTCCAAAGTGAAAAACAAGTTTGTGAAAAAATCAGGCGATTTCTGACAAGATTACTCAGCTCCGGCAAATTTTGGTTTGTAGGAAAACAAAACAGAATCTCACCACAGCAGTATGACACCGTGGCCGAGCGGTTAAGGCGATCGACTAGAAATCGATTGGGTCTATCCCGCGTAGGTTCGAGTCCTGCCGGTGTCGTTTTACACTATGGACTACTTTTGGTAAGTTTAACTTCCCTCGGACATGCCCCAGGGAGCTCTTTCGTCATCGAGCCCAACGCATCTCAATGCTTCTCAAGGAACATCAGGAGTACTACGCCGTAATAAGGTTTAGTTCAGGGAGAGATCAGTCTTTCAAATCGATATAAATCAGGGTTTCTGCTGCTGCCGTTCCGCTACCGGAACACCGGCGAGCGCAAGATATGGGAAAAGGAATATTTTCACCAACCGACTGGTATGCAGACCGAAAACGACGGCGTCGAGGTCGGGCAGGACAAACGATGTCAGTTTTCAACACATAGTGAAGAATTTTATGAACACGCCGAGAACTATTCTGGATCAGAAACTCTCCTTGGCACAACTGGTTGGAAGATCATCGTATCTTTTTACGATTGCTGCCTTTGCCGAGACCGACATACTCTATCTGCGTGCATTTGCGCTCTTTTCTTCTGCGCTGTCGTTGGGTTTTCAATGGTTGGGCGTCCCATCCCACAGAAATATCCCCTCTACTGGAGCGCTTTGCTGATGAACATCAATGGGTACAGGGCATCCTCTCTTTACTTTGAGCGGAAGAAGGCGGATTACATGGGAGAAGATCTCGAGGAGATCTACCTCGCCGGTGATTTCGAACGGCGTGGATTCCATCGCGTCGAATTCCTCAAATTATTCGATAGCAATGGAGATTGCGCTCCTACAAAACATTACATAAATAAGAACGAAGTCCTGGTCATTGAAGATTCGGTCAATACAAAATTGTACTACGTGATCGAAGGAAGGGCCTCGGTGCGGGTGCCGAAGCCAGACCGGCGAAAGGGGAAACAATTCCGACACGTGGCGTGGGTGGGCGAGAACGAATTCATAGGAGAAATGAGCATGCTGGATGCGCTGGACAGGGATGCGCATTCCATCGAGCGAACGTCGGTCCGTGTCGTCGCCGGGGAGGGCGGAGTCACGGTGTACGAGTGGGATTTGTTTCGGTTGCGAAAATTTATGTGGGAACGACAGAACCAGCAGGTCTCGAACGCACTGCAGGCGTATGTCTGTCACGACCTTCGACAAAAGTTGCGAAAGAATACCGATTCGATGGTTAGACGAAAAACGACCTCGTGTGCTGACGCAAAAGATTGATTCTTGTAATAGAACGCTTTCCCGTGAAAACGGGGTATCGTCGATAACAGGTATAATGAAAGAAACTTTCATCTGGGATCGATCCATTGATTACCGAAAGAACTGTTCTCAACCAATCAAAGCAACCAGATCAATACAAAACAATCTAAATGCCTTGAATCAGCCCAGATAATGTAATGATCAATCGCATTGCTATGCCATCCCCAATGTGACTGGGTTGCGTAGTTTCGATGTCAAATTCTAAAGACCGATTTGGCACAAATTGTTAACGCAAGTATTCAATAGTGGATCAGTATAATGAAAGATGTATTTTTTTGTGACTGCCAATGGTATTGATGCCAGTCCTAGATGCCATTCCGATGGTCATTGATTTCAAACACAGTGATGGCACGTAACAACGACCCCGAAAATAATGCGACTAGTAATACCAGTACTGTAGTCGTTGGTTTCATATTACTACTTGAAAATACCAGATGTTTGAAGAGAGTGCAGGAATTACACGTAAGTTACTGTGGGATCAATCCGAAACAAAATGTGACTGTTTCTGTTGATTGGATAGGGATATCGATCGCGATAACTCTACCAAGTCTCAAAAAGCTATGTTTGAATGATGTACTCTATTGACTAGATTATTCAAAAAGAATGAGAACTGATCTATTGATCCATGTTCTCCATCCTTTGTTACTATTGTCATTGATCAACTCCTCATGTCGCAGTTGGTCGCAGTTGGATCTTTGATACAACAATGTCATCATTTGACCATCTGCTCATTACATTTTATGATTCTTCACATTAGATCACATTCAACTCATACGACATGTTCATACCATTCGTATGACCATACATTCGTTGCTCGTCGAATATTATTCCTCCATCTCCAACACACTCCTGTGGTTACGTAGACCACTCACCCAACTGTACGGGTGTTCTCCGTGACCACATCATTGGGATTGGACCTTGCAGCCTTGGCCTGGTAGTACACCTGTTTGTAGTGACTGTAGTCATTTGGGGTAATGCCCATGATGGCGTTGCGGAACTTCTGGAACAACGACCCTTGCAACGGCTTGGTATAATAATCGGCGATCATCTCCTTGGTCGGGCAGTACTCGATGGTCACTTCCCCTTTGGCAACCCGATCCGTTACGAAGAAATACCGTATATTGATATGTCGGGTGCGCTTTGTACTGGACGCTTTCCCGTTTCGCTCCAATCGCATCGAGCTCTCATTGTCTTGATAGAGAATGTTGTTAGCCCCGAGGACTGAGCCATGGTCGGCTTTGTCATCCGGAACCACGTTGTCCCGGACATGCTGACCCTGCGCAATCAGGAAGTATCTGGCCCAACAGATAAAATTCATGTTGTCATCCACTCCCACCACTTCGGCTTCCGTTGAGCTCTTGGTGTTGAGTTTCTGCTTGGTCGAGACAGACATGACAGCTCCACGTCCGAGTGTCATCATTCCTCCGGAATGGCTCCGCATGTCGTCGTGGACCGCGAACGCTGCATCAACATACCATTTCACAGTACCTGTCTTGTCCCACCCCAAAACCAGCGGGAGGAACCGTGTTTCTTTTAGGTAGCTGAGAACCCTCTTTAACTTCTTTTCATCGTCAACATCAGGGCTCCTCACCCTGGTGCACAGATAGGCGATGGCAGTCTGGATATCCGGTCTAGCGCGTTTCGACGCAAACAGCAATTTTGCCACATACCGGTGAAACTGCTCTGCGCGTGGCTCCGACAATTTCTTGGCGTCCGGGTTGACTTTGAATAGATGGTCTGCGGCAGGGGTCACCGCCTCGCACCCGTTGAGCTCCTTCGGTAGGCCCTGCAGGATGTCCTCGATGTAGTCAAACATCGTAAACTTTACCTTTCCTTTGTCAGTGTAGTCAATGGTCATGCCCACATAGTCGTGAACCCTGCCCCGAGTCTCTGTCAGGGGACTGATCTGTCCAAACTCCTTATTCAAGTCTTCTATGATTCGGGACACGACCTCCGAATCGACGTGCGATATCTTGAGGTCATCGACATGCCAGACTATTGTGCATTGCTTGCCATCAATTATTTTGTTTACAGTGCACATGTCATATGGGTTCATTTCGAAACCCCACTCGAGCAGCTTGCCCGATAGCTTCTCCCAGAAGAGGAGTGCTGCTCTTACTGTTCCGTAGATGGCTTTCATCGCTTTCCCGTATAGCACCTTCTTGCCTTTATGATGAAGAAGTCTTGGCCGATAGGTGCCTGGATCCACTCGACAAAGCAATTCAGCCATTGTTCCATCTAGTTTGATATAGACATTTTCTCCCTCAGGCATGTCTGTTTGCAGGAAGGCCCCTGGTATGTCAACAGTGGCAACATCACGTTCCTCAATTGCATCAATTACACATGACAGCATCAGTGCATAAAGGGATACAGTTGGAGACGTTGAGTCTTCCTTTGATATGAACTCTCGCTGCGGTCTCCCATCGGCACATCCACGCCCCTTGATCTTTCCGGTGCGCTTGCGCTTCAGGAACATCAAATACTGCAGGGCTTGCTGCACCACCTCCTTAGTGATCTCCTTGGGCTCCAGCACGCGTATGACGCCTCTGTCATGTAGTTGTTGCAGTTCCTTGAGAACGGCGTCCACTCCTTGTTCACCGAAGATCTTTATCCCTTGATTGACTCCGTACTGCTTGGTTACTTGTGATGCATCCAAGTTGTTGTAGTGTCCTATAGCACTGGCAACAAGCATCACTCGCTCGTTCTGAGTGGCAAGTAGATTAACAGCATTCCGATACCCTGCGGTGAAGAACGACCGCTCGTGATAAGTGGATTGATATCCGTCCTGGGCTCCGAACTTGTTGTGTGTTCTTGCCACCCTAGGACGCAGGCTTGGTGGTTCATAAGCCGGCTCGCTGGGTGCAGGTCCTGGCTCGTCGTCCTCCGTGGTTGCCCCTTCGGTACTTTCTTCGGTGTCTTCGATGCCGTCCACTCCTGCTTCGCTCGGGTTGTCCACTCCTGCTTCGTTGAGGTTTTCAGGTGTACCGACTGTAGCTGTGTCGAAGTCCGTTTCAGTGGAGTCGGCGAGCGCCTGCTCCTCTTCTATCATCCCGGAAAGCTCGCTATCATTGTCGTCTGCATCGGCGTCTGGACGGTATGTTCCGTCGGAGGCATTATCATCGGCGAGGGATCCCCCATCGTCTATGTCCATAATGGTCGACAGGCCCTTGCGATCGCCGAAAAGTAGGCCCTCTGGCATCTCCTGATTGTTGGCGATATCTTCAAGTTTTCGGGTGATGGTTGTTGGCATAGGCAGAGGTGTTCCTCGCTGACGGTGGATCCGATGCCCCGTGTTCACATCGAAAGCATAGAACCCCCCGGTTAGTTGTCCCGTTGGTCGCAGATACACCGCATCCGTCGTTCTCGGGTTCATTGAGTTGTCAGTTTGTTCGTGGTGCACCTGTAGGTACTGGAGGAATTGGAACTTCCCATCTCGAACTGCGTCGCATGGGATGCCAGTCATTAGTTCTCGAGTCGACATTGTCTCGGACACACCGGTTGTTCGACAGTTGAGCCAAAAGGTTGATGCATACACCAACTCTATGAGGCATCGTTTTGGTAGTCTACGGACTGGGACATGGTTGATGATGCATCGTACGTTCTCCTTCAAGGTTCTGTTGCTGCGTTCGATCGTTGGTTCATGCTGCCCTGCTGGTACGCAGTGTACTGATATGGGGTCTGGTAGGGATATGAGATCATTACTAAGACAGTGGAATTGGTTGTCGGCGTGGAGCTGGGTTACCTTGAATCCCCGGCTCGCATACTGACCAACGACTGCTTTGACATGTTTGAGTAGTGTGTTGAGCTTCATGTCGGTGATTGCCACTGCTGTCCTGAACTTGAGATGTCTGGAGATTGTTACCAGGAACATTATCCCATTCACTGTAATAATATCCACGAATAGTGTCACGTTACCATAGCGCTTGAGGATATTCTCTGGTACAGGGGATATGTCCTCATGGACGTGGTGTGCTTGCTTGCGTACACTGGTGCCTTTTATGATGCTTGCATGTTTGCCGTAGATCTCATCCATGATGGCCACATCCCTTCGTGACACTGGGCAGTTCTTGATAAGATTGTTGTCGATCATTTTGATGAACGCTTCTTTCGTTGGGAATCCCAACGCTTCCTGTAGATCCCTGGCTTTCTTCGCGCGGCGGCGGTCCAAGTCAGAAAATGATTGTTCTTTCGTGAGGACAGTGTCCATTGCTAGTATATTGCCAGGTTGGTTGGTCATATCACAATAGTACAAGTTGCAGTTGGATCGCTGAAACTTGCGTGCGGGCGCGTTCGGTCTATGGACATAGATCGCGTTGTCCACAGCGGTGTCCATGGTTACTCGATACTGATCAGATACGAGGGCAAGTGAGAGCACGTTGGCTATTCCTTTTGGGTAGAACCATACGTCTCCGAAGCCGGGTAAGGTTGCTTGCATGTTTGTTCTGGTCGTTCCTGAGTTGCAGTGGATTGTCATGTATTGTCGATTTTCTGCCTCTCGAATGTTTGTTACCAGTTCTCGGTTTACAATCAGATTGATCGACGACTCGCTGTCCAGGAGTATCCAGTTTGGGTTAATGGTCGAGTGGTTTGTCTGCTGTGCAAGGAGTTGCTTGACTGCACTTGTGTATTCGAACTTCGTTTCTGATTCGCGCGCTCTTGCTTCTCGTTCGTGCAGCGTACGGCTTGGTTCGTTTGCGTTGTTCTCCTGATAGCTCCAAAAAGATTTCGAAGAATCAAAAGATTTCGAAGAATCATGGTCACTCCTGGAGTGATTGGGAGACGACGGATATGGCCAAGTGTCGATGTCAATAATATCATTAGCAGCGACGGAAGAGTCGTCATCGCTGCTGTCCGCGGGATCAAAGCGAGGGATGAGCCCGGGGAGAGAGTCAGGCACCGTGGACGTGTCGACCGACGAAGCGTCGGAGCCAGTGTCCACCGATCCTGCGGTAACAAACAGATACGACGCAGAGCGGGACCGGTTGACGGTGTCGTAAGACGGGCGCCCAAGTTGGAAGAATTGGTGACACTCGTTGCCGAAATCATCGCCATTGGTGACTGCGGTGACAAGAAGTTGGCGATTGGTTGGATCATTGGCGAAAGACGAGGGCTTGCTGGCGCTGGCGGCCTGAGCAAACGCTGCCGTGTCGAGTGACTTGGTATCACCAGGACCGCGATTGCTTTGGCGAGAGCGCCCGCTGGACCCGGATTGTCCACCGGATCCGGTGGATGGGGCGCCATTCCCTCCGCGTCGGTTCGAGGTGCGCTTTGTGGCCTTGAACGCGTTAAGCATGTCGAGTGCTGACGCCGGGGTGGCCGGGTATTGATCACTCGCCAAAGTATAGTTGTTCCCTAAGGTGTGCTTCAGCGACGCCGATGACGAGTCATCGTCGCTTCCTTCCACAATAATGGTGGCGAGGAATCGCTGTTCCATCACCCGATCGATGGACTTGTCGATCCCAACTGGGGATGCGAGATAGTCATCGTAGTTCGAGTACTTGGCACTGTAGATCGAGTTAATACCGACCTCGTAGTCGAACAGGGCCTTGCAGATAACCGCACCACCAAGTGACTTGACGACTTCATAGTTCTCCTTGATGGTCTTGACGTAGAGCGCGGGCTCCATACCACGCTGCTGAGTGCATATGAGCTTTCGGAGTGCCCGCAAGAGATTGGTTGGTGGATGAACCTTGGTGCGGCTGGACTGGTAGCACATGGTGCGAAGGAGCTTGAGCAGTTGAATGACACATTTGGAGGATGAGATCTCCTTCCAATCGGCGTGCCCTTTGATCTTTGCCTTCATGCCTTCGTCCACCTGGCCAAGAGTAACCCTGTACATCTTTTCCATGTCGCGGTGGTACTCGATCCACTCCTCGGCCTTGATCTTGAGTTCTTCCTTGTACATGTCCATGAGCACCTCCTTGAGCTCAGTGTCCTCTTCCTCGACGATGTTTCCTTTGTCGTCCTGCTTGGTGGTCGTATAGTCTACCTTGCATACCTTGGTGGGTGTGAAGTCTTTTCTGGTGTACCTCTTCATGTTCTCGATGGACGTTCCAACCTTTGGAACGTACTTGGAACCACCCATGGTCTGGAGTCGTTCCCAGAGTTCAGCAAACGCCTTTGGTCCTGCGTCCTCAGCAATGAGGATACCTTTGAGCTCATTCTGATTGTGGCCAACAAACTTCTTGGATTCCGGTCGCTTTGTGGTCGATCCATTAGTATTGGATCCGGGCTTTTTCGAAGTGATGGCGCTGGAGGAGGTGGCGTTGCCGGTAGTACGGCCCCCTTGCTGGGGGCTTGTAGTGGACTTGTTGTAGTCCGTAGTAGTGGGTTTAAGTTCCATGTTGGTAGGTAGTTGAAGTGGTATCCTTGTCCGTAGACAGTACGTTGGCAGAGTACGGTATCCTTGACTGTACGCGCCAAATAGTTTTCTTTTTGAATAATGTTGATTGGATAGGGATATCGATCGCGATAACTCTACCAAGTCTCAAAAAGCTATGTTTGAATGATGTACTCTATTGACTAGATTATTCAAAAAGAATGAGAACTGATCTATTGATCCATGTTCTCCATCCTTTGTTACTATTGTCATTGATCAACTCCTCATGTCGCAGTTGGTCGCAGTTGGATCTTTGATACAACAATGTCATCATTTGACCATCTGCTCATTACATTTTATGATTCTTCACATTAGATCACATTCAAATCATACGACATGTTCATACCATTCGTATGACCATACATTCGTTGCTCGTCGAATATTATTCCTCCATCTCCAACAGTTTCGGGAGGCAAAGAGAAGAGCTTTGTTGATAGCGTAAGATTACTTGTCTCTTAAAAACAAAGAAAACAATGACCTACCGCAGTACTGGCGAAGAAAATATGTGACAGCTGTGTACTTTAACAAAATAATTCGTCATAGGTCCGCTCCGGGATTCGAACCCGGGACCTCCTGCACCCAAAGCAGGAATCATTCCCCTAGACCAAGCGGACAATCTGCTTCTCTGCCTCAGATCGTACGCATTCTCTATATATTCTCTCTTATTGAATTAGATGCGATTTCACTCCATCCCACCCAAACTTCCCAAGCCCATTCCGCGTTTTTTCCACTCATTTTCGATCATTCCAAATTCCTACCGTATGTTATCTGTTGGCACGACCAAACGCTTACCGGTAAAATTAGTTGTTGAGAATCATGTTGAGAATCATACGAGTCGAATCGTCTGCCATGCGTACGTTCACGAAAATAGAATTATTAGTAATGTGGTAAACTGCACCAGAACGCTAACAAAAGGGCAAGCACCACAACGTTAACAAAAGGGCAAGCATGCTGCTCAGCAGAGCAGGTGTCTTACACTTTGAAAATTATCTAGTTTATGAAGTTTATCCAATTTTCTTCTTGAGACTGGACAAGCCTGTTGTTTAATTGACACATTGCTTGTTCCTTCAACATAATTTTCAAAGTGCGCTCGAAAGTCAGCATCTCTACTATAGGACTGCTGCCAGTTATATCCATACCAAGGAATCGATATCACTGCACCGGACGACCAAGGTCGTGACATCGTCACCATGGACGACTCGAAAACCCAAAATGGGATACCAGGCAATGAAGCCAACACCAGTAACAATAGCCGTCAAGGCGGCAATACTAACTCAAACAAAAGAACGAAATCAAAGACCGAAGGAAAGCAGGCACCAGCATTCACCGGTGATGACCAAAACGAAATGAAAGGCATCATCATGAAAGGAGATGCTTTGGCACAAGATTATAAAGCATTCAAGCGACGACTACAAACACTTGGTGGTTCAAAATACGTACCAGAAGTGGGGCTATCGATCAAGCACATGAAGGTGATAACCCGAACAGAATTTGCCCCAACACCTGTAGACGAAAGTGAATGGATGGACAAAGTAAAGTCAGAAGATGGAAAAGAAACAATGGAGGAAAATCCAGCCAAAAAGGCAATCGCACAACAAATGTATCAAGAGGAGCTCAAGCAGAAGGTCAAGGAATACAGCGTATACCGACAAGACATGAAGAAGATCTACGCCATAGCCGTGGGGCAAATCGACGATGAAATGATGGACAAACTCGAAGGACACGACGACTGGGAATCTGTCGACACAAAGCAATGCATCGTGGGCCTACTCACCATTCTACGCAAGATCTGCTATCAGGGAAGCAAAACCAAGGTACACGGTGAAACCAACCTGTTACGAGCACTACGGAAGCTACTCTGCACCCGACAACGAGCAAACAACGCAACCGAGTTCGGAAAGTCAGTGACTGACGCATACGAAGTGGTTAAATCGCTCGGAGGGTCACTAGTCATGAAGGGCTTTGTAATTGCATACCTTGAACAAGAACCACTCATAATCGACAAAACCGCAATCACCACCTATGACACTTACCTTACACTCACGGAAGGAACCCGAAAGGAAGTTGACCGGTTAGTTGAGCAGTCAATTCTCGCCACTCTAATGATCGAAGGGAGTGATGAGGATACAAGCAAGTTAAAAGAAACACTTGCCAATCAGTACAGTCTTGGAACAAACCAATACCCAAGGACTGTATCCCGGGCGATTGACATGCTACAACAGTTCCATAACACGCGAAAAGGAACGCGAGGCAAAGGGAAAGGCACAACCAACGGACGAGCAACCACGTCCAACAAATCAACCGGCTCGGACAAGGAATCAACCACGTTCGTGACGAAAGGTACCGCTACAACAGTCGCAAATGTAACTGAACCGAACAGAGACAACAACAATGATTCTCCACCGCAACCGCAACAAGACTCCACAAAGACACCAGCAAACGCACCAACCAAATCAGGCACCAAGAAACTTACTAGTCGCCAAATGCTCATGGTCGCCGCTAACAGCGACGAAGATTTCGGGGACACCTACCATTCCTTCTTCCAGATGGGTGTTGTCCACAGCTCTACAAATAAAATTATGAGCTCTACCAACCCACACGCTCCAGTCCCCGAACCACGCCACACTCCTTCGCGTGGCGCCAACTTCACCGACAAAACCTGTCCAGTCGTACCGGACCCTCCCGGCGCGCACGACCGACCCAATGCCGACACCGCCACATGTGCCCTAACCGTCGCATCATATGCCTCAACTGCCGAGTCGTCTGATGTTTCGTCTTTCAACACGCAGGCGCGTCTAATCCCACGAAGCTGCTCTTCCCACACAACTTCAACTGACAGTCACCGAAGCCTTTCCGACCACAATCCGGCTTTCCTCCCCTCTCCGGATCCACCTATTCCCCTTACCATATCCATCCCTCCCACCTCAGACTACCCATTTGTCCCCATTCTTCCGGGAACTGCAGGAGTGGAGCTGGCGGAATCCACTATTCCTCCTACAACAACAGCGGACTCCCCCCATCATAATTTCAGTTCCCTACACTACTCAAACTCGATCTCTCCCATGCCGACCATGGCAAAGCCCAGGAGTGAGAGCGCCCATGTAACCAATGGAAAGCCCAGGAGTGGGGACACATCCTTCAGATACAACAAATCGATCGAACTCCTTCTGGCACAACCACGAGGAGGAGTAAACCCCAACTGGATACTCCTAGACAGCGAATCTTCCGTTAATCTCATCTGTAACAGAAACATGGTAAGAAATATCAGGCCGGCAGAAGGTAAGCATAACATGATGACGATTCACTGCAATTCCGGAACCGCCACAACCAACCTAATTGCGGATTTACCTGGCTTTGGCGAGGTATGGTTCTACGAGGAAGGCATTGCTAATGTCCTGTCTCTTGCACGTGTGACTGACCAATTCCGAGTTACAATGGACAGCGCCATGGACAATGCCCTACATGTTCACAAGAGCAATGGAGAAACTAGAAGGTTCGGTCGGTCGCCATGTAACCTCTACTATTGCGACATGACGAAGGAAAGTGGAATACTCCTCGCAATCACCACCGTGGAAGGTCAAAAGAAATTGTACTCCGATCTGGATTGTCGGCGTGCAGAGAAAGCACGCAAATTACAAGAGCAATTATGGCTGCCAAACAGCAAGAGCCTCATCAAAATGATCGACAACAACCTAATTAAGAACTGCACAGTAACACGTCGCGATGTCCAAATCATGAAGGATATCTACGGGGAACACAGTGGAATTATTAAAGGGAAAACAGTCCGACAGCAACCAGAACATGCACGAGAAGACATCCTCCCGGTGCCTGACAAAATCCTGAACATCTATGGGAATGTGACACTATGTGTGGACATCATGTGGGTCAACGGCATTGCATTCTTCCACAGCATCTCCCGGCACCTACGCATTAGATCGGCACGTGCCATTGGCGATACCAAGAAAGCAACAATTATCATTTGCATTGAGACTCTAGTGGGACAGTACGCAAGTCGAGGGTTCTCGGTGGTGGAAATTCGCGGGGACAATGACTTCGAATGTGCAAGAGATGACTTGCTACGCATGACGCCACCAATCCGATTAAGTTGTGTGGCGGCACAGGCACATGAACCAACCGTTGAGCGCAGCATACGGACAGTGAAGGAAAGTATTCGGGCCATGATGCACAGCCTACCAGTGCGCAAGCTTCCCCGAAGACTCCTTATCGAAATGGTATACTCCGCTATCTACTGGCTTAATTGCCGCACCACCAGCGTGTCCCCCACTATTACAGCCCGTGAGCTAATGACAGGGACGTTGCTGGACGCATCGGCCGTTGGATTTCAGTTCCTCGAGAGCATGCAAGCCCACCACGGAGATACCGACAATACCATGCGAGCTCGATCGGACGACGCAGTGTATTTACGCCCCACTGGTGATTTAACCGGTGGGTTCTGGGCATATAACATAGACACCGGAAAGCGTATTCGGCGACAGTTTGCAACGCCCATCCCAATGACCAATGCAGTAATTGACAAAATTGAATCACTCGCAGAACGCGACAAAATGCCAGATGGAGTTCTGGTAAGTACCGGCAGCACAACCATCACAGACATCGACGAGGATATCAACAGCGATGACGACAACGCCAGCGATGCCGACTATGCGCCAGACAGGTCTGATGACGAGTCAGAATTATCCGACCTAATCGCCGAAGACCAGGCCCTTATCGAATCAGAGGACACGTTGACCGCAACAGAGCCCAACCTCAATATTGGTACACCCATTGATGATCAACAGGAAAATGGCACAATTGAGGAAGCAGGCGAGGAGGCAGATGATGAAGACGACCGATCAGCCGTTGAATCAGAACAGCATGATACAGAGGATGTCACCGAGGCAGAAGAAGCACTCGGTGACCGCATTCGGAACACATTCGAACCAATTGCCCATCGATTGCGCACAACTGTACGAAGGACGCACAATAAGTACAACTCGGATGACGGATATGCAGCAACGAGTCGAAGCCGCCTGTTTACTACGGCCGGATTCTCTGCAGCAGTCAGAAAGATTAGCAACGACCACGAGGCAGTCATGTTGGTGGCTGCAGCGATCGAGAACTACAACAACCTTGATGCCAGCCAAGTAACCAAGCAGTACGGGGTAAAGCAAGGGTTGAAGATCTTTGGAGAAGAGGGTGTGACCGCCGTGCTAAAAGAACTACAACAATTCCATGACCGAAGGGTGGGATCTGTTGTTGATCCCCGTAAGATGACCAAAGAACAGGTACAGCAAGCCCTACCGTATCTAATGTTCCTCAAGCGGAAGCGGGAAGGCAAAGTAAAAGGTCGTGGTTGTGCGGACGGCAGGAAACAACGTGAGTTCATAGCCAAAGAGGATGCTGCATCACCTACAGTCTCACTACATGCTTTAATGTTGTCATGCGTCATTGACGCAATTGAAGAACGCGATGTCGCCACTGTGGACATCCCAGGAGCTTTCCTACAGACGGATATGCCGGAAGGTGAGGACGTGTTCATTCGATTGGATGGGACCATGGCAGAGCTACTCTGCAGAATTGACCCAAAGATGTATCGGCCACATCTAATTGACAGACACGGCAAGAAGATGTTGTACGCCAAGGCAGAGAAGGCCATCTACGGAACCATGAGAGCAGCGATTTTATTCTGGGAGAACTTATCTGGAACGCTCAAGGAGTGGGGGTTCGAATGGAACCCCTATGATGCATGCACCATGAACAAGATAATCAATGGGAAGCAGTGCACCATCGTGTGGCATGTAGACGACCTGAAGATATCCCACAAGGACCCAGAAGTGGTTACAGCAGTTATAAAGGATCTAAACAAGGTATACGGCCAAATCTCCCCTTTAACCGAGACACGCGGAAAGATACACGACTACGTCGGCATGACAATTGACTATTCAGAGACTGGAGTTGTTAAATTCAGCATGTTTGACTATCTCGAGGAAATCCTACAGAACTTACCGAAGGAGCTGGATGGTTGTGAGGCAGTGACCCCAGCTGCAGATCATCTCTTCAAGATTAATGGGGCAAGCGAGAAGTTGGGAGAAGACAAAGCCGTGATATTCCACCACTATGTGGCGAAGCTATTATTTATGGCAAAAAGAACACGGCCAGATATACAGACAGCAATAGCGTTTCTCTGTACAAGGACCAAGTCACCAGACACCGATGACTGGAAGAAGCTGAAGAGGGTAATGTGTTACCTAAAGGAAACACCATTCCTACCACTAGTGTTGGGGTGGGATGAGACCGGAGATGTATACTGGCATGTGGACGCTGCCTTTGCAGTCCATGAAGACATGAGGAGCCATACAGGTGGTTTCATGACTTTCGGCCGGGGCGGTGCAATAGCCACATCAACAAAGCAGAAGTTGAACACCAGAAGCTCAACGGAAGCAGAGATTGTTGGGGTAGATGACAACATGTCATTTATCTGCTGGGCAAGACAATTCCTAATGGCACAAGGACAGCACATGACAGATAACAGTGCAACAAAACCGGCATTGGGCAATGGAACGACCATACTATACCAAGACAACACAAGCTCGATACGTCTGGAAAAGAATGGTAAGTCAAGTAGTGGAAAGAGAACCAAACACATTAACATTCGATACTTCTTTGTTACGGACCGGGTGCAGAAAGGAGAAGTAACTATCGAATATATGCCCACGGATCAGATGATCGCAGACTACTTCACCAAACCACTACAGGGTTCCCTATTTCGTAAATTCAGGAATGTTATCCTAGGCATTACTGAACAAGAATACAATGAGTATAAGAAGGCATATTACAAGGCAAAGAGCGATCGCTCGTATCAGACCGATATTGCTAAGAACACCAAAACGGTAACCTGAACGATATCGCAGGAGTGTGTTGAGAATCATGTTGAGAATCATACGAGTCGAATCGTCTGCCATGCGTACGTTCACGAAAATAGAATTATTAGTAATGTGGTAAACTGCACCAGAACGCTAACAAAAGGGCAAGCACCACAACGTTAACAAAAGGGCAAGCATGCTGCTCAGCAGAGCAGGTGTCTTACACTTTGAAAATTATCTAGTTTATGAAGTTTATCCAATTTTACTAATAATTCTATTTTCGTGAACGTACGCATGGCAGACGATTCGACTCGTATGATTCTCAACATGATTCTCAACATTAGTCACTCCTTCCATTGAAATACAATATTCATGCCAAGGTATCCATACTGGTAGGGTCCTGGAATTCCACTTGAATACTCGAAGATGGCAGGGGCGGAATTGGATTTGGCATCGAGATTGGAAATCGATCTTCGGACAAGCGATCGAACAGAGTGGAGTTCCGCCACATATCCTTTCCATACGGTTGGATCAACAGAAGCCGAAGAAGAGCTAGACGAAACCGAAATCGACGCCGAAATCGGTGAAGAAGAGGAGGAGGAAGAAGGCTGTCCTTCCGAAGCAACAAAAAACGAAGAAGACGATGAACCTTTCAACAACAATAGTTCGACCGACGACAATGAACCGCTTTCCGACGACTCCCCTTACGCTTGCTACCGGAAGAGTGTCATCGGGTTGATGCTGTTGACAATCGTGCTGTTTGTGGTGATCGATTCAGTGTTTGGAAAAATGTACATCCGCCAGGGCATCACCGTATTTCTTGAGTGGAACCGCGAGCATCCGGGGACGGGAGCCATGGCCTTTGCCGCCGTGTATTTTGTCGCGACCATCATTTGCGTTCCGGGGGCGCTACTGACACTCGGGGCTGGGTTCGTCTTTAGCGCCAGCTTTGACGGGTCGCTGATGGTCGGAGTCTTCCTCGGGACGCTCACCGTGTTTGTGGCGGCCTTCGCTAGCTCCATAGTGGCGTTTTTACTAGCGCGGTATCTTCTCTACGAAAACGTCCGGGGGCTTTCCCAGAAATACAGCATATTTGAGGCTCTGGACATTGCCCTCTCGGAAAAGGGCTTTCGAATCATGTGCCTGCTGCGGTTGAGCCCGATCACGCCCTTTGTCCTCCTCAATTACATAGCGGGGGTGACCACGGTCCGATTTTCGAGCTACTGCCTTGCGACCTTTTGCATTCTACCCGGAACGATTCTGTATGTCTTCCTGGGTGCCTCGGCGGGGAGCCTGACGGACAAGACCGACAACAGCACGGTGACGATCACCGTGATTGCCATCGGCGTGGTCTTTGGGGTGTTGGCCATCGCACTGACGTCCCACTATGCCCGAAAGGAACTCAACAAGGAAGTGGATCTAGTGAGGAGTCGGCAGTACGAGCGAGCGACGTCTCGGAGAAGAAGGCTGGGGTACAGGCGGAGCATCGAACGCAGACGCCGATCGAGATACAGAAGAAATATTGATCGAAAACGAGCGAAGGGGTCATTGTGATTGTTGATGCTACGGTTGGTTGAGGGTAAAGTCTGCATCGTTGCCTATAGAACTCTGTGTACTGTAAGAGAGAATATCGGTGCTGGTCCAGTCGACATTCTTGAGTCACAAGTTATGATAATGACGGTCGAAAGACAGATCTTCTTTTCAACGTGAATTCAAACGAGTTTTTCAACATGTTGGTTAGTTTCTAGTACTTTTTGGAAGTGAAGGAAAAGCATCAACATACTAATTAGCTCTGATTGGGCAAGTGTGTTAATACCTGCTTAGTTTTTTTTTTTTCTGTCTATCGTCTCCGTGGAAAAGCTACAGCATTGTTTTCGTCAAAATATAACACCACCTGATGGGGAGATTGGCACTATGCTGTGTTGCTCTAAATTCTGCATCGGCAATACTAAAAAGTATGGTATGAAAGTCCGATAGCGCAATCATGCCTTCCTTCATCTTCTCAACGGTTGGCGAACATTTTATCTTGTATCTTCACTGTTGCAAATTCCATTTGGAGATTTGCTGACTGTGGCTTTTTTGCAAAAGCATCCTGCAATCCCCTGCTACGTTTCTGTTTCATCCGTAACTAATACCATGATTCAATCAAACAATGCTACCTTACTGCTGGGTTGTATGATATGTGTAACACCATTACATCTCCACAATTCATTGTTATTTTTACAACTACGAAGTATTATATTAGTTGAAGAAATAATTTGAAAAGAAAATATCCACCATTTTTAATTGACTATTAATTTTACTCAATTTGACATGTTATTTTGCAGTATTTATTTGTCATACTTTATCTTAGAAGAAGCCACCCCCCAAAATCAGAAAAAAAATTTAGAAGACAAAACCAATGTGCAAAGATGGGTGTCTGATGGTGTTGCGTTTACTCAACTCGTCAAACAATAGAAAATGGTTTCAACCACGCCGGTAATTGCTAGTACGTACAACTGCAATTTACTGTACTGTTTCAAATGCAGTCACTAGGCATTACATGCTCAAATTTCTGCACCGTCAATCAAACCTGGGAAGTATCTGACTAGCACAGACCAAATAGGACTACATGGCTACCTAACAAAATGTGATGGACCTCCATAATGTTGACATTCTCCGCTAGACGACAAGGATACTTGCTGTTTATGACTTCTTACTGAGTAGGCCAAAAATCACTTCAAATTACAAGTTGGGCATACAATAAACTTCTTTCACTATCTAAATTAAACCGGGACCCGTTAGAAGATTGGAGCCAGAAGAAAAAGCAATGAACAATGCACCAATTGCATAAGCATTAATGTATTTTAATTAAAAGTAGAAGTAATGAAGTGTTGAAATGAGCAAGCGATTTTGATTTGCGATTGAATCAATCTTGCGTGACTGATCATCGTTTGCGAAACATTCTATCACCCGCAGGAAGGGATTCGCCCTTTTTTTTCGAGACAACTGTAACCTTATGATTATTATTTCCTTCGTATGATTTACAATGGTCCAGTATGGATACCCGTTATCAAATTGGAGGCTAGAATCTTCCCGGCTTCAAAACTCACCAGAACTATTCTTCCTCCATTCAAAGTTCTGGAACAAGAATGCCTTTTGGTCGTCCACATCGATTGCATTAGTAAGACGCAACATTCCGCCAAATAATGGAATTGAAGGCAATCCAGATAACGAAACTACAAAATGAAAACAGAAGTAAAATCGAGGAGCGGTAAAAGGCAGGGTAGTGTAAAAAAATAGATTATGTGCCGCTTAGAAGTTCTATGTCGTAATGTCTTCCGTTATTCGCAGCTTTCTGACGTAATGTCTTTTCATGCGACCGCAATCGGTTTCCGACGTTACCGATTCTTGCCTAGCACATGTGAGCACCTCCAAGGCGATTGCTCTCAAGCGTAGACTTCTTGACATGGTGGGTAAGTAATGTATGATCTTCTTTCAGAAATTCTTCTTCAAAGAGTTTTTCTTCTTCCGCAAGGCGGTCTCGTGCCTCCATCTCTTTGGCACTCAAGCCACTATTTTCCTCACGTTCTTGCTCAAGCCTGCGGTCACGCTCGGCCTGCTTGTTTTCCTTCTCCAACGCTCTTCGCTCCTTTTGCTCGGCCTTCGCTTTTCGCTTCGCGAACTTCTTGGCCTCGCGTGCTTTTTGTTCTTCAATGCGTTTCAGTTGCTTGGGAGAGAGTTCCTGTTTTTCTTGGGTGCTGTCGAATGCAACAGAGTCGTTGAAAACTGGGGCTTTGGCAACCATGATTTGTTTTCCTGTTGAGAGGTTTTGTAGAGTGAAAGTTGTTTTGAACGTTTTGGTGTTTTGTCTTCTGTTGTTTTATGAGAACTGTTTTGATCTCTTTGTTTTTCATCAGAAGCTTGCTTTTTCGATCTTCTGGCTTGTTCCAATTCTGCATAGCGCAGTAAGGTTACCTACCGGTAGTACGAAGTAGAAGTGAAACGGGTGTCAACATTTATTTCATCTTCAAACATCAAGTCAGAAGAACATTAACGAAGATACCTGTCGAGAGATCTATCCGGATTACCCAATGAAAATGACCCCCTAAAAATATCACATGATCAGAACACGAACAGAAGACCCTTGACGCGAACCATGCCAGAGTTATGTCTTGAGATTGAATAATCCTTCCCACGAACTCCGATTTTTGAATCCCGCTTGGATAACGTAATACGAAGTACTCGTACTTTACTTCGTACAAGTTTTTGTAAGTCCGGCTTGTACTCGAACGTACGCTGTATTATTTTTTTGATGACGTAAGGTTTTACTCCTACCGGTACGAAGTGCGGGACGGAGTCGAAAGCAATGCGTTGCCGAAACCTGGACTGATCGTTTGCAATTTTGAATCAAGGTTCTCCAAGACCAAAAAGTCCTTCAAATCATTACGAGGTCTTACTAAACGATGTTTTTATCCTTTTGTGTTTTGAGATGGAAACGCTCACTAAGGTTACGAAGTGTTCCAGTCTACTTCGTATTTATTTCTGACCGTCGGTGGATAGTGGTCTGGGAACTGGCCTTCACGGTAACCTTACGTGCGGAATGGCGCCGGGTAAGACCTTACGAACAAAACGAAATAATGCTTCAACAAATGCCTCTACCTGGTAAGGTTACTATTGCACGTACAACTCGTAAAAGTAAAAAAGACTGGTAACCTTACGGCGGTAACTTACCGTAAGGTTTTCGGCACCTGTCATGAACAACAACAAAACCAAGATCGAAAATCACTCTAGGTAGAGTTCGGACGTAAGCCTTACCGTAAAAGTAAGACTTACTGGTACGAAGGAGTAAGACCTACCGGTACTCGTACTTGTACGCACTAAGGTTACGGTACAATAATATTATGTTTCTTTCTCTGGAAAAGAGATAAGGTTTATCGTCTAGTCGCGGCGATGCCCAAAATCGGCGCATATACGCTTTTGCATTTTGGAGCAATCCTTACTTCTAAAGTGTTGATCCAACAGCAACAAGTAATGGCTCGTTAGAAAGCTTGTATTCTCCTCTTTCAATAGGTGTATGGTACTATTCACTTTTGAGATGGTCTTGTTGTTGCAAATAGTACTCAACCAAGTTGACACATGATGTATATTTTTTGAGCATGCCCTGATTCGGGCATCCTTTTTTACTAGTAAAGACTCATTCGACTAAAAATATTCCAGTACTCAGTGGCCGTACCGTATGTTACGTGATGTTCTAAAACACTGTCGTTTTTTTTGGTTGCGCATCCCTTCTAATTATGACCCCTGTGTAAAAAAAATACTAAGGTTTACGGTACTGAGTCTGCGGGAAATCATGTTTTCCTACAATTGGTCCTCCAAAAAACATGTGTTGAGGGAATCGAAACTACATTTAAGGGGGAAAAAATGAAGAAATTCCCGCAGAAGCAATAAAAATTCCCACAGAAGCAAAAAACGCTCCCGCAGAAGCAGCAAACGCTCCCGCAGACTGCGGGAATTTATTTTTTTTCCCGCAGACACCAATTTTGAACAAAAAAAAAATTGGTGTCTGCGGGAAAAAAATAAATTCCCCCAGTCTGCGGGAAAGTGCCCAAAAAACTGGACCAGCATATAAAAAATTGGAGCAAGCTTAAATACACTGGAGTAAGCTTAAATAAATTGGATCAAGGCTTGAATACACTGGAGCAAGCTCAAGAAACAAATTAGAGTAAGGTTACAAGTACCGTATGGTAGCAGAGTTTTGGCGAGCTTTCGAAATGCGATACTGGAATCAGCAGCATCAATTGGTCCGTTCGATCCCATGTTTGCGCACTGCGGATACAGCGAAGATGGTACTTATGAGCGAGTTACATACAACAATCCGGACGCTGATCCACCAGGATCCATGAGCGCGATTCCCACCATTGTTGATTGTCGTGTCTCCAGCACCATTGTCGATTGTTTGCTCCTGTTTGCTGCTTGCTGTTTGCTGTTTGCAGAATTAGAAATTATGAAGCGCTCCACCATTGTCGATTGTCGATTTGGTTGTATTTTGTATTTCTTAGTGCTTGTTTAGATTTGCTTTTAAGTTGTTGCAAAAATAGAAATAATGAAAGCGCTTGCTGCTTGCTGCTGCTTGCTGCTGCTTGCTGGATCGATCGATTTCTTAAAGAGATTGTGTTCCGGTTTTCATGTAACATATGTTCGGTATCCACCCCTGTAAATAAATAATACCTAAAGACAACTCTAACCTATCAGATTACAAGCACCTCGGACTTCAATCCCATCAGTTCTTCCATAGTTTGCGGCGCCGGTCGACTTCAATCCCACCATCTGGACGTCCAAGGTTTTCTATTGTACCTATGTTCGATATCCACCAATAGAGATGAATATAATCGAATCCCACAAGTGTTTGATACTTAGCTGTGGGAGTGACGTTGGAGTGACATCAACTGCCGGCGCTATTAGTATACAATCGAAAACCTAGCTATTTCGAAGCAACTGGTAGAGCAAACTGGAGCAAACTCTAATTCATTATTTCTATTTTTGCAACTCTGGTGCAAAAGCAATCCCCCACTAAACTACCACTAAGGGATCTAACCAAATCGACAATCGACAATGGTGGAGCTGGAGATTAGACAGTCTTCTTCCGGAACGAGTGGGTTAGTGTACGATTACAACAGTTCGCGAATACGGTACAACACAAAAGACAGACTTATACCGCACAGATCACAGCTACGCGTACTCTCTCGAAGCGCAACAATAATATAATATCACATGCAGCAACATACATCACAGTTTGGCAGCGTCTCGAAGAGAAACGATAGTAACAGCAGCAGCAACAGCAGCACGTCGATCGATCGATTGGCCAAGGATACAGCGTCGGTTGGTCTTTACGAGAACGGACAACGAAGATGGGGCTACTAGCCATGGTTTCAAGGTGATTTTTTGTTCAAATTTGATCAATCGATCGATTTGTAAATTGTCACGTCCATCGATACTGCCGGATGATTGTCATGTACTCGTATTCTTCAACCGGCATGGACTACCGTACGGATCGATCCATTTCTTCAGCAAATCCATTCCATCTCTAGTACTATGAATTGACACAAGATCCAACCAGCAAGAAGCAGACCAGCAACTAAGACAAGCAAGTAACCAAAGGACTCTTTTGGCAGTCCCGACGACCACTCTCGTCTTCAAGCAACAAGTGTCACCTATTGTTGTCGGAAACAAAGCATTTGAATCGAAGAACCAAAGAACACTCTTGTCCTCCCAAAAATAGATCTAATTACGAGTAAGTTTAGCGGAGTTTTGGCGAGCTTTCGAAATGCGTGTATTACTACATTTAACCTTTCCCTCAGGGTTAAAAACATTCCCTTACCGTTAAAAAAATTCCCTCAGCATTAAAAAAATTCCCTCAGCGTTCAAAACGCTCCTGTAGAAGCAAAAAACGCTCCCGCAGAAGCAAAAAACTTTTCCTTCAGCTGAGGGAAAAATCATTATTCCCGCAGCCACCAATTTTGAACAAAAAACAAAATTGGTGGCTGCGGGAATAATGATTTTTTTCCCTCAGCTGCAGGAGTTTTTTTATTTTTAGGGAGAAACGGGAGTTCTTGAAGGAAAATTCGTTGCAATTGGGAATTTATTAAGTAGCGACATGTGAATGGGGGTGCAATAGTGATTTTTAAGAGCAACTCTTTTATTTTTGTTCCCGAAATATTTGTACTTCTTTCGTGAAAAATAATAAATTCCCGCAGACTCACTACGAAGTACAGTACGAATAGTAGTAATATACGAAGTAATACAGTACGTAAGTTACTTAAGGTTACCTGTACTTCGTATTATGATCTGCTATCAATCAATCAAAAGTAAAATAATAGTATCGACCAATAGGATCAATGATAACGATAGGAATTTTTTAATCCAATGAGTCCTCACTAGTAAAAAAGCATGCCCAGAATCGGCCATACGGGTCACAGAAGATTTTTCGGGCGCGACTTGATAAGGTTACGGTAAGTTAGCGGCAACTTAATCTTACGTAAGATTACTCCTGCTGATTTTGATTTGATTCATTGTTTACCGGTACGGTAGGACGATTAACCTTATTCTACGTGGTAATTACCGCCATTGCATCGCTGTACGGTATTACTGAATTTATCATGCGGACGGTAAGGTTAATTACCGTACCGGTACAGTAATGAAAAAAAATTGACATGGAAAAATCTAAGACCTAAACCTCTTTCTCAAAACGAAAACAAGACCAAACCATTTTTAGAAACAAAAGCTTCCGTACCGTATGCTGAGTAATCTTACCGTATCATGTACCCGAAACGGTTCACATCAGCATGTTTTTCTGTGCGACTCATGAAAATAATAGTTTTGTTTAGAAATCATGGTTGGAAACGATGAATTTGATGCTGCATCCCATTGATAGAGTTGATTGTAGATCAACCAAGAAAATGGATGGTATTCAAACTACAATACAAACTACTTTACGAAGCCAATTGCAATGATCCTTACTTCACAATTGAAGAGAAATATAAGACGATGATCAGTCTGATCCCTCGACTTGTCCTTGACGAAGAAGAAGTCTCGAAAATCATCCACGAAGTCACAGAGGATCATTGCAACAGCACTACTAGAAACAACGAAACGCATAGAGATATAAACAAGAACGGTGGAAACAACGAGGATCGTACCTCGGATGGAATCGAGGATGACAATGCTTCGTCGGTATTGCAACAAATATCTCTTCCTGGATTTATTGCGGACCCAAAGAAGCTTAAGGACAAACTCCAGCAAATCATATTGGATCTGCCAGATAATTTACGCACGGCTCCAAATGTGATTAAGGAAGCGGCACTGGAACTGCCAACACATGCAAGCGAATTTGCGGGAAACATACCTTCGACACTAGCGGAACTTCCCACAACTATCATCACGTGGACTTCAAATGGCCAAAATGTGATCACAACTACTGTCAACATCATCAAAGACTTACCGCATCGAGCTACATTTCAATGGCGATATCTCATCGGAGTATTGACGGTTATGATTCTCTGCCCACTACTCGGTGAAGTAGTATTCTTGTTCCCGATGAATGCGGTCGATGATGGCCCAGATGAAAATCGGGTTTTCATTTATGGTATCATGACACTCTACCAGCTCTTCATGATACTTCCATGGATAAAAACCTGCAACTACGCAATGCCTCAAATCGATATTCCAATGCGTGCAACATTGTTGGCATTGTCTGTTGGCCTGATCATCGCCAAATCGATCGACATCATACTAACGAAAGGAATTTTTACCGATCAACCAGTATATCCGATTCCGTTTTCGATTCTTGTGACTGGAACGATGGGTACGCTTCCAGCTGTTCCCATTCTCTATTTCATGACTCCCGAAAAAGACCGAAAGAAGGGAAACTTCAGTCTCATGTTTTCTCTGCTAATTGCGTACTGGCTCGCTCTCCTACTGGTGATCGGGTGGGCTATCGGTATACAACGACTTCAGGGGAATCCACTCCAGTACATAGTGTTGTTCTCCTACGCCGTTTTGCGATTCGTTTCCAAGGTCCTAGTGTGTGCAAATATTTCAACGCGTCTCCAACCCAAAAGGCATATTCAGCTGAACCTAGTGGTGGATATTCTCTTCACAAGGGTTCAAGTTGCTACATGGCCATTCATCGACAGCCCGCTTACTTTGATGGCCCTCTTTGCCAGCGAATCATCTGTAATTTTATGGCGATACTATAATGGCGTGGACCGCCTCCAACTCTGGTGGAACGCAATGCTGACTGCGGCAAGCCTCGAAGATAGCAAAGGCAAGGAGGAAATCAAGCTTCCGAAGCGTCAACAAATAAGGGACATTACAGAAGCCTGCGTCACAGCCTCGAATCAATACATCATCAACATGTGCTTGAGCGAAGATAAACATGACGTGATACGTAGTTTGACATCCTGTACAACGTCGCCAATACCTGAAGAGTCGACGAATCTCGATTCTTCCTCGGTAACATCCAACGTTATCGAAGACAATCATTACAAAATTGATTTCGTTGGCAACGAAGCAACAATTGTCGAACTATCTGATCTTTCTTCTGGGAGCACAAGAGACGGAGACATGATAATTGAATCATCTACTTCGGGGAATAGTGCCATAATGATTTTCGAGGACTACGACAGTGACGACGACTCCTTCTTTGGAGCAGTAGGGGTTTCCGGCTCAGTCAGCATTATGCGACCAACAAGAGAATGCAGTCACCGTACCATAACCTGCCCGCGCGATGCAATTTCTATTGTTTCGGATGATGACAACGGAGATGAGCGAGGATATGGGAACCACTTTGCTTCTGTGGACAACCAGGACGAAAGCATTGATAACATACTTATGGAAATGGGAACCAAAAGGAATGGACTGGATAGTATCACGAGATTGCACGAAGAAAATCACACTTCAAACGACAACATCGACATCGAAGACGGCAATTCCGCCGAGGTCATCGATGTCGAACTCGATTATCAATCCACGTCCTCGGTGCATTTTTCGAGCCGATCAGCAGCAACTATTTCACTAGAAAGAAGTGCTACAAAATCTAGAGAAACTTGGGAACAGCGGGATCTCTATCACATGGTAGACTCGACAGGGTCTCTGTGTGTCAGCATTATTGTTCGCATGAATCAGCAACTTATTTTCATCGCGGTCCGGAACCTTCCGAGCTCCCAACATCTTAACCAGTCTTTCAAGATCAGCGACGAACGCTGGAGGGAAGCCCAGACTTACGGGAGTATCTTTATCCTCCTTATGCTCGGACTGGTGATTGGGATCAATTTCAGCACTGTGTTTTTCAGCAAAAAACAGGGTCTGGAAGGGAAAAAGCTTTCGTTGGGTCGGGTACTCTCTTATCTATTCAAAGAAAACTTTTGGTTCTTTTTCTTTTGGCTGATATCGACTGGGGCCCTCGTGAGTTCGGCCATGGTGAACCACTTTGGGGCAGACTTCACTATGAATTTCGAGTATCTAGACTGCCTGGAGGCAATAGAATGGCCAGGGTGTCCTCCCTAGATAGCCTGTGGGAGCAAGACAATCTGTGATTGGTTTCGAGAACGCATAGTGACCACAAGCGAAGAAGGACATTCCGCACTTTGCTTATTATAACCAATTCAAATATACACAACAATGTAATACTAGCATAATCTGAACGGGGGATCATACTTTTTCTGAAAGAGTTTAGCAAAAATTGAGAATGGATGCCTGTAGAGTGGAACCAATATATTTTCTCAACCTCATGAGTTCATGATGTTCCCTGTTTTCGTTCGAAGATTCGTCGATGTTGTTTCGGTCGCCCTCGATTTCAGACAATGATATTCGTCACACCCCTTCATATTCGAACTAGGATGTGTGATGAGGTAATTTTGTCGTCCGGTGTGAAAACTAGATACTTTTATTCAAAATAGAGGTAGACAATTCGATAAAAAGTAATAATGACCCATCTAACATTGCATTTGATCTACTATTGTACAATTCGAAGAATAACCCATCTTTCCCGTTGCGATCCCGCTTGTTTCTTGAATGAACATGTGGTACAGAATAAGTTGTGGAGTTTAAGTTGCGAATCGGGATGATTGGAATGAAAAAGTGTATATGGTTGTTTCGCCACCATCGCAGTAGTTGTTTGTGAAATTTTGAAAGTCTTCGGAAAAATAATGGTTTGTCCTTTGGAGGCAGTGTTCTCGCTCAATCTCGTTTGTTTTGTCTGACGAAACGGAGTACCGATTGCAACGAGGATGCATTCGGTTCCTGAGCGCAACTACTGTGCGATTTGATCTCATCGTTTAGCTCCGTTAGAATCAGAGCAAGTGTGGCTTGGCGTCTTCATCTTCCGACAGATATGCTCATCGAATCTCTGCCGTCACGACCCTACGTTCATTGAAAATCTTCGTCGACCGGAATGATGTCCGAGACAATTCCTTGCTTGATGAGGCCTTCGTTGTAAACTTCGGCGACTTCAAAGGCAAATAATCCAACGCTCGCGATCCCGTTTTGGTGTGCTGTCATCATCGTCTGGTAGGCCATCATCTCTCCCATGCCTGTGATCTGAACTAGCGAACGGGCTACGTGTTCTCTTGTGTTGTCTCCATCGTTGTAGATGCGAACCTCCCAAGTTTCTCCACCCTCTCGGTATCGTTGCTTGGCTGGAGAGGCGCTCTTCTTTGTTGCAGGACGATCGAGGACTGCTGGTCCGGCACGTTCAACTGTACCAGCTGCCATCTTCAGAGCGACAGGGCTGCTTGCACTACACCTGGATGAGGCGGTCAAGGCCTGTGCAGGTTGCAACGCCAGAGCGTATGTGGAAGCAACAGAAAAAAACAGGGAGAGAAGAGAAAAGAGTTTCATGATCGAAAACATGTTTCTTCGGAATTTCTTTGAAATGTTCGCGGTTAGTGATTGTGAGTACTACGAGGTATTGTAACACAGAATCTATTGGATTGTGTATTGCCGTTAGACTGTATTGGAGCGAAGTGGCTTCGGAGGGAGGTAAGATTGAGCTTACTTGTACGATCTCTTTGTTATTGCAGACGAGAGCTTACGCAAACAAACGTGATGATGTACGTGAATTAACGAGAGAATTAAGCGTGGAAATTGTACCGGCAGAAGAAATTCACTGGTTGACACGCGAAGAACAAGTTGTCTGTGTAAGTAAAAAGGGCGGGACAGGACGTAAATATTTACCGTGTTGGGCTTCGACGAGATCGGGTTGCGTTTTCGGGGAGAAACGATTGTATTTGCAGTGTTATGAAAAAGTGAGAAGTTGGAAGTTGGTGAAAAAAAAGTAAAAAATCGATCTTAGTTTTGGATTTTCTTGGCGATCCTTTCCGAAAGAGTCGTTTATTTTGGCGCCAAACCACGTTATGGTTACATAGTGGATTAACGTACAAACTGTAGAAGTCGCTTTAGAATACTTACACTATCGCCAAAAAGAAGCTGTTTCAGCCTTCGAAGGAGTGTCAAACAAATTACAAAACATCGCCAAATCAACGTAAAAAAGGGGTGAGCTATTTTTTTCGCAATGACAATGCAGAACGAAGATACTTTCTTTGCTGCTGCAAACCTCCAAACTTCAACAACACCTCATCAGCGAATGAAAATGCAACGTTTTTGGTCCGTTTAATCTAGTACTCTTTGTACTTTCTTTCATGACTGGATGAATTTTTCAATCACTCGTGCTGAACACATCATCATTTTCCACATCACTTTTTTCCGAACGTGTAACAAAAACAACGATGATGTATCACCAATATCATTAGGCCTTTTTGATAAAGCAATTGAGTCAGTCAGCACAAAATTCTCCACGAAGACTTTCTTAAGCAAAGAAATCAAAGAACATACAATAGAACGTGTCTTCTATTCGCCATGGAACACAATGATGACTTCATCATGTTCCTTGATGACAACTTTGAAACATCATGTCGCCAAGGGACGTACTTCTTCTGTGCCGGTATGTTCGTCAGAACGAGATACTAAGTTACGGTAAGGTATTGCTGACTTCTTACTCCGAAGCATTATTATTTTTCAGATCCCTTTTGAGAGTTTGGTACGGTAGAGACGATTACCGTACCTGGTACCGTAAAAACCTTACTGTAAATTACAAACGGTAAGCATTACTACTACGGTACTAAAAACGAACAACGGACCCATGTTACAAAAAATAATAACCTTACTGAGCATCTTCCTGCAAGGTAAGATTACCAAAAGTAAATACATACGGTACGTCAACCCGTGCATACGGTGTTTTAGAAAGCGTGGCGAAGTTAGTGAAAGGATCTACTATCTTTGAGTTGCTTCCTCATCAGACAAAAGTTTTAAAAAGAGTTCCAAAAATAAACGTGTAAAATGGTGGAAAGATTTAAATTGCGATACCGCTTGGTTCGAGTAAGAACCGTACCGTAAAAAGCTTGTTGATCCCACTTTCACCAACAGCAAATTGAGCTTCTGAACACGAGACACAACTGGATCCATGAAAAAATCGAGTTGGATCTTTGGATCCTTGAGTCGTGCATCATCAAAGTGGCGCAAGCCAACTGCGTGACAGTAACTTAACTGGTAGGTAAACCTTACGAATACCAACACCGTAAGGTTACGAGTAGATCATTCTCGAAGCGAACTCGTTATCCACCTAATATATCTACTCGTACAGTAAGTACTAGTGGATACTGAATACCCACCGGTAGTACTATTCGACAAATCAGTGACAACCAAACCGGTATTTTGCATACTTCCTAACTCAACGTGGTATCTGTAACAAACGGTAATTTGACCAACCGATCATTGCAGCAAGGCATCTCCATTCGCATTGAGAAGACAACGAAGCAGAAACAGAGAGTCGAGTGAATTACTTCATGTAGCAACTCCTATTAGAGTCCATGGCAACCATAGAATGGACGTCTTGTAGTTGTTGGGGTTGCTACTCGATTGGACAATACAGTACATAATACATTACTAGTAGCGTTTGTGTTATTGCTCGTTGAAAATGCATTTATGCAAGAGTATCAGCGACGAACTGCTTGATGGCATCAGGACTGCGGTCTTCCGATTCGTACTTGACAACGGATCCGTCAGCCTTGATGACATTGACAGTAGGGAACGATTCGGTGTTCAAGTTGGCAGAAACGAATTCACGTTCTTCGTCTCCACGGAACTTGTAGACAGGAATGTCAGAGCCTTCGGCGAAAGCGGCGAAGTCGTCTTCCATCTTTTGGCAGAATTGGCACCAAGGAGCGTAAACGGCAATGACAGAGGCCTCTCCAGCCTTGGTGACTTCCAAAGCAGCGTCGGTAGATTCGATGGCCTTGACGGCTCCTTCTTCCCACAAATCGCGGTCCCAAGTCTTCTCGGCTCCGCTAACGTGGATTCCTATTGTGGGGAGAGAAATTGGTAAGAGAGAGATATTGGAAAAATAAATGAAATATCCGATGAGAAACCGTCGTTTGACAATAAATCATTCCTTTTGTCGGCACCCCACGCAAGTCTAATATTCAAAATATTCAATCAGCACGACAAATATTCAAACGACATAGGAATTCTTGGCACTTACCGCACTCGGTCTTGGTGGATCCATCGGCGTTGGCAAGTCCGACGAAACGTCCCTTCCGTTCGGAAGCATAGTCGAGCCATTGGGTCTTGTCTCCCTCGAACTTGAAGTCCTTGAAGAAAACAGATCCATCTTCGGGGATAGGGATGGTATCCTTGGCATCACCAATGGATGGGTATCCCTTGGCGTGGAGAGGGTGGTGGGGAACTTCGTACTTGGCAATGTAGTCGAAGCAATCTTCGAGAGTCCAGTAGGCCAAAGGATTGCACTTGGCAAGTCCTCCTCCAATAGGGGCGTTCTCGAAAAGATCGATCCAGGCACGTTCGAATCCTTGCCATCTGGTACGTCCGTTGATCATGCAGTCAGTCTCAAGAGTCTTGAGTCCACGTTGGAAGGGTTCGACCTTGCAGACACGGTCGTACTCTTCAATGTTCTCCTTCCACAAATCGGCACCGTAACGCTTGTCGTAGGCAGCCTTGTCTCCGACAGGGATTCCTTCGGCGCAGAAAACTTCGGCCTTGAACCCGTAGAAGTCTTCGATTTCCTTGAGGAATTCCATGGTTTCAGGGAACAAGTGGAAGGTATCGACAACCATGATTTTGCACTTGGAGCTATCCTTGAGGTATCCCATTCGGTGGAGCAAGTGTGTGATGACAACATCTCCGGCAATCATGGCATTGGGGAAGACGGCGTTCCCATAGTTCTCGCAAGAAATTTTGAGGGCGTACATGGCCTGTTCCTCCAAGTGCTTCAATCGCATTTCCTTGGATTCGGCAATGAATTGTTCCTGGTCGAACTGTTCGGCGGCAACAGGAACGACGCTGTTGCGGACAGCAGCAGGTCTGTTGGCCGGGGCAAACGCCGCAGCGAAGTTGGCGCAGTACAAGGCCGTAGCGGTGAAAAGGGCAAACTTCATGGTTACAGTCGAATTGTTTTGTCAACCAATTTATTTTATGGCATTGCTCTGTAAAACTAAAGATCGTTTTGTCGGATGCTAAAGTTTTTTCGTCGTAGGTGGTGTATTTTCGTCCAAAGACACACAGACACAGGCCAAATGCGGGAGGATGGATCAAAAGATTCTGCGGCTGTCAATTGAAGATTTCGTGCATACGAAAGTCGCGGCCGCTGTCAACGATGGACAAAGAACACTGCAAGAGGTCTGGATTTGAATTCAATTTAGCGCGCATAATGAATTCTTGCGCATACGTCTTCCTCTACTAGTGATTGATTATTTGATTCGTGACTGATTGATAGAAGTACTGTCGTAAATCGAGTTTTACTTGTAATCTTACTTGTACCACGTAAGGTTAAGGTTACTATAAGATTACGGTACGGTGTTTGAGATCGGACGCATCGAAAGCAGGGCGCTTCAAAACCCACCGGTCTGCGATAATAGTCATTTTCATCAGTTCAACATAACTCTATTTCCCCATTCATACCGGTACCGCTATCATGTTAACCTGATGTACGGGGGTAAGTTATGTGTTGAGTGTAATCGTAATGTGCTGTAAATTTGAAATGAAACCTTTGTGCCACTAAGCTAGTTGTATTCGCCATCGCGAAACAAAAATAATATTCTTTCACGAAAACTTTTGGGGATCTTCATTTTTCTCGTTCCCAGTCATTACAAAACAGAACAGCTATTATTCATCGGAATAAAAAGCAAGCAAGCCGAGAAATGGCATCCCGAGAGAATGAAATATCTGCCGAAGATATAAGGGAGAGAGAACTGGGCCAACTCTTCCATCGAATAGCCCTCCTGGTGGCAAGGAAACCGTCTGAGGAGGATGAAGATGGCAATGGCGTCGTCGTGACAACTTCCGACGAGGAGAAGTTGCGACTCTATGGCTTGTACAAGCGCGCAACCGCTGGCAGTGACAACACTGATGAAGATTTACTCGTCCTCGAGTGCCCCTTCCATTTTTCAACCCGTTGCACGTTCAAAATTCATGGCCTGGAAGGAATGTGCGTCGATGACAAGAAAGGATGCAATGGAAGAGTACGTAGGGATCGTAGCCTCGCGACAGGACAGAATTGGAGAGGAGTGCAGGTATCTCCGTGATCAATTTTACCGAAAGAACAAAATTGTCCAGGACCAAAGGAATAGCAGCGGCAGCGGAATTTGTATACAACAAAGTTCGACGGAGAACGACGACAACAAAAAGGAAATTGATGCAGGGGGTAGCGCATTGTCGGCAGTACCGAAACTCCAATCAAAATTTTTGGGAGAAGACAGCGCTTCCACTGAATTTCATCATTCCTCGAAGGTGACAACCCAAAATGCGTCGATCTGCGATGGAATTGCAAAATGGATGGGAGTTCGACCTCTGGTACCACGTGGTCGTCTCGATGTTTCGTACAGAGACCTCGCTTTTGCCTTTTATCAGTGCACAATACAACAACGCCAGTCGAAAAAAGAGTTCGATGCATTCACGCGCAAAATCAATTCATTATGGGCACCATCGACCGTGTCGTCATCGGCAAATGAGGAAAGTTCCGCTGCGGCAGCGGAAATTCCGTCGAAAGTTGTCGTTGGATTATCCGTACGATCTCTTTTTGACCTCTACCTCACAATGAAAAATTATCCAGATGACTCGGAGATTCTTGTTGTTCCACCGATCAGTGTGCCCGGGATGATGCACGTGGCACGATATCATAATTTGCGAATTGTGCCTGTGGACATCGACCATCGACAAGGAGGAAAAGGCGGTGACGGGACCCTCGAGATGCGCAACCCAAACCGGTGGATCAATTTAGAAGAGCTTGAGTCAAAAGTGACGAACAAGACCGTAGCCATAATGCTAGTTCATCCTTTTGGAATTGTAACGACGGATGACGGAATGTTGACTAAATTGCGATACATTGCAGACAGACACCACATTGAATTATGGGAGGATTGCGCTGAAACATTTACGGGGTTGGGTTCAGAAAATTATTTGGGGAGCAGCACGCATTCGGACATTCGATTTTTCTCCTTTGGAACCATCAAGACAGCCACTGCATTGGGGGGAGGTATTGCTCTTCTAAAGAATGGCGAGGTCGCTAGCCAAATGAACCGACTCCAACAGAGTTTGTACAGAATTCAACAAACGCCAATGGAGTATTTTCGGAAAGTTCTGATCGCTCTCGTGCTTAACTTCATTGCTGACTCTCCCATGCGCGTGGGTCTACTTTCCTGGTTGTGTCGTTTGTGCGGATTCAGCTTCGATGTCCTAGTCACGCGTTCCGTGCGAGGTTTTCATATTCCAAACTCTACCAGAACAGCATTTGAGGACAAAAGTCGACCAAACAACAAACAAAGCGATGATCGTTGGATTCAAACTTATCTGGTCCGCCAAATTCGGAAGAGACCCTCGAATGCTCTTTTGGCCGTGCTTCATCGACGCTTCGAGCAGTCCAAACGGATAGCCCCGTCAGTACCTGGGCGAATACGACGTTGCAAGTTGGTGTCATCACTGCTGGAAAAAGAGATCCCAAACGTCGTATTTCCAAGTCTCCAAAATTTTGTACATACCTATTGGGCATTTGCAATTTGTTCCCATGACCGGGAGACAGTCAGCAAGAATGTTCAAGCTGCTGGTTTTGATGTCGCTACTGGCGCTTCACAGCTGTGCTCTGTTTCTCAGTTTTGCGATAGCACGAATGCACGACAATGCCCTTCTACTGATGATCTCATGAGCTCGATTCTCTATCTTCCAATTTGTAGTCAACATCTTTCTGATTTGAAACTTGTGGAATTAATTCGTCAATTGAAAGATGCGCTCAATCCTCGAACGCTCGATTCTTCAAGTTCTCACGGAGACACAACAACAAGACGAAATGAACAGAAGCTCGCTGTACATCTAACGATACTCGTGGTACTAATCATGATCACTGCTACCCGGACCGGTCATCTATCTCCGGCAAGAATGTTTCAATTTTCATTGGCGATTCTTTCTGGATGCATAATAAGACTTTGCGGGGAAAAATTATTGCATTGGACCACTGCTGAATTCTATTTGAAAGAGTCTACTTCATTTGCCGAGAATTGTGATATGATAGATGCTATTTGTGACGGCGAAGGAACGATATGCAATAAGTCGTCTATACAAACGTCAGAATGTTCAAAACAGCAGGGAGTTCTGGGTAGTATGGAATCCTTAAGGATCTTGGCTTCCTCGAGAATCGACGAATTGAATTACAGGAGGACAGTTATCCTGACGGGAGCTACAGGTTTCGTAGGCTCAGCACTTCTGAGGGATCTAATAGTGAATAGAGACACACTATCACTGGGGAAGATAATTATTATATGCCGAAAGAAAGGGAACTTCTCGGCAGAATCAAGATTAAAAAGTTTGCTGAGTAAACCAATCTTCGACTTTCTACCGGAAGAGGAAAAACTCTCGTTGATCGAAGTCGTTGAAGGAGACGTCACAATGCATTCCGCAGGTTTGTCTCCAATGAATTTGGCACGTATTGTACAGGACCCAGGTATAACGCATGTCTTCCATTGCGCAGCGGCTGTCAGCTTCACATTGGAGTTTCCAAATGCAGCACAAAGCAACATAACTTCATCCTTGAATATGCAGACGTTAACGGGATGTCTGAAAAACAAAGAAGCACAATTCGTTCACATCAGCACTGCTTTCGTTCACGGGGATAAAATCGGATCAAAGGAATCACCACTGCCCGAAGAGCTTTTTGACTTCGAGTCTTTTGATCCAAACGAGATCTATAGATCGATGATTGGCACTCAATACTATGCAAGCAAGGCAATGGCAGAATTAAACTTCCCGAACACATATTCCTTCAGCAAAAGTGTTTGTGAGCATTTGTTATCACAAAACAACCACATTGACACCCTCATCATACGTCCCAGTATCGTTGGGCCTGCAATAGAGACACCATTTGAAGGTTGGGCGGGGGATCGGCCATCAACAATCGTTGCTGGACCTTGCCTCCACTTAAGCCACCAATGGAATATCTGGCATCTTGGAAGACAACGTGCTACGTGTTTCCCTGTCGATTTGCTAGCACGCTTCATCATCGCAAAGGCCTTTCAAGATGATTCTAGTCAAGTAACTAATTGTTCAAATGATGTTGAGTCTTCGTCCGACGGGAGTTTTGAGCGGATCAGCAACAGCAGTGATGGATATTCTGAATCCGAAGATATTGGGTCCACCGTGTCGTCACAGAGCATGGTATGTTGTCGGCTCCCAAGGATATTTAATGCAACATGGGACACTGGATCGAGTCAAAATGCCTTATTTTCTTGGCTTGAATTCAGCGTAGCGTATTTGCACCTCGGATCAGTATTGGGATACTTTAGCCGATCAAGTGCCATGATGCAACTTTTCATATCGGCGCAAATGGTTCCAAGGGTCAAACCAAGTAACGGGACGTATGAATTGCTTCAAAACGTATTCATCCGGCCACCATTCGAGCTTGCTGCAGCCATTTATGAGCACATGGGATTGACGAATCTCAAACTCACGAAACTCTTGACGTTTCTGGATCTCCCTCTGCTTTTTTATCCGTTTGTAAAAACAGAGTTCTATTTTCAATCTGAATTGTCTGCACCCCCTAACTTCAATGTAAAGCGGTATAGCTTTAGTTGTGGGGTCGCAGCTCATCGGTTCATTTCATCACGAGTGGGATCCAAAGAAATGGCATCGACTAGATCCGAGTCTCTAAAAAGGATGTCCTGTTACGCCGTGGGAGGAAAAAACCATTCACATGGTTCGTCCTATCTTTGGTGGGCTTTTTCTCAGCCAAGAGGAGATATCCTACTAAGGCTTGTGGCAGCATTTGTTGGTTTTGTACTCGGAGCAATTTCAACTGTAGTAACAGTTGATTTGAAGTCATTTCGCAACCATCTCTCGGCATTAAGATCAAAGGACACCGATAGACCAGTTCACTTGGTTTTAGTTCCTACCCATCGATCATTTTTCGACTTCATCCTATTGAGTTACGTCTTCTTTACGTTGCCCGAGCTCCAGATAAACCTTCCTTTCATTATTGCCGCTGACGAATTTCAGCATCTTCCATTAATCGGCTGGTTGGCTCGTCAATTACAAGCATTCTATATTCAGAGAGGAAAAGGTAGAGCTGACGCAAACCTATCCAAAGACTTAGAATCACTGAAAGACCAAAATGGTGCCGTAACCTTCGAGGTTTTCATTGAAGGCAGAAGAAGCAGGGATCGTCGCTTTGTGGACCCCAAAACAGGACTGCTAAAGAGTCTCAAAGCTTCAGGAGGAGAGCATGTGATACTTCCCGTAACAATCAATTATGAATGCGTTGCTGAACAGCACATTTTATCGGAGGAAGCAGCTGGTTCCAACCGGAGAACGCTCAGCGTCACAGGTATGATTTTGTGGCTGAAGGAAGTCTTTAAAGGAAAAGTTGATATCGGGAAGGTTCACATCGCAGCCGCAGACCCAATTCCTTTAGACTGCAAATGTGATACAGATTTCAAACAATTGGTTGATGAAATACAAACGAAGCAACAACAAGACATCGTCCTGTCTGACTACCACTTAAAGGCGGCTTCACGTTTGCTTGGCGTTGATTATTTCATTTTCAAAACAGCGTTGCCAAAACTTGGGTGCCGTTCTTGGCCTGACACTTGCATCTTCGAGTTGCCTGAGCTTCCTAGTGACTTGACCAATTTATTGACCGTTGTGTTGCATTTCGGACATAGTCTCGCTCCTCTTTTCTTCGAAAATAGAAGAAAATGGTCCTTGTGGTTGAACCGACTCTGTACATCTAGTCTTGATGAATCCTTGTTTTCGGACGATGACATCCAAATAGTGTACAACCGGTTAGGGGTATTGTTCGATTCTGCTGACACCGCAGTCAATGATGCAATTTCCAAACTAAAAAGTAAAGGATTCGAAGACCCTGACTGCGATCATGTCTTTCAAACAGCGGAGACGATGAAAACACTTGATGTCCCTGGACCAGTGATGCGTGCGGCTGTTCTGATGAGAATTCAACGGAAAAAGGAAGAAGGCAACTCTCCTTCATCCCTGGTACCCGTCGACTACATGGTCCACGCCAACCTTTCTGATAGCGACGAAAAGATTGGATTCTGGGGATTTAAAGATTCGGGCTTCATTGCCAAAACCGACAATCGCGGGAGGCGATACGTTACAATGAAGGGCAAACGGTACGCGTTGTCCGGGAAGCGAATGACCAAAATACTTCCGTTCATCGAATCCGCACTCAACGTCAAGATCAATACCTCGAACGAGTTTACTTGTATGCATCCAAGGTGGCATTCCACAGTGGAATCCGCCCTGCCCCCGGCCGATCAAAAGTATCTAGATACCCTGCTGCAAGGCCAGCTTTCGTTTTCCACCCCGGACCGACTTCGCCACGGGACGGGCCATTCCCAGGAGGACGTCTTTGCGATCCGGAACGGAGACGACATTCGCATACCCGACGCGGTTCTCTGGCCATCGTCGGAAGAGCAAGTCGTTGCCGTCGTCGATGCCGCGAGGCGCAAGGGTTGGTGCCTGATTCCATACGGCGGTGGCACCAACGTGATCGAGGCGACACGGTGTCCGTCCAAAGGGGTGGAACCGCGGCCGATCCTTACCGTCAGCACGAAACGACTGAATCGCATACTGTGGCTCAACGAGGAAGACGGCCTGGCGCACGTGCAAGCCGGCATCACGGGCCGCGAACTGGTGGAAACCCTCGATCGTCGGGGCTACACCATGGGCCACGAACCCGACAGCATCGAATTCAGCACCCTCGGCGGTTGGATCGCCACCAAGGCCAGCGGCATGAAACGCAGCAAGTACGGAAACATCGAAGACATCGTGGCATCTTCCCGCGTCGTGGGCCCCAACGGCGTCCTGTGGAAGGGAGCCGGCGACCGGACCAAGATCGTCGCGGGACGCCACTCCGAGGGCCTGGACGTTCACGACCTGGCCTTGGGATCGGAGGGATGCCTCGGCATCGTCACCAGCGCGGTGATTCGCATCTGGCCCCTCCCGCAGGTCCGGACGCACGGCAGCGTCGTCTTTCCGAGCTTCCGGGACGGCCTGTTGTTTCTGCGGGCGCTCTCCCGGGAACCCCGCGCGATGCCCGCCTGCGTTCGGTTGCTGGACAACGCGCACTTTCGTCTCGGACAGGCCCTCCGGCCGGAGGAAGCCTCGTGGATCCGCCGCACGGGGGATGCTTTGAAACGGGCCCTCGCGTCGGCGTGGTTGGCCAGCGGCTCCCTGGACCCTTCCTCCGTCGTCTGCGCCACCCTCAGCTACGAGGGAAGCGCCCGGGAGGTGGGGGACCAAATGGAAGCCGTCGCGCGATTGTCTCGGACCCACGGGGGACTCCAGCTGGGAGCTTCCGTCGGCAGGGCCGGGTACGAGCTCACGTACATGATTGCCTACCTCCGCGACTTTGCCATGACCTACCGCGTCCTGGGAGAATCCTTCGAGACCTTTGTGCCGTGGTCCCGCATCGAATCGCTGATCGCCGCCACTAAGGAGCGGATTCGCGCCGAGCACGAGGCCCGGTTGCTCCCCGGCCGGCCCTTTGTGGGGTGCCGCGTGACCCAGCTCTACCACGAGGGAGCCTGCCTGTACTTTTATCTGTGCATCGGGTTCGAGGGAATCGGTGACGGGCGCGCCAGCAAGGTGTACGCCGAGCTGGAGAAGGCCGCCCGGGAGGAGATCCTCGAGCGGGGTGGATCCCTCAGCCACCACCACGGTCTGGGCAAGCTCCGGTCGTCCTTTGCCGGGGACCGCTCCTCGTCGGGATTCCAATCGGTGGTGGCATCCCTCAAGGAGAGCATGGACCGGGACAACGTGTTTGGAGCTCGAAACGGCCTGTTTGCACGGTGAGAACGGAACGGAACGGAAAAAAAGTCGCAGTCGCGACGACTTTGAGAATAACCGTACGGTTCGATTGGAGTGCTTTGCAATCCTACGAAATCTTTCAAGTATCATTAATGTTACAATAATAAAATAATATAATAATCCGTAATAGCTCATAAATGGTTACGACGATGACGTGATAGTAAGTCGTTGCGCAGATCACATTGGTTTGCGCGGAATGGAAATGATACTCTCGAGGTCGAGTACCGTACCGTAGTCCGGTACGATGATAGCGCTGGTGCTCCGTTGTAACAGGATGCATTGCGTTCGCCCCGCGCGTGCTCATCACCAAACAAACAAACAAACAAAAACAAAAAAACGCCGAACCGCGACCGTTCCCGCATTTCATCTCGTCGCGCGGTACCTCATTTATCATCTCATCCGAAGCACTCCCGCTTCCTCCCCCGCATCCGCACCTGTTCGAGGCGTTGCAGCGTGGTATGGTTGTGGAACTTTCGCTTCTTGCCGTTTCCATTTCCATTTCCATTTCCATTTCCATTTCCATTTCCATTTCCATCATCGTCGTCGTCCATCTCCACCTGGTAATCTTCCGTGACGGCACCGTATTCCTCCAGGACCCGGTCGAAGAAAGTGTCCGAGAGATCGGGATGCGTCGACAGCAGGGCCCGTTCCAGGACGTAGAGGTCGACGGCCTGTTCCTCGACGCTGGCGGTGGATTTGGACAGCCCAAAGTCGATCAGCGCCAGTTCCGGTTCCGTTTGCGGTTCCGTTTCCGTTTTCGGTTCCGTCTCGTCCTTGTCGCCCTCGCTCGCCGGCAGCACGATCATGTTCGAAGTGGTCAAATCGCCGTGCACGATTCCAATGATGTGGAGCGTACCCACCAAGCGTCCCATTTTGCGGGCCAGGACCGTTTCGGATATCGCGGCGGACCCCGCGTCGTCGCTTGCGTCGCTGCCATTCTCTTTTCCGGCGCAATCGTTTTGCTGTTGCTGTTGCTGTTGCTGTTGCTGTTGTTGGCGCTGTCGCTGCTGAAGGTACGACTTGACGCTCGGACCGTCGAGATACTCCAGGTACAAGCTGGGAGGCGAGACCCGGAGGACTTTTGGAACCCTTAGCCCGGTTTTGAGAGCGCATTTCCCCAAGAGTTTGGCTTCCGATCGGCACCGACTCTTGGTGAGACGAACGTCCAGATCGGGATGCCGGTAGGCCTTGGAAAAGCGCTCCTTGCAAATCGCGAACGATTGCTGGCTATTGCTGTCGTCGTTGCTGTTGTTGCTGCTGCTGCCCGAAGCGGGAATCTTCCAGACCCGGGCCTCCGCTCCCTGGGAGATAAGGGTCCATTCCTCTCTCGGGGCAGGATCGAAGGAGGGCTTGTCTTTGCCCTGTTGCGACATGGTTGGTTGCTTTTGCTCGTTGGAAAGTGGTGCACTGTGCGCTGTGCACTCGACGGTTTGCGGTTCTTTCCTGGCTCGGTGTTGAGCTGGGACGAATTGGGATTGTTCGGGTTGGTGGATGTTTCGTTTTTGTAACTTTCGTTGATTGCGATGGATCGTGGATCATTCATCTCATGTCACGGAGCATGTTGTTTCGTTTTTTGAGTGAGATGAGAGATCGATGGAGCGCGATATTGCGATTTTCCCCCAAAAAATTAGGGGCGTCTGTACGTCGCACGAAATGAACGCTTGAAACGCTGCATGGGGGGCACGCAAATCCACGACTGGCAAAAGCCGAACCAACAACCAACACCGCTCTGGATCGTCGTTTTTGATCAATCACCGACCGATCTTCGATGATTGCAAATCGCAAGCTCCAATAATTAAGGTTTACCGTAACCGTACTCGTACCGTAGCGAACAACAAACAACATCATAGCGGTAAGGTTTAAATTAAGATTACTCGCAGTACGTGTTGTTTGTGGATGGACCAAGGCAGAGAGATTTGGAACGGATTAGCAGCGCATTGCCAGCACCCAACAAAGATTGTTGTTCACCCGAACCAATCCGTCCCCGATTGATTCTTTCTGCGACAATGACAATGACAATGGCATCGTCGTCGTCGTCGTCGTCGTCGTCGTCGATTGCCAAGACGTGTTTCGACGCCATTCGGGCCAAGCAATCGGCGCTAGCGGCGGGATACGATCCCCTGGTGACCGAGCGGTTGGATGTCTATCGATCCCTGCTCTCCAGGGCCGTCGATTCTTCCTCGGGAGACCGGAAAGCGAGACGGCAAACGCCCCTGGTCAACGCTGGCTACGCGACCCGGGTGCTGTCGATTTCGCAGGCGATTCGATCCTTCGTGGCGTACCATCGATGGGCATCTTCTTCTTCTTCTTCTTCTTCTTGTTGTTGTTGTTCGTCATCGTCGACGAGAGACCGAAAGAACAAGCAAGAACGAGACGGGAAGAAAACCGAGCATCCACGGCGTCGAAAAATTCGAATCGTCCTGCTGGGCTGCGGGGTAGACGTGATTGGATTGTGGGCCCGGTCGTTGCTGCCGGCAGACAGTGACGCCGGGAATCTGTCGATGGAGATCGTCGAGGTGGACACGCCGGGGGTTTGCTCCGTCAAGCGAGCGATGATTCGCGACCAGGGAATGGTCCGGAATCTGACCGAACGCATTCCCGAGCGCGATGCTGCCAGGTCTGCCCCGTACTACACGGGGACCATCGTGGTTCCGTTCTCGGACAACGCCGGTTTGGGTTCGGATTTGGGTTCGGATTTGGGTTCGGATTCGGATTCGGGGGATGGCAAGCACGATTACGTCCTGGTTCCGGCCGATCTCAACGACGTTTCCACGCTGGATCCCGTGCTCGGAAACGGTCCCCGTAACGATCCATCCGCGGACGCTCTCGCGGTCCCGACCCTGGTCGTTTCGGAACTCGTCCTTTCCTACCTGGCTCCTTCCGGGACCGATGCCCTGCTGAAATGGTGCTCCGAAACGCTCTGCACGACCCCCGACAGCGCCCTGGTGGCGCTCGAACCGCTGGGACCTCCCGGGAGAGCCTCCGAGACGTCGAATTCGACTTCGACTCCGACGTCCGCCGCAGTCGGATCGGTGGAGGAGGGATACCGCAGGGATTACTGCCAGAAATTCCGCGACAAGCTGCAACGGGGACGACCATCATCATCAACATCGTCATCAACATCGTCATCGTCATCGTCATCGTCATCGTCATCGTCCGCGGCTCCCACGGGTTCCAACGAGGGATTCTTTCACCCCATTGGACGCTCCGAGGACGAAATCGCCCGGCGATTGGCAAAAGCCGGCTTTGGAAGGGCCTCGTCCGCGGCGAACCTCGGCGTGGTGTCCGCGTTTGCGGCTGCGGCTGCGGCGGCAGCTGCGACTCCGTCGTGTTCCGACGGAATCTCTGCGGCAGAGTGTCCCGAGCTCTTTGACGAGCACGCCGGTTGGATCCTCCACCTGCGGTCCTACGCCGTGGCGTGCGGATTCGGGGCGGGCCCGCACCGTCCGCACGGCGATCCGGCGGTCCTGCGCCGCCTCTTGTGTCCGTGGTCGGGACAACCGCAACATCCACAACATCCAAAACCACAACCACAACCACAACCACAACCATCCGCATCTCGTCCCGACAAGGGAGGATCCGACCTGGCCGCGGTGCGGGCGGGACTGCCGTGGCTCGACGACTCCCCGCGCAACAAAATCGCCTACACGGAGATCGAAGAAGGCGACGAGGCTTCCGTCCGGGACCTCTTTGCGGCGACCTACGGCCCCGAATACACGGAAAAACACCCCGCCATTCGAAAGCTGGTGAGGGCGGCCCTGAACAAGGACCTGAGGGGGACACCATCGAGCGAATCCGGGGGTGGCGACGCCGGAAGCGGCAGCCTTCGCGGATCGTCGTCGTCGTCGGCCATTGCCGAGTTTTATCGGTCCGCCGGGGGAATCTTCTTGGTGGCCGTCAAGTGGGATTGCGATGGCGACGGCAATGGCCGCCGGGAGGTGGTGGGCTGCGTCGGGATCCGATCCAGCGAGGGCACAAGGAAGGACGACGTTGGCAATGACAAACGACAAACCCAAGAAGGAGTCGTCCGCGCAACCTCCACCACCACCACACTGGAACTCTTTCGGTTGGCCGTCGACGTCCGCCACCGGGGCCAGGGGATTGCCGGCAACCTGCTCCGGGTCGCGGAAGCGCACGCGCGGGAACGGCAACGACAACGGCAACGGCAACGACAACGACAACGAACCAGATCGCGTGGGGATCACAAGCGCTCCCTCCGCGTCGTGGCCAGAACGCTCACCCTATTGGAGGCCGCCGGAAAGATGTACGAATCGGCGGGATACACGGCGGAGTCCGAAACGCCGCTCGGGGCGACCCAGCTGGTGCTCCGAACCTACGCCAAGGAACTGGAGGCGCCGGACGCACCGGGACCGCGACGGTGATCGTGATCGTAACAGTGATCGTAACAGTGATCGTAACAGTGATCGTAACAGTGACCGGCGAGGGTATCGGAACCGGAATCGGGACGGGACGGGACGGGCAAGCGCAATGAATCGCGGTGCACCTCTGCATCGATGGGAACGCGCCGAACCACATCCAACCGGTTCGATGTTCAGTGTGAGGCATAGATTCACGCTCCCGCTCTGCGGGTGGGCCCCGAGTCCTTGATTGCACGAAGTCGAACGGCATCGGAATGCGAGAGGGCCAGAAATCGGATGGGACTTTCGCTCTGCTGGCGAGATCTACCAGGACGAGACTCACAAACATAGTGTGCCTGGTGGGATGCAAGCTAAGAAAAGCGAATAGTCCATGCTGCAAGAGCTACACGCACGCACGCACGTACAAGCGATTCAAAATCATGGTCGCTAGCGCGTCCATCCATATGGAATGATCTTCCATACGGAAAAGGACTGCTCTGCCGACACGTCACCGTGCAACTAGTATACTCTTACTGCACGATGCACTAGCTAAGCCATAGCTAACTACTTCCACCAAGATGGGATGGGGCTAGTACTACTACTAGTAGTCCACTCTTGTCGCACGTCTGTTTGGATCGTGCACTTGTGGGTTGCAAGCATGTCAATGACTCTTATGAAAAAAATGTGTCACTTAAATTCAGATGAAGAATTGATCCATTTTAGAGTAGTAGTAGCTCTTTCCGTCACATGCTTGACTTCTGTTTGGAATGTTTGCGTGCCGAATGCCATTGTTGTACTTCCATCCTCAGTCCTTCTTGTTTTGCTACCCGACTTGTTGTTGCAGCACAATCCAATCATTTTCGATAAATGGCTGTCCATTGGATAGTAGTAGTATGTCCTTTTTTTATTTACTGCTAGGGCCAAGTCTCCTCTCTCAAAGCGCCTGCCTAACTATTGATAACGCGATTTTGCCCATAGCTTACATAGAGTATGAATCCTCGCAGGAGTAGTAGTAGTAGGCAGGTAGTACTAGTTCTTCGGGTATGAGACAAGAAGTTGATCTGACCCAATGGTCATTTGCATTCTGATGTGAAGAATATAGGTCCCAATAATGTTGGAATGATGTATGGTGATGACAACTGAACTTTTTCAATCTGAGTCTCTCAAGATTGCTTCAAGTAAATATCAGATTTAACCTTTCATTTTAGTTCACAATATTGTGTAATTTTAATAGTAGAAGTATCAGTAATTGTTTGACTCAATCGATTGGTTGTCCAATCTTGTAAGGTAAGGTTACAGTAATCGAAAGTCTGATGACTGACAGTGACTGATTATTCATGATGTCGATAACTTTTAATTAAAAAAAAAAGATTACCCAAAACTTGACATGAAAAAACCATCCGCGTTGCATCTCCCAACGATACACAAAGATACTTTTTTTAAAAAAGCTGTAAAAGTTGCTGCCTTCGACAGTACACCACATCCCTGATGAACATCGCAGCACCGAACTCTATATTATAATGAAAAAGATTGTTCTATTGACGTACGAGTTCACCTATAGTCCATTCAGTGGCAACGGAATATTGGCTCGCTCGCTCGTCAAATCCTTCCTTGGATTGGGATGCACAGTTACCGTCTGGTGCTGCCGCCCGTCCGAACAAAACGGTACGAATAGCAATGCTCAAAGTAAAAACGACAACGGGAACAGCCACGATAATCACTTGGCTCCACCAGAAATATCCAACGATTCCATGCAGCGTTTGGAAGTATTGTCTACAATTGTGCCCAGCACCGCATGGAAACGTGTTGACGATCAGTCGTGTTGGAGAGATTTTACGCTATCCAACCTTCTCCAATCCGACACAAGTAATGAACAATTGGCACTCCTTCAGAAAGCACTTTCCGAGGCAGACGTGTTGTCTGCGATTGATTGGACTGGCGCTGTGGCCTATCGGTCCATCATCGAACACGGGAAGCAATTTGAGGTGGATGTAAAGGAAAAGTTTCACTTGTACCTGAATTTCCGCGTCTTTAGTTTGGGAGTTGAAGATGACAAACGACGGGCCTGGTATAACGAAATGGAGTATAAAGCGATGGAAAATGCCGATGTCGTGGTTTCCTTGTCTTCCAAGGATACTCAGCAATTATCCGATATTCTGCAAGGCAGCAGAGATCAACCCACAATACCCATGGAATCCAACATATCAATCGAAATAGTATTGCCTCCACTTCGACAAGATATGGAAAGTTTTGCCAAAACTTGCAAGAATTCGAAAGATTTTCTGTGTTACTTACCGAATTCGATACGATCTCGAATAACAAGCGCTGCTAACACAACCAATTCCAATGACACCGCTAGAGTTGACGATCTGCTCTTCTCGAAACGGCCAATCGTTGCGTGTGTGGCGCGGCAATCGCCGGAAAAAGCCGTCCATCGCTTTGTTGAATTTGTTGAGATGGCTGCCGATGTCTTGCAAGAATTGAATCTGACTGTCGTCTTGGCGGGTGCCGCCTCTGATGTCGAGTATGCTCGAGAATCACAACAGCGACTCCTCCGAGCTGTTCCTTCTGCCATCGTCATCGACCGTTTTCTTTCATCCAAAGAACTGGGGGCCCTCTTTGCGCACACACTCGTTAATTTTCATCCATCCTCCTACGATGCCTATGGAATGACCATTGTTGAAGCTGCTGCGTTCGGGGCGCCGACCATTCTAGCGGGACCTTCCATCGGAGCGTTCCGCTTATTGGGTGAGGACGGATGCGTACAAGTCGACATGAATGTCGACACCAATGGAAATGCTTTTACGCATAAGTCTTTGGAAACGGTTGTCGACTTCCTGCGAGACTGCAAAAATGACGATAAATCGTGGGAGAAACTCTCTCTGGCAGCGCGAGAAAAGGCGCTTGCGTGGGACGAAACATCCTACGGGGAACGAATGCTGCATATTATTGATGCGAATAACAAAGCCCGTTGATATTTTGATTTTGTATTTTTGCATTGAAACTGAGCACCATCAGAATGGAGGAAAGAGCAGGGCCTTCCGTGCAAAGTCCATGCCTGTATGATGGAGAAACATATCTTGTTCATCAACCGGGTCTACTTCAATTGAATCGCTGTTTGAGCTGCAGCTAGAATTGCCTGTGAGTTCATCTTTGTGGTAGTCCGAAGACTCATATTTGAATAAGCCAAGACGTTCCGAGTCCGTTTCGCTATCGAGTGTACGTGCAAGAGATATGAGGACCAGAGCTCGGTTACGTATCCCGGATGCTACCATTGATGATAACCAACTTCTATGATCAGTATCAGTATGAACATCAGTATCAATTCCGGCCTCCAGTTCTCTTTCCTTTGCGTACACTTCGACAGTTTCGACATCGTCCTGGATGTAAGCAATACGAATGCGAGCTTTTGCTTCATCTGATTTGGGGAAAAATGATGCAATCATAGCTGGGCTATCTTCGACGTTTGGAACTTCCGTAACCATGAGGGCCATGGCTTGGCAATTCGTTGCGCACAGGTGGCGGTAAAGTTTGTGTAAAATCCGACGGAGGCAAACCATGCCATCGAGGCCACCACCAACGCCGTATAACGGTGTTTTCAGATGGATTGCAGAGTCTGTTGGAGATGGAATCGCCACGAAAGGTGGATTGCACAATATGAAATCAAACGTTGAAGGCTGAAGATTTATGATCGATTCGAAGAGGTCTCCACAAATACCACAGCGCAGATTCATCATGTGACTTGGAAGTATCGTAGCTTTCGAATGGGACCTTGATTGATGGCCAGGTTCGCCGTGACAAAATGCATAGCTCTTTTATTGATATCAGATAAGATCAATCCACACGAAGCATCTTTCATGGAAGAAGCCACGCACTTCATGTAGCATCGCCAGGCGAAAATTCCTTGAATTCCACACCCGCAGCAAAGATCTAATATGCGTTTCTCAGAGGGCACATTGTGCGCTTTTTTTGTCGTTTCGCCTTGTGGTTTGGTGTTATCTGAAACTAGTTGCTGCTGGCGTCTCATTTCACCTGCTGTCACTGCTAGGAGTTCTAGGGTATCATATCCCACTGGCATGATAGCGTTGTGAGTCTGTCGCAAGCTTTCTATGTTCCAATCGGTAACGAACAGGCTGAAAGATTCATCTCCTCGAATATCCTTTTCCGTATCTCTAATATTTGGAAGAAAAACGCCAATATCGAGAGGGTAAATCTGCACTTCGGCAACCAAGATCGTATCGGGTTCCACTGGGCTATTTCTCAGGAGGTTGGCTCTGAGCAAAATATCCACAGCTTTCAAGCCCAGAATCTCGACGGCTTGGCTGTGATGAATCGCCAATCCGAAAAGGAATAGCCACACCAGTGTCTCCAATTCTCCCATCATCTGCGCACCGTCCATGGAGTCGAGATTTTCCCTCCTCCTAGCCCAATACACATCATGTCGGTGTTGCAAGAAACTCTGCGCACTGAAAATCCGATCCTTGTCTGCATCGCTGTCGTAATCTTCAATGTGAGGGACGAGAAAAGTCTGACATGCTTTCAACCGATAGCCTCGACAACGGAACAATTCCTTGACCTCTTTTCCAAGCACTATTGCCTCTCGACTCGGAATGAATGTTCCCGACGCACTCCTGCGATCGTCTACCCCAAACAGTCCCCGACCAGAAATCTCATCGATCGGTGTGTGCTCCCCCTCCCCATTGTCGTCATCGGATGGAATCTTTGCGGCCGGATCTCGTTTCATGCCCAGCAATCGGATCGCATCCGTTGTTTTGAAGCGAGGGCACGCCTTCATTCGTTGGAAATGGGCCTCGATGCAATTCTCGATATTGCCACTTCTCTTGCTTGCAATCGCTTCGTCCAGCCAATCATCCGCGATCATTTCGGCTTCCTCGCCGTCATTGGGGTCGTTCGATGACCGTTGGTGGTCATCATAATCATCGTTTTCATCGTTTTCATCATCATCATCATCATCAGTGGGAGCGGAAGAAATTGGATTGTCCATTGCGAAAATCAAAATAAATGATATTATTATGATGGTGACTCGAAGGAGTTGGCGGTGTCGATGATTGATCTGGGATTGATTGATTGTTGATTGATTCTTTTTGAGATTCAAGATGAGTCGTTCATACGATCAACAAGTTGACTGGTAGTGCGTACGATATTACTGTAAGGTTTACGGTACAGTGTAGACTAGTACCGAAGTTTCGTAAAAGAATGAGGTCAAAGAAAATGCCATCTTTTAGAGACCGTGTGTAACCCCTACTAACCTATATATCGTTGAAAAGCTTATTTCAAGGAGAACAAGAATATACTATCCGTTTCCCAGTTTTATTGAGCCCAAATATAGAATTTTTTTTATTCATTACTGTATATTTATATAAACTTTTTAAATCGCAATTTGGTTCTCCGCGACTCTTATTTTCAAATAAATCGAAACTCCGCGCATGAAACGCCGTGTGCGCGCAAGCACGCGCCTAAATCTCCTTTGCGGAGTATCAATTTTGCTCGCATAACAGGCGAATTAAATAGGCCAAAAAACACTTCGATTCTCCATAATTTTTCGAGCTGATTTACTTAAGGCCACCACTATGTGACATTTCGTTCTCGACTCAGAGAAGTTGTCTGACTTTGCCAAATAAAAAATACTGAGAGAGTAGATTTTTGTGAGTTCGGCAATAATTTTGGCATGTTCGGGCGACGTCTGGTTGCCGAGAACGAAATGTCACATGATTGACGCAACCCGCGCGCGAGTTTTTGACCTCATTCTTTTACGAAACTTCGGTACTACTATTAGAAAATAAATGAAAGATACGTCTGTCCGTCGATCCCACGATGCAAATTTCCGAAGTGAAGACAACGACAACTTGGCAAAGATACGGGTAAGGTTATCGGTACGTAGTGTCTGACACGCCTCCTAACGGTAAGGATACAGGAACGACAAAAACGCAATAATCCATGAACAGACAACTTTCTCTATGTCTACCGGTAACTCTACAGTATTAAAATATCATACTATTAAAATTTTAAACGCCGTTTTTGACAAGAGAGAGAAATAGAACCGTTCTTTATTTTATTCTCGATTTCTATCAGTTAACTCCACAGTTGGACTAGGCAGTCCAGTACTCCCAAGATGCCACGAGCAATCCAAACATGGAATTCTCTCTCCCCTGTAGTTAGCAAAATTTCGCACTTTTATGATACTCATGATAACGACCCCGACTTGCCCCAATCTCCTTACGGAGACGAAGAGCTCGAAGGATTCGATTGCTGCTGCTCGACATCCGCCAGGGCCGCCTCGTAGGCACGTTGCAACTCCTCCGTCCACACAAAGTTCGGGTCGGGCTCTTCGTTGGGTTGGCAAAAGCGCCCCCTGCGATAGCACCAAACTCTGGAGTCGTTGAACGCCCTACCTCCGCTGGCCTCGGTCGGGACGGCGAAGCGACGTCCCGTGCGGACATCGGCCAACAAAAATGTTCTCACTGGCTGTGGTGCCGGAAGGGAAGCGGGTTCGGCGGCGTCTTCCACCATGCTGGAGTTGGGAGCAATATCTGGAGTTTGTTTTGCTTCCTCCGACGGCAGGGTCAGGGCATGGAGAAACTTGTCGCCAAAACCCGGAATGGAATCCAGCCCACAACAGTTGCTGGCCAGCGAGGCAACATCCGTCATGTCAATGTCCACACTTCCGTTCCGCAAGTGCCCCGCGCGACCGGCCTTTTTGCTTCCTTGGATTCGAACCTTGGCATCAATGGCAAGCTGCCGTGTATCTTCCTTTAGTTCCTCGTGCGTTGACTCCTCCAGGGAAATCAGCGCTGTCAGCAACCGATCTTCCATCGATTGTCCAAACGGCAGAGCCGAACACCCCGCGATAGGAATCAAATGCGCCGTCAGCGACTGAAGCGCTCGCACGGCAAGTGTGGCACTGAGGACATCATCTCGACCGCCACCCACAATGGCACCGGGCGTACCCCCATCCACACAAAAGTCCGACAGGACTCGTAACAGGCTCTCAAACACGGGGCCAGTAGCAATACGTTCCTTCATAAAGTCGGGACCCAGTGCGAGGGCAGATATGCATCCGACGGAGCTTCGCAGGGTGAAGACACCGTATTTGTATCCGTTGCCGCCTCGTCCCGAGAGGGTATTGTGCAGGAGGGAGATGATCTTGGGAATGACGTTTTCTGTTTTTCTCAACAAATCATAGCATTCGTCGCCTTCGTCGTATCGGCAGACAAATGTAACCGCCATGGCGGCCTTGAGACTCTGGTAGTGGTCCAGGGTCAAGAGAGGGGCCAAGAGCTCCACCACTCCCGCTTCTCGAAGCGAGGGGACGGCTTCGTCACTCTGGGCAATGTTCATCAGGAACCCAACACACCACGAAGCGGTTTGTCCCTTCCACTGCGTGGGATCGGGTCCCGCCTCGTGCAAAATGTCCATGAGGGGTACCAGCGCTCCCGATTCCAACAGTGGAATTGCGTTTTCTAGAGATTCCGCCAGTAGCGTGAGGGCTGCCACACACTTGAATCTTGCTTCGGTGGTTCCGTCTTCTTCCGCCACGCGAACGAGAACGGGAAGAATGTCTCCGCGCTGCACCACCGGTACTTGGTTCTTCATCTCCGCTGCAAAACTCCAGAGGATCGAGCAGGCCTTGGTACGCGCCTCCCCCCGATCCGTCAGAATGACATTGAGAATCGCATCTACAAAACCGGGGTAATTGAACATGGGAATCTTGTTGTCGTACCCAATTGCGAGGTTGGAGAGGGCGGAACACGCCTTGATGCGAGCCTCGGTGGAAGAACCCTGTGCGGTGGTTCGTTCCAGAACGGTCATGAGGGCGGTCATGACACCGGGTGTTCGGAAGACCCGGTGTTTGTTGGCCTTCGATATGGACAGGTTCATGAGCGCCAGGCAGGCATTCGTGGTGCAGGGGGTGGCTCCGGTTTCCGGGGAACACGTCGCCGTGGCCATGCGTCCCAGGGCTTCCACCAGTCCCGGAGTTCCGAGCAGTGCCGCGTCGTTGGCATCAGCGTTGCTCAGATTCTTGATGCAGGTGGTGGCCTTGAGTCGTGCCTCGTCTCCCGAGGTGAGCATGACGTCCCGCATCGCTTTCAGGACTTCCGGGATCTTGGCAATCTCGATCTTGTTGGCTTTCCCGCAGGAGAGGTTCATAATGGCAATGCAGGCGTGCAATCGGGCCTTTTCCGAAGCCAGCGGGACGGTGCCGGAGCTTCCCGGGTGGGGGGCAACAAAGGGCCCACCGCGTGCCACCAGCGCCAGGGTGTTCAGGAGGCCGTAGGTACCCATGAGGTATCGGTCGCTCTCTTCCGTGGCGGTCAAACTGCGCACCGTCTCGACAGCGTACTCACGCCCCAGCCATTCCTGATTTTGTTCCGAATGCAGCATGGTGCGCTGTACAAACTCGAGGATTCTTCGGTTGGAAGCCACGGCGACCCGTCGGTGGGACATCTTGGCATAGTCTGCTAACATTCGGGTTCCGAGCGTGACCAGGCGGGGCGTGTTGAGGGCCTGCAACAGGGCCACGATGCATCCCCGTTCCGCAAAGTACTTGAGATCGTCGACGCGCGTGTTGGGACCGAACGAGAGCATGATCGAGTTGGGCGAATTCGGTATGGGCGACTCCTCCTCGGGTGATTGTCCGAGGGGAGACTCGGGAATGTTCGTGTTGTGGTTGTTGTTGTTCTCATTATCGTTGGTTTCCATGTCAAAGGCCGGATTCTGTTGGATCATCCGCATCGAAGAATAGCTTGAAACAGAAGACACGGCACTTGCGTTGCTGGATACCACCGGACCCTGCGCCGTTGCCGGCGACACGTTAATGGGAGAGGCCGCGCCGCCTCCCAAAAACGAATGCTCGTCCGCATCGTCTTCCACACAGACAACATTGCCGTTGCTGTTGTTCACTCCGGCACTCGTGACGCTGTTGTTGAGGATGACGTTGTTGTCGTCATCGTCGCCCCAATCTTGCGACGGACTGGATGCGCTGATAAAGGACGAAGCCATCGTGTCGTACGTAATGTCCAAGCCGGGAGGTCGGTGGTCCTCGATATCCGTAGGCTTTCCGAGATCGTCTGTTTCCGTCTTGGGTGCGCCTTCGTCGATGGGAGGAGGAGTCACCTGAGCCGCAATGGAATTCGAAGAGACCCTGTGCGCCAAGCTGGAACCAGATGTGCTCGAACTCGAGGAAACTCTCCTCGGAAGCCCGCTTCGTGGACGAAAGAGAAGTCCATTGAAGGAACCAACCGTGGTTCTTGCCCCCGCTCCACCCACAGGAGGCGGTGCATCCACGTGCACTTGGGAAGAACCCCCGGAGTCGTTTCCAGAATCCAAACCACTCAAGGTCGATACTATATTTCCGTTCAATTGCGATTGCAGCTGTTGATACCCAGGCGTATTGCCAGTGTTGACACCTTGTATTAAACGAGAATGCGTTTGGTGATCCATGTTAGGCATCTGGGGAACTCTTAATATCGTGCTTCTTGTGCTGATATTGAGATTGTCCGTTTCCCAGTGCGTTTCTTGGTTTATCGTTGGATCAATGGACAAGGGATCGACTGCTTCTTGCGGGGAAGATGATGGCTGGGGTTGTTGCGAATTGGTGACGCTGTTCGCAGCATCTACTCCGCTGCCGGTCATCAACGAATTGGTGTTGTTATTGTTGTCGTCCTGCGCAGCGCCTCCCCCGGTGTTGTTCAGATTGTTCTGCCCCACGTCTACACCGGTTACCACCGGAAACGGTTCGTGTGGCGGCAGCGGCATTCCCATGTTCGCGGTGATGTCATAATCGAACGTCAAGTACTGATCAGGGAAAGTCCCTGTAGCTTCCCTAGGCGCCATGGTCACTTCTACCGTCCTTCCAACTCACACCAACTCACTGACTGACAAACAGCTTGCTGGTGGAGAGGTCCTCCTGTGATAGTTGAAATAAAAGTAATTTATAGACACACACACACACACACAGCACGACCAGTGTTGCTGGAGCTACCGTACTGGACCTCGCACTTGCGATCTCTCGTTAGGCCTTCAACTATTTATATGACGAGGAATAAAGCGCCCACGGAAGCTGTGAGTGGGGGATTCGAGTTGTGCTCCATGCGTTTTCCCTAGCGTGCTGCGCAATACTTCTAACCGACGTCCAAAAATTGAGACGAGTCTTTTCGGGGCGCGCGTCCTTTCTATCTATTTTTAATTCCCAACGCACAATGCGCTGAAATTACTACAGTGCGGCAGCGCCAGCCGGTGAGGCCGTGACAGTCCCTTGTTTTTTGGGTCGCGTTTCCCGGGAAGTCCCACATGATTTTCGGTGTCGGAGGGAATTCGACGAAAACAACCGGACATATATTAGCGCGAGGTGCTGCCTCATTTTGTGTATATCGGGCGCGGGTGTCATTCGTACGGTAGACCTGCTTGCGTAGGATCACTCACAAGAGCGGGGCAGGGCAGAGCGTACCCGGAAATGCTACGAGACTCGTACACTATTTACTCGTGGCGATCGTGCGTTAGTTGGCGGTAGTGTCAGTTTCAGTCGGAGAAAAACTGCCAATGAACTTAGGGACAAAAAAAATTAAAAAACAAATACCAGAATGGAAACGTCCGATGTGTTCCGTTGGCGCTACGGTAGGTGACTAAGGTGCGAATCCATACGAGTGAAACGGAAGTTAACAGTCGTGTCGATCCCGTAGATCATTGTTGTTGTCATTCCGATTTTGTACTGTATGATGCTGAGTGTTTTGACATGAATGTGCTCCATTGTTTGTTGCAGTTAAGACGAGTAAAATCTAGTCATGGACTAGTCTTGGACTAACTTGTCATCTGTCCGTCAATGGCAAAACTTTCCATTTTTATCGTGTGGACATCGAAAGACAACTCTACCCTAACTGTCCTACCGTATGTCTCCCCCGTACTATTATTCGTATTTTCATCTTGACAAAATTATTGTTTATTGACAAAATCAGTAGTTATTTCACAAAGACGATGACATACCTCTAGGCAGAAAATGCTATGGAAGATGTTTTGTGTCTTACAAGGAGAAAACCATTGATTCCAGACTAAGATTTAGCAATGTTTAATATCATCTGCTACAAAAGCTGTGGCACTACTAGTTGCTGTCTCTTCCCCGTAATCTCCTCGGGTCAAATGGAAAATTATTCGTCTTGAGAAAATGAAAAACATTTCGTTCTGCTACAGCAACCTCACTACTAGTAGTATGCTACTATTAGTATTAGTACTAGCAGAGTTCTCTGGTAGTAGTGGAGCACCAGTCTGATAGCACCCAACGGCATGAAAGAGAGCAGAGTTGAGCATGTCCATTTCTGCCTTCTGACCCTAGTACGGTAGTACCGTAGTAGTTGTTGTTGTCGATGCTCGTGCTGTTTTCCCACTGGAGCGTGACATTACTACCGGTACTCTTCGCGCTATTCAAAATAGGCATTGCCCAAAGTGTTACAGTGAGACCTTTATTTCCACTGTAACCTTACTGCCTTTTCGGTTTGAGGGAACTTATCGGAGTAACCTTACAGTAATTACTGGTAAGGTACTTCGTATTTGGGTGCGAGTACGATACGTACGGTAAGATCTGACGTACCGAACTCCAATTTTTTTCACGTCCGATGATCTCTCAACCCCACAGGAAATACTTCGTATCTCGTTTCCGAGAAGATACTTTTTAGACTCGTTGGATCCATTTTCAAACTTTAAAAAATGAGAATGTTCAAGTTTTTTAGAGTGACTCAGTGATTTGACATAGTAGGAACCCAACCACGTTTCACGTGGGATACATGAGCAATGAGTAACCTTAAGTTAACCTTACTCGTAAGATTTACCGCTATCGTACTTGCACTCCTACAAGAATTGGAAAGCAGACCAACCGTGTTTCGTGTTTCGTTCCAGGAAAGATTACGTAAGAGATAGCTGTACCATTCCGCTACTCAGACACGACAAGCTAAGAACTACGTCGCGAACATGGTGTCGCATCGATAGGATCCTTTTGAAGGATCAGTTCAGCGTCAAGTATTATTGTACTTTATCTCAGAAAGTCGATCAGTTCGGAGTTCCGAAGAAGAAAGTCAATCATTGCCATGACATCCTCCCCTCGAATGTCCTCCCTCGTGTGTGTCCTTCTGGCATCCTGCCTGTTCTTGGTTCTGCCGAATGCCGCTGTAGCCTTTGTTCCTGTTTCCGGCGGTTCGGCAGCCACCCGAACAACAACAACATCATCATCATCAACAACAACAACAACAACAACAACAACAACATCGTCGTCGTCGTCTCTGGCCATGGGAATCTTTGACTCGATCTCCAAGGCCTTTTCCAACGAGGAGTACGGACCGCCCCCCGACAAGGTCAGGGCCACGGCGCGGCACATCCTGGTCGAGTCCGAGGGCGAGGCCAGGGTCCTCATGAAGATGATCGCCGACGGGGAAAAGAGCTTCCAGGACTGCGCGCGCGAATTTTCCTCGTGCCCCTCTTCGAACCAGGGGGGTTCGCTGGGAAGTTTTTCGCCCGGAACGATGGTCCCCGAATTCGACAAGGCGATTTTCAACCCGGACACCAGGGTCGGGGAACTGATCGGACCGGTCCTGACGAATTTTGGTCACCACATCATCGTCGTGGAAAAACGAACGGGCGGAGGAGATTGGTACTAACGAACTTGTTCGAACCGACGAACGAACCGAGTTATCGAGTTTGCGAGAGAGTGAGTTATCGAGCGAGTGAGCGACTTGGCCCCGCGTGTAAAGGATGCGTGCCATGAGTTGCGACACCGTGGTAAAAGAAAAAGGATTGCTCGAAGCACAACTAAGAAACTGTATAGATGAGCGTTACCAGCAATCATCGGGTCCCCCGAGGTCAGTGGAAACTCAACAGTCTCCGAAGCCTTTCATACGATAGATCAAGGCGTTGAAAATCGCACGCCAAAACATTCTGTAATGTTTTGCGTTGGCATCGTACAAACTGCCTGTTTGCAGAGAGGAAACATCCTCCAAAACTCGAACGCCACAATAGTTGGGATCGGTGGTACTAGCGTCATGCGGCAGTTGTCCGGACCGCGTGAGCTGTAGCACTGTCACAAGACATGTCGGAAGGAATCCTTTTTCGTTCTTGTTGGTGGTGGTTCGCTCCGTGTTCCACAACACGACATTGCGGAAACGCAAAGAGCAAGAGAATAGCAGTAGTAGTAGCGTCGTCGCAGACGCGGTACAACACCTCCTATTCAATCGTGTCCATGCCTGCGGCATGGACTCCGTCTCACTAGCAGTAGGAGACCCCCCGAAAACAAACAGTTCCTGTACCGTTCCATCCAATTCATGGAAACAGCACCTTCCATGTCACCATCTAAACAGATCCCATCGTACTTTCTTTTTCACGGGAAGACCAAGACAATCCGTCGAAGTGAGTGTCGTTGGTGTTGTTCCTGTCAGAGAGGAGGACAGGCCGCGACGGAAGGTCCTGTTGGTTCATTCATATTTTTCCCACTTCAGGGCAGAATGTGTACGTAGTACTAGCCAGCACAGCAGAAATACTACGCACGGCAGCTGTGAACTGGGAATCTATACTTTTTGACAATATCCATTAATCACCTTTTGAGAGAGAGAGAGAGAGAGATACACACCTTGAGGAAGAACGAGTAGTAGTAGCAAGCACTAGTAACAGCTACTATCTTATCCTTCCTTTTAAGATTACAAGAAACAAGAAGTAAGTAAGTTACTTCGTATTGTTTTGAAACAGAGACACAATCCTACTTTTCATATCTATTATTGGAGGCTATGGTACGTACGATAGTAAGTGTTCGTTGCTCGCTGAAACTCGTACCGTACGTGCTGTAAGTAAAACCTTACGTGTACCGGTACGTACATGTGGTAAAAATTATTGACGTCGACTAAAATACAATATTCAATATGTCCATCGGTGTTCTCTCCATAGTGCGGCCGGCGTGTCTTCGAGTACGTACGTAGTGTGGGATACTTCGTACTTGTATTCTTCTTGCGACTCACTCACTCTCTCACTCTGATTTGACGGTCCGGTTTCAAAACATAAATATTCAAAATTTGGGAGTGTTCAAACATCAAACATAGAATAGGAGGAAGTTCCACCCTGTCAAAAAATGGGCAGACGGAATGTGGCGGTAACCTTAATTAGCCTTACCGGAACTTTGGAATCACCGTAAATGACGGTAAACCTTACTATGTACCGGTATTAATTTTTAAGGTCCGCAGGATGATGGGATTCGAATCCCATTCAACAAAATTAAATAGTGCCATCCATCCTTTCTACGAGTAAGTTACCACTACCGATACATTCTTACTGATATTCTTCTTGATTTGGATCGATCGATTTCCTCTCGCACCGCTACCAGTACGGTAAAAACCTTACAACTCTGGCAGCAGATTTCTCCGTCTAGCAGACGAGGTACCGTATTCCACCGCAAGAATCTCGATCCAAAAAATCAATCACTGTAACAATAATCAAAACGTCATGAGCAAGCCCGGGAGGCCAGCAGAGAACGACCTAATTTTCGCGAACGCAACAATAAATCCAACGATCGAAACGAATCTCTCAACACTCTCCGAAAAGGATGGAGTTGGAGCACTGACGACGAATTCCAACACTACCGCTCCACTCGAAGCCAACGACACCAACGAGATTCCCAGGTCCCCATCCCAAACCGTCGATCGAGCGTCTTCCTATATTTCTTTGTCTTCCGCATCTTCGGAAATGCCATCTCCTCCATCAAAAACCACCGAAATGAACAACCACAATCACAAAAATAGCAATAACAACAACAACAACATCAACATCAACAACACAAACAAGAGCGTGATTGATGATGGCGGGGGCGTCGTTGGCAGCAGCAGCAGCAGCAACAACAACAACAGCAGCAGCGAGTTTCAGGAAGGACTCAACACGATCGAAAGCTCGGCCAAGATCCCGGCCGCCCTGCCCCGCAAGGATTCGGACGACATCAGCCTGAGCAAGATCAAACCCGTCCACAACTTTTTCGGGCAGCACCAGTTTTCTCCCTACGATTCGGACGGATCCGATGGCTCCCTCGTCTTTTCTCCCGGATCGGTGGCGGACGATCACAAGACGTCGTCCGGAACGGCGGCGTCGAGCACGACCATTGGTGGCAACACGAGCACGAGCACGAATTCGAACACGAATTCGAACTCGAACTCGAACTCGAACTCGAACACGGGAAGCAAACACAAGCGACAAGATTCCACGGCGGCGGGATCCTCCTCCAACCGGAATCGATTGTCCAGCGTCGACAGCGTTGCTAGCAATGGATCCATCCGATACGTGCGGGCATCGCAAAACGCATCGGCAAACACGGATGCCAAACCAACGAATTCTCCGTCGCAGCCCATCAATCCGCAGTTGTTGCCCTACAACGAGCGCCGAAAATTGATGCAGCAACGACAATACGAAGAACAACACCAGCAACTGCAATACCATGCGGCCATGATGCAGCAGCAGCAGCAGCAGCAGCAGGGACACCACCACACCCAATCGTACCCGATGGATCCCCGCATGGTCGCCAGCTATTACCAAATGTACGGAATGTATGCCCCGATGCCACACGCCCATGCCCATGCTCATGCTCATGCCCAGCATCGGCCCGGAACCGTACCACCACATCTACCGGCAATGGGATATCCCTATCCTCCCACGGCGGCACAACCGGGATCGCCATACTATCCCCACATTCCTGCAGGACCCCCTCCCACTACGCAGCTACATCCATCCGTACAGCAATTCCAACACCCGACGACGTCTGCGACGACGAGCTACCAACAGCAGCAGCAACCACAACCACAACCACAACCACAGCAACAACCACAGAAACGACAACAACAACCACAACAACAACCGCAACAACCGCAACCGCAATATCCGGTCCCGCCAGCGATGCCCCCACCCATGCCATCCCAATATCTTCACCACCAAGCCCTTCCTCCCGCTGGCTACCCGTATCCCGGTCAACTGCAAATGCACGCTCCCTATCCATACCTACCGCCCCCGCCCCCGGTCATGCCGACCACTCCCTCCAAGGAGCAGACGCAGCAGCAGCAGCAACCACCACCAACCGAACTATCACCGCCTCCAACACAAACACCGCAAAAACAGCAGCAGCAGCAGCAACGACAACAACAACAACTCCAAGAACAGCAGCAGCAACAACAACAACCATCCAAGCTCCCTCCGCCACCACCGCCTCCACCGCCGCCCCGACCCTCCAGGAGCAGCGGAAAGGATACCGACGGCAGCACGAGCGTCGCCTCGGCGGGCACAAACACGACCCAGTCTTCGGTGCCCTCGGCCACCGCAAGCAGTGCGAGAAGCAATCTGCCGAGGTTGCCGCCGTCGTCTTCCGGTCGACGCAGCAGCAGCAGCATCACTCCTATCACTAGCAGCAGCAGTCTACACCATCGGGATATCGGAAGCAGCAGCAGCGGTGGAAGCCTTCCTCCCCCCCCTCCTCCTCCGCCACCACCACCATCCCACCAACAAGCGTCGGTGAATTCGTCGGTGAATTCGTCCATGGCATCGTCGTCGTATCATTCGAGGGCCGACTCGTACGGAAGCATGTCCTCTCTGGGAAGCCAGGGACTCGGAGGCATTGGCCACGGCAGCAGAGACGAAGACGATGACGCTCCACCCCGTCCTCCGGGAAAACCGCCCACCTACGAATCGGATCACAACAGCAACCACAACCACAATTACAACAAGAGCTACCACAACATCAACATCAACAACAAAACCTACAATTACCACAGCGACCCCAATCCACCCACCACCCCCAAGCACAATCACCCGACCATCGATACCAGCTTTGCCGCTTCCACCACGCCGGAACAACACGGACCGCCGACCCACGCGCGAAAGCACTCCTTCCTCGATCTCCTCCGCATGAACTGGTCCCCGCAGTCCCGGGATGCCCAGACCCGGAAGCAACCCAACGTGAACGAATTCCATCGGCAGAACCAGGAATTTCTGAACCGCAACACGAGTCTTCCGCCCTTTCTCAAGTCGCCCTCGACCACCAAGACCAACCCGGTGCCGGTGCAGCACCGCCGCATCGGATCGCTGGACCGACCGCCACCGAGCCGGGGCACCCATCGCCGATTGCAATCCATCTCCAACGACGAGTGGGACGAAGACGAGGACGGCGGCGGCAATGACAGCAAGACCTCTACCGAGTCCTCCGAAAACCACAAGGAAACCAAACCATCGAAGGAACAACACCTACACCAACAATCCAGAAACCCCAGCGAGAAGGAATCTTCCAAAACCGGTCGGCACAGAAAAGCACCGACGTTTGTAAAACCGTTGAGTGGTCCCGACAGCGACGAGGTCAGCGACTCTGGATCGCTCACGGACGAGGATCGCACCACCACCGACGAGGATGCCCGCGGCGACAACGAGGACGTCAACGAATTTACCTCTCTCTTGCCTCCCAGCGGCATTAGCAGCAACGAAAAAGACGGAAAGAACAGCAACAACAACAATCATAATAATAATAATCATCCCAAGTACGATCGCAAGGGTCGTCGGGGGGGCCGACAGCACCAGCACTACGAAGCGACCTCCACTTCCCGGAGAAACGAAACGAAAAAGTCCCACTCCAGCCTGGACTCGTCCCAAACCCCGAGCAGCCTGAGCATCAGCGACAGCAGCGCCGGAGTGTCCCGGGTGTCCGAGCTCACCTCCCGCTGGGACAATCGAGCCACCAACGTGGCGAAAAAATCGCGGAAAAAGAAATACCGCCATCGAAACTCCAAACACCCGTCCAACGGTGACGAGTCGTCGGGGAGCAGTCCGGATTCCTCGGATTCCTCGTCGTTCGACCAGCGCAAATGGACCAAGAAGAGGGCCCGCATGCTGGAAAAAGAGCGGGCGAGGCTCATCGAAAAATGGAAAGCCGAGGCGAAGGAAGAAGCCGAGATGTTGCGAAAGGAACAAGAAGCAAATGTTTGGTACCGTCGGTTGTGGAGAACGACGTCCGAGAACCTGCGCGACATTGGTGTCCTGACCTACCGTTGCCTGACGCTGGTGGAAAAATTCATCGGCAACCTTCCGTTGACCATCGGAGCCGTTGCGCTGGCGATCGTGACACTCGGTGTCGTTTGGTTCAAATTCGCCGAGGAGTACCTGGATACTTGCGAACCGGTTCACTTCCATTCCTCCCAGTGCACCTTTCCCGAGTTTCCCGGGTGTTTCTACTGCGACACGACCGCCCTGGGATACAGGATCGCGGTGGACTTTCACTACGGCTGCACCATTGTTTCGGGTGTGCTGGCAATGCTCCTCGTCGCGAAAATTTTGCTGGCCACGAGGGTCGTCATGGACGAAATGTCGAGCCCCACCACGTCGAGTCCCGCCGGTCTGTTGTGCATGACGGCGGTTTGCGTCTTTGCCGGCCGGGGGATGGTCGGTCAGGTCATTGTTTCCACGGCTGCTTGCTTTCATCTGGCCCTGGCGATCTGGTTCATATACATGGCGCTTGCCTACAACATCATGCCCGAGCCCTCTTGGTTTCCAAACACGATTGGGATTGGACTGAGCGCGGTGAAGGTAGGTTGTTTTGATGGAGTGATCTGGATTGGTTTTGGCGTGTTCGCTTTTCGGTAGCTTCGCACGAATCTCTCTCTCTCTCTCTCTTTGACTCACAACCATGCATCTCTCTTCTATCGTTTTGCGACTATTCCTCTAATTGTTATGGTTTGGCCTCATGAATGTATTCTATATTTTCAAAGACTTGGCTGTATTACCCCATGTAAGTAAAATGATGCGCAGTCCCGTTTTGTGGACGCTAATGAATAACGCATTTCGTCTCACATTATTTTCGTGAACATTCTCTCTTCCCATCCGTATGTAGGCCTGGGCATTTGTTAATGGCAATATCACTCTCTCTCAATTTCTTCTTCTTCCCCATCAGTCTGATCCGTGTTGTGGTCAACAAGAAGATCTCCGCTACCGTGGCATGGATGCAAATGAGTGCTCCTGCCGTCAGTTTATATGCTTTGACGATCATGGCGCAACCAAGTTTTGAAGAAGAGCTGCCCGACGTGACGAATTTTCAACGGGTCCATCGCATGGTGTATTTACCATGCATGCATGTGATGTGCGTTCTTTCATTGCTCGGGATGGCAGCAAGTCTACACGGTCTCTACGATCGTTGGGCGGATTTCAAACGAAAAGAGTTTTCGCCAGCCCATGCAGCGTTTTGCTTTCCAACTCTGAGTCACGCAAACTCAATACAGGTGAGATCACTGTGCGAGTTTCGTAATTGTTGGTTGTTGGTTGCGGTTTCGTTGGTGCATTTCTGACAATCATGGTTTCTTTTTGCGGTCTTTGTTGGTAAAGGCATACCGTGGAGCGGTTCGAAGCTTTTCCCAAGTACCTCCTCGTTCTTGGCGAATGTTTGTGCTCGATACATACTGGTTCATAGTACTCATAGGGGGTACTATAGCAACGTTTTGGATATGCGGGAAATTCTTGTACAAGTTACCAGAGTGGACGTCGCCTGACTTATCGAACGAAGAAGAGCCTCCGGCACCATACGATACACTCCTCTCTCAGCAAGATATGGTTACTGCTGGAGACACTTTGACTCAGAACTTTGTGAGTCCGGCAATTCTACAAGCAAACGAGACCGGTGCCCTAATATTGTCGAGGAGTGCAAGAGACGGCACCCTGCGATACGTGCGTACGCGACGTATTCGAGCATTGGGATTCGAACCAACAATGAACTGGAGCGAAATCCAAGAAGAAGAAGCCAAGTTGTTGGAATGGGTCGGAAAACACCCTCCGCGAAGGAGGCATCGCACGCTGAGTGTTCCAGGAATCGATTTTAACTATGGATCTTCCCAACCTGCGTTCGGAACGGGAAACTCTGGTGTTTACAGTTCGTATTCCCCAATTGCGCCCGGCAGACGACGATCCTTGTCTCAAGGAGAACAAGTTGGTTTCAAATAGTTTGACTTGTAATGAAAGTATTTCAGTGTACGAATAATCTACCGTATCCGCGAATCAAATCGTCATCGTTAGTCGAGTCTTTACCCCATTTAGTCAACAGAGGACGACAAAACTCCCATGAGAAGAACTAGTGTTATCATTGGCCCTTAACTCTTGTTCATGTAGTATGTGTAAATGAAGATCGTAAAAGTGTGGGAGTCAACTCTTACTCGTAATATGCTTGTCATGCAATACCGTTTTCGGATTGTAATGTTTGAAAGTACAAGGCCTGGTGTCCAAACAAAAATGACTCACTGTGATCACGCAGTCAATCTGTTAATACCATGAGAAAAGCACAGCAGTGCTTTACAACCTGCTAAAATGTCGGGGTCTTCCATGAGAATATTATGCTGATGCGTCTGTTGAAGGTCAGCATTGCTGCCATTGGTCATATCCAAGCCAATGCTAGACGTTCTCATGTGCAGCATTTGGGGAACTGGAACAGTCAAGTCAAGTGTAACTTGCATTGGCGCACCGGGCGAAGTTGACGGTGAATGCAATGGCGATGTCACCGGGGAAACGAGCTTTGGTGGTGCAAACGGCGCAACAATGTGCAATGCACTTTCGTTTGGTGCATTCTGGTCACAGTTTCCGTGCCTGACCTTTTTCATGTGTTCTTGGCCTTGAGTCATAGAATGATGAAATGAAGCTTCCGCCGAGAGAGCTCGCTTGGTCCTGCTCCTCGGTGATGCTTCTTTCATTCTCGACCTTGTGGGTGACAAAGAGGTCGATGTCGTCGTGGAAGATTCGACTTTCCCAGTTTGGCGATGCTTGGTAGACGCCGGGCTAGAATGATCGGTTACACTACTTGAATTGCTACTAGTGGTAGATCTGCGTCGAAGACGAAGGATATCGTCAATGACGATCACCCCTTCATTGCAATACGTTGCTCCCTTCTGTCTACCCTTGCCAATCCTAGTGAAACTAAAATAATTGAGCTGTCGACGAAGCGATGCGAAGGAAGAATGATTGAAATATCTCGGTAGAATCTGATTCTCAACTTTGATTCGGTCATGGACCACGATCCGACCCAAAACTTTTTCTCCATTCTCGGTGTATCCGGGGCAAAAAGAGATCACGTCTTCATTTTCCGAAAGCATGTCCACCAAACGCCTGAACACGATTGAACAAGCAAAAGAACAGAAGACAACATGAGTACCGTATATCGGTGTGGGAATCACTTTTTTCACATGAAAAACATTTAACGCCAAGAAGCTATCAACGAAGTGACTATAGGTACTGCTAAGCATGATCGAAATGCTGTATGGTGCGTCATTCATTCTCCTTTTCAAAGTTACCTAATGCCACAGTGCGCCGACCATCTTGCAGAAACCGATTTCGATTTTAAAAAGAGAAAGTATTCTCGTTTCTATTCTTTCGCACTGTTTTGACGCGCTCGTTTTTGTGCGGGGACTAGCGCGCATCACGCATCACACAAAAATTATTTACAAAATCCTGATGGGCTTCTTTTACCGTGATGTGGGCACGCTGATCGGTTTGGTTGCGGCAGCCAAGAATTGAGCAACATCCGTTGCGGAAGATGATGCTCTTCGTCCAAGGGACAAATTGTTATTTTGTCACTCGTTCGGAGGAGACAACTGTAGGCTAATGATCCGCTCATGTTTGGAACTGAACCGAAGGTAATTCTTGGTTGAAATCGTCGAGACAATGGCGAGAACGATTATTTTCTTTCGTATTCTTGTTCCAGTGCCGATCACGTCGGTATCTTCACTCACCTCAAAAATGGGATCGTCTTTTCTGCAGCTTCGGGTTCATATGTTTCCTCGGAAGAGGAAGCTAAATGTTGGTCTAGTCTCTTTGGCATTGTCATTACAGAAAAAGGTATTCGAACAAAAATTGATGGATAAAATGAATGTTTTGGAAGTAAAAGACGAGAGAGAAAGAAATCGTGCATACAACACGAGTAGAAGCAATGAGAACGTAATGCCATAATACCGAGAATTTCTCACAAGGAAAAGAAAAGATCATTGTTGATGGGCGGTTCGCCTTCGAGAAGCGATATTCGACTTCGATTCTCGTGTAAACTTTTTTCCGGAATACACCAGCAATATAGGTAGCGCGCGATCATAAAACAGAAAAGTACGTACGAAGATTCATAATTTACTTAAGTATAGAAATAGATGTGACGCATAAACAAGATGGAAGGCGTCAAGACAGAAGAATCTTTGCACCATTTGACAGATACACGGCCCTATTGCATCATGTACATCAAAAATGACGGGGACTCACCGGTACGGATGGACAGACCGACAGAAGTTACTAGTGAAATCGAAGGAACTCCTCCATATTAGACCACGCGTAACCTTTGGCAAGTACAAACGTAACAACTCCCAGGGCCAGTTGATAAATATTAAAAATATGATGTTTGGAAGACATATCATACAAAAATATTGTGAGTGTTGTAACATCATCTGTCCATAGGATCTACTACCAAAGCATGTTTGTCTAAGGAAAATGGTGGATGTAGAGGAGCAGATCACCAACATTAGAATTCTGGATTTGATTTTTCTTCTTTATACTAGTAGTACTAGTAGTCATCCTGCTGCACTGCTGTCTGTTTGAATAGGAGAAATTGCTTATGGTGGCAGTAGCAAGAAAGAGCAACAAACTCTCTTTTAGAAAATGTTGATCAGTAGGACAGTCATCTTCCAATACACTGGTTTGAACATAAGTATAGTTATTGAACCACCAGGTGGCATTTGAAACAAAGTATAATGCAAAGAATCTAGCATATCAGTGCAATGGACAGAGAATACTAATGCTGCAAAGTTTGAATAATACCCATGTTGTTTCATGGTAAAAAACATTCATCACTTAGCACTACTAGTAGGACATAATTGGTAGTACAATACTAAGATACTACAAAGTATTTATCTAATTCCAATTCCCTTGAGATGCAAACAATTGGGGGTCAAATCAGTGCTGGTGGCTGTAATTGCTGACCTTATTCCAGGTTTCTTACAAGAATCCAACAAAGAGTGAGAGCAGAAATGGGCACTGGCATCCAGCAATGGCAATCAAAATAGTATAAAGTGGTGTGTTGCAAGCAAACACCTTGTCTGTTCTATATCATTTCTGTTTCATTCTTACTTCAGATCAGGAAATGTAGATCCAGTGCATGTTGATAGGTAGCAGCATAGAGCATACTACTTCTAGTAGTAGCTCAATCCTGTGCTGTGCTGTAGTACTAGCAGCAGACTACCAGTAGTAGTAGTTCTTGCAAGGGCATCTTGATGTCATAAATCTGGTACAGATCCCTACTACTACTACTAGCCTTCAGCATCCTATAAAGCACTGTGCTGAATGCTAAGAGCCATTCTAGCCAATATTTGCTATGTAGATTTCCAAATAATCGGATTCAAGGAGTCAGACAATCATACCACCGGTAATTACTACTAGTAGCAGTAGTCTAGCATTGCTTCGTTTAGTTTATCACTGCTTTGCAACAGTAAGATTACGGTAAGTTACAGCAGTTCGGACATCGGGTTTACTTCGTACTTGTAGTAACTTACCGGTAAGATTACGGTAAGTTACTTCGGTTTCCTTCGGAGAAAAAATTCGAAGAATCAATCGCACCCTCAAACATTGCCCCCGAACTCTCATTTTGACTCTTTCGACTCTTTCGACTCGTTCCAATGCAACTATATTCTATATACATTTCTGAATAGAGTTTAAAGATGATCGCGCGCTCGCCGAACTCCAATGGGGGTAAGGCGAAGCGCAAACTGCCCGTTGGGATATCAACGATCCGACTAGTGCCGGGCCGATAGTGCCGCATGAAACAGGTGTTTGAAAGCCAAGGAGGCTTGAAAAACGAAGCCATCCGTCGTGTACTGGTGTGGCAAAGTACAGGAAATCGCGTGATCGAATACAGATCCGAAGGGACGACAACGTTGATAGACAATAGCTAGTCACAAGAAACCCAACAAGAAACGAAATAGAAACATGTTCAACGACATTGGAGAGACATCCCACTGCTGTGCAGGTTATTCGATTGTTGGAGCCATCTTCACTGTGAGTCGAGTTCGAACGAAAAAGACCGTGGGCATCAGTCAAACGTTTGATTTCCGCAAACTCGTTGGCTAGAGCGATTGTGAAAACTTCGATCAGTTTTCGACCACGAACATCCATTGAAAACAACAAATTTCTTTACGTATCACGAGAATATCGGACAGAGGGAGGAGGGACTACTGGACGCGACGAGTCTATGCTGCGAGCAGAAAGTTGGTTGGTTACGACAGGAGTGATGAAAAAGCCATCTTCATGTCAGCCCGCACGCAACGTCTAACCTTCCGGTTGTTGCGTGGTTGAGTTGCGGGACGATGCTGACTGAAACAGGCTCTCGAAATCTCTCGCTCTTTCTCGAGGTTATGAAAATGGAAGCGTCGTCCGTTTTCTCTTGAATAACCATGATCAATCTATTTTCCGTTGGGTTATTTGGTGTCGCTCACGCGTGTGTTTTTGTTACCTTTAATTCTTTATGAACAGCTCTGGGTGGGAGTAATGCTCACAACACAACCTTTCTTTGTTGCCGGAATAGAGGATGTCGAAGCAGCTACGCATTCTGCATTTGGGGCCTTTTGGATGTTTATGGTCGTCTTCGTTCTTTCTGCAATCGGTATGTTTTATGATTCGCATTTCTCTCAGAAATCGGCAGCAGAAGATGAGACAGAGGGAGAATACCAACTCGCCGGTGGACAAGAATTTCCCAACTACGGCGCCTCGAGCTAAACAACAACTACAGACCAACAAACCTTTGAATGGAGCGTTGTTGGCATTAGTTTAGAAAATGATGATTGATGGATTCATTATGTACCGATTACTATAGAATGAAAATTAAACGACGAGGATCAAAAGGATGTTTTGCTCCCTGCACAAAATGGGCTACACGAACAATGTTTGTACCCAATTACACAACAAAATGAACTTGCAGATATTCGCGAAGCCGGAACTGCCATCGGTGATATTGATAGATACAATGATGTTGTTTCGGCAAGTACACCTAAAACTTTCCTTTTACTTAGTACTCATAAAGCGTCTGATGCCATCCCAGCAGGTGTTTTGAATGAGGGACGTTTACTAGTAAAACAAAAAGATGTCTTTGTAATTTCGTTCTATTGGTCGATGACGTGATTCTAATGTGTGCCGAGAACCCATCTATTTCGAGTCGGGAACGAAGCCTCATGAGTGGAGACCTGTCGGAAAGTCATGCACAAGGCTCAAATTTATCTTGAGTCCTGTCTTCTTCGCTTATCATAGTCCGATGCCGAAAATACTGTAATACGGCGTACTAGTAGTATTCTATACTTTGTGGTCCATGGTTACGGTAGGTGCAAGAAGAATGACTAGAGGTAACAAACTGGAATTTTTACTTTCCTGTCACCGTCATTTGGATGAAAGAAGCCGTTTCCTCGTTTTTAGTACCACCAACACTGCTTACCGTATAATGCATGCTGCTAGTAAAAATACGGGAACAAAGGAAATTTGAAGTGTTCCTAAGCTCTGTCTATGATAATATAATCAGCATCATCAAGCACCAGAATAGAACTTTTTGTGAGGGAAAAAGATGCTCCTTTACGAATTACAGGTAGTACTTCGTATGAAGTACGAAGTAAGTCTTAAGTCTTACTACTAGTACTCGTAGTATTGAATAGTACTTCGTACTTCGGTACAGGAACGAGAATGACTTGGTAATACAAGACCTCAAGGTTACCGTAAGATTACTTTAGTAAGGTAAGGTTAACCTTATTTCGTACTTCTACTACGTAATACAGTATTATTTATTGGATGCCGAGCCTTCTGAGATCGCAAATCTCGGAAGCCGTATCATTGTGCTACTTTGTACCGTGGAAAGGTATGAAAAATACGGGATGCATTGGATCGATGCACGTTCTTCGCCCGTTATTTTTTGCATACGTCTCGACCATCACAATGTTGGATCCAAAAAAGATCTGTGATCGTGTCGTGCGTCGTGCACGATGCAGGACTACTGTACTGTAGAATGTAAGAAAGGAGCATCGTGATTACGCAAAAGCTTCATTTTCATTAGAAAGAGGGAACTGCTGACCTTTCGCAGAAACCAGGCAGTCTGAGGAAAGCAAGAGGATTATTGTAGAGTGCGCACCTACGCTATCAACCTTGGATCTCCGTCACAATGTCAACAGTGTATCTCGTCAGCGGCGGAGCTCGTTCCGGAAAATCTGGCTATGCACAGAGTTTGTGCGAATATCTGTCGCCAGAACCAATCTACTTGGCCACGTCCACAGTCTTCAAGAACGACGATGATTTTGCAAAGCGCGTTGAAAAGCACCAGCGGGATCGAGGCGAACAATGGACGACGATTGAAGAGCCGCTAGAACCAAGCAAGCACCTGGAAAAAATGAAAGGCCGAGTTGTCCTTGTGGACTGCTGCACGCTGTGGTTGACAAACTACATGATGCAGGAGGGTCTGTTTTCGCTCGAGGAAACCGACGAAGATGAGAAAGCGAAAAAAGATGGATCCGCCCAGGATGCTGCGGAGAGGGCCCTAAAGAAGATTGAAGAAGAGGTATGTGGACGAATTTCAAAGTTACCAGAGACCTGAATATAATTGCGCACACTACCATGCCAAAGGCAATGCATTTTTTCGATACGACAACTCACTGAATTTCTATTCATTGGTGGTTTTTGTTTGAACCGTCGCAGTTCGACAAGATGGCAAAACCCTGGAATTGCACCTATGTCATCGTTACAAACGAAGTTGGGTCGGGTACACATGCTCACGATCACGTGACGCGAAAATTTGTTGACGCTCAGGGGTGGTTCAATCAATACGTAGCAAAGAGAGCCGGTGCTGTCATTCACATGGTTTGTGGGGTTCCGAACATAATCAAAGGTCCACTGTGGAAACCTTCGTTATCAGATGCTGTTCGAGCGAGTGGAGGACTTGCCGCTCCCACTCTGCACGAAGCGCAACGAGCCGATATGTTGGATCACTACCTTTCCAAGCGAGAGATTACAATGGATCCAAAGGGCTATTTCAAATTCAAGATTGATACCGAAAAGAAGATTATCTTTGCATCGTATCATTCGTGTATTATCAATGAAAAGGGCGAATTTTTTGACCTGGAAGGGAACAAGTTGACCTGCCACGGAAGATCTCCGGAACCCTTGAAAGTTTGGGAAGGTCGGACGGCCAAAGAATTGACCTCGCAGATATTGGAAAGATGGGAAATGGCAGACAAAGTCTTGAGCATTGGCCACGGCGGTTACATTGGGCGAGAAGCCCAGAGAGCCGAAGAAGCGTTGTACAGCGGGAAACAATACCAACAAGATTAGAAAATGTCCATCATTCACCAGGTTTACCGACTCTTATGTTTCCGTTTCGTAATAAGAACATTGCGGTTGCTGGAAGTTAGAAATACGCTTACCGCTTACCCTGAAGAAATTCTCGTAAATTATCTACCAGTGATTGTTGTGCCAAACCGTGTTGGCAACATTGTGGATGATTCCGCATTGTGTCATGAATTTTTTAGAAGGACCGCAAACGATGCACTACAGTCGGGGAGAAAATGATGCATTTTAACCAATGCACACTTTGCTACTACTCTATTCTTTACTGAGTTACTACTCTTTTCTCTACTGAGTTGACCATTCTAATTCACCAAGAAATACTACTACTACTAGCTACTACTACTACTCGTACGCAAGAAGCAATTTTCAGAATTCAGCAAAAATTGAAGAGCAGGCTACGACTAACAAAAAGTGCTAGCTACTAGAGTACGAGTAGCAGTACTAACTATTTGTACCGCCACAACCAGAATGTAGTCTTATCGGCATTACTCGAAGTAGTACTTGGAGGAGGACCAGCCAAGAATACTGTTCCACCACCATCGAAGTGACTGAGGAATCAGTTCATTCAAGAACTTGTTTTATCTGTCCGAAGCAGTGCTTCCCAATGCCAATTGTCCATTGTCCATTGTCCATTGCCCCCAACAGTATCTATTCATCCATCAAAATGGATGTACTATGAATAGTACTTGCCATACCCCGGGTCTACTAGTGATTAGAATAGTAGTGATATGCAAATTGTGAGCTCTATTGGTTAGTCTATTTGCTACAGTTCTAAGAGCCTTCCGAATCAGCGATTCTGTCGACTCGCCGATTGTTTTTATCCTTATCCTTAATCCAGTCCCGTGTGTACTCGTGACTGTATTTTGGTGCACGGCATACTCCTCCATGGTACTGTTACGATTTACTAGGATCCCTGCAATAATAGGGGTGCACTCTCCTAATGTTAACCCGATCGGTTACAAAGGGAGCAGTTTCAATAGTTACAGTTCCATTGTTATGGGCCTTGATCACCTTGTAAGGTCCTTGTCGTGGGAAGGATAGTTTCGGAACAATGCCCTTCCTTTCCAGGGTGACATAGTCTCCTTCCTTGTAGACATGGGGAATCCTCTTCTGATTCTCCCTGATATTACTCTTGTGGATACTCTTTTGTTTCCTTGCTTGGATTGCTTCCCAATCTACTGGGAAATTCACAGGCATGAACATGTCCCTTCCAAACACCAGTTGTGCTGGGGAATACCCCAGCGTTGTGTGGATGGCGCTTCTGATAGCATATGCTGCCTTGGTGGTGAATTCCTCAAAAGGGTCCTTCTCGTGGAGATCTCTTTGTTCCAGGTTAAAGGACAATAGGCAGTCCTTCAGGACCTGGTGGATTCGTTCCAGCACTGAGTTGGATTGTGGGTTCCAAGCGCCACTGGGCTTTCTTTTCATCCCCATGTTGTCACAGAGCTCCTGGAACTCTGCTTTGAACTCACTCCCGCCGTCAAAGCCAATTTCCTTTGGACGCGGATATCGTGCTAGCCAAGTACTGTCCAACAATCGTTGAGTTTCTGCTGCATTTGGCGAGTCCTTCAGATGGGCCAATTCAAACCATCCGGTCACTGGGTCCACCATGGTGAGAACATGGATGTGGTAGTCTTTACCATTTTTATTGTGGACAGTTGCAGGTCCCCAGAGGTCCACATTGACCCTCTGCCATTTGGTAACCTCAGCTGCTTTCTCCGGTAGTAGTCCATACTTCTTCCGGCCACTCTTTTTGAACATCTGACACGTGTGGCAGTGCTTACAGAGGTCCTGGACGTCCTTTCGTAGGCCTTTCCAGGTGAACACTGAGCGAATGCTCTGTTCCATTCTCTTTTCTCCGGGATGGACCAACATGCTGTGGTACCATTCCATGACTCTGTCCTTGAGTTTGTCGGGAATCAGAATCTTTCCTTCTTTGTGGACTAGGTTGTAACCTTCCACCATTTTGGTGGTCAGTCGATTGTCTTTTTCCAAAGCGCTCATGATTTCTGCGTCCTTTTGTTGGTAGAACTGAATCATGTCTGGGGCAAGTGGGAATGCACTATTGCCCTGGAATTCTTCTGGCGCTTCCTCTCCAAGTGGGAATAGGAGCTGCCGGAGGTGCTCTTCCTCGTCCGCGTAGGTGAGGGGCTTATTTGGTGGTAGCCATTCCACAGTATCTGCTGGATCGTCGGTGATGTCCAGTCGGGATAGTGCATCTGCTGCATCATTGTCTTTGCCCGCAACATGCTTGACTACTGGATGGAACTCCTCCATAAGGAGTCTCCATCGTACCATTCGCTGGGTGGGCATCTGCTGGTACAGTAGGTTAAGATGATCCGTGTGAATAATCACATCTTGTCCTCGTAGGATTCCTTCAAACGCTTTTAGCCCTTCTACTATGCCCAGGAGTTCTTTCTCTCCAACCGTGTAGTTGAGCTGCGCCGAGTTCAGCTTCCGGGTGTAGAAACCAAGGGGCTTGCCCTCTTGGCATACAGTTGCTCCCAGTTGCCGGTCACTGGCGTCTGAGTAGAGGTGAAATGGTTTCGTAAAATCCGGGAATGCGAGTTTCGCTTCATCTGCGAGCATCCTTTTCGCCTCCATGAAAGCTTTCTGCTCTGCTGGGCCCCAGTACCAATTTGTTTTGCCCTTCTTGCCCGCAAGCTTGTTGAGGGGGGCCAGGATGTGGGAGCGGCGCTTCCACATGTCCCTGTAAAAATTGACCATCCCAAGGAACATCTTGAGTTGCTTGGTGTTCTTGGGGGGTTCCAGGCGCTTCATCGCCTCCAGTTTCTTTGGCTGGGGTTGAATGCCCTCTGTTGTTAGTAGAAAACCCAAATACTCCACTTCTTTTTGCATGAAGAAGGATTTTCTAAGGTTGGCTCGAAAGCCAGCGTCATCGAGCCTCTGTAGGACTGTATCGATTTTGTCGAGGTGATCCTGCTCAGATTCCCCCTCTTGTTGGATGATTAAGATGTCGTCGATGTAGACGAGGACATAGTCCAGGTCGCCGAGTAGGTTCATCATGACGGACTGGAAGATATCCGGTGCGCATGCAATCCCCATAGCCAATCGCTTGTAGGCATACTTCCCCCATGGCAGGATGGTAGAGCAAATCTTTTGGCTCTCCTTGCAGATGGGGATGGTATAGTATCCTTGGGACAAGTCCAGCGCCGTAGCTGATTTGAACTTTTGTAACCTTTGGATTGTTTCCCCTATTCGTGGTAGTGGGAATGGTTTCCGTTGAATGGCTGCGTTCATCTTCCGAAAGTCGGTTAGGACGCGAATGTCCCCTGTCTTCTTTGGTTGACAGAACGTCGGGGATGCCCATGGTGAGTCATCATCATGGGGAAGTTTCTCCAGGACTCCAATGTCACAGAGCCTGTTGATTTCCTTCCGGAGTGCTTGTTCAAAGGCATGGGGTACTGAATAGTACCTCTGCCTGACCGGTTTAACCCCTGGTTGGAGTTCAATAGATACCGGTTCAATATTCTTGAGCAGTCCCAGACCTCCTCCAAAGAGTGTGGGGAACTTCTTCAATGTTTTCTTCAGGGCCTCCTTAGACGCATCTGTGATCTCCAGGTCGTTGACCATGGAGTCTATATCTACTTTGGAGTAGTCAGCGTCCAGGATCTTGGCTTGCCTTTCTTCCTCGTGTTGGAGGATTGGACTCTGTGTGTTGGCAAAGAAGACTGCCTCACATTTGTCCGGGTCAGTGAGTTCCCCCATCCCCTTCATGGGGATGGAGTCACCTTGCCATGAGATTGTTCGGGAGCTGTATTTGATATCTAGTCCCAATTGTGCCATTAGATCAGATCCTATGATCACGTCATAGGGTACTTCCTCGTGGTGATGATACTCATCCACTTGGAAGGTCCACTTGATGGTCTTTGAGTTTGAAAACTCTATCAACTTCAGTCCCACTGAAGCCGCGGACTTTGTTCGAAATTTGCCCCCATAGGTATTATAGGTGACAGATCGTTGGTCCCGGTTCGTAAGTTGACTGCGGTCGACAAAGTGTCTTAGGATTATGGACTTGGAGCAACCTGAGTCCAGTAGACCCCGGAGCATCCTCCCCCTTCCTTTATGGTCCAATACCTCCACACAGACGTCCGCAAATCGATTGATTATGCGTGGTCCAGTGTGGATGGTATCAGCCATTCAGTTGTGGGATCCTTTCTTTTTAAAGGTCTTTCGGTACTTTCTTCTGTACTCTTTGAGTTCGCGTTCAGAGATATCTATCTCATCGTCGGAAACCTCGTGGTCAGCTTGGGCCGTGGCCAGTACATAGGAGTACTCGTGGTTTGATAAGTTCCTTCCCCAGTGGGGTTTGGGGTGTTGCTCGTTGTCCGAGTCTTCTTTTGCCACAAAATGCTCCTTGAGCAGATTGATGGTTTCCCGGTCGAATTTTCCCTTTTTGGGTGGTCCGCCGGTTAGTTTCCAGCATTTGCCGGCGTGGGTCTTGCCACAGGTCTTGCATAGCTGTTTGTTGCTGTTGTCCACAGGGCGCTTCTTTTTGCCAGGGGATTTCCCGTGGTGTCCTCCCCCAGATGCGGCCTTGGGGGTCTTCTTGGTGACGCCGGTCTGCTTTTCGAGGTCGGTGATGCGTTGTTGCATTATCGCCTCCTTCCGGATGGTGATTTCCAGGTTTTCGAGCTTGTCGATAGTGGTGTTAAAGGATTGGGTGTAGAGGTCCCATCCAATGTGTTCCAGCTTCTCGCGTTGGGAGTGGGTCATGTTGGAATCCAAGATTTCCTTCAGTTCTCCTTGGGTGAAACTTCTTGGTGTTTCCATTTGGTCACTGCCACATTCCCAGAGGCATTCTGGGAGATAGCTTTGGAGTTCGGCCATTCGATTGGCCCAGGCTCTGATGCCATATTTGAGGTCCACGCGCATGCCTCGCATGAATCGTCGGAGGACGATGTACGAGCGCTTGCCGTTTTGGTCATTGCCAAAGATTTTGAGCTTGAGGACATGCATGCATTCCTCCATGATATCCTTCCTGTACTCCTGGGATTGGTAGTACTGGGTGAGGGCGCTTGCGACCTTTTTCTTTGGGATTGGAGACTCGAGGTTGTCGGTCTCCGATTCTTTGTCCGAGCTCGCCGTGGCTGTGTCGGTTTTGTCGGCGTCTGGAGATTTCTCCTTTGCCGTCTCCTTGGAGGCTCCCGTGGGAGTTTCGGTGGCGTCTTGCCCCATTGATAGTAGTATGTTTGCTTGGTCCCTTTGTTCGATCTCCTGGATCTTTTTCTGTACGCGTCTGGTGTGATGGACCTTGTGGGTTGGTTCGGCCAAGTAGGTCCGAGTGAGCGTTCGCTGGACAAGTGCGAGTGCCTCATTAGAGAGGATTCGCTGTAAAACGTCCAGTTTCTGGTCTCCGTGGAGTTTGTCATTGCCAGCAATTTTCTGGTCAAAGTCTCTCTTCCAGATAAGGAAGAGTTCTGGTCTTTCAGTACCATTGAGGACCTTCAGGTAGTCGCTGAATGCGATTCCGCCCTGTTCGCTGTCTACATTCATCTTTACGGTGGTGGCGTCTTCTGGCCAGTCCTCCCGAATGATGTTAAAGGGTTTCAGTTTGGTTCCTTTAGCCGCCATGGTTAATCAGTTTTTATTTTATTTTAGTTTAGTTTAGTTACAGTATTTCTGTAAGTTGTTATTTGGGGTGGAAATGAGCAAAAAGTGGTTGTTTCAGTTTGCTCCGGTTTCCTCTTTGTCTACACGATATCTCGTGCTGTAACTGATTTTCCCCTTTCGGAATACACGTTATTCCGTGTTGTAACTGATTTTGCCTTAAGCTTGTCCAGTGGTGGGAGTTGTTTCTCTCTTTAGTTCCCGGGAATCCTGTGGTTCTCCGGAGTTGTTTCTGTTTTTATAACGTGGGATTTGATTCCCGTGGTTCTCCGGCGTTGCTTCTCTATTAAGCAATCACCGGGCCGGTCCCACTTCCCGTTTCCCGTGGGATTGGTGGTGTTTAGGTATTCATTATATACCTTTCCGGATATCCGTATACTTCGGTTTTGGTTGGCATCCCCTATTCGGTCTGTCCATCCACTCAGTGTTGGTCCAATTAGTCCACTCACTGGATCATGTGTCACTTTTTCGACACTTATTTCATTATTTCTGTTGTCGACCATGGTCCTGTTTAGGTACTTAGGTGTCTCTGTTGCTGCTGTTGCTCCCTTCTTTGGGCGCCAACAGTTGCTGGGGTCGGTCTTCCTTGTGCTGCAGACACTGGATATCCTTCTCCCTGTTTTTGCTTCTCTGCGCCTCCATTTTTGGCAGTCTTTCGGTCTCGTCGTCCTTTTTTGATCGATCGGTACCTTTCTGCTCATGGTCATCAGCGCTCAGCTTGATTTTAAAATCATGCCATACCCCGGGTCTACTAGTGATTAGAATAGTAGTGATATGCAAATTGTGAGCTCTATTGGTTAGTCTATTTGCTACAGTTCTAAGAGCCTTCCGAATCAGCGATTCTGTCGACTCGCCGATTGTTTTTATCCTTATCCTTAATCCAGTCCCGTGTGTACTCGTGACTGTATTTTGGTGCACGGCAGTACTAGTAGTGTTTCTCATTGCTGCAATTAATTTACGAACTACTACTACTGTACTACTTTTAGTCCATAGAATTTAACCTTTGATTGATATGCATGATATTTATGAAACATAGCTACAACCAAAGAACGTGACAGCGACTCGGGGATTCTAAACCTCACATCAAAACTCGAGTTCTGTGCGACAAGGATTGTACAAGCACTAAGTTGTTTTTCTTGGTTGAGAACACCACTACCGGTACTTATGATGGCTTCATGCAACTGGCTTCGTGAATATCAACAGGTGGACCTGGCACAGGCTCGTACACGTCAATCATCCAGATCTCCGCTTCAATAGGTACTCATTCGACATTGCACTGATGCCAAATCGTTTGGTGGGACCAAAGTCGATATCTCGTCAATGTGTAATCCGTTCCAGATTCTGTATCTTGCCCCCTTGAAAATGCACCACAAACTGGTATCTTTGGTGGAATCAATCGAACTGAAGTGAAACGCAACAGAACAATCCCAAATCAACATCATGCTGCCGATATCTCTTCGACTGGTCTATGCCCTAAATGCAGCGACCTTCGAAATCTCAAGCTTGGCACTGTTGTCAATAGTGAACACGAGGGTCAGCATCCCTGCGGAATATCTGCCCGCGTACGGTGCGATTTCGTTTCTCCCGTACAGTCTCCGCCCTCTTTTTGCGGCGATCAGTTCGGTCTTGCTGAACTGCAAAAGGACAACGGATGAAAACAAAAACCGACACGACAAGCTTCTGTTTCCGGCCTTCATCCTGGCAAGTTTGTCATTCGTAGGGACGACTCTGATCCCGTCCGACGGAATTGTTCTGTGCTTTTTCTGGGGTTTCGTGAGGGGAGTAGCCGGTGCGTGGAGCGATTTCTTGATCGGTATGGCCATCATTGAATATTCGAGGTTGCAGTCTGGTGTTTCATCGATGTCTCCTTCCGCGGACAAAGGCAGGGCAACCTACGAACAGACTGTATCTGTGACCACCGCACAATCTTCAACGGCCAAAAATGTCGGATCATTTGCGGCATCGATTTCGACCTTTCTATTTTTTGCAAAGAACCAAGATCTCGAAGATGCTGTCGTTAATAAACTCTTGTTGGGAGCCGCTTCGATTTTTGCTTCGGCAGCTCTGGTTTCTTTGAAATATCAATTCCACGTTGGGGATTTGTTGGCAAACACAAACTTGCATGTGATGATATCCGCCGCAGATAACGATGATACCGTCAATGGCAACCAAAGGAATTTAGATGACGATGTATCCATGGATACCAGTCATTGTTCGGGTAGCACACCGCCGGCAGGAGGACAAAAGGAATTGGAATCACTCGCTTTGGATCAAGGAGAAACAATACGTTCGTCAGAAGTACAGAGTACGAGTGGTGATTCAACAGGACCGGCACTCATACACCAGCAGAAAATACTGGAAGTCTCAACGCTAGTAGCGTTCCAAACTCTCTTGGCTATCTCGGCACTTCAAAAACCCATTGTTGCAGTATCAAACCAGAAGATATGGGTTTCGTTGGTGGTGATTGTAGCCATCATACTTCTGTTCACCATTTGTTATGCTTATCAATACGAGCACCAGCTGAAGAAGGCATCCCTTTTACCTCCGTCGGATGAAGAAAGTGTCAAGAATCGTTCTCGAGTTCAAAAATTGCCCCACCGACAGCTGAATCTATACCTTTTGTTGAGGTATTCCTTACCAATCGCTGGATTTGTGATGTACTCCTACCTTTACTCTGTCTTCGGAAGTGAACCAATGTTTTTACAATCGCTTTCTGTCCTGAAATCGGCCATCGGGTCGCTGGCTACTTTTTGCTACGAAAAATTCTTGTCTCATTACTGCCATTCTGGCTGGCCGTTGATAGGGCTGATTGCAACTCTGGACATAGTGATGGGGCTTGCTGCTCTACTGGACGTTTGGGTAATTCGTCAGGTCAAGAAGAAGGAAGTCGACGGCGAGTACTTCATTGACAATTCTCTGAGATGCTTGGTCGTGGCAGTGGGTCTCATCAAGTATTTTTTTGCAGAGCTTGATTATATGCCGACCTTGGTCTTGTCAACAACGAATGTATATAGTGACGATGACAAACGTTTTGGAGATGGTGACGAAAGCAAACCACGAGGAGGTGATCATCTTTTCGACGATGAACCAGAAGAGAGAACATCATTGTCTGATGACTTTCAAAGACTTCGAAACCCCAGATTTTCATCACTGAACATTGATTCGCGTCACGAGGAAGAAGACGAAACAGAGACACCGCAATTGCCCATGATCAGTGCGGGAATGCAGTATGCTTCCTTCCTTTCATGCATTGACTTTGGAGCTCAGATTGGTGACTGGATCACTGTACCAATTATTGCTTCGCTTGATATCACACGCGAGAATAACTGGGATCATTTGGACAGACTCGTCATTATCTGCAGCATCTTGCGGATGGGTCGGGTCGTGTTCCTGTGGTTGATCTGCCCACCAATGAACTCAATTCGCACGCCTAGTCCCACTAACAACGTTTGTTAGTTTACTACTACACAAATTATCAACATAATAAGGCGCCTTAAACAATAGAATAGTATTTTGTAACTAGCCGAAAAGAACTCTCCTTATAATAATATACGTATTTAAATAACTTTAATCACCAAAGGTGATACTAAATTACTCAGTCTATAACCAGACTTTAACGTCGCCTCCATCAGAGAGTCAGGACCCCAAGTGGTAGAACAACAAATTTTCAAACAAACCTTGAACATCAATCAGGGAAAGGAACAAAACAAGTCCCACAAAATAGGGACTTGAGAGAAAGTGAGATGGGAAGGAAGATAGTGGGATAAGATCCAATATCAAAAGGGATGGGACATGATGAGAAGCAGGAAAAGAGAACAAAAACCAAGGTACAAAGTGGAATCAACCCTAAGGTCCAGTAAGCCAGGCACGTAGGAGAGCAGCTTCTCGTTGGTATGGCTGCACCGGAGGGGCAGGGGCTGCATACTGCTTCCTGGCAAGGTGGATGGTTGCAAGCCAATGCCTCTTGGCAGTCAGGGTGTAGCCTTGTAGGACTTGGAAAGGGGTTTGTAAAAGGGAGTGTGACTGGGGGAGTGCACCTTACGACAGAATATCTTGTATTGTGGCCATGTCTGCAATCATTGTGGCCGAGGTTTGGAGAATAGGAACCGCAAGCAATGCCCCCGTACACTCACCCATTCTAAGTCCCATGGAAAGAGCCGGTGAGGCCGGAACTGGGAGATTATACTCCTTTGCAATTGCTTGGATCTGTTCGATTGCTGCCTGCTGTCCCTTTTCAGCCGATTTCGTTGTCAAGAATAGCGCATTACAAACGCTTGGTTTCATCCGAACCGCTGCCAATGCAGCTGCCGTGACAATGAAACCATCTACCAAAACAGCTACATTTCGATCCGAGGCTTCGATCATTGCTCCAACCAAAGCTGCAATTTCTGAACCACCCACCCTCGAAAGAATAGAAATAGATTCATTCAAAGACCCCTTGTGCTTTTTCAACGCCCTTTCCACAATATCAATCTTCTTCTTGATTTTATCATTATCGGCTGTATGAGAATTGAAAGCTCCTCCACCGCATAGGTCTTCCACAGATTTGCCCGTCAGAGCAGCAATCAGCGTGGATGCCGTGGTCGTATTTCCTATTCCGACTTCACCGAGAGCCACAACCTTGCAATTTTCTTCCTCTACTACTTGTGCAATGGTATCTTTTCCAATTTTTAGGCATCGCTCCATTTCTTCGATAGACATTGCAGGCTCGACACAAAAGTTGCGAGTACCCGTGGCAAGTTTGTTTGTTGCCGAGTTCACAAAGGTTCCTGAGTATGAATCACCGAGTACTCCCACGTCCACGACGCTCAATTTCAAGCCTAGTCCTTTCGCTAACACCGATGCACCTGCCACATTTCGTTGTAGCCCTTCCAATATAGCTCTGGTTACTACTTGCGGATACAATGAACATCCTTCTCCACCATCTTCCGGGGCCGCAGCCACCCCGTGATCCCCCGCAAAAATTATCGCATTCACGGCGTCAGCTTTGGGACTCAAACTATTTTGTAGGACAGAAAGACGAGCTGCCCATTCTTCCAGTGTACCTAGCGACCCAACTGGTTTGGCTAAGGCATCTAGATAGGCCTGCACCGCATTGTGTTTGTCCATTGTCGTCGCTGTTGAATTCAAGACCTTTTGAGCTGTTTCCTTCGGCGACGATGGAGACGAAGGTTCATCTTCACTTACTTGGACCGACTTTTCCTCTGCGATGTCCTTGTGCTGTGCTTCATTTTGTGCATGTTTTCTGTCCAAGAAAGCAACAAATCCACACCAAAATTGGTACAATGTGAACATAGACCCAAAGCGTAGAAACAATCGTAGGTTTTCGTCTTCCAGTAGGGACTCCAATCCATTCGACGATGCTTTAGTGCTGTTACTCAACACATTCAAACAAGATTTTATAAGTTCCGACACCGGACCTCCTGCTAAGCTTGCGTAGATAAACAGTTCTACGACACAAATTGTGCCACCGAGAAAGTCACCCATTACACCCCCGAGTTTCCTTCGTGCGTATAGTCCTGCACACTCGGCACAAATCCAGGAACCCATCATCAAGTGCACTGCTAGGTGAGGCCCGTAGAAGGCGCTTGTCACCCCAAAGCAAAACAGGATAGAAAAGAAGATACGAGGGAGGCTGACCAAAAACTTGGCTCGAATCATAAACGCATAAAAGGTCGACTTCGGACCGTCTTCCTCGATGTAGTCGCACCTCCAAATCAAATATGGGGCCGTCAACCGAGCCAAAGTGTGACTGACGCGACAATGGAATACAGACAAAATTTCATTGAAATGAGCCAATACTACACGTACGGTGATCCAAGTCAAACCATAGCATCGAATTCGATGAGGCACTCACGCAACAATCAATGCCGGTCCCGCACCCTGGCTTGATTCGGCCTCGGTCTCTGCACCGGCACCGATGGAAAGGATTTTCCAACTGGATGGACCTAATGCTGCCAAAAGTTGCAACTTCGTAAACACGTAGAGGATCAAAGCTGCAGAACCAAAAGTCCCTAATCTACTGTCGGACATGATTCTCAAAATTTGTTGTTTCGTCCATCCTCCTCCCATTCCGTCAGCCGTATCGGCCAAACCATCCTCGTGCAAGCATCCCGTGATTTTCAGACTCGCGGCTGTACTTAGGGCCGCTGCAGCCACTACCGGTAGCCCCCATAAGAGTACCCCCAGGTCGAAAACTTGTGACACAAGACAGCCTACAATAGCTCCGACGACAGGGAAATAGCACATCCCCTTCATCAAAAGTCCGGGATGAAGTGCTGTCCAACTCAGAGGAGATGGCAGAGCCGTGACAAACCCAAAGATATTCGTAAAGCATTTTGCCTCGGTTTTCAAACCAAATGCATTCTCCTCCAAGAATGCTTCGATTTCGTTTGCGACTTCATCGCGAGATTGATTCTTACCACCTCCGAAACCGCGAGATTCGACCGTGCCAGGGTCCAACACGTTTTTTTCGGACATGGTGGACGTGATGTATGTTGCGTATCAACAATGCGCTACGGAGTTCCAGTTTCTGACAAAGAGTAAATGAGTTTGGGCTTGCCCGCGATCCGCTTTCACTGAATGAGAATAAAAACACGCGGTAGTTTCCTCTGGAATCGATGTTGCGAGCACTTTGGGCATGATTTACAATTTTGTTGGATGGTGAGGATTTGATGATGGATCGGAACGATCCATATGTCATGTCAGTTCAAAATCTTTGCTTATCGAATCAATCACGTGCTACAGAAGAACTCGCTGTGTCGTAAGGATCTTACCCAAGTGTACGTGTACGGTAAGGTCTTACTGTTGATTGACCCAAACGAAAATACCATAAGGTTACTCAATACTCGCACTTTGGGCATGATTTACAATTTTGTTGGATGGTGCGGATTTGATGATGGATCGGAACGATCAATATGTCATGTCAGTCCAAAATCTTCGCTTATCGAATCACGTGCTACAGAAGAACTCGCTGTGTCGTAAGGATCTTAGCCACGTACACGTGTACGGTACTTTTGATTGACCCGAACGAAAATACCTTAAGATTTACTCAAATAGGACCGTATCTATTCTTACGCCCACCCAATCCTTAAGTGTTGCTGGCATCACAAAGCATGATATGTTGTCAGTTTCCCACCGTTGTTTCAAAATTAATGACCGAACAGCTACTGGTACTTTGCAAAACAAAGAAGGAAATGAACAAGAAGAGAATACGAGTACAAAACGGACTTTGTAGTAAGGTTAGTAGTTGAACTAACTTCTCCAAATGCTCTACTAGCAGTATCGGTACTAGGATTGGACACAAGGGTCTTCTTCAGAAGGGGATCATACTACTAATAGTACTGCAATTCAAATAATGTAGATCGGAAGTGTTTGTTGTAGTAGACACCAGTCTTCGTCTTGGGGGGTACTTTCTTCCACTTCTTCCTCTGCAATTCTAGTACTGGTGGTACTAGTAGTACTACTAATAGTAGTAGTAGTTCTCTCCATCCCAATCGTTTGTGTTCCAGCAACAGGAGGGATTACTAGTAGATTGCCGTTGAGTAGAAGTCCTCTCTCTCGAGGACAAGAAGAAACGGGAACGACGAGGTTTGCAACCAACCTGGCGGTGCTGTCTCCCCGTCTCCCTGCCGACGCCGCCAAGCCGGACGGGGTCGTCCGTTCCACACACAATACTAGTGCGAAGAGCTGCACGTCCCTTGGCGCAAGAACAAAAAAGTCTCGCGATCGCTCCCGTTGGGGGGAACGGCATTATTGTTTGAAACGAAACAATGAATACTACACGTAGTAGTATCCGGCGTAATTTACAAGTCTGGTATTGGTGGGGTGCAACAAGCAAGACCTAATAGTAGTACTACCACGATTGGGGTTCCTCCGTGCCGATCGAACCGAGCATTCCTGGTTGGATTGCTGCTTGCTTGCTTTCTTGAGTGCTGCGTTCTGTTCAGTTCTGTTCTGTTTATCTATGGGTAGCTCTAACGTTTCCGCAGCGGGGAAAGCCCAAACCGGAACTACCGTTCCCCGGGTTTCTTGGCAAATGCCATGTTATCGTCGTCGTCTTGTTGCTGTTGCTGTTGTTGTTGTCCGTCACTCGGAACACCATCCCGGTACACGGTCTGGTTCCGAACGGGTAATCGGGTCGTCGTTGTCGTTGGGATTGTCGCCGTCCTCGTCCTCGTCATCGACGGCGCGGCGTGGATTTCTTCCCATTCCTCGTCGTCCGTGTCCTCGTCCACCTCGCTCAGCAGGCACTGGTACTCCTCGTCGTCGCCGTCCCGGACCCTGGTCGGAAACAGGGTCGCCAGGCAGTCGTCGTCGTCGTCGTTGTTGTAGTTTTTGTTGTGGTGGTGCGTCGTTCCGTTCCCTTTGTACCGCTGTTTGAATTCCAGTTCGTGGACGTAGTCGTCGTCGTCGTCGTTGCCGTCGAGCTTCAGAACCGCGTCGCTGTCGGCCGGCAGCTTGCCGGCCAGGTGGTGGGCGACAAAGACGAGGATTCCCGCCAGCCAGTAGGGCGATCCCGGAAACGCCGTCCGCTCCGAGATCGTCATGAGGGTCCCAAAGACCAGGGGTCCGAGTCCCTCGGTCAGGGCCTTGATGCCGTTGATGGCCCCCAGGGCCTCCCCGACCGTGTCCGGTTCGACGATCCCGCTCACCAGGCTGGAGAGGCTCGGATAGACCAGGTTCCCCAGCAGCGAGAGGCCCACGCAGAAAAAGAGCTGCCAGGACCGGTTCGCCGCCCCCAGCACCAGGCACTGGAGGCCGAAGCTGACCAGGCCGATCCGGATGGAGGTCTTTTCTCCCAGCAGCGGGACCAGGAATCGGACCAGGACCGCCTCGGCGACCATGGTGGACAATCCGAGGGCCGACATGAGTTCCCCGAGGACCTCCGGCGTCATGTGAAAGTGCTGGACGGCGTAGAGGGAGAGGGTGGAAATGACGGCCCACAGGCCCGTGTAGTAGAAAAAGGCGACCTGTCCCACCTTGCGCAGGAACGGGTCGTGCAGGACCAGCCGGATCGAGTCCCAGGGATTCCACGAGACCGCATCGGCCACCTCCAGCAGGCGTTGTTTGGAGGCCGATGCGAAGGAAATTGTCGACGCCGACGCCGACGCGTTCGATGTCGATGCGTTCGACGCCGACGTCGATATCGATTCCGGCAGGACCGCGTAAATGTAGAGCAGATCCAGGACCGTCAGCGCCAGCGAGCACGAAAAGACGTACCCGGTCTCGCTCCGGGCCAGGTATCCCCCCGCCATGGGACCGATCGTAAAGCTCAGGCCAAAGGTGGCCAGGGCCAGCCCGTAGGCCGTGACGCGCTCGTTGCGTTCCTTCACCGAATCGGAAATGTAGGCAAAGACCAGCGGAAAGGTCGACGAAAACAATCCCGACAGGCTCAGGAGGACCACAAAGAGGGGAATGGCCAGGGGCGGCAGAACGACGGAACCGAGAGCACTCGCGCTCTCGCTTTCCGGCTCCGTGTTGTCGGTGTTGTAACCGTCCGTGTCGAAGTCCACGTCGTTCTGGCTTTCCCACCCAAAAAACGCCAGCGAGCAGACCGGTGCGCAGCTCCCCAGCACCGTCACAAAGAGACAGACCTTCCGCCCCAGCACGTCCGAGAGCTTTCCAAAGAGCGGGCAGGCGAAAAAGGCCAGGACGCCCCGGATGCAGTCGGCGATTCCCAGGACCACGTAGACGTTCGATCCGTACTCCTCGATGAGGATGCTCGGCAGGACGGCACGGGTCAGCGCGATGGCCAGAAACTCCAGCAGCAGAACCGGCAGTACGTATAGATGCTTGTGTTTTTGATTGCGCCGGTGGTGGTGGTGGTGGTGGTGGTGGTGATCTTCCCCGCATTCCTCGCTCTCGGCGTCGGAGTGGGGAGGTGCGGCCGTTCGTGCGGGCGGCCCCGAAGCGCGCCGAACTCGATCCTTGCGGGACAGTGCGTTTGCGTTTGCGTTTGCGTTTGCGTGCCCCGAAGGCTGATCGGATTCCCCACCGCCACCGCCACCGCCTCCGTTGGAAGACGTTCCGGATGGGGAGGATTCCATGAACGGATTCAGCTGCCCCAGGATGGTCGGACTTCCGAGGGGAGAAAAGGGTCCCTCGGGAGAAGTGTTTTGTGTGCGGCTATCTTTCTCGCCGTCGCCGTCGTCGCTGTAGCGGTGGTTGTTGTGGATATTGTTGTGGATATTGTTGTGGTTATGGTTGTGGATATTGTTGTGGATATTGTTGTGGATATTGTGGTTATTGTTGCGGCTGTTTCGCGTTGTTGTTGTGCCAATGTTTCCATCGCTGCTGCTGGTGTGAATGGTGGAGAGGGGAAACCGCCGTTTCGTTCCGGGACTCGGAGACGAAAACGACAGGGACATGCTGTTTGGTGCGGTGATGGTTCGTTCAATCAATAGTAATAGTGATTGTGATTGTGATAGTGATAGTGATAGTAGTTGTTGCTTTTGTTGCTGTTGTTGCCATTGCACTGCCCAGTGGTACTCGTATCATCGGTAACTTATTCGAACACTCACAATGCTGTTCCGCTCGGACGGAGTCGAGTCATCGAAACAAACGAGAAAATGCCGGAGATACCGTACCCGGTAAGATTAGTTAAGCTTACCGTAACCTTAACCTTACTACTTCGTTATTTGTTTCGAAATTCGTTTTGTGCATTGTTTACACGTAAGTTAAGGTTAAGGTTAGCGTACGATACCAGTAGTGTTTTTTGTTTTTTCAGACCGTTGGGTTCGAAATGAGCTGGATTACTACAAAATTCCTAACAGCTGTCCGTCGGTTCTACCGTACGTACCTTTGTTATAATTTCTACGTGGACTTGAGGACAGCTGTTCGGAACTTTGTACGAAGTAGTAGTCTTTTACTACTATCTTTTACAAAGGCATGCACGAATGAACCAGACCTGTCCCCGACCAAAATAATGAAGGAATGAAACATCATCTCAAAATCACAAAACCTCAATCAAAATCATTTCATCTCATCAATCAATCAATCCTCTAAATACTTCGAAGTACTTAGTAAATCATCAATCATATCGATATTGAATCTTGAATCTTGAATCTTGATCGATCATAAGAAAAATGAGAACGAAAACATAATATTCGTCCATCCGGCACCGCACGTACCCAACGATGCGACACGCAACAAGGAATGTTCCCCCGTGCGTGCTGTGTATTTGCACCTCTATCACTGTATCATCATACAGAGCACGTCCTCGTGTACGTACTACTAAGTTTGGAACCGTTCCACCGGTACAACGAAACCTTGTTTCCATCCACCAGCTCCGTCGTAGAATCAATGAATCGTACCGTACTGCTGGTAGTCTGTCGACGGAATGCATGCATGCATCCATCCATCCATCCTTCCCGATCTCCTCGCTTTCACACCGACCCGAACACGCAAGAAGTCTTACGGCGGGTGGCGGGTGGTGTGTGCCGTATCATTTTGTACCGTACGAGGAGCATCATCCTTGTACTACAACAGCTTGCTCTTCGCCGCGGACGATGCCGCACAAGTACTCGTACCTTACCGGTACCATACTAGCGCACCGATCGATATTGAACTTGAAACTGAATTGGAATGAAGGAATCAATCAATCCATCGAAACAACAATTCTAGAGCGTTCACAAAATCAAAATCAAAATATATTCTGGTTCCCGTGACACCGTCCACGATTCCGAAACAAACAAAGCGACCGATAACAAACATTGCAAGCACCACCATGATCTCCCGCCTCGGACTCCAAAAGCTCTGCCAGCGAGGCCTCTTGCGCGCGACGGTCGCTAGAGCGATGGGTGCGTCTGCGGATGCAACCTCGACTGCGACTGCCACCACCACCACCACCACCACCACGGCGGCGGCCGCACCCCCCGCGGCGGCCTTTCGATCCTTCGGGACCTCCATCCAGCGCTACCATAGACGTCGACCACCCCAACACGTCCCAGATCGTCATCCACAACGGCGTCGTCTACATTTCGGCGCAGGTGGACGCCTCGGCCGGTCCCGAAAACATCGAGGGACAGACCAGGGACGTCCTGGCGAAGGTCGACGAGCTCCTGGAGGAGGCAGGGAACCACCCGGTGCAAGCTGCTGACGGCCAACGTCTGGCTCAAGAACATCGAGCGGGACTTTGGGGCCGTCAACGCCCTGTGGAACGAGTGGCAGGATGCCGAGAACAAGCCGGTGCGGGCGACGGGTGCGTAATTACCAGCAGCAGCAGCAGCAGCAGCAAACGACGGAACGAAGGAATCAATGACCGACCGACCGACCGACCGACCGAATGACTGAAAAAATGAATTCGCTGCGGTTGTGCTGTTGGTTGGTTGGCGTTGTTTGCCTTGTTTGTGTGCGTGTGTGCGTGCGTGCTTGCGTGCACGTGGTTTGCTGGGTTGTTTGTTGGTTTGTGGTTCGAGGAGCCTCGATAGCAAGAAGTCTCGGACGCTTCAGACTCACCACCCTGCGATCGATGCAATGTTTTTTGTCTCTGGTCGATTTTTTGTCACCGCGGGAACCTTGCGTGGTCATCCCGTGCCACACCATGAAATGACATGCCATGCCATGCCATGCCATGACACGACATGGGCGTGCCACACACGAACGATTTGCATCATTGTGCATTCGAACAGTGGAGACAAACATGGTGAATCCGAACGTTCTGGTCGAGGTCCAGGTCACGGCTTCCCTCATGTAACACACTCGAAACGATGGGACGTTCTATCCTATCCTATTCTATCCTGTTTTATTCTATTCTATTCTGTCCATTCGAATCCATCCGATGCGACGCGCGTCTGAGAGGTGTTCGTTTCGCAAGCCGAAGGATTCCACGCAGGATGGATCGGAGGGGAACGAGACGGCTCGGAAGAATCGCACGATCCCTCCCGTTCTTCGACAAAACGTCGTTTGCCACATAGCACTACTATTGACCAACTGCGTGTACGGTATGCAGCGTGTACTCGCAGCGTCGAAATAAATACTACGGTAATAGAAATCAGATAACAATGCATTGCGACTCACCGGTTCGAGCCTCGAAACGACGACACACACACACACACACACTCATAGAATTTCCTACGCGTACGAAACGAAACGAAATCGATCATTTCGCTCCTTGCTGCTCCAAAGTAGAGAGGTTTTGGCTTCCGTTGAGTATTCCGTGTAGGCAAGGATTTTGGATTCCACAGAGTTATTACCACTCCGTTGATCGAATATTGAAATCCGTTTGATTGATTTGAAAAGTACCGGTACCGACAGATTCCTTTGGTCACCAATCGTGTGATTCATTCATTCATTCCTTCGTTCATTTGTTCGATCGCTCGTGTTATGCTTGTCCTGGAACGGGTGAAAATCGCTGTTGTCGATTGCACGAGGTTCGTCGATGCGGAGAGTCGTTCCGATCGGCGGAGACCATGCTTTGACACGAGAGGAGAGGGGAAAGGCGGCGCCGCTGAGTCTCGAGCACGCGTGAAGCAGGATGGCACCCTCGTCGTCTTGCTTGCTTGGTTCTGAGAGCTTCGAAACAAAAAAAGAAGTCGGGGCCGGGTGGGTCGAGGACGTTGGTGCGCTGTAACAAGATTTTCGGCTCCGGGTACAAGAAGTAATACTAAGAAGAGATTATTTTGAAGTTTTTTCCGAAGCATCTCTTGCAGTAAGTGTAATCGTATTTCTCTAAAAAAAGAAAGGCATATATTCATTGATCGACTCTGAGCGGGCATTTCATCACGTGAATGAACCCCAGCTCAAAAAGATAGTACAGTCGTCAGTAGATGTAATTCTGTACCACGGACGGTGCAATGTACATCAACACTACGTCATATCGTTATTTTCTGCTGTAATTTACATGCGTTGATTATGTTGTGCTATTTAGTTATCATTCGACAGAACAGATATGATATATGATCCACGAGCAACTCTACAATCATTATTAATTGAAATTGACATTTTCGTATTCTCCAAGCAATTTCTCGATCTACTTCGTATTCACTATTAAACCTGCGGTACACGTAAGGTAATCTTGTGTTCGTAGAAAATTCTCATCAATGTCGCTGCGAAATACTTGGCACCAAGCACGAAACCCGTCTTCAAGACCGTAGGGCACGTAGGGTGTTCAATAAGCGCCTGTACAAAGTAAGAATAGGACCACATACCGGTACATCTTCAGGCCAAGCCGTTTGGAAGGCAGAATATTGAAATATCGTTCTTTCACACTATCAAAAAGACGAAGTGCTACCGTGCGTGTGCAGTACGTTTAACCGAGAAAGTCAAGAGGCATCAAAAGTAACCTTACCACAGAAGGCGGGGCTCAGTACTGCATAACCTGTTACCTTCCGATTGCTCAGCATTCCTGCACCCAGCAAACGTTGTTCACAATGGACGAAGAATCGACCGACGAGAAATCCAACACTCCTTCAACGGTGGCCAGCGACGAACGAAGCAGCGACAAAGAGGAAGATGATGAAGACACGATCCCACAAACAAATATAAAAAATGATGATCCCGACAAAAAGATACCGAATGACACTACGAATCGACCGGACGAACAGTTAACCGCCAAGTTCGATAGCGACGATGACGGTGGCGAAGATGAGGACGAGGATGAAATGCGCGCGACCAAACTACGCACGAATCTACCCCCCAAGGAGTTTTCTCAACCCGCGTTGGAACAACCCGTATTAGAAGCGTCATCAGCATGGGATATTCCGCAGCAAGAGACAGCACGGGTCAACGATCCACCTCCCAAGGAGTTGTCTCCACCCGCGTTAGAACAATCCCAAACGACATATACACCTCCTGCAGAGTTGTCCCCTTCCGCGTTAGAACAACCCCCTATAAGATCCCAACAACCATCTCATTCTTCACCCGTAGAAGAAGCCTCCTCGACGTGGGATATTCCGCAGCTCAAAACAGCCGATGGCAAAAAAGGTACGGATGCTACAGATTCACCTCCCGAGGAGTTGTCTCCACCCATTTCCAAAGAACCCCCCACACCACCCCAACCATCAGGTTCTGCACCCATAGTAGAAGCCTCGTCATCGTGGGATAATCCGCAGCTCGAGGCAGCACAAGGCAACACAAATATGGATACTACGGATCCACTTCCCGAGGAGTTGTCTCCACCTGCGGTCGAACAACCTCCAGCAACGTCCCAACCATTGCATTCTGCGTCCGTAGTAGAAGCTTCATCAGCGTGGGATATTCCGCAGAGCAAGACTGCACAGGTCGACAAAAATATGGATATTATCGATTCACATACCACGGAGTTGTCTCCACCCGCGATCGAACAACCCCAAACAACAGATCCATCTCCTGCAGAGTTGTCCCCATCCGCGTCAAAACAACTCCCTACAACATCCCAACCATCGCATTCTGCACCCGTAGAAGAAGCATCGTCAACATGGGACATTCCGCTGGATGTTGCGCAGCGCAAGACGGCAAATGGCAAAAAAAGCATGGATAGTGCTACGGATCCACGTCCTGAGGAATTTTCTCCGCCCGCGATCGAACAACCGGCAGCAGAAGCCTCCTCGACGTGGGATGTTCCGCAGCCCAAGACAGCAGAGGGCCAAACAAGTACGGGTGCTAAAGATTCCCCTCCCAAGGAGTTGTCTCCGTCTGCCTTCCAACAATCCCCTACAACATCCCGACCATCGCATTCTGCATCCTTAGCAGAAGCCTCGTCATCATGGGATATTGCGCAGTGCAAGAAAGAACCAGAACTACCAACGACAATCGCCCACAGCAATCGCAATCGACGTTTGTTTCACAATAGAATCTCAGATATTTCGTTGGACAACAGTTTCTCCTTTGATTCGTTAGTATCGGTTGTAGAAGACTCCTCAACATGGGAGAGTCCGCAGGATATTCCGCAGCCCAAGTCAGCAGAGGGCGCAAAAAGCAAGGAGACCAAGGAGTTGTCTCCACCCGCGATCGAACAACCCCCTACAACATCACAACCTTCACATTCTACACCCATAGTAGAAGCCTCGTCAACATGGGATATTCCACAGGATGGTCCGCAGCACAAGACAGCAGCACAGGTCAACAAAAGCATGGATGCCACAGATTCACCTCCCAAGGAGTTGTCTCCACCCGCGTCCAAAGAATCCCCTACAACATCCCAACCATCGCATTCTGCACCCGTGGTAACAGCCACCTCATCGTGGGATATTCCGCAGTACAAAAAAGAACCCGAACTGCCCAAAACGATCGTCCACACCAGTCGCAATCGCCGCACCATTGACTTGATGACGTCGGATATTTCGCTGGACAACAGTTTCTCTTATGCTTCGCTACTCAATGAAAAGGAAGATTTGATTCCGCCGAGAGCGGCCCGTCACAACAGTCGCAGTCGACTCTCCATCGAGAGCATGATGTCGGATGCTTCGCTTTGCAAAGACGACTCGCGAAAGGTTTTCCACAGCAGTCGCAATGACAGCATCATCGACAAGATGATAATGGAAGATTCCGGTTCTTCGCGGTCTATCGGCAGTCGGAACAAGTCCGGAAAATCAATCCACAGTCTCTACGACAGCTCGAATGATTTTTCCTTTCGCAAGAAGAAGGAAATGAAAAAAATGAATCGGAGGCACAATCGTCGCGACTTTGGAAGCGACAGCGATTCCGACGGCTATTCCAACAGCGACGACGACAACGAATGCGGCAGCCACTGCGACGAGTTTTCAAGCGCGCTGTCGAGTACCGCCAATAGAAGCAGCCACGACGTGTACCACACGATTGGAGCGGTGGCCATCTACCGAAACGGCAGATACGTGTCGCAAACCCCGGCCGTTCTGACACAACCCACCGAACAAGAGCTGCAACTCCACGAACAAGAATCCCAGCTGCGTGCCCGTGACGAAGAGTCTCAAAACAACCTCACCATCGACGCAGAGAGTCACCTCGTGGATGATCAGAAATCGCATGTGCCCGACGGAAGCGATGAGCAGACACTGCAGACCGGTCGGACCTCTTCCACGGATTTCCCTGCCAAAGACGTCGAGGATGGAACGGAGTCGACCCCTTGGTATCGGAACTCGATGCTGTGGGTTATTGTGGGAGTGGGAACAATCGGATTGGTAGCGGCGGTGATCTTGGCGGTTCAATCGAGGGATGAACGACCGACGATGGCGCCAACAATGATGCCGTCAGCTTCTCCCACCCAAACGCCACTCGATCCCGTCTTTGAGCGACTCATAGTCAGCAAAAATATTTCTGATTCCGACGCCTTCCAGGACGCATCGTCTCCGCAGAGCAAGGCCTATGACTGGTTGTTGACAAAGGACACTATGACTACGATTTCCGAAAACATGAACTACAACCAGACCAGAAACATGGAGACCAGATATATTCTGGCAGTATTTTTCTTCGCGCTTAACGGTGAGGACTGGGAATCCAATCAGGACTGGCTGAATGCTAAAAAAGAACATCACAGGTGGAAAGGAATTTACAGACGGAGAAAAGGCGAAGAAAACATTAACGACAATTTTCCCTTTATGCCTGCACGGCAAATTCTACTTCCAGACAACAAAATGGTAGGAACGCTGCCGAAAGAACTAGGTCATCTGTCAGAACTCCGTACGTACTCTGCCCCGGGTGTATCCTGCCTGTCTATCAACTGCAATTGTGTTTTGAAAGCCCCGCCAAACCTTCTATCACCAAACATCCTCACGGACTGCTCTCTTTGTGCCCTGTTCTTTCTGTTTGCGTAGAATATCTCGAAGTGAATAATAACAAAATCAGCAGCGTTGAACCATTTGCAAATGGCAATGTTACGGATGAGTTCAGTAAGTCAGCGGGCCTTTTTTGTCGGTTGGACGGATTTTGTGTGTTCTTGTGTGCTGTTCTATGCTGTGCTGCGCTGCGTTGCATTGACTCTGCCGCCAACTGACCTAGTCTTTGCTTGTCGACCTCGGATCTGTTCCTTGTGATCCGGTTCGCAGCGCTTCTTAAAATCAGTGGAAACCCGCTAGAGGACCACCCTCATCTCTTTCGCTTGACGAATCTGCGTGAGTAATTGCGTGCGTGCCTGCTGTGCTACGTGCACGGTGAATCCATCCATCCCACCGCGACACCAAACTCGTCGCCGCGATTCGATTCATTCATTGATTCATTGATTTGCTCCACGATGATGCGGTTCCCGTACGCTTGCATTCGTTACCATAATACGATGCGCCGGCACGATGGATTCTTTCTCACTCCGTGTTGTCGGCTGGTGTTCTTTTTATCTTTTTTGGTTCCATTGCCATTCAGAATACCTCTGGATGCACCAAACTTCGTTCGAGGGAACGTTACCCACCGATATACGAGCGTTATCTAATCTAAGTAAGTTCAGACAGAGGCTCTACATCGGGGTGACGTGGAGTGATTTTTTTTTTGGTTCGGTAGCGTATCCGAGGCGATTGGGCGCACCATCACGAATGCTTTCCGGGTGGAACTCACGACTTGCATTGCGTTTGCATTCTCCCTACCATTTTTTTGACACACCGTTCCAACCTTTATTCAACGAAACGAAACAAACCGAAACGATTTTGTTGCTGGATTGCTCGCTCGCTCGGTCACAGAATTATTGGATCTGTCGAACAACCGGCTCGAGGGAAGACTGACCGATCACTTCCACACCATGCGCCGATTGAAAAACCTTGCTCTCTCCCTAAACCCGCGATTGGAGGGCGATCTCGACACCATTTTGAACTGCCCCAACGGGTGCCAAAACTCTCTGACCTCCCTCAAGATGGAACAGACCGGGATCCGTGGGGGGTTTTCGGACCGCCTGCTCGGCTTTTCCAAGCTGAGGGTCTTGCACGCCTCGTCGAGCGTCGGATTCACCGGGACCATTCCCACGACCCTCGGAGAGAGACTGCCGAGACTCACCGAGCTGCGGCTGAAGAACAACCCGTCCCTGGTGGGCACAATCCCGTCCGAGCTCTCTCTGCTCACCAAGCTCACGAAACTGGAGTTGGCGGGCTCGGGGTTCACCGGATCCATCCCCGACGAGGTTTGCTTGATGGGGACCGATCTCACCATCGGGTACAGCCCGAACACACTGGACTGCTCGTGCCCGGGGACCATTTGCGAGGCAGTGGAGGAACCGTTCTTCTGATCCTTGCCACATGGTGTGCGTGTGGGTGTGGGTGTGCGAGTCGGTCGCAATCATGATAATAATAATAATAACAATAACAACAACAGGCCTACGATGTATCACACTTTGCTCAAATTCTAATAAAAATTTGAGCTTCAAGAATTTGAGCTTGTGTGATGCGAATCACAAGGTGCTCATACGTACAGATAAGTAGTCATACGTAATATACGAAGTAGTAATCTTACCGTTAGTCGTGCTATTTTTGCCCACTAACACGAAACAGTCATTTCGATGTTGTTTGTCGTGAAAAACTTTCCTCCATGTTCGAAGCCGCAACGACGAAACTCGAACCCTTATTCGTTCGGTACGGTACTGTAAACCACGTACCGAAATTTGTACGAGAAGCTGCAAAAGCTTATTGCCCAAAACTCGAACGCATGAAAAAGACCTGATCCAAGGTCAATACTAATGGTCCATTGCACCAAGGCGAAAGACAGAGAGCAGAGTAGGCACACCATAACATTCAACCAAAACCAGAAAGCGACAGAGAAAGAAACAAGCTAACAAACAAACAAACAAACAAACAAACAAACAAACATGTCTTCCGGAACCCCCAACTTTTACGGTTCTGCTGCCAGCAACGGTGGAGTCGGCAGCACCGGCACCTCTTCTACGATCCGATCGACTCGCCCCGTCCAACCCAAGCCCAGCGGCACCGGCAATGCCGCCACCTCCAGGCGGACCACCGGTGCGGCACCCCGTCCGAGATCGGCCTATCGCAGCCCCCGGGCCACGGCATCAACAACAGCAGCAGCAGCCACCACCACCACCGCCACCGGAAGTGCCAGCACCACCAATGCCAAGTCTTCCTCGTCGTCTCTTTCGTCGTCGTCCTCCGCTCGAACCAGTGCCTCGGCGGCCAGATCCCGATCGACTCACCTCGCATCTTCGAGACCGGCCAAGCCCAGTCGCCCGGTGGGATCCTATTACGCCACGGCACCGGCACCAATGCCGGTTGCTGCTCCCGCTCCGGGAGCGCCGGTAGCGACAGCAACCTCAACAGCAACATCGATCGATGCTTCCGCCGACGACAATGACACCTGGGAGGACTGGGGATCCCCGGCTCCCAAGGCATCTGCATCGGCTTCTACTCCGCAGGCTTCGACGGTCACCAACGACTGGTACTCCGCTCCCTCGGGATACACGAGCTCGGGATTCGGTGTCCAGCAACAACAACAACAACCATCGCAACCATCACAGCAGCAACAACAGCAGCAACAGCAACAAACGCAGTCGGTACCGATGCAACCCGGAAATGGTTTCTACAACCAGAGCCTCTCCGGCGCCATGGACTCGTCCGCTCAGACCATGGGCCAGACGCAACCGGTTCCCGCCAACAACACTTCCTCGAGCATGCCGTCCTTTTCCATGTTCATGCCAACAATGCAAGACCAGGACACCGATGCGAGTGGGAGCGCCTTTGGCAACACAGACATGAACACCACTACCAACAACTTCGAGGACGAGGCCCCCCTCTTGGAAGAACTCGGAATCAACGTCCAGCACATTCTGCTCAAGACCAAGGCCGTCGTCGTGCCCTTTTCTCGCTTTGGGGGCGACCAGATCGACCCGGCAGTCATCTGCCAGGAGGCCGACATGCCGGGACCCGTCGCCCTCTTGCTGCTGCTCGGCGGCGAGATGGTCCTGACGGGAAAGCTGCAGTTCGGCTACATCTACGTCTACGGCCTGCTGGGATGCATCGCCATGACCCTCGTGGCGAACCTCATCAGCCCCACCGAGGCCGTGAGCTTCTGGACCGTCACCAGCATCATGGGGTACTCGTTGCTGCCGGTCAACATACTGGCGCTCATCAAGATCTTTGTCATGGACCTCATCCACCTGCAGACGCTCGGAAACTTCCTGGGGGCCCTCACGGTCCTGTGGAGCACCCTGGCCAGCACGCGACTCCTGGAGCTGGGTTGCGGGATGCGGGACCAGCGGTACCTCATCATGTATCCCCTCCTCTTGTTCTATTCGGCCTTTGTCATGATGACGATATTCTGATCCCAAAAAAAATAGTAAATAAATGAATGAATTCCCAAACAGTACCAAAGAAAAGCATGATGGAAAGCGAAGCACGGTCTAACAATGAAACGAAAGGCAAGGCAAGGCAAGGAAATTCAAGAAAACGAAACGAAACCAACACCCATACTCATACCGCCAGACAGGACGTTGGTAGCTAATCGAAACCAAAGGAAACGATTCTGTGTGGATACGGATTTTTTGAAGGTATTCTACTGTAATACGAGGTACAGAACTTATTATTATTTTTTTAATAGTACGTGCACGTGTAGTTAAGAAAGTACTGTATAGCACTTGTACCGTGAAACAACAGAGGTTCTTCTGCCGTCGTTCTATCAAAGAGACCTTGCTTGCTATTATTATAATATAATAACGAAATTGCCCTTTTTATTACGAATAGCATTCTTTATTTACTTACGGGTTTCTTAGTCTCATTGTCATTGCTGCTGCTGCTGCTGCTGCTGCTGTCCACGGTTTCTCGACGCTTTCGTTTCTTGTCCTTCTCATTGTCATTACTGCTGCTGCTGCTGTCCACGGGTTCTCGACGCTTTCGTTTCTTCTTGTCCTTCTCATTGTCATTACTGCTGCTGCTGCTGTCCACGGGTTCTCGACGCTTTCGTTTCTTCTTGTCCTTCTCATTGTCATTACTGCTGCTGCTGCTGTCCACGGGTTCTCGACGCTTTCGTTTCTTCTTGTCCTTCTCTGTGGCGTTTCGAATACTACCTTGAAGAACCTCTAGAAACTGAGAAACACTGGCTCGAATTTCCTCTAGAAACTGCTCTCTCTCGGCCGCTGCATCCTTCGCGGCTTGCCTTTGCTCGGCGAGGACTTCCTTCATGAGATCCAAGGCACGCGCCCTCTTTCTTGCCAACGAAGAATCGCAAGAAGAAGAAGAAAAGCGAGCCAGAGTGGAAGCGGAAGCGATATCCGATTCTTCCTCGGTCGGAGAAGTATTGTTAGGAAGGGTCAGGAGAGAAGGAACGGCGAAAGCAGCAGGTGCTACTGCTGCTGCTGCTGCTGCTGGTGGTAGTGATGGCGATGAATCAGATTCTTCACGCGTTGGTCGGGAAGATTTTCCGGGTTGTGCCACACCATCCAATGGTTGTTGTGCTGGAAAAGCAGGAGGGGGGGCAGGCGGAGTAGTGCTAGTGACCAACTCCACATCGTCGACATCATCCTTAGGGATTTCTTTGCCGTCTTCATCGAGAACAACACCACGTTCGGCAGCCTTCTGATCGATCAACTTTTTGATAGCCCTTGCCCTTTTCACATGCCATGGACAGGCTGGATCTTCCGTGGGGATCGGATCCCTGCACCATGCATAGAACATTTTTCGGATGGAATCCGCGGTACGTGGAGGAGTTCTGGTGACGAACTCCCCATCGTCGATGTCATCCTCCAGGATTTCTTTGCTTTCTTCTTCAACAACAACAACTCCGAGTTTGGCGGCCTTCTGATCGATCAATTGTTTGATAGCCCTTACCTCTTTCACATACCATGGACAGGTTGGATCTTCCGTGGGGATTGAATCCCTGCACCATGCATAAAATGTCCTTCGGAGGGATATCCGCATCATCACCGCGTCGTTTCGGAAATGCTTCAGCGTGTTGTTCGACGACTCGCTGCCATTCCTCCGGTCCGATCGGCTCGATTCCTCTCAACACACCGAGCATGTGCCTCAACTCCTTACCGGTATCACGATGTGGGTTTTTCGAATCATCACCACCGGGTCTCGACCGGCCACCTCTCTGGCGAGGCCGGGTGGTGATGGTTATGGTCGATGGAATTGGTGGGATATCCTCGGTACGAGATGGGATTTCCGGATCATGATCCTCTCCTAGCTGGTACGTGTAATAATAATATGCGAGCATCATTGGTAAAGACGACATTGTTGTGGCTTGGTTGAGTCGGTGACCTTTGACGGTTTGCTTGGGGTAATCGTTCGGGTTAAATAAAAATAATAATAAAAATAATGGAGACAGCGGCAACGACAGAGAGAAAGATAGCAGCAGCGGCAAAGAAAGTTGCTCGAACAAAAAAAAGGAATACCGGTAAGCTACGTGTACGAGTAATTACTCTCACTGTAAATCATTCCTGAAAACATATTGATTTGCATTAAAAGTGCATAATAATAATAGTCACACATGTTCAATTTTAGGTTTTCGGGAGAGGATTTAGTGTTAATTAATGCTAATTTTGCATTATTGGAATTAAATTTAGACAGTGGTGGACCTCGACTGAGTTACGGTAAGATTACAGGTAATTACCGGTATTACCGGTTTGCATTATTGTACGAAGTAAGATCCTACGAAGTACAAGTAAATCTTTTTTAATTAATTTCCAAACGGAATCCAAAAATCGAACACTGATGGCGCCCTCTCTCTAGATTGGTTCGGCTCACGACTTTTTTGTTATTTCAGATAGGATTCCAAATTCCTATATGCCAAAAATGGGCACCAACCGGCCTCGACCGTTAAATTCTTACGAAGTACTTCGTATTAATGCACTTCCGTTGGTTGCGCCAAAAAATAGACATTGCTTAATGCGATCCAAAGTACTTCGTATGTGGTAATTCAATTTATGAGTGATTCCCGAAACTTTATGATATGTGTCCTAAATCATAATAAGAGACATAGCACATTAAAAATGGTCGCGCTACTCAAAAAACATAAAATACGACCGCCAATCCTAAATGTTGGTCCAGTGAAAATTCTCTGGACGGAATTACTAGCGATTGGGCACGCTGCAAAGTTAGCAAAGCAAATTTTGCTTTTTGCTTTGCAAAATTTTGCTTTGCCCACAAAAGCAAAAGTTTTGCTCCCACTTTGCTCCAAAACGGATAGATGGACGGACGCTCATTCGCTGGGTGAACGGAAAAAGGACAGACGCTGTGTTGACGGAAAAAGGACGGACGCTCATTCGCTGGACAGACTCTATTAGTACTTGTAAAGGTGCTATTCAGTGTCCTATTCAGTTCATGTCAGTGACTCTAGTCATTATTTGTGTGATTCCAGTGTAAATATTCCTCAAACTATGCACGGGCAACAGTATTCAAAAATAAGTATTGAGAAATCACCAATAGTTTGGGTGTCACCACTGATTGATTAATATTTAGCCCTGTGCTGTACAATCCGCTAGCTAATACCATCACATCCAATATCTGAGTGACTCTGACCATCATTTGTGTGATTCCAGTGTGAATATTCCTCAAACTATGCACAGGCAACAGTATTCAAAAATAAGTATTGAGAAATCAGTGATAGTTTAGATGTCACCACTGATTAATTAACATTTGGTCTAACACTGGAGAATTTACTAGAAAATAATGTCAAACTGAATATCTGAGTAACTCTGACCAACATTTGTGTGATTCCAGTGTGAATATTCCTCAAACTATGCACAGGCAACAGTATTCAAAAATAAGTATTGAGAAATTACCAATAGTTTGGGTGTCACCACTGAATAATTAACATTTGGTCTAACACTGGAGAATTTACTAGAAAATAATGGTAAACTGAATATCTGAGTGACTCTGACCATCATTTGTGTGATTCCAGTGTGAATATTCCTCAACCTATGTATAGGCAAGAGTATTCAAAAAGAAGTATTGAGAAATCAGTGATAGTTTAGATATCATCACTGATTAATTAATATTTGGTCTAACACTGGAGAATTTACTAGAAAATAATGGTAAACTGAATATTTGAGTGACTCTGACCATCATTTGTGTGATTCCAGTGTGAATATTCCTCAACCTATGTATAGGCAAGAGTATTCAAAAAGAAGTATTGAGAAATCAGTGATAGTTTAGATATCACCACTGATTAATTAATATTTGACCCACTACTGGAGAATCTGCTGAGAAATTCCAACAAATCAAATATCTGAGTGACTCTGACCATCATTTGTGTGATTCCAGTGTGAATATTCCTCAACCTATGTATAGGCAAGAGTATTCAAAAAGAAATATTGAGAAATCACTAATAGTTTAGATGTCACCACTGATTAATTAATATTTGACCCACTACTGGAGAATCTGCTGAGAAATTCCAACAAATCAAATATCTGAGTGATTCTGGTTCATATTTGTATAATTCCAGTGTGAATATTTCTCAACTTTTGCATAGGGAGGCTGATTAAAAAAGAATGAATGAACAATCATTCATAGTTAGGATGTCAGCACTGATCATTCAATATTCGGCCCAGTACTGGGGAATTGACTAGAAAATCCACATTTGAATGATTCCAGTCTAAATATTCCTCAACCCATGCATGGGGGAGCCCATTAAAAAAGAATAAATAAAAAATTAGTGAAAAATTGGTGATAATGTAGGTAGAGCAAATCAGCGTTACTGGTAAAAAAAAGTCCACAAAAGGACTTGAACCTTCAGAGTCAACTTGTGTGATACCACTGTATCACACTGGCTACAGCTTCAACAAGGTATATGTAGATATATAACTTAAATTATATTCTGCTAGACCCAATAGTATGATTATTTATCATCTGTTCATTCCCTAATAGCATATAGCAGTGCTATGGATCATATACTACAGCATACACTATGAACTACTAGTATATTATGCTACAAGCTATGCTACCAACTGTCATCATGCTACTGCCTTGGGTAGAGTCAGTAGGTACCACATGCCAACCTTTGCCAGTACCTCATGTGCTGCTGTTATTGCTACTCTTATTTTTATTATCATCCCTCCCTTGCTAACAAGCAATCTCTTTCTATTGGCAAGCAATACCCCCCTTTCCCCCCATTCTTGGGGGGTTTGGGGAGCTGCGCTCCCCATTTCGGGGTGTGCCCCCATTTTGATTTTGCTTTGCAAAATTTGACTTTGCTCCCCAAAAAGCAAAAGCAAAAAAAGGCAAAATTTGCTTTGCTCTCAAAAAAACAAAGCGTGCCCAATCGCTAGGAATTACGTTACCAGTAAGGAGTGACTCAGTATGTTGTAAGAAGTAAGTACTGTAATTACTAGTACCTTGTACAATGGACAGGAACAGCGTGACAAGAGCGCGCTTGGGACCCTACCGTAACTTACCGTAACCTTATCATCTCTCATTCAATCTCAGATCAGTCTCACAAAAATAAGATTGTACCGTAAGTTACGTACGTGTATGTACATTGCGTACGTAAGATTAAGTTACTCGTAACTCGTGATATTGATTTTATAATTTTTTTTAGTATAATAATTGTTGTTCCCTTTTGAAAATGGAGCAACGACATCGATGAACTACGAGTAAGGTTTACTACTAACTCATTCATTGATCAACTTCCTGCTGTCGAGTGCTGATCAAATTTAATCCGATCCGATCCGATCCCCGATCGGCAACTGGTGTACCCGCCAGGGGTCGCGATGTTGTTGTTGGGTAGCGTCTCGTCGTGAATGCTAGGGCATGGTTTGCGGAATGCAGTGCGGTGGAGTGCAGTGCAGTGTAGTGCAGTGCAGTGCAATGAAACCGAACCGAACCGTTCTCGACCGCGTGCGGACGGAACCACGGAGATTTTGCGAAACAGCGATCGCGGTGCAAACGGGATGCAAACGATGATCACCGATCACGTGCAGGGACGACTGAATGAATCGTCAATGAGGAATCAATGTCAATCTATCAATCATGGCGGTTGTGCCGTGCCATTCGTAACGCACCGTATCTTAGATACATCCATATCAAAGAGACCTGGATTGCCGGGATGTGCAAACCACTATAGCTCAACGAAGAACAACATAGTAGTACTACAGCATTGCTATCGAAAGAGACAAAACTGCCATGCCTCTATCGAAGGGAAAGCGATGATTGGTTTGTCTTTTATATTTCCATGTACCAACCCAAATATCATAGTACATCATTGGAAGTAATGGAAAGCGCTCTCACGGAATCATTCTTTCTCTTACTGCATGTTCAATATTAGTGGATAACTTACTACTTCTACAAATATGTTGTATTACAGTGAGGTTAGTCGTGTGTTCAGTATCATATTTTTTTTTTTCTTGGATGATTTTGATTGATATTCATTCATTTCTAATCTTAAACCTTACCGTATCATCGGGTTCCAGTCAGTCCGATTTTGACTGGATCCATCAGAGAATGTCCAAGGCGGACACGGAACAAAATTTTGAGACGGTCTACTTATGAGATCATACTGCTCGCTCGAAAAAAAACTATCGCCTAACGGAAAGCAATCGCTTAAGTGAAGTATGTTTACAAATAGCTAGTCTTTCTCACACCCTACAATTTGTGGCGAACAACGGTCGCGTTGTCACCCCCTTGCCGTTCGTGGGTAGTCATACCCGTACAAATAGAATACCCCTTTTAACGGTAGGCGTTTGGTGCTAAAAAATACTTCTATCCCTCTCGACAAGTTCGTACGGCACGAAGGAAGACGTTATCACCCAAAACTAGAAGCACCCGCGAACTGCTAACTTTCGAGATTCAGGTATGCACAACGCGAAAACCTCACCTCACAGGAACCGAACTTGAAAGTCACACACACCCAAAGATACCTCGCCTCTCACTACATTACACTCACCGCCACACGATAACCAATCCCTCGTTTCAGTTCAGGGTTTCCACGCATGGTAGAGTCAAAGTAAATATCTATACATGTAGAGTCCTAGCTCTGTGAATACCGAGGAGGACAAATTTTCCAAAAGCAGAACAGGTACTTCTTGGGCAGAGGGGGTACACGGACATACAAGCGTTGGGAGTGTTCTTGCCAATACAGCTGGAGTACGTGGGTAATACAAGCAATCGATCAGGCATAACTTTGTATATTTGCTGCGTCGCATCTTTCTTTGCCCACCACGATGCCGTCCCTTTTCCGAGGTGTTGTCAAGTGCAAACGAAAGAAACAAAAGTCACGGAGTGTCGATAGTTCCACGGTAGCATTGACAATCTCGCCAAACGGTCACCACCATCGAGGAAACCATGGCGAATCCACCGCACAAATGAATCGGCCAGCAAGAAGACGGATTGCTAAGAGAATGGGCCTACGACCAACACGACAACATCGAAACGACGGGTTCATCACGTGCCCAAACAAAAAACAAGGGACGGAGCTGCACCGTAGATTCTACGGGACGATTCATACAAAACAGTGCACAATGGAATCATCAACGATTCAAACCGTTCCGTCGAAAATCGATGAAGAAAATTGTCGGTAGCAGCACACCGGATACAGCGGTCTCGCAGTGTTCCACGAGTCCGGTCCAACGAAAAAACACGTGCGGGACACGGAGCAACTCTTGTTCGAGCGAGGACGAGACGAGATCAACACCCATCAAAATAAATTTCGAGCAAGGGATCAAGCCTAAGGATCCGACCACGCAATCCACAATACGCTTTCCAGAATCTACCAACGATCCGTTGGAAGAAGGAAAGGAAGAGCAGGGCGAGCGACCGTCGGCAACTGTCCCAACCGCATCGAAACGAATGAATTCTGCTTTGCAAAAAGGACACAGCACCAAGACTATTATTATGAACGGAGACATTGTGGTATGCAATTCGTACAGCAGCAAGAGCACGAGCGACTCGATCACCGTCACGTCTTCCACATCGTCGGTCAGCAAAGCGAAGGCCATGCGCCGAGAGTCCACCCGGAATGCCCGAGCGGCCGCGGCACTGGACGAAAAAGGAAACGAGCTGTTTGAACTGGGACAATTCGACAAGGCCATGGCCTGCTATACCAAGGCCCTGAAGCTGAAGCGACGCACTTTTGCCCATTTGATAGCGGACGCGGAGGACGTGGAAGACGAACTCATTATTCGCAACAGAGACGGCGAAGACATTACGGATCCGCAAGCCCTGGTCAGCATGGCAACCTCCATCAACAACATTGGCTACCTGCGGCAACGAGCGGGAGACGCGACCCCGGAAGAAACCATGGCGGCCTACAAGAAGAGTTTGAGAATCAAGCGGCGGATATTGGGGAACGATTCGCTCAGCGTCGGAAAGACGCTGAACAATATCGGGAGCGTGCACTATCTGAAACGAGATTTTGACCGCGCTCTTCCGGCGTACGACGAGGCCCTCGAAATCATGAAGGCGAACCTGGGAGACAACCATCCCGACGTGGCCACCGTCATGAGCAACATCGGAGACGTCTATCTGGCGCAGGGGAACAAGGAAGCTTCGCTGAAATATTACCGGATGGCTCTCGCGATCCGGTGGGAGGCCTTTGGGGGCAAGAGTCCGCGGGTGGTGCGCCTCTTGGAAAAGATCTCGAACCTGGAGATGGGGGAAAGCATGATGCTGGCAAAAACGAACAAGGTGAATCACAACAACGCGCTCGCTTCCTGGGGGGACGACGTGGCCAGCGAGCTGATGGTTGGATCGGGATTCCAACCCATCGAAAAAGAGCTGAAAGACCTGCAAGAAGCGGTTCGACACGACATCGAAGAAGTCGACGAACGAGAAAGGAGGGCGACGTCCGAAATGCTCAAGGACAAGATAATTATCATTCGCGGTATGCGCGATGTTTGGAACGGGGGATCCGAACTTTTGGACAACGATTCCATCAGCGTCTTGACGGCCAGGAGTCGAATCAGCAACCTCTGAGACGGGAAATAGAAGAATGGCGTAGGCAATGTATTGCGATATTATAGTAATTAGCACATTACTTTTTCCTCGCATTGCATTGCATCGATCTCCGTAACGAGCCCCCTCTCAAAATGAATCGCATCGCGTCAGTAGTGAAAAATTAACGCCGAGTGGTCGTCGAATTCGTTTGCTGGGAGCGCGACCTTGGCGGTCGGATCTCGGCGGCGTTCCCCTGGATCGCTCAGTCGGTCGCGAGCGCCGTTCCCAGGAGGAGGCGCCGCAGATTCCGGTGACGCGCCGAACAGAGGGCGTCGAGGGTGAGGCCGCCGACCGACGAGCGCGCAGTCGTTCCCGGCTTCCGCCAGAAATTCCCGCCATTCCTCCGTTCGGAGCGAGGGGTGCTCGGAATCCGCTCTCCGTTCGTCCGCGACGCTCGCGAGCGTCGCGAGGGAATCGTTGTCGATCAAATCCCGGAGGGCCCTTTTTTCGGCGCGCGTCACCGACGGAGCGGCGTCTGCGGCGTTCCCGGAATCCTCCGATTCGCGGTCGCCGCCGTTCCCTCCTCGTTTCGAAGACGGCGCGGCGACGAGACCGCAGCCGTAAACGTCCACGATGCCACCGGGCCAGGCGTAGACCAACACCGGCAAGAGGTCCCCGTCCACGAAGAGGTTGCCGGCCGCGAACGACTGGACGTAAACGTCCGAAACATCCGATTCCGCGTCGTTCGGAAAGGGTATCGCGGCGATCGAGCGTCGGTCGCTTCCTCGCGCCGCTGCCGGAATCAAGTAGCAGGTTCCGCCCCGCAGGCACGCCGCCAGGTAGGCGGTGGAATTCCCGTCCGCGTCCGCGGCGATCAATTGCCCGGTGCCGATCGCCGGATACGACAGGAGAACCTGCCGGTCGCGGCTCGCGACCCAGCGCGGAGCCCGAGGCGACGGCGACGGCGACGACGACGACGATTCGTCCGCCGCGGTCCCGCTCGACAGAAACGCGACGCTGCCATCGGGAAAGGCCATCGCCACGCAACCCGTGTCCAGGATGCACGCGGCATCCGCCCCGCGGCTCTCCAGAACAACGGGGACGCGCTTGGTCGTCGGCCGGGAATCCTTCTTCGTCTTCGACGACGACGACGACGATGAAAGCACGTCCGCGGCGTCCATCACCTCCCCGCCCGGGACCGCCCAATCTTCCAGCGACGCTTCCGGCGCATCGCCGGTCGGAGAAGAACCAGCGCGGGCTCGGGCCTCGTTCCGGAGCATCCTCTCCAGGTCCAAGACTTTCATCGCGGAACACGTCGGCGGCCGGTTTCGCGTTTCGGCGTTCCGGGCGCCGGTGGCAACGATCGCCACCAAGAATCGCTCGTTCGCCGGGCTCGCCGTGCCGGAAGACTCGCGGTCGTCGTCGTCATCGTCAGTCGTCGTCGTCGGTGGTTGTTTCTTCTCGACCCAGAAACGACAGGGTTCGAATCGGGTCGCGCAAGTACCCCTCCCACCGCAGGGAGACGCCGTTCTCGGTGCCGTTCGCGTTCGCGTTGACGTCGACGGCCCCTTCGTTTGCGGTTTGGCGCGGGAAGGAGAACGAGTCCGCGGGACGCTCCACCCCTCGACGCGCCCCGAACGGTATCCCACGCACACCGCGTCCTCCGTCCTCCCCGCGCCGTCGCCGCCCAGCGTGGCCATGCAGGTCGCCCCGAGTTCGCTCGCGACCCAGTGGCGCAGGAGGGTGAAGGTGAATTCGAGCGGTCTTCGGGGGGCCTTGGCATCGTTCCGGTTTTCCGGATCGCCCCCCCCGCCGACGCGTTCTCCGAACGCAAGCCTCACCTGAAAGACGCAACTCTCCGTGGACAAGGCGTACAAAATGCCGGTTTCTTCGTGAAAGGAGAGCTGTATGATTTTGTCGTTCCAATCCGGGGAGAGCCTTTCCGCGTCCGGGCAGATCGGGAATTCCGTCAGGGGGGCCTTGGCTTTCGTGTCGATCCTTCGCTGGATCGCTTCGTCGAAGGAATCGGAATCATCATCATCATCGTCGTTGTCGTCGTCGTTGTCGTTGTCGTCGTCATTGTCGCCCCCGGAGTCAAAGGTCCCGAAAACCACGAGGTTCATTCCCGAGGCCACCAGAACGAACCGATGGCGCAAGACGATGGGGGCGCACACCACGCTCCCGGCGTCGTTCGCGTTCGCTTTCGCGTTCGCGCGCTCGTCGTCGTCGTCGTCATTCCGGGAGGCCTCGCGGCAATCCAGACAGAACAACCGCTGCGACGTTTTCCAGTGGCATCTCCGGCGACCGGCCGGGGAGGAAACCTCCGGGGGGTGATCCCAACCGCTCGCGAATGCCGGGTCGGTTGCGGGTTGCGGAAGGATCATGGCGGCGATGGCGATGGCGATGGCGACGGTCCTCCACCGCGGCGGTGATGGTTCCGTTTCGACCTCTCCGGTGCGCGCGAAAGGCAAGGTGTCGTTCGTCGATGGAACGGAAAACGGTCCGGTCCGGTCCCGTCCTTGATGGGCCGTTCCCCTCGCCCCGCAAAAAACCAAACGGTACGGTACAACCGTTGGGCTTTCAAAAAATAAGTAATGCGTTCCAGAAGTAAGATTTTTAACTTACTTCTTGTTGTAATTACCGTATCTTGCTTCTTCGTGTGATGTTTTGCTTCCTCCGTTCCGAAATAACTACTGTGACGAGCATGTACGGAGTAATTTACGAAGTAACGTACAGTAATTGCCTGTAATTTACCCGTAAGTAAGTACGGTATGTATTACCGTAAGAAGCGCACAGTTGTTTCGAAAGGGAGGAAGGACTGAGATCTTATGAAAATAAGAAGAATACTGGTGCCACTACGGTAGCACTTTCGCGTTGTACGAGAACTGGTGACAAACGCAGTGAGATGCTGTACGAGTACTTATTACGAAGTAAGGTTACTTCTATTTTACTTTTGAGAGATCATCGTGGCTCATAGTGTACCGTAAGTTACGGTACGGTGATGGGACATGGGAACCGAGAAGATACTAAATGCAGTACGAAAATAAAGTAAGCCTTACTACTAATCTTTTAATAAAAAAATCTTCCCTTGCGCAAAACAATCGAAGCATCGGTGAAACGTGCGAGTTGCACGAAAATCGAGCGACGAAAAATCCGCAACTCTTTGAAACCAAGAAGTTCTCAACTAATACTAGAGTAATTAACCTTACTACTTCGGTACTACTACTAATACTAATGCGTCGCAACCTTGCTGCGCAATACAGTGGATGACGATTGCGCTACTAGTAGTGAGTGCACCTTGCAGCATGCGGTGGAGTTCTGCACAAACAAACCGAAAATTACAGCCAGTGACGATTGATTCGGAAGCTACACCTCGTTGCCTACCGTACAAGAAGGTCTGGTCTTTCGCCGATTGTTTTATCTTCCTCGGCGACCGACAAGAAGCGTGAGCTTGTCATCCATCCGCTTCCTGTTTTCCATACGGTATCCTTACTTGGGGATATAGAAAGCGGAGTGAGTGAGTGAGTCGTCTTTCGGTGCGGGTTTTTTTCCGCGCAACCATTGCCGTACGGTAATTACGAAACAGTGGGCGATGGTGATTGATTCGTCACGGTTTGTCCATCACTGCGTGTAGCTGGTTGCGGACGAAGAAGTTGCGTTGACCGACGGACTGACTCCGTGATCTCATTCATCTCCGAACGGTTTCCGTACCGTACCGTACGTGTAGCAGCAGCTCTCGGCATTATTTTTTTGTTGGAACCCCGCGATGGTTCTCGCGACCCGTTCCATCCCGGGGCGGATTGGCTGCAGTATTATTGTTCCCATTCCGTCACCGCCACCGCCACCGTCACCGCAATGCACCCACGAGTCCCTCCGCAATGCGCAGCGGTACGTTCCGAACGGTCGGAACCGCCACGGCGAGCATCAGAAGAACGCCGTAGAGAACCCTCAGCGGCACCCGGCCGCTCTCGCGGGGCGCGATTCCGAATCCCATGGCGGATCGATAGCTCCGGGACGCCGGGTCGTACCCGACGCTGTTCTTTCGTCGCATCGCGTAGCTCCTGCCGTACCGGGGTCCGAAGACCGCCCCGATCGCCGCTCCCCCGAGGAACCCGCCGACGTTGGCCGCGGCGCTGACGTGCTCCGTTCCCGCGGCCAGGGCGGCCATGACCGCCAGACCCCGGAAAAGGTTGCCCGAATCACCGCCCCTCCCGCGGGTGCGACCCGGATTCGCGCTCGCCATCCGGGTCAGGCAGACAAACATCAGGCCGTACAATCCGCAGATCCCGCCGTTGGATCCCAGGCACAGGCGGGGATCGAACCGGCGATCGCTCGTGTTCAGGAGGTGGGCGAGATTCCCGGCCACGGTGCTCCCCCAAAAGCACGTCAGGTACAGCGGGGCTCCCAGGCCCGTTGCCAGCCACGAGGGCTGCTTGGCCAGCACGACAAGGTCGACGAGGAGATGGGGCAGGCCGTTGTGAACGAATCCCGACGTCAGGTACCGGTGGGAGTGCCGGGCTCTCGAGAGGGCGGCGGAGAACCCAAACGTCGCGGCGAGCGGCCCGCCGGCCATGGCGGATCCCCAGAAAGAATCGAGAATGATTTCGAGCGCGTGGTCTCGCCAGTGGGACGGGAATTTTCGGTAGCAGGACAGAATCGTGGCGAGGATTTGATACCCGTACAGGAGCGCCAGCAGGGCGATGAGTCCGGTTTTTGCGGGGCTGGTGGCGACCGCTTTGTCCGCCATGAGGCGACGCCTCGCAAAATTCCGTCGCGCGCGGCTGGTCCAGCGGATGTCGTCGCCGTCCCACTCGTTGCGGTTCTCGTTCGCGTTCGCGTTCGTCTTCGCGTTCATCGGGAGGGACGTTGCGGGAGGTTGTTCCGCGGGATAGCTGCGGAAGCATCGTGCGCGCGGTCGTCCCTCGAGACCGCGGGGATCGGTGCGGAGCGCTCGGGGAAAGCTCTCCCGCGGTCGAGATGATCCGCTCCGGATTCGCTCGCGGAGAATGCCGCGACCGGACGGTCGAAAGGCGTCCGCGCTCGCCCCCGCCGCAACGAGCAGAAGAACGAAATCCCGGGCAATGAGATTCGGCTTCATCGAGGGTTTGTTTTTTTTTTTTTTTTTCTTCCGAATTGCGGTGCGATGCGATGCGATGCGGTGCGGTGCGCTCTCGATCTCCGGTGATGCGAGAGGCTGCTTTTTTGAGAGTGGTTTGGTTTTGATTGATTGATTGATTGATTGATTGATTGATTGATTTGGAGAGCGCTGACTACTGACTCCGGCCTCCAGCCGTCACGAAGCATGAAGCATGAAGCGATCCGAGATCGTTGAGAAACGAGAGTCGAGCGAAAAGATTTTTTTGGATTTTTTGATTATTGTAGTATTTTGTTGAGATTCCGTACGGTAAGTTACGTAGAACTTGTACTGGTACGTACTCGCACCAGCAGATGCCGGAGAAATTGGAACCCGCAACGCACGGTACAAGTTGAAAGTAACTTACTCGTACGTACCTGTACCGTAAGATTACATACTTGATACTTGTACTTATCATCATACTACGTACCGGTACATCTGATGTAGTACCTGGTATCTCCATAAGTAAAGTCAGATTAGTACGTAGTAATCTTACTACTAGTAGCAGTAAGCCTTATTCATCAAAGCAATCACCATGACAACCATGAGAACCTTCAAACTAAAAGATGATAATACAGCCGCAATATAATATTATGGATCATAAGTTAGATTGGCCGTCGGAAAGTTGCAGCCTCGTCGGCAGCAACAGCAGCACGAGGAGAGTGGTGATTCTACTAACACTAGTACTAGTAGAAAGCAAAGAAGTACTACTAGTAGCAGTACAGAAAGAATCAATCAATAATCATGTAACTAACGTTTAATAGTTCGTCATCATTGCTGAAACAAGGCAATAAAGACATTCCATCCAACACTGCCGTCGCTGGGAGTAAACTCTTTTTGTGTGGTGCTGTTGATTCTTGTCCGGCGTGTTCTTGTAGTAGTAGTAGTAGTGGTTTCAGAAAATCCCCAATCTCGACCTTGTCGCAAAGTGTTCTTGTTGTTGTTGTTGTTGTATACTGGTGTAGTGGTGTAGTGTCGTCGTCGTTTTGGTGGTTCGTATCCATCCCTGGATTTGTATCGGTTGGAGTTGATCGAGAGAAAGAATTGATAACGGAAAATGCACTCGGTATGATTCAGAGAATGTTGTTCAGAGAATGTTGTTCAGAGAATGTTGTTCGGTGAACGACCACAGTGGCACGGGATCCGAGAACAGTCCATCCATCCAAGGATGATCCATCCATTCATCCATTCATCCATCAACCCATCCATCCATCCATCCTATTCCTTCTTCTTCTCGTACGTCGACTTGAGTGTGGGGATGGGCTTTCTCTTGGCCCCCCGGAGCTCCATCTGCTCCTTGAATTTCTTCACGTTGCAGATCCCGGGAAAGAAGTGGGGCTGTCCGTTTCCGTAGCTGTCAAAGGCCGCGAACCACCGGTTCCACTTGTACTCGGGGGTCTCGGTTTCCTTGAAGTAGCAGATCACGGGAAAATCTTCCGAGGGGAAGAATCCGTAGTTGATGATCGTGTCGTACTTCCAGCGGTTGCGGGTTCCCGACACGTAATTGTCGGGCTTTCGCACCAGTTCGGCCCTGCCGTTTTCGTAATCGAGGCGGGGGCCCCGGACGTTGTAGAATTCAAAGGCGTCCTTCTCGAACACGCAGCGAACCCGAGAGGTCTGGACCCACAGCAGGGTGGCGAACAGGATGTGGAAGCCGCCCCCAAAGATTCCCACCAGCGACGGGCTGCCGTCGGCCATGTAGGCTGGAAGGAAACGAAACGAAACGAAACGAAACGAAACGAAACGAAACGAAACGAAGCGCGGGCGAGCAAGCAAGCAAGCAAGCAAACCAAAAACAAGGAATGCAACAACGCGAACCAGAAAGCGGGTTAGTTAGTCGGTTGCCGAGTCGGTCATTCGATCGGTTTGCAGGTTCGCACACACATGCACACACACACACGCACACGCACAAACAGTACTTCCGCACCAGCAAGCGCGCACACACACAACATGCGGGCACGAGTTTTGCCACGGGGTTCGACTCGACGAACGAAACGTAACGTACAGGGATGGTAGAGCATGATGAGAGGTCCCAGGAGACCCAGGGCCCACGTCAGGGAATAGTTGGGCGGGACCACCACGTCCTTCATCATCATCCGGTTCAGTCTCGAGAACTTGGGGTCCGCCACGGGAGTGGTGGTTTCGTGAACGCGCAGCGGTTTGTCGGACCAGCTGTCGAGGTTTTCGGGTGGCATCGAAACCACGTTCAGTGACGTAGTAGTAGTAGTAGTAGAAGGGGCATCGATCGCGGCGGTTCGGATGAAGCTCGGCGCGACGGGAGCAAAGGCCAGAGCCGTGCGGGCGCCCAACCAAGCCAAGAGGAGAGCGAATTTCATTCTTTTGATGAATCAATGGGTGTCTGCGGCGGGCCGAAACGAAGGTGTTGGAGACGAGACCACGAGTGGAAGCAAGCGAAGTAGTAGTAGTAGATCTTCTTGTTACGAGTAAGGTTACCCACAAAGAGATATAGTAGCAGTAGAATGAGAGGAAATGACAATCGATTGAATCATCCGCGAATACCAAATAGTTGTCGATTTGAGGCTTGTTGTAACCCTTTGTTCTTTGGACATTCTCCGTGGGTAATAGTGTTCCACGATTCCGCACCAACCGCAATTGCATAAGGTTAAGTTACCGTCCAAACTAGTACCAGTAATTACCGTATCGAATCAACCATCGTCGAGAGAAGATCACCGGAACTCAGTGATCCATCCGAGAAGAACGCTTTCCGTGACCTCATTTTTCCATCAAGTACGGGTTCGGTGTCCCATCGGGACGAAAGGGAGAAAATCTTGTGTCGTCCAGATGACAAAATCAGCCATATTCATTCGGGGAATTTTGTTTTCAAGACGTCATTTTAGTTTTTACGATGAACAGATCGCAAAAAGGTATGTTCCTCTGCTTCTGTATTGCGACGTTTGTAATAGTGGAAAAACAGTATCTGACAATCGATCGTAACATACGTATGTGAAGATATTAGGCTAACATTATTTGGATACATTCACGAGTAACTTACCCACACCGAATTAATCTCAATCAATCATCGTGGCCATGGGACGACTGACTCGTGACAAACTTGCAATCGCACCACGACTTCGTAAACCTTACGGTACGAGGGTAATATCACACTTTTTTTGGGTAACCTCACACTTTTTCCTTACACTTTTCAACTACTTACAGAACTTTCCAACCATATGAACGTACCTACGTCAGAACGTTCTTCTCCTCATTCTTCTCCGTTCTTCTCCTTAATTAACATGCACCTCTACTACCTTAATTAACTCGCACCTACTGTACAAGTACTCTTTGTACCCCAAAAAATTCTTGCACCTTCATGGTCTCCTTACAGCAATACATTCGCACCTCTGTCGATTCGCAGCACAATCACTCGCACCTCTATCGAGTTGCACTACAATCCCTCCCATGCACCTCTCTGTAAGTCTTAAAAGAGCAACACACCTCTATCGCGTCAATCTGCACCTCTATTGTGTCTCGCACCTCCATCGCTCGACCCGCACCTCTATCGCGTCGACCTGCTGCACCTCTATCGATCGCACCTCTATTTCGTCAATTTCTTTTTCTACTTAGCTCCTGGTACCAATTCTACACAAAATTTGAATTTTTTCATTGGCTCATCCACCCGTCTGTCTGTTCCCCCATCCCCTGTATATTCTACAGGGAGAATAGTGGTAGCTCTGTTCCATGTTGCGGGCAAATGGAATAGAGCTACTATTATTCTCCCTGTAGAATTACACGTGCTATCTAATCCTGCCGTTGCTGAGGAACAATCAGCACCTCTATCTCAGCTTTTCTACGAGCAGTCCCTAGAGCTTGGATTTTTTTATTCTTTTTGTTTCCAAAGCACCCTTAAGAGTTTACTCCTGTCTGTTGGTCCCCCCTCTGGTCCGGTCCCCCCTTCTGGTCCAATTCCCCTCTGTCTGTCTGTCTCCCCTCCAGTCTGCTTCCACACTGTCTGTCTGTTCCCCCCCTCCGGTTCGCTTCCCCACTGTCTGTCTGTCCCCCCTCCGGTTCGCTTCCCCACTATCAGTCTGTCCCCCCTCCTGTCCACTTCCCCACTGTCTGTCGTTCCCCCCTTCCAGTCTGCTTTCCCACTGTCTGTCTGTCCCCCCTTCCTGTTCGCTTCCCCACTGTCTGTCTGTCCCCCCTCCTGTCCCCCCACTGTCTGCCTGTCCCCCCACTGTCTGCCTGTCCCCAATTGGTCCGCATTGGTTTTCTATTTTTATGATAACTAAATGTGGCGCCAAACCTTTTCCTTTGTGACCAAACCTTTATCCGTTGGCGCCAAACCTTTATCCGTTGGTGCCAAACCTTTATCCGTTGTGGACCAACAAAGAGCATCCTGACAGAGGGAACAAATAGGTATAATACAAAAATAGAAGTCAACAATCCACCTGACTCTTGTAAAGAAATAAAGAAATGGCGGTAAGGTACTATGACATACCTCCGTTGGGTCCATGGGTCCATGGGTGCATGGATATCACTCGGCTCCATCCGTAAAACCACTGAATGTTGACAATAAAGATGGGGAATAATCCTCCTCATAAATTGCCAGTTCATAATAATCAAAAAGCGACGTAATGTTGATTCGTGATGCCATGATGCAAATTGGTGCCTGAGTTCAGAATTGCTGGATTATACGCATCTCGATGGCTAGTGACAAGGACGATTCCAGGCAGGAAAGGGAGCACAGTGGCCCCTGAAGAAGATATCGGGAATAGTAACGGGGAGAAGAAGCTTGCCATCAATGCCGACACAAAAATTGCTACTACTGTCATTGGTAATGTGACGCAATTGCTGAGGTCAAAAACGTCAGAGAGTAGTACCGCTGTGAATGACTGAAGGAGCAAGTTCCATTTGGAACTGGAGTATTGCAAGACGCATAAAAGTGCAATTGGGAGAATAAAGAATGAGGATGTTATTCCACGACATTCTGTGATGGAGAAGAAGAACTCCTTTCGTCATATTGATATTTTTCACCATCATACATTTTTTAGTTAAAGTAGGTAATGTAGTATGTTAAAAAAAAAATGTAAATTTACCCGGAAAAAAGTGTGAGGGTACCCCATGTCCAAACCTTACTTCTGCGGATTGCAAAAAAATTGAAAAAAATACTCTATACTCTATTCAACCAATACCGGTGTAACTTACTTCGTACGAAGTAATACAATACCTCGAAGTACAAAGATATAAGATATAAACACTTACCGAGCTTTACGGTAAGGCTTACTTCGTAACAGTACTTTGTTGTTCATTCTGTACAGTACAGTACGGTACGTACGTATTTGTTTCATTATTTTAAAAGTGAGTTCATTGCACCGTCGTCCCGGCAAACGGTTTGCGCCGCGGCAACCACCGTGAAACGCGGAGCATGAGCTTCTCGGCCGACGATTTTGATCGGAACGCGAAAGCTCTGGTTTCGGCCCTCGAATCGGTCGAAATGAACGACGACGGGGCGCTGCTGCGAGCATCCGAGAACGACGGCGACCCGTTTGCCCTGACGGATTGGCGGTTGTGTCGCGACGACAACGGATGGGATGCGGTGTCCTCCTACCTGACGCATCCTCCCGTGATTCTTTCCACGGGGGCGTCGCCGTGGACCGAGCGGAACGACGCCATCCATCCCGCAATCGCGCGAGCTTCGGACGGTGGCGATGGGAACAAAACCGACGACGATGATGACGACGATGATGACGACGATGATCTCGAAGACAACCTCGAAGAGGAAGACATCATCGTCGATGACGAATGCTACGCAGACGAAACTATTCTGAAAGGAAACGCGAAAGATTGTGAAACGTTTCGGGTTGAGACACAATGGACATTTACCGTTGTCTACAGCAGCACGTATCGAGCTCCCGTCCTCTACTTTCGCGTCCAGGACACGAACGGGAACCCAATCGGAAGGCGGGAACTCCTGCGATTGCTCCACCGCGCACACCAGCGGTCGACGTTCACGGCAAGCAACGACTTTCCCACGGACGCGTGGGAGTTTGTCTCCCAGGAAGAGAACCCGGTGACCGGGCTGCCATCCTTTTTTCTCCACCCCTGCCAATCGGCCCGGAGGTTGCAATCCCTCGCGCAAGCCGCGAGGAGCACGAGTGGTGCCGCTGCCGGACCGGAACCGACGCCAGCGGTGGACGCCGGGTTTGCGGAAAATTCCGTGCTCTGGTCCTGGATGTCAATGATTCTGCCCGCGGTCGGTCATTCCATTCCTCCCCTTTATTTTCGACGCATCCAAAACCGCATCGCCTGCTGCCCATAAAAACCACGTAAATTATTCGGCGACTTTTTTCACGGAGACACCGAAAGCAGCGTGGCGGTCTCGTTCACCGGTTCGAATTCGATTGCCTCCCTGGCGGAACCATCTCGAGTCTCTGCTGCAGTTCCCAGCGACACCCTTGTAGCGTGTCCATATCCGAGGACACCACCACACACAGTGATCAACGAAACAAATTTTGCCGTTGTGAAACACATTTCGGTTCCTCCGAGCTTGTTGCAATAGAAAAGATCGGTCACCACAAATACCAAAACAGCCTGCAACCCTTTCATCACTCCAGCACTGGTAGCACCATTAGGAAAATACAGCAGGGTGTGGTAATAGGTACAGGAGTGCACCACGTTGGACAACCCAAAACTACCGAGAAGGACCAAAGCATACGAGAGACTGGTTCCAGCGTTATGCATGGGCACGGTGATATCACCGGAATGTGGTATGGTGTAAAACAACTGCCAGAGGCAAAGCATTGCTCCAGCGACCGCTCCCTGGACCAAATTGTTCTGAACGGCTGTCAGCCTTGCTTCACCAACGGTCATCAAGGCCTCACACATCACATAGGTCAATCCATGCATTGCCGATCCAACTAGAATGTACAGGCTTCCTCTGATAACGTTCTTCCCCATGCTTGATGAATCCACTGCAGTGATGGTCAGGCCACCAAATACGATCAAAACATTCATCCATTGCCAAACGTTCATTTTTCGTCCCAGAAAGAGTCGCGAAAAGATTGCGGTCCATATCGTTACTGCGGAATAAATGATGGAAAATATCGTTGGTCCGGCCAATGTTGCTCCCGTGTAGTTCAGTGTCGTGGATGCAACATCCCATGCAGCACATCTGCCAGAAGATCGATTGCATGGTTTACGTGCAAGGCAGAAAATAAAAGACATGGGAGCATTGCACATTAGTTCAACAACAATGCATCCATGGCCGTGAATTATGCATTGCGTGATTAATTTATTTGTTGCTACTCACCCAGATGCTTTAAAGATAGCGGATCGATGAGGCCATTTTTGTTCTGTTGGATCATTTACAACGACAAATAGAAGATAAATCGTCGGTACTAGCGTATAGGGAACCATGTAAAGTTGGCACTTGGGATCCGCAAGCCCCTGAAAAGATTCGTGACAGTATCGAAGCAGACAGAATAAGAGACGAAACAAATAACATGTCCAGCGAAGAAAGAGGAATAACTACTTTTCCCTTGTATAGCATTAACGTCCAAAAATGATAACAGACTCACCGCTGCCTTGATTAGTGTGACGATTAGAGGTTGGCAGCATCCGGACAATATATAGAGTCCAGCGTTGGAAAATGTTCGGAGGGAGATTGGGCTTGATTCGTCTCTAGATACCATACTGTGTCCATTCCTTATAGATCCGGGTCTGGATGTGCTCCGCTTCGATGACAATCTGCAGTCAAAATATAAATCAAACGAAATGCAGGATTTCCAACTTGTGAGAAGAAACTTCTGGAAAAATAGTTCGGCCGAAGTAGCATCACTTGCTTTGTGTAGAACGTATCGACCATTCGGCTACCAAACGGAACGAAAGTGCTAATCGAGAAAAATGATGTGAATTTCTTACGGCAGGTGAAGATGATCGGTTGCTTTCTGATGCTTTCTATGGTGCATCTTGCTTTTCGGCTACGGGGCCCAGAGCAGGGTGACTTGTACCACCTCTGCAGCAGAAAGTGTAGGGATTTATATCGATGATAGTAAGGTTACCGTACAGGTTCGTGTATCTAACGGAAATTCACACTCCGCGGTCGATATTTTACGTACGGTTTAGGGCATGTGATGTGACGCGCGATACTAGCACCAAGCTTGAGATGGGAAACAAGAGATCAGACCGTTTAACATTCACTTTTGTTCTCGTACAACGTCGTGTTAGAACTTGAATGGTTTATTTCTTGTGTGTCGTAGTTCTGAGATGTACGACAGTACTTGTACATCTATCGTACGTACGAAAATGTGTGATCAGTTTCATCCACGTTACTTGAGTACCGGTAAGATCATGGCAAAGCATTTTTTCTACCGGCACCGTAGTCTTAATAATTAATGTGTCCAATGATGTAGCGTCCATTTTTGTCGAATGAATGGTTTGTGTTTCAAAATTATTGCTCATCATAAGCCCATTTCGAATCTCAGTCAGATCTTCGACATGATAGTAAACCTTAATCAGACTGCGCAGTTTCGCAGATCAGAATGCTTCCGATCAATAATGATTACGAAGTAAGGTTACTACTACCGGTAGTATTATTATTTTCATACCAATGGAATAAGTTCGTGACGCACAGTGCGAAGTAACCTTAAAACCAAAAATACTACACGTACTACGAAGTATTATTTTTTTGTTTCATCGTTAACTGTGATTGCGCATCGACTACGGTATAACTACTCACGTAAGGTTACTCTTCCGTACTGGTGTGCTATGCTTCATCACAACGTTTCTTTTGCTACTAGTGCCGATGTTACGACGGTGTATATTTGAACGCTGAAGGTCTTTCCTCTTGCTTCTTCTTTTGTGGACACGTTAAACACACTAATGGGGACTCATTGCACTGCTGACGCCGTTTTTCGTAGTCTTTTGGGGAGATTGGTTGCGATCTTAATGGAGGCTCGCAGAGCGCCGAAATATTGGAGGGAGATCGTAGTGGTCGATTAATACAGCAATCAACAGTTTCGACGGGAGAGGTGCCAGAGAAATTGTTATTGCTGTTGTTATTGGCGTAGCTAAGAGACCGAATAGTGGACTGATTAGCTTGATCGATTTTAGAAAGAACTGCAAGTGAGCGATACAACTGCCATTCCATTCCTCAAATTTATTTTCTACGCATCCAAAACCGAATCGCACGTTTCATATATACATTGTTAGGGAGAAACCGAAAGCAGATTCGCGGTTTCGTTCACCGGTTCAAACTCAATCGTCTCCTTGGAAGAATGATCTCGAGCCTCCGCTGCGGTCCCCAAAGATACTCTACTAGCATACCCATACCCCAGGACACCACCACACACAGTGATCAAAGAAGCCAATTTTGCTTCCGAAAAACACATCTCCGACCCTCCAATTTTGTTGCAATAGAAGAAATCAGAAGCAACAAACACCAAAACGGCCTGCAATCCTTTCATCACCCCAGCACTGGTGGCACCAAGAGGGAAATTGAGGAGGGTATGAAAATATGTATAGGAGTGCACCACGTTCGACAGTCCAAATGCGCCAAGAAGGAACAAAGCATACCAAACACTCGTTCCAGCGCTTTGCATGGGCCCTGTAATATCACCAGAATGCGGTAGCGTGTAGACCAATTGCCACAGCAAAAATGATCCACCAGCAACAGTTCCCTGGACGAAATTGTTCTGGACAGCCGTCAGTTTCTCGTCAACAATAGTCATGACAGCCTCGCAGATGACGTACGTCAATCCATGCATTGCGGATCCAAGCATAATGTACAGGCTTCCTCTGATTACATTTTTTCCCATGTGGGACGAATCAACTGCAGTGATGGTCAAGCCGCCAAACACGATGAACACATTCATCCACTGCCAGATATTCATCCTTCGTCCCAAAACTAGTTGCGAAAAGATTGCTGTCCATATTGTCACAGATGAATAAATGATGGCAAATATTGTGGGACCGGACATTGTCGCGCCCGTATAATTCAGCGACTGCGATGCAATATCCCACAGAGCAGCTCTACGATCCATTGTATGGTTTGCGCAAGAGACAGCAGAGAGAGAAGTGTGATGAATCCATGAGGCGTTAGAAACAACGCATCATCACCATAAACAATGCACAATGCAATACGTTCATCCGCAGCTACTCACCCACATGCTTTGTAAATAGTGCGTCGATGAGGCCACTTTTGTTCTCGGGGATCGCTTAGAATGACAAAGAATAGATAGATCGCCGGTAACACGTAGTAGGGCACCATGTAAAGTTGGCAATCGTGATCAGCAAGACCCTAATAATTTCATACAAATATGAAAGAAGTTAGAATGAGGGGAGCAAACGAATAGTTTGACGAAAGAGAAAGTCAGATCTTCATGTCCAAATTTGTAAATTTTGAATCATTCATAATATTTTCGTTATCAAAGTCAAAACGAATGAGAGACTTACCGCTGCCTTGATTAGCGTCACGATTAGCGGTTGGCAGCATCCGGATAAAACATATAGTCCAGCGTTGGAAAATGTTCGAAGGGAGATTGGGTTTGGTTGTTCTCTAGAAGCCATCTTGTGTTCTTTTCTAGTAGATTCGGTTTTGGATGAACTGTGTTTCGACGACACTCTGCATTCGATAAAGGAAGAAGACGAAGTCGGGGAGTTACACCTTGTGAGAACGAAATTTGATAGTATGTCTGAGATATCACCGGCGTAACCTCACTGCGGCAGCATAACAGGTTATGACAAAACGTTCGTTCGGGTACCAGACGAAACGACAGTATGAATGGAAAATGTTGTCTTTTTGTCTTACGGTAGGAGACGATCGTTCGCTTTGTAATGCTTTCTTTGGTGCATCCCTTTTGGATTGAAAGGAATATTTTCGGTGCTGTGTGTCTACGGTATGGTGTCTCTTCCCTTCGATTTAAGGTTGTTTTCCACTTCCGGTGGTTGTTTGTTGATGTAATGTGTAATGTGATGCGGGACTTGACAAGAGTTGACAGGAGAAGACAAGTGAAACGGGAAAATGTGTTGAGAAAGATTTTAACAATGTCAGCCCCGTTTAGACTGTGAAACGTCATTTCAAATTGAGTTTCCCATGGTTCCCACCGTGGGTGTTGTCATAAGTAAGCTATACTTACGTATGATCAGTTTCATTTTTAAAAATAAGTAAGTACGACAGATCATCATTTTTTCTGATGGTGACATTACGTGTACGGTAATTACTCGTAGTCTTAATAATTAATGGATCCAATGATCTAAAGAGTTTTTCAACCGACTCAGCGGCAGGTGTTATTTTTCATCATAATCGAATAAGCCCCTTCATATTGCGATCATTTCCTTTCATTAATTCCATACCGTACCTACGTAAGGTTACGTAAAGGAGAGCAAAAACTTCGCAAAGAAGAGTTTGAGAAGGTGACACTGAGAATCAGCTGCCGAAAGTCAACTTTCAAACCGACGAAGGGAGTTCGTGACAGGGGTCATAATATAAGAAGGGGTATGCCACGATCGCTAAAAATCGGTGATTCATATTCCATGTGTGGTCCAAAATAGAAAAATTTCCCTCAGTCAATTTTTTTCTTCTCATAATTTACTGCATATCACTAGTAAAAGTGTACCTGATAAAGCAACTTACCAAGTACACTTCCAATCACTCTCCAACTTTTAAATTTGATATGCAGTTCACGTATATAGTTGAGAGTCAAGTAGTAAGTACCTTTTTCAGTTTACATCCATCTGCTGTCTGATATTGCTGATTCAAACTACCAGTGATCTGTGCCTTCCACCTGGAATATAAAATACAAAATCGGATCGTCCGTCCGTCATCCGTTTTATTTTTATTCAATTAAAAGCTTCCACTTGGAACCAAAATTTGGACCATCCATCCAAATAAATTACTTTATCTTCCATCCATCTAGAGTGAAAAGCAGTTACATATTCATAATCCCTGTAAAAAATTGGGCTAGATACAATATTCAAATATTGTTTTGTTACAATTTTTGATGGAGTTGTTATAGATTGAAGTGTAATAGTTTTTGTTAGTATTATGCAGTGAAAGTGGAAAAAAAAAATTGAGGTTGAGGGAAATTTTTCTAAATTGGACCACACATGGAATATGGAGTGCCATTTTTTTTTACTAGTATTTGTACGTCGAACACGGGCGACGGACAGACGTCGTGGCATACCCCTTCTTATATTATGACCCCTGGTTCGTGACACATGAAACCATAGTCGAGACACTTGTTCCAAATGAACTGACTTGTTCAACAGTTTGCTTCACGCGATCGCATTCTATCGGGAGTCAGAGGGTTCGTTGCCGAATATAATGGGCGTCGGACCTAGTAGTCTTGAGTCTGAGCACGGAAATGCCCAAAATAAGCAGGAAGAATACTCCGTCAGGTGCCATTGCGGGAAAGTCCGAGGGAGATTCAGAGCAAACAGGGAGCATGTCATAGCTTGGGATTGCAACTGCTCCGACTGTTCAATGCGTGGAAATGTTCACATAATTATTCCTCAGGAAGACTTTCGGGTAGATATGCCAGAAAACAAATCCTATCAAGTCGCAACGACAGAGTATCTTTGGGGAACAAAAACAGCCAAACGAAGGTTCTGTAGGACATGTGGAATTTTGCCATGGTACAGGCCTCGATCCAATCCAGATGGATATGCAATAACTCTAAAATGCATAAACTGGGGCGATGACGAAGGAAAGAAACCTAGGATCGAAATCAAAACCTTTGATGGACAAAATTGGGAAGAACAGTTTGCGAATTCTGACATTTCCAAGCAATCAAAATGTGCAACCAATTAGAGAAGTTTTCGAATGAAACTGCCGTAATACTGATCGAAAAATAGAATGAAATCTTTATGTCTTCCTACGGAAAGTATTGGTGTGTTCTTGGATTAAATAAAAGTTGCATTGCTTAGTCCCAGTGAAGATGCACTCGTCAAGCTCAGGAAAATAGTAAAGAGTGATAGCGGCTTGCACTTGTATTTCACATATTAGTTTGTCGAATTGATTGGGGATTCCATCTGTAGCGAGACAATATGTTTCAAAGTAGCTTTAAAGAGGGCTCTTGACTCTCTCTGAATTGAGCCCCAGCGAAAGCATTGGTGGTAGTCAATAGTGGACTTGTCTTGTACTATACTACACAGTGAAATTTTCTTTGAGGAGACGATGCTATTGCAAGACTGTTCTTCGAACCTAGCATTTAAATGGTTAAGAAGCTTCGTGCCGACACTCGGAAGGCAGTCAACCTCTGCGTGAATCTATCTCTGTTGGCGCTGTCCAAACTTCGATTGACATCGACGAGCAACTTGTTCAAGATCTCGTTCAACTTGGCTTGATTTTCACTCGATTGGGTGCTCAGTAAATGGTTCTTGTACTCTTGGAAACTAGACTCACTTGCTAACATGAGACTTAGCATAGGACGCATCACAGCCCAGTGGTTTGAGGGTGGACCAAAGAGCAGAAGGTTAAATAGCGTCATAGTGAAACCAGACAAAAGATTGGGTTGGGCAGCAAAGTGCTGAAAATGGAGAAACGGAGGAGAGGAAAAGAAAAGAATTAAAATATAAATGAAGAGAAGGTTTCGCAAATAAACGAACTACTTCAATTCCGATTCAATTTCACTTACCTTGTTAATGTTGTGCATTTCGACCCTGTCCTTTCCTTGATTGTTAAAATAGTATGTTGTCAAGTGATCAATTGAATTCGCACAGTATGAAGCAATAGTTTGGTCACTCGACTGAAGGCCTTCATGAACAGTTGTCATGATTTGCAAAAAGACATTGGTGTCCAAGGCAAATACCCTCTTTTTGTGGCTTCGGAAAAGGATTTCGACGAAGCTGTAATAAGCTTTGCTTAGCTTCGGATAGGCATTTATATCATCTAATGGTACTGAGAGCGCCATGTTGAGGGCAACATCAAGTGCATTCTGCAAAGCCATATCGTTGTAAAGTTCAAAGACTCCAAAACAGACATAATTTCCTCCCAAAGCTGAATTGAGAACATGCAGAGACAATGCAAGTCCTTTGTAACGCTTCTTATAGATTTCAGGATCGCCTGCCGCCGGTGGTGGGATTGCCATGATTCGGCGCCCATATGCACATACAACATCACTTGTGTACCGGAAGAGAAGAATACCGTTCGGGCTGCTCTGGTCGAAGTTCACTCGATTCGCCTTATTATGGCAGAATTCGTTCAGGAAGCGCAGCAAACTGATCATCACATCCGTTTGGTCATACCAGACATCGGCAACCTTCGAGCAAAGAGGAAGGTGCTGCGGATGCAAAATCTCAAAAAGCGCACTGTACGTTTTGCGGTTGTGCAAACTGGTGGCAATACCCCGCAAATCCCTGAAGACTCCAATCAAGGGTGCCCTGCAGTTTTCGCTTCTCAAATCAGTGGGTGAGAGAGTTCCCAGCCTCCCTAGAACATTTATGATGGGATCCAAAAATTGCTCAAAGGTGAGGCCCAGTTTTTCTTCACCGTTTGGTGACAAGAGTAAGCGTGTCAAAGTAGCATGGAAGGTAGTTCTTTGTCTGACATTTCCTGGTTGGGATAAAAATGGAAAGTGATCACTGGTATGATTCTTGGCTAGGAAACGAACCGTTTCGAGCGTCAGCAGGAGTTTCGAACTACTGTACCCTCCAGCCATGTCGTGAAAGAGTTCCAAAGTCTTGCTCACAATCTCTTGGTCCTCTGGCCAGTATTTGAGATTGTTTCCCATTTTCGTCACAATAATGTTTGCTACAACCGTGTGATCACCCATGCCCAACTGCTCGAACATCCGCAGGTACACCTTTTGTTTTGTAGACGGTGCTGAGTCCAACTTTGCAACAATCATTCCAACTGACAACGTATCTCTCCCTAGTGTATTGGCGCTCGAATTATTGTTTCCAGACATTTGGTCCCACATGAACATGTATACCCGTCGGAAGTTGCCAAAGTAGAATAATAAGGCTTGTTCCAACTGTGGTTCTGCCCTACCTGCACCATTTGATGATGTTAGGCGGTAATCCATACCCTGAGCCAACTGCAAAGTGCGTCGACTCAAGCTGGCATCAATTGCCTCTTCGCCCTCCCCTATATGAGCAGAAGACCAGGAATGACCACCGACAATTGCTCCAACCATATAGGTCAACCATGTCAATTGTCCTTCGATGACTGCCATGGATTGCTGAACGTCATTTGGAGCTGATGATGTTGGGTTAGTACCCAAACGACCTGTTATGTCCCGGTACTGTGCAAGGAGCGGATCAAACTTGGCTAAAATCATCTGAGCAACAGGACCATACTGGAAGCGACAAATTACAGGCAATCGATCCATCTGTTCTCGAAGAGATCCATAATCATCCAGCGGATTCTCCAGCGCTCCGTCGCTTCTGAGTACTGCCTCAACCGATCCAAGCATGCTTTCAATGTAGGTTTCAACCACGAGCAGCACCTGTTTTTCCAAATGCTGCACATGTCCTTGAGCTCCTGTCTCGGGTCTAACATAGGGCAAGGCAGCTACCAATCTCCCCCAAAGCGATAAGAGATAGTGTATCGAGTTTGTGGAGTATTGCCAGTTTCTGATGGATTGTACTGTAAAAGATGCAGCAAGTTCTAGCCATTCCATGTATCCTTCAGTCTTTACCAATTCTGATAGCTGATAGTTTGCCTTCAACCGGCCAAGAAGACGACAGAACTGGTGGTAGTTGTCCTGATGTTGCAATCCTGTTTTGTTTGATAGCATCTCCCTTATCCCAGTGATGAGACGACCCAAGAAGGCTGCCCTGTCCTTATCGGTTGGAAAGAGCGAACGCCGCACCGACGCAAGCAATATAATTGCCTCCATAGCCTTGCTGGATCGCGGCGGCGTGGTATTGGCATAGAAATCGAAAAACAAATCAGTGGTTGCTGAATCCTGCAGTAGGGCTCGCCATGAGGTAGGTGCTTGAATTGTCCCAACATCTTCCGTCGACTCGTCTGGATTGGTTCCGATAAAATCAAAAGATAGACACCGAACGGTAAGAGCAAGGGCCTGTTCTCCGAGAATCTTTTCCTGCTGAGCATCCGCACCTGGTAGGTATGGATGAAATAATGGAAAAAAAGAAGAAACAAGCAGAATATAAAGCATTTGTAAGTGTCACATTGTGATAATTTCTATCAGGAATTCTTCGTAGAAACTTCCCTATCTCTGTCCGATCGTCGTTCTTCACAGATCAATGACGGCAATTGAATCTTTCAATTAAATATTCTATCATATTCTATCGAGATGAATAGTATATTACACTTACTAATTGCTCTCGTCTGCAACTGCTTTAGCGTTGTCAACCCTAGTTGAAACACCTTCAGGAGACAAACATCTCGAAAGCTTACCGAAGTCTTTCGGTGTTGTGTCAGCGTTCGTCCGGTAGTGGGAATATTCAGCTCGTCAACAAGTTGATTGAGAATCTTCAGACCGAGTATACAGTGCTCGATGGTCGCCTGCAAGAACTTTGTCACGTCATCGGCCAGTTCTCGATGGACGGGATCGTCAAACCATCCGAGTTTGGTGATGCGACAGACTAATTTGATCAAACTAACCACGACAAAGTTCTCCAACTGCGGACCGTTGTTGGCCAAATACGTAAGGACATAATTGCGAATGTCGATGCGTTGCGGGATGGTAAAGGAATTCCAGTGCGTCGTGATGAGTTCCGTCAACGAATTGGTGGCCACGAGTCGTGCGTATTGCGATTGCGTATTTTCGAGAATGTATTGACATTGCGGAATGAAATCGGCCGACTGCTGCAGGCTCATGAGACGCTGTTGCGCTTCTTGACGGGTAATTTGCTCCCCGCTATCGCCAGTAGTGGGCACACCCGTGTAGAGAGTCTCGCAGAGAGCTTCTACTTGTTTGAGTTGTGAGGGCTCCATTGTTTTTTCTGATGAAATCAAATTGCGATTGTGTGGAAAGAGAAGTCAAGGTCCGCTGACTGCGAGGTAGCTTTGCGAATACTATAGCGAACAAGCTATAGTATTTGGCTAGCTTATTTGGCGTCCACAGTAATTAGTCAGAAAAAAATTGACTTATTTATTCCCATAGATTGGTGGATAGGGTGGTTTTTAATGTGATCGGATTTGAAGCTAGTCTGCGTTCTGTTCCGATTCGAGACGGTGGAGACGTTGTTCGTTAGAATAGCCAGAAACAGTTCGTAAATCTAGTTACAAGAGTTTGTTCAAAGAAGCGAGTGAATACGAGCCAATGCAATGGATGTCATCACAATATTGTGGCTGCGAACTGAGTGCATCTGGCTTACTGTAATCCTTACCTAAGACTCGAGCGGTGATGGACGATTCTGAAGCGTGAGGTGTATCTATCCTCTCCGATTTCTCGATGCCAGAGGCTGCTTTTAGTTATTTCACGCACGCTACGCGCACCACCAATGTAGTACCGGTAGAGGCGGAAACCAAACGGTACTGGTACAAATTCCGTAGGAGATTTAGTAATACGACTACAGGGAATTTGGTACTTACGAGTACGACCAAAGAAACGGATAGAAGAAAAAAGAGACATGGTAAAATTTTTAAATTTCATCATAAAAAAATAAAATAAAATGAAAATCCACCGAATAATGGCTCGATGATCGCGCTCTCAATTCAATCATCAAAAGAGATTGCGGACAGACACTACCGTACGACTGACTCACTCGTGATCGAAAGTTGCTTCTTGTTGCAAACAATTCGAAAATACGAAGTAAGGTTTACGAGTAAGTTACCTTACCGTAGAGTTTCGTACTATTAGTAACCTTACGGTAGGTACGGGATTACTTGTATTATTATTTGATTACTCTGATAAAACTCCAGCAACATTAGATAATGTTCATAACAATTTTGACAAAGTCAATGTAGTAATGATGAAAAGGAGTTGATGCCAATTTTCAACTTCAAATGCTTTTATCAACATAGGTGGTGCTGCTGCTGCTGCTGCTGCTTTCTTGTTTGAAACATACTAGTAGTACTACTGTATTAAGAAGGAGGACTACTACTAGTATTACTAGTAGTACTAGTAGTACGTTCTAGTAGGAGTACTAGAAGGCTGGATTTTAATGCTGTTAGAAACATCCCATAAGGTTTACCTTGTGAAAGTTAAAGTCTCATATCTGTTGTTTAATACCGTTACTATTATGTTATTGATCCGAAGTACGAAGTAAGTTACGGTATGAATCAATTTGGTGTCAGAGCAATGAATTGAATGCGTCATGACCTACTAGTGCAGGTAAAAAACCATATTCGTAGCGTAAGGTCTTACCTACCGGTACCTTACCGGTAGTGTACCGTAAGGTGAATTTTGGTGCGTGACCTGACGATATACTTTTCATACGTGCAATGTGATTATAATATACATATGATTACTTCATTGACAGTAGACTCATACCTCATCCACCCATTTTTGTTGCCGGTGTCAAATCCACCAAGCTATCGATCGTGCTCACATCACACATCAAAATCGTCCACATTCGCTACGTTAGATACGTTTCAGGCCCAGAAACAGTACACGATCGAGACATGTTGTTTCGAGTCACACTCATAGTGTTCCTACTAAGCACTTCAATCAAAAGCATCCACTGCTGTGACGACGACGTTTGTAAAAAATCCCACGAAACCAAAGACATCAAAATGAGCAACGCAGAAAAGTTCCTCGCCGCTGCAGCCGAGTTCCCGGAAGATGCTCTCACCGACGACAAAAAGGTCTACGAGCATCCTTTGGTGAAGCGATACGCCACGAAAGAAATGTCCTTCGTTTGGTCGCCGGCCAAGAAATTCACAACATGGCGCAAATTATGGACAGCTCTTGCTACTGCTGAACAAGAACTTGGTGTCGAAATTACCGACGAACAATTGGAAGAAATGCGATCACACTTGTTCGACATCGATTTCGAATTGGCTGCAAAAAAGGAACGCGAATTTCGTCACGACGTGATGGGACACGTCCACGCCTTTGGTGACGCTGCTCCCAAAGCTATGCCAATCATCCATTTGGGAGCCACTTCGTGTTACGTAGGTGACAACACCGATATTATTCAGATCCGAGATGCACTTTACCTCATCAAGAGAAAGCTGGTGCAGGTAATTTCGATTCTAAAAGACTTTGCCGTCAAACACCGAGATTTGCCTACCCTTGGCTTCACTCATTACCAGCCTGCTCAATTGACCACCGTCGGTAAGCGATGTTGTTTGTGGATGCAAGAATTGATGATGGATTACGAACGCGTGGTATTGGAAATCGAAAGACTCCCTATGAGAGGAGTCAAGGGAACAACCGGAACACAGGCTACCTTTTTGGAACTATTTGAGGGTGACCACGAAAAGGTCAAGGCCTTGAACAAGAGAGTTTGCGAATTGATGGGCTTCGAAAAGAGCATCCCTGTCTCGGGTCAAACTTACACCCGCAAGATTGACTTCTCCGTCTTGAGTGTCTTGAGCGGTATTGCCCAATCAGCCTACAAAATGTGCGGAGATATTCGTCTGCTTGCCAACCTGAAGGAGGTGGAGGAACCCTTTGCCAAGACTCAGATTGGTTCTAGTGCCATGGCTTACAAGCGCAACCCAATGCGATCCGAACGATGCTGTTCGCTTGCTCGATACGTAATGGACCTGCCAAGTGGCGCAGCTAACACGGCTGCAAACCAATGGTTCGAACGAACATTGGACGATTCCGCTATTCGTCGTGTGATTCTTCCTGAGGGATTCCTTGCCACAGATGTTGTTCTGACACTGCTGGCAAATATTGGTGATGGCCTTCACGTGTGGCCTGAAGTTGTCAAGGCTCACGTCATGGCTGAGCTGCCGTTCATGTCGACAGAGGTCATTCTCATGGAATGTAAGTACACAGTGCCTGTTTACCGCATTGTTTGCAGACAAATATTTTTTTTCAATCTAGCGGTTTGTTACCAGTTCGATTTCTTCTGACTTGAAATGCTTCTTGCTCTCATACTTCCAGGCGTCAAGGCCGGTGGTGACCGTCAAGAACTCCACGAGGCAATCCGTGTTCATTCCATGGATGCTGGAGCCGTAGTTAAGGGGGAGGGAAAACCAAACGATCTGATGGAGCGCATTGCCAAGGATTCGTTGTTCGCCGCCGTACACGACAAGCTTGATACTCTTGTGGATCCTAAGCTCTTCGTTGGACGTGCACCCGAACAGGTTGATGAATTCATTGCAGATGAAATCCAACCTATCTTAGATGCCAATAAGGATTTGATTGCTCAAGAAAGCGTCGACTCCGTGAATGTCTAAGATTGGAACACAACACCATGTTTTGATCGTAGCATAATCTGAACATTTTGTTGTTTCGTAATACGATGGAACAGGATGCTTGTACAGAAGTTTCCAACTAACGTACCGAAAGCAAATTTCAACTGTAGCATCATGTCTCTCTGGTCATGGCTAATGATTTGTTTGCTGATCAATTACTTTCCTTGTAGCTTTCGTTAGTAGCTTGTCCCTGATCTTTGTCATGATCAGTGAGGTAGGACTAATTCTTTGATTGCTGGACAACAAAGATAGAAGATGATGAAAACTCAGTGCCAGGAAAGATTGGTCTTCAAACCAGACCCACATTATTTTTTGGCATCGATTTTCTCAAATCGAGTCCCGGATCTTTCGCGGGTAAGGTTTACCATCTAGGACTCACTCGTACGTTCGCATACGGTTCTTTTACCCTACATCGCGAGAATACCGTAATACCGTAACCTTAAGTAAAATACGTACAATACACGTACCACTGGACGATGGTAAGAAAAAGTCCTGGCACCAAAGATCGAAGATCCAAAAGCAAACTTCCCAAGATTTTAGTGAAAGGAAACAAAAAATAATACGGTAACTTAACCTTACTCGTACTACCAGTTACAAGTACTTGTACTGTTGTGTCGAGTGCCTAGGTCTGGAGGTTTGTGAAGGTATTCCAACAACCGGTGCAAAAATTCGATCCATGAGCAATTTCAAACCACTCTATCAACAATAGTATCTCGTCAATCGGCGGTAAAGATAGATTCTATCGAGATGAGGTCGCCGTACCAACCCCACTGGGATCTTTATCCCAGAGCATACATCGCCCCAAAGATCTCCTTCCCGCTGATTGACCACCTGGATGGAGACCTGACAAAAGATGTGTGGAAAGATGCCAATTTTTCGGACTCCTTCGATGACATCCGTGGCCCGGTGGATGCTCCGAGCGAAGACCGGCCCGATCAAAATTGTCGGACTCGGTTCAAAGCCGTTTGGGACGATACCCACCTCTACATTGGTGCGATTCTGGAATCGGACTTTGAAACCATGGCACACTTCACGGAACGCAATTCTCCCATTTACCAAAAGGATTCCGACTTTGAAGTGTTTGTCGATCCCTTTGGCAGTTGCCACAATTACAAAGAACTCGAAGTCAACGCGATAAACACGGTATGGAATCTCATGCTGGATCGCCCATACGACGACGACGGACACGAGTTTTCGGGGAGGATCGCGAAGCCGGGTGATGATCGATACTACGAGGTGTATCATCAAAAGACTGCTACCAAGCTATTGAAGGGGGCACTCAACGACAGTAGCGGATCGGCGACATGGTCGGTCGAGGTGGCGCTGTCGTACAAGGACCTGTTGGCGAACACGGATTCGAGTGAAAGGGAGGGACCTCCCTTTCCGAGCGTGGGCAGCATGATGAGGATAAATTTCTCCCGCGTAGAACGACAGGGTGACACAAACTGGACTTGGCAACCGCAGATCGTTTGGGACCCGCCAAAACAGCGATATTCGGGATTTGTCGCCATGCATCTTCCGGACGCCTGGGGATACATGGTGTTTGGCGATGCATCACACTTGGAACGGAACGGGGCAGACTCGAGCACGTTGCAAATACCACGAGATCCGACCTGGCCGGGTCGGATTGCAGCAATGAATGTGTATTACGCGCAGAAATGTTTTTTCAATCAGAACAACAAAACCTATGCTACTTCGATGGACGACCTGAGAGGCTTGCTGGACGATGCAATCGTTGGTCCGTTCCGTATCACGATGGATTCCACACCGAGTGGCTATACTGCTATCGTGAAAGGGAATCCCGATGGCAGTCATGTCATTGTGACGGAGGATCGTTCCCTTCAGATCATAGAACCAAGTGAAATGGGTACAGACACAGCTTAATACTCGCGGCAATGAAGTGGGGCATTCCATTCGATCCTCACGAGAAATACAAAACACAATATAATAATATCATGTTCTATAATATCATTTCAAAGAACGAAAACTATTTTACTTTGCTTTACTTTTTTCCCTGTCGATTCGTGAATGTGCGTCACACTCTGTAGCCTCCATTTGAAACGTGTCATAGGGGGACAAAATCAAACGCAAGGGTCAATCCTCTCCTACCGTATTTATGGGCGGCCAAACGGATTGATACGTGAAAAAATCGCGTGTCCCCTCAGAGAATGCGTGATGGCTGCTCCGGCGTGCATTGGAATGAGGTATTTGCCTGCACAATGTGGGTTGTCCGGAGAGAAAAGGTTAAAGATTATCGATGAGAAGAGAAAATATTTCTGTAGTCGATCAAGGCATATGTGTATGTGACCATCAGAACTTCCAAAACCACACAAATTCAATGACATCCGACATCATTGCTTACCGTAGACACCAAGTTGCTTGTGAATTTGGAAACTCTATTGTTGGATGATCGATGGACAACAAACAGCAACATGCACGCAGTTTAGTCACAAATCGATAATGTAATCGACGATATTGAGTGAAGGATCATCCTCGGAAAATAATTCAATAAGCATACCTGCTTGGCAATTTGACCGGTGCTCTTCTTGTTCTCTTCTGTTTTGACGATACCCGGAATGGTCGTGCCGAAGAACGGTAGTCCCTTTCCTGCACCACAACAAATCGAGATCGACAGGCGGGATGGTTGTGTTGAGAGCGGGCATCAAAAGCGGCAGAAAGGCGTGGTCCTGCGGCACGAGCAACGAACAACCAACGAATCAATCGACTTACCTCCATAGTATCCCATCGCAATACCCGATGCCGGCATGATCGTCATGAATGCGTAAAGACTGTAATGGCTGATCTTGGCCAGGACATGCTCTATGGATGTAGTGCCGGCGATCTCTTCCAGCTTGTACTGCAACATGGAAACGTAACAAATAAATAATAATGAACGAAACTATTGAGCGACTGATCTGGTCGGATGTGCCGAAACACAGAATCCTACCAATGGTCGACAGTGATTGAGTTGTTGGATCGTTGGCAGGATAAGACACGTACCGAGGACCGATTGACAAGTCGGTACGCCAAGCGAGGTGCCACGATGATTCCGGTGAGCAACCCCAGGGATTTGTGGCGGTGCATCCACAGTCCTTTCTCTGATTTCGGGCTGTCTTGCGCCTGTGTGTATGAATGTGTTGAGTTTGTATTGGAAGCAATAAGATTCAAGCCATCGAGTTTGTCAGAAGATAATACCCAACAAACAAAGTTCGCCCACAATTCACAGAATTGATTCGGATCTCCGAACAACGGTCCCTCGTGTCTAGTTGTTCGATCTACAGCTTTTCTACTACGAAACTATAAATGATTTACCTTCAGCACGCATCCGACGCAACCGACCATCGGAATGGCACTCAGCCAGTGCAGATTGGATGCCGTGACGGTATAGGCTTTCGCTGCGACACTCATGTTGTTGGTTTTGGTGCTGTTGCAGTAAGACTATTGGTACAAGAGGAGTGGAGAAAAATAATAATGAGATCGATTGAATTCTCAAACGCGACGAAGAACAAAAACAGGCGTCAACCGAAGAAAGGGAAGGAGGGAATAGCGAAGACAAACAAGAAAAGAGCCAAACTAAGTAAGGTTTAGCCAACAGCCGTTTACTTTGTACTGGTAAGATTAACCTTACCGGGACGCGGCAAAACTTCCAAAAAGATCTCCCGATTTTGATTGACTTTTGATTCTGTATCTGATGCTATTACTGTATACACACATACTCTCATAGGTACGAACATGGCTTTGATCTCCGAACAGAACATTTTTTTTTCGGAGAGGCAACAAAATACTAATAATAGAATAATCCTGAGTAATGAATTGCAGCAATTAGCCATGCCATACCGGTACGTAAGTTGTCTTTTTTAAGATCGAAAATTAATTTGCTCACCATTCAATTATTTTGTCTACATTGGCAAAGAAAAGGTAATGAGGGCCTTCTGCGTCCTGTAAGGCAGAGTACTACTAGTAGCTAGATGAGGAGGGAGAAAGCAACCGAAGCAACAATAAGAGCACCTGGGTCATTGCAGTGAAAAGTTTTGGACAGAAAGCCAAAAAATCAAGATTCCTACTCCTGTAGATAACTCTGCATTTGCCCATTGGCAAAAGAAAGCAACAATAACAACAGCAGCAGCAGCAGCAGCATGTCATCCAGTGCTGGCAAGAAGAAACAGTGAGTCTACAGAGGATACTGTTCAAGCGCTATTGCATACACTCAGCTACTAGTAGATACTCCCCTGGATGTAAGATAGGATCAATCAATAGGGGGGGCGTGATGTGGTGCTTAAAATTTAGAGGAGATACAAAAGAAAGAAGTGAGAGCTGAGCTGGTGAGCTGAGCTGAGCTGCTGTATTTATGGTGACAGAAGCTTGGTTTCCTGCATTTTACTGTACTAGTACAACTAATAATAGCGCCCTAGTACACACCTGTAGCATACAGTTGTAGCATATGCTGTAGGGGTGTATTAATTCAATCTTGTGCTTGCTCGCTTACTATGCACACCCACTATCTGGTTCCAGTATGACATACTGTAGGTACTGACCGTACCCTGTGGTAGCAGCATCGGTACTGTAGCATACAGCTAGTACAGTCTCATAGCTAAAGCCCCTTGCTACAGCAACCTTGACCCTGTGTGCTACAGGGTGCTACAACTAGGTATTGCCGTGCACCAAAATACAGTCACGAGTCCACTCGGGACTGGATTAAGGATAAGGATAAAAGAATCAGCGAGCCGACAGAATCGCTGATTCAGAGGGCTCTTAGAACTGTAGCAAATAGACTAACCAATAGAGCTCACAATTTGCATATCACTACTATTCTAATCACTAGTAGACCCGGGGTATGGCATGATTTTAAAATCAAGCTGAGCGCTGATGACCATGAGCAAGAGAAGGGACCGATCGGTCGACAAACCGACGGGACCGAAGAAACTGCCAAAAAATGTAGGCGCATAGAAGCAAACAGGGGAAAGGACATCCGGTGTCTGCAGCACTAAGGAAGACCAACCCCAGCAACAGTTGGCTCCATTACAGGGAGCAACTGCAGCAACAGAGACACCTAAGGACCTAAACAGGACCATGGTCGACAACAGAAATAATCGAAAAATACGAAAATATGTGCCGAAAAAGTGACACATAAATCAGTGAATGGACTAATTGGACCAACACCGAGGGGATGGACAGACCGGAGAGGGGATGCCAACCACAACCGAAATATACGGATATCCGGAAAGGTATATAATAAATACCCGAACACCACTAATCCCACGGGAAACGGGAAGTGGGACCGGCCCGGTGACCGCTTAACAGAGAAGCAACGCCGGAGAACCACGGGAATCGAATCCCACAAAATAAAAACAGAAACAACTCCGGAGAACCACAGGATTCCCGGGAACTAAAGAGAGAAACAACTCCCACCACTGGACAAACCAGGGGGAAAATCAGTTACAACACGAGTTATCACGAGAGCAGTGCCAAAGCCCAACAAAAAGGACTGGAGGACCTGAGCAATCATTCTTGTTCAATTTCGACACAAGCAGCAAAGATAACAGAAATAGTGTAACTAGATTAAATAAAATAACTGATTAACCCACCATGGCGTCTAAAGGAACCAAACAGAAACCCTTTACCTTCACTCGCGAGGACTGGCCGGAAGATGCCAGTGCTGTGAAGATGAGCATAGACTCCGAGAAAGGGGGAGTGGCCTTCAGTGACTATCTGAAGGTACTCACCGGCACTGAAAGACCGGAACTCTTCATCATCTGGAAGCGAGACTTTGACCAGAAAATTGTTAACAACGAGAAACTCCAAGGAGACCAGAAACTGGATGTCCTCCAGAGAATCCTCTCCCTCGAGGCACTCTCTATTGTCCAGATGGTTCTGGGCCGGACTTACTACGCCGAACCGGGGCACAAGGTCCACAGCAACCAGCTGATCCAACAGAAACTCCAAAGGATTGCACTGAGGGAACCAACCGAACCCCCCTCGGACAAACCAAAGGAACCGGTGGCGGACACCGCCCCAACCGAGAACGACAACGCGACTGCTACGGCGGCGTCCGAACAAGAACCGGAACCCACCGTACTTGACGGTCCGGTCCCAAAGAAAAGGGTCTCAAGTACCCTCATCCAGTACTACCAAACCCAGGAGTACAGAAAGGATATCATTGAGGAGTGTATGCACGCCCTCAAGCTCAAAATCTTTGGCAATGACATGAATGGCAAACGGTCCTACATTCTGCTCCGGAGATTCATCCGGAACACGAAAATCGACATGAAACACGGTATTCGCTCATGGGCAAACCGTATGGCCGAGCTACAGAGCTATCTACCCGATTGCCTCTGGGAGAGTGGCGCTGCAAACGGCACTGCACCATCCAGTTACTCGGAAGAGGACATGAAGGAAATCCTAGATGCCAACATGACCCACTCCCAACGCGAGAAGCTGGAGCACATTAGTTGGGACGTCTACACCCACCCCTTTAACACCACCATCGACAAGCTCGAAAACTTGGAAATCACCATCCGGAACGAGGATGAACTCCGCAAACGCATCGCGGACCTTGAGAAACAAACCGGTGGCCCCACGAAGAACCCCAAGGCCGCATCTGGGGGAGGAAACGCGAAGTCTCCTGGCAAAAAGAAGCGCCCTATGGACAACAACAGCAACAAGCAATTGTGCAAAACCTGTGGCAAGGTCCACGCCGGCAAATGCTGGAAACTAACCGGAGGACCCTCCAAGAAGGGGAAATTCAACCGGGAAACCATCAACATGCTCAAGGAGCATTTTGTGGCAAAGGAAGACTCAGACAATGAGCAACATTCCAAACCCCACTGGGGAAGGAACCTATCGAACCACGAGTACTCCTACGTACTGGCCACGGCCCAAGCGGACCACGAAGTCTCCGATGACGAGATCGACATCTCCGAACGGGAACTCAAAGAGTACAGAAGGAAGTACAGAAAGACCTTTAAAAAGAAAGGATCCCACAACTGAATGGCCTCTGATACCATCCACACCGGACCGCGCGTAATCAACCAATTCGCAGACGTCTGTGTGGAGGTATTGGACCACAAGGGAAGGGGGAGGATGCTCCGGGGCCTACTCGACTCCGGGTGCTCCAAATCCATCATACTAAGGCACTTTGTCGACCGAAGTCAACTAACGAACCGAGACCAAAGATCTGTCACCTATAATACTTACGGGGGCAAGTTCCGAACCAAGTCTGCGGCTTCAGTGGGACTGAGGTTGATAGAATTTTCAAACTCCAAGACCATTAAATGGACCTTCCAAGTGGATGAATATCATCACCACGAGGAAGTACCCTATGACATGATCATAGGGTCAGACCTGATGGCACAATTGGGACTGGATATAAAATACAGTTCCCGGACAATTGAATGGCAGGGCGACTCCATCCCCATGAAAGGGATGGGGGAGCTCTCTGACCCGGACAAATGTGAGGCAGTATTTTTTGCCAACACACAAAGTCCAATCCTCCAACAAGAGGAAGAAAGGCAAGCCAAAATCCTGGATGCAGACTACTCCAAAGTCGATATAGACGCTATGGTCAATGACCTGGAGATTACAGACGCGTCCAAGGCAGCCTTGAAGAAAACGCTAAAGAAATTCCCAACACTCTTTGGAGGAGGATTGGGTCTTCTCAAAAACATAGAACCGGTGTCCATTGAGCTACAACCAGGGGTCAAACCGGTCCGGCAGAGGTACTATTCTGTACCCTATGCCTTTGAACAAGCCCTCCGGAAGGAGATTACTAGGCTCTGCGATATTGGAGTCCTGGAAAAACTCCCTCACGATGATGACTCTCCATGGGCATCTCCTACTTTTTGCCAACCCAAAAAGACAGGGGATATTCGCGTTCTAACGGACTTCCGGAAGATGAATGCAGCCATCCAGAGGAAACCGTTTCCACTACCACGAATAGGGGAAACAATCCAACGGCTCCAGAAATTCCAATCAGCCACGGCACTGGACTTATCCCAAGGCTATTATACAATCCCCATCTGCAAGGAGAGCCAAAAGATTTGCTCTACCATTCTACCATGGGGGAAGTATGCCTACAAGAGACTGGCAATGGGAATCGCATGTGCGCCCGATATCTTCCAATCAGTCATGATGAACCTCCTCGGCGATCTGGACTACGTCCTTGTCTATATTGATGATATCCTAATCATCCAGAGAGAAGGGGAATCTGAACAGGATCACCTCGACAAAATCGATACAGTCCTACAAAGACTGGATGACGCCGGCTTTCGAGCCAACCTCAGAAAATCCTTCTTCATGCAAAAAGAAGTGGAATATCTGGGATTTCTGTTAACAACAGAGGGCATTCAGCCCCAGCCAAAGAAACTGGAGGCGATGAAGCGTCTGGAAGCCCCCAAGAACACTAAGCAACTCAAGATGTTTCTTGGAATGGTAAATTTCTACCGGGACATGTGGAAGCGCCGCTCCCACATCCTAGCCCCCCTGAACAAACTAGCAGGGAAAAAGGGAAAAATGAACTGGTACTGGGGCCCAGCAGAGCAGAAAGCTTTCATGGAGGCGAAGAGGATGCTCGCAGACGAAGCAAAGCTTGCATTCCCAGACTTTACGAAACCATTTCATCTCTACTCAGACGCCAGCGACAGGCAACTGGGAGCAACTGTATGCCAAGATGGCAAGCCCCTTGGTTTCTACACCCGGAAGCTGAACTCGGCGCAGCTCAACTACACGGTTGGAGAAAAAGAACTCCTGGGCATAGTAGAAGGGCTAAAGGCGTTCGAAGGAATCCTACGAGGACAAGAGGTGATTATCCACACAGACCACCTAAACCTACTGTATCAGCAGATGCCGACGCAGAGAATGGTCCGGTGGAGACTCCTCATGGAGGAGTTCCACCCGGTAGTCAAGCATGTGGCTGGCAAAGACAACGATGCAGCAGATGCACTATCACGACTGGATATTACGGATGACCCAGCAGATACGGTGGAATGGCTACCGCCGAATAAGCCCCTCACCTACGCGGATGAGGAAGAGCACCTCCGGCAACTCCTATTCCCGCTTGGAGAAGCGCCGGAAGAATTCCAGGGCAATAGTGCATTCCCACTTGCACCGGACATGATTCAGTTCTACCAGCAAAAGGACACAGGAATCATGAGTGCTCTGGAAAAAGACAATCGACTAACCACCAAAATGGTGGAAGGTTACAACCTAATCCACAAAGAAGGAAAGATTCTGATTCCCGACAAACTCAAGGACAGAGTCATGGAATGGTACCACAGCATGTTGGTCCATCCCGGAGAAAAGAGAATGGAACAGAGCATACGCTCGGTGTTCACCTGGAAAGGCCTACGAAAGGACGTTCAGGATCTCTGTAAACACTGTCACACGTGCCAGATGTTCAAAAAGAGTGGCCGGAAGAAGTATGGACTACTACCGGAGAAAGCAGTGGAAGTCACCAAATGGCAGAGGGTCAATGTGGACCTCTGGGGACCTGCAACTGTCCACAACAAAAATGGTAAAGACTACCACATCCATGTCCTCACCATGGTGGACCCAGTGACCGGATGGTTTGAACTGGCTCACCTGAAGGACTCCCCAAATGCAGCAGAAACTCAACGATTGTTGGACAGTACCTGGCTAGCAAGATATCCTCGACCAAAAGAAATCGGATTCGATGGTGGAAGTGAGTTCAAAGCAGAGTTCCAAGAGCTCTGTGACAACATGGGGATGAAAAGAAAACCCAGTGGCGCCTGGAACCCACAATCCAACTCAGTGCTGGAGAGAATCCACCAGGTCCTGAAGGACTGCCTGTTGTCCTTTAACCTGGAACAAAGAGACCTCCACGAGAAGGACCCCTTTGAGGAGTTCACTACCAAGGCGGCCTATGCTATTCGAAGCGCCATCCATACAACTCTGGGGTATTCCCCAGCACAACTGGTGTTCGGACGGGATATGTTCATGCCTGTGAACTTCCCAGTGGATTGGGAAGCAATCCAAGCAAGGAAACAAAAGAGTATCCACAAGAGTAATGTCCGGGAGAATCAGAAGAGGATTCCCCATGTCTATAAGGAAGGAGACTATGTCACCCTGGAAAGGAAGGGCATTGTTCCGAAACTATCCTTCCCACGACAAGGACCTTACAAGGTGATCAAGGCCCATAACAATGGAACTGTAACTATTGAAACTGCTCCCTTTGTAACCGACCGGGTTAACATTAGGAGAGTACACCCCTATTATTGCAGGGATCCTATTAAATCGTAACAGTACCATGGAGGAGTATGCCGTGCACCAAAATACAGTCACGAGTCCACTCGGGACTGGATTAAGGATAAGGATAAAAGAATCAGCGAGCCGACAGAATCGCTGATTCAGAGGGCTCTTAGAACTGTAGCAAATAGACTAACCAATAGAGCTCACAATTTGCATATCACTACTATTCTAATCACTAGTAGACCCGGGGTATGGCAGGTATGCAGAACTGGTACAATTCCTACACAAGGACCTAGCACATTTGCTGACAGCCTGACCATTAGCATCCTTCATAGCATCATATTGAACATCTTTACAATGGCTCTATCCATTTTTTATCCTGCTGCTGTCTTACCAGTACTCTGTAACTCATTTTCATTGAAGCCTTCAAATTTTAACACAATAGGAGTACTACTAGTCATGTTCAAGGCATGGGATGGTTGTGTGCTTAGAGGTACACATTGGGAAACTTTTCTAAATGCACAAAATTGCAATCTGAAGTTCATCATCCCTTGATAAGGATTTTTCATTAAAATGCTGAACTTCTTGTAAATGACTAAGATTCTTATTGGATCCATTTTCATTGCTAGTACTAGGTGAAACATCTTTGCTATGTTTTTCATCAGTGTACCTTAACATGAGAAAACATATGCACTCTTCATAATACAGTCTGGCAAAAGAAAACAATGTTTGAAATCATATATTCATCATTTGCTACAGTTGATGTATGGAGGCGTTGAAAAGAAAATTCTGAAGCTAACTCTTAACTCTTGAAAAATTCGGAATTCTGCTGCACTTCTTCTAAAATTGTGAAGTCCTAGCTTGCTTGCCAAAAGACACATTGACTCAATTTCTTGTCATTCTTTGTTTGTTGGCTGGAGCTGAAAGCATTTTCGTCGATTCATTTTATGGCTATTTATGTATCCTGGCAAGCAATGAAACATCTATGCAGACAAAGGGTAACAAAGAAGGACAGCAGCAGTACGGTATATACGGTAAACCTTATATAACAATCGGCGTTCATCAAGCATTTTTTTTTTCCGACATGTAACCTACAATTCCAGCAATCTCTGAATAAAAGAGGTTCGTCTGATCATTTTGTTGATTTTTAATGTTGACATGCTTTTTTTCTTTCTTTCCAAAGTACAGGTTTCCAAGATCAACAATGATTGAATGTTAATGCACCACTATTTTTGTCGTTTTTTTTGGATCTTTCGAGACCGAGCAGGGGGTATTTGTCAACGGCATGGTCTTTAGAAAAGCACCACACGTACTAATCTTACTATTTCTGATTTTTTTAAAAAAAGAGATCCCGCTACGATCTCGACGATACACAAGCACAGCTACTCGTACCCAATAGATAGATCCGCTTCGATCTTTCCGAGACCACAACGGAGATGGTAGAAAATATCGAGGTTGCATTACTCCAGTAGTACAAGTACAACACCATAGATCGAAACAACAACAACAACTACTAGAAATTAGCCAGCCAGCGCACGCACGACACTACTATTAGCTAAAAGACCCCGGTCAACCACGTCCTCCCCAGCAATGCCAAAATGGTCATGTTGTCGTGTTCCAGCAACGCGTCGTCGAAAATGTCGTAATCGGCTTTTTCCAGTTTCGACAAGTAGTGCATCGCGGGTATCACCGGGAGAAAGCAGGTTCGGGCCCGTTTCGGAACGTTGCTCTGTAGCTCCCGGGCTTGTGCGAGGTGCGAAAACGCGAGGCCGCAGATTTCTTCCACCGCGTCCCGGAGCTGCCTTCGCTCCTCCTCGTTCAATTGATTGTGCGGGTTGGTCACCTCGTTTTTGTCGTCGTCGTCGTCGTCGTCGTCCACGAGGCTGCAGTGATTGGTGTAGATCAGTTTGTCGTAGGGAAAGCCGGCCGGAAGGACGTCCATGGGGATCGAGCACTCCTCCCGGATCAGCCGGAACCGGATTCCCCGGAGCGCCGTCACCAGCCCGATGCCGATTCCCGCGTGTTGCGCCACCATGTCGACCGACTCGTCCCGGACGTCTACCGTCTCGAGCGTCAGGTAGAGGAGGCTGGAAAAGATGCTGTCGGCGTACTCGATCATCTCCGTTGTTGTTTCGGGTTGCTTGTGGTGCAGGTCTTTCTCCCGGGCCTCCGACAAGCGCTCCAGAAACCGTCTCGTCAGCTTCTTGTCGTGGACCGCGTGGTGCAGGACCCGAACGATGGGATTCTTCAGGTACGAGTCGGCCAGTGTGTCCGATACCGAGAACGGGGCGTAATCCGCGCTCCTCGGGGCCTGTTGTTGTTTTTGTTGTTGCTGCTGCTGCTGCCGAGGATCCTCGTAGATCCGACCCAGGGCGTCCCACCACCACTGGATGCGCACCTGGAGGGCGACGTTCGGGCCGCTGCCATCCCCTCCCGTGGGTGGTTGTTTCTGGGTGCTCCCGTCCTTGATGGAAGCCAGTTCCACGTTCCAGGCCCGGATCGCGAAATAGGCCTTTCGGGCATCGGACGGCATCAAAAGACCGCACAGATAGGATTCCCGGTCCCGATTCTGGACCAGATCGACGCAGTATCGGAAGTCCTTGGCGGAAAGGCTCGGTGCAACGGGGGTTGCGGTGTCGGAGGCAAACCGCCGGCGAGTCGTCTTGGGAAGCGATTGCAGAGACGAGTGGCGGTGGGTTCGAGCGCCGCAACCGTCCGTGCGTCGAGATGCCAGCAGGAGATGCGACGACGCAAAAGACGAGTGGTATCGGTGGCGCTGATCCCCGAGCGAGACGACGGCACCGGCGTTCCGTATGCGGCCCACCCGCACGGCATTCCTGCTGTTGCCGATGACGAGTCTCCCGTGCCAACTCATGCTAAGACTGAGGACAACCGAATCCGATTCAAAACGTATTGGTGTATCAGGAGATTCCGAAGCGTCGTCACGACAAATAATGGTCACCACCGAGATCCTCGGAAGGTTCGGTTGATGTGTTGGTTCCTCCGAAGTTCCAAGTTTTTGAATCAAATTCGCCGTGGCAAATCGCAATAATTTTTTAACGTACCGTAAGATCCTTATTGTACCCGTCAAAAACTAAAATGAATCACGTTTACCATAATGAATCACGTCGAGTGACAGCATCTTTGCTTTTTGGAATATCTCCTTGCATACACCACCTCTGTTCAAAGTAAAGACATCGTCTGTTAGCTAACACTCTACTCTACAATGCTCTATATTTACTTTTAAACAATCTTGCTTATTCTTCCCTTAGTAAGCTCCAGAATACAGAAATTGGGCCAAAAATTGTGTGTTTTTGAGTGACAGCATCGAGCCGGCATGGTTTTCCAGGTTTTCCAGCTTGCGCGCAGTAAAAAGAACATGATATGCGCGCATAGCAAAAAACAGAACTCATTTTTTTCGTTTCGTTTCGAATTCAGTTTTTTGTTCAACATGCTGTCACTCGGCGTGTAGAAAATGTAGATGCTGTCACTCGATCGTATGGTCCCGTGTAGAAAATGTACCAGTGTCTACATTTACCATGATGGATCAATTTTTGGCCATTTTTTGAAAAAACCACTAACTACAGGGGGCCAAAGCTATGGATGTAAGTCACTGATTTCAACAGGAGTTGTTGCAAACAGTCGGTTTATAGTGTTTACGAATAGGTTGTAACTTTCGTTGAGGAGGTTTCCATTACTGGGAGGAGGTATTTGGTCAGATAGTGAGGCAACAATCTGTCACTCCGACGTGATTCATTTTAGTTTTTCACGGGTACCGGCACTCACGACGATCTTCGATGGAAGGCAGTCTCCTTCGTTGTGATCGTGAGTGACTACCCGTATTACCGGTACGTAAAAAATAACGTACGTAATATCATGCCCACAGTCATTTCCTCGATGTACGATACATACGGTAGGTAACTTAGGGTAACCTTACTCGTACTATACGACGAAGGAAAGTTGTACTTCTTGATTCTCTCTCGTCAAAAAATCAGAATTCTTCATTTTTTCATTGCATTTCCCAAAATTCCTGTGGGTCGCGCGACATTTTTTCAGAAAATAAATATTTTTGTAAGAAAATATTGGAGTCCAGAAACGACAACTCACGAGGAAGGACGTCATCGATCTTCAATGATCACATTTTCTATTTTCGGAGCATTCCATTGGCACCAACAACAATAAGAAAGAAAAGGTTGACACTGGCTGTTACTCGTACTGATCGAGAACTGCACAAAAAAAGAAACAACCGACACCGCTTGCAATCGAATCGAATACGAATACGAATACGAATACGAATACAAATACAGTACTTACTGTTACCAAAGAAAAACCATGAAGTCGTCTCTTTCGTTCGCGTGCCTCGCCCTGACCGCCCTCGTCGGCGAGGCCTTTGTGCTGCCGGGTCCGGAACACTCCGCCGGAACAATCCACACAACCGCGCTCCAACTCGGGGCCGACGAAGCGGAAACGGGTCGGCGCGGATTCCTGAGCACCAGCCTGGTCGGCATCGCGGCAGCCACCCTGTCCCCCGAGATGGCTTCCGCCGCCCCCAAGCAGGAGGACATCGACAAGGCCAACGTAATCAAGGGATACCAGAGACTCCAGTACCTCCTCGACAACTGGGAAAAGGAAACCACCGTGTGCGGAATGGGCGGCGACAAGCTGGAGGTCTCCTGCGATCGCACGCCGCTCAAGGTGATGGACTACCTGGGATTCAAGTCCACGACGGATCCGCTCTACAAGGGCGAGAAGACGCTGCGACGCCTGTACGAGATCGCGCCCGCCAGCCGGGACACGGACTTTATCGACGCCGTGGAGGTCTTTAGCGAGAACGCCGAGGAAGCCTCGAGCATGGCCTTTGTGTCGAGTTGGGGGGAAGCGAACCCGGGTGCGTTCCGTTTGCGTTTGCGTTTGCGTTTGTGTTTGTGGAGGAGCATCCCTGTCGTTGCTGCATTTTGTTTCTTGTTCGTTTCGTGGTTTGTTTCGTCGTTGCGGCGGTGTGGGTGTTTTCCATAGAATGGTGTCTCATATGAGTGTATCCCGCTTGATGTTGCGCAGGGGGTGGAAAGGATCGTGTGGAGCTCTTCATCGAGCGAGCAAAGAAAAACGTTATAGCTTCTCGAAACAGTTTGAAGACAGTGATCGATATCCTGGAATTGGATGCAACCAAGAAATAATTCTACAATTCTGCTACAGTACACGCATGGTTTTTGACATTCCCTCTGGACTTTTTTATACCATAATTGATTTATTAAAATACAGTGATGCAATAGAACAATTCTAAACTTTTCAGGTTGCAAAATGAAACGCCCCTCGAACCTTTCATCGGACGAATGAATCGGCATCTTTCGTGACTTACTTCTCCGCCACAGTGCGGTTTGTACCATTGGCGATGTCTGTTGTGTCGGTCTCCTCTGGGTTAGTATTTGTTAATTGTCTGTAGAAATCCTGGGTTCTTGTCACAATAGAAAAGGTCAACGCTTCCAGGAAACGCTTGAGTCTCTCCTTCAAGTTTTCCTTGATAGTTACCTCGGAAAACTCGGTTGTTTCGTAAAGCTGCAATAAGTTTTGCCGTTGCTCTGTGAAACAACTCGGAAAGAATCCGGGGAAGAATCGTTGGATGGCACCAAAAACGAGTACGTGACCCACTGGTGACAGCGGGATGATGAGAATGATAACTACAGGAATGAATGTGATGACGTCTTTGAAAGTACGTCTATCATTTTTGAATATCGTGCGCAAAGAACGGTAGAAGGTTGTCGCATGAGAAATAGAATAGGTCTGGACATAAACACAGTACTCGGTGTTTCCACGAGAACACTGATTTCTGGAATCCATATCAAGTGGAAATCTCTAGCAGCAGAAATGAGACTTACCGAATGGTGCGCACTTCGCGAGGTTTGAGGGTTACGCCCTGGGCCGCCCGTCCGATGAGGCTGACGGAGAAGACTACATCGCTCCAGAAAAGCTGGGTTCCTTTCACATAAAACATAATGCCAGTCTTCGAAGTCAAATACAGATCGTTCAGCCATCGTATGATCGCCTCCCGATCGTATGTCAAACCCGTCACATAGTAATCTATGCCAAGTCTTCGTTTGAAATCGGTCATCTGCTCCGCGATCACAGCGAGAATATCTGCATCCAACACACCCTTGGAATTCAACTCTCTGCTACAACTCTCTATCTGACTTTCTAGCAATCCATACTCGGCGACGTTGAGTCGATCTTGGAGCGGAATGTAACCTTTAGTGGTAGGATTTTCCAACTCGGTTACCAAGTATGTATAGATTCGTTCCAACTCGTATACCAAATTTTGATACGAAACTTGTTGCTCCAATATAAGCAGAGCCTCTGCTGATTGGCGGATTTTGTTTCGCAAGGAAGGGTCCAGAGAAGCCAATTTGACGTTGGCAACAGCTTGTCCAGCTTTGAGTCCTGCAGTCCCATGAATGCAACGCCAAACGAGTTACAGCAACAAAAATATCCTGTTAGATAGGTTCAACTATTCAACTCAATGATATAACAAGCGAATTGTGCCATGACAAATTCCACACTTACCAGATTGCACGAGTGTCGTGTGCGCCTTTTCTTTTTCCTTCAACTTGTCTTGAAGAAGATTAAGCTTTCTGCGGGCGCTTTGGATGGCTGGTGTGTCTTCAATTTTAGCAGTAACCGCTGGTTTGGAGTGATGGGCGGCGCCTCCAACCCCACCACCACCGTCTTTCGACGTTAGTTTCGTCATCATCTTCTTCCCCGAGGTCATCTGGTGTTTGCCCGTTGATTCGAGCCCATACTGCCCCACCAAATTTTCGTAGTGCTGCACGGTCCTGCAAAGCCCCCTCCCAATCAACCGTTCCATCATCTCGTACATAAAGTTTAGGCCCAATCGCAGCGCTTGTCGAGTTCTTTTCCCCAACAGCTTTTGTTTCATTAGATTTTGTTACCAGACTCGAGATGTCGGGCACCTTTACTTGCTTCATGAAAGATTCCTTTTCTTCATTGGAATCGCTGCCTTCCAGGTCGTTACTCTCTAACACTGTGGAAAGATTTTCCCTCGTTTTCAAAATATTCCTGCAAGACAAAAAAAAGTCATTGAGTACATCTAATTTGATAGAATAGGCTTCATAGAATCTTTGATGCTCAATAAGTCATAAAGCGGTGCAATCGCAGTTGCAGCAAGTTGTAGAATCATGTTTTCGTTGGTACGTACTGCATAAGCATTTTTCGGTCTTCGTTGGTATATGCATACCGACCCATCCCCACATTTTCATCGAGCTTCAAGACTCCATTGTCATCCAAGAGACTGGCTTCGTCCTCAAAGGGTTCGCAAGTCATGTCCTCGATTCGCTTCGTAATTTGGGACAGCAGCTTTTCGTAATCGACTGCTCGCTTTTTTGTTTTCCGCGAGCTACTCGACTGTGCAGTGGGCGAAGACGCACCGCCAGAGCTGCCTTTCCCCTCTGATCGTTCGACCGATAATGCGAACTCGGCCGCCGTCCAGTCTTCTACGGTTTCCCGAATCCACATTACATCCTTCAGTTGACGAAATTTACTGACCGTCTTCGGCACATCAGTTTGTGGATCATCCCCGTCGTCGTCGTTTTTCTTCTCTTTCACGTCATCCTCGTCTGCTTCGGCAAAAGATAGCTTTGATTCTCCGATCGAAGTGGCGAGCAATAATGTTCTTGCTGCGGCGCTCGCTCTCGCCGATGCAGGAGAGCTCCCAACGGAGTTTGAGAAAACGACCGAACACGTCCCGTGCGAAGCGGGGGGATGGACGGGCGAGAAAAGCTGGCTTCGTTGGTGGTGCGAAGGAGAGAAAGGGGCAACAAGTGACTCCACGGTGGAACTCGTAACGAGAAGAATTGCAGCGGCGGCTAACATTATTTTTTGTCGCCTTCTATACGCGACCGACACTTTCGATGACGTCATGAGGCTGCTTTCATTTACTATGATTTCTCCTCCCGCTTTCTCTTCGTCGACCACTGATACAAAGAAGGATCAAATGCACCTACAGTGGAACGATTCACAGTGCAACAAGTATTGCGCCGGATTTATCTGACACCTTTGCCGAATTGAAATTTCTTCGTGTTGCCGACAGTTGTCACACAGCGCAGTTGCATCGGATGCTTTTCGATAACGCCGTTATGGCAAAGTAACCTTAGTTGCGAGTGGGAAGTGCTGGTCGCAGTTGCTTTTGTTACACGCGACAGAAACCGTTTGTTGTTCTCTCCTCTTCCTCCTCTCATTCGTTGATTCTGGTTGGCTGTTTTGGTGTATTCAACTTGCTTGGCTTTTTGGCCAAGCACGCAACAAACTTAAGATTACTGCAGCATGCAGCATACAAGATTTACGTATAGAAAAGAAAATTTTCTTATAGTTTCCCGAGAGCTCTTAAACACTCAAATAGGTCAAACAAGGCTGTCAATCAATCCGAAACAAGAACTTGGAATTTTGATTTTGATTCTCTCGGCTGTTGGCATGAAAATAGAAAATAGAGTATCAATCAGCAAGTCGCAAGATCAGAAGGTTTACGAGCACGAATAAAGTAAGACTTCATCGTCTCAAAATTGTCCTCGATATCACAGTCCTTTCTTCTGAGATCCTTTCCTTCATTCATTGCTATGAGTCGCCGAGAGAAAAGCACGCCTTAAAATGTCAACGATGGATGTGCTGTATAATTTAGTCCAGGAGAGAAATGAGCGTGAGACTTTTCCGTTTGTGGCGATCCACGACTCCAATGCCGCGCTGTGGAAGGAAGTCGATTCCTGGGAACACAAGTGTGGACAGCTGGAACATCAGATGATCGAGAAGGAAGAATACCTGGAAAAGCTTGCTTCTGCTGCCGCTACGAACAACAGAGCCAACAATCGAGTTGGCGCCGATGGTGAGAGCAGCCACGAAAGGATTCCCGACGACATGGTGCTGGTGGAGCTTCATTATGCCGAATCCGCGGCTCTCAAAAACGAACGAAAACTGATGGAGGAACTGGAGCGTCTTCGTGACCAAGTCAAAACGCAAGAGGAACGACACCAAAAAGACGTCCAGGACCTAAAAGAAGCCAACGAATCCCAGTTGGAGCTCAAGGAACAAATCAGCGCCCAGGAACGAAATCTCACCGATTTGCAGGAAAAATACGACAATGAAGAGAGAGCCCCGGAGCAACAAGAGAGGATAATACAACACCTCAAAACTCAAGTGGGCGACTATGAACAACGAGCAAATCTAGCCGAACAACAGTGTGCCGCCCTGAAGGACACGATACGGATTCTCCAGGAAGAATGCGAAACACTGAAAAGAAGGTATCTCAAATTCGAGCAACAATCTATCAAAAAGGAAGGAAGCATTTCAGTCTCTACACACCGAGTGGCTAAGTCCAGTCTAATCACGAAACCAACCAAAAAGGTTGAAATGGGCACTGGTGGTGTCAGTGATCATGGTCGGAGAAAAATTGCTCCCATTGTAGCGGCCGTGGTGCCTTCGGGACCAAAGCAAATCATACAGGCACATCGCAAAGAAGCAACGTGTGTAAGGTGAGTATTCAAGCGTATAATATTTTTGAGCTATCTAGGAAGATATGGCATCATACGAAGAAGCGAAGTCTAACTCGAATGATGGCGGACGCGGATCGGCTCGCGATCCACAAATATCCGTTTTGTTTTCAACATTGCAAAGATGTGACGACGGGGAAACACAACTGCTCGGTACGGCAGCGAGTATCGATGGGACAGTCCGGATTTGGAATCGATCCGATGGTTCCATCATTGCGACACTCAAAGCAGGGAATGCCGACTTTATCATTTCGTGCGACGTTGCGAATGGCCTCGCCGCAGCGGGTGGGAACGACAACACCTGCCGTGTGTGGGACATCAAATCACAGCGGATGCTGCACCAGCTAGTAGGGCACCAAAAAATTATCGTTTGCGTTCGATTCATCAACGACGGGCTAGGGGTGGTCACGGCTGCGAAGGATCGACAAATCAGTATCTGGGACATTTCCAAACAAACCTATCGGCTGTTGCACAACATCTTTGTCAACTCCAGCGCCAATTCCATCGACATTACCAATGATTCTTCTACAATGGTGTCGGGGCATACGGATGGAAGTCTCCGGTTGTGGAACATACAAACCGGGCAAGGGAATGCCGAGATCAAGAGTGCGTACCTTCGTATCCATCTGCAGGGACAGACAATTGTGTTTGTCCGATGCCTCTCATTCAACTGTTTTTCTTTCTCTCGTGCTTTGTTCTCGGTCGATGCAGATGTTCACGAACGTGCTATTTCGTCCGTGCAGTTTCATCCCTTCGACTCTTCCAAGGTTCTAACGCATGGTATGGATTCGCGAATCAAGATCATTGACCTTGCCAGCTGCAAAGTGCTGCACGAATTCAGTCACAAAGACTTTCACACTTCGTACAGCTGGTCGGACAGTGTCTTTAGTCCCGATGGTAAGTAGGCTCTTCCACTATTCTCATCATGCATGCACCAAGGGGGGATAAACTCTCTTTTGGATGTCCGTCTGCACGGTACGAGTAGATCTCAAACTGGATTTTGTTTGAAAACTCTCAATCGTCATTCGGTAGGTGCGTTTGTGACAGCTGGCTCTTCTTCCAATGGTTTCATTTTTGTCTGGAACGCCGAGAATGGCAAGTTGTTGCGAGTGTTGAAAGAAGGGCACGATTCTGCCGGTGTCTGTGGCATTTCTTGGGGTAGAGAAGGGTTGCAGTCTGTGGACAAGAAAGGTCAACTCATACTGTGGTCCTAGTTCACTTTCTGATGGTCTGAGTTTTTAGGCAGTATTATCATAGCTCATCAATGGATTGATCGACAATGGCACTGCCTCCGACGCGCACTAGTTCCGCAATCGGTGGCACAATAAATGGTATACGTGGTGACATGTGCTTGTTGGATAAGATTGATTTTGAAGGACCGTAGACATTCACTAGTCACAAATTGTAACAAAAGAAGATACGAATTATCATCGATTGTGAAATACATCAGTAAAGATCTGCCTACTATATCCTCGTTTAAATAATCCAAGAATTTTTCTAACCAAGGGTGAGTCCAAGAGCAGCACCCATTGTCTTGTTCACCTCCATATCAATTTGTGCTTCGGCCTCCTCCTGAGATCCAGCGGTAGCGGCAGCAGCAGCGCTCTTGGCTTTCTCATAGTTGGCACTCACGGCACTGGCATCAAGATCGTCGACCTTGACGGCTTCGACGCAGACAACATCCTTAGAAGAAAGGGAAATCACGTTTTCAAAAGCGTTGATTCGCATCATTGAGTGCGGGTAGAAAAGAAGGTTGGGAAACGGAGGACAATGACGGGATGGGTCAGCATTGATGGAATAAGTTTTACGTTCCTTCCTATTCTCGTGCGCCAACAAGACGTTTATTCCATCGATTCATTCGATACCAAGAGTGGAAATCTTTGTTGTCTCTTTGTATAGAAGCTACTTACGGTCACGGAATTGGCATGGGTGACAGCGTATCCACCGGCAACGAAATATTTTTCGGATTCCGAAGAGTCGAACATGACCGTCAAGATTCCAGGCTTCATCTGGGCGACGTAAGGGACGTGACCGGCGGTCACACCGTATTCTCCCTCTGTTCCGGGGATGATCACTTGCTCGACCGAGGTTCCCTTGTAGATCGACTCGTAAGGGACGCTAAAGTTGAGCGATACCGAAGTGGCGGCCTCTGCCTCGCTGCTGAAGCTTCTGGCAGCTGCACCTCGTGACCGCGACAAGATTGTCTTTGCTACAGTGGATGTTCGGGACAACATGGTAATGTCGTTGTTTGGATAGGATTGGAAGTAGTAATACTAGGGTAGTATTGGCAGAGTAGACAATCGTGGATCCGGGAAGGACTACTGTTGAAGGTCTCTACCGATTGGCCATCGTCGGGCATACACGGTTAACGGCCTCATAGGTCCTTCGCTAGATGCTGCAGCGTTCTTCCCTTCTCCGTACTATCTTTTGTCGTCCGATGGGAAACCAACGCGTGTTTTCAGCGTGCAGAACGGCACGCGCGCAACGTAAGATATTACTGAACCGAGTCGAATCATCGTGCGGTACATGGTTCGTACATACGATGCGATACTGACCGCTCCGGTGAAAATGCGTCAAATTAGGGGCAACGCGAGCCAAAACTAGCGAGAGAAACCGACGAAGACAAACCACGAAAAAGTCTCCGTGCAATTTCATGCTTCAATGCAGAAACACCCAACAAGCACAACGGTTGTAATAATAAATACCAATTCAAGATGATTGCTGCTCGTCGTATCGCTCAACAAGGTAAGAATGGAAGACACTTGATAGGATGAATGCCCACAGCATGGCGAGCAATGGCTTATTCCGATGTCGACGGATGCCCATCTATCCGTTAGTCATTGGCCGAGAGAAGTGTTCGCCAACATATCTTCGGCATCGGCGCCCGTATTTTGCACTGGATTTGTACGCAGTAGCAATTTTACGCAGCACTACACACACCAAATTCGCCATGGCCCATCGGATGGAGATAAGACTGATGCGTGATGACTGAACACGGCCAAGTCCCTGCTGACAATATTGTTGTTTGCATGAAATGATCTTTATTTGGTTCAGCGGGTGTCCGTGCATACAGCTCCACCGCTGGTGCCCTCAGCGCCGGTAAGATTACCACTGTTATCGGAGCCGTTGTGGATGTTCAATTCCCCGACAAGCTTCCCAAAATTTTGAATGCCCTCGAGGTTGAAGTCCCCGATGGAAGCGAGAGATTGGTCTTGGAAGTCGCCCAGCACGTAAGTACTGAGTTATCTGCCGTAGGCCTCGTAACGAGCTGTAATGGTTGTTGGCCACGAGGGATCAAATACACGTTGGATTTGTCCTTCTCTTCCGAATCACTCTTTTGCGGAGACCACGTTGCGGAATTCGACGATAGAGTTCAGAACTCATATTTTCTATTTCTGAAATGTTATCCTCAGTTGGGAGAGAACACCGTCCGAACGATTGCTATGGAAAGTACCGACGGTCTTGTCCGTGGACAAAAGTGCGTTGATACCGGTGCCCCCATCCAAGTTCCTGTCGGACCTTTGACTTTGGGACGTATCATCAATGTCATTGGAGAACCCGTCGACGAGAAGGGACCCATCTTCGCCGACGAAAAGGACGCCAAGTACGCCCCTCTTCACAGATCCGCTCCAACTTTCACGGAGCAAGGACGTACCCAGGATATCCTCGTCACCGGAATCAAGGTTGTCGATCTTCTTGCTCCTTACGCCAAGGGAGGAAAGATTGGTCTTTTCGGTGGTGCCGGTGTTGGTAAGACCGTTGTTATCATGGAACTTATTAACAACATTGCCATGAACCACGGAGGATACTCCGTCTTTGCCGGTGTCGGTGAACGTACCCGTGAGGGAAATGATTTGTACCACGAGATGATTGAGGGAGGTGTGATCAAGATCGACGAAGCCACTGGATCCACCGAAGGCTCTAAGGCCGCTTTGGTGTACGGACAAATGAACGAGCCCCCAGGTGCCCGTGCCCGTGTCGCTCTTACCGGACTTGCCATCGCCGAGTACTTCCGTGACGAAGAAGGACAGGATGTGCTTCTTTTCGTCGACAACATTTTCCGATTCACCCAAGCCGGTTCTGAGGTGTCTGCCCTTCTTGGACGTATTCCTTCCGCTGTCGGTTACCAGCCCACTCTTGCCACCGATATGGGTGCCTTGCAAGAGCGTATTACATCCACCGGAAAGGGATCCATTACCTCTGTCCAGGCCGTTTACGTCCCTGCTGATGATCTTACCGATCCTGCTCCTGCCACCACATTCGCTCACTTGGATGCTACAACTGTGTTGTCCCGATCCATTGCCGAACTTGGAATTTACCCCGCTGTCGATCCGCTTGATTCCACCTCCCGTATGCTTGACCCCCGTGTGATTGGAGACGAGCACTACGAAGTTGCCCGTGCCACCCAAAAGCTTCTCCAAGATTACAAGGGTCTCCAAGATATCATTGCCATTTTGGGTATGGACGAACTTTCGGAAGACGATAAATTGACCGTCAGCCGTGCCCGAAAGGTCCAAAAGTTCATGTCCCAACCTTTCCACGTCGCCGAAGTCTTTACCGGAACCGCAGGAAAGTTCGTTTCGCTTGAAGATTCCATCAAGGGTTTCAAGGAAATCATCAACGGAGACTACGATGACCTCCCTGAAGTTGCCTTCTACATGGTTGGAGGAATCGATGATGTTAAGGAAAAGGCTGCCTCCATCTAAGAAAAATGTGCCCGGATTGATTGAAGTGATTTGTTCACAGGAAATGTATCCGACCGACTCGATCTAAACTCGGTTGCCAAAACTCTCACTTGAAACTGCACTTGAAACTGCACTGCATGCAACCATTCTTTCCTGATACACATGTAGCTAGTACTATAGTAATTATATCACTTAGCTATCAATCTATTGAAACGCAATAATACACGTCATACAATTCGAACACTGCTCACTCTCCTGGATGTTTAAAGTGAACTGTGTGAAAATAATTGTTGAACCACTTTCGTTAACATTTGACCACATGCATCTTAAGGCGATGATTCAACGGGGGAACTGAACTAGAGCGGACTGTTATACTTTGTCCTCTTTAGTGTCTCAATGACAGGTGATTGCAACAGTTAAATGCTTGTCACCAAAGAGATCGAAAGGTTCAGGAAGCACTCAAGTCTTCCACTGCAATATGAATTGAATCAAACCAACCGAAACTCATTACGAGTACCAGTACACTGAACTAAACTTAACTAAACTAAACTTTGTTATCGGTATCTATTACTACTATCTTTTTCATTCCAGGAGCAGACTAGGTCATCCACGTGAACAAGTCTCAATCAAGAAGTGTTTAGTGCTTACATTGTGACCAGTATCATCTGCTACGTTTCCAGTTGTTCGCTTTTACGTACAGGATTCTCACCACGTAATACCACAAGTAAGACCTTACCTTTTGGTTTTTTGAGCGTCTTGCCGCATGCATTTTCATTGTCTGTCAGTCCTTCCATATTGTAATTGTACCGGTAAGGTTACCGGTACACTTACGTCTTTTTTTTATTTTAACGACCGATTACGTATCTTCTACTACGGAATTCCTATCAGCTGTCCCCCGGTTTCCGTAGAAATTAGTAGTTGAGGATGTAGAACCGGGGGACAGCTGATAGGAATTTTGTAGTACTTCGTAGTAATCTTACTTCGTAGTACGAAGTAAGGTTAGCCTTACGTAGTACGAAGTAACTTCGTATTATTATTATTTTTTTTTAGAATACTGTGAAGTACATGTACAGTCCGTAACGTACTCGTACTCGTAGCACGTAATCTTACCAGTCGAAGGATGCAATCCGTGTCGATTTCCGCCAAGGATTGGACCGATGGTCAACGATTGGAAAACCCGGGTCCAGTCACGTGGAAGGCGAGCTTATTTCTCAGTCCCTCGTAACGATGCCAAACATCATCGAACAGAAAACCTTGCCCCACACAGAAAAAACAAACTGCCGGTGCTCGTAAAACTACCCGTATGGAGGAGACGCCTAACCTGATGCGTGATGCCCTACCAAACCCGAGTTCACCTTCACCCACATTTCGCTCCCTTTTCCATCGGTGAACGATACGAATTTCACCGTCGGATCATCGAAGTCTCGCAGGACGCGAATGAATCGATGCCACAGAGCATACAAGGACGGCATTGGCTTGCATTTTTGAGAGAAGCATCAGACCAACCGCGCTAGAATGGTGAAGGATTGCGCGGTCCACGGCAACGAGGTAATCGGTGGCTGCGGTGTGCCATCGGTGGCGCTCCGATGGATCGTTTCGAACACCTTCACCAACGTGGAGCTTGCTGTTCTCTCGAACGTGTCCAGAGGCTGGAGGGAAATCGTAGCTCAATGCATTGTCGATGCCGCATCGCGGGGAGGGGACGAAGCGGAACCTTCGGCACCACCGACATTCACCCGTTTGCTGTTGCCGTCGATCATTCGGCAGTTCTACTCGTCGCGCGAGGATATGCGGACAATGCCGTCCAAACCGGAGGAGGAGAAGAACGGAGCAGAACAACGGCAGCGAGACGAAACATACTGTGTCGCTTGGTTCCATCCCGATGGGATGCAATTCGAGCAGTTGTCAATAGTAAAACCGAGTCCGGATATCTTCGAAGGCCAACCGCAAGAAGACGGGGCTCCCGCAAGCAGCGAAACATTGGTCGCGACAAAAACTTCCAAGGGCGAGGGAACGGATCCTTCGGCGAACAATCACAAGTTCTTGTTCACAAAAAATAACCCGAGGCTGGATCAAACCAGTGCGGCGTTGACACGGCCCGAGTCTTGCCCGGCAAGCGAAAACATAATGGACTGGGGCGCTAGTGTTTTGTATCAGTGGAATGGTTATAGCGAGGCGATTGACGTATTGAGCCCGTTTGGGTACACTCGCTCCTTCCTTCGAGTAAGTTTGGAATTGTAATCGAGAAACCACAATTGTCATGTCGATGAAAATCGATCATGAACTACAGCGTAGAGTCTCAATATGCAATTCACGTTTTTGCTTGGATCGAAATCAGAGAATACTCGAGAAAACTCAGGGGAAATTTATTGGCAGTGGTAGTGCAAGGCAACAGTCGGGCGGAGGCAACAACGAATCCGATGCGACGGGTACGGGCAAAGCTGTGCGCTTGCCACCATCCTCTCCCTGGGTGTTTCCCACCAGATGCAGCAGCACCTTCTCGTCGCACGCCGTTCGAGGAGCAGTCTACGCTCGCCCCGAAGGATACTGCCACTGCTGGGATAAAGATTCGTTTGATCCATCGCATTCGAGGGACGAAATCTGGATGAGAAAAAGAAAACAGCGCAAGGGAGTGATCCAACGGGAGGTACGGTCACAATCTCGATTGGCAATGTTTCGGAAACCAATCGGGATGATTTTCGGTCAACTCACGGGTGTTGGTTTGATTCTTGTTTTTTTTTTTTTTCTCCAACCAACTGTGCAGTTGCTGCCAAAGATCTTGTGGAGCAAGCACGATAACGTGGATACGAAAGAAGCTGGCGGAATTCTTCGGCCTTGCATCCAGTTCCTCAATGTCGATTCCACCAATGCGGTGCGACTATTTACTCCCAAATTCAAAAAGCCGGTTGCTACCCCCGTGACCGTGTTTTGTGTGGCTATTGCTACGGAGGATGGTTGCTTTTTCTCGGGGTTGGAGCAACAGTTTGAAATGGGGCACATGCATCCTACCAAGGACACGACAGAAATCAACGACGAACGGAGTCCGATTTGCCTCAATGCTGAATATACCGGTCGCAAAGTTCGAGCTATCAAAAGTGAGGAGAAGGAATCCGACTATGCGAGGGAGGGATGCTTGGATCCGAGTTGCGGGTGCTATTTTCCACCGACGAACGACGACGAATACAAGGAAGACGACTTTGCAGACTTTCTCCAATCTGCGAACGAAGAATTCAACGATGGTTCTAGGAACGACGACGACGGCGACGACGGCGACGGCGACGACGACGACGACGAGTGCGCGCACATTGTTCGCGGTCATTTCGGTCCGGGGATGTGGCATTGCTATGCAGCTATTTTTGATGGCGAACGCAGCGTGATTCGAATAGACGGGGTCGAAGAATCAATAGATGATGCTCCCGACATCCCGCCATCGTTTCAAGCTTGCTTGGACGGCATCACGATTGGTTCGGATCACGCCTACGACATGACTCTGTGTTTTGGAGAAGGATCCGATGGCGAAGGGGAGGGAGCTATTTCGGAATTGGTGTTTTTCAAGGGCCGTCTACAAGCGGAGGACATCGAATCGTTGGAATCGCACCTCATGGCAAAGCATGGGATTTCAATCCCCTTCAAGTCCAGGAATGAACGGGCCAATGACGATTATTATTCACGTTTGGCGCACAGTTTAATGGACGAAGCGCCCTCTACCGGCGTAAACCGAAAGCGAAAACAGGGCGAGGATGCGAAAGCTAAATCTGTGCCTCTTCGTTTTATGACAAAGCTCCGACAAGTTGCATGGGAACAAAATGACAAGGTTACCGGCCGACCGCGTTCGATTCGGCGCATCGGTGCTTCACTTCGAAAGGGTTCCGTGAGCGAATGGTGATTCGATTTGGCTCCCCATTTTGCTTTCGGTCTCACCCCAATTCGATCAAAGGGATGATTTTTGGAGAGTCTCGTGACACCTACGGAACACTAACTGGCAAACACAATTTTTTCTGCCAAAGTGCCAACAAGAGGAATGGCAATACTGGTTTCAGGATACTTGTATCCAAAGACGTTCCCGATCGACGACTGAATGGTACGAGCTACGTCTGAACCGTATCGGTGACAACGAAACAACGAAAAGAATACAGTCGCCAATAACTACTGTCGATGTGACTTCAAACGTTCAACAATATTCATTAATTTACCAAAACTAGCCTACAGTTCGTTCTTCTTTCCCTATCATTCATTAAGGAAAGTTGCTTAGTGAGAAGAGGGGTCATGGAAGTGGAACTTGGAGGCACCCAAAGCTCCCATGACGGTATCGTAGATACCGAATTGTCCTGCTGTTAGTGTACCGATCATTACGCAACGAGGGGCAAGACCGACAAGGCACAGGTTCTTGAAACCGACTTCCTTGGCAATGTTTCCGAGACGTTGCAACAAAGGTCCGTTACCACCGGCACCCTTCTTGTTAACCTTGGAAAGAAGAGTATCGGCGGGGTGAGAAATAATGGCGGCGGCAACTCCGGCAATAACACCACTGGTCAGAGAGATACCGAGCTTGGTGCTGGGGGTAACTTCAGCAGGGCGATTTTCCCATGGCGGTGTACATGCTGTCGGCGGCGGTACCCTGGACAACGAATTTGGCGCAAGTGTAAGGAATTTGCTTGGCCAAAATGGGGAGGAAACCGCTGTAGAATCCACCAAGACCCTCGGTCTTGAACATCTTGACGAATCCGTCACCAAGTCCGTTGGCGAAAGTAGGATCGGAAACCTGGCGAATACGGACGGCCTCGAGAGGACAGAGGAAGACGTCGGCGATGAATTCGGCGCAGGCGGCGGCTCCGATGTAAATCAAACTCTTGTTGGCCCAGGCCTTTTCGTCTCCCATGCTTTGGGCGGCCTTGATCTTGAAGAATTCGACTCCACCGAATTTGAACCATCCCTGGACAAAGTATCCGAAAGCTGTGGCTCCAAGACCGGTGGTCAGAGCTCCGGCTCCCTCTTCGGCAACAATAGTGCGCATACCACTGATCAAACCATTGTACTGTTTTCGTGATGCGATGCGTTGTGCATCAAAAAGTGCCGCGCATGGTTGTGTTTTTGTTGAACCAGAGAAAGATTCATTCGTCGTCGTATTATCAAATCGACGACGGTACGTTTGCACGTAAACCGGGAGAAGAAATGTTTGTGGACATGTTTAGACATAAAATTACAGGTGTTACGACACAACCAGAATGGATGGCCACCAGATCCAATCAAAATCAATCTCTTTCCACCATTAAATTTTATTTTCATCCCTTGCGATCGAATGAAAACAACCTACCTTGGCAGGGTCAAGCTGGACACGAGTCTTAACAACATCGACTGGGGTCAAAGCACCGTGGGTGATGGAGCAGCAAATACCACCGGATGCAGCACCCTTAAGGTAGTACATGAGGTCGAACTTCGAGAAGTCATAACAACTCGAAGGGGCCAAGAGAACAGATCCAGGAGCAGACATGGTGAACAGACTATTGATTGGTAATGGTTATTGTTGTTGGTGTTGAATGAATGATGACTTTTTCGCGAACGAATTGTGGAACTAAACCTACGGACTGGCGAATGCTGGGTAAGATTTTCTCAGTTCGCATACGCGCAATCGATGGCGGCGAATGCATTTACGAGCAATCTTACCGGTACTGGTAAGGTTTACCGCACATGCCGAGGTCGGTGGCTGTGATGGTCACGAAAGAATTCATTTTTTTGTTCATCTTCTGAATGACGACAGGAAATTTAATCCCAGCCCTGCGTTCGTACGTGTGCGTGTACGAAGGAGGGCGACACGCTCGGACCCGGCGACCGTTGGTGCAACACTAACTCGTGAATAAATCGCGATTCGGCGGAGATTGTATGAACGTTTTTTCGCCTTGTGAGTCGGACAGGAATGTTTCAGCGAGCGCGGCGAAAATTGAAAAAATTGGCATCTGTCGTCACAACATTTTTCCCAATTTCGGACACACATGCAAGACATTCTGTCCGTGTACCCGTGTGGATAGCGTAAGGTACCTACCTATCGTACTAACGAATCACTATTACGTACGATACTCTTAGGCTCTTCTAGCTTCCCAATGTTTTTTGATTGAAACCTTATCTCTTACCGGTAATCTTAGCTTAACATACGTACTGTACGGCACATACAAAACTGATTGGTAGGAAAAGTTTTCTCAAAGCCCCTTAATATTTGGTTCAACGTACACACATTCGTACTAGCTTCAAGCAGCGCACCAAAACTCAGTTCCAGTATTTTGGCGCTGATAAAAAAAAAAACCCTTACCAGATGACGGACTCACTCGAAGGTAACTTTACGGTAAAATCTTACGGTAAGGTTACGGTAAACCTTACAACATAATCTTACGGACTGTTCCAGCAGATCACTCTTCGCAAACTTACTGATTCATTCTCTGATCCATCTTTCCATCTGCATCGAAGCAGATTCACTCTTGATGCGTATATACAGTAAGTCCCAGAACAAAACAAACCCGTTCCACTTTCCATAGAATAAGTGTTCTCAACTTCCTTACCTTCATTCGTTGCATCATCAGCATAGGACTGAACCAGAGACAAGCATACTAATATTCAATTGCTCTACTTTTATCCAGACAATAATAAACAAGCAACTAGAACACGCAACAAAGCCTTGAGTGATACAACTGACAACAAGCATGCCTCCACACAACGAGAAATCATCCCTGCTCCCAACTTCTGCGTCCTCTCCGTTCGCTTCTACGGACGGCGAGAAAGCCGTCGATTCTTCCGCTCGTCTGGCGTTCGAATCCGCCAACGCCGATGCGTCTCGACGATACCATCAGAAGCGGACCAGACCCGCCCCGGAACACGACAGCGAAGAGCCGTGGCACCAGCACGCGGGTGGATTGTTGCAACCCGTGATTTTTGGGGGTCTCGATGGCATCCTGACCTCGTTCGCCATTGTTGCCGGAGCTGCCGGCGGTGGATTGTCCGTCACGGCGGTCCTTGTTCTCGGATTTTCCAATATTTTTGCGGATGCTCTAAGGTGAGACAGATGTCACGGATGAATGAAACATCCCGATTCGAATTGGACGACGGAGAAATACATCCATGGTCGGATGTTCGGTTTTCGAATCGTCGCAGTATTCTGAATACAGTTGTTTTGAAAACATGTCATTGATTTGTCACTTTTGCAGCATGGGTGTTGGAGAATTCCTGTCGAGCAAAGCCAACAATGAGTGGATTCTCAGCGAAAAGAAACGAGAGGAGTGGGAAATGGAAAACTACCGCGAGGGAGAAATCCAGGAAATGATCGATATTTACGTGGAGAAAGGTTTGTCCCCCGAGGATGCAAAGCTCGTGATAGAAACCATGGCGAAGTACGAGAACTTCTTTGTGGACATCATGATGCAACAGGAGTTGGAGTTGCAAGTTCCAGAAGACGACCACGTCGAGCAAAGCATGAAGGAGGGCTTTGTCATGTTTTGTTCCTTTGCATTTTTCGGAACTGCTCCGCTCCTAGGATACACTGTGATTCCGTGGCTCTTTCCTAACCTCGAAAGAGAAGTTTTGTTTCGCGCAGCCTGTATGGTCACGGGATTGGTACTGTTCTTCCTTGGTTCGATCAAGAGTAACTTCTCGTAAGTCTTTTTGTTGTTTAGGATTTGGTACAAAACAATGGTTGCATACTGTTTCAAGTCTAACAAACGAGCATGGCTTTCTATTTTCCTTCAATGTGCTTCACACAACGGCAATGGCATGAAATCCAATTCTGTGATCCCAACAGGCGAACAAATTGGTTTTGGAGTGGTTGCGAAACATTGATCCTCGGTGGAACTTGTGCCACGGTTGCTTACACCATTGGACATTTCGTGAATGAATTGTTGGACGAAGACGGGGTGTGAGCAGCACTGTAAAGTATTCAGCTACATCAGAAATAAAATGTACTATAGCACCAATATTTATTTTGCAACCTAACTTTTTAAAGTGAGAGTCGTTGTATCATAAATGCAAATAATGATGATGATAATAATAATACACCCTGTTCCGCATGAACAATGGTAGAGGAACTCCGAATTGGAGAGAGAAGCGATCGAAGAAGCGAAGCGTATTGTACGGCAGGGGGCTATCGTTGATACCCATGGCAAATGTGTAGCACCCTAGAAACTAGAGGCGAAAACGAAGTCCAAACTAGCTACCTGCCATCCTGCAATGACTCGTCTAGATCAATAATGGGTAGCACTGTCCCTTTTTGAAAAAAAATTCTGAAGACTCTGGGGAATGAACCAATGACTTCAAGATACAATGTGCTCACACCAAAAGAAATATTTTGGACCAAACCACTCGAAATATCAATGAAACTTGTAATCTTTTTTCGTGCCTAGCACAATAATTGGTCGGTGGACAGATTTACTTGCTCAGCCCTTCCGACGCTCTTTTACGCTGCTGTTGACCACAAAATTCCCAATCACTTCGTGTGCTTTCTTGTTGCTTTTATTGCCTTCACAAGAGTGTCATTATAGTATTGAACAACAACCGCAAAATACCATGGTCGTGCATCATGGTGATATGAAAAGACGAAGAATGTAAGAAACAGCACTCTTTGCTGATTTCACATGTAACTACCGTACCAGTAATGGTATTTGGAAACTTATGCAACTATCTCAATCAAAATGATCACTGTAATATTCGTGTTTACGCTCTTGTCTTCACGGGCCCCACCGGATTGATGAAGAATTTGATATGTCGAGACGCGGAAAAAAAAAATAATACGGTTCCGAAATTACTAATAATATTGCGAACTCATGCTATTATTTTCCGTAGTTTTCGATCCAGCATGCACGTAGTAACTTCCTGTGAATCTTACACGTGACGCTAATAATATCTAGTATCTCTTACAACCGATAAGTAAGATGTTCAGAAAATTACTCGTCTGTTCAGTTCAAAATTCAATCAAAATACTGTACCCTACCGGTACACGTACCGGTACAAAAAAATCCAAGAAGAAAAAGATCTGGCCTTTTGCTTCTCTCATCGTTTTTAAGAGCGAGACAGTCGTTTGATTGTTTACTGCAACTACAGCTTCAAAATTATCACTACGACCGCAGGACTAGACTTCTGCAATTGACCAAGCATCATTCGGGCGCTGCCGACGAGAACGACTGCTACTACAGAAGTTTCCAAGTGCAGACAAGGTGCACAAAAGGTGTAACAGAAGTTGATCTACAACCACTTATTGCATACTACGTACTTCTATTCGTTACGGGCCACAAGGAAATATTGGAAGAATATTGAGCAATTTGAAACAGGATGCGATCGAACACATTATTGATTTCCATCATGGCAATTGGCTTCCTTCAAGGTTGCTTATTCGTCGATGCCTTTCGGTCGATGTCTCTGCAAGGACTGAACGAACCATCTTCTAGCATAACTACTAGACGGACGAAAGGGTCGAGCCGAACACCGCCGATATTCGCAAGTGGAAATGATGAAACAAGTGAGACAAAGAAAGACGATGAAATCGATGACGAGTTCGACGATGACGAAGAACTACCAATGTTCGTTTTGGATTACAATTCGGATAACGTTGACTATTCCCAGTTGCCGGTGCCTCCATTCACATCTGGATTGGTCTTGCTTGTCAGCACGGCCTTCACGGTTTATCTTTACTACGTTGGATTAACGGGTGGTATTGCAACCGATCCAAACCTATGAAAGGGCTACAGCGTCTGCTTCTGCGTCTGCTTGCTGCAGAGTATAAGAAAATAGTCGACCCATGTTTTGATTTTCAGCAAAGCTTTTAGCTGAAATCGTCGCCTATACGGTAGTACTTGGCGAAAAAATTGTCTTCCAACCACGTCGAGAAGTTTGATGTGGCGATGGACATCAATCAGAGAATGTCAATAAAGGCATGGAGTAGCTGTGTGTAGCTGAGAGCAGTTGCTTTCACGAAAAGCTGCGTTCAAGCATGTCGCGACATCAGGCACATCTAACATCGAACTTGCGTAAAATAATAATACTCCTCTCTTCTCACATGTAGTGAATCCTTGGAGATGGAGCGTCTCGTTTCGGACGAATGAGACATGACGACAACACATCGAATACATGACATTGCGGATACTGACCATTCCAGTTCCGAAGTAGCACCTAAACTATTCGTAGTCACTGCTCATGAGGGCGACGAATACGGAAACGAGTGCCATTAGACTAGAGAAGACAGTCTCTCGTTGCAATAATGTACAAATGAAATTAGGGGTTTTTTCAGACAGTTTAGCTTATCCGTGTGGTCATTGTTTACTCGTCACGAGGTCCCTTCTCTGAAACGTAGATACCGTCCAAGAATTTACGCAAATCTTTGTTTCGGACGTTGGTGGCTTGTTGAATTTTGGCGGCGGTGAGGGAAACAGCAACAATGTCGATTCCGGACAATTCGATTTGATCCTTGACGTCTTCGGATCGAACGTATTCAACTCCCTCCGGCAACTTGACCTTTCGCACGCGGCGTTCTCCCAAAAAGTTGCGGATCTCGATATTTCCGGCGTTGGTGCTAACGTTGATGGGGAAATGCGAGTAGACGAATCGCATCTTGTAGAGGAATCCTCGGGTGACACCGACAATCATGTTCTCGACGTGAGAGCAGACGGTACGAACGCAGGCGAGTTGCTTTCGGGTAGCGAACCACAAGTCGACCTGGAGGTAGTTCTTCTCGACCTCTTCTCCATCGTTATCCTCGGTCTTGGTTACCAAGCGGCATTCCATGGGGATGTGCTTGAAGTCACGCTCGAGCTTTCCGAGCTTTCCGGTGACGGTGAACGACACGGGCCTTGACGCTAATCTCGACTGCATGATCATTGCGAAATTCGACAGCATTCGAAACAAAACAGGTGAATCAATCAGGCGTGAGAAAACGGATCGGGGAACGTCGCCGACAGTCCGGCATCACCTCCACCGAAATACCCACCTCCTTCGGGAATCTCGACACAACGGGATGCTAGTACAGTCTTCATGGTGATATATTAATGAATAGTAATACAACCGATAGTTTCTTGGAAAGACGTGTGGCGGGCCAATTCGCGGGGGCAACAATGAAGACAGATGGTGGGCCCGGTGAGGGGATTCGAGATGATAGCTGTTGATGCCGTTACGGGCAACCCGACGACGAGAATGCTTCAGCTTTTTTTTGTTGGTTCAGTTTTTTAGTAAATTAGTAAAGGTCGGTAACATGGTATTGCAGTCTGTACTTCTCTCGTATTATTTCTACTCGAACTAGTCAAAGAACATATGTCGAATGTACGTACAGGGAAGGGTAATTAACTTACCTACCGTATCTTACGACTCGTATCCTACGGATCGCACAACCCAAACCACATACCCTTATCCCTTATGTAGTCAGGACGTCCGTAGCCCCTCCGATCTCTGACATCACCCTTCTCCAGCGCCCTGCCCATCGCCCATCATCACCCATCATCCATCATCACGCATCACCCGGTCAGTAAGTAATCCAAGGATGCTTGATGGAAGGATCCAAAGACGCAACGATCATCATCCAACAACCACAACGAAAAACTATTCCCCTACCGGTGTGGAACCTTGCTGCGAATCCCCCAAAGCACCCGCTTGATATCAGCGGCGATCAATGCAATGAGTAACAATTTTTGCAGCCTCCGTTCGGTGCTGACAACGATTGCGATCGCAGCCAACCTCCTGTCTTTTCGGGCTCACGGCCTCGTCAGCGACGGCGCTGCCCGTGGCAGCAACAGCAACCCGAAGAGTTGCTCGTCGCCGGAACTCGCAAGCAGCGGCACGATCGACGTGTGGAACAATGTCATCGATGCGGAGCACCTCGCGCCGTTGCTGGACGAGGAAGGCGCGCCGGATCGGATTGGGCCACAGGGTCTTTTCTCGGTCACCCGAGGCGTCCTCCAGCCGACCCGAAACAACGAGAGCGAGAGCCCGGCAAACAAAACGTCATCGAGCGGACCCTGGACTCGATTCTCAAAGAACTCAACGACGACGCAAAATACGTCGAATACTGGACGCGCCGGGAGTGGCGATCGATCCACGCGCACGCGGACGTCGACGAGTACAGGGCGAAAAGAAGAGCAACGACGATCGGCATCGGCATCGGGATCGGGGGAGACCCGAGCGCTCGGCGGGTTTCGATATCCCCGGAACGGCCACGTGCTGTACCTCCGCGTCGGGACCGAGGTCCGGGGACCCACCTGCGTCTTTCCGAACCGGAGGTCGGGGGGGGATTTGCTCCGCAAGACGAGCGCGCTTCCGACCGCAACCGGCGACGGGAGTTGCGATGCGACGGACGGAGCGGACTCGAGCGCCGTCGAAAACAACGATGACAACGACAACGACAACGACAGCGACAGCGACAGCGACAACAATGCCGTCGAGCTGGTGACGGTCCCCGCGGTGCCGGGACGGTTGCTCCGGTTCCGGGGCGACTATCTCCACGCGGTTCCGAGGACCGACGGACCTGTGGCTGTTGAAGTTCGTCAGGGGATCGCCGACCTTCGAACCGGAAGAGGAATGGGGCCGGTCCGTCGTCTTGTTCAACACGTGGAGCGACGAGCCCCCGAGCGGGCTGCCCATCGACCAAGCCGACGAGTCGTTTGCGCGCGGCAATGGCGACGCCGACGCCGACGCGACCCGCGTCGATCCGGCGTGCAGGGACCGATCCGAGTGGGAGGGGGTTTCCCCGACGCGGTTGGAATCGCCACCGGATCATCCGAGCGAGAAGGAACCGTCGCTCTCCGCAAAGGTGTGGCTTCTCGGTGACCACCGGCGCCGGGATTTCCGGATGCAAACCGTCCAGCTGGGAGCCCCCGAGTCCCTGCGCGAGGCCCTCTTCCGAGAGACGGACGTCGTCTCGACCGAGCTCCGGATTCCGTCGGCCGTGACGGAAGCGACGAAGAGTCGCGCGAAGCGATCCGCGAAGCGGTGGTGCCCGCCCCATTCTCTCACCCGCGCAAAACCGAACGTCATGCGCACGCAACTGTCTGTACTAGCACTACTACTAGTAGGTACTACTAGAAGGACCCGAGACCGAACCGCGCTCCCCGTTCCCCCGCGCATCCAATGCCGCCGTGGCCACTGCAGCCGCCCGATTGTTTTGTTTGTTTGTAGGCCGTACCGGTTGCTTGGAAGGTCACACACAAAAGCAACAGCAGCAGGCAACAACAACAACAAAAAGAACATGCGCCGCCCATCCCAGCCATCGTTTTCGACACGAAATCAACAATTCGAGATCTTGTATTGCATTGTATTGTATTGTATTGTTGGTGTTTCTTGTTACGAATTTGTCCATCACTCGACGTCCTGTCTGCCCGTCTAGTTCTGATGATGGTCGGCGCCGCCTCGTGGCATTCGCAATCCACCGCAATCCACAGCACTACTTTTTCAATATGATGCTACAACAGCACCACCTTCACTCGCAGTTACCGGTCATGGACTTTTTAGCATCATCGAACTTTCAACCGAAACATAACACATAGTGCATATTTCGTACTATTTTGAATGCCTTGCACCGGTTTGTAACTTCTTCATCGAATCATCGAAAAAGGCTAAGCTATTATGATGGTATGGAATACGAATTACTGAGTAGGTACTCGTACTTCGTACAGGTACATCATATGGATGCTTGGTACGTACAACATGAGTCGTACACACGAATGACGTGTAATCCGAAATGAGATTACAGACAGCGACATCACAGTAAAGCTTACGTAGAAGGAGAAGGGAGCGCTAGCGTAATCTTAGCGTTCAGCGTTCCACAAGCAAAAAGTAAACCTTGCATCTTGCGCCAGGGTTCTTTCTCATCATCGACTTCAAGATTACTACGGCAAGCGAAAGAATTGAAAAGAATACGAGACTTTGTGTTGCTATCGATTATCTTCCAGCTTGGCACGAAACGGACGAAAGAGAAGAGAATCCTGCGGCGAAGACAATCAGCATTAGAGTTGGATTCACTGATAGATTCTGCTAGGCTGGGCATTCATAGCTCTTCGCGATTGACGACTTGTACCCATAATATCTATATTCACAACTGCGAGGAAAGTGTGACACCCCAGTGTACATGACAATTATCGTTCCGCCTTTCATGGGATCCGCCACGACCGAATTGTTGCAATCATGGAAATCACTACCGCCTCCTTGGCCTTTGCCTTTCGGCACCACGCGACCCAGCAATATGCTTGCGCCCCGCACACCGTCGCGTTCCTCACGCATCCGCAGGGGTTTCCTCGTCGATTCGAACCCCATCGCACGACCCGTCCCTACCCGACACGGAGGAGGAGACGGCCGCCGCTCGGCTTTTCCGCCCACAACGAAAACTTTGGCTTTCTGGAATCCATCGAAGGATTCGAAAGCGTCGCGGGCGACCGCCAAACGAGCAGAAGAAACGAACGAAGCAGCAGCACCAGCAGCAAAACAAAAACACACGCAGCAACATCCAAACGCGGGAGAAACCTCGATGCGTCCGGGCTCGTGATTGCGTCGTCGTCGATGGCGTCGTCGATGACGTCGACAACAACCCCCAGCTTGCCTCCCTGGCTGGAGGTGATCGAGGAACGGTCCACGTCCTTTTCGTCGCGCACCGAGGCCTCGAAGACCATTCGGCGGGAAATCGAGTGGCTGGAGGCATCCCTGCTGTCCTTTCGGGGGGGAAACTTTTTCAGCGAGGCCGACGTGAGGGACGTGATTCGGGCCATCCACTGGTGCGCGTCGACGTCGACGACGACGACGACGTCGACGTCGACGACGACGACGACGTCGTCGTCCTCCGCGGACCGAGGCAGCGGCCACAAGGTTTCCAAGATTGTCGGCAGCGTGGCATTTTGCCGGTTGATCCTGCAGCTGGAAGACGACGCGCTCGAAGCCCAATCCGGAAGCAGCGGCAGCGGTAACGGACGCAACCGCCACAAACTCAAAACGAAATCGAGCAGCGAAAACAAGAGCTATCTCGTGACGAAGGACGTATTGCTCGCCAGCATATTGCACTATTCGGAATGCATCGATGCGCGATACGACGGAGTTTACGAAGAAATGCGGAAAGCCATTCGCGGGAACAAGCTTCTCCAGAACAGCAACAGCGACAACAGCAACAACAGCAACAACAGCCGTGACGATCTGATCGGGATTGCAGCGCACGGCACGGCATCGGCATCGGCATCGGCAATCGTGGATGACAATGACAAAGGGAGTCACAGTGACAGCGACAGCGACAGCGACAGCGGATCGCGCCATGGCAGCGATGGTGCGATTGTTGTTGTCCACGAGAACGCAAGAGATGAAAGGACATCCCTCCAACTAGTCGACAATCGCAACGCCAACACCAACACCAACGATGCGTTCGAAAGCATTTTTTCGAAGGAATCCCTGCAACTCGCCAGGGCCGCGACGCGGCTGAAACGAATCGAGGTTCTGGCGAGCGTCACTCTGACATCGACAACGGGAAGGGGAACGGGAGCGGCGGGCGGCAAATCGCGGCAGAGCCAACGGCGACCGCTCCGAAACGAAGAATACGCAGCCGTTCGGAATCTCATGGTCAGCGTCGCGGAGGACTGGAGGGCGCTCGCCATTCGCTGCGCGGCCTCGTTGTTTCGGCTGGAGGGAGTCCTGAAACACTCCGGGGTCTCGGGAGACTTTCGGCGCCGGACTCCCGAGGCGACACTGGCCGCCAGGGATTCCTTGAAGGTCTACGCCAATCTGTCCGAGCAACTGGGCCTCCACCGTCTGCACACGCAACTCGAGGCCAGGGCGTTTCGGATTCTCTACCCGCGGCAGTATTCCGCCTCGTCCACACTCTTCCGGGAGCACGGGGCGGCCATGAAAGCGATATCCGGGTTCTTGGCGAACCAGCTGGAACAATTGCTCCACGAAGATCTCTCTCTGGTATTCGAACTGGAGAGTCTGGAGGTCGCGTCGCGGGTCAAGGAACCCTACTCGTTCTGGAAAAAACTGCTGAAAACACGGATCCGTCCCCTCCTCGCGCCGGCGACCAGCAAGAACGGGGAAGCAGGTGCCGGTACCGTTGCCGGTGCCGTTGCCGGTGCCGTTGCAAAGATGGAACGCATCCAGAGACAGCTGGTGCGCTCGACCGACGAGTTATCGATCATGGAAGTGAACGATGGGGTCGCCCTGCGGATCATACTGAAAGCACGAAAACTCGACGCCGACGAATCTCCCGAGAGCACACGGAACAGGGAGCGAATGCTGTGTTATTACGTCCACCACTTGGTCCGATCCCAGTGGCCCGAGACAGACCCAAAGAGAGTCAAGGATTACATCCGAAACCCGAAACCAAACGGCTATCAGAGTCTCCACCACACGTCCAAGATCACCAGGAACAACCAAGATTTCTTTTTCGAAGTACAAGTCCGCAGCGAAGAGATGCACCGGCTCGCCGAGTTTGGTGTAGCGGCGCACTCCACGTACAAGCTGAATGGGAACAGCAACACACCAAACGAGTGTTCGCCGCCGTCGCCGTCGTCGTCATCGCAGCCTTCTCCCTTGTCACCCTCGCCGCCGCTTCTGTCGTCATCCGCGGTGACAGACTCGGAGGCACAACCGAGTCAATCATCGTCTGCCTTGGTGGTGGCTTCGAAGGAACAAGTCAGAACCAAAGGAAGCGACGACTCGATGCCGATCCGGACCGATGCCAGAAATTCGGGCCCCTACATCAACGCCCTCCGGAAAACCCGCCAGAATCTGGTGCGAAACCACGTATACGTCTTTCTGGCGGGAGTCTCCTCGTCGACGCTGGAAACCGGCCAGCTGCTGAGTCTATCGGCGGGTTCGCTCGTAGTCGATGTTCTAGACAGTCTCCGACGGGCAAACCAATACTTTACCCTGGACGACAACGAAGTTCACGTTTGGCGCAACGGAAAGATCGCTTTGCTGGACGAGGGCATCCAGAACGGCGACATGATCGTCATCGAGCGATTGCCGTTGCCGTTGCCTACTAGCAGCACCGAGATGGTGCTCAATCAATCATAGTCATCGCCTTTCGATGCACTACTAGTACTAGTAGTACTACTACTACAAGAAGAAGCAGCAATCGCAATCAATAGCAATTTCAGATTTCGAGTCCATCCTCCTAGCCTCCAGATCCTCTCTTGTCACTATTACTACTGCCACTACTATTACTACTACTAGTGCATTTGTCTAGTACAAGAACAATATGGTGAAGAGTAGTAATAGTAGTAAAATAATTTTCAATATCATTAGGAGTTTCAGTGTCCTCCTTGGTTACTTGGGATTCCTGGCATACTACTACTAGTTGCTTGTACTACGTGTGGTAGTAGTGGTAGCAGTAGTCATACTACGGTACTACCACCAGCATTACTGGTGATAATAGATTTGTTTTACAACAAATCTTCTTAGTTTTTTTGTTCTCTCGCTACTACCACCATGTGCTCGTCTGGAACAAGCGGCAGCAATATTCGTCTCACCATGGACACAAGAATCACTAGTACTAGTAGTAGTAGTAATACCTTTCTTCTTCTCCAGACAAGATGGCAGATCTGATCATTCTGCTACTACTAGCTACTACTACTACTACTGCTACTAGTTCTAGTGCTAGTAGTAGTACTGGTAGTAGTAGTAGTACTTCTTCTTCTTGGCTTTGGTGCTGCTGCTGTTGGTTGTGATCCGTTCCCTTCCGTTTCCCCTTCTGATTTTCTTCCAGCACGAGGAGTACTAGTAGTACTAGTAGTAGTATTACTACTACGATACTAGTAGGTTCGGTCGGGAGTAAAAGAAGCAGGAATAATGGCATAACTTACTCAGATTAGAGCAGACTACAAGAAGGACAAGTAAAGCTAAGATTAACTTAAGGTTTTTACCGTGCTATGCATGTTTTCTACAAAATATTTTTTCACCCAAAAATTGGAAGGGAGGAGATGGCTGAAAACAAGAAACAGGAAAACCACGAATTACAAGAATTAACCTTACTACCACGAGTACAATTACGTATAGTAACTTACTCGGACGTTCTCGTAATATTTCGCATGTCATCGTGATAGAACCTGGTTCATCTTACTGATTATTGAGAACTTCTTGGTTTACAACCGAAAAAAGTTAGCTGAAAACAAGAAACAGGAAACCACGAATTACGAGAAGTAGAACTACGGTACTACCACTCTAGTACAATTAAATACTCGAACGTAACCTTAATTACTCGTAATACGTAGTACTTCGTATTTCGTATGTCATCGTGATAGAACCTGGGTCATCTTACTGATTATTGAGAACTTCTTGGTTTACAACCGAAAAAAGTTATTACCGTTTACGAACTGCCTTAGCAAGACGCAACACTGCGTTGAGTGTTTCTCACGGAAATTTCTTCGATTACACGTAGTGTACCGATTACAGTATTTCGAAAAAATAAATAATAACAACAGAGTAACTGTACAAGTACACTAAGGTTACCTGCTTTTTTGCCTTTCACTTTTTAATTAAATTTTTTTTCGGCTTCTTCATTCTGACTGCACGTGCGTTGTTTTCCTCTCTTAATGGTTGAATGAGGAAATTACATGTTCTTCGTTGTACCGGTACACGTAATGAATAACACATTTATTAAAGTAGTCTCATAAGTCAAGGTTTCAGGGTCGTGCTTTCAACATGAGGATCGTGGGGATAAATAATTTTAAGATGATCATAGTAATAATATCATTATAATAGTACGTACGAGTAATTACTTGGACCCGTACCGCACTGCAAGTCGTTCTGAAAAATTATGTACTGTATCAAAATCAGCATCTCATCAATTACAATACTGGTAAGGTGTAATATGAAAACAATTTCGAAGGGTTTGTACCGGTATGGCGTGAAGAGGCAACGCGATGAAAGGTTTTGATCATAGCACAGGATAAACGTACATCACGCTGCACCATTCTCTCAACAAAAGGTCAAGCTCAAAAGGCCTTGTTGATTCTGAACTTGTCATGTCGAGCCAGGTATTGTACGGCCGTGTGAAGCCCGCGCAGGATTTTAAATCGGCGAACTTTTTTTTCGCTTCTTTTAAAAAAGTGTCATGGGACTATCAATGCCAATATTACGGTATCTTTGTAATGAACCATCGTCACGTTGGTGTCACGTAAGGGCCGGCCCTACGTAAGCCCTAGCGCTTTCTGATCTGCTTCGTAATTCTTTGCTCCACCCAACGCAAGAAACCGAAGCATTTTTGGGCATGACACCTCTCCATAGCCACAAGATATCAACCAATCATATCTAAGCTGAGTGAAGGGCGGTCAAGACAGATGTCGTCACATCGGCTATTAACAGCCATCCAGATGAACGGATTGTCTCTTGGATCGACAATCCGATGGTGTCATACTTTTCTCTTTTATCTAATCAATAGGACCATTTACATTGTTCTTTCAGATTTCGTAGAATTCTCTACTGCTTCAACACTGAGACCATAAAATTGGATTTCCGAGCCAAAAAATACAACCGGTGATTATCTCGTTGTACTACTTCGATCCAAATATTCGGCAGTATTCATTGCAAGCGTATTGTGTAGCGATATCCAAGAACGATACAACAATGACATGCATTCGCTCTCTTGTCTATTTCACATTGTTGCTGTTAGTAACATGTGCTAGTCATTCAACGATTGCCATCACCGAGTCCGAAAGCACGGAAAGTAAAACTGATGGTCAAGGCAAGATCCATCGCTTTTTGTCCCAACTTCAAGATCGCAAACTGTTTGAGTTGATCCCTTGTGATACGATCCTGCTGAAGATCCCTAAAGAAGATATTGCCGCGGAATTCGCAGACCTGATTAATTTAATGGCACCAGAGGGAAACCTTCCAGGAAACCCTCCTCTCCCCATCAATCTTGTTCTGACCCAATTGTTTCTTGGTAGAATCAACTATGGTGTCGAGGTGAGGAAGATGTGTGCCTCTTGCGCAGAAGTCGTTTCCACCGAGCCGGACTTTCAAACTCTGTACGACAATCATGCGTTCGAACAGTACTGTGGTAAAGATATCCACGGCAATGACATTCAGCACTCTGGTCTCGTTTCCATTCCGTTGGAGGAGGGTGGCGCTATTCGAGGAGGAGTGCCTGGCTTTGTTTCTTGCCGTCCGACCAAAGTGGCAATAAACGACGTGCCAAGTGAATTTAAACCTGAAAATATCGAAGCTGCCATTGGAGTTCTGGCCAGTGTTGCAGAAGGATTGCCATCGATTTCTCCTGACTTTATGGGATACGGCAGCAGTGAAGCGCTTCGGGGCTACGTGATAAAAGATAGTTACGTCACATCCACTCTGCCTCTTTGGCTCAAACTCAAATTGCATCTGCGAGACACCAGCGATTGCAATACGGACCTCGATGAGTCTGCAATCTACCAAGGATACAGCGAGGGAGGCTATGCAGCGGTCGCAGTAGCAGATGGATTCAAAAAAGCCATTGCAGTTCAACCCATTATGGTCATGGCCGGTGGAGGACCATATGGCACCAAGGATTCACTCCTCTTCGATGCTTTGGGTGGAACCACATTCGAAAATCCAGTAAACAGAGGCTACGCACTACTTCTCGGGGTTTCGTATTCTTCGACTTATCCGGGCTTGCAGAATTTCAATCAAGGTCAAGATATGTTGAAAGACGACTTTCGTGATCAAGGGGTAGCGTGGCTAGCGGAGAGGAACCTCACAAAGGAAATAGTTTATGAACGAATGTTTAACCTCTCAATCGATGACGTCTTCAATGCCAAGCTGTTATCATTTATCCGTGGTGCCATCGAAGAGGGAAACAGGGACTATTGCCAACCGACATACAGTGGCTATGAAGTTGGAGTCAACGATAAAATTTGCGAGTCGTTGATCCAGAATGACCTCACCGATACTCTGCTCAAAGTGGACTATCCCGTTGTATTTTGCCATAGCCTGAACGACGAAGTTGTGAGCTTCGGCAATGTGCCCAATGTCAGCCTAAATCCATATTTGTCCACAAGCTTCAAGAGTTCCAACCATCGGGAAGCGGGCGTTGAATGTATATTCGAGGCAATCGGCTTTATCGCGAATAAGATTTCAGAGTTCGTCCCGAAGCCACTCGAAGGAGGGTGTCCGAACCAAGAACCCACTTCTGTACCCTGTCCCCCAGATGATACCCTATTCTTGTTTAAGAAAAAGAAGGGCGGTGTTCGGAAAACAAAGAAATGCAGCTGGCTTGATAGCCAGTCGCCTGAAGAACGAGAAAAGATTTGCACAGCCAAGAAGTATCAAATTCGATCGAAGAAACCGGAGAGATATGCACCGGCCTCTGTAGCTTGCACTGATCAGTGCTCTGGGTATTGTGTGGAAGAGATTCGCCGTAACTTGTTTGTCTTTCATTCTAAACAGGATAAGGATATCGGCAAGTCCAAAATCGTGCAAATGGTTATTAAGAAACAAAAAAAGGAAAGAAGAGCAAAAATCTGTTCCAGGTTTGTGGAGATTCATGGACCCCCGATTTACGGCCAGGCAAAAGAAGTTTGCACCCAAACATGCAATTCGTGTGAAGTAGTAAGTATGAGTGGAGTGTGCGGTAAAATCTTATAGTGATAGTGATAGCTATTGCAATCCACATACACCGTATGAAAATAAAAATAATGAGCAAGGGCAAAGTTGAAGCAGGAATATCGGATACTCGTAATCGATCTTTGCCATATGAAAGATTCGCTTAGTCGTGCTTTTCTTTGTGAAGCAAGTTCTGATGCCTTCATCAAGCAAAATCATTCCATCCATTAAACCAATCAATCGTTTTCTACTGAATATTTCGGTTCCATGCAAGAAGATTCTATCACTCGGCATGAAACCTAAATTCAAATTGACAGTCGCAGCTTCATCAAATGCCGATTAGACTTAGTGCAGCATGATTGCTATTCCATATCCATATTTGTTACACAGTACTGTCATATTCTGGCGTTGCAGCGAGGCCCAAAAACTGCGATTCTTGTTTCAATCACAAACTATGTGAGAGAAGATAACTTTGTGGCTGGCATTTATGTGGTGTGTATCCTCACCTTGGGAGGTGTTTCCATCGCATCCGGCGCTCTGTAGTTCATCATCTTGGTCTGCAAGAGTTGCCCACAACATATGGAGCTCTTGATTCTAAGAACCACTGTACGCAAGACACAACATCTGGAAAAAGGAAAACAGCAACCGCGGAATCCTTTTGGTTACTATTGATTTACACTATAAATGGTGTGAAGAGTAAATGGCATACCGATGAGAGGGGCTTGCTGAACACAATCTTGACTGCTCGAGACAAGAAAGAGTGGGCGTGAAAAAATTGAATCATTCTTTTTATTCCCGAATGATTCTTTGTCTTTAGACTTCGAATAGCGTTAAAAGCTACTACGACTTGTTATCAAAATGAATATATAATGACTGCCGTGGGATATGATGCCACTGCTATTGTCATCATCTTCGTCACGGAAATTCCAGAAATCATGTCATTGGTTGCTATAGGTGGCGAAGCTGACCCACGACGATGGCACAGAAAGAAGTCCATGCTGTATAGTGCCACGGAGTTGTGTTTTTTCGAGGGAATTTTCGCAGTGGTTGTAGCGGTGGATAGTTAGTTTTGCCACGAGAGTCATGGTGGTGACAGCGAACACCATGTCAAGGACATATGGTAGTCGTTCTACACAGCACGAATTGTCTAGAGACATCCATCTCGTCGTGGTCGAGTCATGACCGAGAACGTCTTCCTCATCAACGAAGCGATTCAACTGTATCGACGTTGCGGCCTTGTTTGTCACTGCTCACGATTGTCACCGTGGCAACAACAAACGCCATCTACAGCAAGACTCGTCTGGACACTTCACCTCGTCGTGGTCGTGTTTTTGTCGGGAACCTTTTCATCATCAACGATACAATCAAACGTGTAAACGTTGTGGCCACAGTGGGAACAGCAGATGTCACGGCGAGGATAGTCTTTCTACACAGCACGAATTGTCTAGAGACATACATCTCGTCGCGGTCGACCAACCTGGTAGTTCCGGCCGTAATTCCACCTTCTTTCGAGAGTCACGGTCGCAACAGTAGATGCCAGAGGAGTTTTTCTACACAGCACGACTTGTCTAGAGGCATCCATCTTTTCGCGGTCGATTATTGGTCGAGAATTCCTTCCTCACCCATGCAATAAGTCTTTCAAATGATATGAGGAAATCTTAGGAAATAGGCGAATTCATTCCATATCATTTTTCAACAAGCAGAACCTTTCTTTTAAACAACGTTGTTATGTCTCCCAAATTCTTTATTGGGCTTTTGAAGCGTTCCCTTCCCAAAAATTGATTTTGTCTGCCAAAGTACCAATTGGCTTAATGGTACCCTTCGAAGCATTGGCGTGTACTGGCCGATCGCCTTCAATCATATGAACGCGATTTACCTTCTTCCACGAGACTGCTTTAACGCCATTGGAACGTGCACCATTCTCACGAAAAGACGAACTTCGCTTTTTAGTGCTCTTTCGCGGAGATTGATCCGTTACGTTCTCTTCATCAGAGACGGTGTTCCATGGCTTCTCAAATTTCCGTTGCATTCTTGGACTCCCAACGGCATGGCGATGGAACCATGCGTCGGATGGTGCATCTATCGCGGGATGAATAGGTTTAAGCTTGCCGACTCGGGGGGATCTAGGCGATCTAGGCGATCTAGGAGTTTTGTAGCCATATTTCTTCATCAGTTTTCGTACAATTTCCAAGTCCTCATCGAATTCCGAAGTATCAGTATCTATTCCATTGACATTCTTTGCTTTTTCTCGTTCAAGAATATCATGAATTGCTATGAGTCTTTCCAATTCGGATTTCTGGGAATTTGTAATCGTAGGTGCTGCTGTTGTTGTGGCACATTTATCGTTGTCCCGCTCCTCGTTCCCCTTTTCAGAGGACGTCGGTGAAACTTCGTTGCTTCTTGGTTTCGCTCGTTCGGACAACTGTTCTACTGAGGACGTCGGTGAGCTTTCCTTTGTTTCCATCACAGTGTTATCACTTCTTGGTTTCGCTTTCTCGGACCGCATTTCTTTTGAGGACCTCGGCGAGCTTCCCTTTGATTCCACCGAGGTGTTATCGCTGGTTGGGTTTACTCTCTCGGACAAGTCTTCTTTTGAGCACTCTAGCGAGCTTTCGTTTGTCTCCGTCGCAGAGGTGGCGTTTCTTGGCTTCACCACGGAAGCTTCATTTTTTGTTTTCGCCGAAGTTGATGTTCCATCCAATTGCTCGGGTGGCTGATTCTCATTCTCAGACAGCTGCTTCTCATTTTCTTGTACCAGTTTGTTGCTTTGTGGAACACCCTTCTCGTTTCCAGCAAGTGCAGGTGTTTCTGTTCCACTTTTCTCGTTCTCTGCAGAGGTTTCTACAGGCTTTCCCGTAGCACTCTTCTCAGTTTCTGTAGATGGTTTCGTAACATTTTGTTCATTTTCAATAGATTTTTCAACTTCAAAGTGATTCGACTCAGACATAGTGTCGTTTTGCTTTTCATTGTCGAGAAAGTTGAAGTTCCATTCATGTTTGAAGTATTTTTTCTCTGAAGACGCTTTCTCGCCGGTTGGAGTTTGTTCCTTCGACGTGAGAGTATGGGTTTCATTCCAAACATCATCCAGGTTGGAATCGCAGTGACTACTATCAACAGTCCCTTGCGTTTGTATCATATCAATTTTCTTCCAAACTTCCTTATCCGAGGATCCGTTAGCACCCATTTTCTTAATCTCAACGAAGGCGTCATTGCTTTTGTCCTCTGGTACAAAAGCATTCGTTTCCTTCCAGTCATTGTCGTCACCTTCACTTGGGCTGTGTTTCGATGGAAATTCACTCGGGAGAGACTTCTTGACAGCATTCAGTTCTTCACGGAACGACGACATTTCCTTCCGCATGAGATGAACTTTGGATACGTGTTGTCCCTTTGGCTGATCGCTCCCTATGGGATGAAGGCTAGTCAATGTTGTATCAACTGTTGTATCAACATCTTCAGATGAAGAGTTGGTACTGGTTGGTTCGAATTCATAATGATCAGTTTTTGGCGTTTCTTGAAGTTCATTTCTCTGATTGATTGATCGTAAATGATTTGTTTTCATATCGTTGATCAGGTGTGGATCGAACTGAACGATGCTTTCATCCAGTTTTTTTTCGTCGACAGCACTTTCCGATACCTCTGGTTTTTCTCTCATCGCAAACAAGTCGGGTTGCAAATCTTGACTTTGATCTCGTGGAGCCACCGCCTCATCCACCAGCAATCTAAAATCAAGCTTGCTTCCGTGATTTGGAAGTTTTGCAGCTGCTCCATCCAATTGGCGCGGCATGCAGTAATGAGGCTTTGTTGGATCGTACAAGCTTTTCTTTGATGCATCGTCGTCAGAGAACGAATAAGTCGACGTCGAGGTCAAGGAAGAAGTTTGATCTTTTCTCGAGAGATGCGACCATGGTGCCCGTGGTGCCCGTGGTGACCGTGGCGACCGTGGCGATCGTGGTGATCCTGGCGGTGAACCTCTCCTCTTCTTCAAGAACTTGACGAAAAGAGTTCCACCACAGACTCTCGGTTTCTCATCTTCTTCCGATTCATCGTAGGTGCGATCTCTCGCCATGTTGGTGCTTTCGTTTCGGATGAGCTACTTGTTAGTTGTTTGACTTGCGACGTGGATATGGGAAGAACAATGCACTTTATCCAAAAGGAAGCAGATGGGATTTTCACCACGACAAGAAGTGCGCGGTTGATGTTTTCTGTGATGTTGTATTGTTCTTATTTTTTCTTCATGGAATTGTGGATTTCGACATGATCCGCGATCCTTGGAGGGAGTTTTGTCGGGTGGAATTTGACAATTACGAAACCCGGAGCATCGCCGAAATTCAGTTTAGCGACCATAGCGACAATAATTTTATCATTTTGAAACCGATGCTCGCCATGCGCGAAGGACGCAAAATCCATCACTACTATAATATCTATAGTAGATACGATAGGTACTCTAGTGTCAGGATGATGGTTTCAAAATTGTTTTCAATCAAAAAAATTAAAAATCGGTGTCACCCTTCGCGCCCTTGCGAACCGTCTAAAAGGTGAGGTGTGATTTTTGTGCAGTATTACTAGTAGTGAAATAAGTTACTCGTACTGTACCTAATAATTGTGCAGTAATTACCGTGATGGGTTCGTGTGGTTGAAAGATGCCAATATTGGTAATTCTCCGAATAAGGTTTACCTATCGTGTCGAGTTCGTTATTCGTAATTCTCCGATATCAATCTATTGTGTCGAGTTCGTCACAATGGTCACGACAAAGAATGCGCACAGCACAAAATTACTCGATAACTGAACTATGATCAATCGTTACCTTCTCTCCCGTTCATTGCACCGATATCGACCGAGAACTGTTTCGTCGGGAGGAGAAAACAAAGGAAGTCCCTTTCGTTTCCTATCTTCTTCTGGGCAACAAACGTCCCAAGGTGACTACGACGATAATGAAAAACTATTTGTCAAGTACAGAAGCTCGGGACTGCCAGATTTCATTGAAGAATGGGATCGAGATAAATTTCGCAAGTTGGGATACGGGTTGACCGCCCTTACGACAGCATCTGCGTGCAATACACTTTTAATCTTCGAGGAGCATGCGGTCTTTCTCACAACGGGACTCGGAGCTCTGACGGCAGCATATTGGCTGATTGGTAAGCGTGACATCGAACAACGATCACAAACCATCCGTCGGAATTTCCCGGTTCTCGGAAACGTTCGGTACTTGCTCGAAATGATTCGTCCCGAAATCAGACAGTACGTAAGTAAAGTAGTTTCAGAATGCGAACAAAACGGATTTTTTCGTGTTCACGACGATTCATTCGTTGCCCGTAACGACAGTTGAGAGCATTTCGGTGTTCGAAAGCGAAACTGATGCGTTACGTCGAATCACCGCTCATGGCTACTTCGTCGTCTAACTTTAGCGTTCTCAGTTTGTAGAGGCCGACGATGAAAAGGGCTTGCCTTTTGATCGAAATCACCGAGCTATTGCCTATCAACGCAGCAAAGGGGTATCGGCTACTATGGCTTTTGGATGCCGCCGTGATATCGAGGCAGTGGGATACGAATGGGTCAACCATTCGCTTTACCCTACAAGCTTGAAAGACACAGAGCAGCGAGTGTTGATCGGAGGCAACAATCCTCAATGCACCCAGCCTTACAGCTCGTCATTGCTGAACATCAGTGCAATGTCCTATGGAGCTCTCTCGGATCGAGCCATATTAGCCTTAAGCTCAGGAGCCAAAATTGGTGGCTTCTCTCACAACACTGGGGAGGGAGGTATCTCTGAACACCACAAGGAGGGTGGAGCTGATATTGTATGGAACATAGGCACTGCATACTTTGGTTGTGGAAGGTTTGCCGAGGGAGGTGTCCGCGTGTTTGATCCCGAGTTGTTTGCCGAGAATTCTCAACACGCAAAAATGATTGAAATCAAGTTGTCTCAGGGTGCCTAAACCTGCGCACGGTGGAATGCTGCCAAAGGAAAAGATAAGCCGCGGCATTGCGAAAGCACGCAATTTGGAATATCCCGTCCAGCAAGATTGTCATTCACCATCTAGACACAATGCATTCAGCAACCCGCGTGAACTGTGCGGCTTCATTCAGGATCTGCGCAGACTATCGAAGGGAAAACCAGTTGGTATCAAACTTGTGCCTAGGTCAGCCGAGTGAATTCATCGATCTCGTAAAGGCTTTCCTCGAGACCGGAATCCATCCCGATTTCATAACATGTGATGGTGGTGAAGGCGGGACTGGTGCTGCTCCCCCTGAGTTTTCGAATTCGGTAGGAACTCCTCTTGCCGAAGCATTGTCTTTCATGCATGCCGTATTGGTTGGAGCGGGATTGCGAGATCCACTCGACAAGTCTCAATCCAAAATTGCCTTGATTGCAAGTGGAAAGGTATTAACGGGCATGAGCATGTACAAGAATTTTGCTCTTGGCGCAGGATGTTTGCAATGCGGCCTAGATCGTTTTTGTTTTCTTTGGGATGTATTCAAGCACTCAAATGTCAGACCAACACATGTCCTACGGGAATCACAACACAAGATCCGAAACTGAGCTGGGGTTTGGTAAGTTTTCGTCCGCAGTGTATGTAGATTGTTTGCACGGTCTGCCATTGTGAACTTGTCTCACAAAATGTTGCTGATACGAATGGCAGGATCCTTCCTTTAAGAAAGTCCGCGTAGCAAATTTTCATAGAGCAACTGTAGAAGCTTGTGTCGAGTTGATGGAAGCAACCGGCATAGAGTCGTGGAAAACAATTCAGCCAATGCACGTAAATCGCCGGGTTAGTCTTGGAAAGTCCAAACCCTACCAAGAGATCTGGGAACACCTACAAGTAAAAAAGGGGGATCTGCTGGTGGGAAAGGGCCCCAAGTCTCTTTTGCAACTATGGGACGAATCGACAGCAACGACAGCAGAAGGAAAAGCTTGAAAAAAGTAAAAGAAAATCATTTTATTAGAGATTGCGGATTGATTGGAGATGAAATCGTCTTTTATCAAACTGTTTTTGTCATCAGTCATTATGATGTGTGTGTGTGCAATTTTTACTACGCAGTGTTCATCATATCATCTGACGAGAAATAACATACAAAGTCGGACCGACAACAAAAACGGCAAGTCTGGAGTAGGCGGTGAGTTTTGCATAGAAAATGTAGTGATCAATTTTTTTGCCAAGATTGTCGATGCTTTCGAGGTTCTTTTCAATTCTGTTGCCAAGTTCTCTCGCGTTGGCGTCAATCTTGTTGCTGAGTTGATCATACTTCCACTTTGCGTCGCCGTCCTTGTTCTCTAGATAGGTGTGGTCCTTCACCTGTTTGAGCCTTGAGCGGGGTATAGTCCAAAGATGATGCTTTGATGCAGTCGCGATACCGCCATTGGAAGAGAGACCAAGGCCCTGCTTGGCGCAATACTTGGAAAGAGTAGAGACTTTGTTGAGACTCATGATGCTAAAGTTTCCGAAACGGATCAGAATTCAGAACAGAAGTACTGGTTTACTGGAGAGGTGGAAGAGTGAAACAATACTGATTTTCAATGATGATTGAGCAATGTAGAGATTGAAATACGCCACATGACATGGCAAATTGATTCATCACTAATGCGAAGAGAGGTTTAAACAAATCACAATACAAGTATTCTCGTATTCATTTTTCAATTTTGAGGTTTTCTGTGCGATCCTCTCATCAAGAAATAATTGAAATACTCGTACGGTACACGTGCTAAAGAATACAGTACAACAGGCGCGTTAAATCTGTCAACAACTTGGCAGGTCTGAATTTGTAAATTCCATACGCAGTTCGTGAGTGGTAACTCTCTCTTGCATGGCACCGACGCAAGTTGTTATTCATTACTGTACTGGTAACCTTAAGATTACTCGTAGTTCTATTATTATTTCGTTCATTTTTGTTGGACCATGTGCCTTGGGCACTTCTAAAATCAACCCTACTTTAATCAGAAAACGGAGTAACACATACAAGTACAGTTCACTACAAAAGAGATACCGAACCATCGCAACAAAAATGACTTGCAACGCTGCATCAACCATCTTGATTGATTGATTGATTGTTGTTTGTTGAATCTTCCAACTTCGATCTAATATCAAAATCTTTCCGACAAATCAATTCCAAGAAAAGAAATTACTCTCGGTTGAAACGAACAATGAACAATTTTGACGACGAAAGAACTCACTCCACGGCTCCGACGGGAAGTGTGACCGATCTTAGCAGCACTTCCGGACGTTCCCTGAGCACCAACGCATCGTCGTTGCCTCGCGTTCCTCAAGCGTCGGATTTGGGCATCGCAAGTGGGAATCGACCCAACAAGTCACAAGATGACATATATGGATTGGAAACAGGAGGGATCGCCGTAAGTTGGATTGTTGGCACACGGATCACGGATGATGGTATGAACACACTCAAAGATATTGCCGCTGCTCACGAGGATTGTATTTTTTGCTTTCACCGGTCGAACATCTTGTTGGTTATTGCACTCCAAATCAGTCCTATGTTGTAACTCCCCAAGAACCTGAACCGGAGATCGTCGACGCTATCAAAATTGTCCCAGAATTGAAGGTCATAGAAGAAGAAAAGAAGAACAAACGTATGCACATAATAGGAGGAATAGTTCTTTTTGTAGTGATTGTTATCGTGGTGACTGCAACTTGTTGTGCTGACATTCGACAAAGGAGCAGACAATGATGATTCAGCAGGAAATTTAACCGGAGGATATACTTCGATTTTGAATGCTACCTCTCCACCTTCTCAGTCGCCTTCGACACCTCCAACCAGCGGAACCTTTCTGGACCTTCTTTCTGTTCTTGGCGGTTTCTACGACGCTGATGAATTCGATACAATTTTTGAAGACGAATCATCTCCGCAATACCGAGCAGCTGCTTGGGTTGCGGATACTGCTTTTCTCCCCGAGGTCGATGGCGATGAAGCTCGAATGATCAGTCGATTTGCTCTGGCCACCTTCTATTTTTCGACCAATGGTGATGGCTGGAGGCACAGTGCGTCGAGAGGTTGGCTCAAAACACCGAATGAATGCGAGTGGAACGCAATAAGCTGTAACGACGATTCCAGTGTAGCTACGATATTTTTCAGTAAGTCTGTTTCTGGTGAACGCGGGAATCGTTATTGGTCGTCACCTTAACCGATTCATTGTGTCGGGGTGTTGGTCATCGCTCAACGTGCGTCTTTCGTCACTTTTCGCAGAGCCAAACGGCGGGATCTCCAGCGAATTAACAGGTACTTTGCCATACGAAATATCCTTCCTATCAAAGCTGACCATGTTCATTGTACCTAAAGGACCAATATCCGGACCGTTTCCCGATTGGACAAAGCTATCGTCATTAGAAATGTTAGCATTGAATAATCACCAATTCAGTGGGGAATTCCCAAGCTATTTAATTCGACAAAATCCGTTGCTAGACACCATTTATTTCAGAAACAACAAATTCGAAGGGCACATTTTCAAAGATGACTTTACGATCGATTCGAGTCCGTTGTTAGCCTTGCATTTGGATGGAAACAACTTCTCAGGATCCATCTCATCCCAAATTTGGAGACTGACGTCTCTGACAGACTTGGGTTTGAATGGAAACAACTTCTCAGGATCCATCCCATCCGAACTTGGCAGATTGAAGCTTCTAGGTGAGTTTGCGGATGTCGTGCTTTATCATTCTACAAAACCTTTCTCCATGTTTGTTCCTAAAGAAGAACTTTTGTAATCTGCCTTCTTGTGCTCGTTGTAGAGAAACTCAACGTTGGTAATAATGGATTCACCGGCACCATACCAGATGAATTATACACTCTGACGACACTTCGAAACTTGGACTTGAGTGTTGCGACTTTTCATGGATCCTTGTCCGACTCCTTTTCCGACCTTGCAGAGCTGACTACTGCAATATTTCACAACAATGATTTTACAGGCACGATTCCCGCAGGTTTTGCAGACCTCACTAAACTCAGTAAGTGCAAAACTTCTAATGTTTGACTTCGTTCGAATTGGCAAGTGTTCACTATCTAACTCATCTCAATCCATTGTGCGAATATTTTCTGCCGGCCAGCAAAATTGGAGCTGCACTCGAATGATCTCAGCGACTCTGTCTCGGAAGAATTGTGCGCTCGGAAGGCGACGGACCTAACTCTGACGGTAGATTGTCAGAAAGTAACGTGTTCCTGTTGTACGGAGTGTGTTGAAACAAGGTGATATGATACTACAGCCACATTGGACAATGACAAAATTATTAATGAAGAAGAAATGTTTTGGTTTGTTAACGATGCAATATTTATTTTTTTCTAAAGGAGGTGAAGAACCATGAATCGTCACAAAGTCAAACTGAAAACGTTCCCTTCACCCATTGGACTCATAGCTAGCAGATTTGTGCTTTGGTTTGAATGCAAAGCCGTCTGGCACCGGACCGAGAAGCATTTCAGAGATCTTGACCCAGTCTGAACTATGGGGTGAAAGGAAAAGTGTTTCCAAGTCGTTTCTCCCTTGCATGTAGAGAGGCGGACGATGGTTCATCTTTTGGGGGAGAACCTCCAACAATCCAACAGGAACATAACGGTATAAGAATGACAGCCACTCGAGAAGGAAGCGCCGGGTATTGTTGATACCCTGCTGATCACTTCCCCAGTGTTCCAGACCGTGTTTGACGAAATCTTTTAAAATGTCGAGGCGCTCCGATGCGGAGATGTCCCAATCTCTCTTCTCCTTGATCTCTGTGGGCAACCATGGCTTGATCAATGCTCCTCTTCCCAACATTGCTGTGGTTGACAAATTGTCGTGAGCCAAGACTTTTTCTTTGTACTCCGAAAAAGAAAAAATATCACCATTTCCAATGACGGGGACCTTCGGTATCTGAGTCTTTAACGAGCCTGCCACCTGACTAATGTAATCCCAATTGGCGTCCAACTTGTAGCGTTGAAGGCGGGACCTTCCATGTACCTATGCGAATCAATTGCGTTGTGTGAACAAAGTTAGGCTCCTCTATTGTGCTTTGAGTTTCGTCATCCGACACAGTTTGCTCGCAATGTTGTCTTTCTCTGCCTGTCAGTGCCTGCACTCACCATTACGGCCGCCAAATTACCAATTTCCCAGGATTGAATCTTGGGCACAAGTTCGTGTGCAAACGGTTTGTGTATGTTCCACCCCGTCCTCATTTTTACAGTGATGGAACACGACAGGTTTGCGGACATGCCCTTGAGGGCACCCTTTAGTTTGTTCTCACGCATCATGAGAGCCGCTCCCGCTCCTTTGTTACAAAGGATGTCCAGTGGGCATCCAAGATTCATGTCCACAAAGTCGACGTCCGTGAATTTTTCGATGAGCTCCGACACCCGCGTGAACTGGTCGGGATGGGCCGCGGCCAACTGTATCCCAAATACGTCTTCGCTAGGATGCCGTTTGAGAAGTGCCCATTCCGACGGCTTTCCCTCCAAGAGGTTCGTAACCACTGCCATCTCTCCACAAGTAATGTCGGCACCGAATTGTTTCATGATTCGACGGAACGGAAGATTTCCAACCGTTGTTAGAGGTGCCACGTATACCTTGTTCGAGAAGTCGACGATTTTTTTGGTTTTGAGCTTGTCGAGAGGTGTGAACGAGGATGCCGAGGTTTTTTCTGCACTTGTAGCACTCGGTTCATCGTGAATTGTAGGAGCATTCATGTCCTTGGTTTGTTTGGTTTCCGTGTTATCGGGAGCTGTGTCTGCTTTACTTTTTGTCGGTTCGTCTTTCTTTTCGAAATATCGTTTGCACTCGAAGGGGTAGGTCTTCTTTCTCAGCTGAAACACCACATCCCTCGGCAAGATCGTACCGCTGTTGATGGTGGGTACCTTCGGTGCCTCGTCCTCGCCTTCGGGACTGGAAATACCGTTCGCTTTTTGGCATTCCAGTATTTTTGCTTCGTCGCGCACATTTTCTCCCGTTTTCGTAATGTGGCAAGATCCGACACGGCATATCGCCCCGTAGAAGCAATACCCGGTGTTTTTGAACATCGGACAGGAACCTCCCATCGCCTCCACCAACTCGGGAATGTCGGTCGGCCGAGTGGCCATGTACCCCTTCAGGTCGTGGGAGAACCGACAAGTGTCGCCATAGGGACAGGTATCACCACGCAAGACAGCCATGCACACCTTCTCCGAGGCGTCTTCACGGGTGTCGCGGGGTCGCTTCTTGTTCTGGCCCCGTCGTTTGTTCCGCTTGTTCCTCCTGCCTCGATCGTCCTGGTTGTCGCGGTCGTCCGTTTTGGCTTCCGCACCGGCCTCTTCGGGCACAAACTTGATGGGACCGAGGCTCTCCGCCCGCGCCGAGAGAATGAATTCCTGCTTGACTTTCAGTTCGAAGGATCCATCGCCATCGCCACCCGATGACCTCTTGTCGCGGTCGTCTCCTCCCGCATTGGGTTTCGGGTTCTCCTTTGGGGTCGTTGTTTCGGATTTCGTTTCGGCCTTCCGCAACAGCAGCGGTAGGTGCCGCTGCCGGCACGTCGGCTTTCTCCGCTGAAGACATGCGACAAACTCGACGAGTGTGTCCTTACGATACAAAGCAGTGGGTACAAATACGTATTCGTTGTCTTTGTCCGTGTCACTTGGGAGTGATCAACGCCGGAATGCGGAGTGTGATTGATTCATTCGACGATTGATTTTGGTGTGCTGATTTGATCGAAATCCTACCGGTACGGAAAAGATCGGGACTCTCGAAGTTATGCTCGACTTCGAATCGCACAAAAAACAAAAAAAATCAATGGTGATGGAAAACCTCACGGCGAAAAAGGGGGAATGAATCAAGATTCAAATTTTCCACTCTCGAGAGACGGAAACTATGCTTTTGCGTCCCCCAAAACTAAAATAATAAATCTTACTGTATTTCAGATCAACCCATCAATCCTCGCCGTTCATACTGTACCAGTATCTTACACGTAGAGGGTACGTACGCACTTGTACGTAATACGTGAATAATACAAGTAGTAATAATATTGAATTCAAAACCAAAAATTCATGTCGTGATGATCGTCCTCTTCAAATTTCACCACATGGAAGTTTGATCGAGAGCGATCCGCAATCCGCAATCAACTCACACGATCCAACCCTCCCTGTCCCACAGGAATTGTGTCGACTGATGCCACAGTCGCCCGTCATTGCACTGCACCGGTAGCACTGAACGAGGAGGTCTGTCGGAAGTTGCGAGAACCTCGACAAGGCCCAGAATGACAGCGGCATCGAATGATACTTCTTCTTCCACAATGAGATCATGCGAGGGAGATTCGACCAAGGCTCGACATCGGGAGCGAGCATCCCTCCCTGAAGCAAGGGGAGTCGGCACACGGATGTTTGCTTCGATCTGGATTGCATCCGTGTTGCTTTCGGTCTGCATCGGAGATTATCATTCGTTACCGGTGGAGGCGATTTCTTTTTCTTCTTCGACACGGGCATCTCCCTCCGGTGCGCCAACGTCGTTCGCGGTGAACGAGAGAACCAGAAACCCGCAGCAGGAGGAAGATTGGGCAACGCCTGCGTCCTCGCTGCACCCCACATCGTCGCCGACCTCGTCTTCGCCACCATCGTCGTTGCGGTCGTCGAAAAAAGCAAAGAAACACAAAAAGGAAAAAAATCAAACCGCCGCAACAGAAGATGCAACGCTGCTTTCGGGCGACGACATCAAACGGGGATCGCCGCGCCGTGGTAGCAGCACTGGTCAACGGCAGGTGATGCCGAAGCAACGCCCCGGTACTCACGGGGCCAATCCGGCATTTGGTCTCAAAACGAAAAGGCGTCGAGAAGAATTCGATTGGCACGGAAGGGTCCGATGCTTCGAATCGCAAACGACCCAAGTCCGCACGGCAATCCACAAACTCTGGGTCTGGGTCCTCGTCGAGGGGGAGCAAACCGAGAGCAGCATTTGTCCGCGATGACGCGTCCGCAAGACACAGAGCACCCAAAACAAGAGCTTCTATCACCAGCGCAAAGGCAAAAAAAAAGGAAAAGAGCAGTGCGGTTAAGAAATTCACGAAACATCACGGTAGCAAGAGAAAAACGATCGTTCATGGAAAGCCCGGCGATAAAGTTCCGGTATCAGAGGGAAAGAATTTTGCCGTCATCGTCGCTGGAAGCCAAAGAATCTAGTGTTGCGTTTCAGCGCATACCCAACGACGCATCAAAGCAACGAAATAATGGTAAATTGTTGACCAAGCGGCGTTATTCCAACGAAAAGAAATTCTCTCGGACCGACAAGAGTGGGGGTCCTTATCGCAGGCAGAAAAAGTCTGCTCTGAAAAAGAAAAAGAGCAGACCAAAAGCACTCGAAGCCGTTGACAAAGGAGGTCTTGTCAAAGAAGATAGGCCAATCCCAACGGTTGCAATGACGGCTAGTCGGAGGGGTAGAACTGCCAAATCTTCGGCCCGTGGAACCGAAGCGAAAGACGGTTCTACCAATACCAAAATTCCAAAGAAACGGAGGAAAAAGGTGCATGCAGTTCGAGAACAAAAAGGCCCAGCACTTCCAGCACCTGCCTCAATTGCAAGTGCAAGCATAAAAGACGAAACATGCAACAGTGCAGAAGAGATCGAACCAGCAGCTGAAGCAGCGCCAGTGGTAGATTCCATCAAGAAAGATTCAAAATCGACCAAGAGAACGAAACGGCGCAAGAAGTCCTCTTCGAAACTTTCGGGAGAGAAGGGAGTCGGTTCTCCTCCGACGGACACAGAAGAAAAGCAAGCCAACGATGAAACCATTCGGGTCGACTCTCGAGTCGAAGCCCCAATCGATGTTGAAGTTCTGGAGGAAACAAATGCTAGTCCGGACGAGTCATCGCCTCTCCCTGCCATGGACGAGGATAGCAATCTGATGACCACGGGTGTTGAAACTTTGAATGAGACACCGGCGAACGTAGCCGTCGTCGACGAATCCATCAACGCAGCAGACACAGGCATTCCGACTTCCCTGGAAACCGAAAACGACGGAGCTGAGGAAGCAAAAAGTATTGATGCAGAATCGGTGGTGGAAGATGAGGGTGAGCAGAGTGGCAGTCTCGATGAACCTTTGGAACAAGCATCCCCTCATGAGGATGTTGACGAGATACACAAAGATGAATCCAAAGATGAAGAGGAGGTGAATGTAGGTGGAGAGGCTCGTCTCGATGAAGCAGAAGGTTCGCAAGCAGAAAGTGTTCAAGTCGACGAGCAAGATGTCGTTGATGTGGAAAATGCTGGCGAGAAAGGCGAAGACAATGCAAACGGCAATGCACATGGGGATGAAATCGATGAGGAGGAAACAACCCAAATCGCTGCATCTGGCACATTTGAAGGCAAGTCTATCGCCGCCAACGAGAACGAGGCCAACGAAGAAAATGACGACAATACAATCGGCGATGCCGAAGATGGTCGAAGTCGATGAGGAGGAACCAATCGAAGTTGCCGCCCATGGTACGGTGGAAGGCGAATCTGTCGTTGTCGACGAAGAAAAAGACCGCAGTGCAATGGGCGATTCCGAAGAGGCTGAAGTCGATGAGGAGGAACCAACGGAAGTTGCCACTCCTGGTACAACAGAAGGGGACTCCGCCGAGAAAGTAAACGACGGCACCACAGTGGATGATGCGGGAACAGGGTGAAGTGGATGAGGAGGAAGGCGAGTCTGAAGGGGATGAACTCGATGAGAAGGAACCAACCGAAGTTGCCGCTCCTGGCACAGTGGAAGGCGAGTCTGAAAGGGATGAACTCGATGAGGAGGAGCCAACCGAAGTTGCCGCACCTGGCACAGTGGAAGGCGAGTCTGAAAGGGATGAACTCGATGAGGAGGAACCAACCGAAGTTGCCGCACCTGGCACAATCGAGAGTGAGGGCGATGCAGAAGGTACTGAAACCGACGAAGAGGAAAAAGTCCAGATCGCTGCTGGAATCGTTGGTGATGAATCTTCTATCGATGAAAATGAGATCGATGATCAAAATAAAGACAATGCGGATAGCGACATTGATGAGGATAAGATCGACGACGAGAATACAACCCATGGTGCCACTGACGCACATCAAGGGAAAGTTCCAACTGACGACAAGGATGCTGATAAGAAATGCGACGATTTAGTCGAAAATATCGAGGAAGGAATCGGGAGTGACGAAAGCGCTGGTGTTGAAGAGATTGAAGATGAGGTTGAGGCCAATCCAGAAGATTCGAATGAGATAGTGGATACCGAGAACGTTGACGTGCAATCATCCCCTAGGCTAGAAGAATCGGAGACAGCTTCCAAAGGAGTTGACCAGAAGCAAGAAAACGAAACTTCAGGAGGAGATTCGGGTAATGACAGTCCTGACCTTAAGGTACCAAACAACAAGTACAACGGCATGGTCGACCCAGAACAAGACGTGGTGAGTTTCATTGAAGAAGTTCTTCAGGAAAATGTGCGTTCTTGGATAGAAGATACAAGTGTCGACTCAAATATTGAGAATGTTGTAAATAAGACGCGAGGAGGTCATTCTGATAGTGGCAACGAAGGCGCTGTGTCGGATTCTGGACTGGACGAAGATGATGAAAGATTCTCCTCTACCAGCGACGTTTTGTTGGAGAGACCCATGTCTGACGATTCAAAATCACAAGCAAAGGAACCGAATGAGAAACCACTCATGAATAGAGAGGAACTGGAAATGTCAGGGGACAAGGAATCGGATGCGGTAGTTTCTGTCGTGACTTGGAATCTCGCCGAGGATTCCCCATCTGAAGAAGACGCAGCGTTCATTCGCAAATTTAGAGAGAATGGAGTATCACCGGGGCAAGGAAGCGATCTTGTCCTAATATCTGGACAGGAGTGTGAAAATATCAAACCCCGAAGAAGTGAAGGTAGACGGTCAAGGGAGTATCGGCGTTTAATGATAAAGATGTTGGGTCAAGATTACGTTCCTTTGGCTCTGCATCTTCTTGGTGGAATTCAGTTTGGCCTGTTTGCAAAGAAATCTTTTTTGAAGGAAATCGAAGATGTCACAGTAACCGATGTTACATGTGGGATCGGTAACGTCCTCCACAACAAGGGAGCCATTGCTGCATTTGTGAAAGTTAAGGCCAGGAACGACAAAAAAGAAAATAAAAACCGATCCAAGTCGTTAAGGATGGTTTTTGTCACAGCCCATTTGGCCGCCCATGTAAAAAATGCAAAGGCCAGAGACTCCGATTTTTGGCGCATTTCTTCCGAATTGGAGGCGCAAGTCCCAGAAGGTTTCCTCCCTCGCAAGGTTGGGGACCAGGATTCGAGTGGTTCGTTTCTATTTGATTCTGTTGATCGTGTGTTTTTCTGTGGCGACTTGAATTATCGCCTGGATTTGCCTCGTGAGTTGACGGAGTACACGCTTCTCCATGAAACAGAGTACGACCAACCCATGCTGAAGGATCTTCTTCGTCATGATCAACTGGTTCAGTCCATGGCCGAAGGGCGAGCATTCCCGGCATTCGGAGAAGGAAAAATAACGTTCATGCCCACCTTCAAATATGACAAAGAGTCGAATTCCTACGATACTTCGCACAAACAAAGAATCCCTGCATGGACGGATCGAATTTTATTTCAACCCTCTGATGGCATTCGAGTACTTGATTACCAAAGCGTTCCTGCAGCGCAGTCTTCGGATCATCGACCTGTATATGGAAGTTTTAGAATAGGAATGGAAGGCCGAGTGATACCAACTTCCCTCAAGAAGAGGAAACGAAAGCGACTTCAGGAGTCGTACTCCTATCATGAGCGTGACTACTAGTGGACAGAGAAAGCCCACGTTTCATAAAACATCTAGCTAGCAAATGCAACAACTAACAATATAACACATCTGGTTTGCAGAATAGTCACAATATCCGATCGCCACATTTCAGAAAGTCTAATTAAGGGTAAAAAATGATATGATTGCTATACCACCAGCAACTATGGTTCAAACTTCAACAACACAAAATCGTGATATTCCTCTCCTTCTTCCATATCATCGTCCGTTCCATTGCCCAGGGACTTGTCGAGTTTCTGTGTGAGTTGGTAGTCTTTTCCTGGGTTGACCTTGTACAAAACACTCGTAAAGTCAACTGGCAAACCGTAACGCAAGACGGATTCGACAAACACGCGGATCGCCTTAATGTGCATCCAGGCAACGAAGGCATCACCGAAATGGGTCTTGCACCATCTCATGAGCGCATTTTTCATTCCATCAACTTCAACCTGTAGCTGCTCCCGTAGCATTTGTGATTTCATAGCTTGTGATGGGTCCCAGGTAAATTCGCGAAGGACAAATCGCTTTTCCCGGCAGGCCTTTGCTAGCTCGGGCTCGAACTCCTTGAATTTTCCGGCGTGGAATTCGTTGCCCTCGTAATAACCAGCTTCGTACTCTCCTTTCAGGATAGTGACGGCATAGAGAATGGACTCCTCGTCTTGCTTCACAAGCTGGATAGATCCAGGGACAACTGGGGATCCCTTCACCTTGTGGCGGTCGACTTGGTTGCCGAATGAAATTGGTCCACCAAGTTTGCTAGGATCTCTGCTCCAGTCGGGTCCACCATATCCAGCGACGTCGTTGGCAATGCTTTCAATCGAGCTTTCGAAATTTTCCTTTGCTGTCTTAGGAATTGCGATAAAGACGGTTTTCAGATACTCAGAGTCAACAATGTTGACTTTGCTCATGGTTTCGGCGTCGAGAAGATCGTTCAAGTCTGCCTTCATCAAGTTACCGCCGGATTTGCGTTTAGCTTCCACCAAGGCAGCTTGCTTGTCGGCAAAGGAAGTGGTGAGCTGCTTAAGTTCCTCTTCAATTCCCGCTGCCCCACCAGCGATCATAGCGACGAGCTCTTTCAATGGTCGTCGGTTGGGGTATTTCGCAGAATCCCAAGCAAACTGTTGGATGTATCTCTGAGCAGGAACTCCTAAGTACATCGAAGCGAACATTACCCACGGTGACAAATCAAATTATCAGCATACAATCGGAATGAATGCACGATGAACCACTGCACACTACCGAGATGATGTTCCATCATCTTATAAAACAACAACCAACAAACAAACACGATCGAACCGAACGAAAACTGACCTCCAACGGTTAGATCGGACGACTTTCCTCCGAACAATTCAGCGGTGGTTCTTTCGATCTTTCGTACCGTTGATTCTACAACACTATCGGTCTTCACCAAATCATCACTCAGTGTCATCAGAGTATCCAAAGTGCCAACAGTCAACGAAGGGACTTCGAACTTGAACATTTCTGACAAGTTCGTAGAAACGCATTGGTCGAAATCGGACAAAAACAGAAACGAATGGAGGATTTTTACATTGTTAGACAGAGCGAAGTCACGCACTACTGGTCGTCTTCATTTGGTTGCAATGGAGCGCAAAACACCCATTCCGCAATGCCTCTTTCCATCCACGCGACATGATCCTCACCAGCAAAAGGGGCCTCCGGACATGCTCCAGCCGATTGCATTTTCCGGTAGGCTTGCTCGGGAGCACCCCCATCGTTCGATATAGAGACTAAGAAGTAGCTCATGGTGAAAAGTTTATTTTGGATACAACAAACGTCGTACAGTAGTGCAATAGATGAAAGCAAGGGTGTCGATGACGACAAGCGATGCCTCGTTCGAGTTTTCCCTTCTTTCCGCGTTCAGGAGCGAAGCGTAAGTAACCTTAGGAGATAGTGTATCCGATGGGAATGAGTTTAGAGCGATTGATGACTTGCATTCGCCACTTTAGAAGTTTGGCGAGCGCGATCGATGAGAGCGCGTCGCGACTCTTAACGGATCGATTGTACCACTACTATCATATCAGTGGAAATGGAACGAAGGCAAAGATTTGGCAAAAATGCGCGCACTCGATTTCAAGACAAGCGTATGTATAATATATACTACGGGTACTATGCATACAGATCATCCACTAGGGACTTCAAAACTACCATGTCAAAAATGATGAACATCAATCTCAAAATTACGGAAGGGCTTACACGGTAGGACCTAACCTTACCGTACCGGTACGGAAAGTTACTTCGTAGTAGTACTTCGTAGTCTTACTTCTGTATTCAATACAAGGTATCCTTTACTTTGTACTACAAGTACAATTTTGAGAAAAGAGGCAAGAATAATACCATAGCAAAATGATTCGATTCAAACTATGGTTAGTACCGTATGACCAATCTCATCAACTGCAGGAGGAGACGGCAATTGCAAACAAGTCATTGAAAAGGGATGATTTAGCATTCGCAATAGCATTGTAACAAGAGGTCGTGGTTTTTCATTCATGCAAAGCACCCTCACTAAATTTATTCGTGTTATGAATTTTCGAATTATACATTAAATTGGAGTGGTGATCCAACTAAGTTACTCTGCAGAGTGAGATTAAAAGAAAGTTCGTAGTGCTACATTGCTCACTGCGGTACGCTGCGTTCACCCGTAAAAGGATGCACCGTTTTGATTTGCTGTATCCCTGTCGCCGTTGCTTCTTCCCGACGTCGTTCTCTGTTGTCTCTGCCTGCGTTCCCGTTCGTATTCGGGATCGTCCGTTGGCAGTTCTCGGCGACAATACGGACACGTGTTGTGGGACTTGAGCCACACCATGGCACAGGATTCGTGGAAAACGTGACCACATCCAGGGAGTTGCACCACCGTTTCGTAATTTTGCAACTGTTCGCAACACACGGGACAATCGCAGGATTGTTCGGTGATCGTCAAGTCACACGAGAGGTGAAACATCAAATTGTTTTTGATGGAGCTGTCGCCGCTCGGATCATTTTCTTCCATTGAATCGCAACACAATCCCTGATCTTGGAGCTCTTTTTCGATCCCGAAAACAATTTGTTTCGGAATTGGCGGCTGCGATTGTGACTTCCGCTCGAGTTCCAACACGGTTTTCTTTCGTGTTTGAAACATGCGAATGATTTCTTTGCCGTCCACTTCCTTGATCATGGCGACGGGGATCGATATGGCGTATTCTGGTTTCATGGATTCTCCTTTCGAGTCCTTCATAACATACGGCCACGGGCTGGAGGTATTGTTTCCAATGATCACCGCCGCGGCACCGGCGTTTTGCGCCATGCGTGCCTTTTGAACATACGTTAGTCCGTCCCCTCGTTGCATAAACAAAACCACCTTTCTGCTACCAGAATCGTTGCTGAGTCGAGATATGTGTGACTTTGTGGCGCTGTCCAATCCGCCCTTGCCCGTCACCGGGGATGCCAGAACGAGAGACGTCCCTCCCATTCCAAACGAGTACTCTCCGGCAGGTCCAAACTCTCCGAGCACGCAATCAAACTTCAGCGCACTGTTCCCAACGGTAGCATTACCATTTGTCTTGGTTGCTGCGCTAGTTACCGACGATGTTGCGTTGGGAATCACCTGGGATTGCCCCCGTACCGCCGGGGTCGTGGACAAAAGACAACTGGGGGTAGTCACATCGTTGCCGGGAGAAACCTGGAGGGATGTCTGCCGAAACATTGTGCTCTGATCGTTCAGCACAAACCTGGGGATCTTTTTCAGGGTATCCATGCTGGTCGGTCGATATGCGGGTCCCGAGCTAGCGTTTTGGGGATCCCAGAATTCTCGCGGAAGGTTGTTGTCGATGTTCTCGCCTTCCTGGAGAATGTTTCGCGTCAGAACGTCTAGATCTTGCATCTGGCCCCTTAGATTTCCCAGTATATTTCTCAAGTCTCGACTAGCCTGGTACATGTCGTTCAGCAATTGTGCGTGGATGTCACCGCTACCGGCTGCGTTCGGGTTTGGCGTCATCAGTGCATCCGACGGGGTTGCGGTCAGCGCTGTGCCGCAAACCGAGCATATTGTTGGGTGATCTTGACAGGCCTCTTCGCAGACTTGGCACCAGTTGTCGGAGTTCATCGTCGGGTCGTTCGTTAGTTTTGGAATCTATTCACTGGGCTTCGGGTGATATTCCCATCTGTATTCTATTTGAAAGACTATAATCTCGCCTGCGGCATTCTTCTTGGCATGTTCCCTTCGTTCGTTTTTTGAAAAAATAAATCGTGACACGGAGGTGACGACCAGGCAAATGCACTGAACAAAGCGCACCGTATTACCGTACGTCCATAGTAAACTACCATAATGGGAATGGGAAGTCCTATCGGCGATACCGTACCGGTAGGCGATAATTTTGTTCACTAACAATTTCACTGATGGTGGCGTGAATAATTTTATTAATTAAGGTTTACGCGACATCGATACGGTAAGAATCGATAGGAATCTATCAGAACAAAAATAATAAAAAAAAACGAACGACACTAGCTAGGTAACCTTACTAACGACCGTTTTTCAAATAATAACGAAAATGACCCAATGCTACGGTAAGGTTAGTAAAGATGCCTTCCATCATTTTATGCCATCATGCACCGCGCGAGGTCAGATTTTCTCGAGAACTCGTTGGGATTGGAGCAACATTTACCGTAAGTTACGAGTACCGTACAGAAAGGAATTCCGTGCTTGACGACTTTGCTTCAGTAATACGAAGTAAGGTAAGGTTTAGTCTAGTAAGGAGGAGGATTATCGTCAAAACGGATGTTATTTTCCCTGGTAGTACTGGTATGCACATTTCTTCTGCAAACGAGAGCAGCAGTTCTAAGTTCTACAAAGTGCTATCCCTGGTGGAGAACATCTCATGTTTAGAATAACCCCTGTCCTTCTCTGTAAATCCGCATTAGTAATGCCACCACTAGCACCAGCCGTGAAAAAGCTCCTCCTGCTCCCACCATCACCAAATGAATTAGTAGTATGATCTTTATCAGCATGCCTTCTGCTTTACGTTAGTACTACTTATGTGCAATTGGATAGCAATGATCTTTCAGAAAGTTTTTTCAGCTTGACTTAGAGTGCAGTAATGTCTAGGTTGTTTGTGCTGTAAGACTGCAGGACCAGCAAGGATTCCTCCATGGTGCTGCTTTCCCATTACCTTCGATTGCACAACATACGTACGGTACTGGTGGTACCGTGCTAACGCACAAATAATATGCGAGTACGTACCGATACTTGTACGAGTAATTACCAGTATCAGTAAGGCTAACCTTACCAGTATCAGTACAGATCCTGTTTCTCTGCTGAATGAATTCCGTTGTTCACAGAACGACTACCGGTAAGGTTACTACCGGAATGTCCATTGCACGCACTGCGCGACGCGAAAGGCGAAAGCGGAATGGCAAAATGCTGTCATAGGACGGTAACCTACGTATGGGGCGTACTACTACGTGGCACACGTCACAGCGTCGTCACACACTGGCGGCAACCACTTCTTCGGAAACGTTTCCTCCTACGAAAGTGCGAATGAGTGATGTGTGTGTGTGTGTGTGTGTGTGTGTTTCATCTTGGCTTCACGGAACTTTTGCTAGGACCCAAACAAGAACTCTTCTCTTTTGATGGGTGCCAACATCGTATTCCTAGTAATGACAACGGAGCTCTGTATTATTCACTTCTTGTCCCTCGTTCGTCATGCACACAAGTACGAAATTGTATAAGGTGTGCCAACAGAGTAGGACGCAATGAAGGTTGAATCAAGGTTAATGAATCGAAAAGCATCGAAAATGACGGGAATAACTCGGACGGTTTTGCAGTTGCTGATTGTTGTTACTGTTCATGTGGCTTCGGGGTTTGTGCAATTCTCTCCGAAAAGAAAATCTACCAATGCTAACAGGCAGAGATGTTCCCCGGCATTTGCATCGGTGGTCAACACAACCATAGATACAACAATGGTACCAGGCATCACGAGAAGGAAGGAAAAGATTGCGAAGCACACGTTCATGAATGACATCAAGCATGCGTATCGTGACGAAAAGTCAAAGCAATCCACAAACAAATACAACCACAAGCGAAACAGTGCTTCGTCGACGATACGAAAGGTCAAAGCAACCACTCGATCTAGGAACAAGAACAACAGCAATAAGAACAGGAACAACAACCTGAGCAACAAGCGAAAGCGAAGTCCGAAAGAGGACCAATTTCAATGGCTTCACTGGGTTTATAAGCAATGGATTGATACATCACCAGGTGATCTAACAGACGAGAACGTGATCAAACAAATGACAGCGGCCATTCCGAGATGGTCGCAACGAAAATCACTCGAGGCTGCCCAACGTGCCGAAGAGCTGTTGGAACGTCTGATCAAAGAATCTCTCGCGGGGAATCCCCACATGAGGACGAATCCGCAGACACCACCCGGAGTTCAAACGACAACGGGTTCGGGATCCGGAGAAGCTTCTGCTCCCTCCTTTATGCTTACCGTATCGGATTTCAACGCCGCAATGGATGCCTATGCAAAGATCGGAAACCCCGCTGGCGTGCAGCGGATTTTGCGACGAATGGAGGCGTTGCGGACGTCTTCCGTCGAGGATTTTGCGGATCTCAGCCCCGACGAATTCTCGATGAGTACCCTGGCCACCGCTTGGGCCAAGAGTCACTCGGAAGAAGCAGCACAAAAAGCCGAAGCAATCATCCAATACATGGACTTGAAAGATTTGATTCCGAACACGATCACCTACAACTCTGTCCTCCACGCCATTGCCGTGGGAAATCAATGCGACAGGGCATTGAGGGCCGAAGACATTGTCCAACGAATGAAAAGGCGCCACGAACAAAAGGGAGAAGATTGCCAGCCAGATGTGTACACATACCAATCACTTATCCAGGCATGGTCCAGGACATCGCTTCCAGGGGCCCCCCAAAAGGCGGAACAGATCCTCCAATTCATGGACGACGAGGCCGCGTCGGGGAGGAAAAATTGCAGGCGATTGGCACCCAACGCATACTGCTTTACCAGTAAGTACTACCAAACCATACGGCTGCTCCGAATGCTGAGTGCCTTGACGGGAACACTGCACATTCGCGCATGACTTCGATCAAACTTCTCAACACGCTCTTTCTTCGTTGTCGAATGAACCGCAACAGCCGTGATTCACACATGGGCGCGATCTTCCGAAAAGAACAGGGCGCGGCAAGCCTACCAACTGCTCAACATAATGACGCGACGATATCACGAAGCAAAAAGGAATTACGAGACTCAACAGACGAAGAAAACGAAAAGCCTTTATAAATCACTGAAACCAAATGTGAAAACATTCACCTCCGTCCTCAACGCCTGTGCGCGGCCTATAAATACCTCCGAAAGAGAAGACGCCTTTGCCATTGCCCGGCTAACAATGGCCGAACTGTCGGTTGGAACGTATGGAAAACCGAACTTTTTGTCTTACGCAGCCTACTTATCGGTATGCGCAACGACGTTGGACTGTGGCCCCGAAAGAGACGAAGAAGTGAAGAAAACTTTCGAAGATTGTGTAAAAGCGGGTGAAGTTGCCCAGATTGTGTTGGAGAAATTGCACTCGGCGGCATCTCCGGAGTTATTGGACCAACTCATCGGTGAACACATTGGTGAGGGAGGTCAGATAACGATCCCAACAAGCTGGACGAGATCGATTCAAGGGCGAGCGTCCAGGAGGGAATTCGTTCGCGAAAGTTGAGCCCTACGAGGAAGCGGTCAACAAGATTCCAAAATCGTTTCAGCAACGGCTCGAGGACGCTTCAAAATATGGAGGTACATCTAGTGTTTACATAGAACGGAGCAGGCCTACAGTGGTAGGAAAAGGGGAAAATAAGATTTCATGGTCTAAAGCCGAGTTCAGTTGGGGTGCTGAGAAGTAAGACTGAAAGGAAGTGATCCTCCAAGAAATTTTTAGGTCACGATTTCAGACGTAATTTAGAAAATAGTATTCTAAGTTCAATTTGATGATAGGATAACCGTAATTGTACATTTAGCCTTCTCTTTTTGATGGAGATTGTCTCGATTCACAATCCGAGGACAAGCTGTCCTAAAGACCCCGTAAGTAGTTCTTGGTGATGAAACTCCCACTACTGTATTTCATTCAGTCATGGAGCGAGAACTGGTTGACATCTACAGTTATATTTCCTTAGCTATTGTTGATTTGAATTCCAAGTTTCTCAAAATTCATCATAGACTGTCTCGATCACTTCAGCTGCATCTTCAATAATGCTTTCCGTAACATTGGTAACATTTGTTGCATTCAAACCCAATTCTTCCAGTCTTCCCTCTTGCAACATCAACTCTTCCCATTGTTGCTCGTTTCCTAGCAAGCTGAACATTATGAAAAAGATAACACCCACTGTTCTAGCAAGACCGAACACATCCTTGAACGTTGTACCCTTCAAACTTGCAAATAAGATTTGAGGCGCGAAAATGAATTTCATCAAACGGTCAAACAAAAATGAGCCCGCAACATCAAACATGAGAAGCTTCAATACGAAATCGCGGAAGGACTCTTCGGGGAAAGGGACCAGTTGGAAGTACTTGTTAAGACTCGGAACGCTCTCCGATGCAAACATAAATGTCAAAATGAATGTACAGACCAAACTCCATAAGAGTGGACGGTTCTCCGTTAGCCCGGTCATGAAAGGTCTTCCTTGAAGATTCACAACAAACACAGTGACCTGCTGCACGTTGCTAACAAGGAAAACAACTGTATTCAGGATTCCGGGCTTGAATTCACCGTCCAAATCAGCATCGTAGTCATGGGGCAAATTCTTTTTGGCATAGTAAACTGCAATCATCATTGTTGTCAAGTGGATGGCAAACTGACCCAAAAGACTAATGAAAAGTGCTGGATGGAAGATTGATGTCAGCGGACGGACACTAGATAACCTGTCAAGGGGTTTCGAACGTGAAACAGACATGAATGATATCGAGCCAAGCATTCCCATCGCCGTCATTTGTGTATCCCCATATTTTACACCATCGAGGTACAGAACTGATAATGAGTACGAGCTAATAAGACATTGAAGCGCCATGATTTGATACTGGTTAGAAGAACGTGGAAGAGCACAGTGTGAGTAAATGTTAACCTTTGCTGACCGACCAATGAGGAAGAATGAATCAAAAATCGAAAAAAATACATACCATCTGAATACTAGAGACGAGAGTGCATCTTCCTTGACGAACAATATCAACGCAACTCTTGATACTTGGCATTTTGCTTGTAAACGGTGCAGCAATACTAGCATCACCAAGCTTCACCATAGGTAGTTCGCCAGTCTCCATGTCATCGAACTGTTGGGCCATCAATCCAGCAGACGCTTCGACACCACCACCTTTGACAATACCGTTCTTTGCTCTTTCGGCAGCGGTTTCTTCTGCAAGAATCTCTTTCATGGCCTTGAACGAAGCCCACGACACGCCTTTGGCTTCTAGTTCCGCAGTTCTCCTGAGAAGTTTCTCTTGTCTTTCCTTGTTTTTGCGCTTTGCTTCTTGCGCCTTTTCGGCTGCAGACATGTTCTTTTTGTCTTTTGAATTCTTAGCTTGGTGTCTCTTTAGTGCTCCCTCTCTCACTTTGATCTGATACAATTGGACAAGGTCCTCCTTCTCAACGAGTTCGGGATATTTAGCGGGGTCTACACCGATGGATCGGATTTTCATCTTGAGGAGTGTCACCGGCAGAGCACGGAGTTGGTTCAGTTGGTCTTGGCTCATGATGGCAGTTAGCTGCTGTTCAGGTTCCTTTTTCTTCGACTTGTCGTCGGATTTTTCATCGGTTTTGTCGACATTGATGTCTCCAAATCCAGTAAGGAGTGCTACACCAACATCAGCGCCCTTCAATGCACCGACATCATTGGCACCATCACCACACATCAGACAGGTTGCACCAACCGAATGTAGACATTCAATGACTGTCTCCTTCGCATCAGGAGTCATTCTCGAAAACACCTTGAAATAGCCCAGCACAGTCTTTGTGGCGTTGTCGCTTTCAAGCGCAAGGGCGAGGCTCTTACCAGTTGTCGCAAGATCGTTATCCTTTGAAAGTGTCGGAATGTGGGATGCATCGAAATCTCCCACTTTTTCTCCCGTTTCATAATTTTCCCAATAAAGTGATCCATTCGATTGTTCCAATAGAAGAATGGGTTTGAACTCTTTCTTCTTCTTCTCCTCTGCTTTCTCGACCACTCCTCTTTTCTTCAGGATAAGTTTCCTCAGTTCTTCATTCTGTTCCGTGAGTAGATAATCTGAGTCGGATTTCTGACCAATAGGTTCAATGATGTTTACTTCCTTGGCGACGTGAATCGCCGTTAGTAATGCATCACCCGTCACCATAGCAATACTCATACCGCCTTCCTTGAGTCTTAATAAGACCGCAGAGGTGTCCTTTCGGACTCGGCACGTGAACGCAATAAATCCAGCAAATCGTACGTCCTTCTCACAGTTGGCGCGAGAATCTTGTGCTTCGCTGATTTCGCCTTGCGATGCGAGGGGCTTGAGCGCCATGGCAATCACTCTGTATCCTTCCTTTGAGAGATACGCAGCTTTATCATCGTACCCCTTTGGTTTAACAGCAAGCAATCGACCAACAGCCTCCGGAGAACCCTTCAGGACAGAATAGTGTTGTCCACTGGTTACGGATTTGATGACACAGCTCATCCTCTGTAGCTTCGAACTAAAGTGATGCCGGGTCAAGACTTCAATTTGTGTAATGTTCTTTTCCGAGAAAACGTTGATGGGCTTTCCTTCGGGCCGTTTCTCCGTTGCCTTAGAAGGAATGACGTTCCCACTTTCTTTGGAAAGTTCCCACCTCATGGACTTTAACGGAGCGCTTTCGAGCGGATCACCGGTCGTTTCGCCCTCGATGTGTACAAGTGAGTGGCACCCGGACAAAACCATCGCGGCTTCGTCGTGGATTTGAATCATGGGAGTCAAGAATTTCGAGTCTTCGTCCTCCTTTCCTTTCGGTATTTGCAACTTCGAAGGTTGACAGACACCGACGGCAACGAGTTCGTCGGTTGTTAGTGTTCCTGTCTTATCGAAGAGACAAGCATCGAGCTTTCCGGCAATGGGAACTCGATAAGGTTCGGTACAGAAAATGTGGAGCTTCATCAAAGTCATCAAACTGTTGTTGACAGCAAGTGCCATCTGCATTGGGAGTTCGGGTGGAATAACACTAGTGATAATCAAGATGCAGTGCAACAACAGTTCGAATTTGCTTCGTTTGTCGCTTTGAAGACCATGATACAATACGTAACCAGAACTAGTGACTGCAAAACAGAAAAGCAAAAGCAACAACAATCCAGTTTCTTTCTCGTGCCCCTTGACCTTTTCTTGCGACCCTTCGATCATTCGAACTAGTTTTCCCTGCTGCGAAGAGAATCCTGTTCGAAGGACAAAGCACACGCAACCATTGTCCGGCGGGTTAGGAATCACCGGCGTAAACGACTTGGTCTCGCCGACCTGCGACTCGAGCTCCGCCGCACCCTTGCACTGCAACATTTTTGTCCCGGCGTATGCCACGTTCATTTTGTTTTTTCCTTTCATGCTCAGGTGCTCGCCGTCTTCCATTTCCGACAGACCTTCCTTCATCTGTGGCACGGATTCTCCGGTGAGACTTGCTTCGTTAACAACCGTAGAACCCCGGAGCAAAAGCAAATCGGCGGGAATCAAGTCACCTCCCTCGTCCTCGACCTTTTTCGATACAACCTTTTTCTTTTTGTCGCCGTCGGCTCCACTATTGTTGCCCGACGCAAAGTGGGGCTTGACCCTTGTCAAGCTCATGATATCACCCGGCAATAGTTCCGTGGTTTCGACACTAGTCCAGGATCCCTGGCGGTACACCAAGACCAGACGGGGCTGGTTACCCATTCCCCGAAGCGCAGACAAACTCTTGATGCGAGAAAACACAACAGTCGCTTCGAACGTCAATACCATGAAAAGAGTGAAGAAACTAAAATTTGGCGGCGAGACGAGTACCGTGTGAGCAGCTTAGAATTCATTCCCATTTCATCATCGGTGCTTTCCATTCGTGATCGAACCTACCTATATTGCCAGTATTCGTCCAACATCCAAAGGATGACGCAGAAAATCTACGAAAGAAAAGGAGCAGAATCAATCACACTATGAGACACAAATAGGGAATGCTGCTGCAGAAGTCGTTAACGTCTATTGCAGGCAATCATTCTGGCTCGACTAAACTCACCTGAAACACCGTAAACGGCGACAATAGCTGCGCCTTGTAGAGTTCGATGAAGGTGGGCTGTTTCACACTAAAGGCGTTGGGCCCGTACCGAATCTGCCCCGAGACGAGGTGCATATCCGAATCGAATCCCTTCCACGTTGCGAGAAAGTCTTTTCCAAAATTGGTGCCGCACCGGATCTTGGACCATTCCGAGCTGTCGGGATCATAGACGTAACGCCTGCGATGGTACTCGAAGGTCATGCCGAGCGTGGGATAGTATTCCAACGGGACCAAGACGTGGCGTCCCTTGGCGGGAACGATCCGGGCGTGGGTGGGCAGATTGGAAGGAATGTTCGCAATTGCCCGGTCCATCATGTCCTCGTTTTTCTTCTTTGCGGTCTTCTTCCAAGCGGTGAGCTTCGCCTCGTCTTCTTCCAGATCGAGTTCCATCATGGACTCGGGCAGCTCCGTGGCATCGGCATCTATTTCTCGGTAGTTGATCCACACCAAAAACGCCACGGACCAGTACTGCATGAGCAAGACCAGGGCATGCAGGACGGCGAGAATTCCCAAAATCAGGGTCGGCGTGAATTCGGTAGCGTATCGAGATGGAACCCTCATGTTTTTCGGGAGCGAATCCAGGACATTCTTTTCCTTGTCCTTTTTCTTTTCCGCCGCCAGCTCTTCGATGTCCATGTCCATCCAGTCGAACCAGCCGATTTTCTTGGTCCGGCGATTGGGATCGTTAATGTCTGCAAACGTGTGTTCCAGTTCGGCACGCAGCTTGGTCGATCCTTCCATCACCTCGAACCCCTCACGATCGGCCTTTTCGAGAAACTTGCGGTACGGCTCTCCGATCGTGGAAGTTACCCACAGGATTTGGTAGATGTACAGGACCAGAAAGACGACATTATAGAGTCGGATGCGACGGCGACGACTCCCCGTGCTAAACTTTGGCTTGTAGGTGGAGACACGGAGAATGCGCTTCGAATCGGTTTCCTTGGCATAGAGCATTGTTCTCGGTCGTGTCGTGTTTCTCCTCGTCAAAAGTCGATTGTGCGGTCTCAAAGGACAGAAACAATAGATACCGCGTCAACCCAGCAATGCGGTGAAAAGTCAATTATCCCTCCTGTTGAAGTTAGTCCTTATGCAGGATGTGTTGCAAAGAGATCTCGCAAATGTCCTGATTTGCGAAGAGGACGAAAAATAAAGGAAGTAGTTAATGCTCGCTACGAGTGGTTTAGGGTGGAATTACTTTCCGGACACTTTCAAACTTTGAAAAAAGCGCATCACGCGGCCTTGAAACCCACGTGCGATGCGGTCGGTGTTTCGTCGCCGTCAATTTTTCCTTTTCTTTCTCATTTGGAAGGCGCAGTTCTTGTTCGCCTAAGGTTTAACTACCGGTAGCCAACCTCCACGGTAAGAGTAAGACTTGGGTGAGTCGAGCCTGTCGATTGGATCTATTTCAGTCGAATCAGTCAATCAAGTACTGTGTGTCTTTGGTCATGAACGTAGAGTAAGAGTTTAGCCGCTAACCTCGTCGCGACACCGTAGAAAACAGTACATTTTCTAGATAGCGTCAGCAGACGATTTTAGCGCTTAAACACAATATCTGTCTCCGCGTCCGTCAGTCAGTCTACCGTTTTTTCGAATCAATAGAGGTTCGAAATCTCCGAGTCGAAATTTCGATCACTTTTTTTTGCTCTGATTACATATATTTGCAACAATAATTAATGCAAGTTGCTCTGTAACAAACAAACCACTTTAAACTTTAAACCACTAACAACATTAACTACAAGCGCTCGCGCTCGCGCTACTCCTCACGAGGCCACTGCGCCTTCACTCTCTCCAGCGTTTCGATTTTCTCAGGGGATAGATGTTCCCTTGCAATTTCCATCCTCTCGTTCGTGATAGCTTTTGCTGTGTCTGCAAATTTTTCAAGATCCTCTGCCATTTTCTTTGCAACCTCTGTGTGCTTAAGTGTGATATCCTCCTGTTGTAATTCCTTCAGTACAGCGAGGAAAGTTGTAGTCTTCGTCCAGTTGGTGTGGATGCATTAACAGCTAGTTGACGAAACAGTACTATGGTTATGGCAGAAGATTGCACCTGTTGTAATACCGGATGGACTCGGATCGTAGGTAGTACTGCCTGTACAACACAAGAATGTTACATTTTCCTATTCGCAGTGATAAACAGCAATATCCTATAATTTACCAACCTCAGTCATACTATTCCCAATTATCTATTTCATTAGTCTTGCGATTGCGAGCACATCCAGGAACGATATCATTATTCGAGTTCAGGAGTCCGTCTATTCAATCAGTACCAGTTGTTACGCGGATGGGGACACCTCCGAAAGGCTTTGGAATGATGCTTTTTGGGTTCCACCGAATGGCTTTCGTCTTGTCCGACCCCTCGCCCAGCAGCTCGAAACGCTTCACTCTGCGAGCCACCAAGGACAAAAATACCCGCATCTCTGCCATGGCCAGTGGCTCGCCCAAACATCTCCGATGGCCGGCTCCGAACGGAATGAAATCTTGCACCGGACGTGTGTCGGGATCCAGCCAACGATCGGGAACAAAATTATTGATCGGATCCAGGGACGTGCTCGATGCGATCTTTGGGTCCAGCTCGTGGGTCAATCGGACATTGACAAACACAGCCTGGCCCTTCGGGATCTGTTTGCCGTCCAACACCAATCGGCTCCTTGGCAATCCTGGCGTTGAGAACTGCCAGTGGTTTGATTCGCATGGTCTCGTGAATAACAGCGTCCAAATAGGGGCAATTTCCTAAAACCTCCCGAGTGATTTTTTCTCCGTGGACAGACACTAGTTTGTGTTGCTCCTGCACTAATTTTTCGAACACGTCCGGGTGCAAGCCAAGCAAAAACATGGCAGTGGCCAGGGTCGAAGCCGAGGTTTCGGTCCCAGCGATGAGCAGAATCAAAGAATTTTCCACAATTTCGTCCAAAGTAAGTTTCTTGTTTGACTCGTCGTCGGAAGCGAAAACCATGGCGCTCAATGTAGACCCATCCGGTCCATTTTCTTCTAAGGCAGCGACTTTTTCTTTGATCTTGGATACCAGGTACCTGCGTGCTCGGAAGCTCGGTAAAAGAGTATTGCCCGGAAAAGTCAAATAGGCCTCGATGTTGAGTAGACTGTTTACATAAACATCGACAGCCCGTCGAAAGCGCTCAATTTCTTCTTCGCCTTTCAAATCGAGTCCGAGAATCTGCTTCCCAGCCACATCCAGAGAAAAGTGCTGACAAGCTTCTTCCACTTCAATGGTGCCTCCATCTTTCACAGTATCTAATTGTTCCTTAGCGATTTCCACGATCTTCGCTGTCGCGTCTTGGATTGCGGAGGTAGTGAACGCTTTACCCATCAAACGCCGAAGAAATTGGTGTTTTTTCCCGTTTTGAAACAAAACACTATCAGAAGAAAACAAAACCTCCCTCTTCTTCTTCTTCCTCTTGCTTGTTGGTTGAGCTGCCATTGACATAACATCGAATTTCTTGCTTTTCAACACGGAATTGACGTTCTTGGATCCAGAAACCGATGTTATCGGAAAGCCCATGAAGTAAAATCTCCAAGTAGAAGGATGACCTAATTTTGCAGATGTTTCGCTGTAGAAATACTCTGGGCCTTTTTCTTTTGACCCTGCTAAGATATTGTTCCCAAAAAATGGGCAGCCTAGTGGAGCGGTTTCTGGTAAGGGTGCACCGAGATTAGGGTCGAAATTCTTGTTTAGACCGGGCCAGAGCAAGCGACGAACATGATGTTTGAAGAAATTGATCAGCAACTGGACTATTCTCTTGGCTTTCGAGACGCCTCCTTCGCTACTCGTGTCAACTAGAGGGATGCTCGATTCGTAGAGACGTTTGCCACTTGCGTTGTACCTGTCCCAAGTGAACGCCCCTGTTAATGGCTTCCTGTACGATGTGATCGAACCCTGTTTCGACGGGCGAAGAGGGGTCGTCCATGCTTTTGTCTCGCAGAATAAAGCAAGGAGACCAAAGAGGAAAAGATAAGTGTTCTTGTATTTCATGGTGTTCAGGCTTCGCACTTACGTTTACTTTAGAAACGAGGGCTGGCAGCTTGGATGAAATAACGACTTTCTAAAATTCGCTAAAGCAATCGACTTTTTGTGAACCATTCGCAGCAAATGAATTGCGATGGTGTTACTGTTTATGAAAGTGAGATATCTAATCAATCAATGAACTCGTCTGGGATGTCGTGTCGATCCGGAAGCAACAATACGCTGCTAAGGTTACTGTGAGTATCAACTGAAAACACGAATCAAAAAAAGCTTGAAAGAAGGGTGACCTTTCGAGAGAGAAGGATACCTTTCATCGTATTGGGTCGTAAATGCGTACGAGAACCGTGATACCGTTATGCGCGGAAGATACTTGAAGTGCTCTGCCAACATTTTTAACATCAAGGCATTTCGCGATTCCAGCTCTCAGAACTTCCGTTGTAAATGGCTGAGACATGATCAATCGCTTCTCCAAGTCTCAAAAACGGATTCAACTTTTGACACAAAGAATGAAATAATTGCTCAACAAAGTTTGCTGTTATTTTTTCTAAATAGTACCGGTACTAGTACTTTTCAAGAATGATGCTTTTCACTGATTGTTATTGGACCGTTGTCTTATCAACAACTGTGAGAAGTGGCAGCAATTACTATTATTAGCTGTGACTATGCTAAATTTAATTTTGATTCATATACACAATCATCATTTGATTGATTCGTGAATACAGAATCATCATTCCTTTATCTAAATGTGGTATGCCACCAAATGGGAGTAATATGTAACTTCCTCCTCCTCCATAAAAGCATCAATTGCAAAATATTTGATGTGCTAGGCTTACATTCATTCATTACGTTACAAAGTACAAAGTTGAACATGAACAAAGTTCTTGCTGTAATGTTTGCGTACTTAATCCATATGAGTCTTCATGTTTCACGAACGTCAGTTATTCCATAGTACTAGTACTAATATAGTTCAATGGTGTTCCAGGAAGGATTGAATGCAGAACCGGTTGTCAAGAAAGTTTTGGTTCCTTCTACATACCTCCTGTCTATATTTCAGGGTAAATAGGGTCATATCAATGAGCCCTTGCACACAGCAGCTTGGCAAATGAACATGCAGAACCATGAATGTATTAAGCATGATGTATAGTAACCAATTAAAGTGAAGCTGAAGTCACAAAGTTCAACCGAGTGGGTAGTACGGTATTAGGTATGGAAACCCGTTTCTGGATGTATACAAAATGCATTTTTTTCATGTTGAAATGTATCTAAGCAATTTCTTGAACGATAACTCCAAGGGAACCATCTTTATTGCCATTCAAAAAGCTTTGCTGGGATTCAATTTTACACTTGTCGACTTCCGTCTTTCCTAGTTGACAAGTGATACGTAGTGATTGAAGTGAATCTAGGAATAAAGAATCTGGATGCAAAATTGAAACTACGATCTTCATAATCTGGCATCTTTCATAAATCGGAATTGCTTGTCTGGCACAGTGTGTTCGACGAGATCGTAACTCCAATCATCCAAGCAGCCAGAAACACTAGTCAAGTGACGATCGATTGTGAGTGCCGCGAATCGACCGTGGGGTGAATCGGGCACAATCGTTATCTCGAATTTTACAGTATGCCAGGGTTGTTTTGCGATGACCGTACAGTTATATTTTTGAACTTGGAAGGTTCCGTTCACGATTGCGGGGTCCGTTTCCTCTCTATGCAAGATCACGTTGAGGATTCGAGGAAACATTACTTTTGGCGGGGAGTTTGAAAGTGCGTACAAGCATCGGCCATCTTCGTGAAAGTACAAGTACCGATAGTATACAGTCTCGAGGACAGCTCCGATCGGTATCTCGCAAAACATATCCCGTTCAATCTTTTTGTATTTAGAATACTTTAAGACGTAACACCCACCAGCGGCCCTAACCCTCGGACGTATTTCAAGCATTCTTCGATATGAACCCCCAAAACGAGACACATGCAGTTGCCGACGCTTGCTCTGATTGAGATACAATCTCTCACAGAGTCGCTTATAGACTGATTCTATTCTCGTGATGAATTTCCAATGAGGACTGACCAGAGCAAGTGTTCCGTATGCGTCAGCCGGAAGCCAAGAAAAAATTTGGTGCAAAATTTCGGACGGAAGAATCAGGATGTTTCCTCCCAGTGATACCAGTTCCTCCGATGACAAGATCGTTCCAGATTCTGCTTTCTCATGTTGTAAGATGTGCTGATCATCGTCGTCGTCGTCGTCGCTTTCATCCTGGTTGTCACCCTTTGATTGTCCGGTACTATCTTCATAATCGCTTTTCGGAGAATTATTGCTATTTGTCAAAGATTCTTCGGAGCTTGAAGATGTCGTTGTTGCCGTTGGGAGTTGGTTTTCCGTAGCCTCGACCATGGAGTATTCCGAATCATCAACTGCCTGTTGCAACGACACGTATTCTTCGAATTCGCCGATCGATTTCAGACCATGCTGTAATGCGATCTTTTTCTGCTCTTCTCGCGGGAGTCTATGCCAAATACCCCACGTCAGTTGCCATCCTTTCTCGGAGCCGCTCCAGAAAGGAGAACGCTCGATGTTGAAATATTCCTTTGCAAAATCTTCGCTGTCGAGTTTGTGCTCGCTGTTGTCACCGATGCTGAGTGAACCCAATGCCGCCGTCGGCAACTCAAGTGGTTTCGCCTCGGATATCTCGGGAAGTAGAGTCGGTGATTCTTCTTCGGAACCCCGAGTTTTTCTGGGCTTTCCCCGTTCTTTTCTTAAGATTTGGGATGACGACATCTTGATTGGTGGGATCGCGTACAGTGCTGAAGTCGGTTCGAACGGGAGGTGGCAGTGTTAACGTTGTAGTGAAGAATTATGTACCGATGAGTGATACGGTAACCTTTCGATGATGTACGATCTCGGTATTTTGCACAACATAGAATCAGATCGTAAATTCCCTTTCGTTGGAAAAGACAGCAGTGAGTAGTGACGCGGTCGATGGTCGAGCCTTCAACCACGAATGCATCAACTGCCTGTAAAGGCTTTACCGGTAAAGGTAACTTGAGAATGATTTTCGATCGGAACATGATAACGCGAAGTACCGTACATTCCATACGTATCGTACATACTTGTAGTTGAAAGAGTAATGAAAAGGCAAAAATAACCCTTCCATGCTTGGTTTTCCAACAACAAACGCAACATGCCGCAGCTTTCTTATTCTTATTTCTCAGAAAAATGAGTGATGACTACACTCAACAGGCAGCAAGAACCTGGCGTGTATCAGCTTCTAACTATTTTTCATACAGTTATCGTTCACATCACACGGTTTGTCTTCACATTGGTACAAGCACCATGAAAGATTACATAATTATATATCTGAAGAATTTGGATGGACTGACAACAACATACTGGTGGCAACTCCTTACCGCATCAAATAAATGTTCATATTGGAATTGAAGACAATCAAAAGAAATGAATTGGTTAGATACATATTTTGAATGCCACAGGAGACAAAAGTTCAACAATATCATTGATGTTGTGTGAAATGCAATTCAATCACTCATATCATTGCTCTAACTCAAAGAGTGTTTCTAACTTTTGTTGAAATTGATTGGGACATAAAACTATCAACTATACAATCGTCAGTTGCGACCAACTTATTAATTTTGATATGATGTAGTAATACACCGAAGCACGAATGCATATGATATACGCCAAAGTTTCTCTCCTGTTTTCGTTTAGAGAAATCTCTTTCATTTCATACAGCCAAATTGGTTGAGATCAATCCTACAACCTTCCACAGACAACCAGAACGGTTCTTCTCATACCGGTAGGTACCCCGAAAGAATAAAATAATCATGAATCGTTTTACGTATCCTCCGACTTCACCTCACCGTTGATCCATAGCAAAGAACCGATAGATCCCAGATCTCTGACTTATCGCTCCGTTCCTTCCGTGTCGTATGTGCCTTCCAACGTGTACGAATCTGCCATTGACTGAGATTCAATATCAGATTGTCGGAAAATTTCGTTGAAAGCATCCGGCTGTTTTACGCCAAGAAATCGGATTCCGAAGATCAAGAAGAGGGTCAAGACCCCCATGACAATTCCCCACACACCCATTGCAAATAGAAATAGTGAAATGAGAAGATCCACAATGTATCGTCCGCGGAATGTAAATAAAATATCTCCAATTTTCGAGTTTTCAAGTCTCGTCACCAGCGGAGACGGGGCTTCGATTGCCACGCAGAGCATCAAAATGCACATCACGCAGATCAACAAGCCGACCAACCCGTGAAGGTACGCTCCTTTCAAAAGGAAATGAAACGCCACGGAAATGTTGAGCTACAATGTTGTCCATTGGTCAACGAAAATTAATGCACCGTTTGTTATGATATCCGTCAAAAGAAAAGAAATCGAACCAAACAAAAGACATGATAAGTAGAAGCAGGTAATTGCAAACGAAGTTTTGCTACGATCAGAGTCTCTTGTGCTCGTTGAAACAGCGATGATGGCAGTTACCGCCATCTTGGGTTCCTGCCGTCATCTTCATTCCGTCATGTAAATTGTCGATAGCAGGAAGAAAGCGGAGACTTGAATGATTGGGGTTCTTTGGCGTGATTGCGTTCTCGTGAGATATTATGTTATTATCCAATTACGTATAAGAACATATAGGTGTGATATATGCCCAAATTCGGTTACTTAATGGAACAGAGCCAACGTTTCCACGAATCAATGAATCAAGGAAAAAACAATACCGCAAAACAACACTCCCCAAACTTTTTTCAAGGGATGCCGCAATGAAGTGCGGTATTGCTCATGTCCTCACTGCCGTGTTTTGTCTGAAACTCACAACATACAACAAAGCCGAAAGGGTCCGAAAGGATCTGGTCAATCGATGTTTGGAAGACATGGTGGGAAAAGGGTCAGAAACTGTTTCCTTGCGATTGGCAACTTCGACGCTGTGCTCTGTATTCCTTCCCTCCTTCGACGTTCGCGCAGGTGTGTTGTTTCAATTTTTTTTGTGTGAAACGAGTTGATGAAAAAGAGAGCAACTACAATTTTGACTTCGAGTTGCACGGCTGTTTTGAGATTGAGAGACAGAATAATTACTCGTAGATAAATAATTTAACGCATCGAATACTGGTAGGTTTAGCCGCGCGCAACGGTCGAGATTCGGGAAAACATTGGCTTTTGCTTGCGCGCGCCCCTCGTCAATAACTTACTTGGATCAAACTATTACGGCATGCGGTGCTACCGTACTTGTATTGGTGCGTGTTACACAATGATTATCTTCATTTCCCATACCGAATCCAGTATCTGTGTTGATATCCGCTCGTCAGCGGTCTTCGGGAACTTAATCGACTTGTAGATAAATTCGACTCGTACTGGTCTGTAAATAAGGAAAAGCCTTAACAGTAATAATACATAAAGTCCTGGCAAATCGTGAGTCTACAGTGGACTGTTCAAGGTCTATTGCATACACTCAAGCAATACAAAGCACTTCCCTAGAGGTACATCGGAATCGGTCGTAAAGGAGGGCATGATAGGTTTCTATTTTAGAGTAAAAGAAAGAGTGAAAGGAGCTGAGCCAAAGCGCTCAGCTCTGTATCGTGACAGCGCTCCGATAACTCGTATAATAACAGAGCTCTGTAGCTCTGGTACTGTATTCTACGGGTAGTGAATCGGAGTATCGCTTAATTAGATCGAATCGTGCTCTAGCTCGATTATGCTAGCGCGTTGGGTAACTGTTTGGGCCGGGTATCCGATCATGGTACATATCATACACCAATGACCTGACCCCGGCGGTAGCATCATATCTTAGCATTGGTATCATGGTAGGTTAGCATCTTCCAGTATCTCGTAGCCTTAGCAACCCTAACCCTGTAGCATTTAGCTACACCACAGAGGGTGCTTTACTCGGGGTACGTAGGATTGGTACAAATCGTACGCGGCGACCCTAGTAGACTCTGCTAGCATCCATACTAGACAGGATAGGTCTGCTGCTAAGCCTGCTGCTAAGCCTGTTGCTAAGCCTGTTGCTAAGCCTGTTGCTAAGCCTGTATGCTACCAATTAGCACACACCTCAGCACTCAGCTCAGCACCTGTTAGTCAGCTACTGGATGTTGCTGGCTGTAGACCCAGTAGCCCTTCTACACAGGAGCCTTAGCACAGATCATAGCACCACCTTGAATATCTTCATAGTCCCCGTGATTCATGCTAGTGCCTGTACGAGCAACCATACTGGTCCCCGGAAACTGATACTTCCGGGGAAACACCAATACTCTTGCTTGCTGTACCAGGACACTTGGATGGATCATAACAGAAATTCAGGGATGTATCCATGTCACTTGTCAGAGATCAAACTGCATCAAAGATTGCAGTTCTCTATCAGAGGCCCGGCTGATTCGTAGTTCAAAAAAAAAGGGGTTCGGACCGGAGGACGTTTTGCCCTTTGGTTCCACTCCTCGACACGTACGAGGAGATCAATAAATCAGCCTATTGTCGTTCAAGTTTATAGTCCCCGGAACCGGTGTACCGGAGACTCCCAATATAACATATAACATAAGACATAAGGATCAGGTCGGATCGAAATCTGCTGCAACCAAATAATCCATGATCCGTAATCGTAATCGGAATCCGCTGCGTTCCGAAGATAAGATTGCGGCATTCGGAATAAGGTTGCAATAAAGATCGAAATCGAAACGATCGAAGAACTCGTAATTCGAAATCGAAATTCGCTGTCGACTGCGTTCCGAAAATCGTAATCAGAAAAATCTGCTGCGTCCGGGCTGCTTGTCAGGGGCCAAAGGTACCTCAAATAATGCAGCTGGAGCAATTTACCACATGCATCGAGCGCAATGGTCTTTCAGAGCCGGACCATTCAGCAACTTAGTGAATAAATCAGCAATGTTGGTCTCACCAGGCTCCTTTGCGATTCGGATCGTCCCAGCAGCAATAGACTCGCGCGCCTTGTGGTAAGCAACGCTGTTGTGCTTCTTGTTGCATGGACTCTCCGGCCTGGTGGTGTTCTTAACAACCGACTCGTTGTCACAGTACACATTGGTAGGACCTTCAATAGGGACGCCCATCATCCTGAGCTTGTATCTAAGACCCTCAATCAGTTCAATGGCAATTCGGAGTGCAACTATCTCAGAACCAAAGGTTGAGGTCTCCACAGTGGTCTGGCGTTTGCTGAACCACAGGATAGGGGCTCTGTTTACAAAGATGATAATTCCGGTATGGGACCTTCTTGTTGCTTTGCATCCGGCATGATCGGCGTCAACAAAACAGCTCATAATAACTGCTTTTCCAAGGGGTTCAGGAGCATCCGGTGGCAATACCTCCTTGGCATCTGGATAGAACTCACTCCAATCACAGTCGGGGAATCTGGTTTCATCCACTTCAGGACGCGTCTCGTCAAATACTAGCTTGGATCGAGCGTGCGCCTTGAGATAGGCAAACATGTGCAATACTTGATTCAAATGCCCTGTTCTTGCTTGGGCTAGGTACCTGGACATGAGGGATACAGGCATGACCAAATCAAGTCTTCCAAGTTCGCACAACCATCTCAAGACGCCAATCAATCCTTGGTAGTAGTTCTGCTTGCTTGGATCCAGCTCGGCGGTTACATCAACCTCTGGACGATAATCGGATGTCAACGGGGTAGACACCTTGTTCGGAAGGTGCTTGTAACCATACTGCTCGGTGCCAAGCTCCTTCTCTACTGCGTCGATGGCTTTCTTAGCATATTTCTCGGAGGACATCGCCCACTTGGGAATTGGATCGTCTTCGACCACATGCGAATGGACATCAGCGCCCAGATACAGGGTTGGAACTTCTATAGTCCCGTCCTTCAGCGTGAAGCGCTGCTCGATACTTTCCAACTGCCGTCGGGGGTCCTCACTGCAACAGATAATATCGTCGACGTATGCAATCAGGTATGCCCAGTACCTGGAACCATCCTTTCGCGTCTCCACTCGCATATGAACATCAGGGTCAGCTTTACAAGGCTGATACCCTAGCGTTCGTAGGTGCTTGGTCAAATAGGATCGGAACGACGCGCCTGCAACAGGAAGTCCATACAGTGCTCGAACGATCTTACATACCTGACCTACCAAATGCTGGGGGAAACCATCTTCAGCCCGTGCAACTAAATAGTACTTCTTCTTGATCGGCGCTGTAAGATATGCGTTCTGTATGTCCGCAGACAGCACATCCAAATTGTTCAGCGCTGCCAACAGGAAGAAGATACGGACTGAATCCCTGCTTGGAACACTGCTGAAGGTATGTTCCTTAGCTGTGGCTTGTACCTTGTGGCCATCGGCGACAAGCCGTGCTTTCCTTGTGAGAGACCCCAACTTCACGTCAAAGATCATGTGCGTCGTGATCTTGCTGAATCCTTCGGCCTTCAGACCTTCGACGGTGTAGCTGGAGTCAAACTCGAACGCCATCTCGTTGTTTCTCATCTCCTTCGCAATCGCCTTCTCCCAATAGTCCGTTCCCGTCTTTCGGTCGATGGCAAGAGCTTCAGGGATGGAATGTGGTAGCTCCACTCCGAACTTGTGCGTTCTATCCCAGTACTTGTTTCGCTTGGTGGCCTTGAGGATTCGCTTCTTCCTTCGTAGTACGTGGTGGATCCACCATCGAAATGCTGGCTGATCCGAGATCTTGGCGGATATGGCGTACTCTGCGGTCTGCACAGGAAAGGACTCTTTCAGATCGCTCAACTTACACCAGGATTCGGTTCCGTCTTTCCAACTGACGAGCAATCGCCATCCCTTCGTTGTAGGCCTTGGGACTTTGCGACCATACTTGTTGGTGATCGTCGCATCTTGCTTCCTAACGGCAGATCCGTCCTTCTCGTGATCGATAATCTCGTCCAGTAGAGAGAACATTCGTCCGTCGTCATCGATCTCGCTGTACATGCTCTCAGCAACGATATTGGCGGTGTACTGCTCGATGGAACCATCTGGAAACTGCAGATCATACATTCTGGTATCAAGGATAGGGTTATCATTCCTCTTACCAATCGGATTGCCATTAAGATCAGCAGAACGATTCTTCACAACACACCGTAGTCGTTCATCGCCCTTCTGGATCATGACATTGTTACCAATATACTCATCATAGTCATCCCCATCAGGTATGAGGTCGTCGATATCTGGAATAGAGGCTTCAGGCTCGGCGAGCTCCCACCGTTCTTGGTGACCTTCAAATAACTCAGCAGGGGGATCAGGGTACGTAGCTTGGAACTTTGCGTCGTTATCCTCAACCTTGTCCCCGATCTTGGATTCAACTGCTTGGTCAAATGAGTCCATATAGCGCTTGACGTCATGGGAACGCCATTCTTCTTCAGTAACAGCACGGACTGTGTTAGTGCTTACCGGCATGGCCGCCTCGTTCAGGATCCAGTGGCAGTCTCCGCCTCCGAATCGGTCACCGCACGGGCCAAGCCATCGTCCCAGCTTCTCGGTCCCATCAGAGAGATCAACCCAATAGACGAAATCATACCATTCATGGGCTTGGTACAGAGATATGTCAGGCATGTACCCATGTACAATTTCGAACGGCGTTCGACCCATCATCGTAGGATCACTGGAAGCCGTGCGCTGTCGGATGGCAGCAACGAGCTCTCCGCAGAAAGCCCACAGGCGCTTGGGGGATCGCTTCCGAGCCGTCTTCTTGCGGATGCTTCTGCTGATATGGCCGATGCTGAGCTCCGCGCGATTCTGGAAGGGACATCTTGGCTGGATGAAGGTCTGGTGGATATGGTTTTTGCTGACGACCTTATTCCATGGAGTCTTGTAGGTACCAGGGGATCCTTGCTCTCGAGCGCCATCAGATATCAAATGCTCGGGGATACCGACATCGTGGATGAAAATCTTCAGGCCTTCATACGCTTGCTTCTTGCCCTGTATAGGTATGAACTCGTCGTAGCCCTTACCATTACTGAAAACTTGGGCGGCTGAATCTTGTCGCATGATGCTCGGGACCTTTGCCATCCAGGTGTCGGTGTACCATTTGCCAGCCGCGATGCGCTTGTTTCTGAAGCTCTGCGTTGGCAATCGGCGGACAAGGGGATGCATAGGGTTGCGGAACCCTTTCTGCGTCGTGACTCGAAGAGTATCCGCAGCCTTTCTCGGGGACACATCCCAGATCTTGGACAGACGGTCGGAGTCAATCTTGCAGTAGCGTTCGGTGTCAATCGTCGGACCCCACTTGGCTCGTCTGGCGATAGTGTCGAGCTCGGGATCGACTGGTTCGACTGCATCGTCGTCCCATCGAACATGCTTGTAAACGGACGACAAGCAGACGGGAGAATCCCTGCAACGGGGATCCAATTCGAAGCGCTCACGGCCGTCGGTGTAGGCGCGCTCGTACAAAGGCGTATGCAGGGCATTGATTGTAAGACTTGGTACTGCTGCGTCCTCGTCTACATCATCGTCCCCGCAAGTCTTCAATGAATCGCCCGAATGAAAAAGAGAAGATAGCCGCGCATCCAGACGCGAGTCGGATGCGATCGCACATGGGGTCAGATCACGGCGGGTACAGAGTTGCTGAAGGCTCCGCAGCTTGTACTTCTCATAGCAATCATGTGGCGGTAGAATCAGCTCGTCGCTCCGAAGAGGTTCGTCGTACAAATGGGGACTGAAATTGGACCGTGTTTCGACGGGCTCCAACTTGCGCTTGTTCGTCTTGGACCTCTTGGACTGCTTCGTGGTCGGCGCGGGCGCAAGGGGCGTCCCCGCGCGAAGGACAGACACCGTAGGATTCAACGGATGAGATCCGTCGATGGCTTCTTCGGCTTGCTCGAACTTCTTGCTCTTCGGATCCCAAGGGGAGTCTCGGGTAGCGACGACATGATCGCATGTAGCCATCTCATGCTTGGTTGGCTTGCGGGAAGGGAAATAGGACACGACCCCATCAAGCAGGAGCTTGATGTCGAGGGTGTGGCCCGCATGGGGATCTTCAGGATCGGTATTGTCAATATGGATGGAGTGACTGGACTGCTCATCATACTGACGGGGCGTTTCACTGACACGATTGGGATGGCAGTCCCGTATCTGATTCGGGCAAATCAAGCTGTGGGACAACTTGTCGCCAAAATACAGGGCTTCGTGGAAATAAATCAACCAAACTTTCCCGTCGGTATCTGTGTAGGCCGTAACACAGGTCCCAATAGGAATGTTCTTGATAGGCTCGAGCTCAGGTGAAAAAGGATGAACATCGACGTGGCTGACGACTTGGTCTTCAAGCAAGATCATATTGGAACCGGCGGCGGTCGTATCAGCGTGGCTGTCCAGCTCGCACTGTCCCTCAGGACTCGGGCGCGCGCGCGGCAGATCCATCTGGTACAATAGCCGGCCAACCTTACTTAATTTCGGGCACCGGCCGTCGTTTCAGTTCTTGGGGGTCTGTCCTTGGTTCGAGCCGTTGCCCTTCTTCTTGCCCTTCTTGCGTCCCTTGGGCCCAAAACTGTTCCCTGCGCCTTGGGTCGCGTCCGCGTTCGCGGTCGCGGAGGCAGCAGGCGTGGTAGAAGTAGTGGACTGAATAGTTCGAGCTTTCTTCTGCTGGCGGAGGTCGTACAACTGCTTTCGTTGTTCCTTGGAGAAGGTCTTGTAGACTTCATAGGGATACTGTTTGTCCTCAATCTTGCCGCTGTACGATCCACCCTTGTTGCTTCCTTGGTTGCCACCACCTTGGTGGACAGAGGAGATACTTCGCGCTCGCTTGGTTGCAACCGCACCCATCTTTCGTATGCCAAGGCACCTCTTGAAGTACGAGACGCACTCGTTGAAGTCCTTGGTGTACTTATCGGTTTCAAAGATCTGGATCTTGGGGTTCTCAAACCGATCGTCTTGGATGCTGTGGATGAAACGCATGGTGAAGTCCTCTTCGTCGTGCAACTTGTTGTGGTTGGATAGCGTAGTCTGGAAATTCAACCAAGTTCTGCAGTGCTTCTCAAAGTCATAGGTGCGGGAATCACCTGTATAGCGGGAGGTGTACATACCGGTACGGACCTTGTCAAGAATAGCCGCGACGTTGGTTGCGGAGAAGGCGTTCTCGTAGAGATGTAGGAAAGCCGCTCGGGCGTCCCCAGTCGGATTCTTCGCGTCTTTGTACCTTCGAGTGTAGGCCCAGGCAGGGCCATCACGGACTGCGTTGCAGAGTAACACCCAAACGTCGTGGTTGTCAGTGACAAATTGCGGGCCTTCAAGCGTGGCGCATCGAACATTATAATCCATCCAATTGGAAAAAATCCCGTCCTTCCCAACAGTGGCGGATCTCTCTGCTGCAGTCACCGTCTCTTGCTCCTTCGGACGGATGACGTATGATAGGGGGAACCCTTGTTCATTGTACTGGAAGCGGAGGAACTGACGGAAACTTTCTTCCCATTGACGGAAGTTGTCAAGGTTGGTGAGCTTCGGCGGAGTAATGGACGAGGAGACGGCCTCCTTGTCAGCGGTCTGCATTTCATGTAGGCGTTGGCGAGTTCGGTCGGCTGCGAGGGGATCACTAAGCCAAGTATGGGCTGTAGGCTTGATACCAATGAGAGGTTGGTAGTGGATCCACTCCGAAAGAAGCTGAAAGGATTGTCGGAAGGATAGTCCGATGAATACTCGTTCATGGTATGGGCACATCGGATGACGACCCCCATTGAAGTCACGGAGGTACTTGGGGAGTTCCTTGGCAGATAGCTGTTGGATCGCCTCGATGCTGTTGAGGCCATTCCGGAATAGTTCGTCCGCCGTATCACTATTGCTGAAACCAGAGAGGATCTCGTGGAGGTCTGACTCCCTTGAGCTGAGCTTCGCTCCGTTCTTGTACCCAGAGATGCCTCCATTAGCTTGGGCTGTGGCATGGGCTTGGAGGATATCTGGACTAGCTCCTGTAGGGGCGGCGACAGGAGCAGGAGCGGGAGCAGGAGCAGGGGCACGAGCGGCGGCAGCGGCAGCAGCAGCAGCAGTCTCAGCAGCAATCCGAGCTGCGTTCTCGTTGCGCATTGCTCTCAGTTCTTGAATAGCAGCAAGCAGGATCATCTCAGATCGGGGTTGGATGTCAAGGTTTGGTTCTTGTTGGACTCTGGAGGCTCCAAACGCAGCAGGGACAGCAGGAACAACAGGAGGGACTCCAGGCGCTCCGACAGGGGGAACACCGGCTCCAGGCGCTCCGACAGGGGGAACACCGGCTCCAGGCGCTCCGACAGGGGGAACACCGGCTCCATCGGCGATTCCAGGGACAGCGCCTCCGGCTTCAGGGGCGGTGGCATCTCCAGCAGCGCCGGCTCCGGCGGCGGCTGCAGCGAGTTGTCTTCTGGTTTGCTTGGCCATGGTTGTCTTGACTTGATTACCTAATTTGCTTCAGTTTCTAAACCAAATTCTTTTGTGGTGGGGACTGTCTCCACCTCGATCGGAGAAGGGATTGTCGACCGAAAGAAGAAAAGGTTACGTATCGATCGGATGTCGTCATCCAAAAGAAGAACATTCGAATCGGTGGTTCGTGTCGATTGTTCCGAAAGAAAGGGTATCACGTCAGCGTTTCGTGTCAACAGTTTCGTGCCGACGTCTTCGTCTAGAAAGGTATCCACATCGATGGTTCCGATTCGATGGTTGGATGGTTGGTTACGACCAAAAGAAGAATTCTATTCGGTCTTTCTGCTCTGTTCTGAACCAATCGATTTGATTCTGAGATATGACAGATCTCAGGGTTCTTGGCTTGTCTGATTCCAAATTCCCTTGGCTAAAATCAAAAAAAATCAATGGTATGGCAGATTTGAGGTTGTCTGCGCCTCATTGTTTCGGATGGGACTGACGTCATGTCCTTGGTCTGCTGGACACTGTCTTCACTGGAAAGTACGTGGTGGTCTGTTGGTCTGTCTCCACGAAAAATTCTTTTCCAGCGTTGTTCCATCCCCGGCAAACGTCCCCTTGAATCCTGTAAAGAAATAACAGGGAATCATGGACGCTGCTTTCTCCACGTCCATCTGCTCCTTCCCCACCGGACTGAGCCTCCATGGAGCCACCATGACGCTCAGCTACTGCTGTACCAATAGACCCCAGAGGTGGATGTGTAGGTTCCGGTCGGTTCGCGGGTCTGGGGAAGGGCTCCCCATTAACATCAGGGATCTCGCGATGTCAGCTGCTGGTCCAGTTACAGCTGAGGTTTTACATCCAAGTGTAGGCATGGATGCCAGTGGTGATCAGCCAGCTGGGTTTCGTCACACGCTCTAGCCGGCGTCCCGGTTCGTAGTGGGTCGAGCGGTGGGTCTGATAAACTGTGTTGATATCCGCTCGTCAGCGGTCTTCGGGAACTTAATCGACTTGTAGATAAATTCGACTCGTACTGGTCTGTAAATAAGGAAAAGCCTTAACAGTAATAATACATAAAGTCCTGGCAAATCGTGAGTCTACAGTGGACTGTTCAAGGTCTATTGCATACACTCAAGCAATACAAAGCACTTCCCTAGAGGTACATCGGAATCGGTCGTAAAGGAGGGCATGATAGGTTTCTATTTTAGAGTAAAAGAAAGAGTGAAAGGAGCTGAGCCAAAGCGCTCAGCTCTGTATCGTGACAGCGCTCCGATAACTCGTATAATAACAGAGCTCTGTAGCTCTGGTACTGTATTCTACGGGTAGCGAATCGGAGTATCGCTTAATTAGATCGAATCGTGCTCTAGCTCGATTATGCTAGCGCGTTGGGTAACTGTTTGGGCCGGGTATCCGATCATGGTACATATCATACACCAATGACCTGACCCCGGCGGTAGCATCATATCTTAGCATTGGTATCATGGTAGGTTAGCATCTTCCAGTATCTCGTAGCCTTAGCAACCCTAACCCTGTAGCATTTAGCTACACCACAGAGGGTGCTTTACTCGGGGTACGTAGGATTGGTACAAATCGTACGCGGCGACCCTAGTAGACTCTGCTAGCATCCATACTAGACAGGATAGGTCTGCTGCTAAGCCTGCTGCTAAGCCTGTTGCTAAGCCTGTTGCTAAGCCTGTTGCTAAGCCTGTATGCTACCAATTAGCACACACCTCAGCACTCAGCTCAGCACCTGTTAGTCAGCTACTGGATGTTGCTGGCTGTAGACCCAGTAGCCCTTCTACACAGGAGCCTTAGCACAGATCATAGCACCACCTTGAATATCTTCATATATCAGTAGGGGCTACAAACGTGTTCATTTCAAATCAAGCTTCCCTGGGCCCAATACCAGTAAAGGTTGCACAGATCCCAGAACAATGTTCTGCAAAGAAATGATTTTGAGGTCTGGAAGAGAGCTTGTTGCAAACCAGCACTGTAATTTCATTATGAAAAGAATGTAGTAGTATAGTAGTAGTATCTTCTTGTCAACATGACTCCTCATCAACCTTGCTGGTGGTAACTGAATTGACCAAGGTGCATAATTGTTCTTGCATTCCTTAGTACTTCTTTGCTACTTGAAATTTGTCCCAGGCTCCTATTGTTTGGACATGCACTTCAAAACTGATCCCTCTGTACTTTCTACAGTAGCACATATGGAAATCATTGGTACTAAATGCAGTCTTAAGAAAAATGAAAAGCAGAAACATTGACTTTTGATTTTGAGCAAAGCTCACAACCACAAAGAATATCCCTACTAAAAAAATAATAAAATACTTGAGTTCAATGAGTGGCAGATGCTGGTTGAAGATAGTGTTTTTTAAAGCCCCATGAGCACCTCTGAAAACATATAAACCTGTCTCATGATGTTTGTATTGGAAATAGTAAGCTCAAGTCACCTTGCACAATTAGGATAATACTAATTGCATCAATCTACACTATCTTCTGGTACCACTATTAATAGCTACTATAATAAGATTACAAAGTAGATCTGTGAAGGTTGCCATTTGTTTAAATCTAATGATGGCATTGTCAATAAGAATGAAGGAACACTATGGCCCCCCAATTCACTTGACAGCTTCGGAATAGCCAAGGATCTGGTGTGATTAAAATCGTTTTCGGTTCCAATTTGTTGGCTTTTCATTGATTATGAAGAAGAACTTGTACCTTACCGTGCGTACATGCGAAAACAGCACGCAAGAGGTAAGGCTTACTGTACCGGTAGTAACCTTACCTCGTACTGCTTCCGTAAGACTTACGAAGTAAGCCTTTCTGCTCAGTGTACCGGTAGGTGATCTGTCTTTCGAGGACAGAGAGTTCCGAAGTAGTAGTACTAGAACGTAAGCCTTACGGTACTAAGGTTACGGTAATTAAGGTTACCCGGTAACCTTACTCGTACCGGTACCGTATCCGTCAAATGCAACCGTAGTTGCACGCGCTACGCGCTCGTGCAACTCCTACTACATAGTATGTATACATAGGTACGTTTGTATGTACGCCTCATTTTCTAACGGACGGGATCATTTTTAATGGCTGAGAGTACAGTACTGGTTGCATACCAGACCCCCTTAACATTGCTGAAACAGTAGTTTTTTTGTCCGTATATTAACACGGAGGTGCGCAACCGTCAGTTGCATTATTAAAGACAGGATTCATGTCTATCGAAATTTTATGAAAGACGGGAACGAAATTTCTGTCGGTCGAGTCTCCAACTGCTTCACAAAATCCACTCTATTCACCTGTTTGCTCACTATTTCACAGAACAAAATGCCAAGGCAACTGTCTATGAATCCAAGAGCCATTAGGCAAAGGGAGAGGCGCGCAAGGCTCAGGGCTGCTAGGGCAGATGCAGCACGAAACAGCGTAGCGTTCGCAGCTGCATTCCCCCTGGATGCCAACGCTCGCGCCCGGTTGGATGCTGCAGCAGCGCCCCCTCCTGCTGTTGCTGCTGGTGGTGCTGTTCCTGCTTCTCCTGCTGCTCCTGCTCGCCGTCCTCCTGCTCCGCCCCAAGAAGGAGACGAGGAGGAGGAAGAAGTTCCAGAAGAACCCCCTGAACAGGAGAATGAGGCCAATCGACCACCTCCCCCAGTTATTCCCCGGAGGGAGAACCTGGGACCACCAGATCTTCCTAATGATGTTAACGCTCCCACTCAGTTACTGAAATATCATGCCATACTGCTTGAAATGATGAGCCACTTTACAGGGATCCTCCACCCCACCAATAGGGTATTCACGAATGATGAGCTCTCTATTGTTGAGCCGGTCCATATCTACAAGTGGATGTGTTACAGAGCGTTTGGACTGGAGGATCCGGGTCCAGAGGACAACCCTTATTATACAAGAGCCTCTACTCTGGAGTTCTGGAAGAAAGCAATCTCCTATTTCATGCCACGCAGTTCAGCATGGGATGATTCTAAAGAGGAGGGCAATCCTACTAAGTCCAAGAAACTTAACAATCTAATCAAAGCTGTAAAGAAGAAGGAGGCTCGGATGCTCGGAAAGGAGGGACAAGCTGATCGCGCCTTCACACTAGATGAGTTCATCCAAATGCTGGATCTAATAGGACCGGCGCCGACTATTGTAAACTTGCGCCACCGGGCTATGATCAAGTTCCAGTTCCATCTAATTGCAAGAGGCGATGATACGTCCCACATGAAGAAGGCAAGCGTCCAGGAGAGTCTAACCTATCCAGGATACCTCACTGCGCAGATGAGGTGGTCCAAGAATGTACATGAGGAGAAGGATTGTCCCCTACAGTTGCTGATGGGCTCCATGGATCCCCGGTTCTGTGTACTCCTTGGACTCGCTGTCTACCTAGAGGTATGGCACACCCATGGCGGCGGCCGACTTAGTCAGTGGTTGTTTGCTGAGGGGGATTCGCGGGCCCGATCAACAACAAAGAAACAAGACAAGGAGGCAGAGGTATGCAAGGTTGCCTACCAAAGAGCAACAAAAGCAGTATTAGAAGGTGGCCGGTTTTGATTCGCTGGAGACAAGCAACTAGGGACGCACTCTGTTAAGAAGTGGGGAACTACCATGTTGTGTCGATGTGGTGCTGCGAAGGATGATGTCAACTACAGGGCCCGGTGGAAGACTAGTAAGGCAATGCAAGACAAGTACTTGGAAATTCAGTTAGATTGGCCGGATATTAATGCCGGTAGCTGGCTTTGCCACAGAGGGATCTGTTTCTACAAGGAGAAGGACAACAGTAATGTTACAGACGAGTGGCTTGCTGCGTCTGTAACACCGGCAATCCGTGGAGCGATGGGGGATCGCGTTGCTGTCATACTTGCAAAGCCTCTGCTTTGGGCTTGCTATGACGCTACTGCTGCAGACTTAGTTCCCCCTGACTTGAGACAGCTGATTGTTAACAGATACTCCATACTACTAAACAGAGGAACAGAGACAGAAGCATACAACCCGATCAAGCAGATTCGAATCATTCCTTCGAACCACGATGGTGTTGTCCACATGGATGAGATCCCTGATGATGATACAGAGGACAGGGAGGGAGGGTTTGGAAGAGGTGGACAGGAGTGGAGGAATGCGCTGTATGCAAAGAGTTGTACTACTCAAACTAATGTGGTAGAGATCAAGAACCATCAGCTCCCGGAGCTCACAGAGATAAAGCGGCAGTTGCGAACGCTGACTGCAATGGTTCGTGGATTGTCATATGCTCCTGCTAGGAGAGCTGCTGGAGGAGGAGGAGCAAGACGCGCTGTACCACAAGGTGTTCCAGAACCTGGAAAGCCTGCAACACTGTATCCACATCCCCGAACTATCGAAGCAATGTGGGATGAGTATCAGAATGGCATCGGTGGTCGGAAGCCAGCAAGGGACTTCACTAGAAGGGAGAGAGGGAGCTGTAAATTTAAGTACGCCCGAAGGAAGCTGATATGGGATACTATAGAGCGCTTGCTGGATAGAGGGAACGATTTGAGTACAGCGTGCAACAAGATCAAACGCATCCATGGTGACGTGTCGATGACACGCCTTAGCGATTTGATCCGAAGGGACAACCAAAGCGCTCGACCGAATCCACTTCTCCGATAATTTTTTTGCTGCTGATTGTTGTTTGTTGGATAGGGGAAGTGCCCCTGTTGTTGCTGCTAAAGCATGTTTTCAAAGTTCAAGTTTATTGTTGTTACCCTTGTCGGTCTGTGGATCTGCTCTTCAGATTGGCCGACGAGATGTCAAGTAAAATCAGATAACATTTAAAGAAAAAATCGATGTCAATTTTTATCACGTGATTTTACACGGTGTTCTGAGTTTTTGACTTGGAAATATTTTTGTGATTTGTTCTAACGGTCTCAGGCATCGCTGACAATCATCTGAGTGAGAGAATGTAACCAAATGAGCTTTGAGCGCGCCGAATGAGCCCCTGTAGGATTTCTACATGTTTTCTGGTACTCATTCTTTTAGTTGCATATAGTTATCATACCATCACCGTAATTTACGGTATGTTTCATTTTTTTGTACATCTTACTTCATCTGATCTGATCTGATCTGATCTTTTTGTCAACCCGGGGCACTGCCCACTCGGTAAGTTACGAGTAACCTTAAATCTGTATCTGTATGAGTATGGTGCTGTAATGTTGCATTGCGCTACAACGTACAGTGTACAGTAAGATACGGTAAGTTACTGCGTGTAGGTAGTAGGTATGATAGTCACAGGCACTACATAGTAATTAGGTACTCGTACTTGTAGTCGTACTCGTAGCGAAACGTGCTATCTCATAGCTCGTAGATGTTCCTGAGGGAATTTTAATTTTCAATTTTGATAGAGTGTCATCTGTCATCCGTACCGGTACGTACGGTACTGGGTACCCGTGGTTGCAAGCACTTCCGTAATTGGGTAGAGCAGATACCGGTACGTGCCCTGCCACCACTAATTGTCGTACCGGTTTTTTTTTAGTGCGCAGTGCGTTACAAGCAGGGGTCAGTGACCCAGTGCGTTACAAGACCCTGAAAGGATGTATGAATGAATCAAATCAATCGGGTAAGGTTAGCGATCATACAGCAATGAATGAGGCTCTACCGGTACAGTAAAAAAGTAAGGTTACGAGTACAATACTTCTTTCTTGTACGCAGAAACGATACCTTACCAGTTAGGCGGTCGTATGAATGCTGTACAAGAAACCCTTTACCGTAATCTTACGGTAATCTTAGTGTTTCTGCATTCATCGCAGGAGGTGTCCAAAACTACTTTACATCGGAAACTGGTACCAAACCGCCTCTCGAAAGAGTTTGTCACGATAAAGGTTCACTCAGTGGCAAGGAAACCTCAACTGCAAAAACCTCGATCCATTCGGATTCCATCATACGCAGTTACTGGTTCCGTAAATTGATCACATCGCAATCAGTAATTGCTCATCAAGGAAGGGAAAATGGGACGAAAGAAGAGAGCCAACGCACAACAGGCTAGTCAAAACAATGAAAAAAAGGCGCGAACGAGTAACGAAACGGGGGAAAGCTATCTCGTGAAAAAATATCGCCCGACCAAGATTTATTCGTCGATGGAGGCCTTCGTCAAGTATACTAAGTCACATCGCATGCTTGACGCCTCATACGTGCGTTGGAAAACGGGAGTAACCCCCGAGAAACCGTTCGTATTCTCTACAAGAGTTGGAGGTGTTGATTTGGGTTGGGGAAGGGGGAAAACAAGAGAAGCCGCAATGGACTGTGCTTGTCGGGCGGCGTTTGCGCTAGTCGCTGCTCATGGCTACAACAACTTTCCACTCGACGAAGATTGTTTGATGGATGCCCCCAGAGATCCTCCTCCACCGCCACCTCCACCACCGGTCAATCCTCCGGGAATCCCACCCCTGCCTCCGGGACTTCCACCCGTGATGGGTCATCATGGCATGCCACCACACCATTTGCCTCCGCTTCCAAATGGAATGCCGCCACTTCCGCATGGTTTACCTCCTAGTCTTCCTCCGGGACTGCCACCACCACCCCAAGGAAATCATCCCGCGTTGCCATCTGCTGACCTCATACCTCAAGCCCAAATGGTTTCGAACGTTGCTCCCGCAGCATCGAGTCTGTCGTCCACACTAGGGAAACAATATCGCCGGTGTAGAAGTCCTCTTCCGCAACACAACTACCCCTAGGGGGTGGAATCGGCGCGCCGAGTTCCGACCCCAAGATATCTACTGTGTCGATGTCCCTGAACAATATAAGCAGCACCAATCAAGGTTCGTCAGGCTGATGTTAACAGCGCAAAAAAGGTCGAAAAGGGAAAGAAGAAACTGAAGGGTGGATTGACATTAGTATACGCTGCGGATGGAGAGGGCGTTGATGAAATCTCCATGGAAGAAACACGTGCACTTTTGCCTCGCTATCTCAAACTTTTATCACGAGCATCTTCCATCCGGAATATGTCCACGTAGCCATTACTCAGTGAGTGAGGAACATGTGACACGCTAGCTAAGTTGGGTGCTGCAGAAAACAAGTACTGCCAAGGTATGTACTAAACTTCGTTTTAAGCATCAATCTTGATGAAGGGAACAATCAGCGAAGGGAACGAAACTTTTAGGGTAGATTTGTCAAGCGACGGCAAGTAGCCAGGGATTGAAAAAGGTGCGGTGAGAAAGGATACTGCACTCCATTTACATTAAACATACATATTCGAGACTTGTTGTTGTCGTTGTTGTTATTGTTGAAACTACTAACTGTCAACTGATACTAATGCGTGCGTGTGTACCCCACACACGTACTCCTCCTCCTGGTGAGACAACGTATCTTCGAACTAGAGAATTCGGCACTTGTGCATCTTAAATTGGTTTCTTCGGTGCACAATCACAATACAGTAAACACAAACAGTAAGTCAATCATCTAATTTTACGTACGTACACTTGAAATGAAACAAATACGTTTCTACTTCTTCACTGAAATCATGTCGTCGAGTATTAAAAGTACGGTACGTTCATCAGCTTGAGTCAACTTTCATTCTATGAAACAGTTGCTCGGAGTTAATGAATATTTCTTTGACGATGACGTGAAGCGACCTGGTTCATTTCGACGACATGACACTATTGAAGCCGTTGAATTGGAGGGGTGTGTTGCAAGAACGGTTGACCTTCCTTCACTTTCTATCAAAATGAAGAGTACAAAAAATGATGATAGATTAACATTAGATAAAGTAAACACCCTTTGTACTCACAAGTGGGTCTTCACAAAATATAGTATCTAACAAGTTCAACTCAACTAGAGTCTTTACAATTTGCTTGTTGGCTCCTGTTGCTTCCGCCTCTTTGCTGCATTATATTGCTCAATTACAAGCTGAACTACATCTGCATGTTTTGCATCATTGCTTGCATCATGGCAGGATTTATGCCTCCCATACCTCCAGCTCCTCCCATCGAGCCCATCATGTTTTCCAGCATGTTCATCATGCTGGGAGGGGGTTGAATGTTGAAATAGATCTTGCCGATTTTCGAGGTATAGGACTGAACGATTTGGACTTTGTAAAATTTATCTAGTTCCCTCTTGAAAGAACGGAGCAGCCACGAGAAAAGAGGTCCAGTTCTAGGGTCCTTCTCACAAATGCGAATGAGCATGCAGCAAAAGATGATGTGGGATGGAGCCTTTCCGTCGTCTTTGCTTACATACGAAGTGGTCAGAGATTCGGCATCCCGGTCCTCGACCTGTTCCAAAAAGGCACGACAGAGGCTGGACGCATCTCTCAGATTCTCAATCGCGCAGAAGCACAATACAGCACGCGTCAAGAGAGCATCACAGTCTGCTGGAGGACAGGTGTGTCCTAGCTTGGTTTCAGCGGCCGTGGGTTTTGGAAGGGTCTTGAGCCACTCAACAATGGCCAAGGGTTCCTCTGCCAGCGCCATGTGGGTTACCGCGTCAGTCTTGAGTTCCATAACTTCATTATCTTCTTCGTCAACGTTTTCGTCGGCACCCTCGGCAACAAGCTGCTGGGACAATTTCCACGACTGCTGCGCCAAGAGTTTCTGGAGATCCAAATTTCCGTATCGAGTCTTTCCCAATTCGGAACTCCATTGGACGCATTTGCGAAGCCAGTCACGCTCCAGTCGATTCAAACGAATTGCTTCAGGTCCGGTCTTTCCATCCATGGCCTTTTCTTGAGCAGTGTGCAGGGTCTTCAACTTTTCCAACAATTCGGGAGTCTCCGGCGTGTGTGTTTCGCGCAAGACACTTGCCAAGAGGGAAGTGAGCTGCGAGGCCACAGAGACTCGGCCCTGCTCTAGAATGGTCAAACTCGCACTGCAGGCCAATTCGATTGCCTCGGCATAGCTCCCAGAGTGGACCTTCTTACGGATTTGAGACTGAGCCAATTGCAAGGCTTCGTAAGCGGTTGCTTCCTCGGCAAGTTTCTCGGGATCCTCCAAGAGCTTTTGCAGCTGTGCGGAAACCGGATCGAGGGCATCGCTTCCCGCTGCAGCGGCCTCTTCTTGTTGCTTCTTGCGAGCTAGGAGTTGTTTGCGACGACGGGCGGCAGCGGCACTCATTTTTGACTTTGACTTCGTTAGAGTTTTCTTTGTAAACCTCTTTTGATCTTTCATCGGCGGTTCCAAGCCTTTTGATTGATGAGAAGGACGAGTACGATAGTCACCTACGTTAGTAATTTACTTCTGGTTTCTAGCCGCTTCAGCAGGATTCCGAGGGACATTCATTTCTGGCCGCATTTTCCAGACACTACATTCTCGCCTGTCATGCAACGGTGAGAGTGGGTTGTCATTTTTGTTGTTGTCTGTTGTTTCACGCGCTTATTTTAATTTAACACGTGGTTAACTCTGGTTAAGTTACCCCAGGAAAATTGTTCGCGCATGTTGAGAGAAAATGCTAGTTTTTCGTTAAATTTCTGAGGAATTTGAAAAAATACTATAAAATATATGCGAGGTACGGTTAACCTTACGAAGTACAGTATTAATTTAAAATATTCATTATTTTTTATCCACCCCAAACTGGCTTAATGTTTGCCCCTCGGCAATACAGAGAAAACAGCAGCACAAGCAACAACACCAGTACGTAGTAGTAGCATACGAGATACTGGCACAGTGAGTCCTAAGGAGGTACTCTTTGGAAGCTATTGCATGCACTGAGATACTACATGATACTCCCGGCGTGGAGGTAGAAGAGGATTGGTTGATTCGGAGGGCAGCATGATACTAGGTGTCTTTATTTGATTGAAAGCAAAAAAGAACAATCAAGAAAAGAAGTGAGCTGAACCGAGCTCTGTATCCTTACAGCAACTCACTACACCACATTGTTGTGACACAGCAGCGCTCCTGGTGTTACTATCTATTGAATCGTATTCTCAGGATTCTCGATTACCGGGTTATTCATTCGCTCACTTGAGATAAGGATACAAGTTCCTCTCACCAAGAATGAATGAATGAATCCATTTACTAGTAAGGTTACCTTGTAGTTTTTCGAGTCGATTCTCTCATCAATCAATTTCCATCCCAGAATTTTCTTTTCCTTTCCCAATCGTTGTGCGCGACTGGATCCTTTTTGAGTCACGCTAATGCGCAAAATTCAAAAAAACCATTTCAAACGGTCTTCGCGCCGATGATACGCTCTAATTGAACGTGTCGCGGAGTAAGCCTCGTGCTCATGTACGAGCATACAACGCTTTTTGTGTGGAATGAATTTGATCACGACGAGATGCACAATTCTCTGTTTTGATGGTTGGAGGGAGAAAGAAAGATCAAGCCTAATACTTTTTGATTCAGACCCGAGCGGCAACAATGGGCGTCACGGTACCCTGCGAAACTTTTGATGTGAAAAGTTGAAAGCAACAGATACGAGGAGAAAGGAAGAATTTTTTCCGACGACTCCTTCAGTTCAAATCAATCCGACGAGAAAACAGTCTTGTTGGTTTGACTGCAGAACTCCAGGCTATTTTCTGGTTGTCGAAGCCAACTTTTCTCGATGGCGGACGTTTCGATTGAAATTGAGAGTGACAACCCTGCCGCGGAGAATGATGCAAGCTGCTCAAACGATGGGTGCGTACAAGTCGCGGTTCGCGTTCGTCCCATGCTTCCATTCGAAGCTGGAAACACGGAATGCATCAGCGTCCATGGCAGAAATAAAGCCGTTCCCAATGTTCTTCAGCTCGGTGGATCTTCCGGACCAAAATTCACCTTTGACCAAGTTTTTGGTACAGAAACACTACAGAGCCAGGTCTACAGCGATCGCGTGGCGCCTCTTGTAGCTAATTGTTTGGAGGGCTACAATGCAACCGTCTTGGCATAGTAAGTGAACGATGCGATCTATGCAATCGAAGAAGCGTTGGATTGATTCATAATCTAATTTGTATCATTTTTGTTCTGCCCTATGCCAGCGGACAAACAGGAAGCGGGAAAACTCATACGATAATGGGTGGGGGAATGTCAACTGCAATGATGCAAGACGAGACGCATCAGGGAGTACTTCCCCGTGCAATACGAAATATATTTGAGGAGTTGCAGAAACAGAACGAGGATGCATCAGAAACCCAAGCCAAACCTGGCAAAAGTAGTACTGATGGTAGTACTGATGAATCTTCTAGTGCTTACGAATATGAGGTGCGCGTGCAATTTTTGGAGATTTACGGAGAAGAAATCCGAGATCTGCTAAATCCTAGACCCCAAACGTCAGACTCAAAACTTTCAATTCGGGATGTTGGGAATGCAGAACCGGAAGTCGTGGGTGCCACCATGCACAAAGTGGACTCTGCAGAAGAGGCTCTCCTCTGCTTCACATCTGGAATGTATCGCAGAGTCACCGCGTCGACCGCCATGAACGAGGGAAGCAGTCGTTCTCATGCAATTCTGTCAGTTGGTTGTAGAACAGTCGACTACGATGGACGAAGAAGAACGGGATACAAAGGAGCACGTTCAATCGAAAACATCACGATTTAATTTCGTCGACTTAGCAGGTTCCGAACGCCAAAAACGGACGCAGGCTACCGGCCAGAGACTGAAGGAAGGTATCGATATCAACAAAGGGCTTTTGGTCCTGGGTAACGTAATTTCAGCTTTAGGTGATCCGCAGAAAAGAGGAAAGACTTTTGTACCGTATCGAGATTCAAAATTGACTCGTCTGTTGAAAGGCAGTTTGGGAGGAAATCACAAGACGCTAATGATTGCGTGCGTATCGCCATCTTCGAGCAACTTGGAGGAGACTCTCAATTGTTTGCGATATGCCAATCGCGCAAAGAATATCCAGAATCACGCAGTTGTCAATTTGGATGCCACTTCTCAATTGGTTGCGGAGTTGAAGGGAAAAATCCAGGGCTTGGCGATGGACTTGGTGAAAGCAAAAACTGGGAAGATAGATGAATGTTCAATACCAATGAGTGTAGTCGAATCATGGGCAAACGGTGGTGACACAGAAGGAGGCGATAATATCTTCTCAAAAAGCACACAATCTACCTTTTCAAGATCTAGTATGTATAAAGATGAACATGAAACACAATCAAAGGTAGAATTACAGCGACTAAGGGCTGAAAACGAATCATTCCGTCTTCAAATTGAATCCCTGGCGGAAGGGAGAGACCCTTCCGATGCTCTACAAGAAGCCTACGTGACAAAATCTAGCGAATACGAACAAGAAATATCACGCCTGAAGTTCGAACTTCAATCAATGAATACCAGTTTATCAAGCCCACATAGAACGAAGTCAACATCATTTCGTCGGCCGGAATCGCTAGAACTTAATAGACTCAAGTCACAGATGTTTGGAAGTATGTCTAGGTCGATTACACTTGATGCGGAAGTAGAGGCCGAGGAAGAGGCTGTGAAAAACTTATCAGAAAAGTATTTAAACCACTCCATGAGTGATGGAGACTTTCCGGAATGTGACAGCTCCTTTGATATTCACAACGAAGACCATTCTATTGGACCTGAAGTATCTGTGGTACTTGACACTGATTTGTTTGCTCTTACGAATACAATTTCAGCAAAAGAATCATTAATTCACCAGCTTCAGGCATCACAAGAAAAATTCGAGTCGATGAGAGAATTTTACGAGGAACGATTACGAGAAATGGGAAGCATCGTGGCAGAAAAAGAGTTAGAAACTGAAAAGTTGATTGAGGAGTTGAAAAAATTGGATGCAGGTCATAGTAAGGGGAAAGAGCTATCCGAAAAACTGAAAGAAAAACAAGCACAAGTAGCCCAGCTAAAAAGAAAGCAAGCAGAGCTTTCTCGACTTACCAATGTAGCCTCAAGGAATGAGTCTCAAATTGCTCGATTGAAAAACGAAGTCCATGATATGAAGCACAAGAAGATCGACCTTCAGAAGCAAATCACCTCTGAACGCAAGAGTCACATCACTGAAGTAAGAAAGATGAAGAAAGAGTCTGTGCAAAAAGACCGAGAATTGAACAAAGCGAAGAGGGAAGTGAACAAAAAGTCGCAAGAAGCTTCAAAGGCTCAGAAAGTTGCAAAGGTGCGACTTGATCAAATAAATCAGTTGAAAGTGAAATACAAGAATACTGAGAAACGCCTGAGAATGAAAACCGTGAAGCAAGGGGTATTGAAAAAAGCAGGACTCGAACCTGTTCTGTTTGGGCGACGGCAATCAAGAGAAACTAACAGACAGAGAAGAACGAAAAGTCTTGACAAAGATGAAGGTACTGATGTGGACAAACTGCGTGATTTCTTCGATCAAAAAGTGGCGGACGTAAGCAGAAGAGAAAACCTAGCTGAAAAGGTAGCTCAGGAATGGGAAGAACATCTCGAGCTAACAATTAAAAAAGAAGAGTGTTTAAGGAATGATCCTGACGACCAAGATGAGTCTGTCCCAGCCCTGGATTCGGCAATCAAATATCGCGAGGAACGTATTCGCCAACTAGCATCGAAGCTCGGAAAGCGAGATAGACGGGATAAACAGGATTCAACGAGTGACGAGACGATCATCTTCAACAAAGAATTCACTGAAATGGCCGGTGTAGAGACTTTGAATGACGGTGCAAAGATGGTTGCGAAAGTGCTTTTCGGCATGGTGGTGCGAGAAAGGCGGAGAATCGCATCTCTGGCCCGAACCGCATCTTCTTTAGATGAGAAAGTTCAAGAGACAGAGTCCGCTCTCGCAGACAAAGAGGCAGCATTCAATGCTTATGTAGGTGAGCAAAGGTTGGACGCGGCTGCATCAGCACAAAATCAACAAGAACATATTTTGTCCCTCATGGAAATGGTGAAAGAAGCGCGAACGGAAGAATCTGAGAGAGATCGGTCTCCACCCAACAAGACAAGGCGACGCCTGACACTCTCTGCTGAGGATGGGAACTCCAGGCTGCTGGTTCTGGCAAATGAACGAATCGAAGTTCTTGAGCATCAATTAAGTGAGACACTGCTTGCACGAGATGCTATAAAAGGACACCAAGAGCGGGAGCAGTCGGCGCTATCGAAGCTCGAAGAAAAAACTAAGGAATGCGAAGATCTTCTGGAAGAAATTGACGGCTTACGTGCTGCACTCCGTCATATCCGGGAACAAGTTGAGGATGATGAATGTCGCATAGCTGACAAGTTAGACAAGATACGACAAACTCCTAGGAAGGCAGTGCAGGATATTGTAAGCGGAGCCTTACAACCATCATCTGCTTCGAGTTCGAACAGACCCAAACGCAGGCGAACCCTTGCGACATCTATGGAAGGGCAATCATTCACGTTTTCACCAGAAAAGATAGAAAGCCAACTGAACGCATCAGCAGATAGTGATAGCGACGACGATGAGGTACCGGACTGGGCAGACGGCATCATGGCGGACCTAGCGATCATTGCGGAAGGAAAAATGCCTCTTTCACTTATGCAATCGCAAGAAGTTCTTGAGGCAGAAGCTAACAATGTCTTCGATCGATTGGCAAACCCAAAAAGCTATACTGGAGTGCAGAAGCAAAGAAATGCGAGTAGAAGTCGCACCACGAAAAAGAATCAAACATTGGATAGTCTAAGCGCTAAAACTACGGACGACAAAAAGAAAAAGAAAGAAGGTCCAACTCTATCAAGAAAGCAGAAAGAGAACAGTTCTAAAGATTCGTCATCTACAGGCCGCACTGTTTTCGATCGTCTTTTGAGTCCTTCAAATCTTACGGGTACGCAAAAACAAAAATTCAACAGAATACAGGACAAGAAAGGCCGCACGCTAGAAAAAGCTATAGAAAATCAACATGTCTCGGTTCGTGGGAGATCACGATCCACGCATTACGACTCTGATCACACCAATGAAGATGAGGCAGATTTTATACTTAATGCTGTACTCTCTCCAGAAACTAAAGGGAGTGATGCATGTGAAAAGAGGAATGAAGTGCACCATTCCAGTAAGGGTGACGACTATTCGCAGCTCAATGTTTTCGAGAGACTTAATAAGACGACAACCCAGGCTTATAAAGAGAAAGTACACACTAATATAGCAGAAAAGATGCTCGACGACATTCTTCTCGATCAAGCTGAGAATGGGGAAGATCATGAGGAAAGTCAAAAATTTGAGCCTCGCACAAAAAGAGTTAAAGAGTACGCAAGTCAAGATGTTTTCGAAAGGTTGCAACGAACAACAACAGAAGCATACGCTATGAAGAAAAGTGCCACTGAGGACGTAAGTATTCCAAATAGTCCGATAAGACGAAAGGACAGTCATTCTGATCATTCTGGCTTGACTCTTTCAGCGAAAAAGAAAATGAATCGGATGTAAGAACACTCTATAATGGAATAATTTGTTCACATCATTTCTATCACTTTTATGTTAGTTTGGCTGAATTCCTTTCTGTGAAAAGATACCGATGTATTCATTTAGGTCAATTTTCACCTGTACCGGAAGCCACTCTGTAAAAATTGAACCGTTTCCCGATGTAGGGCTCGATCGACGAATACGGAACTGGTCGATTCCTGCTTATGCGGCAGGATGAGAGATAAGAATTTTGTTCATCGTTGATCAGATCACTTCGACTCCAAGGCCAAAGACGGAAAACTAGACGGCCACGTAAATTAGATACGTGTATTGCCCCATATTGCCTTTGAATTCAATGACATATCATGAATTGTTGACACGATGAAGATGGTGTTAGAATTGTGCATTTTCAAAAAATGGGAATTATACCCAACTGGGTATCTCCGATTCAGAGGAGTTTTGTTCATCCGAAACGGAAGTAGTTCTTGGACTTGTAACATACCTTGAGTCCATTGAAAAGAGAGGACAATCACCTTCCAGCCATACACATTGTCTTGGAACAACAAGTGTGTTAGATATTTCTGCGGTCCCTACTTGATCATCTCTGCTATTGATTGAGTCATAATTGTCGTCTTCAGCATCGGTCATGGAGTATGCACCAAAACTCTGACCCATCGTCTCGTCCTTATCCCTCGGCCAAACAACACCGGAGTCCAGGTCGATACCTATAAAGTTTGTTGTACTCTCCACGTTTATCAATGGTGTCTCCTTCCAGTCCTATTATTCTTTTACAACTCCGCTTTCCATTGTCCGGGTTTTCCCATATCACCAGATCTCCAACTTGATACATATTGCTCACATCAGAAAGATTTTCTTCATTTTGATCTCCAATGAGTCGTCGCCAGGCCCGACCCCAAGCACCCGTCTGGATAAGCCAAATATCGCCAGCAAACTGAATGGTGGGCAACATACTTGGCCCGAGACTGCATTGTATTATGTAGGGCGAGGTATTTTCGTCCGTGAGCAGATATGATATCGCCATAAAGAGGGGCAGACGCAATCCCAACGCCATCCAAAGGGAGTAGTGCGTGAACGATACATTTCGTCCTGGAAGTCTAGGAAATAGCGACTCAAACAACCTTTCGAGCCTTGGTGAGTTGTTAAGTAAAGAATATAACCCCACTTCCCCTCTGAAAAATTTCCGAATATTCTCTGCGAAATTCAAGTTCGACTTGGGATTTTTGGAGTTGGAGATCCTGGCTTCTCTCTTGCTTCTATTTCTTTCTTTTCTTTCGAGCAAACGGCGTTCAGTTCTCGATGGCGCTCGGGTAGGCTTACTGCCCTTGCTTTGGGACGAAAAGTTTGCTGCCTTGGTTTGACGGAGAAAGGAAAAACGAGTAATCCCTACTCGTGGCAGCGCTGGCCTTTGCTTTGAACTGAGAATCAAGCGATGGTTGGGTTGGAACCCACAGAAAGAGCCTGAGCAAGAATTTGCGTGCCTGAACATATCCGTTGATCTCACCAGGCATCCAATGGTCTCTGCTGTGTGCAGATGCGATGCTGTCCAATATATAGGTTTTCTTGAGTACACCGTATAATGTCAAAAAGATTATCCCACAAGACTCACGAAGAGATGTTGTACCCGCTCTCGTACGTTACTTGTAGCTATTTTGCCGACATTCAAAGTGCACTGGCTCTGGGTCCTTGCTTTCACCTTTTCAGCAGGGTGAAGAGTTGGGTGTGACAACGATGATTGCGGTAAGGTTTACGAGTTCGTATTGTAGTTCATGACTTGTTGTTCTTTCACGATACCGCACGTCTGCAGTGGTACGGGTGTAACCTTACTTGTACGGTACCGTGCTTCAGATTTTGAAAAGCCATTCACAGATCAGCCGACTCAACCGATTAGAGGCAGGAAGGTGCGAATTCCTTTTAGTAGTATTATTACTACTACCGGTATTTTTTTATTATTACTATATTATTACTGTGTACGAAGTAAGTTACTGTACCAGGTAAGTTAACACTTACTTACTCATACGAAGTCAAAAAAAAATACTACGTACTTCTAATACAGTAATACCGGTACGTAGTACCGTACCAGGTAAGGCTTACTATGGTTTACTTGTATTGCGTATTATTGCGGATCCGGACCTTGATCCACTGACTCATCGCTCATCGCTCATTACTCATCACCCTTCATCGGCATCGAAGAGTAAGACTTAAAAACGTTACCTCAAAAAGATTACGAGTGTGAATACTCCGACCTCCTTCGCACTCCTGCTAATTGCGAAGTACAAGGACAAGTAGTACCGTTAGTATTTGCGTTATGCTTCTTGTTGCTCATTACCATGATGTTTTCTCTTTTTTTCTCTCGAAGAAACAGATTTGATCGTACGGTTGCAGCGAACAGTATGGTAAAATTAGGGAGACTATGGTCTTGATTAGAAAGCTTCTCAAAACTAATGGTGCCAGGTGTAATCATGGGTAATGGTGTTCCTTCAAAAAACTGTTTTCAAAGATCCGCAGCCATACCGGTACTCGTAATTTATGGTGAAAGTAATACTTCATGTAATGGTATGAATGACAACCATCAGCCGCTTTAACATCGCTCAATCTTTTTACATTGTCGTATGAGAGACAGATGTCTTCTTCGTCTAAAGATACAATTGAGACAGATGTCTTCGTCGTCTAAAGATACAATCTGGCCCTGGTCTTAAAAAGAAGAATCTAGTTTGTGATTTAGATTAGCAAATTAGGGATATGAAAATTGTGTGATTTATTCCTTGGTTGTTTGGTTTACATGGAGGCAATTTCGGCGGCCAAGTTTTCGGGGGTCATTCCGTACTCCGTCATGACGATGTCACCAGGGGCGGAGAATCCGAACTTGTCAACACCGACAACCTTGCTGGCGTACTTGTACCAGATGTCAGAGACACCGGCTTCCATGGCAATTCGCTTTGTGCACGAGGAAGGAAGAACGGATTCCTTGTATTCGGCAGATTGACGTTCGTAGACCTCAACGCAAGGCATAGAGACGACACGGGCTCCAGGCATATCAGCGGTGGCCTTGAGTGCGTGTTGGACTTCAGATCCGGTGGCGATGACAATGAGGTCAAGGTCTTCGGTTTCCTTCTTGGCAACGTAGGCTCCCTTGAGGGCTCCCTCACGTCGGGCCATGTAGTCCATATCGTTGTTTTGGTCGATGTTTTGACGAGAGAAGATAAGGGCGGTAGGTCCTTCCTTGCGGGTGGCGGAGTGGGCCATGGCGGCAACGGTCTCCTCGGCATCAGCAGGTCGGTAGACATCCAAGTTGGGGATGACACGGAGACCGGAGACGGTCTCAACAGGCTGATGGGTAGGTCCATCCTCACCAACTCCGATAGAATCGTGGGTAAGGATGTAGGAAACAGCTCCCAACTCGGAAAGGGCAGCTACACGGACAGTAGGTCGGAGGTAGTCAACGAAAACCAAGAAAGTGGATCCGGAGACCTTGAAGAGTCCGTGGAAGGCGAATCCGTTCATGATGGATCCCATGGCGTGTTCACGGATACCGAAGTACAAGTTCTTTCCGGAGTAAGTCTTGTCGAAGCCAGATCCGAAGTTTCCTCCCTCGTTGATGTAGTTACGGGTAGATCCGTGAAGATCAGCAGATCCGGAGATGTAGTTGGGGACAAGGCGGGAGATCTCTTGGATGACCTTGTTTCCGGAGACACGGGTGGCTTCGGCATCAGTTCCCATGGCAGCGATTTCCTTGATCATCTCGTCAGCAGGCATGGTGTTGTCGGCAACAGAGTCTTCCAATTGCTTGGCAAGATCAGGGTTGGCCTCCTTCCAGGCGGCTGTAGGTGGTTTGCCATTCGTCGTAGGTGGCCTTGTTCTTCTTCTGCACATCAGCGAAGAAGTCACGAGTTCCTTCGGAGACGTACCACTTCTCTCCTTCAGGGAGACCGATGTTCTTCTTGGCGTTGTCAACGTATGGGACACCGGCTTCTCCGTGAGCAGCGTTGGTTCCCTCGGTTTCTTCCATACCCTTTCCGATGATGGTGTTGCACTTGATGAACTTAGGCTTTCCGTTGTTGGAGGCCTTGGCCGAAGCAATGGCTTCCTGGACGGCATCGAGGTCGTGTCCGTCGATGTCATAGGTCTCCCATCCGTAGGCTTCGTATCTCTTCAAGATATCTTCGGATTGGGTGTATTCGGCCATCTTGTCCAAAGTGACTTCGTTGGCGTCGTACAAGACAATAAGGTTGTCGAGCTTCTCGTGGGCGGCGAAAGCAGCGGCCTCGGCGGAAACTCCCTCTTGGAAGCAACCATCTCCAGCAAGAGCGTAAATGTGGTGGTCGAAGATCTTGTGCTCCTCAGTGTTGTAGACGGCGGCAGCCATCTTCTCGGAAGCGGCCATACCGACGGCGTTGGAGACACCCTGTCCGAGAGGACCGGTGGTGCACTCAATTCCGGGAGTGTTGTGCTCGGAACTGGGGAATTCAGGGTGACCGGGGGTCATGGAGTGGTGTTGACGGAAGTTCTTGACTTCTTCCATAGGAAGGTCAAATCCGGCAAGGTTCAACCAAGAGTAAAGGAACATGGATCCGTGTCCAGCAGAGAGGATGAATCGATCACGGTTGATCCAGGTAGGGTCGGCGGCGTGGTATTGCATTTCCTGTCCGTAAAGGGTGGCTCCAATTTCGGCGGCTCCAAGAGGAAGACCCATGTGTCCAGAGTGGGCAGCGGCAATGGAGTCCATGGCAAGACCACGGGCTTCATTAGCTGCGGTTTGAAGGGCAGTCTTGGTGTCAGCATCGACGGCAGTGGCCTTCAAGAAAGTTGGCTGTCAAGGTATAGGAAATATCACGAACCATTGACAAGAGAACAAGAGAAATTTTGCGTCAGTTGTTATGAAAATAAAGTCATTCCGGCTCCATTCCTATTTTGTATCACCATCTATCGTTCGTAGAGCAATGTACATCGTGAATCACACAATCATTCAACTAAAGATAAGCTGAATCATCTACATGGTCTGCGGCGCTGCATCGTACTCTGTAGTGAAATTGTCGACGGGATTGTCGACGCAAAACTCCCAATCTACACACCTGGGCAACACGGCCAACATTCAACTTAGGGGCGCTGAAGGCATTGACGCTGGAAGCGGCAATAGCGACGGCAGCAAGGGCAAAAGAGGAGAACTTCATGGTTGCTTATTGAAGGGTGGTTTTTCAACACTCTCTTTTTCTTATTGTGTGCTCAAGAGAAGCTCGAAGGGTGGAATCTTTCCCTGTTTTCCTAAATCAAACGACGTGACAACTCGAAAAAGGACTGGAGCGACTGACGTTTGAGTGAAGCTTACGTCGTCGTTGCTGGTAGTAAAGTACCACTTCGAAGCGGTTGTTCGACTCATTTTAGGGGCAGGGTAACCTTATGTCTGTACATTGTATGTAGCGCGCAATGCCCAGATGTTTTCGGGTGGGCAAACGAATGGCACCGCGTACGTACGTCACAAAAGATTCTCGTTACGTGTGAAATCTTGAAACATGTATTTTCGAGAACCACAATCTTCGTAAATCCGACAGTGTTGTTCGTGACTCAACAATCCCGGCTAATGAATCACTCAGGAACAGGGGAGGTTTTACCGGTAACCTTACCGGTAAAATGGGAGCAGTAGATTCATTCATTTTTTCTTTCCAATCACTATGTACAAGTTCAGGTAAGTGCAGGTAACCTTACACGTTTAGAGAAGCCCAAAGAAGAATGATTGAGAATCAATCAATCACCTTGCCGGTATCTCTCAACGAATTAACCTTACGAACGTAGAACAATACCATCTCAATCAAGCATCACACAGTGTTAAGATCTCAAAAAAAGAGAAGTCTGTGGAATGAAATGAGTCGGACGAATCAATCTTCAATCGACACTAAGCCGAACTGGTACATTCTAAAATAAGGTTTACTTCGTACGAAGTAAGGTCTTACTTCGTAATGAACTCACCCGTAAGCCTTATTTCTTGTTTTCCTTCCCGTTGTGATAAGAATTTGGAACAAACCCTTCGTTCCCGAGACGACTCGGGACAGGCTTTAGTTGTTCGTCAAAACTTTCAACGAAAAGATAAGGTGAGCTGCTCACTGCCCTACGGTAAACCTTACCTGACTTCGAACACAGAAAGACTAAGTCGTACTAATTGTCACATCCCGAGACGGAACTGAAAACAAACAACAAACAGAAGATCGAGCCTATCGAACAATACTCAGAAGTGAAGGCTAGCTCGGCAGATAGGTTCTTTTCTTGGATCAATCTGACTGCTCTGGACAATTCTATTGCGAAAGTTTAGAGAGTGAGACGGATTCGATCGATATGATGGAAAACAAGATTGCAGAAAAATAGAATACTCGTACCGCGTACCATCAGTCGTGTTCGTTATCGTTTCATTCCGATTCGATCCCGTGGAGGCACAAGAAAACTATAGAAAGTTGTCAAGCGTCAAGCTCACTGACTAGGACGATTACGACGATGACGATGGAATGGGAGGTCGAGAATGAGGAGGAATTCGAGCCGAACAAGGAAAACGGTTCGTTGCAACACGACAACAACAATACGCTGGAAGCTACGATAGATCTCTTGGAAAAGACGACCCAAAGTGGCGGCACCGGTGGTCTTTGCACAGATTCTCAGCACCTTCATTCCTTTTGGAGCGTTCCATTCCTCATGCTGCCAATCTACACGTGCGCGGGATGTGAGGGGAAACTGCAACCCTATATGCGTGGTGGTACGTCGTCGATAGCGGCCGCCGTAAAATGTCAGGCCTGTGGCGTCTATGCGCATCGAAAATGCGCCTTTTCGAAGCACATCAAGTGGCACAGAAAGTGTTCTTCGGTGGTGCAAAACGAGCGCACCAATGGCGGTGCTTTTGGCGAAAATTCCGGTGGTGCAATTTCGGAAATTATCGATGATGCAAGGACCGAACATGACAACAAGAACTCCTCCCATATTGTACCGGATCATTTGTCGGAGACGGAGGAAGGCGATCAATATACTCATTTTTTAATAGCAGACGATACCAGCAGCCGCGCTTCATCCAGTGTGAACTTTTTGGAATCGATCTTCCGTCGTTCAGGTGATCAACATACTCAACATTCGGTTGCCGACGATACCAGCAGTCATGTTTCATCGAGTGCGAACTTCCTGGAATCGATCTTCCGTCGTTCGTCCGGACCAACAAGAGAAGTACTCGATAAGCCGAAAATACCTGCTTTGAGAGTTTCGGCATCGGTGGACAACACTTTTCGTACTGGGGGGAGAACGAGAGATGTTCAACGCACAAAAGCTAATTTTCCCTTCTTATCATCGGTGAGTCTCCTTCCCTCGCACAACAAAACCGAAAGCCGATTGAACGCGCTCCAGAAATGCAAAACCTGGGACGGAGTCATCGAAACACCACATCCTATCGAAAGCGAAGATTCAGACTTCGATTCTACAGTCGAACTAAAAAATAGTAGCGTCGAGGACGATGGAGATGAAAAACAAACGGACAAACATGTAGAGGATGACACAAACACAGACGATACCACGGGCGAAACAACAGCAACTCAGCTTCATTTTGCGGAGAAAAATTACGGGGACGAAGACGGAAAGGATGGCAGAAACACAAACGACACCGATGGCGAAACAAAAGCTCCGCTTCATTTTGCCAGCCACGGTTTTCGAATGGTTTCCCAGGTACTGCAAGAAAATATCGTCGCAAATTTTAGCCGATTGATTCCGAAGGACGATTCAAATAAAGAAGTAGACACGGCCGAAATCAATAACGAATCCGATACAGAAAAAGAAAATCCGTTGCCAACGACTGATTCTGCGTCGGCAAGCACTGAAAGTCCCCCGAACAAAAAAATGAAAGCAGAAGCGGATAATTCGCAAGCTCGTAGTCTCTTGGAGACATCGGAGCCCGAGCAGGATTCAATTGTGGATCGAAAACGACTTGGTCTTGCCACCGTGGCTGGGTCGATTGTGGGTGGAGTAGTGGGCGTTGGGCTTGCAGGACCAGTTGGAGGCATGATTGGGGTAAAGTGTGGGCAAACGGCAGGAATGTTGGGCTTGCTACTCGAGGGTTCGGTCACGGCTTCGGTTTGGGCATCGGGCATCACTGCTGGAATCGCTGCGGGTCAACGCATCCAAGAAAGACACGAGACCCACGTCCTTGCTCTCGGAGAGGGCACGAAGCAACGCGTGTTGTTGATGGTTCGTCCTACTATTCAACCTCCTGAACCAGTATGGGATGAAATTTACCAAAAAGCAAGGAAGAGTTACGTTGGCGGCAACTCTGGGCTTGTAAATCGACTCATTCCCAACGAAAGTGATGCAGCGAAACGAGAACGATACGAAAGGGAGGTCGATATTGTCGAAACTGGGGAAGATGAATTAGCCATTGGCGATAAGGTTCTGTTACTGGTAAGCCGAATTTTGAGCAACAAAAACAGCCTTCCCGGTCACGTGTATAGAAAATTGATTGAAGCCTTCCGACGTAGATCTGGTGAACTCGACTTACAAGATTTATATAGGAATAAGCATGAGCAAAAAAAAGATGATGAGAGCACAGTTGCCCCGGAAAATGGAGATGAACAAGTGGAAGACGAACAATTTTCACGACTCCACCAGCGACGGCGAGATACACATGCAGTTATCAAGTACGTTACAACTAGCCTCTTGCTTACACGTCCTGGGTTCGGTCATTCAGCTTCGTTCACGGAAAAAACCGCAACCGCTGTGGAAAGTTTGGTGTTTGGAGAAATTTACGACTTGGTCATGGAAGAAATTGAAATGGAACATCAAGACCAAGACGATGTACTTCTGGAGAAAATTGCAGATTTTGAACGAAGACAAGGTCAAGGCGGGGACCCGACGGAAATTCCTGAAGGTTCCAAATTTGGATACAAATCATACATATCAGAAAGTGCACTCGAAGCCTTGCATTGTTTGCCCCAAGCACACTCTGCGGTTGACAAGCTACGGTATTGCGTCATCTTTCTGGAACAAATCTCCGAGAAATTTTCGAACACGGCAGTGAAATCGGTGATGGGTGCTGATTCATTGCTAAAGATGGTTTGTCAACACATTTTGCTAGCGAAAGTTATCGGAATCAATTCCCAGATTGCGTTTCTGGAAGAATTTGCTCGTGACGAACAATTGTTGAGGGGGCGAGAAGGCTATGCTTTGGTGACCCTTCAGGCGTCTCTGCATTTTCTCAATTCTAGTACAGATTTCGAATCTGACATCTTCGGTGAGGATTCCGATTAATTAGAATAAATTCATTTGACTTACGTTTCTACCTGCTTCGAGTTAAAAGGCATTCTGGGTACTCGTCAACTACTCCTCCGAGGAAACTAGACTTCCGCTTGGACCACCCCCTTTCGGACAGTTGAATTAATTAGGTGAATATGAAAGTAATAACATAAAACAGAATTTGTGTCTGATTTTTACATTCTGGTGGTTCCCTACAAAGAGCACTGTGTGGCTACCAACCACAGGTAGATCTGGAACGACTTGCTTAATGTCAGATGTTCCGCTTGCCAATAAAGACTGATTTTTTACTTTACTCTAAATAAATTCTGGAAGAGTAACATATTCTATTACTAGTACTATGCAAATTGAACTTACACTTCCTAGTACTATGAGAAGAACAGATGAATTAAAATATCTCGGCAAGAGGTACAACTCTGCTTTAGCTCTGCCACCTTCTTGTCTTCCTTAACTTGTTTGATGAGATTGATGGCTGTTTCATTTCCAGCATTTATCATCAGAAAAAAAAGAAGGAAAGAATGAACGTAGTTGTAAATCCAGAGATTATTTACTAGTTGAGTGCACTTACTACTCATTCAGTTCAAAAACATGCAATTGGAAATTGGATTTTTTGTTATGTGCCACATGCAATGTCACAATATTGCACTCACATGAAGGGTCCAACTATTGATAAACTCATGAATCATATGTGCGCACAGTGATTTTGCAGCAATCTTCAATGTGTTCTCACTCCAAACAATTTTGTTCCCAAGCAGAACATTTGAACCATAACACAGGTGGAGTATTCGTCTAAATCCCACAGAAGTTTTATCTGTTTCAACAAGAGAGGGTTTCACTTTTGTGCTCTTAGTACTATCCCCTGCTGCTAGCTACTACCACCACAATCCGAGAACCTCCTCCTGTCATATGGTTTTGTTTGTGCTAAAAATAATAATACTCAATAAGCCATTGATAAGTCTAACTCAAGACTTTCCCCCCTCTATCTGGATAGTGGTGGGTTCACTGGAATGCAGTCCAACCGCAGCTGGCTGCTTCTTGGGTTGTACGTAGTACGAATTATGAAAAAATAATGTTTGATACGTGGTACATACGTACTGCAGCAACTCGTCTGTTTTCGTCCGTACCCGATGTGAAAATCATTTCCTGCGCCACGAAAATGCTGGATCTTCCATCGGACAAACTCGACAAAAAATCTGAATTCCATGTCACAGGACCCAACAACTTCCGTGAAGGAGAACAAAAACACCGTTTTATCGTTCCTTCGACCGAAGTGCACCGGGTTTTTCATTACTGTATTTTACTTTCCTTGCTTCCCTCCCAATTATTTCCAATCCCACCATGGCTTCGTTCGGATTGGGAAACCCCAACGCCGCTGCGGCTCCAACGGGCCCCGTGGACGTTGCGACTATTTTTTCCGCGGCTTCCGAAGGAAACCTGGCCCTCCTCCAGTCGTCCATGACCGAGCTGAATCACGCCGCGATGACGCCGGACGAAAACGGCTACACGTTGTTGCACGCTGCCTCCTCCTACAGTCAACTCGGCGTCATGAAGTTCCTCCTGGACAACCTCGACCGAAACAATCCCGGCTGCACCGCCTTTGTCAACGCCGGCGACAACGATGGCGACACGGCCTTTCACTACGCCGGAAGCGCCGACGCGGCCCGCCTGCTGGTAGAAGACGGTAGGATCGACACGAAAAAGGTCAATGGCCAGGGCAAGACTGCTCTGCAGGCCAAGCAGGAGGAGCTGAACGAAATGATGCAGGACGAGGACATCGAAGACGACGACGAAGACGTCGAGATTGCCCAGAAGTTGATTGCATACCTGTCGAGTCTGCCGTAATCGAAGACGGGGTCAAATAAATGACAACGTGAAACGAAACAAAATTCATTTGAATCGGATCGATCCACGAGAAGTGACTCTTCTTCGGTGACGTTCCGTTGTCGCGTTCGTCTACGACAACCGGTAGAAAAGAAAAACAAATCACCGAATTCACCCCACAACGAATATTGCAAAACGACCAGATAGACTCGTCGCGACGAAACAGACTATAGAGAAAAGTGCGCTTTGTGGCACGAGAAAGGAAGCAAAGCCAAGCGCAACCAATTTTGTGGGAGTAAACCCGAAGGGAACGGAACGAAACGAAACGCTGGAACACGGAAACGTTCATTGTTCTTCCCCGTCGGCATGCTGATACGATACGACCACCACGCGTGTCCAATCTCGAGTATGCATCGGTCACAATGACGATCATTCCACGGTCACAGGATTCAAACTGGAGACTGAATGTGCCCGTGTAATGAATTCCGATCATTCACCACAACTAAGAGAAGGTTAAACTAAATCTAGGATACGTATTAAAACAGCAACGACTATTGCAATCACTCGATTTTCCGCTCTCGTTCCAAAGGCCTTGCGACGAGAAATGGGCTTCTGGTCCAGCGAAGGAGGAGCAGAAACTGCAGCAACATGCTGCGTGTTTCTGTTCTCCTTACCGGTCGGTTCCTGTGTTGCGTTGGGGATCAAAACGGCCTGGATCACGAGTTTCCAGCGATCAGTATGGGAAATACCGAGACTTGTGCCGGATCAATCATCAATCGACACATTCGAGGTTCCATATGCTTGACTTGCCGATGGATTCATTCGTAGAATGCGAATGCGAACGCGAATGCGAATATGACGTGTCGGGAGAAGCGGATTTCGTTGGCCGAAGAATGCAAGAAGCAGGAAGTATGTTGGCTTTCGAGGAAGGAATCGATGTTTGCGGAAGAACAAAAGAGGAGGATTCGTGCGCGACGAGAACTGCAAGGGACGGTGAGGACTGCGAGTACGCGTGTAGTAGAAGAACGATCGAAAAATGCATAGAGTCGATCGCAAGCGCTTCCAAAACGAAATCAAAACGCTTGCTTCGGATGGCCATGGTTGGAAATCGCTCCGTCCATCTCAAAAAGACGAGAAAGATGTGGTTGTTGAGATGGGTGCGAGGAATGCCGCGAAGCAGCAAGACTGACTTCACAGTCGCAATCTTGCAGTACGTGCGTAGTTGCGTCCCGGTAGAAAATACAGCAAATGCGAGAGGGGAGGAACAACCTTGCACAATGTGGAGCTCGAGACTCGAATTCCGAAGCGATGCAACCGAGGGTTGCTTCTCTCACTGTTCCTGCTTCCGCTTCTGCTGTTAGTACTAGTACTGCAACAGCGTGATCGTTTCCAACCTCGAGCTACCGACACCATCGAGGCTCGCAATGCCGTACAGTACATGCTGTACTACGGAATTCCTATCAGCCGAGTCCCGGTCCCACATCCCCAGCACTCATTTCTACGAGAGTGGGGTGTCAGCTGTTAGGAATTCCTTATTACTGTTTATATTAGCATTGCACCGTATTGAGTCTGCGGGAAATCATATTTTCCTACAGTTGGTCCTCCAAAAAACATGTGTTGAGGGAATGGAAACTACGTTTAAGGGAAAAAAATGAAGAAATTCCCGTAGAAGCAAAAAACGCTCCCGTAGAAGAAAAAACGCTCCCTTAGAAGCAAAAAACGCTCCCGTAGAAGAAAAAACGCTCCCGCAGAAGCAAAAAACAAAAAAAATTCCCGCAGCCACCTATTTCAAAATTGGTGGCTGCGGGAATTTTTTTCATTTCCCTCAGCTGAAGGAATTTTTTTTGCTTCTGCGGGAGCGTTTTTTGCTTCTACGAGAGCCTTTTGAATGCTGAGGGAACGTTCTTAAATGCTGCGGGAACGTTTTTAACGCTGAGGGAATATTTTTAACGCTGCGGGAATGGTTAAATGTAGTAGCACGCATTTCACGAGTGGTCCATTTATGAAGATATTTCACCTCGATATTATGGAATTATGCTACTTACCGTAGGGGTATGGTCATTGTGTACGATTTGTACTATAACCAGATACCCAGCCCCTGCAGTTAGTTCACAAGAAGCGAGCGAGTTTAGCGAGCGCATGGATCAACGATCAAGTAGAGTACTACAGCGTACAGCGCGTACGCTACAGTACTGGTGCTACAGGTGTCGGGTGTCAGTAAGAGGTATGGTCAGTACGTTCAATTAAGTACTAGACCTACGTACCCTGACCCTTTACCGACGTACGAATCAGCGATACGATACGGAATAATTATTCGGAGCTCCATCCGGAAAGCTCTCACTCTTTGGAATACTCAAGCCTTGATTCAATTTATTTAAGCTTACTCCACTGTATTTAAGCTTGATCCAGCGTATTTAAGCTTGATCCAGCGTATTTAGGCTTGCTCCAATTTTTTATACGCTGATCCAGTTTTTTCCGAACTTTCCTTCAGTCTGCCGGATTTTTTTTTTTTCCCGCAGCCACCAATTTCGTTTTTGGTGGCTGCGGGAATTTTTTTTTTTCCCTCAGCTGCAGGAGTTTTTCATTTTTAGGGAGAAACGGTAATTCTTGAAGGAAAATTTTTACAATCGGGAATTTATTTTTTTTGCTTCTGCGGGAATTTCTTCATTTTATTCCCTTAAATGATGTAGTTTCGATTCCCTCAACACATGTTTTTTGGAGGACGAACTGTAGAAAAATATGATTTCCCGCAGACTCATTTTATTATTATTTTTTCTATTTTTTTTAAAACTAGTAGTAGTATGATTTTTTTTGAAGAGAGAAGTACCGGTACGTAAGATCTTACCCATTCGTACTGCGTTTCTACGACTCATCACAATCACAATCGCGGCAAGCAATACTACGGAATTCCTATCAGCTGTCCCCCCTCCAGTTTTAAAAGAAGAAAAAAAAGCTTTTTTGTGTCGATTTGACGTAAACTCCAGAAAACTCTGTAGTACAAATTTCTACGTAATTTAGTGTAGGCTCCAGTCTTCTTCTTTTTTGACACCCACACACCACTCCTTCTCATTTCGACCCGGACCATGGTGGTTGCCCAAATCCCCTTACTGTACAGCACAGTAGGATACGACTAGTCTTGGTTCGACGGAGAGCGTTTTTGATTTGCCAAGACCAGCTGTCTCTGAACTTACAAGTACTATCAAAATCGTTCCGTTCCATCGGGTTGCCGACCGGCCTAGCCTCTCGATCATTGCCAAGCCCATTCGAATGGCGGGACTCACTCCATAAGGTTACCCACAGTTTTGATTTTTGCCGATGGGTTTCGTAGGAGTACGTACGTGCGTACGTACCTACGTGTAAACTGAGTTCGAATTCCTACGCGAGGTGGTCGGAGGAAAAATTAATAAGTACGAGGAAGAAGTACCAGGTACAACTAGTAGTAACTTCATTCGTAGAAATACGGTAATCAAAAAATAAGTAAGAATTCTGGAAGTGTGACTGAAATACGGCACGAACAAAAGGGCATAGGATGGATCCGAACTTCATAGAAGTTGATAGTGTGTGATCGAATCAAGATATATACCTGGAGCAAGACTGACTCTTGAATTCTGGTGGGTGAAAGCACGAGTACGAACAAGTATAGTTACAAGTACAAGTACAGCATGGATGCAGGTAGTGGGAATACCCTAGTACAAGCTACATTGCCGTGATTGTTTTGTCATTGGATTGCTCGATGATTGCACGAAGGATTGTTCTTCCTAGTATCGCATGGATGCGGGAAGGCAGGCATTGTGATATGGAGTGCTTCCTTCCTTCCTTCCTTCCTTCCAAACAGCTGGTCGATCGTTCTTCTCACAATTTTCCACCCATGCTATTCCGAATCCCCAAGAATCTCCCATTGTAGCTCAACTCTCAACTTATTGCATTCAGACACGAACGAACCGGTTTTGTTCTCTCCGGCATTCACGGGCATCGCTCCAAGCAAAGCATAGCATAGCATCGCCAAGCACAGCACCGCATTGCATCGCATCGCATCGCAACCATGGTGAGACCCTCGCGAAGATCCAAGTGCAAATCCAGGTCCAAGTCCAGATCCCAACCAAGAAGCCGAGCGACGAGATCCCAGAGCATCACGGACTCGCTCCCCCATCCACCTCTGTACTGCAATCCCAAAACCAAACACAAGACCAGGACTACTAATACTACTACAACTGCTGCTGCTGCTGCTGCTGCTAGTACTGCTACGAAGAACCCCAAGAGCAGCAGCACCAACGATAGCAACAACCGATCGACTCACAAAACCACCACACAGCTTCGTCGCCGTTGGAATCCTCCGCCCGCGGAAGAGTCGTGCGGTGATTTCCCTTTTTCCAAGAACGAGGCACTTCCCGTTGATCTCGAGGGCTCACAGCACCAACAGCAACAGCAACAACAACAGCAGCAGCAGCAGCAGCTCTCCGTCTCGTGGTCCTCTCTGTCCCTGCTGTGGCCCCATTCTTCCTTCTCGTCGTCCCTCTCGTCGCTGCCAATGACATCCCCTTCTCGCCCGGCTTCCCCGGACGTCTTTGTGGACGCGGACGGGAAGTTGGACGGGAACGTCGACCCAGACGATTCCTTTCGGGTCGCTACTCCCAAGACCCCCTCCTCGGTGTGCACTGCCGAAACGCACCTCGTCATGACGCCCGAGAGCAGCATTGCTTCGGTGGTGTCTGCCGGTAGTCCCAATGCGAGTCCGAATGCGAGTCCGAATGCGAGTCCGAATGCGAGTCCGAGTGAACTTCTCGCTTTGTCTCCCTCCTTCTTTGCTGCTTCCACCACACTCTCTCCCGGAAATCCGAACCCGAACGATGCCTCGTACGGGGGCTACGGGACGATGGCAATGGAAATGGTGACCACCAGCACCGGCACCGGCACCGGCACCGGCACAAGCACGGTTCCCGTTGCCACCCCCACGATCCACCAAGCCTCGACATCAATCCCGAGCAATACCACGCCCTCCGGGCACCACCAGTACCAGTACCAGCATCAGTACCAGCAGCAGTGGCAGCATCCAGAAAAGCATTCCCCACCGTACTCCTCAAAGAAAAAGGCACCAAGCAAGCGCCGCCTCTCCCTCGAAGACCTGCTGCTCGCACGCGAGAGCAGCAGCAACCACAACTACTACGACGAAAATCACAACAGCAGCAGCAGCAGCAGCATCTGCCTCCCCGTTTCGCCCCTCCCCGATCCCCATCACGATTCCTTCCATTCCTCGTATTGCACGCTCGGTAGCAGCAGCAATGCCAGCAGCAGCAATGCCGGCAACTTTGGCAGCTATCGCGGCAGCAGCAACGGCAACGGCAACGGCAACGGCAACGGCAACACCAGCAAGCAAAACAAGGCCAAGACGGAGCTCTGCCTGCACTTTGTGGCGGGCAATCCCTGCCCCTTTGGCGCCGGCTGCACCTACGCTCACGGAGAGCACGAACTCCAGACGAAGACCCTCCTGGACCTACACCACGGTGGGCTCATCGACGATGCGGCCACCTACCGGATCAAGCCATGCTTTTCGCACGTGGCCATGGGATCCTGGTGAGTTGAGTTGAGTATTGTATTGTATTATATTGTACTGGGTTTGTCGCATCGTGATTGTGACTGCCATTGTGCGTGTGTGTGTGTGTGTTGGTTGATTGGTTGGTTGCATCTTGTTTGGAACGCCACATCTATCCTTCGTTCGGTATACTAGTATTCATTTTCAATCTTGTGTCGTTCATTTCATTCCTCTGCTCACTCTTGCTTTGTGTTTGTTCCATTTCTATGCATCCTTCACGTTAAACTCACCGCACCAACCTTGCTCTGCGCAACACGACACAACGCAACACAAACCCCACAGTCCTTTTGGAAAACGCTGCGCCTGCCTGCACGATCCCCGGGTGGCAGGAGACGCCCGAAACAAGTCCTGGCTTCCCATCACCGAGACACAGGGAAACAACATCGTCACCGACATCAACGTCGAAGGCCTGCACCAGAAACAACGATTCGTCATTCTCTACGGAAATCCCTTTGTCGGCGGACCCCAGTTCGAGGCCCTCCAGCTGGCGGCCTTTGGCAACGCTTCGAACAATCGCGATCACCGGAATATCGGGAGCAGGAACAACAACAGCAACAACAGCAGCAACAACAGCAATATCATCCCCATTCGCAACATCACCCCAACCCCAACCACCACCACCACCAACCCGAGCATCGATTGCAGCGACGACTACGACTACGACTACCACTACGACTACGACGACTACGACTACCACTGGAACGATCTCTACAATCTCGTAGCCAACACTTCCGTCGTCAGCGGCAGCAACGGAGGTTACCACTCCGACGATCGCAACGGCGGTTTTCGTGGAAGCACCCGACGCAGGCCCCACCACGATCGCCGCGGGAGCAGGGGCGGACCCCTTCTGTCGGAGGCCCACAAGCTCTCCATCGCCCTCGCGATGCGCGGAACCAGCCACCGATGGATGTACAAGTACCGGCCCACCCACGTCATTCTCGGAGAAATGTGCATGGTCCTCGACAAGCGGGCCTTTCGGTTGGTACACGCACCGCAGCAGAACCAGAATGCGAACGGGAATGCAAACGCGAACGGGAATGCAAACGGGGACGCTCCCTGTGCGGAACCCATTCCCCTCTCCCGGTACAGGGCCGGGAATCCCTCCCACTGCCTCGTTCGGGAGATCGCCTTTGGGCCCGACCAAGATCCGTCCGTGCGTCCGGTACGTGCTTTCAATACCCCTCCTACTACTAGTTAGACTCTTGACAAACACTCTGGGCACGATTTGTCATAACCTTACCCCAGTTATGCTGTTCGCACACCCGCACTCACACCCATCGGACGTCTCCATTGCTTGCTCTTTCTCCTGCCTTTTACACGATACCTCGATTACCTGAATGGAATGGAATGGAATGCACTGCAAATGAAATGGGATGCTTCCACCGCCTACAGGTTGCCCTGTGGTTCAACATCCCCGAGGACCAGGTCACCGAATGCACCATGAACCAGCAAAAGCGCTATCGCTGGCGCAAGAAGCAAAAACCGAACCAATCCGTACCTGCTGCAGGGAGCAACACGACCCAGGACAATCGCTTCCAGAAGCTGGTCCAGCCGCTCTCCCCCTTTGACTACCGCGACTCCTTCCCCATCATCCGCCCCATGGACCGCGACGCCTTTGCGCTGGTGACCAGCATCCTAGAGCACCGCTGCGAAACGATCCGGGCCGAAAAGATCACCTCCATCAGCGAGCGCTTCGCGGCCCTCGAAGCCGTCGCCGCGAAACACGCGCAACTCGAGCGGCGATTCAACAACCTCAAGCGCCACTGGAGTGTCTGGAACTATCCGGGGATCGCCGGCCGTCCACCCATCGACCAGAACACTCCCGTGCCACCGGTGGACGCGGAGTACGTTCCCGGGAGCAACGCTCTCGAGGGGGAGAGCGATGCCGGGGACAACCTTGGCGGCTGCGGGAACCAAGCCAAGCGGATGTGGGGGTCCTTTCTCTCGACCCTGGTCGAAATCAGAGGCGACAATGGAGAGCACGGAACCACCGGCAGGAATCAGTATCTCTATGGGACAGCAGAAGAATCACTCATCACAACTCCATCTCTGAAGAGCGGTCGCTGCGGCTCCGGTGAAAGCGCCGACGACGAATCCGCGGATCGAAAACAGCGTCTTTCGATCTTTGTGCGACTGGGCCGTGGTGAAAGCATCAACACCACGAACCGCACTCTGCCCCACATCACCGCAAAGGACCGCCGAGTTGGAACCACCACCGGCAGCAAGAGCAGCCAGGTCGACGGACAAAAAACTGCCCGCGACCATAGCCAACCGAAAGAGTCGTACTTGCGCCAAAGCGAACGCTGCTGGAAAAGCCTGCTTCTCCCAACCAATGGGATGGCGGCAAGTGAATGGGACATCGTCATGGATCACTTTACAAACTACTCTCGATCGAAAAAGGTACTGGACATCCTTCAACAATGAAGGAAGCCGTCGAGAGATACCGTGCACACCGCCGGTGCGGTACGATCGCATTCCAAACAGACCCCAATGGCGGTAGATTGTTCCTCGAGATGAACACGATGCAGTGCCATCGTTATGGCGAACTTGAATGCGTACCGCACATGATACTACAGTCCATAGATTTTAAAGCCATACTGTAACATTCTTCATGATCTATTTGTTCTTATTGCTATACGTGCTTGTAGCGTCAATATCGTTCAATAAATGATATTAAGATTGACTCCTGTGTGTTTCTAATATTATTATTATATAATATATTAATGATATTTGCAATGGTATTTATTCGTACAACAGCTATCTCCGAGGAGGCAACCAACTCGTCTCCATCCATCATTTTTTTCAATGCAAAGAGATCCCCCCGCTCGCCGCGTAGGCCAGAAACAGGCAGGCAATGCCCCCCGCGATGTAGAGGGGATCGTCGCCGCCGATCCGGAGGAACCCGGGCCTTTCTCTCCGAAACCCGCCCCCGGCTCCCTGCACCATGCGGTCCTCTTCCGCGTCGACGTCCCTGGGATTCAGCAGGAGTCGTTCCAGGATCCCCAGCGCCGAGGATTTCATTTCCTTCCGCCGGCGGAGTTCGTAGTCGTCCGCTCCGCCAAAGATTCCGTTGTTCCCGCTCACGTTCGCGCAGCTCTCGATCACCGATACGCATTCGGCAATGCTCCCGCCCCGGTTCATGACCTCCGCGAGGTCGTCCAGGCAACCCAGGTGAAGCCGGAGTTGGGTCATGGTGTATCCCATGGCGAATCGTATCCTGGCAAAATAGAAACAAAACGGAGACACGGTGAGTTGGTCTCGACCTCCGCATGGTTCATCCGGTCCGATCCGAGACCATTGCTTGTTGCGTTGCGTTGCGTTGTGTTGCGTTGCTTACCTGTTTTCCTTGTCGCGTTCCGAGAGTTCGGGTTCGGCGTTGGCGAGAATCTGCTGGAGCTGATTGATGTCCGCGAGGCCACCTTCCGCGTATCCAAAGGAAATGATTTCGGCGCACACCCCCGCGCAGCTGACCACCGCCAGTTGGTCGACGGTCCCGTGATCGAACCCGCGGTACGGCCAGGAATTCCTCGGCTGGTTCTCGGTGGCGATCTTGAGGAACGGATCGTCCCGGTAGTTCTTGGCGTTTCGAAACACGGATCGCGTCTCCAGATCCGTCGCTCCGCTTCCCTCGGGACTGAAGAACGGCGCGTCGTTGGTGCGGGGTCTCGGCCTCTCGTCGGCCCGCGCGGGAGGCGGTCCGGTCGAATCCCAGCATCCGGGCCCTGTCCCTCCCGACGTCCTTGTCGCTCAGGGGATAAAATTCCACGGCGTTTTTGACCGCGTTGGTGGAGTACCCCGCGATGGGGTATCCGAGCAGGTGGGCCATCAGAAAGTGACCGGCCTCGTGCTGAACCATCCGTTTGCGATAGACGGGAAAGATCTGGCGCTGCACCGACACGAGAAATGCCTGCAACTTTTCGGTCGAACCAATGCCAAAGCCCACCAAGGCACTGAATGGGAAGAGCGCAAGGGGCGTGCGTGTGCCACACGCGAAGAACAATTCGGTGAGAAACTCCGAGAACGGCAATGCCTTTTGTTCTCACCCGGCACGATCGGACCATTATCGCAATCGTTATCCCAATCGCAATCGCATCGCAACTTACAGCGGGGCGAACGAGAGAATCCACACGACGGCGAATCGGAAAATCTCCGGCCCGGGCAGGTTCTCGTTGGCCACGATGGCGCTCAGACTGGACGCCACGAACGTCCCAAAGACGGCGGCCGACGCTCGGTCCGCATCGCGATCCCCGTTCGTGTCGATCAGATCAAAGATTCCGTATTTCTTGTTCCGCACCTTGGTCTGGATCGCCAGGTCTCCGTCGGATATCGATCTGTCGGACAGACCGACCGGGATGCGAATGGATCCGAACAGGGGCCGTTTGGAGTTGGAGCTCTCGTCGTCGGCATCGGCATCGGCATCCAGAAAGAGGGCGCGTTCCAACAACCTCCGAGCAGCCGTTCCCGTCTCGCAGTCGTTTAATTGCCGGAGCACCGTCTCGTCGATTCGGGTGCGGGGCGACGCTGTTTCGTTCGGTTTCGTCGCGACCGTTGCGGCTGGATCTCCGGATTCGAGCGACGTTCGACGAGCTCTTGCGGTCCTGCCACCGAAGTTCGGAGACCTCGTTCGAGGAAAAGACTTCGACGGGTCGAAACCGACGACCGTGGTTGCCGACAAAGTCGAATAGAACGCCAATAAAACGAGTATCTGTTTCGCGACTGCCATGTCGTGCGCGATATCTCTATCTCTGTGACGGAACCGAAAGAGGAACGAACCGAAAGATGGAACCACTATTTCGAGGCACTCGAGCTTCGGTATGACGCTAGACGAACGTGTTTGAAACCTTGGACACCTCCTTCCCAGATTTGCCGACAGCAGATTGTACGGCAGAGGTAGGAATGTGGTGAGAAATTTTGTGCATTCCGACCCGATTTCGTCGATTTTCTGCAGGGACCTAATTTTCGAACTTTTGTCATGCCAAACCAGGTCGTCGGTTAACTTTCTCGTAGTTGTGCAGGTGACTGCGACGACGACGACGATGATGTGTTCAGTTCTTTTACAAAAAAATGAGATTCGAGTCGAATGAATCAACTCATCAACGACAATTACGAATGCCGCCAACGCCGGCATTCAAATTACCATAATTTTTTTAAAAATTAGAAACCTTTTCCTGCTCAAGAGACGTCGAGTTGGGAGCAAGTCATGTCTAGTAGCATAGTAGTTTTGAAGTAGGTCGGAGCAACTTCACTACTTTTCTAGCTTTAACATAGAACATGATGATGAATTTGGAAGGAAGCCAGGTTGTTTCTGTCTGCTTTCATTGTTCAGTCCAAAAGCTGTGATGAAAATACAAAAACAAGAGTCATTCTGTTCGCTCTATCGTCCTTATTGTTGTTTTTGTACTACTACTACTAGTAGTACTAGTAGTCTTTTTTCAACACCAATAAATATCCCGGTTGAGACCAAAAGTGTTGGAAGTGCCATTGCCATTCTTTGAGTGAAATCGTATGCTCCATCTCAGACTTGCCATCACCTGTGTAAAGTTTGGCTTGAAATCTTCTCATTCGGCCTAGATGGTGGATTCTTTCTCCTACTACTCCGACAACGCAGAAACACACGTCCTCAAAACACCACTCAGAAATGAAACTGTTCATTACGTAAGAAAACTCATTATTAAAACCATTATAGCCAATTTCAAGCATTGAATTTTTTCGTTCTCAAAATGTGGCGGCCCGAATGCATTGTTCCGAGACGAGTTCGGAATCGTCCGAGAGCAGCGACGTTTTCTTCGCAAAACACCGGTAGTTGCTCAGCAGAAAAAAGACCCACGACAACGCAGCAGCCGGAAAAACATAAACACATCCAGCAGTGCTAGCAGCGCAATGACGGCCTTGAGCTTGTTTTTCTTCTCCCGGTATTTGGCCTGTAGAATCGCGAGTTCCCGCTTGGTTTCTTCCGTCAGCTGCCTCGTTTCCCATACGTCGTCGTTAGCGCTCTGGATCTGTTGGCGCTGTCCGTGCAATTGGTTCAGTACCGCGTTTGCCGTTTCTTCGGCTTGGTATTGTGTTGCCACCGTGTCCTGAAGAGTGGATGTTTGTTCCTCGGCGATGGTCCTTCCATTGAAGGATTGCTGGTACGAATTGAATCGATTGTTCAAACTACCGGTTCCCGCAGCGGACATGATTATAATATAGTTATTGCAGATCGAGGATTCCAAAGATGACGACCGGCGTGTGTCTTTCAATTCGCTGCTTACAAGATTCCGGGTCTGTTGCTGCGGTTGCGATCACTGGGGGTTGTATTGTTATTTTGTTGTTTGAACTCACGGATTCCCAAAGTTCAATCGATATCGGTGTTAATGCGTTGCGAACACTGGTATATTTATGATCCGTTGAACTATCTTGCAATAACTTTGTCGCAGGTGAATGAATTCTACGCCAACAGTGCTAGCGCAATTGTTTCCTCAGGGTTATGGTCGAATTATTAGATACATGCAAAAGATTTGAATCCACAATGCACTGTTGTTCCCAAGTTGAATACGAGTAAGGTTACGGGAGGAGAAGTATGATGCTACCGTACTTATTGTCCTTACTGTCATTTTCTGAGCAGCGTCGTCGGTTGGAACAATCATCGAAACCTCTTTTTTGGACTCGCGTTCTCTGTCTTTTCTTTTTTGAAATCTCATTGTTCACTCACGGTAAACCTTATTCGATAGGATTGCCGGAAACGCGGCACGCTCGTATTTATTTTTCAATTCTAAAAAGGGGGGGACGAAATCGGTTGAAACAAAATCAAGCACGATGTATGCCCCTTTTTCAGGTTTCCTGGGTGGTACCGGTAGGAGTATCGGTAACCTTAAAATCGGTAAAGTAATTGCACTTTCAACGTTGCAATCATGTGAATACGGTACCGATAACGAATGATTGCAGTAGTAGTATTTCATTATTTTTCATCATTTTGTGAGGGAAGATCTGTGTTTGTGTTGGAGACAAAGCGTTGAACAAAACAGACCGGCCTGCACAACATCTCATGCTAATTGCTCCAGAAAAATCTACGATAGACACTTTGAAATCTCATAGAAAACTAGGTTGAACAAGAATATTTTCAATAGAAGTAAGATGCAAAATCTCAATGAACAACAATTTTCTATGATTTCTGGTTGTACTTTTCATAGTACTTGTCCAATTTTCGGACCTTCAAGAGATTCAAAGGAATCCGTACAGTTAAAATTGAAGCAGCCCCCACGAGTAACCTGCCTATAGGACGTGCTGCCCTGAGACCACTCCCTACCGTCAACAAGCTTATTCCTGCTTGTAACACTACACCGAGGAACACCACTTCATAACTGTTCTGCAAGACCAATTTGCTTCGTTCGTTCTGTCGTTCAACTTCGAGGGCCCTCACGCGAAGTTTGAAGTCACCCTTCTCGAGACGATCGATAACATCCTCGACCTTTGCAGTTCGTCGGGGTTGCGTTATGAACTGATTGACATCCTCTGGCCGAAGGCCAACACGTTTCCCTATGCGCAATAGAGTTGTTTTCAACGCACTTCCGTCCTTTAGATCGATCAATTCCTTCAAATAAGGAACCATGATCCGCGTCAAGTCATACTTGGGGTTCAGAGTTTTACCGATTCCATCCAACGTGAAAAAGGCCCGGAGAACGAACGTCCAAGTTGGTGGGAAGATGAAAGGAGAATCTCTGTTCAGCGACAAGAATTCTTCTCCCAGTTGAGAACGACGCGAGCGGATAATTTTCTTCTGCTCCTCCTCCGTTAGATCATTTTCCCAAGTTTCATCTTTCCTCAGTGTGCTCTGGAACCGATCGATGAAGTCTTGGCCAACACGTTCGATTGCAACACGATCCAGGTCCGGACCGGTTCGGAGCATTCCCATCCGTTCCAATGCATCGCAAGCATCCTTCACGTTTGCATCGTAGTATACAGCAAACATGAAATCGACAAACCCCTTTCTTTCAACCGGTCCGAAGGAATCCATCATACCGAAATCATAGAAAATCAATCGGGCCTTTCCATCGGGGCCCTTTTCAACCGAAATATTTCCGGGATGGGGATCGCAGTGGAAGAAACCGTGCCGGCAAAGTTGTTCCAAAAATGCCTCTGCCGATTTTGTACTAATGTCGATAGGATCCAATCCCAATTCCGCGATCTTTTCCATGTCGGTAATCTTGACCCCGGGTGTGTATTCCATTGTCAGAACCTGACTACTGGAATATTCTGGATAAACATTTGGGACGCGAATGTGTCTCCATTTTGGTTTGTTGAAATTTTCGCTGCAACGGAAGATATTTCGCACCAAAAAGTCAGAAAAGTCGAATCCAGGGCGAGAATTCTCAGCAAAATAGAACCTCCGGCAGCACAACTAAACTCACCGGAACTTGACGCCATTCCTCAGTTCGTTTTCATAATCGATCTCTTCGTACAGCAGACGCTTGTTCTCTTCGTAAACACTGACCCAATCACGCTGCGTGTTTTGGTCAAACAATCCACCCTCCGATGTCATGTCAATGGCGTCGGCGAAAACCGCGAGCTGTCGCAATTGACCCAGATCGACTTCGAAGAGATCTTTGAGATATCTCCGTTGAACCTTGACGGCAAACTTCAGGTCGCCCTTTGTCGCCAAGTGAACCTGGCCGAGCGAAGCACCCGCGAGAGCCTTTTTCTCGAAAGTGTCATAGATTTGGTCGATTGGTTTTCCCAGTTCTCTCTCGATGATTTTTACGGCTGTGTCTCCGGAAAATGGAGGTACGTTGTCTTGCAACAATTTCAATTGTTCGATGTACTCTTTCGGCACGATATCAATTCGAGTCGAGAACAGTTGTCCGACCTTTGAAGAAGAGAAAGAAAAATTGTGTAAGCACAAGTCTGTACGAGTCAAACTCTCCACACATCGGTGCGACGACATACCTTGATGAAGGTGGGTCCCAATCGCAGCAGATTTTGCGTGATTTCCGCCCCCAGTTTCGATCGCTCCGCCGAGAACTTTTCTTCCGACCACTTTCCGGTCTCGAACTTTTTGCAGATCCTTCGATCCTTCAGGTAAAAGGACGAGAAGTACGCCCAGACCTCCGCCGATCGTCTCAGGACGGCCCACTTCTTAGCCCACGGCCCCTTGGCCGCGATTTCTCCGGTGCGTTTCCACCCCGTCTGAAAGGCCTCGGCTTCCTTGAGGTACTGTTCGTAGGTGGTCTCTTCTTCCTTTCTCCTGCTTTTTCTGGGTCCCCCCGACGTCTTGATGATGCTCGCCAGATTCTTGTACGCCGACATCAGGTAGAGCGACGGCATTGCAAGAGTCCTCTTGGACTTGCTCGCCCAGCGATAGATGAGAGCAACAGAGTAGTAGAGAGGAGCAACATTGAGGTTCGAGATCAACTCTTTGGTGGAACCCTTCAGCGCGCTCCGTTTCAGCGTGGAATTGGCTCCCGCCAGAATCAGCTTGGGTTGAACCTCCACGACCTCCGTGGTGTTGGCCGCCTCTTGTTCCGTTCCCGCCATTTCATAGAGCGGAGCGTCCGAGAACGCAACGCGCTCCAGGGGTTCCACAAAGACTTTTTGGAGCTCCTCGATTTGTCGCTGGACCTCTTCCTCCTGGGCCTGCCGGATTTTGTTCGCCAATCCCGCAACGTATTCCGACAATTCTTGGGACTTTGTGTCCGACAACTGGAGCTGTTCGTCCAAGACTTTGGTGATGTCTTCCATGATTTCCGTCGAGCCGTCGCTGATGCGCTTGCTGATTTCGTCCATGAGTTCCACCATGGACACGTTTACATCCGTAGCAATCTCGCCCAGATCGATGGCGTCTGTCTCGTTGCCGGAACCACTGCCATTCGCGATAATCTCGGCATCCACCGAAGCCTCGCCATTCACGGCCGACTGTATTCGATGCGACGGCTTGCCGCTTTCTCCGTTCACCGTGTCGAGTTTGCCATCGGCGGATTTCTGGTTCTCGTCGATCGAGGCATAGTACCCGTACTGTCGACGACGTCCACATCTCGTCGATCCCGGTGCCTTTGACAGAGTAGAAATCGGAGAGACAATGGATTGCGACGTGAATCCTTCCGCGACAAACGCTCCGGTGCCGTGGCTATTGTATTCCGACCCGCTCCTCCAGGCGGGAGCGAACAGTGTCAACAAACACAGCGTCAGTGCTGCGGTATGCGTATGCATATGCATTGTGTACTAGTATTAGTCGTGGAATCTCGTCTCGGTTGCGATCCCCGCTTTCTTTTCGGCTCGGATGGGCTAGAGGAAGATCAAGGCAAAACCAATCGGGCGCACAAAGCTGAACTCAACTCAATTCAACTCGACGCAACTCTACTCTACTCGACGACAAGGATGTACGGCACGGCACGGCACGGAACGGAATGCAACGCAACGGTGTTCTGATTTTCAGCGGCACCTTCTCCCCGGGTTGTCTGTCTCTCCGGCAAGTCTTTCTTGTGGAGAATCCAAATGGTCAGCGAAATAGGAAGCGCACCCTGGACGACCCTTTGCATACACGTACGAAGGAATAATGCTGGGCCTCACTTAACGGAAAACTTGAAAAGTACCGAGAGATACCCTTCAAACGAGAAACCTTTCTGTGAAATTGTGAAGAACATCCCAATCTAGCTCGAAAAGCGTTCAACGTGGAATACGAGATTTGAAGGCTTCAAGAAGACAGCCATCGTGCCGGTGCAGTAAGCAATCGATCAGGGAATGAATGAAACAAGAATCTGTGCGCTTTGTCGTAGTGTACGAGCGCAAGTAGGTATCGTACTCCATTGTACAGTACTTCGTAGTAAACTTTAGAACCCTACAGTAACCTCACGTACGAACTTGCGTGCGACTAATGATAATGAAGTCAGTCTACTTGTGCGGACAGCGTATGGGCACGTTTGTGAAAAGTCGAAAAGGTGAAGGGAAAAAAAAAATGATGACGTATTGAGATCGCTTCGTAGTCGTATGATTTTTTGTACCAGTAAGTAAGGTTAAAGTTACTCGTACACACACCCCATGATATCAGAACGTGAGTTCCTGAGTGGTTTGTAAGGTTACTACGGTACAGGTAAGATAATCTTAGGTACAGCATTCAAAACGTGAATCTCGTTCAATCACTAACCGCACCATTTTGAATCTCAATCACGAATGTCAGCAAAAAGTCGAAAACTGGTGGAATGCGACCATCAACGATCGATTTCAAAAAGAAATCTAGAGGAATGAATCTACCGTATTTTACGGTACAGTGTTCGCATTGGGTTTTGAATCCATCGGAATCTCTCTCGAGATCCGCAACCATCGCCGGCCCCCACACAATGCAGCACAATCTCGACCGAACGAACGAGCGAAGGATTGTCTTGCCTTGCCTTGCCTCGCACAATGCATGGAATCATCGGCCAAACCCGCATCGGGGACCTTTCACCGGAAAGTCGTGCCAAGCATCCATTGGCCGTGCCCGGCACGACCGTTGTTCCTTTCCCCGGAACGGACAATCGCGGTGGGCTTTCTCGTCTGTCAGCGGGGCTCTTGCGCCTCTTGCGACTCACAGACCAGCAGCAGTGACCCCATCGACACTCTGGTGCTCTTGTGGGGCAATGCTGCTTGGCAGCCGTGCGCGCGGCCGTGTGCACAGGCCCTCAATGGATCGATCGCCGACGCTCTCCATCCCTTCGTGTTGGCGTGCTGCATACTAGCTAGCACACTATTGCTAGTATATTTGAATCCGTTCCACACGAATCACGCACGCGACTTTGCTTTTGCGATGGACACCGCACAAAGATAGCAAACATTCCCTGCGAAATTTGCCATCGTCCACATCTACTTCATCAATATTCGAAGGCGCTTTTTCAAGAAAGAAAGGCGGTCAAAGAATGGAATGAACACTTGTTTATCTTTGTTCTAATAATCGATAGTCGAATGAGCTTCTGTGCGCAACCGCACCTCGTTCGGAAGTGAGCAAAGTGGCGGAAGTCACCACCGACATTGCTAACCAAAATACGTGTTTGTTGTTAGTTGTTTTTCTCTTACGCCACGCGGCGATGTCGATTTTGAACCCCATCATTACATATCGTTGGTAATTTTGGCATTTTCAATCGCGCCGATCTCGACCTCACCTTCTTGAATCAGGCACTTGATGCTCTTTGACCCCCAAAATTCGTTGGAGCTGTTGGTAGCTCTTGCAGCATAGATACCGTTGGCAATCATCCGTCCTGTGGCTTTAGCTATCGGTCCGCCAACATAGCATGCAAGCGCAACGGCACCACTCGCCGCATTATCTAAAACGAGCTGCTCGAGATCCCATTCGGAATCGGGTGATGCTAACTGCATTCCGTCTTCTTCGGTACACGTAGAGGATTCGTCGTCGTCGTCATCATCATCGATCAATGCGCCCACAGTGGTCCCCGCCGCCCATTTCGCCGCGCGAGTTCCGAGAAATCCCCCGCCTAGAGCAGCGGTGTCGGCGTTGCTTTTGCCCCGGATGAAACGCAATTTACTGATCGCTTTGAGGAATCTGTCGGCATTCTGACTCAAAGTTTCTACCTCCGATTCGGTCAAATCCCTCGAGGAGTTTACAAGATTGTTGATCGCCTCTTTCGAATCTTGGGCCTGCCCTTCCGGTGTGAATTCCTCCATGCAGTCGTAGGTCCACATGTTTAGCTCGAGGACCTGTTTAATCTGTTGTAGGTTTGCTATGATGTTGGAACTATACCGGTGATAGATTAGGATCAGGTCGTGCAAGGATTCCGCCGCTACTACCGCTGAAAATCCTAGGGTGACCACTACTACAAAGCCCAGATCTTCTTCGGCTTGCAAATACAAATACCGCAGACCCCGGCGGTTGTCAGTTCGAATCTCGCTCCAACTTGGTGAGGGTCGCTGCTCGTCAAAGATGTACTCTCTGAACGAGTTGATTTCGTCTCCGACGAGATCGCTGCCTTCGGCTTTTCGTTCTATAACGTAGTCTTTGCTGTTGACAACCCCCAAAAACTCCACACGTTCCTTTCCGGGAGGGGTGTTCAGCTTGCAGGCTACTTCCCACGAACGTTTCTCTGCAATCGTGCCTGTCTTAGGTGCGGGACGAAACTTAACAAATGCGCTCGAGTTCCACTGTCGGGATAGATACGTCTTGTCATCCGTAAGAAAGCTAAACGTATTCGTTTCGCGATGGTACTCGACCTCAAAGATTTCGTGTTTTCCAATGCTGGTTTTGTATGTGGGAGAGCTGTAGATGAAAGGTTTCCAGCTCACATATGGAATTCGGCTCGAAAGGTACTTTCCTCTGCCGCACGACAAAATGGCAACATATCTGTATTCTTCTTCTTTCATTTTCTTCATGAACTCGGTCCTGGTTTCAATCTTGGTCGCTGCTTCGACAACGGATGGTGCATCCCTGTTACTGATGGGTACTATCTTGAACAGGCACTTATCATTAGCTTCCCAAGTCCACAAAAACCCTGGTGAAGGGAAGGATGCGACCACGATACCGCCTCTCATCCCATGAGAAAACAAATTTACGCTTGGAAACTTCTCAAGTGTGGAGACACCGGGTGTTAGTTTCATGATTTTGAATAGATTTGTGATTTACGATGGACTTTTTTGTCTGTACTCATGAATTATTATTTATAAGAGGTTGCAATTTTTTATCCGGTTGAGAAAAGAATCTTATTATTTTTTTAATATGATGAACTAAGGTTTTCAAGGCTTTCTGGAATATTATCATGTTTTTGGGTCGTACGATTCGTTGTCTCAAGACCAAGACAAAAAATAAGGGTCATCGATGATACTGGTACCGTAATACGAGTAAAGGGAAACAGCTAATAAGCATTGCGCACCCGTAATACAAGTAGTAGTAATAAAAAATAAGGTTACTTCGTAATACCGGTACGTAATTCATTACAGTAGTACATACAAAATTGACCATCGACAACTACAACTCTATTCAAAATCATGAATCTAACACCCCAACTAACAACGCTTCAAAAGCTTCCGTACGTCAAGTTATTCCATCATGGTTTTAGAAGTGGTAGGCTCATGATCGCATGCGACCCAGTTCCAGGTCTTGCGACGATTTGGGACACCAAATCAAGACTGCCTGTTCAAGATAGTACCCATCAATAGCAGGGAGGATCCAGTACGTAAGATACTTTTACTGTACACAGTATTGATTTTCTCATTCTTGGTCTTTTTTTCTGTTATGAATACCAGCAGGACTGATACGACGAGTTATTATTGTGATCCGCCATTTTGTAACAAGGCCCTCGGAGCGGTCGGAAATAGAACAACGCACGCGTAATGTGTTCAGTTTTTCAAAAAAATGATACGTAGTATAGTATTATGATTCTAATGAACTTCTGCGCGCAAACGCGCCTCGTACGCAGTGAGGATAGTGGTGGAAGTCACCACCGGTATAGCTATTTCCGCCACACTGTGCCGACCAGGCTTGCTGTATCGCCTGTAGATCATGTCAAGTCGTGACGAACTGCGTGGTAGGGTACCGAGCCGAATCTGTTCTGCATCGTTTGACAATTGAACCGAACACTCGACCAGGTCCTTCCATCGAAAATCCAAACAGCGTGCCAGCTCCCCCGGCCACAAGGAGGCCGAGTCGTCTTTTCGAAACGTATAGCGGGCCAGAACGATCGCTGATGCCGCGATTATCGATGGTGGATACCTGTAGCTTGTATCAAATGCCAGCGAGAGCTCAGAGATATAGCAACACAAGTACGACATTTGGCTATCTGATTTGATGCCCAATAATTCCAAAAATGCCATCACAAATTCAATGGAGGATGGACACGCCTTTTCAAACGCAGAAGTTGGGTACAAAATGGAAAATTCAGTTTGCATCCATTTAAAAAAAAATCCAAAGTTTAAGAACGACGATGACCTTACCAGTTTCCATTCAAGCCGCTTCAAAATCAACTTTTCGGTGGCAATTACGTTTGCAACGGAAAAGATGTTGTCGCAACAAAAAGAAATGTCTTTCTCGGTGAGAAAAACCTTGTTGCACTTGGAGGCGATCGAAATGCAAGCTCCGGCGACAAGTTGAAAATGACTGGTTTTTATCCTCTATTATCATGGAATGGGGACGAGGGACATCATTTGTTTGGTAAGGCGAATGATTCGAAATGGGTTGTTATTCCAGGCTTGATGCAATTCAGCAGTCCACTTACCTGACCCGGCGACGCTATGAATCGGTCGAGAAGAAGCATAGCTTGGAATACAGTCCGATCTTCCAAGTTGAAGCACTCAACGATCTCAACAATCTGAAACGTATAATTCTTAGTTAGAAACAGTTCGGGGAAGGGATAGCCGGCACTGTCCGAAAATGCGTCTTCGAAATACTCACCCAGTCAATCATGTGCTGCCTCCCCCCGTGATGGTAGCTCTGATTGTCCCTGTCTCCCAGCGAAGTTTGTTCGAGAGCCACGAGATGACGCACAAACGATATCCTCTGTTCCGATTCGGTGGAAGGATTTATTCGGTGAAGCAAATTCTTCTGTTTTTCAGAAATTTGCTCTATCGTCGACCTCGCATCCATTTCGGTCCTGCATCGATACCAACGAAGGACTCTCCCCTTCCAGATCGCTATTCCCAGTGGAAATTGTTGCGACGGAAAAAATCGTTCGGGCGTTCGATTTCGATCCATCCTCAAAAATTCTTCCTTCGATTCAAAATGGTGGACGTATAGATCTCGAACCAGCGACGGGCTTATTTTTCCGTCCCGGGATATCGACAGCAGAAATGTAGATCCCGTTGCTCGTTCCCGAACCAAAAAGTGAAGATCGGGATAACATTGTCCCGCGAAACGTTTCAGGTTCGCAAAACCGATCAAGCTCGATCGCAATGGATTTTCATCGGACGAACAAGCTCCGGTCGTTTCCTTGATCCGAAGTGATTGTTGCACCGTACAGAACCGAGAATTGTCGTCACCATCGTCGTTGTCACCGTTGCAATTCCCATGACGCCCCTCTATTCCAACCGGGATCGACCACAACAATCTGGAGTCGGCGACCCGTTTCCATTGCTTGCACACCAAGCTCGCTACTCTGAGAGATTCCCCGTCGACGGTCTGGTCACGAGACACGAAAAACTTGAAGACTTGATGAAGAATGTCGGCCGAGAGGAGAGGCATACTGCACGAAGAGGTGGCGATGTCCCGGTTGCACTGCCAGTTACACTGGAATTTGTTGGTGGGTCAACAATTGATGGGTGCGTCTATGGGTAATACTGTGGACAGTTTTCTCCCTCTTTGGTGGGAACAACTGAATACTGGTGCCCGCTTTGTCCATCTTAAATTCCAAAAAAATACGAGTAGTACGTGAGTTGTACGTATTGTACGTACAAGTATGTTGTAATTTTTAATTCTCTACTAATGTCGACACGTAAAGTCGGAGGGAGTGAGAGAATGAGACGTCGAAAGCTGTTTCGAACAAGACCAATTTCAAAAAAGCGGTCGACGCGCGAAAAACTGCCAAGAAAGTTGCATGTCGGTTCACTTTTTTGAAAAGCGGTTTAGTACGGTACTTCACGGTGAGTTACTCGTACGAGTGCTTGTATGTACAACGTAAACCTTACGGTACCGATAAGGTTACCATTGTTTACCATAGATTCTAGACGTACAATACAGTAAGGTTACTGTAGGGTTCAGGATGAATTCAAAGAAGTTCGATTGAGAAAGTAGTAAAATCCTGCACCAAAGAGTTTGAGATTATTATCATTATTATTTTCATCATTTGGAATCAGATTTGATTTTCAGTTTGTTGGTAATACGACTGCCGACAAACTAGAGAAGAGGTCAGTTGTCTCCTCAGCCTCACTGAAAGTATCGCATCGTTTTGTGGACCAGAGACCGGAATTGCCGCACCGGTAGACGCGCCATCCACGGTCCCGACCGTCGTATCAGCCCCTCCAGGTCGTCTCCGACCGCCGCGGAGGAAGGGTTCCGCTCGAGGAAGGCGTTCTCGAGGTCGGCCGTCTGCCCGCTGCTGGTGATCCTGGGTCCCAGCAGGAACCCCGATCGAACGACCCGGACCATCTTGAACACCCGGCCGCCGTTCCGTATTTTTTCTTCGATGTAGTCGTCGGAGGTCTTGATGGCGTCGATCAGGTTTTTGTCGAGGGCGTCTTTCCCGAGCCACACGTTCCCGTTGCCGATCTCGTCGATGGTGTCCCCGAGCACGGGCCGGGCGTTGGCGACGTGCTCCTTGAAGGCCCGGTGCGTCTGATCGATCATGGCCTGGGTGGTCCGCTTTCCTTCCTCCGAGACGGGCCCGAGCAACCCGATCGGAGCCTTGTCCTTTCCGCCCCGGAACTCGAGCGGCTCGATGCCCCTGTCCGTGAGGAACTTGTTCACGTTGATTTGCGTTCCGATGACCCCGATGCTTCCCAGCAGGGCAAAGGGGGACGCAAAGAGCTTCCCGGGACTCGCCGTGCAGCACAGGAGGTAGCCACCGGACGCGGCCACCTTGTCGACGCAAATGGTCAGGGTGATTCCGGGTTGGTTTCGCAGTCGCAGGAGGTGCTGTCCCGCCAGGCCGTACTCCGCGACGCTCCCCCCCGGAGACTCGAGGAGGACCACCACCTCGAGCCGCAGTGGCGATGGCGATGGCGATTCGTCGGCGTTGTCCGGTGTCGTTTTAGGCTGCATTCCCATTCTCGTTCTCCTTCCTCATTGCGAGGCTGCGGTATTCGCTCATCAGGAATCCGACTTGTTGCCGGAGGACTTCGAGGGAGGAAATGCTCGTATCCAGTTTGGTCCAATCCAGGATCACCACCGTTTGGTTACGATCGTCATTGCTGTCCGAAGCCGCCGCCGCCGTCGTCGTCTCCGCTTCTACTGTCTTGGACGAGGCAACAAAGTCGGGATTCAGTGCCGGGGTCGACGAACCCGGCCATCGGAACCCTTCGTGTCGGGTATGGATGGCTTTGTGGAGCGCCATGCCGTCCTTGAGATAGTACTCGTTCAAGCTTCCCCCCCAAAAAATAGATTCAACAAGAATCACAACAAAACAAGAAGACGACGATTGGTTGGCTTGGTTGATTGTTGGTTTGGCGAGTTCGGTGAGTTTGGAAACGGTTCCTTCCGATGTGTGTCCCGGTGTGTGTCTGTGTCTCTGTGTGTTTCGAGTCCAAGGTTCACTTGTGATCGATCGATCGATCGATCGAGTGAAGAGACGTGCATACAGTACGATATGATATGATACGATGCGGTGCGGTGCGATAGGGTGCGGCGCGATTACGTACCTTTCAAACGCAAAATGCTGCGCAATCGGCGGCACATAGGCCGGATTGTGGTTCATCGTCTTTTCGATCACGATTCCCAATAGCGGGCTCGCTCTCCCGATCCATTGCAGCAGTCCCGCCGCATCCGTCCCGCCACCGGTCTGCAGCTTGCGCATGAAGACCGCAAACAAGATGAGCTTGAGAGCGCCCGTCACCACCACGATTGGGTTCGGTGGTTCTTGCTGTCCCCCGCGATACAGTTTCAGGAGCACCGCAAGGATTTCGTTCCGAAAGGCAAAGACCGCCAGCGCGAGGGTGATTTTGAGGCGGTTCTTGCGAAAGGCCTCGAGGGCCCCGCTGCTTTTGTTGGTTCGCTTTCTCGTCTTTTTCAGGCTTTTCGACACTCTGTCTTTTGCGGCACCGTCGGCATCGTCGCTGTCACCGTCGCTGTCACCGTCGCTGTCACTATCTCTCGAATCCTCGCCGCCGTCGCCGTCATCGTCCGAAGAGTCGGCAGCATACTCCGGATTCTCCTCGATGAGGGAACGGGAAATGGATGTGCCATGGTCACGGTCACGGTCGTTCTTGCCAGCAACACCGCCACGGAGTTTGGAAACAGCCATCCGGGAAACGGAGGATCTCAACTTCGTCGGGTTGGCTGCCTCCGCGAGCGGAATGCCTGGGACCAGGGAGGACACGGCCATCAAAAACGGCAACTGCAACTGCAACGACAGAGACAACAACAACAACGACGACGACCACGGGAGAATGATTGTAGCCCTCATTGTCGAATGCCGTGTCGTGTCGTGTCGTGTCGTGTCGTGTTGTTTGGATACTTTGTGATAGTAGAATGCAGTGTTTTGGCTATGTATGGCAATACGGAGTGATCGGGATTGTTACAATCACAATACGGTATGTAAGATCTTACGGTATTTCGGTGTTGATGGCTGATACGGCACGTCGTGTCGATGATCGAAGATCGAATGAATCATAATTATTTTTTTTATTCTTTTTTGATTTTGATGATCGGTTCGAAGACATATTTTTGGATTTTGATGACACGACAAAACAAAGAATAAAATCGAATGAATCATCGGAAATTATTGAATCCCGTTGAACCGGTCACGAGTGACGACACCTACCTCCACCACACTGTGCTGACTGCTGACAACAAAGAAAATCGGACAACGGTATTTTTTATGATTATTATTGGCAGGTAAACCTTACGTTAACTTTACTTAAAGCTTACGGTAAGCTTACTTGTACTTCGTGTGTGTCCCGTATGTCCGTGTCGGAGAGAACAAAGGATCCGTCGCTGTTGATGCAACTCGGCTTCTCTCTCATAATCTGGTATCTCGTAGAAGTAAGGTTTAGTGTAGTTGCACGATACGAGTACCGTACGAATCATTCGACACTCCCCTCGTCAAAAGTCCAAACACAGACAAAGTTTGGATAGCTCAACAAAGGGATCGAAGGGTTTCCTCCGTCGCGTTGCCCGCAAGCCCAACACTACCTCCACCATAATGAAATTCCTCCGCGCCTCCCTCGTGCTCTCCCTCCTGACCGGATCGGCGCTGGGATTTTCCCAGAATTCGATGCGCACCGGGGGACCCCGAGCCCGCACCGTTTTGCAACAAACCAATGGCGACGCCATTGACATTGACAACAACAACAACATCAGCAACAACAACAATTCCGAAGAAACGAATGCGCTGGCGCTGAATCGACGAGGATTCGTCGGCGCCACCGCCGCTCTCGGAATGGCCGCAACGACCGGCGTGTGGGCTCCGCCGAGGGCCAACGCCGCGGGCATCGCCAGGAGCTCCGACGGGAACCTCCCCGACCTGCCCAGCGAGGCCGTTCGGTCGTACCTGCAGTACCGGATCCCGCTCCAGATCGCCGCCGACTATTACATTTTCAACCTCCAGGACATGGTGGCCGACATCGACCAGTGGGGAGAGGTCGGTCAGCTCTTTCGAGTCAACAACAACCGTGGGCAGGGACAGCCGTCCAAGATTGGTAGGTTTGGATGGTGGCGCGGTGTAGGATGGTGTGTTGTGCTGTGTTGTGTTGCATTGTGGCGCAGGATGTGGTGTGGTGTGGTGTGTTGCGTTTTGGGAACGCAGTGGGGACGAGAGATGGATATGCATGGGATCGTTTTGCACAGTCTCGTGCGATTCGGTGACATCGACGCCATACAGTATTGGTAGTCTCGACGGATGCATCGTGTCTCGCCTTGCCTTGCCATCCCTCGTCCTGATTTCGATCTTGTTTCGATCTTGCTTGTTTTCATCTCGTTTCGATGGTGGCCTGCAGAGCGCGACTACGTCAACCCCATGAGGGTCTTGCTCCTGAGTTTCCCCCCCGACATTTCCGAGGAGATGAGAGACGCCCAGTTCCGCTTCGAAAAGGCCGCCAACACCATTTCCAAGGCCACGGCCGGATACCGGAGAGATCTTCCCGTGGAGGTGGACGCCAAGTCCATCACCAACGCCAGGGTCGGCTGGGACGAGGGCCGGGTGGCCCTCAACGACTTTTTCGTCCTGCTCAACACGGCCGTCGGATTGGACGAACTGACGCCCATTCCCGCGCCGGGACCGAACCAGGTCAAGGAATACGGCCGGAGCGCCCGGCGCTACAACGAGCTGCAGAAAAAGATCAAGCTGTGCCAGAACCGCGGTGGACCGGCCCTGTCGCAGGCGTGGGGTGAGTTGGTTCGTGGTTTGTTTTGTTTTGTTTTGTTTTGTTTGGTTGTGGATTTCTTTCAGAAAGTAACTGTGCGATAATGGGGGATGGATGGGATGGGATGGGATGGGATGGGTCGACGCGTTGTCTCTTTGTCCGTTGCTGTCGTTGGTACTGTAGTTTGCTCGGGTTCTGGTTGCCGCCTCTCACTCCGATCGTTTCGTTCGAACTCTGCGTTCTTGGATAAAATTTTGCTTCGCAACACAGGACAACTCATGGTTTCGGGTTACCTCCAAGACAGTTGCGGAATTCCAGACATGGACGACTACTTTACGCAAAAATAATTCTAATCTTTGCTGCCTATGATATCATAATAGCATTGTATTTAGCTGGCTATAATATTATTTGTATTTTACGTCATAGTGTGTGGGCTTTCTTTGGTTGATCCATCAAGCATGTTGTCTGATCCTGCCTCGAAAAGAGGACTCACGAAGTTGGAATCGAACGAATCCATATCATATTCATTACGATTACTAAGTAACCTTATTATTTAAATCTGTACTTCTTTTCTCCTCCCCTCCGTTCTCGAGCCTTTTCTTCGGAGCGGCGTTTTTTGCGTTTTTTGTTCCGTTCTTGCTTGTTGATGCGGCGTTCGGCCGCGGCCTCGGGATTGTGCACGGCTTCGGCCTTGAGTTCCGTCTTTCGGCGCTGCTTCTTGCTGTACGCGCGGCGCTTGACCTCGGCATAGGCATTCAAAAAGTCGGTGGACGACGTGCACTTTTCTTCCAACAATGCCAACACCTCTTCGGCCAGACTGTGCTCGGTGACCGGAACGTTCTCGCCGTGTGCATCTTCTTTTCCAAACGATGATGAAGTGTGTCGTTGAGACAGTCTTTGGTTTTCGATCTCGTTCTTAGCCTCTGTGCTCGACCGGTGGAGACCCTCCAGCATCAATTCCAAGTGAGGAGCAACTGCCTCGAAGTTGCTGTCGCTAAAAGCTGCATAGCATTTGAAAACAGCCATTCGACGCTTGCTGCCCTTGGTTTTGGCAATTTGCGCGAGCCTCCTCATCATCCAGAACAAGGGATCTCGCCCGCTATCAACCTCGGGGTCTTCGTCGGCTTCTTTTTCGTCGTTGTAACAATACTCGGGATGCTTCGTCATCAAAGGCAGCGCCAGAGTAAGTGTCTTGATGCCGAGTTCAGAAAGATCCTGGCTTTGTTGTTCTTCGGATGAATTGAGTTGGAATAAAATGTTTCGAATGATTTCGAACAACAGGCCATTTTTCTGTGACAAGAACTTAACTGCTGAGTTTGTCACGAAGAAATAGCTTAAGACTCTCGATGACGAGAGTTTGACCCATGGATGTGCGTCCACGAGGCATTCCGTGATAATCGACATCAATTCTACGTGCTGAATCAAGACACCTTTGAAGTCTTTCATCAGCTTTTCGATGCAGACGAGTGAAAAGTATGTTGTTTCCCACTCTAAGTCGTCGCGTTCCCGCAACGTCTCTTCGATGTGCCGAATCCAAGACATTTCAAGAGAGCTGGTTTTGATGAACTCAGCGCGAGAATCCACTAAAAGAGCAAATACCTGGAGCGACGCCAAACGTAGCGGACCGGTCTGCTTAGACCATCGTGAGCAATAATCCTGAAACGTTTGAAGAAGTTCTGCAGAAGATCGCTTGAACAACAAAACGATGCAGTTCGATACTTTCTCTCTACAATCCTTTGAATCGTCGTTAAGGAGTTGCAGGATCAGGGGAAGAAATATGTGCTGCGAATGATTCTGTAGTAGCTCTTGTGGGACTTTTTCGATCAGCATATTGAGCAACATTATTCCCGACATTCTCCCTTCGTGGTATTCATAACTAATGTTAGCGACAACCTGTTTGAGATGTTTTTCGAATCTCGCTTCACCCATGGGGTAGTCTAACAGATAACGCACAAAAAGTTTTGCACATTCCTGTTTATCAAGGGAGGGAAAAGATAATATGTTAGTAGGTTTCCAAAGTTTCTCAGTTGTTGGGCACCGAAAGAAAAACTTACCTGACGAAGAGTTGCCTTTGGACTGCGGACGACAAGTTTCATCATCGATTCCATGAGGTCATAGAGTTCAGGTGAAGCGTAGCGACGTATCAAGATAACCTTGATGAGGTTCAGAGCTGGGTTGTGCTGATCTGAATCGGTGATTGATGCCTGGATCAGCGAAATCAAGACTTTCATCTGTTCGTCGGTGAGAGGCAGACCACCTGCGATCCCATGCTCTTCATTCACCTTACGTGATTTTACCCCTGTTTCGCCATCCGTCGGTATTTTTGAGTCGCTGCTAATCAAATGTGTTAATGTTCTGAAGCAAGCTTGAGTCAGATCATGATTTGTATTCAAGGAGGACCCCGCAGCGGTCAATAAAGTTAGCGTTTTTGATCCTAGTGATGTCGAGCAGGATGGAATAGAAGGAAGATTACAACGAAGTAGTACAAGAAGGCACTTGAGAGCAACTAACGCCACTTCGGTGTCTCGGCAGTGACATACGCAGGCCGTCAACAAGGGTACGAAAGGGTCCATCATTGCCAATGACTGATCATCACGGATGTCAAGTTTTTTCAATGATGCATTCATGAGGTTCAGTCCAAAAACAATTGCGGTGATAGTAGCTGGCTCGTTTATTGTTCTGATGTCCAAAGTGTCAAGCAAGTTATGTCGCGAGCTACCAGTCAGTTTTGGCGCACTAGCTCCGTCCTGTACTTTTCTCAATTTGTGAGATTCAGATCTTTTCATGTTTACTGCTGACTTGCTAGATACAGCAGCATCCATCGTTGATGGTCGCCATTCCACAACACTTGCTTTGTTTTTAATTTGTTCCGTCTTGCTCGAGCGTTCTGTTCTGTTTCGACCACTTATCTTGATACCCACGCCATTACCATCCTCGTCGTCACTATCATTTTCATCGTTTGCAACAGTAACAATTGCTTCATTGCCAATAAAGGGGTGAATCGTGGCATAAACAAAGGGAAATAATTGCGATCCTTTCAGACTCTTGTTGTTCGAAAATCCAATAGCTATGCGTGAAAGTACCTCCTTCACTTTTCTGATCGTTTTGGCATCAATCTCAGGCTGTCTCAGTCGTTCCAGCAAAGGTGAAATGATACAATGTACAGCGGATGTTGATTGATCACCGGAAGACGCTTTCAAAGGTGCAAATGATATCATTCTACAAAGCATTTCGATCGAATGAACACTTTTGTTTCCTCCTGCCTCTTTCACAAACCTTACATTGGTATCTCTTGATTCTCGCCTTTCATTCGCTACTCCAAAAAGGTCATCTTGAATCAAATCCATGATAGCAGCAGTGCAGTCATCAAACGGAACCGACTCTTCTTCAACCTTTTCTTTTGCAGGTGGCTCGTAAACTTTCAATAACTCCAACAATATGGTATGAAGTGTTGCGGCTCTAACGTGCAACTTATATCCTTCGTTGAGCGTAATAGCGACTTCACGAACGACATCACCCAGATATTTCAAATCAATGGAACACACCATTTTTGCCATTGTGTTTCTCGCAACATCACGGGCGTTAGAATCTTTGTTTCTCAATGCATCGCAAATGACTGCAAGAATGCTTGGAAGTTTCAAGTCAAAAAATTCATCAGGAAATTTCTTAAACAGCTTTACCAAAGCCAATATAATTGCAGGTCTGATCGTCTTCCCTCGAGTCCCGTCCTTGCCGACGGTTTCTTTTGTTAGAAGACCCTCGATTTTAGGAATTATTCGATTTTCCAATGAGTTCCAAACTGATGTCTTAGCCATGGACGAACTGGATTCATCAGCGCTTTGTTTTGTTAATTCAAAATCGAAACCATCAATAATGGCGCATAAGGCGCCAACTGAATAACGTTCTTGCTCCGGGAATCGATCAAATTGATTCAAGACAACCCATAGCACACTATTGTATTTGTTCCAAGGGAGGTTCCTTGCTATCGTGCCAAGAGTTGCAATGGAGTCAAGCACGAAACCCTCCTCTGATCTCATTTTACACTCATATATCGGGTGCAGAGCTATCGGTAGAAGCACATTTGACAGGGATTGGGACGAAAGGTTAGTTTTTGATCCATCTGTGTCCAGCTGGGATAGAGTTTTTCTCAACCTTTGGAAAGCCCTAGCACGGCGGTGAATTTGAACGTGCGTGATTGCGAGGAAGAAATCCAAATCTTCGTTGTCGGCGTTGCATAATGAACCTAAATCTCCACAGAGATTTGTTGATGAAATATCGCTAAAATTCGTCGCAAGTTCTCGTATGAGAAGGATATAAAATCTCCGAGCCTTTGTATCCTTGCACTGTAGACCTGATCTGGTCAAGGGGACGAGAACTGATTCGGCCATTCTAATCCAAGGATTAGTGTATTCATTTTCTTCATGAATACAAGAGCTAGCTGTATGCACCAGAGATTTCAAACCGTTAAAAGCTGCCCGAGAAATAACACCGTCTTCGTTGTGAAGAAAATGAAAAAAAATGTTGATTATTGGGGTCAAGAAAATCGGTTTGGAGTCTGAACGAGCATAGATTTCTTTCCAAGTATTCTTGCCGTTCTCTGTTCCTGCGAAGGAAAGTAGTTCCGGGATAACGATGTCAAAATCAATGTCATCGACTCGTTTTTTGTCTACGGATGAGAGCTTCACTACGATAGCTGCCACCGTCTCTAAGTCTGGGTTTTTCTCAGTTGCCTTTTGAATCAGAGTGGCAATGCCACTCCGGATAGATAACATTTCTATTCCAACTTTTGCTTTGTTGGGTGCGAGAATGGATGATAATCTCCAGAAAACTGCGTGAGCTATCTCCGGTTCCAGCTTCGTGACAATTCCGTTTAGTATTCCAAGGACGTTGGTTTTGTCTTCGTTGAGTGTCCCATGATTGGGTTCCAAAAATGGTATAAGGAGATGGCAGAGAGTTTCAAAAAAAGAGACCCGATCTGTTTCCAAGTTCCAATCATCAAAAGAAACCAATTCACAAATCTGAAATAAAATCTGGAGCTCCCTCCTCCACGTTGGAGAATTCTTCAAACGCATTCTAGGCGAAGGCCTGTCATCGTCGTCCGGATCTTCATTTCCTTGCCTTCCTTCGAATCTCAACGTAAATTGTTCCATGAGGAGAGGAGCAAATTTACGTATCAAATCCTTCCCTACCACAACAGAATCATTGTTTGATATGGATAGTAGATTCTCAATGAATGTCAAAGATGATTGAATCACAGCGTTTTTGCTTGTCACAGCAATACATTTGACAACAGCTTCCATCGCTTGTTCGTGCAAGTAAAGTAGCTTTATCAAATTTTGGTCGCCTGACATGGTTTGTAACAGAATCAGAAGTGTAGGGCATCCCTCGTTTCGAATCACCATCTCAGGTAGAAGGTCTAAAGAAGGCTGTAGTGCAAACCACAATGTTTCTGCGACAAACGTGAAGTCCATGGAGGATCCAAAAAGACCAAAGATGTCAGACAACCTTTGAAAACACAGAGTCCTTACTGAACTACGCCGGAGATTCCCACTATTCTTAATATTGTGTTCAGTGTCACTGATTGAGCCCACTGCTTTGTCTTCCGTTGAATCGTTCGTAACCCGTACGAATTTGCAGAGCTCAACAGTTATCGATGTAAGCTGCGGGATCCAAGAAAGAACGTGATGGCCAAACTGGGACAAAACGCTTTGAAGAAGATTGAGAAAACCTTCAACAACTGGGCTTGGCAGCATATCCAGATCCACTGGTCGTGTTGCCATTAACACATCGAGAATATGAGATCTGTCGTCTGCTTCATACTGTTCCAGGACCTTCAAACTTTCAGTTTTTGGTATAAAACACCTTGTCATCAGATATAGGAAGGGAAAAAAGTCTTCTTCTTCTTTGCAAATGACAGACATGAAGGATAGAATTGCTGACCTACGAGACGCTGGTGTATCGTTTGAAGACCTGCCTGATCTCGATGTGATTCTGCCAAAAAGGATTCGAGCTAATATTGGGAGTAAAAGTTTGCGATCTTTGTCCACCATTTTACCACTATCAATCAATTCACTCAAGTTTATCAGCGAAGTCTTAAGTTTGCCCTTCTGTATAATCTCTCTTAAATGCCGGTGGTAGGGTGACAAGTAATCAAGTTTGTATTTCACCAAACATGAGAGCGCATCCCCCACAATCGAAGTGTCAGAGTGACTCAAGAAAGAACGGAAAATCTTCTCTAGTAATCTATGATGAACAAGTTGTTTTGGTCCCTCTATCTCGGAAAATGCACGGAGGAAGCACTGCAAACGTTTCTGCACAACAAACCCCTGTATATTGGCAACTCGAAGACTAAAATGTGGTAAAAATGTTGTCAGAGCAAAGACAGGTACATGAAAGAAATGAATTGAATGAAACTCTCAACTTACTCCTGGGTCGAGGCGAATTCGTTCGGATGAAGTTCACGAGCGTCTTGATCATTCGAATGGAAAGCGAAATACTGATCTTTCAGAAAGCTGAAGAAGAGAGGGACGATTCCACGGGAATGTTTCGCTACGATTCGATGGGCTAGCTCTGCAACTTTCCAAATCGATTCCATGACCGTTACACCATCTGTTGTGTGATAACACGGAACCTCCCCTTCTACCAACAAAAGGGAAGCTTTGAAAAGAGATACATCTTTTCCACCTGATTGTTCCCATCTGCGACATGCATCGAAATGCTCCTGCTTCGAGGATGATTCATCCGATTCATCATGCTCGTCTGACGCAGATTTTGTTGGAGACTCCATTGGATTCCCTTTCATTACATCTACGAGTTTTGTTTCAAAAGGTGGCCAAACGATTGCTTCATGCGCTAAGGTAAGTGAGAGAAGAGCTTTTTCCGCAGATTGCCATATCGGTGCGAACTTCACGTTGAAAAGACCAATCATATGATTTGCAGCTACTTCGGCATAAACAGCAGGCATTCTCCGTGTTCTTGCGAGGATCTCTACCTTTGCAATCAACGAACCAATGATTCGCTCATCTTCGAGTCTGACTGGGGACGATTCAAGTCTGAGCAAAACTTTGAGAAGGTCGCATGGACCTACGGGACCATTTGTCTTCTTCTTGTCTTCCTCTTGTGGATGATAGCCTTCGTCTTCGTCCAAATCGTCTGTTAGATCGAGGTCTGCATGATCCACGACAAAATGCTTCTCTGGATAACTCGCCATGATTTGGAGTGCATATAATCGGAGAAAGTGATTTGAACTCCGCAAGTTCGCCATGAGACAATCAAAAGCATCATCCGCATCATCTATCAGCGGTCCAAGACGAAACTTCTCTAAAACAAGAACCAGAGATGCGGCACCTCGCGTAGCCCAAACTGATCCTTTTGATTCAAATAAAAGATCTCCTGCAAGTGACCTGAATTCCAGAATTCTCTTTTTCATCAATGAAGGCTCTATTGAGGATTCAGTTCCTTCCAGAGTGATAGAAGAAAAAGCTTCGATGATAAGTCCCTTCGCAACAACCACATCAAGTGGATCAGCCCTCGGCAGAGTATTGAAACAGTCAAGTAGCCAGTCAACAATTTTCTTGTAAGTGTTCGTTTCAACACCATTCAATCCCGCTAAGAACGGGATGCATCGCACATTAAAACATAGATGAGCGCATGTCTCGTTGTTATCCTCCACTTCATTGAGTTTCGTAAGACACGCATGGAGCAACAGATGTTGTTCATTCTGGGATACGTCCAAATCGTCTCCAGTGATCGAACCAAAAAGTTCGAAATCTTTTCTCTTCGGCAACTCGTCTGGTGAAATCGTGTCAGACGATATCGAAGATACGATCGCAAAGACAACGTCCACAGCTGCGTTTGGGTCAGATTTTGCCATATGCGCTGATGCACTGATCAATTTTGATATCACTGCATTTTGCTTTTTCGTATCATTCAAGAGGGGAACGAGATCCCTGGCAAAAATCAACGACATGGAAAGGCTTGATTTGACATCGTCGTTCTGTGATTTCAACGCGGATTGAATGTTTTCTTCGATATTCAGACATTCCCTCTCTTGTATACATGGCCATGTCTTACTCAACAACGAGAACAGGGAACATCTTTCTTTGACGCTCAGTGATGCCAGGCAGCTAACGGAGCATGCTTTGGAAATTGCATCACAGAAGGCAGTAAGATCGTCATCTGAACAAGCCTGAATAAATTTTCCGGACCGCACAGCAGCAATTTCAACTACCAATTTTAGACTCTTTGTAATTGGATAGAATGGCACATTTCCTCTCCCTGAATCTTCCTTCAAAGCATCGTTGTACTTGAGGACAGATGTAGAAAACAACGAAAATAATTCATTGCAAACGGTCGCAAATCCAACTTCATCGAAATGGTGACGGAGCATTCTCACTACCCCAGACGCTACATTGAATACCAAATCTTCGTTAGTTTCTTCATCAGAATCCTTTACATTGTTGTCTCGGCAGGAATATCCCAGGATGAACTTGAGAATGCGGCCCCCTTGCGAGTGGAGTTTTCCCGGCACGCCTTTAATTAGCTGAAAGACAAGATTGGAGATACCATCCACAGCATCTGTCTGAGTGCGTTGAAGGATTCTACTTTTAGGCTGTGCCATAGTAGATGCCAACGCGCGAAGCACACGCCGGATGTGTCGTTCACGAGCACTGTGGCTCTTAATTTTTCGAATTTGTGGGGCAAAGGTCTCTGCCGACAAACGTCGAATAAGTTCGCGGCGATGACCAAGGGTGGTTCCATAATATTTCCTCATCGATTCCATGTCGTTCACGATTAGAGTTGAATCGTAGCGGAAGATATACGATATTGTTCGAAATGCAGTCTCGACAATTGTGACATCTAACGGGATGGGTTGTTTCTTCGATTCGGGTGGTGGAGGTGGCGGGTTCAGCAAATCTTGGACGATGCGAGGTAGAATTTTCGTATGCAAGTATGGATGTATTTCGTGCCTTAGATCCCTCGCCAATACAGAAAGTAAATGCAAAATGTCGGTTGTCGCGTGATTGATTACAAATTCTTGCCGATCATTTGGAGTATCTGCTGAAGCAGTTGGTGATGGCCGTTCAGGTAACGAGGCAGGTGAAAGCATATAGGACATCAAAAGATCAACGATGGTGTCCAAATTGTGCAAAATTTCAGGAAGCGACCTAACCAACATCCAAATTTCCCGATGAAATTTGGAGAAGATTTCCGAAGCGTTGCGGTCGATTGCGATATCTATTTCGCTAGCGAAAGTTGTCGATGTTTCCAATTCAGCTTCATCCTCGTTCTTTTTTGTGATCTGTTCTGTAGATTCATCCGAAATCTTTACGAACGCGGTAAGATCGGCTTGTTTGTCCCCATTGGCGCTTTTGCTTTTGCTCGACTTGTGACGTTTTTTTGGGCGTACTTCGTCTCGGGGATTGTGTACAAATTGTTCTCGCGTGGCCGCAGTTGTGACTCCACCTCCGATTCTTCTCTTGTACGAGCGATAGACGTCTGCAGAGGCCTTTTTCGATCGTTCCTTTGCAGAAGCAAAACGAATGCGCTTCTTCGATCTCGAATCGGTATTGACCGATTTCACGTGACGGGAATCCATCTTCACCTTTTCCAGAGCTCAGGATCAGTTCCTCAGTCCGAGAAGAAGCTCCACGACGCAGTGTGTGATACGATCTCCTGGTGAGAGAAGATTCTTTGCGACAAATGGTCCAGTTTATTCTGTTCTGTTAAAGTTAGATCGACTTCGTCACAGGTTGTTGAGAGTTGAGAGAGTCGAATCGGAGTACATTTTTGGACTATCTTACTGTCTTTGATCGAGGGTCGAGGGGAACAATTGGAATTTTGTCCATGGTACGTACCATTAACCTTACTCCTGTACGATGTACCGTACTAGCAATTGGTCCGACGTAAAAGAAATTCAGGTTTTCAACTTGATTTCAAGAAAATTATTACTAACAGATTATTTTATTGGTGGTCTGCTTGCGTACGTTCGTAAACGCTGATTCAGTCCTTTTAGTCTTTCTGGCGAATTCACTTCAGTACCAGTACGAAAAACTACCAATAATAATACACCAGTATTACTAATAATAAAACAGAAATAATAAAACAATAAAAATATTACTAAAATATGATATTATAAGAAGAGATTATATAATAATATTGCAATAGTGGTTGTTCCAGTGCATTGAATTCTTGCATTGCGGACAATGGACTACAGTAGGTCCTAATGATACCCTAATCTTTTCTAGTAGTATGTCAGTATGGAAACTAGTAACATTCTTTATTCTCCAAAGAACCAGGATGGTACTAGTAGCTGGTTTGACTGAGTAGGAGAAGTAGTAGCCCATCATCAGTCTTTATAGTTTTTTTGTGCTGTACAGCAGGTGGTACAATTGAGGATGTTGTCACTGAACGTAAACTAGGGTTCTACACGAGTGTTATAACAAGGAGAGTTGAAGTTTACTAGTATGTGTATTCATTTATATGCTTGATTCTATTGATTGTGATCCTCTTTTGGAAGAGGCTAACCAGAGCAACAATAAGAACCAAGTTCTCCAACTACCAAAATTAAATCAGAACTTTTTAGATGAAATCCAAGTAATTGCAGATGCCAGTATACGCTGTGAGTGTTAGTGCAATGATACTACTTGCTGGCACAGACACAAATTGACAGATCAAAAAATAACATTTGTGATAGCTTAATACCAGTATTTGGGCAGTAAAGAAAAAGGAATACAACACCAAACAGTGAACAATAACAACACAGCGGATGGCTTAATGTAACCCTCACAATAGTAGCACTGACACCTTTGAGACTGTTTCATTAGTAGTACTATTAGTAGAAGCTGGGCATAGCACTAGTAGAGGCTGCTGCTGTGCCGGTTACCTTCTTGTCTGCCCTGTTTCTCTCATAAGAACATGATGGCAGCGGACAAAGACCAATGAGGTGGCACATCACAGATAAGGTTTAAGGTTACCGTTGGAAAGAGATAAATCCATTGAGTGCCAAATGTGGTAATCTTAATTGTAAGTCTTCCCCAACTGATTGAATTAATCGTAACAAAAATATTTGAATACTGCAGGATTGTTTCTAGAATTATGAACAGAACACTTATGATACTCCAGGGCCTGTATTCGCTAGTGCTTTTCATTATTGAAGCCTCGGATCGTAAGACACCGATGGGACCCATATGGTTTTATTTTTAAGGTTTTTAGCATCACTTTGAATCACAGAATTTATAGCTTCACCATGATTTTTTGTTTTTGGTTCTCTTAATTCTTCTTTTAGCTCTTGGAAATCTGAATTCCAGGCTATTTGTACGATTTCAAAAATTAGATTATTTAAGATTACTCGTGAATTCCCAAACAGATAGTCTTACTGTAATTTCGTAGAATATTCCTGAAGACATTTCTCAATCATACAAAAAGGATTAGGAATCTCATTTATTCCAAACTGGCAAGGAAAGGGCGCCAAGTCTACTTAACGTTATCTCAACTTTTCTCATTGAAGTAAAAGATGAAGTCGTAACGGCAAAACCCTCCATAAAAACATTGGGAAGTCAAGGAACGTCGGCAACCTATCGTTTTGACAAACATCGCCGTAAGTTACTTGTTCTCGTGCAGTCTCAAGTACATCGAAAGTCCGACCTCGAGAAGTAGTGTCGGAAAAAATTTGGCTCGCATCAAAGATTATCAAAATAGGGCAGAAGTAAGTGAACTCATTGATTGCGAAATCGTACTCGAAAATAATATTCATCATCCCAAAATTAATCGTATCCTCAACTTGTGTTACGTTCTTCTTCGGACACAACCACATTAATATAGGCGTAACTCCACAGCTGCAATTACGAACAGATTGTAAAGAGGGAAGAGATAAAGTAAGAATAATCATTCAATGTTGTCTACTTGGGAGGAGAAAGTTGATTTTGTCAGAGAGCATTACCAAGGGAAGGGATATCGCGTTCATTCGGGATTGCAGTTTGGGGCGGAGCTTGTCCTGTATGCTGATCGCCCTGATCTGGTGCATTCCGATTTCTGCATTCACGTCACTCGTGATGATGAATTGATTGACTGGAGAGAAATGCAAGCTCTTGTTCGCTCGATGCCGGACTTGCACAAAACCCTGGTACTCGCAAATGTAAAGGGAATCGACGCCGGCAATCCTTACGTTGAGGAACTCGCAATTACCACGGAACACGCTCCATTTCGACATCGACCAAAGACCATTGAAGTTGGTGGCCAAAAGAAAAAAGCACGAACAGACCTGCAAAACTAAGAAAAGTAGACTACTGTTTAGTTATACAGAAAGTACTGCGAGCTCCGAACATGTTCTCACTCAACTCACGTTTGCCCTCATTTTATATTGCTATAGAATACACGAAAAAACGTTTCCCGGTGAAACCAGATTATTGTACACTAGGAAAACACAGTGAGAACAACCTGTGATCATGACATTCGCTTCAGAATCAACAATGTCTCCGACGAGAAATCCAAAGATGAATGGCATGAACAAGCCCGCTGATAGCACGGAGACGACCTCGAAGACATCGGAGACATCCTCGGATTCCTTTCAAGATTACGGCGAAGAAGTCGTTGAGAACATGGAGGATATCAGTAACCCGGCCCTGGATCCGACCGATCTGAACGTACGTACAACAACGTGCGTTGAATGCATTGATAACGAAATCCTTCAATCCGCGGAGTTATGGTTTGCGGAGAGCAGGAACTGTCCCTGCTGCCAGGGGTTCAAGCACGGATGCATGATGTGTGCCAGTTGGTTTGGCAGTTTCACTTGCAGGTGCGCAGTCACCGGTATGAATGGTGCAGGTCCTCCGGATGACGTTTCCGCAATGACAGCAAATTCCTTCGATCAAAGCTGTCACTCACGTCGCCCAAGATGTGGATCGGGTGCAAGTCGCAAGTCCGGCGGTAGTAGTAAGAGGAGTCGTGCTCTAAAGAGGGAAAAGAATCGCAGGCAAAACGAACCTTGCCGATTTTTCCTTTCGGCAGGGGGTTGCCGGTATGGTGATGCATGTTCTTACGAGCACTCAAAACGCTAGAGACAACAAGCATTGGGAGGGAAAACAAAAGTGTTCATTTTAATGTAAATAGACTATGTACTGCATAAAAATATGGAAAGTTATTTTAGAAGCTGTTCAAAAAAATACTATTGATTGCTTATTCTTTCACACACAGCCATGGGGATTGAGATGACAACAGTCGTTAGAAATCCATAGATGATGAAGTACAGGCGGTACTGATACTTTGCGTTGTTCTAAGTCCTCTGAACACCAGGACCAGCATGTTTTCAACTTTCTCTGCCTTGCGCATCGAACGTATGTTCTCTTACAGCAGCACTTTGTAAAATACTACTTCCTCTTCTTGGAATGAGGAGGATCAGAACTATGTCGAATACCACCATAGTAATAATTACACCATCTCGAATGTATACCGGCCAAAAGATTGTGGTTCGTGACCGTTATGAATAACATCATCATTTTTAGTAGTACTACTAGTACTAGTACTACTACTAGTTGTTGTTGTTTTCTTCTTGCACTCCTCTAACGTGCATCGCTTGTAGTAATAGAGCATCAACATTCTTCAAAGAAGGAGAACAACAAATTTCTCTAACACAAGATACATCATTGTCGATTTTGGAAATTGATCTATCTCATGAGTGTCATGATGATGTGAATTGAAGGGTTTTGATTGTTTCTCCAATCAGGCGACGGAAGTTATTTTGCCATAGCAGGGTCAACTGCTGTCACTCTGAGATGACAAAATCTTCAGCCATAGCTTGCTCCTCCTAACTAGTAGCCTATTAGTAGTAATGCTACTACTACTACTAGTAGTAGTCTCAAAAGAACAAACAAGATCGAAGGATCGCCCCTCTTTTCATTGTTGTTATTTGGATCTTCTTTAGCTCCTTTTCTCCATTGTCTCGACTATGCTGCTGCCATTCTGTGTCTCTCTCGTGTGGGTGACATGTACGGGTTCGAGTACCTTACTCGTACCGGTACGTACACGTACTGTATGGTATGAGTATCAAAAAGTGACGTTCTTGTAATACCGTACAGCTGAAGCTAGTAAGGTTAAGATTACTGGCATCTGTATCAATCTACCAAAAAATTGTACTTCTAGTAATGTTATTGTAAGATTTTACCCCTAGTGCCTCGCATCTCAACCGAAAAAGGAAGGTTTTCAGTTTCGATCGAATGACACTTGCTCTCGGACGTTGAACGCAATGCGCAAGAAAAATCGTCGTATTTTTGACCAGGACCCAGCGTCAACGCGAACCGGACACCGCGGAAGAGATTATAGTATCGGAAGCCCGTTACTCCAGCGTTTCCAGAGTTCGGCAAGGTTTTGCGGTTGGTAGAGTGAGCAGAGGATAGCTCTCGTCTTCCAGCATTGCATCGGGAAAGAACGGAAAGAACGAAAACAATCGAAAGACGACACAACTCCGATCGCCACGAGCAACTTCCATATTTTGATCGAAAATAAAAAATCGGTTCTGTCGACACCAGAAGCAAAAAGTGGTCCACTCTGTATGCACTACAAGTAGATATCAATATCAATATCAATAATTGTACAAGATGGATAATATTAAGGACATCGGAAAGGGGGTCGGGAAGGGTTTCAAAGTGACCAAGAAAGGTTTCAAGGGAGCCGTGAAAGGGATGAAACAGAGCAAAAAGAATGCCGGACCCGTGAAACTAGGTTTTTCCATCAATAGGCGGAGTAAAGAAAAAGGCACGGAACACGAAAACTATTTGGAGGGCGACGAAGAAGAGGAGGACTACATCGACGGCGAGGAAGAGGATATTTTCAACGGATACAACGACGAAGTTTCTATGACCAAAGCCAATCATATCCTGACTTCCAAGGGAACGCACCGTCTCAATCGAATCTTGAGAAAGACCAACGCCGAAGAGGAAGACTTCGATCCCCTCGCCGGCATGGATGACGGCGCTCAAAAGATCCAAAAACTCGAAGACCCAAGGAATCCGGAAGAGGTCTCGATTTTTGTTGCAAACGTTGTGCTCCCACCACTGCGGGTCGACCAACGATCCATTGGCGGGATGCTTGCTACTCCGGCCGATGAGTACCCCGACAGCATGGTCCAAGAATCGCTCATGTACGAACGGTGCAAATCCTTCGAACTGACAGGAAATGACCACATCTCGATCTCGTGTCTGCAAAACCCAGCAACGTATGCGAAACACAAACGATCACTGGGTCTCTTTGGAAAAGGAAGCAAGGGGCGGAACAAAATTCATTATGTTGTCGTGGCGAGATCCACTAATTTGCCGCTCCTGCCATCCAATCAAATCAGCAGTCCGAGTGACAACGCTGGTGAAGGTATTGCGGAGGCCGGATACGACAAAATGTTCGCCCCCGGAGACGACGAAGATCTCGGCGTCATCGACGAAGGCAAAGAAGACGGAAATGCAATCGACGGTGGTGGAAACGGAGAGGATCAGAAGTTCGATGGAGCAGAAGATGAATTCCAAAACAACGACGCCGACCAACACGCAGATCGAGGAGCAGGCGACTCGGGAATTGCAGAAATATCCTCTTTTCCTGCCTTGGTCTGTCTGACTCTCAACAGCGATGGTGCCAACCCCGACATTCGAAAGCTCATTGGATTGGATCAATTGACAACCGTACAAGATGTAACGGCAACCGTCGTCCAACTCGCATTTCAGAATGGAGACACGATTCGATTCGATTTCAGTGAAGACGATGAGGCCAAGGTAGTCGAAGCCGGCCTCGTGAAGGAACGGTTCATTTGGTCGCTGCTTCAGGTGCACGCAATGCTCTGTGTTTCTGTGGTCGAGCGAAGCTCTCTTGCCAACACTACCAATGCCGGTAGCAATGCAAGAGCGCTGCTACCCCCGCTCAATATCCGAAATCTAGATAGATCCGAATTGCAGTATGTTGCCACCGTGAACAACTTTCTCAAAAACGACGCAACGCTTTGTGCTCTCTTGGATCGACAGCGAGTCTTGGCGAGGGACAAACACGACGGGCCGCTGAAGGACGATGCAAAAGACGGGGAAGAAAAAAGCGGAGATATTCGCGACGGAATGACCTATGATTTGATGATGGGTAACTTTGCAACCCGGGTCGCCATCTTTCACTCCGCGGATGAGAGAGCCGAGGCCGAAGAGATCTTGAACTCGACCGAATGGACGCTGTCTCTGAGCAGCGACGAGGGTGCGGCTGCGAGTGCCGCAGAGAGACTCTCTCTAGTTCTCCAGAGACGAATGCGTGATTTAGAAGCAGAAACATGCAGACGACTGATTGCCTGGGAAGACGAAAAACATTTCTCTGTCACCGGACAAGCAGGACTATTCGCTCAGACTCCACAGCGCGATACCGTAGATGCTCTATCATTGGCGCATCTCTTTACGACCCTGGAGTCCTTGGATAGAGAGCTCGTCGAAATGGAGGACTGGCTCGAAGATAGGGTGTTGGCTATCAAACCGCTAACCGACGATTGTCGAGATATTGAAGAAGAAAACCGTCAATTGGAGCAACAATGGAAGTCGTATGGTTTGTTGGGAAAAGAGATGCGCCATTTATTACAGGGGCTCGTCATTGACGAAGACCTAGAATTGATCCTCGGGAATCCGGCATCCGCTCTTGTGTACGACGAAGCTGGAAACATCCAGGTGGAAGAAAGCGAAGACGGTGTTCATCGCGTTTATGCTGCCGGTAAGGCGCTTCAGCAGGCGACGGAACATGCTGAAAAAGCCGGAGGACTGCATCTTCGAGCAGTGTTCGAGCGGGTCGAAGCCCTTGCTCAAGCTTCAGAGTTCTTTTGTACATCTTTGGCCCAGATTATCGTGACAATTATGGAACAGTTCAAGACAGAAGTGGTGGCAGCGAGTGATCATGGAAAGGTCTCCAAACAAGATACCCATTCAATGATTGCAAAAAAGATTCGCGATACTCAGCGCAAATTTCAAAGCTCTCTTCTAGGATACATTAAACTCATTGAAGTTATGGCTTTGCTGAGTCCGAAACTTCTCCCCGCAATCCGGGATGCCTACTCCGAGATGGTGGCAGAAGGAATTCTAATGAAGAAACGAATGAAAGGTTATTTTCAAGCACTTCCGGGAAGGAATACTGCGTATTTGAACAATGTATCAAAAGACTTGAAAGATTACTCACCCTACGAATCGGGAAGCACTGAGATGACTGTTCACGCCCCAGATATCAGGTATGCCCTTAGTGAACTTCTTCCAGTAGTAGCGAGAGAGGCATACTTCACTGCAGCTCTATTTGGACTTTCCAGCAAGGCCAAAGATGGACGCGAAAAGAAGCGAAACTTCGAAGCAGCAAAAAAAAGCGTCGACCACTCGACGCAATATTTCCGTTATTATATCCAACGTACGTGTGGGGTGGTCGAAGAGAGTGACAAGGATCCAAACCTTCAGGACAGAGTTGATCCCATGCTCTCGCTTGTTGCGTCCATCCATTTGAATGAAGCAATGGAAAATTACATCGATCGTGAGAAAAAGGGCGGAGACCATTCACTATCTTTGGCGTACGTCAGAGCAACGATCCTAGATCTGCGCAAGAAGGTTGACAAACAGTGGGTTACCTGGGTAGAAGAGCAAATTGAGTGGATTCGTGGTAATCCCGGAGTCCCAGCCAATGGAAAAAGAGCAGGAATCTTTCCCGCTTTCGCAAGATTTCCTTGTTACATCGATCACATCCTCCTTTGCTGCCGCGAGGGAAGAAACGATGAATTCACACCTGATTTAGCGAGCATCAAAGTTGTGAGTTACTATTTGCAAAAGATTGCTACAGCTCTTCTGGAAAGCCTCCGAACATGCGCCGAGCAGGAAACAACGGACCAACAGTATGCTTCTAGTGTGATGCAAATGGAGAACAGTTATTTCTTCACTCAATCATTAAAGAACCGCGGAGCCGAAATCTCTGCTCTGTTTCAGAAACAAATGACGAAAGCGAATGCCGTATGCAAATCCAGTACGGATGCTTACCTTGGATGGATGATCAAACGAGAATTCAAGAGCCTCCATGCGCTGTTTTCCAACATATCCAAAATTCGAAGAGAAGTTGGAGACAATGATGTCACTCTTCATGTCCCGCCGTCTACATTCCGTAGGACATTAAACAAAGAGTCGAACAGGGAGACTATGAAGGAGAAGATCGCAATTATCTATTCAAGGATGGAAAAACATCTTTCGGAGGAAGGTGGGCTTCTACCTGTCGCCTGGAAAGCCCTCGTAAAGGTTCTGTATGAATGGTTTGGAAGATGGGAGAAGTTAAGTTCCCAGATTTACAGTTACAATTTATCACCGAGTGCAGTTGATGTTGTTCGTATTGCAAAGGCTGCTGGAGCAAGCAACAGGCACGATCCTCGAATGGGTGACTCTGGCCGAACTGCTTCTATGGAGGGTAAGCGAAGCGCACATACCAGAGATACCATGGCGCAGTTTTGATTTGAGTTGCGAAAGACGAGACTCCGTTGAACCTCTACTGGATTGTCAAATAATGTTTAATTACAGTATTTATTTCTCCCATCTATTAATATTATAGTATTCTAATGTTACACGTAATGGTTTGGTATCGTCATTACACAGAATATGTGCGTCAAACGGAAGTTTCTCCGATACCAGAGTGCAATACAGTTTCCATCATGAAAATAACCTAGTATTATTCACGCAGTACCGTATTTTTAAGTTGTGAAGCCTAAAAAAATTGCTCGTATTAATTTAATGAGCATTTTGAGAGGATTTTTCAATGGACATCAAAAGTCTTCTCTCCCCATATCAATCAGCACCAGATGTCAATGATTCACTTCCCCTCGATTCATCTCTTTTTTCTTTTTCTACTGTAGAAGAAACTCCCGACAAAACAATTTCCGTTTGAGGCACTGCTAAAGGTTCGTATACTTCTGGAACCAACAGACCAACAAGGAATAGGAATATTGCAAAGATGAAGCTCAACAGTCCCAGTAGTTGGTAAGGTCGAATAGCGTAGTCCCCGTACTTGCCTGCGCCTTTTGGGGCAGCACACAAATTGATAAACAACAGAATCAGTACCTGCGGGACGAAATATTTCATCAGAACCACCCAGGCAAAGGGGATGTAACCAATAACGGGCTGAATTTGATCTCGGAGACGATTAATGTTTCCGAAGGCGCACTCGAACCAGATAGAGCGCACGGTCCATTCTCCGGGTTGTTTTGCCATTCGCTGCATGAGGAATAGATGTGTCACCAAAAAGCCGACAACCCAACCACCAAACATTACTACAAACCCAACCCATGTTTCAGCTCCTCCAAACCAGAACCCAGAGGCAATGATGACCGGGAAAAAGTTGGCCATCATGTATGAAACTGTTGCTTTTACCCCTACACTTTTGTAGAGCTCAAGCATTCCGTAAGCCCAGGCAGCACCAAAAGCTTCCAAGAATCCAACTAGTAGCATGACGAAATTTATGTAAAAATCAATAACATCCAAAAAATATAAACCAGAGTCTGTACAATAGAGGAGACTCAATAAAAAGTTCGGTAGGATGCACCCTAGCAGTAACCTAGAGTTGGAGGAAGAAATGAGAGGGAATGTCAGTTATCAGTTACCTTTTTTTTCGATAGTTTGCAGTCACGTCTTTCCTCCATTACAGTAATCGATTTGTATTCTAAAACTTACACACGTCGGGGGGTATCTTTGAAGAATGCCGTGTCTTGAAGGACAGTGACCAATGCTATCAAAAACCAAACGTGATGAACGTCGGAGGGAAAGTTAAGTGAGGTCATTGTTCACATCAAGATCCGGCATTCTTCGACCAGAAATGGACCACTTACATTCAACGAACGCAAAGGCAGAGTCGATTCCAAGGAGGAAAAGGTTGAAAAAGAGCAGCCTGACCCAGTGGATACCCCCTGGTAAGGTTCCCAGCACCACGGGCCATGTTCCGAACACCAAGCCGAAGCCTCCGAACGAAAGTTCGGAAACAGGGACACCCGCCAGCTGAGCCAAATGACCCAGTGCACAGAAGACTGCAAAACCAGATATCACGCTGTACATCGAGTTCAATGCCACGATGACGCACGAATTGAGAAGAACAGGTTCATCTCGTTTGCAGTGAGATCCGAAGGAAGTCAAAAGTCCGAATGTCAGGCTGATGGAGAAGAAAACCTGAGAGCACGCCACCGACCAAACTTCGGTCTCCGTGCGAAGCACAGAGAGATCCCACTCTCCGATGTACCTGCAATGCCAAAATTTGCAGAGTTCCGGAAAAACATGAGCACATTTTTTTGAGACTCGAGAATTTTTGCCTAGTCGTGGAATCGCTCAATGTAATGTGCGGGAGGGAAATTTGTTCACTCACGCATAGACACCATCACCAGCACCGGAGAGAGTTGCTGCTCTTCCGAGAAAAATGAACAGTAGCAAAAATGGCAACCCCATTGTCACGTAGGTGATCCGACCGGTTGTTCGCAGACCAAACGATAAAATTATATAGATGATGATCCATACAAGCGCTGTATAGCCAACGTTCTTTCCTACGATGCGCGTTGGCGTCAAGTCGGGCCCTGTCACGGTACTCATTCCAACAATTTCGTCGTAGAAGTAATTAACGGCTTCGTCGCCCGTCAATTCTGGATTGCCCCAGGGAGAGTCTTCGTCCCACGATGATATGAAGGCGTTCACCACCCATCCAATCAAAACCACATAGTACGAGCTAACCATATATGCGCAAGCTAGACTACATACCCCAACTCCCCTGAGTCTGGGATGGAATCCTCCTGTTTCCGGGAGTTCGAAGAAGACGGAACGAGAAAAACGATCACGGGTCAATGCAAGTCAAGCGAAAAAGTTCGATTCAATAAAAACACGTGCCGTCTATCCTTGTTTCGATACCCGATCGTTTTACGAGGCTCGAAATACCGTACGCACGTACCGAAGACTCCGATGTCACCGGTCTGAAAATATTGGCCGAAACCAATTTCAAGAATCGTGAGAGGGATTCCGATGAAGAAAAGAGCGAGCAGATACGGAATGAAGAAAGAACCCCCACCGTACTGAACCGAGAGTCCGGGGAATCTCCAGACATTGCCGAAGCCGATTGCCGCACCCGCGGTCGCGAAGTAAAAGGCTGTCCTCGAACTCCAAAATTCACGTGTTTGGGTCTTGTTTTGGCCGTCTGTTTCGGTGGGAGCAGGTACCACTGTCGATGCTCTGTCGCCAGTCATGTCGATCGTGTCGTTGAGTTTGAGACGGTGTTGTGTCAATATCGAACTATGATATGAACAGTAGTCGAGAATCAGTTTTGTTTTGGGAAATTTTGATATTATGAGTGAGTAGTTGGGCGTTTTGCCTTTTGGGCTTGGATAAGTTTTTGGTTCGTTTTCTGGCAGTTGAAAGATGACAGGAAGATACGTCAAACTATGGAACGAAAGTCATGTGAAGCGAAATCCCTAGCTAGTGACACTGTTTGTTTCACTAGGTCCGTAAATTGTTCTGTGACAGATATGGACAAGTTGTTCTGTAGAATGAAAACAGTAGTTTTAGAAAATGTGTACCAACTTCCAACAAAACGAACTCGAACCCTCTGGAACAAAACGAAAATGGCCTAAAGTTGAAGATTTGCTATGTGGGGAGAATTAGAACGGATTTTGCAAGTTGAGGTGAAAAATGTATGCATGGTTGCAAAACTGTCTATGGGAAATGACCCGAGATTCCGTTAAATGGGGGATAAGTGGAAGTATTTTCCATACGTGACCAAAACCATTTGGAAATACGATTAGATGCTTCTATCAACGGGCATCAACACATGCTGCAAATCGAGCTCTTTGAAAGATGTCGATGATCGGCGTGTTGGAAGAATTTCTGAACGTAGTTTATCGGCGTTGTTAATTACGAAGTATTAATAATAATGTTATTATCATTATTTTTTTGCACCGAACTCGTGCCTGTACAACACACAGTCAAAATTACGCAGTACTTTTACTTGTTTTATTACCGCCGCGAACCTGTAACTCTACGTTGAAGTTTCTTGAATGATACATCAATTCCAATCCAATTTGTTGCGGAATCACGGTTGTCATGTAATATGCCCATAGTTGCTTCCCAGCTGTTCTGGAATTTGCACCACCAACACAGTCAAGTGTTCTATGCTGGTGAGAAATCCGCATCAATCCTGTGTCCTACCGGTATGTTGTGCCCGTGGTGATGATGATGGACGGCCTTTCATTCATGTATTTTGGATCGCGTCTTATTTTCGTTTCATCTTCCAGCTCTCATGAAATCCTGGTCTTCATAAACTTTCGCTGACCCATTCACGAATCTGATCTGCATCATATCGATCAGAATCGCGACGAAAAAGTCATTTTCATCCTGGACATCGGATATCAAAGACATGGATTCCGTGTCGGACCGTTCGGACCGTTCTATTTTTTCTTATGTCTCGGCTTCCTCGGCTGCCGCGTCTTTCATCAGCACTTCTACGTCGATCAGTCGTTTCACCTCACGGCAGCCGCAAGGAATCGAAGACGAGGGCCTGGCAACACAGGAATCCAAACACCTAGTCAAACTCAGGTTCTTTCTCATCACGGTTCTATTCTGGAGTACGGTAGGGGTCGGATTGGGGGTTTGGACATACTTTACGGAAGAAAGCGACAACGAATTCGAAGAAAAATACTGGCAAGAGTCCGAGGAAGCCCGGACCGAATTAAAGAACAAATTTCTCGTTGCGATTGGTTCCATTGATTCGTTCATCGTTGCGCTCTGCACACAATCTTCGGCGTGGCCATTTGTGACCGTTCCCCGCTTCTCGGATCGGGTCGAACGACTGCGGAAGTTCTCGCACGCCGTTGCCGTTACAACTTATCATTACGTCGATGAAGATCTGAGACAGGAATGGAACGAATATGCCTCCGCTAATGACCATCGGCAGGGAGAAAGTCTCCACGAACAGAAGGATGGAACCACATTGCAACAGAACATCTTGCTCGGAAGGGAATCCGACAATCAATTTCTTCGAAATCATGCTAATCTCTCTTCTTTCATGGTAAGCTGAGATTGATATAATAGTCTGCTGTTATTGTTTCCTTCCGATTCAACAGATTCACCTGCTCACCTGTCTAACGCTTGCATGAAAAATTTAGCCTATGTGGCAGCAATCCCCAGTCACAAAGACTTTTCCCTCGAACTGGGATGGCTTTCAATACGGAGCGCTTGCCGATGCGTGGAACACGTTCCAACAGCAACACGGTGTAGTAATGAGCTACGTCAACAATATTCAGACGATCCAAGACCCTGATTTGAACATCGAAGAAAGAAACCAGTTCATTAGCGGTGTTGTTCCCAATAACACACATCACACGGAGCCCTTCGGTGATATCTTCTATCCAATTGTATTCGACCATGAAATTGAGGAGATCACGGTCAATGGCAACAGCAGTAAGCACTTTTCAACGAACGACGTTGTTGGAGTTGTAGCTGTCACGTTTTACTGGAGAGACTTACTGAAGGATATGTTCTCCAACGAGATCGATGGAATGCATGTCGTCTTGGAGAACAACTGCAATCAGGCGTTCACGTACACGTGGTTGGACTCCAATCCTTTGTACCTAGGCACAGGGGACCTCCACGAAACCGAGTACGATGATATGCAACAATCGTTCTATCTCACAGATATAGAGGAAAGCGACATTTACACAGGTTTGCCGTTGAGTTCGAGTGGTTGCCAATACGCAATCCACTTCTATCCCTCCGAGGCCATGAGAAAACACTTCAATAAAAGTCATGTCAGGTAAGAGTAAGGGAAGATATTGGAAATTGAAACATTTTTGACGTCTAGTAGGAAGTAACGTTCCTAATCAATCTCTCACCGCTATGAGTGTTTATTCATCCAACTAGCCCTGCCACGTTTAGCGGTATTGCAGTTGTTATTTTTGTTTTCACTACCATGGTGTTTGTCTTTTATGATTGCCTTGTTGAAAGACGTCAGAGGAAAGTGTACTCCTCCGCCATAAAGAACAATGCTATCGTTTCGAGTCTCTTCCCCAAAAGTGGTAAGTCTTATTGCACTAGTTCCAGTTGCATTGACCACATCCATACCTTGAGTCCGAGATGAACCTGCACTAATGAAAACGTCTGGTTCTCCTTGCTCCTCAATACCAGTGAGAGATCGCCTTTATCAAGAAAACGATCCCACTCCAAAGAATGCGCAACCAGCAAAGACTCGCCTCAAGACGTTCATGCACGAAGACAAAGAAACGAAACAAGAATTCGATGCACCCATCGCAGATCTTTTCTCAAATTGCACCGTCCTCTTTGCTGACATTTCTGGATTTACGAGCTGGTCATCGGAAAGATCTCCTAGTCAAGTTTTTGTCTTATTGGAAACCATATACGGAGCATTTGATAAAATTGCTGATCGCCGTGGTGTATTCAAGGTTGAAACTATTGGCGATTGCTACATGGCGGTTACCGGTCTTCCCAATCCGAAGAGAGACCATGCTCTAATCATGGCTCGATTTGCACGCGATTGTCGCAATCAAATGAATGCACTGACCAAATCTCTTGAAGTTACTTTGGGTCCCGAGACTTCAGACTTGTCGATGCGCTTCGGATTGCATTCTGGACCCGTCACTGCAGGTGTTCTTAGAGGTCAGAAATCTCGATTCCAACTCTTCGGGGACACGGTAAACACTGCTGCTCGCATGGAAAGCACGGGCATAAGCAATCAGATTCATGTGTCGGAGGAAACAGCGCGGTTGCTCACGGATGGAGGAAAATCGAGCTGGTTGACACCCCGAAAGGAAACTGTCCTGGCCAAAGGAAAAGGCGAGCTCACAACATATTGGCTCTTCCAAACGAATCGTATCAAGAGAGGAAGTACTGCGATTACTGTCGCCACTTCTGACGATTCGACGGGGTCGCTAGAATCGCCGTTGTCGTGTCCTAAGAGAAAAGCAAACGTCACACCGTTTGTGTGCGATCGACGAGCGCGATTGATTGACTGGAACGTTGATTTGTTCGCTGGTATGATTCGAAAAATTGTGGCACGACGGGAAGCTTACGCGATGAACGCTGACCGGAACCAAAAACTTGTCTCGGACTTGAGTGAAAAATCGATAAGGCATACAGATTTCGGTATGGTGATGGATGAGGTTGTTGAAATCATCGAATTGCCAGCATTTGATCCCCGAGCAATCAATCTACAGGAAGATCCACATTTTATCAATCTTGAAGAAGATGTCATGACACAGTTGAGGAATTACATTTTCACTATTTCTAGCACCTACAACAATAATCGTAAGTGCAATTGAGAATGAATGAGTTCAGTTAAAATTGAACGAAAATTCAACTATGGACAATTGCTAACCCAGCTATTTTTTCTATCAGCTTTTCACAATTTTGAACACGCTTCACACGTTACCCTGTCAGTGGCGAAGTTGCTCTCACGCATCGTTGCCCCCGATCTGGAAATCAATTCTAATGAGCATGACGTATCTTCTACTTTACACGACCATACGTACGGTATTACAAGTGATCCATTGACACAATTTGCTTGCGTCCTAGCTGCACTTATTCACGACGTCGACCACCAAGGCGTCCCAAACACAACTCTCGTCGAAGAAAACGATGAAGTCGCGAAAAAATACAGGGGGAGATCTGTTGCGGAGCAAAACTCTGTTGACATCGCATGGGCTTTGTTTCTAGAACCACAGTTCCGTGATTTGCGGAAAACTGTCTGTGGTACAGAAGATGAGTTGAATCGACTGCGTCAATTGATTGTCAATACGGTGCTTGCTACTGATATCATGGACAAAGATCTCAAACAACTCCGTAACCAGCGTTGGGAAAAGGCATTTTCGCCTGATCTGAAAAACGACAATGAAAATGATCAGGTTCAAATCAATCGTAAAGCCACTATTGTTTTGGAACATTTGATTCAAGCAAGTGATGTTTGTCATACCATGCAACACTGGCATGTTTATCGAAAATGGAACGAACGTTTGTTCGAAGAAATGTACCTAGCATACAAGATGGGTAGAGCGAAAGCTGATCCTAGTACCTTTTGGTACAAGGGTGAGCTGGGTTTCTTCGATCATTACATCATTCCACTCTCGAAAAAATTAAGCGACTGTGGAGTCTTTGGAGTATCGAGCGATGAGTACTTGAATTACGCTTTGCGAAATCGAAAGGAGTGGGAGCAACGTGGAAATTCCATCGTGACCGAGATGGTCAATGGCTTCAAAGATCGGTTACAAATTGAGAGCGGGGAAGTGTGCTGATCCGTTCTTTTACGGACAGCACTTGGGATGTCGAGATAAATAAATAGAGAACAAAAATTAGAAGCCATAGCAAAGTTTTACGTTCACAAAATTACAAATTACTAAATTGACAGTAGTCACTCATGTGGAGTTTCGTCCATGGAATGTGTTTCGTTGGGAAATATTTTGATATGACAACAAAATAAACGCTTCGACGATGTTTTCAACCTAAAACCTGAAGTTTTTTATGCCAAGTAAGACTTACTCTTTTGGTTCTTTGATCGAAGAAAAAAGATTGCTCCCAATCCGTTTTGATATATCAGGTAAAGCTGCAGTCCAGGTTTGTGTTTCGGGAGATTGACAACAGCATTCATCATTCGTATCGGCTTTACATAACCACGTTGATGGCAATGCACATTCTATTCATTCAATAATTACTGTATTTTTTTAAGGTTCACACATATGATTTCAAAAAAAAATTTAGTTTACGCAGAAGTGGCACAACCGTCTCACAATACGCATCTCTAGGTTGCGGGAGGCAAAAAAAAATTGGTTTTTCGTGCACGTGGGTTCTAGAAGAACTGTCTGGGCTGCTTGGATCATCGACAGAGAGACTTGAGTTTCAACTGATATCCGGAATTTGTGGTGTCTTATCACTTATTTATTGCCCTGACCATCTCCCAGCACGCTTGCTTCAGCTCACACCCTCATTTCCGAAGAGGATGGGCATATAATTGACAAAAGTTAACACCTCCTAGTTTTCGCCTTCTTTCTTCAGGAAGCGCTTCACTATGTTTTCATCGATCCAAGGAGTAGTACTCAACGCGAGACCGATACGAAGTGGCACAGCGAACCGAGCAAAGTTGACGAAGGCGAAGGCTTCGGCGCCGAGTTTTTTCTGGTCATCTGGATCGCTCAAGTCGGGCCAGTGACCAGTCACCTTGTAGTAGCCTACGGCACAAACTGGAACCTGTTAATTTTTTTCCCAGAACAAGAATCAATCAGCGCACGACAGTGAGTTGAACGACGAAAAAATCAGTCGGCTCGATATCGTCAAGGTCGAACAAATGAAGAACTCTTGTCGTCGACGTCCGCTATTTCGTTTTCTTAAAATTCGATTCGTGGTGCAAAAAGAATCACTTTCGAGTGTCGACTCAGTGAAAAATCAGTACGTACCGAGAGCGCCCAGAATCCCAACTCCCACAGAGCGTAAGAGATAACACCAGCAGTACCGGCTTCTTTGACTTGCTTCATGAGCTTCTGTGTTTCTGACATTTCTTCTTCTGGTTCTGCACTTTTCTCAGCGACAGCTTCTTCAGTCTTCGCTGCTTCCTTTTCGATAGTCGGTTGTTCTTGGAACAACACTCGGTACTCTCGTTGCAGTTGTCGTTGGCCCACAAGCTGGCTGTGACCACGTGCCACAAATGCATTGGCGACATGCAAGGCACAAAGCAAGGGAATCAAAAGGTGAACGAGACGCATTGAGGACTTCATTGAGTTGACTTGTTGTGGTTGGATCGAGCTTTGTGCTTAATGCTAATTGCACTAGATGCTATGATACTATCACTGTTGAGCGTTTGTGAAGATCCTTGTCCGAGAAGAGTGAGTTGTAGTTTCTTCTTTTCCATTCTTTCACCATTCCTTGGCGGGGAGATGATCGTTGAATGGCAAGCACAGAAAACAAACACAACTCTCTTGGAAGTTTGCAAAATGTACGGTATGATTTAGACGTGCAACGTCAGGTTCATAACGAGCCGACGCAGATGACATCATTTATTTGTTGAGTAAGCCTCTCATTTTTTCAGTCGTGCACCCTTTTCATTACGGGGAAGTTTTTTTCTCTCCCGTATTCGTACCGGTACGCTCGTGCTTCAAAATACTTATGTTTGATACATACCAATGAGTCTTACTCTTACGTACTCTTACGTTTATCCGTACAAGGTAGGAGTAAGCCTTATTACTTGTTTACGAGCAGGTTCCATGAGTAAGGTTACGATTACAAGTACAACTAAGGTTAAAGTACAGTAACTCAAAAAGAAAAGGGGAGATTGAGATTTTCACTTTAGACTTAAATTGATGGTACGGATACAACACGGTACGTTCAACGTAGAACATACGTTACCTTCTACGGTATCGGAAAGGGGTCAGATAGTATTCAGTACAAGAAGAATGGGATTTTTTTTAATAAAAAAAAGGGTAAGTCTTAACCTTATTAAGACTTACGAGTACTTTTTACTGTTCATTACCATCGGCACGTGTTAGTTCATTCGAAATCGAAAACTAACTTACCGTACTGGAAGATTTTACTGTAGCAGTAGGTAAGGCTTAATCTACAGATACTGTACAGCTACGAAAACATTTTTTCGTAATGTTCGATGTTGCGCACTAAAATTACCATACAGTAAACCTTATTCAATGCGAGTAACTGGTACGTAGGCCTAACCTTACGTAAGCCTTACTCTTAACTTACTGTATCTATGATTGCTTCGCCCCGGCGACCGGAGAGGCTCGAGGACGAGTGATTTTCATGCGCATTTCATTATTATTTTTTGTTGATTGATTTGAAAAAGGCCCGGCACGTTGATGTTACCGACCACAGTAACTTACCAGATAGAATCCTTTTAAAACTACAAGCAGCGCAACAAACAGAAGAAGTTCTGTGGCATCTTTCTACTTTCGTTTCGAGGAAAGCTCTGTTTTGAGAAGTCGACATGGGAAAAGAAGGCTCAAGTAGTAAAAAGCGACGAAAGGAAAATGATCCTTCAGGGAGTTCCAGTGCTGGTCGCAAGCGAAGGACAGTGAATTCCAATGCGTCTGCCGCCCCCACCTTTTACCAAGAATATTGTGAGCTTCCCTTCACGCTCTCGAGTATTCTTGTCGATGAGTTCGATTGTATCACACGGAAAGATTTGAACTCTCGACGGAGCCTCCACGTACTCCCCGCAAGGGTAACCGTGAAGCAGGTCCTTCAGCATTATGAACGCAAGCGAACTAGTTCTTCTAGTTCTAGCAGTATGAACGATGAAGAAGAAAAAAAGCACAAGGATCAAATTCAAAGATTTTGCAAAGGCCTTGCCTTGCTCTTCGACGATGCCCTTCCTGTTTGTTTGCTGTATCGGGAAGAAAGACCCCAGTACGAATCTCTGCAACACGACGAAACTCTTAGACTGAAACGACCCTGTGAAATCTATGGAAGCACATTTTTGCTTCGGTTGCTCCAGAGATTGCCAACTATATTGCGTGCTGAACCGAACAAAGAAATGGACGAGCTAGGCCCAGTGATAGCGGACTTGATTGTGCTCTTGCAGAAGAATCGTCAGGCTTGTTTCAAGGAATCTTATCGAGAGCCTAGAAATCACGAGCTTTTTTCTTGGGAGATAGATTGCACGGACGCGGAAGGCGAGGATGAAAACCAGTAGCGTGATCCTATTTTTATGAAACGGTCCAATTCATTCTTCGTTTCTGCAGGATTGTTTGATCCTTCTAATCGGCCCAGTTGTCGTTCTCGTCGGAAAAGAATTTTGCATCATTTTCCCGCAAAAACGCAAGAATCATTCACCACCAGGGCATAGCTCGTACCAATTATAAAGAGTACGCCCTTTGCAAGGCGTGATGCATTTGAAGAACCCGAATTAGATTATGTGGAACGTCCAGATCCACCATGAACCTTCATGATGAACAAAGTAAATTAGTGCCTGTACTATCGCTATGTCAATCTCAAAAGCGTAATTGCATGATGCCCTGAAATGTTGAAAAATGAGAAGTTTTCTTATCATGAAACAATTTTGCAGTGTTATGGATTGTAAGACATCATGTTGAACCCATTTGGTGAAGGAGAAAGAATTGAGTAGGGTGTGTTGTGCAACTGGTGATCATGGAGAGAAAAAAGTACAAGCATTTTTTTTCTGAATAGCTCCTGAGTAGTAAACTTCCATTTGGTGAAATCACTGCAGCTCTTTGCCAAGCATAAGAAGACATTACTTCTCCAAGCTAAATCCAAAGATGCAGAAGTTTTGGATAGAGTTAATTTTTAAGTGATGACATTCCTGGTGCATCTGATGCTTTTACATCATATCCTTTCTTTGATGAAAATACCAACATCTACAAATGTAGGATCAGTGGAAGATAAGAGTCTTGTTGAGTCGATAAGCTTGTTTGTTTGCTCTAATTTGCATCCTATAAACCCAAAATTTATAAAAAATTCAGGACTACCGGGGTATACTTTTCAATGTCTGTTGAGAAATACAAAGTCAGGTTGTGTACAAGTCAAGATGCTCTTGTTATCAGAGGTGAAGTTGCACCCTTTGTACTTATACTGCTTTCAAGCAATATTCTGGGACCCTAAGTGTCAGCTGTTTTGGCACACTGAATAAAGGTCTTGATAGGAATGCATTGTAACGGTGTATGAAAGTATGTTTGTCTTTTTGTAGAGAAATGTAGTTTTACACCAAGTGTGCATGACTGCAGATCCTCAATCAGTCTTATAACATTCATTGAGAACCTATCAGTAATTGAATTGCCTTAACTAGAAATTGAAACATGAACAAGAAACTTATCCTTCCCTTTTTTCATCATGTGTACATCTTGCTGCCTACTGTATCAAAGATCAAAAAACAAGCAAAACTAGATGTCATTGCCTAAACACAAACCTGCTCTATGTAGGGCTCATAGTAACAGCAAACAAAAGGTTCCTTTTCTATTTTTATCACAAAGAGAATAAATTTTATGGATCATGAGAAAGGATTCAAGTAACCCTACATGCACTTGGAATCAGCAACAGGATTGCTTTTTGATACTGTTACCACTATTCATATGCAAAGGAAGTCAGTTATGTTTCAAGCATCTATTCAAAAAAACCGATACAACAAGGTTGTTTTCTTTTTGTTTCAACACAGGGAATTTCAGTTGAGATTGCACAGTACTGCTGGTTACTTTGTTGACCCATGTTTGTACCTGGTAAAAGATCTTTTGTACAGTACTTGGCAGGACTACAGATGTGCCCCCACAGTAATCTCCTAATCTCACTTTTGAAGCTACAACCCATTTCTAAAGAATAGAATGATTTTCCAGGCCAACTCAAAACAATCACTTGGGTCACCTAGTAGAGTGCTCCTGTGTCCTAACATAGAATATGTAGCAGTAACAGATACCTAGCAGTAGCAACCCAAAGATACAACAGCATGGCAATGCCACAGTATTAAGGATGCTGTAAGCACAAAGCTAAGAGGATAGTACTATGCCACTTGTGCCGTAGGGTATGGTCAGCACATTCAATATGTACTGGAACCGTAAGCAATACAATCAAGAATACAATCCAACAGTGCTACAGTACAATGCAGCGCTGTTCATATGAGATAGCAAGAACTCCTTTTGACACAGAGCTGAGCTCAGATCTCCTTTCAACTAAGCAGCCTATTATGTCCTCCATACCAACCAATCCCACCATACCTCTAACTGAGCATCTTGAAGTTTCTGATTGAATACAATAGCGTTTTGAACAGTACTTCTGTAGACTCAATGTTTGCCAGCACTCTGTGTGCTGATGTTATTGCTGTTCTTGTTATGATTTTATGATTTCCTCTATTCCTGAAGGGCAAATATCAAACAAGCAATCAGTGGGCTAATCAGAGTTACTTTTGTCGTCTGGCAGGTGAAATCTTTTTTTGCACCTCCATCATTGTACAATTTCTACCTGAAAAGCCTGTTGACCGTGACAGTCTCACAAGACAGAAACACATATTGAAGCACATTGGAGGCTGAACATGCTGGAAAATAAAATTTTTGAGAAGTCTGCCTAATATAGCTCTACAGTTGTTCTAACCGTACACTGATGGTGCACCTCGTTGTCATCGGTAGTTAGCACGTAAACACTGGAAAAAAATTGCAATAGATTTTTGAATACATTGCGATTTGGAATAGAAGAAGGCATGAGCTTTTTCAAATCTCAACTTTCTTTTTACGTTACTAGATGTGGAGGCCAGAGAGGTGCCGAGAGTTGGCCACACCGAAGTTGGCTAAGATACTGTACGGTATCACTAACAATAATCTTACTGCTCAGTTCCAAAAAAGAGGAGTGTTCGGTTTTTTAGTCGTACGGATGCGATGAACGGGGCAAAGAATGATGAAGACAAGAATGCAGTCCAATGCGATGACAATTACGGTAAGGTACATCTTACATCTTACTTGTACACGCGCTTTTATTAGCCTCGAACATAATAACAGAAGTAATCTTACGACGTAAGGTTAACCTTACTTCGTACTACGTAGTACGAAGTAAATAATACTACAAGTAAATAACGGTAAGGATACCGTACGAACATCTGGTGCCGTACTAATATTACCGTGTGATAATTAATCTTATTTCACTTGTTTCGAAGTGCTCTAAAAGACTGGCCGGTGCATAAAGTTTTTCAGACAAAATCCATATCAGTTGCACCCCACATACCCCGTTTGGGTATCAAACATACATAAATTAGCGCAACGGCGGAGTCGGATGAAAAGTTTGGATACTCTCATCTTACGGTACTAGTACAGTACCGTACCATTGAAGCTTTTGGAGTTTAGTTATGTAATCGGCAGCTGATCGGATGTGCGTTGGTCCTTTCGAAGATTTTTACGTAAATGCGTTTCCTTCGCGAGATGATTCGAGTACGAAATAATCGCGCGACTAGGACATTAAATTTTTCTAGGAATCTTCATTCGGAATCTCGTAAATAGCGATTATCTATGTATACGTTTCTGAATATTGTCGAATTAACTTTTTTTCCATCGTCTCACTTTTTCTCTGTGTCTCATATCGCCAACTCCAAATTTCTTTTTGGACTACTACAAATTTCGACCCTCTGTTTCATTCCGACCGGCTTTTACTCGGAGACTTTAGCACAGAGAGGCAGTGTTCTTGATACACAATCCTTCTATCATAATCTTGACAGTGAACAACAACGCACTAGAAACCAATCTTTCATAACCTACTACAACAAAGGTCAGAAAGGGAAGCAACAAGATGAAGTTTTCTTTTCCTATCTCTCTCGCTCTCGCCCTGATGGGAAGTGTTGTCGACGCATCCGTGAAGCCCCACAAGGGTGCCGGTGCCAAGCTTCGCACCGAACACGAGCAATTCAAGCTTAAGCAGGACTTCATGAGAGCCATTCATTCCGATGGAAAACTTGCCAGTGCGCAGCGAAAGAAACGCGAAAACGAAAGAAAGCGCAAGCTTATGGACAAATTGATGGCAGCTGCGACTCCACGTGCTGAACACGAAAAGCGTCACCGTCACCTTGAACAAAAGAACAACGAGTACACCTTCGACGAATATGAATGGATGAACCCTGTCTACCAACAGATGATTGCCGATGGTGTCTTCGACCTCACGGCTCGTTCTTTCAAGTACTCCGGATGTGCAGCAATCAAGGCGTATGACCCTGAACGTGGTGTTGACAACGGCAACCCAATGGTTGTTGACACTTACGCTGTGTTCCGTCTCTGTCCTGAAGATACTTGTAACAAGTATTCCTTGACCGGATGTGGGAAGAACTATGGTGAATACGTGGTCGAGATGTCTACCTACCTCGAGTTCATGCTTGATTTCTACGAGAACCACTACGGAGCTTACTGCGACTACTGCTACTCTTGCGACTACAACTACCAAATCCAGAAGAAGCAAATGCAAGGGCAGTGTTACGAGAACATCGCACAGCAAGACTACCAGATGCAACAAGATGAGCAAGCCTCGGCATGGGAAGACTACTACCAAAAGAACTTTGGCGACATGTCTGAATACAATCAAGCTAGGCAGCAATACCAGGAGCAGATGCAGCAGCAGATGAACGAGGCTTACCAACAAGGGGCGCAACAGCAATACCAGAACGCTTACAACGCCAACAGTGCCAACGGGTACAACGGCAATTACGGAAACCGTCGCAGGTTGGAACAAGGATACTACAGCAACTTCGCTGGTAAGTTTTTTTCGAACCTTCTTACTTTTTCGTTCCGAAAGTTACATGAATCTCACTCCAATTATTTCTTTCGTACTTTACAGCTTATGCACAAGGCGGCAACGGCAATGGCAACGCCAATGGCAACGCCAATGGCAATGCCAACGGCAACTACGGCAACGCCGACTGGCAGAACGGCGGCCAGGTCAATGGACAAGCCTACTACAACATGTACAACCAACAGCAACAAAACCAGAACGGACAATACATGTACGGATACATCAACGAGTATGGAGAGTATGTTGATCTTTGCGAATCTGATGGTTACACTGACGCAGATGGACGTGAATACAACATCAACTGCGACAAGTACGAAAGTAAGATGATGACGTGCAGTGATGGAAACCTCTGTGATTACTGCGAGTACCAAGTTGACCAGGCTTTCCAGCCTTGTGATGAGTATGTGTGCAAGGATTACTACACGTACTGCTCTGATTTGTACGAACCTCAATATAAGCAAATGTACAACAAAAATGGTGGAAACAATAACAACCAGCAGAACAACAACAACCAGCAAGAAGGCGATTTGTACCAGTTCCTTGAGTGCACCGCTTACGTCAACGAATATGGACAACAGTACTACGTCGGTCCTCACTGTGGATCTGACCACTACACCATTTCTCTTGGAGTCTTCGCTGACGAAAACTGTGTCAACTACCTCGGAGAAACTGTTTCGCTTTCCAAGGTTCTTGGATACGGATACGACGACGAATCCTTCTTCCACCTTCCCCACGAATGTATCTCCTGCGACGGAGCCCAACAATTCGAAGAAGATGAAGAACGTTACCAGGAGATGTACCACGGACAAGGTATCTACGGAGACTACGTCGAAGCTCCCAACCAAGAGTTTGACGATGTCGTCGCCATGTGTGCCGCTCTCTTTGAACGCAGTGCTCAGTGCAACATCCACATGACCAACTACGGAATGATGTCCAAGTACATGGACACCATCGACGCCGCCTACGAACAACGTTACTGCAACTTCATCGACAACATTGTCTATGGAACTTACAACGAGAAGGGAGAAATCAAGTTGAAGGCCGAATCTTTCGACTTCAACGACTGGCGCAACCCCGAACAATACAAGAAGATGCGAATGCCTGTCGGACAAGCTGTTGGATTGGCCCTCAGTGTCTTGCTTGTGATTGCCCTTTCTGCCTTGGCCTTTGTTACTCAGCGTGCCCTCACTCGTGGAGGATCTCCTTGGAGACCTCGACGCGCTTACAAGAACAAGGACCTCGAGAGACAGGAGTCTGGAATCGCCCTTGGACGCTCCGAAAGCGGACCCGTCAACCCTCCTTTGATCTAAGGAACAAATCTTTCCGTGTGTGCCGAGAAGTTGACTTGACGGTAGAATCGTCTCAACACACAAAAAAATACCAGCAATATATGTGATGAGAAAATGTGTTAATCTGTATATAACCTAAATTAAGAAAATATTTTGATACCGAACTCAATTTGTCTTGGCGTACGATACCTTGAATAGATACGAGCACAACCAATAGAATCAAAGCAATTGAATTTGATTAAAAATCCTACCTAATAATGACATTCGTTTGGTTTAGGAAAATTCGAGACATCTATTTTGATGGTTCTTGTGATAAATGTTATGAATCATAGTTGCATCTTTTACTCTGTTGTGTTGTTGCGAACATTTTTTTGACAATAATTAATAACTAGTATACAGCATCTCTCGCCGAGGGACACAGACAAATTATAGACCTAACTCATCATTCCGCCATCTTTCATTTCAAAGTTGCCGGAACTGTGAGATCTACCTTGGATAATCCCAGAATGCAGTCGGCCATCCATCGAAGTGGGTTCGGTACCAGGGTAACCCGTAGAATACCCTTTTCTTCCGCGGGGAAACCAAGCATATCTTCGTTTCTTGATTTCCCGATAAAGATAGCAGGCGTACATAAACATCCCAATGGTGGAAATGATAGATATCGACAGGGCGTACACTTGCCACTGGGGCATCTTGCTGATGTTATTGATGGTGGGTATGTATGTTTTCCATCCTACTTCTTGCAATACAATCTCTCCGTACTCATCGTACGAATTTGTCAAGAGATTTTGAATAAAGTTACAAACGGTGGTTTCTTGCGACTCTTGGTTTGAAGACTGACGAAATATAGAATGCCACGGTTAGTTTGATTCATTCGTGATTGCGCGGCGCAAACATATCATTTCCACGAACAGAACCAACTGCAGTCATCTGTTTTGATCAAAGATAGAACGAATGAGTGAAAATCACTTACCGCATAGTCACCGTCATTGCCCATGTAGCGATTACACTTGGCGCTTTCACCATAAAGAGCGCCGCAAATGTCAGAAACAGCGTTGTAGTCATCATCGTTGTTTCCGGCATCTAACGTGTATCCATCCTGAATCGAAAAATCACAATGCGAACGCCAGACGAAATGTGAGGAAAAGATATGCAGCAAAACGCCGAACGGATGTTTACCAGTAGACGGATTGCTGAAACTTACCGATGCCAAACAGGAGATACAATTTCTGGAGTAATACGCGTCGAGACTGTTTTCATTGACCGCCATGTACGATGACATCTGGCTCAAGTCTGCCTTGTATTCATTGCAATATTCATCATTGAAGATACCCATACTGATGGTCTTTCCATCGCTGGCACAATGTGGGCCGAGATATCCAGCGCTGTTTCCAATGTTGAATTCGGCGCATTCAAAGTAGTCTTCTAGGTCGAAACCAAGGTTTGAGAAGTCCTGGCAGGCACTTTGATAGGTCGCGCAAACAGAATAGTATTTACAACCATCGTCCTGCTGTTGACCCTGATTTCCGTCGTCGTCATTCTGATTTCCATCGTCATTGTTGTTGTTGTAGTTATTGTAATTATAATTGTTGTTGTAATTATAATTGTTGTTGTTGTTGTTGTAGTTGTTGTAATTGTTCCCGTTGTTGTTGTTGTTGTTGTTGTTGTTATAATTGTAGTAGTTGTTATTGTTTCCTCCGCCGTATCCATTGTTGTTTTGATTGTTGTAGTTATAACCACCACCTGCGGCATCATCCGCTGCCGCATAGTTGTAGTTATACCAGGCATCATCATTGAGTCGTCGACCACCGTTGTAGTTGCCGTCGTCGTTGTTGTAATTATAGTTGTAATTTGCTGCGTCGTCGTTGTTGTAATTTGCTGCGTCGTCGTTGTTGTAGTTAGCTCCGTCATCGTTGTTGTTCATGTTGGCCATGCATTCGTAGCAAGTCTCGCAATATTCCTGGTATTGCATAAAGAAGGTCTCTGCCATTGTCTGCATGTACGTTTCCATCGGAAGCAGATAGTCACCAAAATCCTCGAGGCAGCCGTATTGATTGTAGTTTGAGCAAGAGTCTCGCGGACAGAGACGAAGGACCACAAACTTGTTCATCTTTAGAACGGAATTGTTCCCATTTTTGTTGTTTTCGGCTGCGAGCTCGTCGCTCCAGGTTCGGATGTTCGAGCAACCAATGTATTTCAGGGCGTACTGGCTAAGGTCGATCGCGTAATCCTGGTATTCTTCCATCCTGCGGCGTCCCTCGGTGTTGAATTGTTGAGATCGCACGTATCCGGGATGCGATTTCGCGGGCACTGCCAATTGCTGGAGCCGGGAACGGAAAACTTCCTCGTTCTTCTTTTGCCCCATTGCCCGATCCATGGCCTGGACAAAGTCCTTTCGCAACGACGCCTTGTCATGGCTGGTGGATGCAACAGAGAACTTCGGAAGGCTTGCTGCTCCGAGGATGCACAGGAGTGTCCACAGTCTATAAATGTCTTTCATTGTCAGCTATTGCGTGTACTAGATATCGAGTGAGATGAATTAATAGGAGATGAAACCGACGGTTGAGTGTGATGACAGTGGAAGTAACTTCGTTTTGTTGGGTCTGCAGTGTGGACAAGTTATCTGATCGGTCTGGACTGTTTTGCGGGTACGAGTACGAGTACAGGTACGGTAGGGAATTCGTCTGCATTGCGAGCATCGTACCTGCTTCTTAGAGCTGTAATGCAGTAAGGTTTTTACGGTACCATACGGTACAGTAAATCTTACTATTTTTTTCAATTTCTCGGGATCGTTGTTCGTTGTGATGATCATTGGGGTGAGAATCATTATTTTCTTTAACTGCACTCACAAGTACGGTTGCAAAAAAAACAACCGTTGCGCATAGTATTATGGTCGCGCTTACCAACGATAGAGTCGGCAATCCCTAAGTTTTGGAAAGAAACCTGCATTTCACAACGTTATCGAACTATTTCAAAAAAATTGAAGCAATAACTTTTGGTCACGTTTCTTAACGGCAAACATATCGATGATTGTGGATTGATTCATTCATTCATTGTTTGATTGAGATAGTTTAATGGGCGCGGATTATTTTGGACTTTCATCCATTTCGAACATACTGTTTTACTTCTACGAAGTGAAGTAACCTTAACCTTACTTCGTACTTCGTAAGTACGAGTAAGGCTTACGTACTCCTACGTTGTACCAGTAATCATACTTTACATACCTCACCGTAACCTTACTGGACAACATTACCGAGGACCAAACATACCGGTACTGGAATTGGTACGTACAAGGTACAAGTACCTTACGTATCTGTACGGTATGTACGGTATCTTTTGGACCAAGCTTTCTTATTGCACACAGCATGTACGAACTTCTCGCAGAGAGCAAAACATCCATTGTCAGAATAGAACAGTAACACAAGAAATACTTTGGATGTTATATCAAGGCACAATCAAGACGAAAGATCAGATTCAGCTGGCACCATTGCGATAATAAAGGTCCTAAGATTACTACTATACTCCTCTTCAGTGAGTACATCTAGGTTTGGATTGCGTTCGTAAAGGTATTTCTTGAACAATACCTAGCTTTTCAGCGTCACAGCCATAATCATGAAACAAGTTATGGTGCTGACTCACAAATCCAACGAAACAGAAAATCTAGTAAACTGCAGGAGCTGTTTATCTTCGAGCTTTTTTCAATCCGAATCCTGAACTCTTTGCGAGAGTCAACCAACGAACTGTCCTTCGTGTGAATTCAAAAGCTCGTGCAACCTAACAGAACCCGTCTATGACTTTTGGAACCATTGCCCCTTCTCTCTATCAATGAATTCGGAAAAGAAAACCTGAACGTCCTCCATTTTTCCAAACTCGTCCAGGAAGGCTTCGCGATCCTCGGGTTCTCCGACGCAGAATATGCTGGTCCCGCTTCCCGACATCATAACATGCTGAAACCCGGCAACTTTTTGCAACGATTCCTTGAGTTCTCCCAGTCTTGGCACGCACCGAAATGCGGGTGGTTCCAGATCGTTTACGTAGCAATCTTTGGAAACGTTTTCGACTCCCTCCGTGTCCAAGAAAGCAGGGAGCAACACATCATCCGGATCCATTTTGCTCAATTCATCGTAGTCTAGGGCTTTGAAGACGGATGGAGTTGACAAACCAATATCCGGTTTCACAATGCATATTTTTGTTCCTGTTGGCAAAGGTGGATCGATCGGTGTCAAGATCTCCCCCCTTCCGGTGCAATAGGCGGTTCCCTGGCTGAGGAAGAACGTGATATCACTCCCCAAGGCACCCGACCATTCAATCATCTATAGGTCAATCAATCAATGAAATCGCGAAACAGTGCTACACATGAGAAAAAAATAAACAATCGTTCCACATTCGTACACCAATACAATGCAAAACAAGCTTCCGTGTCTATCGTCCCAAATCGGCTTACTTGTTCCAAAGATGCCGGTCGTCCCATGAGCTCATTGGCACCCCACATGGCAGTAGCAGCATTGGCAGATCCACCTCCCAGACCAGCCTGGGCGGGAACCTGCTTGATCAAGTTGGTTTTGAAATACATCTTTACTCCGGTTTTTTCACGCATGAGATCCAGCGCCCTCAACACCAAGTTTGTCGAGTCGACCGGAACGCCTGGCATGTTGCAAGTAAACTGGTCGGATCCCTCTTCGTCTTCGGATGTTTCTTCCAGCGGCGTCAATTCGAGAGTGTCCCCAAAACCTATGGCCTGAAACAGACTGGCCAAATCGTGAAAACCATCTTCTCGTTTCCGAATGATCCGAAGGAATAGATTGATTTTGCAAGGACTGAATAGCTCGAGCGTTGCAACGTCTTGTTGTGTCGACGCCGACAACGACGATTGCCTGGCGAAGCGAGTGGAGTCTACAACTGCAAATCCTTGCACCACGGACGTGGCGGCGAAAATTCCAAAGTAGCAACACCAGAGAAAAAATGATAGAGATGCATTCGTCATTTTCTTATCCTGAAGGCTGATTCTTTGCGCCGCAATTTGCTTTTCTCTCAATCAGTTGAAATGGGTAAAAATCTAAGGTCCGACACGACAGATCAGTCTCAGCTCCTCTACCAGATGGTCCGTGTTTTCCGAATGCCTACTTGTTTCGATGTATGAAATAATGAGTTCGCGAATACTGTTACTCGTGACCATTGATACAACTCGAGGACTCTCGGAGGTCAAGATTGTCCACTTCGAGATGCCCTAAGTGTCAAAAGCCCGCTAATGGTAACCTTACCCGTTTCCGTACTCGTTCTTTGTACTTGTAATCTTACTGTAAAGAGAAAACGACAATTTTTTTCTTCTGTCGTTCGCCGATCATCTCAAGTGTGAAAGGTGATGCGTTGGAAGGTGTTTCCATTGAAGTTGGATACATGATACAAAATAAAGGGGCATTATGTGGGGTGTGAATTTCCAGATTGGGGGATCACACAGTGCACATGTCTGTGTACTCTACCGGTACGTACCGGTACATACTTAACGTAAGTTACTCGAAAGAAAAATTTCGTGCGAAAGCTAGAGAATCCATCCGCTACCGGTACCGGTACACCCATGTCGCCTTGACAGTAACTGAGTTACTTACCGGTTTCGTCTGACGTATCGAGTTGCTTGTGGACCAACCTTCCTAGCTACATGACCTGCAAATATGTATCACAAGAGTAGGTAGGTTAGGAAAATTTTTCTCAGACTGTCATTGTGAGTCTCGTAGTAGAAGACAGCGTTACTAGTAACAAACAGTCGTGTGCTCTGCAGAACAATGAAAATAGTAGTAGAGTCTGTACAGTAACCATGCTTGGTGATATTGCCTACTACTACATATCGTATTTGTTCATTGTGTTCTACTTGATCCTTGCTATTCACTCTTTTCACTATGACACTACTATGCAGTTGTAGGCCAAAAGATCAATGTTATGATCCTAGTAAACTGCATTTGGACTTGCCTTGTCCAAAGAGTTCACAGACTAATATCCCCACCGGCAAAACATGATCAAAGCCAATACTCTCTTGCTGATCAGAATCCAAACTATCAACCATTTTACACAGTGGTTAACAATGTTTCAAACTACCATACAAAATGATGTTCTGTGGTTCTTGTGCGGGTTGTGCTGCAGGATTTCCTTCTGAGATTTTTTACCGATATTCTTAGTTATTTTTTTCGAATTTATTGTTTTTTTGTTTCAGTAAGGTTACGTAATGAAAAAAGTTCATATTTTCTCTTCAACGGTTGCGTTACGTGCTAACTGTACAGTAAAATCTTAACCTGCGCAGCCACCCTGCGCAGCCCCCCTCCGATTGACGAAAAATGCTATGGAAAAGAGATGGCGCGGAACACTGGCTGGCTGGTTTTGAAATTTTTGAATTGATGTTTTTTGATTGATTGAAAAATTTAGAAATCAATAGTGTTCCATTCAAGGTTCGGGGGTCGCCCGGGACCCGCGAAGAGCACGAGAATGAAGAATCTCTCTTTGTTCTGCGATCCTCGAAATCCGTTTGGTTTTGGAAACAATGTGGGGTTGGATCGAAGATCGAACCAATCACAAACTGTGAACGTTGCGCATGGGTTCTCTATCATGCGCGGAAACGGACTAAAATAATGCTTTTATGAACCGGTGACGTACGTGCTCGTGATTGAGCACCGCACAAACTAATGAAAAAAAAACCGCGCTTTTCAACGTGTAGTACACCCATACGTCAGAAACTCGTTGTGCTCTTGATTTCAAAACACTTTTGAATTGAATCTATCCTGAACAGAGAAGGGGACTGCCAAGAAGCCAAGCTTTGCACGTTCATAGGGTTCCGTTTCGGATGACAAGGATTGAAAACCCATCCATAATTTCATATCACCAAACATTCCTCTATCGTCTCAAACTATAATAGCAAAATGAAGATCGTTCTTTCCAGCACTGTTTTGGCCTCCGTCTTGGCCCCTGCCTTTTCCTTCAGCTATTTGGATACCCTCGGAGGAGGTGCCGCCCCTGTTGCGTACTCCCCTCCTGCCGCTGCCGCCCCTAGCAACGGAGCTTCGTACCTCGATGCTCTCAACGCCCCTGCTCCCGTTGCCCCTGCCCCCGAGCCCGTCGTTGAAGCTGCTCCTGCCGCTCCTTACGTTCCTGCCGCCACTGCCCCAGTTGCCCCTGCCGCTAACTACCACGACTCCCTCAACACCGGTGTGGCAATTGGTGGACCCGGCCTCATGACACACGTCGACACTCTCAACACAGGAGTTTCCTCTCTTGGAGGACCCGGTATGCACTCTTACACCGGATCCCTCGCTACCACCAGTGCTGTTGCTGGAGGAGCCGGAATCACCAGCTACACCGATGCCCTCAGCCCAAGCACCGGAGCCGCCGCCAGCTACAACCCATACGCATCCGCTGCTGCTCCCGCTGCCTTCGCCGGTGAGACCTCCGCCGACGGCGTTTCTTTCACTCTCGAAACTGGCGATATTTCCGGACTCGTGCAAGACCTTCAAGCCGGAGGAACCCTCCGATTGACCGGATCCATCGACAGCATCTCCTACAACTAAGGACGCTGTAACAAGCAGGGAATGAAACCGTTCGTTCGTCAATGTGCTAAAAATTGAACAAGACGATGTGCGCCAGAGGTACCGTTCACGGTTGCTTTCGAAAGCAACCGTTGCTGGTAATAGAACCAATGTCGAAGTCTCTCGCCCGCGACTCATGTAGAGCTCCTATGTTCCTTAATGTAAGAACTATAGTAACGACATTAGAAATTATCCATCTTTCATCTTCCTCTAGCAGTTGTTTGGCCTTGCCTTGAGTTGCTTGTGTCGCATGAGAGCCAACAGCTCTGCAAAGAACGAATTAAGAATCAATGCACGTGCCGGTCATCACAGTCATAATATTTTGCGAGGAATGCACCGACCGAAATGACAAACTACTACAGTACTTCGTAATTGCTATGCTTCGTTCGGTAGGGTTACCCAATGTCCCTGTAGACAACAAGACTCGATCCCGGAAAGTTGCAATGCTTTTCCACCCAAACTTTCGGTGCAATCTGCAGAAGTAGTGTCGAAACGCTCCCCACCAGTCTGCGACAATGCCTACCATAATTGCTGAGGAGCCTACAGAGTTTCCGGAAGTTATTAGTTCCAAATTTAATTTATCCGATTGTTTTTGCATTAGAAATTGAATCGCATCATATCGCATCGCACTGCACCACAGCGCATCACACCGAACCCTATTGAAGAAACTCAACAGTTGTTACGAGTGGTAACAATGGTGTGCAGATTCCCTACGATAAATAATAGAGAGAAAATGTTGCGGCATGGCAAGTGCCGAGCGACGATGCCGATTCGACGCAATTCTCTCTGTAATGTTCCAACCGAGATGCGGACCCGCGTCGCAAAGCAGTGCAACAGAACGCGGATACGGGACACGACACTCGACCGCACCGGCACGGTTCTGTTGTATTCTGGGTGGTTTCGACTTGGCTTGACTCGAATCTGCGCACTCCGCGACTGCTGCGGCACGTGGCTAGAATCCAAGGCCGGCCAGCCACGTTTTTACCTCCAAGACGCGATTGCCCTTGACTTCGATGGTTCCGCCGGTGCGGATGCGAATCTCGTCTTCCTTGGGATTGTTGGGGATCGGAATTTGCAGGGCTGCTCTCAGTTCGTTCAAGAACAGGACCCGATCGCCCGAGACCTTTTTGATCCGTGTAGTGACCCGGGCACCATCCTTTCTGTAGTTGATCGGTTGGTTGGTTCGTCGATTGATCGAGAAAAAAAAAAGAACAAGCAAAAGCCAAACGGCACCACAAACGGAAAAACAAGACGGTGGTTGGGATGAGATTCGCGGGAGAGGGGAATGTTTCTTCTCGTGTTTCCTACTAACAGTCCAGCAGCAATCACCGCACCAAAACCAACAAAGCAGAGGTTCAACAATACAAAGTGCAAAAGCCAAGGAACGGAACGGAACAAAACAGACTGCCGTTGTTGCGTGCGCACGGGCTCGTTCGATGTGCACACAACAGCAACGACCGACAAGGAAGTCGATTCGACTCACCGAAACTCCGAATACACCGGCAGAAAGCCCACCGCATCGTTGGGTTTGTTCTTGGTCCGAGCGATCCGAAAGGGGTACTCCGGGAGTTCGGCGTCGTCCGGGAGGGGCGGATTCCACCCGTTCTTGAGTATCTTGGGTTCCGAAACAATGGGCGAAAGAGTCGGTTCCGGAACGACTCCGTTGTCGTCGTCGGCGGCGTCAGTGTCGACGAGTTCGGCACGCTCCCGTTTCTCCCGGAGGGCGATGCGGCGCTTGGCGGGATTTTGTTTGAAGAGTCTCTTGATCTGTGTCGAGGAGTGCTTGGATCGAGTGGTGATATAGTTGTGGTTTGTGTTTGCGTTTGTGTTTGCGTTTGAAGGATTCGGATTCCATGTTGCCGTCGTCGCTGTTGCTGTTGCCGTTGCCGGCGAGGGTCGCAGCAAGGACTGCCGTGTCAGTTGGCAGGTCGGAGCAGAGATCAGTCGGGAAGACGAGTGTCGGATCAGATTCATGTACACCATTCTATTGAACCGTAGATGAATTACTTGAGTTGTATTGTACAATTTCAAATCAGGGCAAGTGTTTCTTTCGATTCTAGTAGATTGTTTTTGATTGCAATTGATGTTGGTTAAGCTGATTCTTTGGAGGTACAAGTGCCGAGTAAGGTTACCTTACCGTAACTGTTGCGCTGTCTCTTTCTTGCGGTCTCCAGATGATTGATTCGCTATTGATGTGGGGTTCAGGGTTGTTGTCGTGCAGGGTACTAGGTACAGTATTGTTGCTTCTTAAGGTTTGAGGTTTTTTTTTTTTCGGGAGAAGAGCGACAGAGAGAGAGAGAGAGAGAGAGAGGTTGGTTTGGAACGGCGACGACGTGAAAAAAATTAAAAAAAAATACTTCGTACTTAGTAATGAATCTGCTACCGTACCGTACAAGTAATCTTACGCCCAATTCCCGGGCGCCTTCTCGTCTGGCCAGCAACTACGTGTTGGGACCTGCGGTCCTATGTATAGGTATACTAACTATAAGACATAGGTTGGCGGGCTAACAAAGCTGCTAGAGAGAAAGTGTGATCGCATATGCAATTGCATGATGTAGCAGGGCTTTAGTCCCATGCTAGAAGCAGTTGCAAAGGTGCATCGCAAGGGTGGGAAAGGTGGGAAAATGTTTCTCAGACTGCCATTGTCAGTCATTCACGCAGATAGTAGGAAAACAATGAGAATAGTATCCGTACCAAATACCCCTGCTCAGCAACCCTGCCTACTACTCTACATTCTACTGTACCTGCTCATTCCTCACTGTTCAGCTCTGTTCACTACGGCACTGGACAATGGTAGTATTGGGTCAATAGTACGGATCATATGATCATATATTGCCTTTCGCACTTTCCTTGCCCTAAGAAAACTACACGTAGCTCTGTCTACTTTCAACTTGTGCCAGTATTCAATTCCCCTCCTCCCCAAAACATCCCCCAAAATACAATTCTCAGTAATGACATCATGCGACTGTTCACGATGTGACCAACCAGCCAGCTCTTCCCGGGAACTATTATGAGGTTAAGTTACGTGTACAACAGGATTCCTTGCGGATACGACGTATCATTGCGATCGAGTTCTGAAACATAACGTAGTACGGTGGTACGTAACCTTACTCAGTACAAATACCAACCTACAGGTTGGAGAGAGTAACGTACGACTACGCAGGAGCTTGTACCAGGTAAGTTAGCTCTACCATACCAAAGCCGAGAAAAAGAAGCTTGGAGTCAATCGATCGACATCAATGAGAAAAGCTCAGGTTGTAAGTAAGCCTTACGATGGCATGTTGGGATGTGCGATAACCGACTGACTTTTTCTCTCTCATCTCATGATCTACCATACCGTACTGAATACCCCAAACGCAAAAGACCGAATGCATACAGCTACTACCTACACGTACCCTTTCTTGCCCGGATCTTTCTTTTGTCCAACGCATTCTACCCTTCCACGCCGACCCATTGACTGACCGATAGACCGATTGTTGATTGTTGATTGATTGACCTTTTCATTCATTCCATCCATTGCAATTGCGATGTACCATCAGCATCATCACGAGACCCAACAAACCCAGCAGCCGCAGCAGCAACCACTCCATCAGCAACACATTCATCAACATCAACATCAACATCCACACCAATATCAGCAACAACCACAAAATCATCATCACCACAAAAATCATGGAGACACAATGAACGCCGGCGGAGGAGGATCCACAACTACTCCTGCTTCTGCGTCTGCGTCTGCTTCTGCTTCGTCCGCCTCCCACCTCGACCATGCCCTCCTCGAGAGCCTGTTTTACAACGAGATGGTCCTGCTCGAGAATTCCGCCAGGGAGCACGCAGCATCTTCGTCGGCGTCTTGCCTGCCGACCGAGCACGACACTCCCTACACGATACTGGAAAAAGAAATACTGAGAGATTTTGGCGTGGGTGGTGGACCGACCCTCCTGCCTCCGACCGCCACTCCTGCCGCTGCCAATGTCGCAGCGAATCCTCATTCCCTGGGATCGGCTCCCGCAACCTCCGCTCCGATGGTTTACGCCAGCAATCATTCGCCCTTGCAACAACGAACCAATAATCCTGCCACCAATTCCGAGTACTCGACGGCAATGTTGCCACCGGCGGTTTCGCCACAGGATCAACAGCAGCAGCAGCAGCAGCAGCAGCAGCAACAGCAACAGCAACAGCAACAACAAATCACAGCGAACCCCATCATAACAGCTGGAGTGGCAAACGGTACTAGCACCGCGGCATCGAATTCAGGTGAGACGGCATATTGTTACTCAAAAAGAGAGACAACATCTTTCGTAGCATTTTGTACAGCACTGCTAAATAGGGCTGCCCATAGTCTTCAAATCGATGCAGAAACACTCACCGCGTTGCAAATTATTGTATTTTCTGGTTCCAACCCCGCATAACGTTCAGCCACCCATTCGTACAAAGCAAAAACACCACCAGGAACAGCACCACCACCACCAGCAGCAGCAACAGAAGTCACGGCAAAAGACGAAAACAGTTGCAGCAGCTCCACCGAACTGCCAACAATGGCACCCACCGTGATGGAGTTGCGAAAGACGGCCGAGGAGGCCATTGCGGCGGTTACCCAACCCATCAGGGATCAAACCATGTCGACGAGGACCGAAAACTCTGCCGGAACCAGTGCCACCATCAATGGCAGCAGCGGCAACTCCACCACCACCAATGCTCCAACCTCGAGCTCGGGCAACGAGAACAAACCAACGTACAGCAAACGCCGGAAAAAACCACGCCTGTCGGATTGCGAGGCCAAGCTGGCGCAGCTCAAGGCCGAGAACGAACAGCTGAAACGCCACCTGCAGAATATTTCCAACAAGGCCCACAAGTTCGACATGGAGAAAGACAAGGCCTCGAAACAGATTGCCCAGCTGATGCACGATCCCAATGCGGGTCCCCGTGAAATGGAAATAGCGGTGCGAAAATTCAGCGACATGTATTCCGACTACGGCATCAACCGGCAACAAGAACTCAGCTTTCATCTGGAACAATTACAGAGGTCAGTTTTTCTCTTAACTTTTGCTTGTGCTTGTGCTTGTGTTACGTTGTGCTTTTGTCGTTGTCATCGATCATGTACGGGAAAATCAGATTTGGGCATTCAAAAAAAATTGTCAACTTGGCGATCGAACGAAAAGACTAAACAATTTCGTTTTTCGATGTTTTGTGGAATAGACTCGTGAACCCTACCAACTTCACCAAGATGGGCTTGTGGACGTTGGGTCATAGCAACCAGGGTACGAAAAAGAATCCCATTGCAGGCATCCTCGTCGAAGAACTAGACATTACCCCGCAACAAGGTAGGAAAATTCTGGATCAAAGCGAAAAGATTCGACAGCTATGCCAAAATTTGAAGGAGGCACATTCTTTGCTTGTGAAACTGAAGTATCTCTGCGAGAAAAAGACGCGCACGTTCCAAGATCGCATGAACAAATGCACAGAAATATTGACAGCGAAACAAGTTGTGAAACTCATTATTTGGATCAATGGGCACACGCAACTTCTCGACAGTGTTTGTCCTGGATGGGGTACCGAACATATTCATTCAAAGAAATAGACTATATCCTGCACGAAAATAAAGTTTGAACCGCAAATCTTAGTAATGGTCAAAAATTGCGTGCTAAAAGATTATTTTCGAGATTGACTGAATTTGTAATTATGTACTTCACATCCTAAGCGCTATGAGGAAAACAATGATGTGACTGTCTATTCCACTAGAATAAATACCTTTGCTTGGCACAGTTTTAGTTATTGAATAACATATTTTTTGAATTCATTGAATTCTTTAAGTCAATCGTCTAAGAAAATATATTTTCGACTTTAATCCTGCAAGTGAGTTAGACACACAATATTATTCCTCTGGTGGGAACTTGTAGTCACCTCCCGACCCATATTTCCAGGATTCGAGCCGTCTTCTCCACTTGAATTTCTCGCGGGGATTCTTGACAAAGTTTTCTACAACCGACGATACAACAGGTGCTGCCGTGTTATCCAAAACCGAATACGCCCCCATGTTTCCAACATGACCCAACCATTTGACCAACTCGGGGAGTCCAACAGTTGCAACAATTTGTGGCATGAAAGTTGGGTCCGCCAAAAAGCTGCCGGCCAAGCTTCCTACGAGACCGTCAAACCTGACAACGTCTTGCAAAAATGGTTTCATTGTTTTTGGTCCCATATTGTCCATGACTTCGAAGTTAGTCGCGAGCAAACGGTTGACAAACTTAGGGTCCACATTCTGACCCATTTTCACACTCATTGCCTTTTGAAACATCCATGCTGCACTCAAGTTCGGTTGGTAGTCATTGATGAGTCCTAGATCGTCCTTATGCAAGCAATTATTTTCCAATGCCTCGTCAATCGCACCGCCGATTCGATCGAGATGCCTAGTCAATGCACCGAAACCTCCGAAAGAGAGCGGAGACTGAATGCCAGATGCGTCACCCACAGCCAATACTCGACTGAATTCTGGCTTTAGAGGGGAGTCGCGGTACGTTGGAAAGAACGCAAACAGGATACGTTTGATATCCAAGTCGGTTTCGGGATTTTGGATAGATGGCTGATAAACTGACAGAAGCTTCCAATAGTCTTCAAACAACTGAAGGAGGGAAGGTCTGTTTTCATCGGCATCCATGTAAGTGAACACTAAAGACAGGTGCGGGAGGGAAAAGAGGTTTCGTTCTTTGGATGAGAATATTGTCCTACAACCCCACGAAAAGCGACAATTTCGAATTATAAGAAGCAAAAGATGTTCGGTACTCACTGTAAGTAGTCTTTACGTCACTTGTGCCTGGTTCTTTTCCTCTACCAATTCCAACTGGGAAAGCCTCCCAGAAATACTGATTCGAACTTCCATTCTTTCGAGTAATGATCGGTTGGTTTGTGTAAATGATATCGCCATAAAGATTGGACTCTTTCTCGTATCCACCGGCACAGGATCCTACGACACAACAAATTCCATCCGCCTTTTGTCCGTATCGTTGCTGGGCACTGATCGGTGAAGCGTTGCCCATGCAGTCCAAAACAAGACGCGCCGTAATGGGTTCTTCTTCCTCACCGAGGTCGATAGCGGATCCGACCAACTCACTCACACAAACTCCAGAAAGCCGTGTCTCTTCTTTGATAACACCCCCGATGTATCGAAATCGGTCGGAAACTCTCTGAATCAACAAAGACGGCGTGACTCCAAGATTCAAGACGTCTGGTGTCAGACACTCGTAACCGGTTTCGCCGTTCTCGAAGTAACCCCCTTCAAGCGGAGTGACCTCCGTGTTTTTGAAACCAGACCTACAGGCAGGGAATTCGGTCGTGATCACGGCATCGATGTCTTCCTGCGTAATAACGTTCAAACGCATGAGTTCATCCAACTCGTCCATGGAAATGTTCCATTCTTGTTCTCGTCCTCGAAGTTTCCCCGCCTCGATCACGCACACCCGGTGTCCTTGCAGCTGCAAATACATGGCATAGAAAATCCCAAGCGTTCCACCACAAACGACAACATCGTAATCCAGTTGCTTGAATCCGGCAGAGTCTCTCAATCGTTGCCAACACTTTTGGTTTCCGATCGCGCCGTCGGTCGAAACGAACTGCGGGGGAGGACCGTGGTCGTTTTGTGTAAATTGCAAAAGATTTTTGTCGTAATCGAATGCCTCGAATTGTTTGAGACGCTCCCAGTTTTGCTCGGCTCTCTTGAATGCATTCAGCGTGCTCGCTCCTCCGGCACCACCGGCCTGATTTTCGGTCGGAATTTTGTTAAACATGCGCTCGGTCAACGTGCTCCCGTCTCCCAATCGAGGTTCCTCCTCTTCTTCTACACCCAAGATATCGTTCGGGTCAAGAAGCGTCTCTGCCTCTGTCTGTGTGTTAGAGGTCATCCGCAACGCAGTGAAAGTTTCTTTCGCACCTCTATTACTACCGGAGAACAGAGCACTCGACGAAAACGCAAACCTCGGCGACTTTCCTGTCCCGGAGTAGCTCCCTCCCGATGGTGCATCGTACGTTTGAAATTCGTTGGGATCGAACGCGTCGAGTCTCGTGGCACCGAACGGAATCGGAGGATGTTCTATTTCGATTTCGTCGACGCTGTGCTGTTCGGTAGCTCCATATGCCGGAAGAATCTCGTTCATCTGTGCATCGGAAAGTTGATACATCGAAGTTTGATAGTCAACTCCCCATGCCTGGAGAAATTCGGCACAGACATTTGGGTCGATTTCACCATCATACAGCTCGGAAGCGAGCGGCTTGATCCCGCGAGCTTGCTTCGTTCGGGCAATCGAACCGAACGCATCGACGGAATCGAGACTTCCCAGAAGCGCAAGAGCAGAAACCGAAAACTTCATTTCGATGCAAGGATATCAGTGTTCTTCTTCGAGTACTTTTGTTTTCGAACGCAAAAGAGCACGCCCGTAATCAGACCGACATGCAACAGAAAGATAGCAAAGATGACGTTTATGATACGTGCAATGTATATCTTTGTGCCAAGGAATCGATTGCCTCGTTGTGGTGAGTTTTCTTGTCTGGCGTCTTGTAACACGGATTGTGCCGTACAAACTCGAATTTCGCACCTGTAAGTGGTCGTTGCGATTTCGACTGACAAGTACGTAAATCAAAATTAACCGTTCTTAGTCACTAATGAAATCATGCATCAAACTGTAAATTCTAAATGTGACTGGATTGATTCATTCTCATTCTCAGGAACTAATACGGTAAGATTTTATGGTAACCTTATCAGGTAAGATTATAGTAAGACTTACGGTAAGATTATCTTAAAATTCAAACTTTCCAGAGATGACTCAGCGCTCACCTCGAACTCGTTTTTATTCCACCATGTGCGCGCGTTCGTGGTGAGGGGTTGGAACACGATCAACCACGACAGAAAAAGCACGCTGTCGGTATCCGAAAAATTGTGCGACACCCAGACTTGCAACAAGAACACAACGAACAGATGCTTTGAAGTCGTCGCTTAGGAAAAGCATACAAAAACAAACGAACTCGCAAGAAAACCTTCACCATGAAACTTCTCTATCCAATTGTCTCGGCCCTTCTTCTGGTCCAGGGAACCACGGGTTTCAGTGCTCAGCTCAAAAATGAAGGAAAATCGGTGTCGTCTGCCACGACGCCATCGTCTCGAGCGGACTTTCTGCAACTGACATCGGCAGCTGCCCTTGCTTCAATCTTGGGCGTGTCGATGGGGGCTCCCGAAAAAGCGATGGCTTTCGATATCGGTGGAAAGATCGTGTACGGAGGCGAGGAAATCATGAGCCAAAAGGGACACGGAACCAGCGCCAAGCCGGTGCAGGATGAATTGCTGTACGGGGCCAACGCCAAGCTTGCGGACAAGATCTGCAATTTCAATCGGTAGGTGCCGCGCGGCGAAGTCCGGAGCACGCTGGAAAATACCTTTCGATTTACTCCGTCACCGGTGTAGCTCACGCATCCACGTTTGTTTCTGTTCGAAAGACACTTTGCCGAAATGGGTGGGTACTTTCAATCCACCAGTTTCGAGGACCAGGTCATGGCTGCCAAGGAACCCATCACGTTTTACGATTCGGTAACCGGAAAACCCCTATTTGTAGCCCCGATCAATCGCTCTGCGGAACAATTTATTGCAGAATCTAGAGTTCACGGATGGTGAGTGACGAATCATTGCTGGGTAACATTGAATGTTCTCTATTTTTGATCGATATGGAGTGGTCCTTCGATTGCTTTGGATTTGCTTTTGAACGTAAGTCGATGCGCGAGGTGTCCTCTCTCACGCAGAGTTTCTTTTGTTGTAGGCCGTCGTTCCGTGACGACGAAGTAGTCTGGGAGAATGTCAGAGTGCTCAAGAAATCTGGAGAAACAGTATCTGCGGATGGAACACACCTTGGACACAACCTCCCCGATCGCAATGGCAACAGGTACTGTATAAATCTTGTCAGCATTGCTGGCAACCCTGTTGCCTGAATTTGATGTACGCAAGTCATCACTGACAATGTCCTATACGCCATAGATCAGAATACCTCTATATGTTTCGGTACAATTTTTCTGTAACTAAACGGACCGAGCTCTAATCTTCTAGACAGTTGTGTGACAGTATCAATGTAGAAGAATCCTGCTTAAATTCTGCAAAATACGCAGCTACTGCATCAAGTCCGAACACTGCATGACCCGATCTATCACGACATTTATAAAGGTAGAAATCTAATTGTAGTTCTTTATTGAATTGCCCAAATCATTTACCTTAGATCTTGTACAGGACTTTTCCCTTCGATTTTCCTGCTTCAAGATATTTGTGGCCATCGGCTGCTTGATCGAGAGGGAAGACGGTGTCGACTGCAACCTTAAGCTTGCCATCCTTCAACCATCCAAAGATCTCGTCTGCTCTCCACACCAGTTCTTCTCGGTTTCTGGTGTAATCAAGAAGCTTTGGTCGCGTGACGTACGCCGATTTTCCAATCAAACGCAAAACGGGGAAGGCCGGAACCGCTCCGGAAGCGTTTCCGAAGGAAACAAAGATTCCTCTTTGGGCCAAGGAGTCGATGGAAATGTCAACAGTGCTCTTTCCAATTCCGTCAATGACGCATTTTGCTCCAACACCGTCGGTGATCTCCTTCACGCGTTCGACGACATCAACACTCTCGTAATCCTCGAAGCTCTTGCCGGGGACCTCGTCCAAGACAATCAACTCGTCGCAACCCAAATCCTTAGCAATATCGGCCTTTCCTTTCGCTACAGTACCGATAACCTTGAAACCCTGGAGCTTGGCCATTTGAGCTGCCCATTGGCATGTACCACCTCCAACACCATGGATCAAGCACCACTCACCGGGCTTGATCAAATCGGCGTGGGCCGACGACGTGAGGTAGTGGGCGGTCAATCCTTGGACAACACACGAGGTGGCAACATCCAGGCCTACACCATCGGGAACAGGCAACAGCTTGGCGGCGGGAACAGCCGAGTACTCACTGTAGGTTTGCAAGATGGAGTAGGCGACGCGATCACCAACCTTGATACCCTGGGCGGCGGCCTCGTCGGAGACGGCCGCAACGGTACCTCCTCCCTCTTGTCCACCAACAAAAGGGAGATCACGGGCATACAATCCACTACGATGGTATGTGTCAATAAAGTTGATCCCGGCGTACTCGTTCTTGACAATAACCTGACCGGGTCCCATCTTGGGAGTGGGGTAGTCCGTCTCGATCTTCATGGCATCCGCGTCACCAACCTCGCGGATGACAGCCGCCTTCATGGTTTCGGGGACTGCAGAGAAGCATCTTCGTGCAGCTTTGGTTGCGATAGAGGACGAGCGGGATAGAACACAAGACAACATGATTGACGGCTTTCGAAGGTATCTGTCTGTGAACGACTACAATAGATATGTGACAGTTGACATATGAGAATACGGGTAGTACGACGACCTCCGTGACAAGATGGTATTCGATCCGGAAGGAATGAAAAGTGGGAAATGAACGTAAATGGCGGAACAGTAAACTTACTCCTAGGGTACTCGTACGTGCCTTTTGTACTGAAATGTTCATAATGTATGACCCCTTACTGAGCTGATGACGTATGACAATAGTGGCAACAACCAATAGATTTCACTCCGGACGCGCATGGGCGACATGGGATTTGAGCACTATTTGATTAACACGACTCAACAAGTATTCCGATGGGTCAATTGTATTGAATCGTGCAAAGAGATCCGGGTTACTTTTTTGACTCATTTGATCTTAATTTAGTCTCGCGATCCTTGAACTTGATAGTTCAACCAGTAATTCTGGCCGATTTCTGGTTGAACCGCATGGGCGAATTTTTATTTAATCTTCTGATTGGTTCAACCTACAGCGGGTGAATTGTGAAGCAAACCACGACAAATCTGTTTTATCGGATAACAGTACATGTACTGGTAACACGTCGTTGCATCGGTGGATTATCATTATGCACCCATCTGCTCTCACAAAGAAAAAGCGAATCTTGGTATCCGCAACACTTCGTTCCCAAAACAATCGTGATCTCATAGTTGAGACAACTGTAGAAACCCTAAAGCAAGCGTATAATTCACAATTACAACAATGAAGGCTATGCAACTGCTCTTATTCACACCAGCCGTAGCTTGCGCTTACACGCTGCACCACCAACAGCGCAATCCCTCGTTTGCGATCGGGCGGGACGCTCAACGACGATCTAGATCTGCCTCCTCAAGCTCTCAATCCTTGTACAGAAGCGATGTTGACCCTTCGACACTGGATGTGCTAACTACTGCAATGGGAAGCATCTCCAAGAAATTTCCGTTGATTCAGCCACCATCGCCGAAGAAACCCTCCAAGAGAACACTTTCGGTCCGTGAAACCGAAGCAGAGCACGGCATGCCATGGAAGTCCTCTATCGACACCAACGTTAACGACGAGCTCTTGTACATGCCATTCTGGGAATGGCAAATGGATTTCATGGAAGAGAATCTCACCGACCTTAAAGTAGTAGAATGCAAGAACGAAAAAGGCACGGACTTTTCCTATAACGAGAACCAAAAGAAGAAAGCTCGCATCGTAAATGTTTGCTTTTCTTCCAAGGAATACCGCAAGATCCGCATGACCTATTACGACGCCGGTGACAACACCCAAGTCTATAACGCCGTTTTGTATCCTAATCCCGAGTACAATCTTCCCGTCCTGGGAATCGATCTCCTGGCTTTCAACCGCAAAAAATACTTGGCCATCGTTGACTTTCAACCAATTCACGACGAAGAAGATGATCACGCCGCACGATACGAGCACTTGCTCAAGCCCATCAAGGACAAGTACGAGTCTCTCAAGGGTCGCATGAGCTCCAAATTCTACGACGAAACCCAACACTTCTCGCAACAGATGCTCTTTGCACGATTCGACGATGAAAACGTTGTATCGCGCGACTTGTTCCCCGCCTTCCAGGGATACGTTCAGACACATTTGGACTTGATCCGAAACACGGAGGCGGAGCCCGACCAGAAAGAAATGGTTCTTGCCAAGACCAAGGCTTACGACACCTACTCCGCTGACCGTGATCCCGCTACTGGACTCTTCGCTGCCATGTACGGAAAAGAATGGGCCGAGGACTTTGTACACGACTTTTTGTTCTCCATGAGCGAAAGGCCCGCCGAAGGAGCCGTGCCTCCTGCCAATCCCTTCATGGGAGGCCCTCCCCGGGGAGGACCGCCCCAAGGACAAAAGATGCAGCGACCTTAAGGATTAGGTGACGCCTCGGTTAGCACGGGGGCTCACCTTTTCCTTCTGTTGTACCATTATTTTGTTTGAAGGGAGCTTGTACTACTATTCTATTATATTCACTACTGTAAAATATGTAATCACTACGGTTTATTATCGTCTCAAAAGTTCTTTCGTCTGGTATTAGTTCATCTTACTTGTTTCGCTTCCACTTTGTAAGTAGTTTTCGGATACTCGCAGTTGAGAGAATAGCATACAATAGAGATAGGGTACAGTAACCTTACACTGTTCAACGCCCAAGTGGAAGTTCGCACCAGGTGTTAAAAAAACTTACAGCAAGATTACTTGTACCACAGGACTCATTCCTGAAACGATCCCGTAGAAGACGAAACAGTTTTTGCAAAACAAGTTACTGTAGTTTGTGAGAGATACAAAGTGCGAAGTAGTACGTAGTAGGGTTAAGGTTACTTCGTACTTTGTACTACGTACTTGGTCAACGGAAAGCCACATGTTTTCGGCGCGCCATACAGGTAGGTTTTCAGGTTCAGTCTTGCAGTCGTCGACAGGTCTGTTTTTTCTTCCTTTCTCATCATTCATCATCTGCTCTCAAGATCTGAGAAAAGAAAGGTTGCGGAAGGAAACAAATAAGTCACGATTCACAGCACAAAGTGGAAACAGAGCGATCGGAAAAAATAATACAGTAAGGTTACCAGCAACAATAAATCATCGTCAAACGAAAAACACACCACCATGATAGTTTCACAAGGAAGAAAAATGCTTCAAAGTCGAGCGATTCTGAGGCATAGCAAAAAACTACATACCGGACATAACCATGCCAGTGCAATCTGCTCGGGTTCGTCGTCGTCTTCGCTGCTCAATTTGACACTCGACAAGACTCATGAACGACAAAGCCCCTGCGTGGTGTTTCCCATCGCAAACCGGAATTTCAGCTCTGCATCGGAAAAGAAAGATGAGGAGAGTTTGAAAGACACCGTCCGTAGAATGCAAAGGGAAAAAACCAAACAAGGCAGCGACGACGACGAACAACTGAACGATTTTATGCGAAAAGCATCTGGTTTTTGGTCGACCGCGACGGAAGAAGTGAGCAAAACATGGGGAGAACTTTTGCGTTCCGGCGAACGCAAGGATATTAACAAGAAAATCGGTCATCCCCAAGACACGGTCGAGGGCGAGGAAGAATACACAGGACCCGTATCTATTATGGTAATCGACGAAAGTGAAAATCTAACGGCCTGGGAGCGAATGCAAAAGCGCTTAACGGATGCCCCAGTCATTCAAGGTACGGAATATCTTTGATTCCATGTTCTTGCGGAAGAAATGTGGATGGTTTTGAACAAAAAAAAGCGGTTGTCGTTCGCACAATCCTGCGTGAGGTGTTTTCTAATTTTTCGTCTCTGGATTTTTGCATCGCACAGATATTCTTGCGCGGTCCGAAGACATCTATGAGAAATCAGGAGCCAAGAAAGCGAAGCAAAAAGTGGATCACCTGGCAGAGGATGCACGAGAGGCATGGGAAACGAGTCAGAACCCTTGGGTGTATCGTGTAAGTTCCGTATATGAAACTATGACAGCGGAGACACCAGAGTCGATTGCTGTCGCTGAGTTGAGAAAATTGGATCCAGACTTTACCTTGGACGACTGGCGCGAAGACGTAGCAGAGCACACTCTGCCTAAAATTATGGAATGGCTGCTGGAAGGAAAAATCAATCAGCTGAAACCATGGCTAGGAGAAGGTGTGTTTCAGAGAATCGCAGCAGAAATTACAGCCAGAAAGCAGGAGGGGGTACAAATCGACACACATGTTTTGGGAATCATGAACTCGGAAATTCTAGCAGTGGAACCCGATGAAGTGAATAAAGGATCACCCATTATCGTTCTTCACTTTATGTGCCAGCAAATCAACTGTGTCCGGAAAAAAAATGACGGGACCATTGTAGAGGGATCAGAGGATGAAATTAAGGCAAACAGCTACGTGGCGGCGTTCCAACGAGAATACAATGAAAAGAAAGGCGAGTTGAACTGGAAGATCGTTGACTTTAGGTTCAATGGAGCTATCGCGTACCTATAGAAAACTCGGACATGAAATCGACAATGCAAAAACCAGAGATTTTCTGTCGATTCAGATGTACCGTTAACTTTGAGTCAACCCCGAATTTCATTAGTTATACGTAAAACAATTTCGTTGTCTCGATGAAGTCTTGATGAAGTGTCCAGATGAAGTCATTCATGTCTTAGGATTTTCGAGACTAAATCCAATATTCCATGGATAACTTCGGAAGAAACTAAACGGAAAAAAGAGTTGGCGTGAGGTGCAAATGAAAAAAAAAAACTTTTTGCTGAAGTGTATCGATGTGAATCTGAGCAAATGTGCGTCTCAAATGGAATGGATGGCAGAATTCGAGTGCACAAAAGTATACGATGTGTCTACTTTTTTTCGATACTTTGATTGATCTTTACTCCATTTAATGATTTTCGCCTCAATGTTCTGCCTCTACGTACCCTTACCATAAAAGCCAGGAATATCATAGTACATTCGATAATTACATTGTATAGAAACCATTATTTCAGCTTGCACGCAGATCGGGTGATAGAGTTATTGCATCAGTTTCCACTCGCACTAACGACACCCTGTCCGTTGATGTGTCGTGCAACATCCTGCTTATGTTTGCCCATAGGTTCTCTCGATTTGGTTCAACAAACGCACTTGGGAGTGTAAAATATCAATACCATTAGATTGATGAGCTCAGTGATGCACTCATCTTGTGTGAGACAAGGGCAGATTCCACCGAATTGACCTTCATATGATACACATACACCACCGCCATTACCATCGTCGCACCACAAACCTCCATTGATGGTTTCACATTTACATGCCGTCACTTCTATATCCGTCGGCATCGACTCGCAACCACATTGTTCGGGCGTGCCCCCAAAGTTACCCTCGGCAATAATTTCGTCGAGCGCGTTGGCGTTGCAGATCTGGAAACAGGCATTGGCAATGGCATCGAGGTCCATGGTGAAATCCTCGGCACATGCTTCGATGAGTTTTTTGCGCTGGTTTTTCTTGAAGTCCTTGATCCCATCAGTGATATCCTTGATGAGGAGGATCTCGTTCTCGTATTCCTTTTGGTTCTCTATAAGATAGTCGAGGGATTTCTTTTTCAAGCCGTCGCTGAATTTCTTAAGCTCAGCCCCGTAGTTCTCCGTTTTATCAACCACCTGTTTGTAGAGTTCCACGTAGCCCTTCTCGACAGTTTTCTTTAGCTCAGAAATACCTTTGTCGAGCAGACCTTCACAGATAAACCCTACGTTGTCGTCGATGTTTCCGATATTTTGTGAGGGGAGTTTGCTTTCGCAAAACTCCTTGAGCTGCTTCTGGTATTCACCGCCATCCAATTGGGCCTCCTTGAGCTTTTCATAGAATTCCTGGATCATCTTGATCTCTGCCTTTGTGTTCTTGTAGAGCTTATGCCCGTTCTTGGATAGTTTCTTGAGAGTTTTCTCGACATAGTCGTCCACCGAGTCGAGAAGTGATTCAAACTTTGTTTTGACCTTGTCTTCGAGGAATTTGATGACCTTCTTTACCTTCTTGCTTCCTGCAGACATCCACTTGAGCTTTTTCACGGGATCCAAGAGTTCAAGACCCTCAAGGATAATGTCGCCGGCGACAGTGCACAAGGTCTCTTTCTTGAGGGCTTTGCCTGCGGGATCGAAAAGGTCGGTGTAGCGCTTTATGCAAGCGCTCCTCTTTTCTTGCTCTCGCTCCCGGTAGCCAACAGCCGATTCACACTGGGCGTTAGGAATGTAGAGATTCTTTTCGTCCTTAGAGTCAACCACACCACAGCTCGCAACCTCACACTTTCCCTGGTCTGGCTGGTACTCACAATTGACCGCTAGGACCGTCGAGCGCCTAGGAGAACCGAGTATTTGGAAGATGACCACCACCAACAGTACAAATACCGTTGATCGACAGGGGGGGAACCGATAACCATGGGAGACGTACATCCTGTTTCAAACTGCGCCAAAAGCTTTGGAATAAGATGATAATAAAAGAAAGATGCGATTTCGTTTTCCGATTTCTTCGTTCGAAGCGTCGGAACGTTGTGTAGAGTGACTTCGTTTTGCTGATCTCAATAACAATGTCGCGATGATGATATTGCGTGAGACTACGTCTAGGTGCTGTGAGGTGAAAAATCTACAATTGAGCATTTACATCCACCAGCTGTCGGAAAGTAGTTTGTCTTCCGGGCTTACCCTAAGTTGCACGTACCTACCGCTGGATTGCTGGAATGTTATTCACGGTACTGCGAAGAAAATAATAGTGAATAGACTGCCGATTTTATACCGTACTCGTGCTGGAACATCGAAACCGTATTCTTCAGATGATACGAATTGCAAATGCATGGTGCACTAAGGTTTACCTATGGGTAAGCCCAGGGCACAGGTACGGGTAACCTTACGCAGGAGTATTCGAGAAAAAAAAGGAATGCCGATACTACCGTTTCAACCATACGGTACCAAGAGGTCTTGGTCGTACGAGTATTACGAATGCAAGAATGAGATTTTAATATCAGTGAGCTAACTTATGCAGTAAGTTAGCTAAGCCTTATTCTCCGTGGGAACTATTGAATACGTAGTACTTCGTAGTTCTTACGAAGTAAACCTTACTTCTTTCTTTTTAAGGAAATTCTTACGGAAATTCTTCAGACAACTATTACTTGCTCATTCCATGTTCTTCCGGCTATCACAGATGATGATATATTCCTTAGGCAGGCGCGGTCCGATGTCGTCAGAGGACATGCAAACGGAAGACGCACAATTTTCTTTCTGTACGAGTAAGTTACGAATAGTACCGAACACCTCGTAAGTCTACGAACACGAACCAAATAGTATGAAGTACTCGTACTGTAAGTTACAGTAAGTTACTTCGTATTACGTAGTACGTAGTATTGTTTTTTACTTACCGTACGGGTGAGCAATCAGCCATGTTTCTTAGGGTTAGAATTTATTCAAATTGGGGATAGAGTCAAAAGAGATGCTCCGTTGTCCCTGAAACTCATTTGTTTCTAGGTAAGGTACCGTAACATTACGTATCTCCAGATAGAATACCGGTACGATGTTTGATTCGATACATACCCTAACTTATTTTATGTCATATGAATAATCTTACTGTAAAACAACATTCGAAGGTAAGGTTACGAAGTAACCTTACCGTAACCTTACTGTACTTCGTAACCTTACTGGATACCGGTACGAGGTACCGTAAGGTTTACGAGCACTTTCCTGTTACGCAGACCTCTCATGCGGGCAGGACGGCTTTTGTTTTTTGCTTGTGATGTCATCATCACGATTATTGTTAGTTTTCGCAGTTTGGTTGCATCACTCCTTTTTGCCAAGTTCAAAGTTCATCGTTCCCACACCGTTTACGTATTCTCGTAATCGTTTGAGAATTTAACGACGAACAATAATCTCAATCCAAAGGATACGATAGTTGAAAAAAGAAACGACGGTGAACCGAGAGGATGTTGTATTCGGTTTATCGTTCCTCGGCGTTTTCCATTGCCTCGGTTGCAAGTCGTCGCGTTTATCACTCTTCCATTCGGTCGCTGAAATCGTCCGTGACAACAAAACCAAATGCTTCCACTCTGAAAAAGACCGTACCCGAAAAGTCGGCATCCAATGTTGTGTCGAAGGAAGCTTCGTCGTCGTTCGCAAAGGAGAACCCATTTGTGTTTCAGCTCGGAGTTGCTACCGCCAAGACATCTGCCGCAGATCTCGTTGCCCAAGTTGTGGCAGAAAAGAAATCATTCGATGAGATCGATTGGAAGAGAAACTTTATCTTTGTCGTTTTCGGTTTCGCCTATCTTGGTGCATTCCAATACTGGTTGATGGTGAACAAGGTGAGCACCACTAGAGTGAAAAGTGATTTGTTGCTTCGATTTTCCAATTTTCGTGGTGTACTGCCTTCTTTCGCAGACATTTCCAACGCCAAACATTCCCTCTCACCATGTCTTACCATCGACCCGACTCTTTTCACCAGTTTCGTCAATGGTTTCCGTGAGTGTTTTTCCCCCCATTCCAAATCGAAAGGCAGATGATAAGTGGAATTCGACAGCAATGGCAAAGGGGATGAATCAACGACTACCGCATCTCGTTGACATTGTTCTCTAACTCTCGTACTCCCTTCGTTTCAATTTCTCCCAACTACCGTGCGTAACTCTAACTGCGAAGAACGATGGACCGGTTTGCAAAGCTTCCGTTCGCTGAAAAACTCAAGGACACCGCGGGGATCATGGATGCCGCAAAAATGGTTGTTTTTGACGTCACCGTGCACCTGCCGATAATCTACTTCCCAACTTACTACACCGTCAAAGAATTTGTGTATGGCCAGAGTTGGAACCCGGCAGATTGGGTAAGTCTATCTACATCGTGTTGCGAAACTCGTTTCTCGTCTTTTTGCACTTTTTGTAGAATTCCGTAGTATCTCAACATCGTTGACGACGTCTCTCGTGTGCTTTGGTTCTTTTTTTTTTTCCGCAGGCGATGAATGGGGTATCAAATTACGCGAAGAATGCGAAAGACGATTTGACCGCCATGATCAAATTGTGGGGACCATCCGACTGCATCCAATTTGTGCTGCCCGTCCACATACGACTGCCGTTCCGTCACATCGTATCATTCTTCTGGACTGCGTACGTAAGTTTCACACGCGGTGCTGCAGAGGAAGACGTGCCGGAGGAACAGACGGCGTAACGGGATTGGATCGTTGGAAAAATGCTTTTGATCAGCAGCTATGCATCCTTGTTGAAAGCAATCATTTGTACGCACGCCATTCTCCGAACGAATAAAATCGTTGAATCCTTATCGATGCAGAAGTGTCTCGGTCGAATCGGGTACCTCCTAACCGAAGGACGGAGGCACGTACCGTACACGACGTGGCAGAGGTATCGTTTCTCTGCAGGACGTTAAGCTAAAACGACTTCACCTATTTTTTTCAAACAAACAACAAACCATACAAAGAATACTACTAGACCTTAGCGCGGAGCAATGCAAGCCGCTGCTATTTTTTTCTGCCTTCCTTCCTTTCAAACTAAATATAGTTTAAAATGAATGCCGGACAATTCCATAATACACTACTGACAGACAACAGTCATTGTATTCATGCGACAATGGAAGGGAACGGTCTGAAACGACGAGTTGTTGTTTTCGGAACCTGGAACTTGGTCAATCAATTCTTCCAAGGAAAACAGTGGCAGTGAAAAAGGAAAAAGACAAACAATGTTGATCATGAGCGTGATACCTTGGCTTCATCCCGTTGCTTCCGCCGGGAGGACTGCTGCTGTTGCTTCCTGCATTCTTGCAGTACTACTACAGTAGTACAGTACCTTCTTCTTTTAGTATGTCTTTTATGCCCACCAGCAGCAGCAATTGTTGTTGCACTTGTTGGCGATGGCACCACTTTGTAGTTGAACTTTTGCTGCCACATTTGGGAATTTGGATCACTTGAATGATATTGACTCCTGACACTGTTTCGAGGTCAAAACAATATTACTTGGTGAAAGCAATGAGAAGAACAAGAAGTTCTTGTTGTGGATGAGGTGATTTTTTTCCAAGCGGGAAGTTTTTCTTGTCCTACCGGTACGTAGAACGATGACTACGGTGTAGCCGTACCGATACCGGTACCAGTACATATTCTGTACAAGTACGTAATTACTCGTATCCATGAAATTACCAACACTGTACGGACGTACCGTACTATTCAATTAATAGGTACAAGTACGTATGTATGTACGTACCAGTTGAGTACTCTTCCGAACCAAACAAATCATATTGTGACTAGATATCTAAGAAAGGTACGTACGTATGTAAGTATTGAAGATGATTGATTCGTTGTTTCCGTTCAGAATGAATAACCTTAATCATCGTTTTTGATTTTGAGAGAGAATGAATCATCAATCGAGCCCATGGGATTATTGAAGGGCCGCTAGGAGGAAAAAACTCCATTTTGATCACTTTTCTCGTAATGGACTTTTCAAACTTCTACTACTACTACTACTGCTACTACCGACCAAGAAGTGTGGTGAGTGCTTTGTGTTGTTACTAGTACTACCAGTGGTAGTTCGTTATCAGAGTGTTGTGTTGTGTTCTGATTCTGATGAAAAAAAAAACCGCAGATCCAGTAACTTTCTCTCTAATCTTCGAGAGACAGCCCACCAAACAACGGTAACCCATAAATTGGAACGAGCATACTACTAACAATACTACTACTACTCCGAAAGAAGTATTGTAAGTTCATCATTGTGTAACGACCAATACTACTACTAATATGACATACTACTATCAACACCAACAAGATCAGCGATTCGGTTCTTCTCATGGGCGAGGAAACAGCAACGCCTACGGTTCTGTCAACAATGCACGTCGCCGAGTCAATGGAAACGTCGACTACGGTGAGGATTATTTGTCTGCTACTACTACTAGTAACGACAATGGTCCCGGCCCCGGCATTCTCCTCGCAATACTGGAAAATGCCGTCGACCACCACCTCCGCCACCACCACCGATCGTCCTCGCCAATGGCGGAGAGCGCCAAGACGAACCCCGAAGACATCCAGCGCAAGCGCGAGGACCTCGAGCAGACCTGGAAGGCAATCCGCACCCACTGGTTGTGGGCGCACGAGACCCGCGAGGAGCGTTCCCTCGCCGCGTACCAGAGGGGAGCCGGGGATCTCGCACCGCTCCACCTCATCTGCAAGCTGACCAACAATCCGCCGACGGACATCATCCGCGAGATCGTCCGGGCGGCCCCGGAGGTGGCCTCCTGGACCGACGCCCACTCGTGGTTGCCCCTGCACCACGCCTGCATCCACGGGGCCTCGACCCAGGTTCTCGAGCTGCTCACGAGCGTCCATCCCGGGAGCAAAACCTCCCTCGATGCCCACAATCGCACCCCGCTGCATCTGTACGCGACGCGTGGCACCTCCGACAACTACACCCCCGGAACCATGGCCGCAAACTACTCGCTTCTCTGCAGCGTTAGCACTACCACCACTGCTACCACCAGTACCGGTTTTGCCAGCGACGGGTCGGTGGACACGAGCTCGACCGCGGCGGCGGTATCCGCGGCGGAAATGAGAGACGTTGCGGGCATGATCCCCATGCACTACGCCTGCGCGTACGGGACAGCCACCAGTGTCCTTCGGGTCCTGGAAGAAGCGTATCCACAGAGTCTCAACGCCAGGGACGACAACGGAAGAACCCCGCTCCATTTTGTCATGGTCAATGCCCAGCGGACGGCAAGCCCGGGCGTCCTTCGATTCTTGCTCGGTTGGCACGACAACAACGATAACGATAACGACGACGACGACGAGGATGGGGACGGAGATCTTCCAAGCATCCACACCGGCAATCCTTCGGCGGCGGCGGCGGCGTATTGTTCCTCCGTCGATGCGAGAGACCACGAGGGCAACCTCCCGCTGCACCTGCTCACCATCGGGTTGAACGGGGTGGACTTCAAACAATCCCCCGAAAAACTCGACAGCGCCTCGGAATGCCTCAAGCTCTACCTGGCGGCGGAGCCCCGCGCGTCGACGGACTTTTTGGCGGCCCTCCAGGCCCTCCCGGACCTGCTGCAAGAAGTGGCGGTGGTCAGCCCGCACGTTCGCAACATTCTCAACGGGAAGATCATCCAGCGCTTCCCGACCTCGATTCTGGTGAGTGGGTGGGTGCGTCGTGCGCGATGACGACGACGACGACGACGACGCCATTGTTTGGATGGATGGATGGATGGATGGATGGATGGTCCGTGGTTGGTTGGTTTGGTTTGGTTTCAATGATAATGACTTTTGCGTGCGCGAGTGACACGGCAGTTCTCGCGAAAAGGATCGCACACCGTCTCTCACGATTTCACTGCTTGATGATCGATTCATTCATTCGTTGGTTTGCAGATGCTCGATGGCATAATGCTGGCGACAATGATTGTCTGCTTCGAACTGGCCACCACTCGATTCATCGACGACAAACCGGTCGGGGGGATGATTTCTCTCGAACGCAACAGCAACGGCAACGATATCGAATATCCGTTGGTCATGCTCTACACCACCACGGCTTACTTTTTTCTGCGCGAACTGATCCAGGTCGTTGCGTCCCTCACCCTGGGGGATATTACCACGTGGCTGTACGACACTACCAATTGGTTGGATGTCTCGGTCATCGCTCTCGTGACCTACTATTCGATCGTCATGACGATCGACGAACCGCCACCGTTCGATGCCGATGACGACGCGCACGTGACCTTTCGAACCGGAACCGCGCTGACCAAGGGCGTTTTGTGGACCGCCGTGATCTTTTTCCTGAAGAGCACCCAGGTCGACTTTGCCGTTTTCCTGAACGGTGTGTTCTACGTGGTTCGTCGCCTGGTTGCCTTTCTCATGGCCATCCTGGTGATCCTGATTTCCTTCGCCCAGATGTTCTGGGTCGTCTACCTGGAGCAACCCGTTTGCAGGTTTCGGTGCGGCGAGGAAGACTCGCAGTGCCGGGCGGAAATGGAGGGGTGCGTCTATCCGCACTGCGAATTCGGAGACTCCTTTCTGAAGGTACGCAAAAAAGTTTTCGGGTGTCGGGTGGATTTTTTTTTTTCGACACGGTTCCAAAAGCTTCTCAAACCCAGCTTTTCATTCGCTCCCACCGAATCGCCATTGCCATTGCCATTGCCATTGCCATTGCCATTGCATTAGGTCTACACGATGATGATGGGAGAGATCGGAACCGAGACTCGCTACGACCAGAACCTAGTGGCCCAGATTCTGTACATTTTCTATGGTTTCTTCATCGTCATTCTTTTGAGCAACGTTCTGATTGCCATCGTGACGGATTCGTACGAAATCGTTCAGAACGATCGCGCGGCCATTGTGTTTTGGTCGAATCGTCTCGATTTCGTTGCGGAAATGGATGGGATCGCATCGGTGGTTCGCAAGCGCATCTTTTGTTGGGAGCGCAACGGAACGAAGAACAAACACATCGCTCCCGACGTTACACAAGAAGACGACGATCGATCCTGCGACAGTAGCAGTAGCGTGCCACCTTCGAATACCGGTTACGGCAGCATGGATGGTTCCGAGGAATGGTTTCGCGAAAAGTGGAACTCCATCATGTGTCTTTTCGAACAGGATGTGTACGGGGTGGCTGCCGAAGACGTCCGCCCCATCGATAACTGGATCGACCTGCTGAAAAAGAGCCTCGCGATCATCGTGATTCCTCCCTGGTTGATCCTTGGATTTGTCACGGTGGGAATCCTCTGGCCTCCCCAGGTTCGCGAGTGGCTGTTCGTCCAGACGGATTCGGTGGCTTCCCGAGCCGAAATCGAACGCCGAAAGCTCGAACAGCTTCAGGCGATTCAGCGGGAAACAAAAAACTTGAGGGACGAGATCCGGATGGAAATGCAAAACGACCGAGACGAAATGTTCCGTACGAAAGCAGAAGTCGATGCGGTTCAGGAAGAAATCCTGGCGGATCTCCAGCAAGTCAGTGTGCTCGTTAGCACCCTGTTGTCGGATTTGGGAGGACTCGACGGATGAATTGAGATTGATTTTGACATCACCAATCACCAATCACCGCGTCCACCGGCTTCATGGAAATAATAATGATGTTTCTAGAAGTGATTTTGAGATCATACGAAAAGTAATTCACAATTAAAAGAAGATATTTTTATTTTTACTAATCTACAGGTAAGATTATCGTACTACAGTAAATCTTAAGCTAATTTATAAGACGAACAACAATAAACTTCGATTGGCAGTAAGACATATCGCATTGCGAAGTAAGTTAAGGCTTACTCGTACAGTAGAAGTCTAATACGAAGTACTACGTACTACGTACTAACTTACTCAAGTAGGTTAAAACTATGGTAAGTTGCTGCGTTTAATTGGTGACCACAGTAAATTACAAGTAGTTTTTAGTGTGTACTAGTAACTCACTACCACTACCGGTAAGGTTACCGTACTATTCTTTTTTGGTGCTCGGAATGGGACACCAATCAGCAGTCACTGCCTTTTACTTCTATCAAAATACCGATACAGTAAGGTTACGGTAAAACTTAACCTTAAATCTTACATCGGAGGTGCTGAAAGATAACCTTACTCCACCCCGCTGACGATGCTGGTGGCAGGCTGGTGGTTGGTTTGCGAGCACTAAGTAAAATAATAGGGACGAGTATCTTTTTAGTCTTGACTGCCTACACGTTTTACCGTAAATGCTATGACTCGTAACCTTAAGCTAAAACCTTACTCGTAACTGACTCAACGTGGAATTACTATTTTTGTACCGGTAATTTACGTAAGATCTTACTTTTTTGATTGATGAAAGAAAGGCCTAAAACGATACCGTAATTTTTTACCGTAGGTTCTTCGTACGGTACTGTAGCTAGGGGTTGAATGAATCGAACGAATCCCACAACGGACGACGGAAGTGACGAGGGGGTGGGTGGAAGTGAGCGAGGCGTCCGAATGTTTGGGTGAGTGGGTGGAGTGAGTCGTCTTCGTCGAACGACTTCGTAAGACCTTACTCTAAGCCTTACGGTACCAGTGAGGTTACCCTGCAAATCTTCATCCCGAGAGGCAATACCGGTACGGTAGGAGGATGACCGCACAGCAAGCTAGAGAGGGTCGTGAAACAGCGAAGGAGTGTTTTCGGCTTGCAGTGTCTTCGGCTTGCATTCCCGTTGTAGAATCCAAGAGAAGTGAAATCCGTACCTCAGAGAGATTTATCAGAGCTGCGTCGAAGTAAGCAAGAGACTGCGAGCGGCGATTTTTAAGGAGAGGGAAAAAACCTGAGCAGGTTGCCTTGTTTTGCGTTGTAGGCGAGAGGATTCACTCACTAGGAGGAAAAACACTACGATGGATAGTTCGGCCGATGAGTACTTCGGCACACTAGGCGGGAGCCTCATGAAGGACCTCCTTGCCGACTTGCAGGTTGATGATAACGACTGGTCTCTAGAACAACTCGAAAAAGAATTGGCATCTCTTGACCAGGAACCCAGTCTTGTTGAGCAACAGCCACTACTGAGCCTCAATGCAGCGTCCTTAGTAGTTTCGCACTCACAGGAGCGATCGTCGTCCATTCTATCGATGCTGCCACCGGGAACTAGTGCCGCGCCCTTGCCTCCTCCCGGAATGGGAAGCAGCGATGGCACGGACGCTTGGAGTTTGTCCCTTCAAAAGTTCACGTCGTTATCATTGCAGGATGAGTTTTTGGCAGCGGACTCGGCACGGAAACAAACCAGACCACCTCCCGGTTTGGCTGCATTGGCCGGAGCAGAAGATTACGATGTGAAAGAGAAGCATGTCATTGGTCCACCTCCAGGTCTTGGAGGGGGACTAGTTGATTCGCAACCCGAAGTTCCCAAATTGCCTCTGCCAGGTGAAACAAGCACAATTGAATCTATTGTTGGTCTCACGTCTCCGTCGGTACCTACAAAGACCAGCAAACCTACCGGCGACATTCCGATGGCCGCAACAACCTTCCCCGGAAACAATGGTTTCATGAACGCACCAAATGCTATTCCACCACAAGGTGCCGTGATGCCTCCCCCCCAAATGCGGGGAGGAATTACGGTTCCTCTGCCACCGCCACCACCGGGTCAGTTCCTTTCGCCGCAAGGAACTATGCCTCGGCCGCCTATGGGATTACCCATGCAAATGCCGATGCCAATGAATATTCCTCCGACGATGGCTACTCCCGTTACGGCACCTCTCACGGGCGTTGTTGTAGGATCCGCAGTAGCAACTGCCGGGCCTGCGTGGCAAATCCCTCGCCCGCTACCTTTACCCACATTGCAGCAACAGCCCTCTTTCCCAACCAAAGCTTACTGCAACCCTTATCCCGGAGCACCTCCGATTCCAGCCACGGCGCTTGCAAGCAGCTTCATGAGTGGCCGAGACATAGCCTACGTGGTCCACTCGATTTTGAAACCTGTCCTCGCCGAAGGAACGTCTGAGAATGACTACTACATACAGTATATCAAGCGCCGCATCGGTGGCCCGCAAGCGGATCCGATGAATCCGAAGAGATCGAAGGAAGCCGGCCACGATATGGCGAGCCGTGCAAACAAATCTAAGGAATGGGCATCGGAAAAATCCGTCCTTGGTCACGTCACGAAATCGAACGTAGCACGCCCACGCGCCCTGATCGCAACGCCACAAACATCGGCCGATCAAGAAAACAAAGAACAGCGGCAAAGGGCTAATCTTTGGAAAGCGCGTGTCTATTGTGACCAGGCGCACCAAGCGTACCAAAATGTTATCGACATCTGGCGTGCAGCTCCGTCGAAGAATGGAATTCCACCCCAAGTCCAAATTCATTTGGTGAAATTAATGAAGTGCATGGGGATCGTACTAGACAACGAGAAAAAAGTATACACCGTGAGTACGGATGCTCTCAAGCTAATCCTGAAACTCGAAAAGGGCCGAACTCTGATCTGTAGGGTTCTGGAACAGGCCTTGCTGCCACCGAACGCGGTGCAAGAACTGCTTCCTTGCCTGCTCGACATTATCATAGCTTTGCCGATGACCAGCGGTAACAACAACGAGATGAGCAACAATAAAATCGTGGAAGAGAAAACGGTCGGACGCTTGTTTCAAGCCATCACGGGCATTGTTCCAAAATTGAACATCAATGGAACCACCCTGGTGAAATGCCTGGAGGTCGCTCTGAGTCACGGTAAGTCTTCGACATGCTCTATTTTAAGGATGGGGTGCATGCACTCCTTGTTGCAAAAAGGTGCGCAGGTGGTCCCGCAAGACTCGTCGGAGGAAGTGAAGGGAGCCTGGGGAAATGCCGAACGAAAATTCATGTCGGGTCTGCAGGGAGCATGATTGTGGCGCTGATGACGGCAATAACGGACAAGCAAACACGAACTTAAAACATGAACTATAATTGAACTACCACTAATAAAAAAAGAAAGGAACAACTTTGAAACATCCAATGCGTGAATAGTTTTCCATAGGAATCGAAAAAAAAAACAGAATTCTATGGCATCGTGGTGACAATCGGAAAACACCCCCGACACAGAATCAATGAGAAACGGGTTCGTTTTTCGAGCATTCCAGAATTGTGGGTCGTTGTTTCAACATTTGGGACTTGACATTCTGTTCGCCCAACATCTCCGAAAGTCTAAGAATTCAAATTAATGACCAAGATATTCTGGGCCATGCTACGATCGAAGCGAAAAATTGCGTTAAAAACGGAGAAGAACACAAGAAGTTAAGTTTGGAATACTGTAATTAAGTTACCGTAAGTTACGTAAGGTTACGGTATGCGACACGTCGTTGTACGATGCGAGGTCTACCGTTGAGTTGGAAAAAGTACAATTACGAGAACTTCCGAAGCGTTTGTCACCAATCACAACCACCGTGAGGTCTTACTCGTAAGGTTACGGTAAGGTTTACCGGTATGACCCTGCTTTGAGCTTTTTCGGAACCGTGAACAAACCATTCCCGTAAAGACGAAAATAAAATCTTCGCTACGACCGCTCGGTGGAAGAACACTGTCAGCTTCGTAGTTTTTTAATTAAAAACCTCACTCGAGGGGAGTACGGAAAAGCATGCGGCATCGCCGAGCGCCGTGAAGAGACACAAACATTACGACGACTAGGAGCGAAAACACTGTGCCTCTCGCGATCGAGTACGAGTAATTACCATTTCTTGACCCACCATTGCGCCACAAGACTATATGCACAAGAACACATTATCAACATATTTTTCACGTGTCGATGCCCACACTTTTCTTTGTGGAACACAACAACCATCACTGCAGTGTCAGACTAGTAAGTTACGGAACTTGAGTGTTTCGGGACGCGAAGCATCGGGAGAACGAAAATTCGACTGTCTGACACACAAAATAGACGGAACATGCGATTTTCACGACTTCGGCTGTTGCAAATCTTGTGTGTTTCAAACCTCCGTTGGGATTTGTCTAGAGTGACCTTCCGCATTGACACGATTGCAAGAGATATCTATCGTCACAGACGATGTCGAGGCATCTCTACCGTAAGGTTTACGGTAGGGGCAACTCAATTCCGATTACGATCACTCGAAAAAGAAACTCTCAGAGAAGCTGTGTGCAAAATTATTTGCGCGGTTATCACGCGCGATCGTTCTTTGGGGCCTTATTTTGAGCTGATTGCTCGTAAGATTACGGATAAGACTTTCGAGGCTCGTAGCTGTGACAAGGTTCCTTCCATATTTGTGAGGCTTGGCCAAAGCGAAAACAAACACCTAGTTGTTTTTTATGTCGTTGTCCTTCTGAATTCAATAAACTTTTATCCATGCTTACATCTCTTGATCTACTCTTCCTTACTCTGTCTCAAACGTTGTCAGTCGTGAATACGAAGTACGAGTTTCGCAACCCGTCAACTGGTTTCCTCTTTTTTTGAACCATAATGGACTCGCCTCATGTTGCCCCTGAGGGTTCCTCGCCCGTCGTCTTGATGCCAACTAGTGCACAATTTACTTATCCCATCGCTAGGTCCGAGATGGTTGCTTCTGCTACAGTGGCAAGGGCATCCGCGAGAAACATTCACCCGCGGACACGAAGCACATCGGCCGTACCAGTTCAAGCGACATCCATGATTGATGGCATTCCCTTTAGCAGTCGGCAGGCGCATTGATGGCAACGGAGACGACAATGGAACGTCTGGACCCACAACCAGGTCGAGAAGGCGTTCCTCCAATAGAATTAGTGCGAGAGAAAGACTAGCTGAGACAGAAGCTAGGGAACTCCCAGCTGCTGGGTCGGAAACATCCAGGAAGCGGAAGTCACCTCCATCTGGATCGACTTCAACGAAACGTTGCCGTACGAACAATCGGAAAAAGCCCCCGCCAGGAGCCGCACTGAAGAAAGCACCACCACCTGCCGCAAGTGGCGCTGACGATAAAAAGGAGGCAAACGTTGTAAACTGTTGTATTTGTATGTGCGATGTAGAGCTGAATGACCTAGCTTCGATCAACGGTTGTGATCACCAATTCTGTTTCGGCTGTATTGAGAAATGGTCGGAACGTGAAAACAGTTGCCCACTATGTAAGATACGCTTCACGAAGATCGATCGTGTCAACAAAAAGAAAAAGAAGGGAACGAGAAACTCCAAGAAGGTGAAACAACGTGATCAACGTTCGGAAGTAGCTCCCGGAGCTACTCTCGAAGGGTTATTAGGTAAGGATACTCCTGGTTTCGAAAGCAAGTGGTCGTGAACTAATGCTCAAGTGCAACGACTTCAAGAGACGATAACTCACCTTTCGCCGATTCAAAATTGGGTTTCAGCAAACTTGCATCGAGGTTCAGGATTGGTAGGTTCAGGATTGGCGCGCATTATTTTTGGTGGAATTGAGATTGGAGGCATCGGCGGAGGTCTCGGACCAGTTGGTGGAGTAACCGGACCTCAAAGAGGCCGCCCGACCTTTTCAACCATCAGTCCTGATGACGACGATTCAGAGGACGACGACAGTCCAATGGCCGCCCTTATGCGTGCTCTCCACGGGGGTCCTGGTGCCCCCGGTTTCAGAATGTCCACCACAGTTGTTCGTCCCATGACGGTGACGGCGCGTTTTACAACTTCTAGTAGGTCGTATGCCAGAAATGTGCACGATTCCACTGCAGGGAACGGTGCCGAAAATCCGCTCGAGATAGACGACGACAGTGTGAACGAAGTGATCGAAATTGATTGAATATACGAATGAGTGAATCGTTCGTACTATACAACAAAAGATCTATTTTCCGCGATCGATAACAAATATTGACTGCTTGAAAACCGAGGGGAAGTATAATTTGGTTGACACATGCATTTCGATGGGGTTTCCTTTATATACTAAGCGTTGTTCATTCATTTTTACATACATAAACATGTACGAAGTAGGTTGTAGAACAATAAATAACGTCAGTGGTCTGCGGTATCAATAATTCTTTGACTAAAATCAGATTTCGGATTGCTTACAAGGCCAGCCAGAACGACTTTCCCAAGACGATTTGTACAACATCGGATGAAATGCATTTCTTTTCCTGTATAGTGCAATATTCTCTAGTTGGCGGCAGCAATCATACTGGCACTCTCTTCATGGATGCTGTTCACGAATGCTTCTACCAGCGTTGTGCTTTCCTTTCCTCCGAGACCTTCTCCGAGGTTGGCAATCAACTTTTGCGGGCCGAGTGATTCGAGCATTTCTCGGGCGGTCGCTCGAACCGTTTCGGGTGTTTTTGTTCCCTCCTCGTCCTCGATGAGCTCGCGGGGGTCGTAGTTGCCCTGCAGGGCCACGCGATCACCGACGGTGTCTCGTGCCGTGCTTCGGTCGACGCTGCCATCGATGGTCACGACATCGTATCCGAGCTTGGAGAGGTTGCCGTTGGCAAAACTGAAGAAGCAAGCAAATTGTGCGGTCGTCGGATCACGAGGCAGGGATGGGACAAAGAAGAGAGAGTGTTGTTGGTGAATCGATCGTTTGTGAGGAGAAAAATACCGTGGTGGCACAAAACAAGGCCGTTCCGAACGCCGGAGCATCGATGCTTTGCTCGTTCGCGTTCATGGTTTGCGTTCGCAAGGATAACACGTACCTGGCACCGCGGCTAAAGACCATGAGCGGGACATCGGGGAATCGGGACTTGAGTTCTTTGGAGATTTGTTCGAGGCAGGGCAGGGCAAACTTGTCAAAGTTTTCCTCGTCGATCATCATTCCCATGGCCTCGAATACCTGGAGCATGTGTGCTCCGTTCTCCACCTGCTTGCTCATGTATTCGATGACAATCTTGGTGAGAATGTCGAGGAGCTTCTGCGACTCCTCGGGGTGCTCGTTGAGCCATTTCATGCCAATGTCGGTGTTCTTGCGAGACGATCCCCCGACCATGTAAAAGAGGAGCGTCCACGGTGCGGCGGAGAATCCAATGAGCGGAACGCTCTTTCCCTCCTCTTCCATCTTGGCGCGGATCTGGCGGACGGCCTCCAGCACGTGTCCCAGCTTGTCCTCGACAAAGGCCTCGGAAATCTCGTCGATGGAAGGAATGCGGGTGGCGACTTCTCCGGGGCCGGCCAGAGGTTCCGGAATGAGAATTCCGACGCCGCCGGGCATCGTGACCTCGATTCCGAGGGCTTCCGCAATGACGAGAATGTCCGAGAAGAGAATGGCGGCGTCCACCTCGTATCGGCGAATGGGTTGCAGGGTGCATTCTGCGACGCTCTAAAAAAAAAAAAAGGTTTGGGATTGTTGTGTGCGTGTGTGTGTGTGTGCGTGTGTATTGTTTTTGCGGTTTTGGTTATGGTTCGCCCCGAGATGTTGTGTTGTACCAATGTTTGATTTGATTTGATTTGATTTGATTTGATTTGATTTGATTTGGATTCAATTTCATCACATAGATCCCACCATTGAAAACGATTGTGAGACGAGAGCGTAAATTGGATCGGATCGGATCGAATCGGATCGTATAGGATCGAATCAGACCCGAAGGATCCATTCCGAACTGAATACATACAAAAAAATGATGATAGGGACCAACAGGTAACGAGAAACAAGAACGGGACGAGGAAGAATCGTTTTGCTTGTTTCGTTTTTCGATTCGATTCGATTCGATTCCTTTCCCCGCATGTACTGCGCAATTCAAATTGGATGCGATGCGATTCGATTCGATTCGATGCGATGCGATGCGTGCGCGCTCGCATGTTTGCAGGATGTCTACATACCTCCGGGTATTTCAGGAGCTCGACAAAGTTTCTGCCGGTTTCCTCCTTGTAGGCGGTGTATTCGGGAAGATGGCGGCCGGCCTGCCGGAACAACCAAATGGGGGTCTTCTCGACGGTTTCCCCGAGCGCGGCGCGGATCATGAGATCGTTTTCGGGACGAGCCGGCGACGCGTAGACCCGGTCCGAAGCCACTTCGGCGGCATCCGCACCGGCATCCGCATCGGACCGGAAGTGACCGAGAAGGACCCGTCGGGTGAGTTCCAGGTCCTCTTCGGCCGAGACGGCGGTCGCGGACAATTGCGATCGCGATTGCCAGGAGACCCGTCCGAAGGCCCGGGGCGCCGAGAATCCCTGGACGCAAGCCGCAACACTGAGAAAGGCGACGAGAGTGGAAGACACGAATTTCATGGTGGAGCGCGTTGTGTTTGAGAGGAATAGTACGAAGTCCTTGATTGAGAGAGTCTAGCTGCTACTAGCTACCGGAGGAACGTTTTTACGAGTAACCTCACTCGTATTGACAAAAGTCTTACCTTAGTTTTCGTCAAAACTTTGAACCATGATGATTTCGTTCAACTTGTGACAGCGGAATTCGCTTACACGTGTACGTACGAAGTAAACCTTACGTAGTACAGTATTATTGTTTGCGAAAAACACTTCGTAGTGTGGGGTTCGGGATAAGGAACCACAGTGCGGTACAGATCCCATCGTTTGCGATCGTTTGGTCCAATGAATCGAACTACGGTAAGTTAAGGTTTACTCCAATGACACATTTCAGGCGCGCCATCTTTCAAAACGCAAAACATAATTCATGATTGATTTGGGCCCCGGAAGGCAAGCTACCACACAGTAACCTTAATTATCTTGTACTTATACTTACGTTGGTTTCCGTACGGAATGTACGGACTCCAAACCACAAACCACATGTAACTCTTGTTGCAAAAATTCCCGTAGTGATGATACCTTACCGATTCGGCATGATGGCGCGCCCCGCCAAATAGTAGGATTTCTCCCGTGTCGGTATGTACCGTATGGAATAGAAGAACCAACTCCACTCTCTAGGAGCGGTAACCTTGATTCATTATTTCGTCAAACGACACAACACACAAACATACCAGTTACTCGCATTCGGTTACTCCTGGTGATCCTGGAAAGCAGAACTCATCCATCCATCCATCAAAATCAGTACTGCAATTGATCATCATAGCAAGAAACGCGGTAACCTTACCGTACGCACAAAAATCAGAGCAGCAGCAGCGGCCATGACTACACCTCGGAAGCGGGCGGCCCCTCTTCCTCTTCCATCGGAGAGCAATCGCGCCGGGGACGATGCAACGAACGACTCTCGCGACGCGGTCGAACTGCCCCCGAAGCGAATCCGTGGCGGCGGCGGCGGCGGGGTCTACAACCCGTACAATTCCAAGAGCAAGCCAAAGAGCCGTTCGACCGGTCCTTCGTCGTTCAATCCCTACGCCAATTCGAATTCCGGTTCGAATTCCAATTCCAATTCCGGCAAGAAAAACAAACCGAGCGGCAGCGGAACCAAGAACAACAAAAGCAGCGGCGCGAATACCAGAAAAGACCCGGACGACGACGATCCGGAGGACGATCTCATCGACGATTATTACCACGAAGAAGAAGAAGACTACGAAGACCGCGAAGTCCTCGCGGAGGAAATGATGGAACCCAATCCCGCGGACGACGACGGCGACGACACGGCCTCCGTGACGACCCAGGCGGCCGTCTTTTCGGACATTACCGAGGGCACGAAGCGGCGCTGGTTGCGGCCGCCGAACCAGTGCCGCGACAACACGGAGGACCTGTCGCTCCAGTGGCTCGACATGGACATGATCGGCGGCTCTCCCCTCGAGCAAAACCCCAGCGAGCTCGAGCCCGGCCGCCGCGTCGTGGGCGCCTCGAGGGGACAGGTCCCGATCATTCGGGCCTTTGGCGTCACGGAGGCCGGGAATTCCGCGACCGTCTTCATCCACGGATTTACTCCCTACGGGTACTTTGCCCTCCCGCCGGGATCGACCTTTGAGCACACGGAGGAAAACCTTTCCAAGATCCGCCTGTACCTGAACGGCCGGCTCGAGGGACAGGCCCGCGGGGGCAAGCTCCTCGAGTACTGCTTTGCCGTGAGCTACGAAACGGAGCACAAGTCCATCATGGGGTACGAATCGCCCCACACGCATTTCTTCAAGGTGGTGGTGGCCATGCCGACCCTGATCCCGACCCTCAAGCGCATCATGGAGGAGGGACCGGACCTGCCGGGGGTGGAAGCCCCGGGGGGAAACGAGTACCAGGCCTTTGAGTGCAACGTTCCCTTTGTTCTGCGGTACATGATCGATCACGACATTTCCGGGGCCGGGTGGTTGACCCTGCCAAGGAGGACGTACCAATTGAGGGAGGCGTCGCAAAAGAGGACGCACTGCCAGGTGCGTGCGTGTTTGCGTGTGTGTTTGCGTTTGTGCGTGTGTGTGCGTGTGTGCGGTGTTGGACGAATCGGGTAACCTTACCGTGACGAGCCGAGCGGAGCGGAGCCGGTCGTTGCGTGTCGTTGAAATGGGGAGGCACGGGTTGCTTTGCGGTCCAGGGGTTCTCGTTCTGACCCGTTTGCTGGCATTCTGATTCCGCGGTTTTTCGTTTTCGTTTGCAGGTAGAGGTAGACGTGACGTACCGGGACATTATTTCGCGCAAACCCGAGGGGGAATGGAACAAGATTGCGCCGCTCCGGGTGCTGTCCTTTGACATCGAGTGCCAGGGCCGAAAGGGACACTTCCCGGAAGCCGAAAAGGATCCGGTCATTCAGATCGCCAATGCGGTGACGGTCTACGGGGAAAAATCGCCCATGGTCCAGAACGTCTTCACCCTCAAGGGGTGCCTGCCGATCGTGGGTGCGCAGGTCATTTCCAGCGACACGGAGGTGGAGATGCTCATGAAGTGGAGGTCCTTTCTGGAGGCCTGCGACCCGGACGTCATCACGGGGTACAACGTTCAGAACTTCGATATCCCGTACCTGCTGGATCGCGCCGAGACGCTCGGCAAGGGGAAACACGGGAACCAAACGATCCGGGGATTCGGGCAGTGGGGGCGGATTCGCAATTCCAGGGCCAAGATGAAGGAGACCACCTTTCAGAGCGCGGCGTACGGAAAACGAAACAACGTCGAGACCACCATCGAGGGCCGGGTCATTTTCGACATGCTGCCCTACATGCAGCGCAACCACAAGCTGTCGTCCTATTCCCTCAACAGCGTGTGCGCGGAATTCCTCGGACAGCAAAAGGAAGACGTCCACCACAGCATCATATCCGACCTCCAGAACGGAAGCGACGAAGACCGGCACCGGCTGGCGGTCTACTGTCTGAAGGATGCGATCCTCCCGCAGCGCCTCATGGACAAGCTCAGCGTGATGGTCAACTACGTGGAGATGGCGAGGGTGACGGGGGTCCCCATGAGTTTCCTCATCTCCCGCGGGCAGCAGATCAAGGTCTTTTCCATGATTTTGCGCAAGTGCCGCAACGAAAAACTCCTCGTGCCGACCCTCAAGAAGAGCGGTTTTTCGTCCGACGACGTGGCCTACGAGGGTGCGACCGTGCTGGATCCCATCAAGAACTACTACCAGGTGCCGATTGCCACGCTGGATTTTGCGTCCCTGTACCCGTCCATCATGCAGGCCTACAACCTGTGCTACTCGACGCTGGTCGGTCCGAAAGAAGTGCACAAGTACGATCCCAAGATTTACAAAAAGAGCGCAAACGGTCACGTGTTTGTCCATTCGACCGTCAAGAAGGGCATCCTGCCCACCATTTTGTCCGAGCTGTTGGCGGCTCGCAAACGTGCCAAGAAGGACATGAAGAATGCCCCGACCGAATTCGAACGGGCCGTGCAAAACGGTCGTCAGGTGAGCCACACGCGGTCTGCCCATTGCCGAGACACGAAGGGTTGACCGAGGTTCGGTGCACCCTTTCACATCGCCGGAAATTGTGTGTCCTAACAATTGCTTGTTCCTGTGGAATCGTTTTTTGGTTGAGCAGCTCGCTTTGAAGGTCTCGGCAAACTCCGTGTATGGGTTTACCGGAGCTACCGTGGGACAGTTGCCATGCGTTCCTATTGCGTCGTCTACGACATCCTACGGTCGAGAACTCCTCGAAAAGACAAAAGAATACGTCGAGAAGAACTACACAATTGCAAATGGGTACAAACACGATGCAGAGGTTGTGTACGGGGACACCGACTCTGTCATGGTGAAATTCGGTACCAAAACCGTCGAGGACACGTTTCCTCTGGCGATCGAGGCCGCAGAGAAGTGTTCCAAGATTTTTCCCAGTCCCATTCTTCTGGAGTTTGAAAAGGTTTACTTTCCGTACTTGCTCATGAACAAGAAACGCTACGCAGGACTGATGTACACACGACCCGACAAGTACGACAAGATGGATCAGAAAGGACTCGAAACCGTCCGCCGTGACAATTGCGCATTGGTGCGGGACGTCATTCAGACATCGTTGGATAAGATTTTGATCGAGCAGGATGTGCAGGGGGCCATCGATTACGTCAAGAAACAAATCAGTGATCTGTTACAAAACAAAATGGACATTTCTCGTCTGGTGATCACGAAAAGCCTGAACAAGGGTGCGGAGTATGCACTGGGTATAGGTGGAAAGAAAGAGGACTACAAGGTGAAACAAGCACACGTCGAACTTGCTGCAAGAATGAAGAAGCGCGACGCTGGTTCGGCACCGCAGATGGGTGACCGCGTTCCATACGTCATTGTCACAGGATCGAAGGGAGCAGCGACGTACGAGAGGGGAGAAGATCCAATTTATGTCCTCGAAAACGGGTTGGCCATCGACTGCAAGTGGTATCTTTCAAACCAACTTTCGAAGCCCCTCACAAGGATTTTTGAACCAATCATCGATGACGTTGACAAATCGTTGCTTCACGGCGAGCACACCCGAAAGATATTTATCCCGACGCCTGCTGCGCGCAAGGGAAGCTTAATGATGTTTGCGGTGAAGACTGCCAAATGCATAGGTTGCAAAGCACCCGTCAACTCTAAGAACGGTTATCTCTGCAAACATTGTTCGCCCAAACAGGCTGAAATCTACCTGGAAAAGTTGGAGTGCCTCCGTGTCGCAGAGAAATCATATGACGAACTATGGTCCGCTGCACAACGAATCCACAACTCATTTCATTCCGATATCATGTGCACCGGTGATGGGTGTGCTTGTCAGTTCTACCGCAGAAAGAAAATCCAAGCTGACATTCGCCTTGCTCAAGAGGTGCTAGATAAGTTTGGACGATAAAAAGCATAGACGCAAATTCTATCAAAAATATCAGTAGTGACTAATTACCTTCACATCGAGGGATTTGGAAATGATCGGAAACTACTGAAGAAAAATTGAATGGTATTTCTCTCCTTTTTTCGCCCGATTATTCATAACTTGACGTCCTGATGAAGGTACCCCTTTTCGTGGCGTGAACGTGTCTTCATTCGTCTGTTCGTTTGCGTACCGGTAGGCTCTGAATGTTGCTTCCATTGCCTACAATAATTGGTAAACAGATTTGTTTTTAATCGATTGTTCATTGGGGTCTCTGGGTCTACATTTTCAGTTTTTTGTGATTCATCTTAGTGGGTGGGTGAAGCAGTTTGTGAGGTTTGTTCACGCAGTCTTTGCAGGAACAAGCTTCTGAGCAAAACTTTCCTGAAGCTACACACTCGCAGAATTTGTTCATACAGCTTTTGATGGGGAAGGCAAATAAAATGATTTGTAAGTGGATTGTTAAGAATGGCAATACTCACCATTGCGTACCCAGATTAATTGATGAGACCTACCGACTTTTTTGGCAACGACAGCCCTTTGTATTACTTGCTCTACCTCCTCCGTCAAATGCATCTGGCTTTTTGGCTAATAGAGTCAGCATCGCCATCACTCGACGTCCTCTGGGTACGTCAGTGCCATTTTCTGCTTCCGTATTCAAACATTTTGTGCAGCGACAAATAGCTGGATCACAGAAAGAAGAACTGTGAAAGCATTCGCAATATAATTTCAGACATCTAGTCTTGCTGCACTTGCATGGCCGAGTGGTAATTCGTACATTTCGAAACAATTCCGGACGATCCAGAACGCATCTTTTCGCTAGTTGTGGTTTGCTCATTGATGCCTTGGATGACTTCGTCTTTTCGTTGGCGGAGGTCGCTGCTTTGGGTAGTCCTACATCGCCAATCGTAGCAGAGGAACGCTGGGGGCTCGTACCGAATGAACCATTCTGACGGTGAATCAATGGTGAAAACATTGGAAATTTGAGTTTCAATCGTTTTGAAGACATACCATCTTGATTCTTCTCGATTTTCTCCCGGACGGGAGTCTTTGGCTGCACGCCTTGAGGTTGAGCCACATGGTGTTTTCTTGCTTGCTCAAAAATGGTCCTCGTCTCACTACCTTTTGCAGTTGCTTCTGCTGTTGATGCGAATCTTGTTGTCTTCGTGGCCGTGATAGAATTTGGAAAGAGGTCAGATCGAGGGACAAACGGAGAAAGCACATGCTTCTCAGATTTTCTGATCGTAGCACATGGATGAGAGCTAAATGGGTGAGTGATACGGAGAATGCCAATTCCCAAAGACACCCTGTTGTCATCCTTCTTTGTGTCGAAACTACTATTCGTGTTCGGACCGGTCGACGAGTTTATATGTTCTTGATTGCGACTTTGTCTTTCTTCTTGAGGAAATGAATTTAAAGAGCGATCAACGTGGATTCGAGATGTGTTTGTGGTGACAGGATGGACGACCCTCGCTCTTTTTGAAAATGAGAATGTAGCTGGTGCGAAATTAGGATCTTGTCCTGGGTTGATATATAGCTGTGAAGTGTTTGTATTCATCGAATGGAGATTTCCTCCAGTGGAAGAAATGTTCTGAGGTGTTGGAAGCAACGGCTCTCTCATCAACTGACTATTCGGGCTTCTTTTGAGTGGAAGCTGGTAACGAATTACACTCCTACAATGCCCTTCAGATGAGGATGGCAAGTTACGACGAAGTGAGCTCGAAACTCTCGAGATCGAACTATAGCCCGAGCACTTGGTATTTGAGGTGAATAGCACTGAAGCGTTTGCAGGAGTAGACGCAGGCGTAGAGAGAGTTACCTTCAATCGAGCAGACGGTGAAACTTTTGGAGATCGCTTCTTCAATGGTCCTCGATCTCGCGTCCTGCTGCAGGAGGAAAAAGAAGATTTTTCAGCGGACCGTTCTATTGATATTTGGTTTGTGATGGCTGCAGCTTCCATCGTGTTGCTTCCACAATGTTCGCTATTGAGTGGATAGTTGAGTGGAGTTGAAGTCTCCTGTATTACGTATCGTTCTTGATCTCCGCTTTGCGGTTGACGCTGGCATTGCTTTCCATAGGAAATATGATTGTCGTTCATTTGGCCATCGCCAACTTCAGAAACTTGAGAATCATAAAGCATCTTGTAAGGCACTTTTTCGCTCGTTACCTCATCCATAGTACAATGAAATGGGCGAATACGTCTTTGGAACACGATGTGATCAATTTCAATGAGCGGTACTGTTGTGTTGTGGTGTTGATTCTTTATTTTTGTTGCCAAGCGACACTCAAAATTCAAAAAATCCGGGGCAAGATCAAACTGAGTGGAAATTACCCGACAACTGTGAACACAATTTTGAAGACGGGCGGACTGATATGAAATACTACTAAAAATAACGGTCTCCAACTGTGACTGAATTTTTTTCAGGATGAATTTTTTTTAAAAAATCGCACCGCTACGAGTCCACGCATAATTGGTAACAGTGCGTCGTTGTAAAACAATGAAAAACTCTATTTTTTTAATTTTTACTACGTTCCGTGTTCTGCAACTATGTGTATCATGTGCCTCCGTTAGACGCAACTGTTCCCATGTCGCAGTGCACGTCAATTCTCATCTCTTATTATTATTTGCATTCGTCCATTGATACAGTACTTAAAATCGACTCTGAAACACACGGGTGTCCATCCAACTCACGATCTTGATTATCAAGTTAAATGCCTTGCGACAAAATATCTGCGAGGAAATCTTTGATACTGTTTCCGAAGCTGACACTTTGGTGGTCTCCAATCCAGAAGTAGAACTCGTGTTCTATCTCCGCAATTAAGTCATGATGTGACGAGTAAGTTTTGAGCGAATGATTCCCTCGTTATACAAAACGACGTGACGGCGAAAAAATATCTCAAGTCCATGTGGACCAATTGCATTAGCTAGTTAGTGCAATGTCACGATGATCAATCCATTGCGTATTTTGTCTCACAAAAATCAACTTCATTTAATAACAATATGTTTGCACGTATTGATGAGTGCTGTAATTCCGTTTTTTTTCTTCTCCATCATCTTCTTCGTAGGTTGAGAGGTAGCCAGGACGACATTTTGCGGGAATTTGGCAGCTGTAAAAAAGAATGCGTCGACTGCTCGTACGGACTCCCACACTCCTTGAGTTCCCATAATACACCATATCAAGCATTAACTTGTCAATCGAATGCGGAGCATTTACTGATATCGGGTGTCGGATGGACAAACGCGGATCGATTTAAAACAAGACGCAATGCATTCGTAAAGAATTCGCTTCTGACCGAACGCCTGCACCGGTTGAAAGTTGGAAATTACGTTTGAAATGATTGTATTGTGTTGTCAAATGAAGTTCTCTCATTCGAAGATAGACCCTGTCGAATCGAATTTCCGAGCACAATTAAATCTTGCTCTGCACATTTTGTCAGGTTGAGGACACTCCCAATTACTTGATATAGTATCGACGTAGCACGGGTCCTTTCAAAACGCGATGTTGATGTAGACCTCCAAATAAAGGTTCGGTAGAATGGACTTACCAGTCAATCCTCTTCGATTCACATCGTCGATGTCAAAATGATGGGATCACTCTTTTCTTTTAGAAAGACAGAGTCAAGTCACCGAGACATTCTGCAATAGTAACACATACTATCACATCCAGCCACTGCCAAAGTAAATTGAGCATGTGATAGTGGCATTGTTATCATATAACAACGGGCCGCATTGCACTCTTCCGTACATCACTGCTATTATTCTTGAGATGCAACACAGATTGTCACTCCAACCAGTATGAGAAACGCCCCAGAAACTGTTTGCATTGGTTTCTCGATTGGTTCTCCGAGAAGAGAGCTTGTCAAAAAGGAAAACAACAGTGCCATACCATTGCATATCGGAACAGCCATGCTGATATCGGAGTTCGCCAAAAGAATGTAAAAGACCACGGATCCCGACTGATTTAAGACGTAAGGTAGCCACACTTTGATGTTCAAGAAAGATCTAAGAGATGACGACAAAAAAGATGACTGCTGATGATGATTGCGGCCTTTCGAAGCATTCGGGCTAGTCGGCGACGACAACTCAACCTCTGTGGAACCCTTCCGAAGGAGCGGGTTCGTACATCCCCACAACGCCCCTACGACCAACATGGACAGAAAGTCCAGAGATAGCAGACTCATTTGTTTCTTTCTTGAAGACAAAGGCTGTTGCGTTATATAGGTGCAACGGCTGCGGTACGAGTAGTGTACAAGTATTTGGAACTTGTCTTGTACCGTATGGTTGTTGAAAATGGCACTGGTTGCAATTCGCGACTTCACCGAGGATCCAGGATAGGTTCAATAAACCCAGGGGTAAACCAACATTCGTTGAGAATTCTTAGAGATGGGGATCGATTTTTGTGACTTTTGACATTATTTTTTTGAGAAGGCTTGTTCTTGTTTGTGAACATGAAAGGTATGTATCATAGATACTATAGATAGATAGGCAAATGAAGAAGCTTTACTACTCGTGACCAATTTTGCGCGCATGATTCGTTTACGTACGATTGGATTTAATTACGTACGATTGCAGTTAATTACGTACGATTGCAGTTAATTACGTACGATTGCAGCGGTTGTAGCGGCAAGTCTTACAGCTCACCGTTCAGTATTACGAAGTACAGTAGCCGGTTTGAGCAAAGAAGCACGCTCTCAAGCTCCTTTGACAGATCTCAACAAAAGAAATCGATCGACATCCGCTCCCGATCACCTTCACCACAACCTGAGAGGGAAACACGATAGAGACGACTTGATCATAGTCACCACAATCTACTTGATATACCAGATTAATTTAGCCAATATGTTATCTTCAGCATCCAGAGTCACTTCGAGAGTTCTTAGAACTCGACGAGCACCCCAACTTTTAGGGGCAAACCTCGTTAACAAGAGAAACTACCACGAAAATATTGTGGAACATTACGAAAATCCAAGAAACGTCGGCTCCATGGACAAGAACGAAGCATCGGTTGGAACGGTACGTTTCATCTTTTAACTTTCATTTCGTTGCGGAACGCTTTGCTTGGTGAGGTCGTGTTGCCTTGCCTATGAAGGGAGAAATAACAAGAATGAATCGGATGAGTTGGTCAAAGGTTGCAAGCTACTGGAGTTGCATGGGGAAACAGGAACCATACGAGTAGAACTTTCGTTTGTACTGTCACCAGCAGTCTAAGCCTTTTCTAAACACTCCGAAAATGAGTTTAAAATCGGAGCTTTTGCTGGACGTCGCAATCTTCGGAACAGAATTTTGTGCCATGATCAAGAGCTACAACCACTGGAGAAGTCGTAAAAACATGAAAGTCGTGGCAAATGCGTATCTGTCCTTTCTATCCAAAAACTTACTCACTTTTCTGGTTGGTCTCTCGATTCCTTGATAACCTGGATTTTCTTCCCGCTACACCACAGGGTCTGGTTGGAGCCCCAGCTTGTGGAGATGTAATGAAATTGCAAATCCGAGTCGACGACGATGGTAACATTATCGAATCTAAATTCAAGACCTTTGGCTGCGGATCGGCTATCGCTGCGTCCTCTGTAGCGACCGAATGGGTCAAGGGAAAGAGTGTAGACGAAGCTCTCGCGGTCAAGAACTCTGACATTGCCGCTCACTTGAAGCTTCCGCCCGTCAAACTCCACTGTTCGATGCTTGCAGAAGATGCCATCAAGGCTGCCGTAAAGGATTGGAAGACCAAGCAAGAATGAGAAGAAGGCGGCTGCCGCATGATCGGAAACATTGCTGTTATAAATTATAATGGTATGGGTAGCTTTCAACGAAAGAATCGTTTTTCAATCCAACAGTGTTTGTCCAGCCCGAATCTGTGGTGAGTTGACTGATTTGTTTGGAAATGATGAAGCAACCCTGATAACCCGAAAAGTTACACAAAATACAAATTTACAATCGTTATGCAAATCGTGCGGCATTGAAACTTTCGGGGAAGGCTGTGGTCGATTTTTCAATTGATTCGTATGTTCGGACGATCACATTGAGGCTTGTAGCTACTTCGATGGGTTTTTCTCTCTATTAGCGGTAGTATCCATGACATAGTAAACACAGTTTTATTTCGAATGTCTACCAAAGTTTGACAAAAAAGTGGCAATTCTGCCGGTGGCTCCAACTTAGACGCAGCTCTATTTTGTACGGAACGAAGGACATATGCCGGGTTGACAAATCAATACAACTTCATGTTTTCTGTTCTCCAAATCGGCTTGAAAATAATATCAATATTGATTTTTTTATGTTCTAACTTTATCTTTTAGAATGGTTGGTTGTCTACCAACAGAAGAAATTTAATATAAAGCATGTTGCGACAGTTGTCAGGATCTTCGACAGGGGATTTGTCTCTTTGTGATGCATCGTATGAAACCATCGTTGATTCAAAGATCCTAAAGTTCCCATTCTTCGGCTTCTCGGTAAGCCACCATCGAATCCACTTTGTGTACCTGATTTCCGCAGAAACAAAGTGAAAATAGAAACAACCGAGTGTTAATATCAGTACAATACAATTACTCCATATTAGCTTCGGTCAAATTCAAGTAGACCTTTTCATCACAAACTATCGAATTCGACAACAAAACGTACCGATGTTGTAAAACTGCGCAGCTTGACTTCCTGGCTGTTCATGATGTAGCACGGATCGGAGTCTTCCCATTTAGATGGAACGGCGGCATCTTTCTTCGTGTACACAAGAAGATCGAACGAGCACGGCTCGTTAAGGAGTGGCAAAAATGTAACACTGGCTGTGATCTGTCGAATGATGGCCTGGATTTCCCCGTGGATTTCTTTCAGCGTCTTGCTGTTTTTCTTTCCCATGCTGCTACTCTTTACATTCGGGGTAGGTGCACGGTTCTCGTCACCGCCAACACCGTTATCCTCCAAGGCAACGTTGAACTGCCAACGCTCCAGTGTCTCTCCCGAATCTACCCCACTCACGACGACTACGAGTCGCTGGACATCGCCGTTCAATAGCCAGGAATCCACCTGTGCCATGACCTGACCCAGGTATTTCAGCAAGCCATCGTCGGTAGTTGTAAGAACGGTGAGACCATATTTGGATTCGCGCTTGAAATTTTCCGGTTGATAAATTCCTAAGAAGCGATCGATTACCGGGGAGGATGATACGTAAGAAAGACAAAATTCGATCCGTGTGGAAAAACGATTGAGAAATATTGTCCCGGAACGCAACATTAGTTGGATCCTTGCCGTTCCTCTGACCTGACATTGAATCCATCGAATAGGAAAACTAAAGGTAGATCCCCACACCAGTTGAGCACTTACCACGTTGATAAAGGATGGAATTGATGGCAGTGAAGAAGAACTCGGAAACAATATCAACACTCCCCTTCAGGGTGATCTCAGTTTGCGTATCCGTGCTTGACATGACTATTGTTGCTGTTATTGATGTTCAAAGGAATTTGAATTTGAAAGGAAAGGAAAGGAAAGGGAATGGAATCGCTTACCCAACGGCGTCTAGAGAAAGGATTGGGGTTGACGATGATCCTATGAAGAGCTATGTGGGAATAGGATTTATCTCGGGAAGTGGTTTCTGCCGTAAGCAATTTGACAATTCCATCAACAACCAAACACCGGCCAGCTCGTTTCTGAATTTGAATTCGCCATCCATTAACGGGATTGGATAAATCGTTGAATCCCGGTTGGATCTTTGACTCGATTTTGATTGGTGGAGATTCGACGTATTGGCGAAGCTCAATTGATTCATTCGACCAAAATCCATGAAGAACGCTCCGAACGCCTTCCTTTCTCTTCTTCAAGCCACGAGGAGGACGCGGCAGCTGCAGCTGCTGAATCTAGGACATCATTGGGCTTTGCCTCGACACCGTGCTTGCGTTGATTGATAAGAGCGAAGGAAGAGAAAAGTGGCTTCAAAACCCCCCAATTCCAATTCCGATCTCCAATAGAAAAAGCGATACAATTGCAAGCAATAAACCTTACCACCGTGCGGTCTTACACCGGCAATTGATCCATCCGTGCACGGCAAGCTACACAGCACGAAACAGCAATCGGTGCATTCGGTACTTATTACACCATAGCAACCAACTTAAGGAATACTTTGAATCAGTCATGATGAATGTCGCAACTAGAGGAGTTCTCCGGGCAGTATCCAAGAAGGGAACTGCCGTTGGGCGGCAAGGAAAATTGTTTTCGACTCTCGTGGATGCGACAGAAGAATATCCTGGGTGAGTGCGTTTGGTTTGACTGTGTTAGGCTGTGGCTTAATCTTGTTTGACTATCGATCCTCGAAGAGGACGAAACTTTCTTGTTTCGTTTTTGCTAACGTACACGTACCATATGGCGCACTGTGCATTCGCTCTATGCATCTTCGGTCACTGTAATCAATAGCCTCCCACTGCTGAGCCCAGAACCTGGGAAAGCGAGCAATGCATCGGTCAGCACTCTTCCCAGTGGTTTGGTGGTAGTCACGGAAGATGCGTGTACCACATCCACTGTTACGATGACTTACCCTAATGGAGGCTCTTCCTCCGAGAGCCTCGAAGAACAGGGCGCAGCTCTCATTAACAAATGCCTGGCCTTTAACAGTGGGTCGGGATTGTCGACGATCCTCATCAACCGCACCATCGAAAACGAGGGCGCGATTCCATTTGCCAAGGCGGATCGAACCAGCGCCACGCTTGGGTACACCGTGGAACCCGATAATGCTCTCGGCCTCGTTCCCCTCTTGGCCCTCGATTGCACCTTTGAGAAGTGGGACGTCCGCGACGCCAAGAAGCTTGCGAAGTATCAAATCGATGAAGCGAACAAAAGCTTGGAAGTCGTTCTCACCGAACAAATCTATGCTGCCGCATACGGAGCAACCTCGGCCATGGGACGCCCCTTTTATAGCGCCGTTGCCTCCCCCGCAGACGTTGCGTCCTTCCGAAGCAGGGGATACGGAATCAATGGTGCTATTCTCACCGCAACCGGAATCAAGGATCACGCTGCCTTTTGCACAGAAGTCGATTCGCTGTTGGCGGAGGCTCCTAAATCAGCACCTAGTGCCTCGGTGGATTCCGTTATCATTGGTGGAGAATCAAGATTGTCGTCCCCATCGATGGGTTATGCGCATGTTGCCCTCGCCTTTGAGGCTAAGGCCGATGCTCCCGTGAGAAATATCTTGAAACATTGCTTTGGCCTGACAGGAAAAGAAGCCGGGGTGAGCTCCTTTGAAACGGGGGGAATGGTTGGTGTGTACGCAAGTGCACCTTCGGAAGGCGTGGGTGCCCTCGACACCGCGATTACCGATACCTTGACCGCAAGCTTGACACCCGAGGTGATTGCCAAAGCCAAAGTTCTGGCCAAGGCCGAAGCCACGTTTGATTTGGACTGCGGAAGTGTCGGTCTAGCTGCGGCCATGACGTCAGCCGTTATGGAGAGCGGTAGCTTTTCGAATGCGAGTGCCACCGCCGGTGCGTACGACTCTGTTTCGGAAAGTGATGTGGCATCGGCTGCTTCTGCCATGCTGAAATCTAACCCGGCTCTGGCAGCTGTTGGTGATATCGGCGTGGTTCCATACCAAGGAACCTTCGCTTCGAGATTTTAAGACGGTGAATATAGTGGAAGACACTACACGTAACATAAATTGTGACAGGCAAAAACCTATCGGTAACAGCAATTTTATGTTATGTTGCCGTCACAAAAATAGATCTAATCGATCCGGTTAGAAATCGAACGAGTATTGTAAAGTGGTGAACAATTATTTACCAATGTTTTCGTCTGTGTTGTTGGCGCGTCTCCAATCTACTCCAGATTGATTGATGAAGAAGAAATAATTAACATTAGAAGAAGTATTAAGTTCCAATGTTTTGTTGGTGAGAATTTTGCTGAAAAAATATAAATCAGAGAGCCTGTCCATCTTCGATTGCCCTAAATGTGATACGTATATAGAGAGAGAAGAAAGAAGAAATTTGTCAATTGCAATGAGGATACTAGAGATCCCATTGCATCCTTGCTGGTGTGTGGACCAAAACAATAACAGCGGACTATTTTTTCCCGACTGCTAATACAATGATGACAAATTTTGCAGAACCATTGTTTGATTTCACAGAAAGAATATTGATTGCTGTACTCTTATCTTACTGAAAAAATGACTGCAACTCCAAGCCTGGGACCTTGAATTTGCAGGAGACAAGGGAGGGGGAAGAGTATTCTAAAAAATTTCACGTCATCATACCCTTGATAAGTATGATGGATATCCACAAATTATTTGGCATGCGATCCTTGATTTATCGTCCATCGTCCATTGATTTCCTTCCAAACACATCAACGAAACACTGATTGTCTTACATTCGATTCGGTTTTGCCTATTGCCTTCCGACACACGACACGCCGAACAAAACACGAAACAACAAGTGTAGATCCGAAGAGTACAGAGTCGTTGGTCCAATTTCACTTAGTACGCATAAGTCGGGGCGCTGGTGAAAAGTGAAAAATGAAAAACCTCGTTCTGTTGGGAGAAATCAGGCGGAAATTGAACTCGACCTCTTCTGTTTCGGAATCGGGTGATATTGTGAGTCTCTGCGAAGTTTCGCCTCAGAATTTCGAATCAGAGACTTCGACAGTCGTTTTGACCGAGAATGGAATAGTCACAAGGGTTACGGAGGATGGAGATGTGTTGTGGACATGCAATCTTGAAGAAGTTGAGGATGTTGGTGGTGGATGGTTTGATGTATCCTTCATTGATCCGGAACTGGTTTGCTTGTCCAAACGCGGTGCTATTGTGACGGTGGATCCTACAACAGGGACAGCGGAACTAGTAGGAGTCTTTGATCAGGGATTGGAAGCCGCAGCTTGGAGTCCTGATAAAGAAATCCTTCTCATGGTGACTTCTATCGAAGATGACGACGATGAAGATGGTGGTGAAAGCAACGATCCTGAAATCAATTCCCACCTCATGACAATGAATGCTAGTTTTGAAGTTCTCGCTGAAGTCAGGATACCAAACTATGTGCCCTCTTCCACATCATCAGACTCCAGCATATCGGTGGCATGGAGGCCCGACGGTAGCTTATGTGCAGTAAGCAGTGTTGACGCCGAAGATTCAATGCGAAATGTTCGAATTTACAAGCGTGAGACATTAGAAGTTCATGCAATCGGACGTGCGGAAGATGCAAGTGGTGCACTCGTCAAAAATCTACAAAACACTAGCATCGCTTGGGCTAGTACGGGTTGCTCTCAGCTTTTAGCATCTGTACAAAGAAAAGGGAAAAAAACCCAACAAGTTGTCTTTTTTGAACCTAATGGACTTCGGCACAGAGAGTTTGTCCTTCGTGAACAAGCGTCTACAGTTGTTTCTACATTGGATTGGAACGCAACATCCGACATTCTCGCTGTAAGTCTTCGAGAGGAAGACGGTTCTGACAAGATCCAGCTATGGCATCGATGCAACTACCACTGGTATCTAAAACAGGAGCTAAGGTTTCGAGATCGTAGAATACAGAGAATGAAGTTCAGTAAGGAAAACCCAAACGAACTCCTAGTGATACTGTGCGGTTTAGAATGGAGGATGTACGAAGTCAGATGGGATCCAAGCTCTGTGCTTTCTTTCCAAGAAAAGAGCTTGGCATTTGTGGTTGATGGTTCTTCTCTGAATTTAACTGCTTTCCAGAAAGCTCTCATCCCACCTCCCATGTTTGCAAACAGCTGCGGGATGGAATTTCCAATCAACAGCATGACTTTTTGTAAGGCTAATCAGCATCTTGGTTCCACATTGGTGCAAATGTCGAATGGTGAACTTATACTTCTACAGCACACAAAAGGAACAGCGTCATCTTACAGTCAAATGAAAGTGCTTTGGGGTGACAAGAATGAAATTGATGAATTGTCTCTTCGTTCGCTTCTCATTGTCGGGGCGGAAGAAGACAAGCTGCATGTCGTTGCCTTTCAGAGTGGTGCATGTAATACGAGAAAGGACAAAATCGTAGAAATTACCATAAGCAACATCAACACCGAAGAACCTCGGTCGGATGTCATCGGTAGTCAGGTCCTGGAAGGTCGAGTGCAGCGTGCAGTTCAATGGTCAGACGCAGTCGATGGGTGCATCATTCAGCTTTTTGATGGGTCTCTTTTCGAGTATGAGCGATCAAGACCTACGAGGGTGATGGCATCGGAGATAGAGCCGATGTTGGAGTTGTGTCCCTGGATAAGTGCAATCAAAGACGTTACTCCTTACAGTGGCCCTTCTCATTCCGACTACAACAGGTCAAGATTTGTCTTCGGTTTGTCCTCCAAATCTCGACTATACTTTAATGATGTGATGCTTGCAGATTCTGCGTCATCTTTTTTCTTGTCACTGAACCACGAGTTCTTGTGTTACGTAACAACCGGATCTAGATGCCAATCGCGGTTTTTGCCTTTGAAAGAAGTTCATGCCTTCGACATGTTAATGGGACCAGAGCAGCATTTTGTGCTAGAAGGCTACGAGCCCCGCAATGTGGAGCAAGGATCTCGAGTTGTTGCGATCTTGCCTCAACAACCGCAAATGATTCTTCAAATGCCTCGGGGAAATCTTGAAAGTATTTATCCTCGAGCACTTGTTCTTCAATTTCTCATGGCGAGGATCACAGCTGGAGCATATGGCGAGGCTTTCCGAATGATGAGAAAACATAAGGTTGACTTGAATTTGATTGTAGACCTTCACCCGTCAGAATTTCTCGAGAGCGGCATTACGTCGTTTGTTAGACAAGTGAACAATATCGATTACTTGAATTTGTTCATATCAACTCTACAGAATTACGATGTTACGCAGGCAAGATTTCCGGTTCCAACTTGGATTCAAAGCAAAACTGAAAAAAAGAATGTAGCTGAGCCGTTTGATTTTTCAACAAAAGTCAATAGCATTTGCAGGAAAGCTCGTTCTGTTATGATGGACATCGAAAAAATGGGAGAGAAACCAAGTACATATTATCTATTGCCAGTTCTATCTACGTTTGCGAAAGAGAATCCACCAAAACTCGACGAGGCTTTAAGCCTGATCAAGGACGATGCATTGAGACTCGTTTCAGTGAAGTCATCAACAAATCCTTTATTCTCAGAAAATGCTCAAAGCTCGATCAAATATCTTGCTTTTCTCGCCGAGTACGAGCTTCTTTTCGAAACTGCATTAGGCATGTACGAGTTTGACATAGCAAGAGCAGTTGCACGAAATTCTCAGATGGATCCAAAAGTGTACCTCCCACTACTTAAACGACTCAATACTCTTCCCGTGTTCTTTTCGCGGTACGAAGTGGACATGCGGTTGAAGAGATTCGACCTAGCTTTGAAAAATTTGTACGAGTCTCATACCAAGAAAGAAGTACTAGACTGCTTCCCTCAATTTCAAATTTCGGATGGAAATTCCTTCGAAGATTGTATGAAATTAATCAACGACAAGCAACTTCACAAGCTGGCGCTTGAATTATTCCGTTCGGATACTGATAAGACAAAAACGATTCTGATGGCACTTGGGAAAAGTCTCATGGAACAGAATCGTCCCTCGACCGCTCTTGCTGTCTACCTCTCGACAGAACCTCCAGACATTGATGGAGCAATGCTCGCTGCAAGAAGTGCTTGTGATTGGAGGTGTTACTTTTCTCTTCTCGAATCCAGAAACGGTGAGGGATCTGGAGATCAAGAGGAGTTTAGAATCGAAAAGCGTAGACAGGCTGCAAGAGAGATTGCTGACGAAATCAAAGCTTCCACTTTTGCGTCACAATCTGTGCGACAGGCAAATGTGGACGCTTCTCGGTTGCTATTGGATTATGGGGATGACTTGATTGGAGCAATAGACTGCTTGGCAACTGCGCATTGTTGGTCTGAAGCTTATCGAGTTGCTACCCTTCACTCGAGACAAGATCTGATGAAGAAGTGCGTGGATGGTGCAATCGGCTTTGCCCATGCGTCTTTAGATCATTTCGCCGAACGAGTAGAAGACTTTGAGAAAACTAACTCGAAATACTTTGAGGTTCTTAAGCTGAGAAAGCAAAATGTGTATCTTCAAGGTCCCGAACCAGCAGGGTCAATCGGAGGAGAAACAGGAAGCCTTTTTTCATTGGCTTCCAATGCCTCAAACACGAGTTTACGAAGTACCGCAAGTACATCAAGTTCTTCTAGTATTGGTAGCAATGTGTCGAGTGTTATCAGTATCAAAACAGCCAATACGTTCTCGATGACGGGTGGCAAGGGTGCAGATCGCCATCGGTCTAAATTCAATAAAGGAAAGAAGGAAAAGAAAAGGGGTAAAAAGAAGAAACCAAGAAGGAAGCCGGGAAGCGAAGAAGAACTTCAAAGTTTGGTTGGCACCCTAAAGTTCTCTTGCCCCGATGCGGAGTACAGCACCACAATCACAGAAACAATCCAATTCCTCGTTGTCGTGCAACATTTCTCACTGGCGAAAGAACTTTTCGAGGCTTATAACTCGATGCGGGATTCTATTGCAAAGTCCAAATTAGAGAGGATCGAAAAGGCGGCAAAGGAGAAAAAAGAAGCCGAACAATTGACCCGATCCCACGGCGTCGAACACGATTTGAACCATCTGCTTGTGGATCTTCCCGTGGAAAAGGAAGTTGATTCTTTGGTGTGTGCTGAACTCGCCGCAAATCTTTCCGATTTCTTTGATTTCCTACCGAACTAGAACAGTACGAAACGACTCTGAATCAACGCCTATACAGTGTAGAGTATGTTTGAGGGTTTTGAGTTGTCTGGTTCTATCATTACTCCTTAGCAGGTGCAAGTAAGCCTTTTATCTTTACCTTCTCTTCTCTCACGTACGTTAGATCCAACAGTCCCTTGGGTGGATCAACGAGAATCATTTGGTTTTCCAAATCGATCTTGGGAACGATTTCGGGAACCAAGGGGATCAGCAGTAGATCTTGCGGAGATCCTGGTTTCTCTGCTTCGCCCGCGTTTCGGGCTACCCCGACTTCGATTTGGTCGTGAAGCAATCCGGGGATGGCACACATTTCTTCTGCCAAGACCACGCCCAAAATGGTTCCGACAAGGAATTGTTCCCCGTCCTCCTCTCCTTCTATCGCTGTTCTATAGACTGACAATCCAATCAGCTCGGACAAAATAATTTCGTCGTCCTCTCGTTCCACGGTGTCTTGCTGGGTCGCGTAGTACAGCGTGGATCCCTTGAGCGTTTGGGACGCCGTTCGATTGTAAAAGCCCTGCAGCTGGATCAAAAATTGGTCGTCCCCGAGGAACTTTCCGGCTGCCAGAGTTACCTTGCGCGGGGCCCGTTTTCGAGCGGGTTTCATGTGCAGGGGCATCCCGGCCCGGGTCAACCGTTCCGGAAAGTCGGTGCAACCCTGTACTTTGACCCACCCGTGCACCCCGTGGGGTCCAACGATGGAGCCGATCTCCACGAAACCAAAAGTAGTCGGATCGTACGGGTTGATGTCTTTGTTGTTGGGGAATTCTAGGGTCTTCAGACTGCCCTCGGGTGGCGGCGGTAGTGGATCGCGCTGTTGCTGCTGTTGTTTTTCCGTTTCGATGGACTTGAGCTTCTCTTCTGATTCTTTGATTAGAGCCTCGAATGGATCCAATTCGATTTTGTCCGCCTTGGAAAATTTGGCGTATTTGTTTTTCTTCTTCTTCCTTTCACTTGTGGGTCGTTGTTCTTGTGTTTCGAGGGAGTCTACAGTAGCACCTCGTTTCTTTCGGGCATTGAAGACGGAAGTTTGGAGGAAACGAACCGACGACGACGACGACGACAAATCATTGCCGCCATTCTGACCAAGGTAGGTAAAATCCAAAAATCTGTAATTATGACGACCTGAAACCAGACAATCCACTTGCCGTGGTATCAGCAGAGATGATGCAAGCAGAAACAAGCCGATTCTTATACACCTGTATCGTTCTCTATTTGGCTCAATCATGATTGATGATGGTTTTTGTCGCGTAGTATGGAAATACAGAAATAATAGAAATCAGCTGTTGTTGTGTGGTTTTAAGTCCTTCAGGTCGATTCGCTCTCTATAGTTTCGCTTGTCTTCCGCAGCCCACAACGAAGGAAGCGCTCGTTGCGTGTCGGCGTCGCTCTAGTCTATTTGCCGCTTTACGACTTCTTTCTGTTCACCATGTTGTACATCATCGTCAAAACGTTTCAGAAAAGGCCAAGAACAGCTCTTTCGATGATGATGGAAATGGTTGATGATGGTCGGATGTATGTGGTACAGGTGAGATTACTCGCACTTCGACCGCGCGCAAATTTCAAAAACTACCGTACGTACTTTGTGAATGGAAACTCTGTGCGCGAATAAAACTAAATGAGTACGTGTACATCCCTTCAGTCAGTATTGTACTTTATGTCTTCTGTAACCTTACCTGATACATGTACGAAAAGGTGGAAACCGCAAAATAGAACAGGAAAAACAGTTAAACAGCAGTTTCTGAATGAGCAAGTGTTACGAGTAACTCTAAACTACGCATACAAAAACCCAGAGCCGTAACGGAAACACCGCTCAGTTTGTACGAGTACCAGGTAAGGTTACTTAAGATTACCCAGACGTGTCATACTCTGCCATAGTTCCACACAGTGCGGTAATACGTATTTCGTGCTATCGATACCGATGAGGAAACTACCGGTGAAAATCCCGGTGAAAATCAAAATTCGAATTTTTTTGAAAAATTGACCATCCAAACAAATTATGGATGCACATCCGAAAATCGGTGGAGTGATAGCAGATAGCAGAATTCTAATTGCGAGTTGGTGGGTGACTGATAAGCGAAAGTTAGCAGTCGTTACCGTGCGGGTACACCAAAAGGCAGAGGGAAAGAAATAGGGGCTCGGTGATATAATCTGCATCCCCGTTGGACTCGAGCACGACTTTCGATTTTTGCGACAAGGGGTTTCGGATACCACGATGGTCGATTCGGATTCCTCCGGGTCAATCAAGAAAACCCTGGCTATTCTTTCTGGATCGAAAGTTGGATTGTGGGATTTGCCAGAAAATACCGCAATCGGTAACAATGGCCCTGCTGACGCCGATGTGAATGAAACCAACATGCGTTTTTTCGATCCATATCCACAGTATGGGGACGGGGTACCAATTTCCAGCCTTGCTTGGAATCACAACCGGATGGTGATTGCTACTTCGTCTGGAATCCCGACCGAAGAGTTTCCGCACGACAACATTGTGTTGCTTTCGTCGCAGAGCGGACAGAAACTCGATGCATTCCAACACGACTCGGAATGGAAACAAAAGCAACAATATGCTCAGCAACTAGAAAGCGTTCACCATGGAAGCATCGTTAACAGCATCAATTTTGGAGGAAAGAGTCGATATCTCTGCATCGGGGACGAATATGGAGCCGTGTGCTTGTGGGACTTGAAGAAAAAGCTTCGAGTGCGCCAATTTTTCCACAAGAAACTTGGTTCTCCCGGTGCGATAGTGGGCAATGCGAACGGAAGCTTCGTTTCTTCTCCTTCGCTCCAGGTATCTCTCGATCCCACGGATACCTATGTTATGAGCCTGTCACCATGGGCTATGTATCAGTACAACTTGCGCGATGGACAACTGGTTGCCATCATGGAAGTACCCAAAGATGACGAGGGGAACAGCAGTGACGACAAAAACATGTTTACTGCATTTGCAATCTCCAACATCGAACATAATATCTGCGCCATTGGAACCGAAGGCGGAAGCGTATATCTTTACGATATTCTAAATCAAGCAACAATACCGCATTCCAAAATTCAACGACGACATGGAGGAGCTGTGACAGGCTTAACGTTTTCACCGGATAATCCAAACATACTATTTAGTAGTGGGACCGATGGGGTCGTATTTGTACACAATAAATCGAACGGGACGAGTCACAAAGTTTGCGGGACTTTGAATGATAACGGTTCTATTGAGTCATTGAGCCTGCATGCAGATGGGGTGACGTGTGCTATTGGGTGCCAATCGGGAGATGTTTATGTTTACGATCTTCGGTATATTATTGATGGGGGACAAATCCCAGCAACTTTGTTGGCATCGTATCGAGCTTCTGAACCGATAAATTCGGTCTTCTTTGCTCCGCCACCAAAAGCAAAGGATCAACAGCAGATGAAACCTGGAATGCAATCCCAAATGAATCACCAAAATGAATCTGCAAAACAGCAACAGCAGCCTACACGTAGTATCTCACCTACCAGATCCAAAACACAAGTCACAACGGCAACTACAGATGAAAGCAAGGACAAATTTTCGAGGAGTGCTCAAAAAAGTTCCTCGTTTTCGTCATCATCGTACCTAACGAAATCGTCAAGAATTACAAATGAAAAAATACCGTCACCACCAAAAAAAGTTCCATCGTTTCTCAAGGCCAAAAACAGCAGTATGCAAGATTTCTTACCGCAGTCGCCAAAGTCGAAGAAAAATACGGTAAGTCGAATGAAATTTCAAATGAGTATGATTCCATCTGTTCCGTGTTGTTTGACTCCCCAAAATACATCAGTTTGTGTTTGAACTTGCCGTTCCAAAAGGTAGGTAATGCTCACTCATTGTCCACATTCAATGGCTACCCATCGCCCACACCATAACGCGCATACGATGAACAGACTGATGAAATTCGTGAAGTGGTGCGAGAGGAGGTCGAAAACCTGCAAGATGAAATGGAAGAGCAATTCAGAAATTTGCACATCGACATGATCAACCAGTTTCATCAGCAATCGCAAGAAATCGAGAATATACTCTCGACGCACATGGCAGCCCTGCATCGTTTAACAGCAGAGAACCAACAGTTGCGCGAAGAGAATGAAAGGCTTCGCCGAGGTCTCTAATCGACAAGACGTGCAGTTTTTGATGCATCTTGTTCCGGAAGATGGCACAGACTTCTGTTCTGTCTCGAGAGCAAAAAGAGCGGAGATTTGAACAACACAAAACGCAATGATTCCTGAGATACTTCAGCTTGAAATGTTGCTTTTTTTTAGTATTAGGGGAAGTTTTTTTAATATGGTGAAATATGTATTTCATGTAATATAGTGTGCATATCTAGTCCTTCGTAGCATCGGCGGTGAATATACAAGTCCCAAATTTAACTTGGAGCCGCACTTTGATCGACCTCGACGTCGATATCTTCCAGGATCATGTCATCCAGAGGTTGTCCTGGAGCAACGAGAGGAAGGCATGGTGTCCTTCGAATGCGTACGTGGAACAACACGGGTTCGTCAGGGTAATCAAAAAGGAACTCTCGCATCTTGTCTTCGAGTTCGGATTCGCATTCGACAGTCATACTTCGGATTCCGAATGCTGATGCCAGGGTCGAGTAGTCAGGATTTTGATTTCGGACGGCTAGCTTTCGGTCATTGTGGAACAGACGTTGCCAGTATTCAACCATCATTTGACTTTCGTTATCCAGGAGCAAGATCTTGATCGGGATGCCCTGTTCTGCTACAGTCTTCAGCTCCGTAAATGTCATGTTGAACGAACCATCACCATCCACGGAAACACAGATTTTTTTGTCGTTTGCAAGCTTGGCTCCAATGCAGTAACCAAGGGAGACTCCCATAGTACCAAGAGATCCACTGCTGAGCATCTGTCTCGGTTGTGTCCATGTGATGAGCTGTGCCGCCACCATCTGATGGATACCGACACCGGTGGTGAAAATAGCGTCGTCGATTCTTCCAGCTTTCAGGAATTCTTTGTCCATTGCTTTAATGACACTTTGAGCTGAAAGTGGTTTCCTTGTCGCAGTTTTTTCAGTACCGTCGTCATCAACCATTGTGATCGTTTCCTCTGCGAACTTTGGGATTGTGATAGGGAACTTCTCTTGCAATTCGGACTTTCTTTTCAACCATTCAGAGGTATTGGGAACAATGCCTTCTTCTTTGGACAAGGCTTCGTTCATCGTCCTCAAGAAATTCTTGCCTGTAGAATGCACAAAGAAGTGAGGTTCAATCTGTTTGGCCTTCTCAGTCAGACGGACATCAACGTGAATAATACCTCCAACGCCCAATTCAGCTGCCTTTCTGGCACCAGGAACAAAATCACTCATTCGTCCAGTGATACGATCATCGAATCGGGAACCCACATTAATGATGAGATCTGCTTCTTGAACCATGTAATTGGGTGTGGGGTGTCCGTGCATACCGACAAAGTTAAGGGCCAAGTCGTGTCGTTCGTCAAAGCATCCCAGTGCGTGTAGGGTAGTGCAAACCGGAATTTGAAGCTTTTCTGCGAACTCCTTGAGTTCTTCGGCACTATCGTTACACCCTTGTCCAGCGATAATGACAGGTTTCTTCGCTCGAGTGATGAATTTGAGCATATCCGAAGTGATTCTGTCACCCAAAGCCAAATCTCCTTCCTTGGTGATAGGATTTGGTTCTTTCGTCAGGGCGTTTGTGGTCCAGTAAATTCTGTTGCTTACATGATGGTCCAAGTTGAATCCATCAGCAGCGCTTCTGACAGGAACCAAATCTTGCTGGTCGTTGATTTCGAAGGACAAGCTCTTGTCTTCAAATCCGAGTCGGATAGCCTTGAAAGCCTCTCCTGTTGAGCGTCGAGCGGTGTACAAGCTTGCCATACCGATTGCATCGTCGTGCTCTTTGTCGGGAATCTTGGAATCGACATATGAATCGATCATTTCTGAGGTAAGGATTTGGTTTTGCAAGTCCTTTGGCAAATCTACAAAGACGGGTCCAGGACGGCCATTGGTAGCGACGTAGAAAGCGTAATCCATGACAAACGGGAGCTCCGCCGCTGACTTGATTTGGTAACTCCACTTGGTACAAGGCTTGGCGATTTCAACAGCAGGCGCCGATTGGAAGGCATCTGCGGGAGCTGTAGTGGCAGCCTGTCCGCACAAGACAACCATGGGAACTCCATCGCACATACCATCTTGGATAGGGGTGACCAAGTTGGTGACACCGGGTCCGGAGGTGGCAACAACAACACCAACAGGTTTGTGCTTACCGTTGATAGGGTAAGATTTGGCATAACCTTCGGCAATGTGTCCCGACGATGCTTCGTTCGAGTTTGTAATCCATCGGATGGGTTCCTTTCCTAGCTCTGCGTGTCGTGGATTATCTGGGTGGAATTGATCCAAAAGAGGAAGGACAGCACCTCCGGAATATCCATTGACAACTTCCACGCCATGGTCAAGAAGACTTTTGTATACAACTGCTGCACCAGAAATACCCTCGTACTTCTTCATGTAACTTTTGATATCTGATTTAGTCCTGGCGACCAATTCTGCCTCAACGGCCTTGGCTGGCCTGATTTTGGAAGTGCCAGGAGCTTTCATGAGCTCCTCGATGTCGCTTGCAAGAGCGCCATTTCTGTCCAAGGACTGAAAGATTGCTTCGTCTTGCGATTTCGTGCTACTGTAGAGAGATGTCTGCGGAGAAGTTTTAGAGACGAATGCCTTTGTCGCGGGAGTGAATGCACTGGTGGTGCTAATCCCGAGGACGAAAAGGAGAGCAACTTGTGGGACCTTCATTTTGTTCAGAGTACGTGTCTAAAATATATCGGCTTTTTGTATTCTGCGTAAGCGTTACCCGTGAATTCTGGAAAATTTATCAACTTCTCCGATTGTACAAAGCTAGTTCATGCAATCTTGTCCGACAAATTGGTAAGTCTAGACGGCGATAGAGGATCTACAAGATTCGACAAGGAAAGGTGGTGTCGATAGTTATAGAGAGCTGCTATCTTCGAAGCGTAATGGAATGAGGACTGATGGAACCCACCTATTTGTTGAATGACAGGAGATTCCTCTTCATGCAACGACAGTACATCGTACGAGCAATTAACCTTACGTACTTGAACTACGCGATTTTTCATTCCTTCCCCCGATGGATGGTTTCAAATTGCGGCTGAGAGAGCACCCTTCTTACGTAGTCGTCCGTATCGTGTTAGCCTCTTCTGGTCAAATGAACCGATAGGTGATCCGATTGAAATGCCTGAATGTGCGTAATTCCAATCTTCGGTCCGTCTGTCATCCGACCGCTGCGAAAAAATTCAACCAATCGGAACAATTCTTTCGCTTGATGTTCAAGATCACTGTCAAAAACGTTGACGTAGATCAGACGAACATCCAGGATTGAAACGTGCGCTGGATGCACCGTCAAACTTCCTCCGCCGGAAAGGTCTTCTTCTTTTTCCTCATGATTGATGATTCAGAAGCACGAAAAATAAAAACCAGATTACAATACGCGAAAACCTCAAAATTGATGCCTCGATTCAAGATTCAAGCCAGTAGGGATGATCAAGCGATGCCCAAAGAGGGAAGAAAGAAAACGAAAAAAGGTCAAACTGTTGCCGCATGAATCCAAACTAGTAGCATCAGGTCTGCTCCAGGATCACGCACGAGAAATCCACTGCCACATGGTTGCACGCGCCTTCGGTCACAATTAGAGACGATTGTAGAAACGGAAAATCTAGAACAGCGGTAGTCTACAGGCACATGGGTGATGAAGAATGTACTTACTTGCTCACTCATGGGATTCTTCCGGATACCCAGCCATATCAAACCATCGTGGAAGGACCAATTGGAAGAGCCTATTGTGAGGGTTACCTGCGAGGGTTGCGAAAGCCTAGTGGAAACATAGTTACCACTGCAGTCGAATTCGTGACGTCGAGGACACTTGTCGACACGCTGTTCTCGATGCAGAGAAAAATAGTGGACGGCTGCTTCTCACATGGACTCGGGAACAAGGGTGGGAATGGTCTCCCACTGTTCAACGCGAGTTTGAGAGCAAAGGAATCAACCTACCGAATAGTGCTCGTGAAGAGAAAGTGAAATTCCTGCCCGTTGAAGTTACAAAATTATCCATTGTTCTTACCACGGAAGTTGTGTGCTCAGTTAGACAAAAAGGGTCGTTAACATGTTATCAGAGTTGCCCTCGCCAAGGATTTTTTGTTGGAGACTTCGCGAGTGAAGGATATTCGGGGCAGTTATTAAAACCCTCAGAATCAGGTCTAGCACTCGAGGGAATGCATAATTGTGTAAGAAATGGTCTCGAAGCCCTTGTACAAGTTGAGTCTAATGCTACTCCCGGTAGGCATGGCTCGTTTCATGAAAGCGAGCGTCGCTACACGCTACAGTGTTGGAACATCAAAATAATGGTGTTTCGAGAAAGTAAGAGAGATCGTGGTCTTTCTTAAAAGCGAAACCGTATTTTGCAGGAACTGGACTGTGGTGACGCTCAATGGTCGTGGTGTTTTACTGTTCCCTGTTGCCAATTGGTGAACACTTTTTTTCAAGACTAAATAGCTAGTTTGCTGGTGATGAACACTGTATGTTGGTAGGGATAAGCGATATGAAAACAAGATGGAAAATGGCACATGTCCGACCTTTGCCGATAGAAATGCTTTCGCAGGCGGCATTTTATGGCACTGCTTCAATGTCAGGGCATACCTTGCGAAGGACAATTTGCTCCACGTAATCAGCCAGGTTATCTTTCCGACTTGGTAATTGTCTCCGGGGTTCCAAAGTCCATTGGAAAGCAACCGTTGAAAAAGTCGGTGAAGACACATTACTTGACATAAAAGAAACGCAGAGAAACAATTTAAATGGTTGATTCGAAGCAATATCTTATGATGAATTAAGATGCGATTTTTACAAATGACTTCCGACAGGAAAAGACTCCGCCAAGGATATCGATTCGCCGGTTGGCCAAAAGGTTTCATTTCTTTTTGTTCTGTTTTCAGATTGTTCTCTCCCCACGAAACAAATCGCTGCTCGACCCATTGACATAAAAATTGTTGTTGAGAATCTAAGGAGACTCTGTTGTTATAGTCAAACCTCGTAAAAGTTGTAGTTGTAAGAAGAGCACTGGTGAAATGTTAACGGTCGCCGAAACGCGCTATGGCTCGCCCGTGCTCTTCTTTGTTGCTGAGAAACAGCTCGATGTATCTATTGCCCATCATCTTACGATGAAGATCCATGGCACGTTTTGAATCATCAGAAGTCTCGAATTGAACGTACGCTTCTCCGGTAGCCCGGCCATCACTTCTGTAAGTCAATACGATGGAATCGGAGACTGTGTTATAGTCTTCAAAAAATATATAGATATCTTCCTTTGTGGCACTAAATGGCAGTCCGCGCATACGGAGGAAACCAGTGTGCTCTCCGACCTGAATCCCTCCTCCAGTTCTTTTCACAATTACTCCAGGAGGATTCATGCGTCCGGTATTGCTTCTTCCACTCATCGAACCGCCACCAATGGATCCACCGCCGCCGCCACGCCGCGAACCACTCTCGTTTCTACCACCACCATGTGCTCCTAAAGAGGACTGACTGGGATAACCGGAAGGAATCATTCCAAACAATTCCGCCGCTTTCGTATCCTTATGATGATGATGATGTTCTTCCCCTAAATGGATTTCGTCGCTACTGCGTGCTATAGGCCCCCCTTGAGTTTCTTGCCATTGTTGCTGTAACCGCAAGGGAAGATGAATTGTTATTTTAAAATGAGGAGAAGCAGTGTGAGATTTTTTATGTCATATGTTTCAATGCAGTGCAAAACCGGGAATGAGTCGTTCAAACAGATGACTCACCGTAGCGATGGCCGAATAATAATCCGAGCGAGATCCCGGAGTGATTGCAACGAAACTTCTTCCGATTGTTTGACGGTCACTGTCATCAGAAAAGTTGTTAGAAAAGATGGATGGAGTTACTTGTGTTAGATGTGAACCAATTAGCACCATTAACGACCAACCCAAAAAAAAGATTTGGTAAATCCCGCGGATCTTATTCTTGTGTTTCGTCCAACTTACCGTTGCAGCGCCATTTGATAGTCCATTGGATTAGCGAAGATGACAAATGCTTCGCCTTGTCCGATTAAGACAACATCAATAACTACTAACCCCTGGAAGAGAATCAAAATGTCCTCTAAAGTTGCATCGAAAGGCAAGTTCCGCAGTCTGGCGCAAGGAAAGGGCCTAAAGGCATTGATAATATGACCAAATTCGAGCAGGAAGAACAGAGAAGGAATTAATAACACGATAGTGACGTGAGGCTATGCTGTTCAGCTAAGGGACACTGTCTACGCTGATGAAAATTAAGGATCATTTTCGATATTCCGATGCCTTCACCTATCTCGGTTGATTTATTTCTTTTCTCCTTCCATCGCTCTATCTTCGCGATACTGGAGCACGGCGTAAGCTGTTACTTACCCAAGAACAGCCTCCAGAGGATCCGTGCTACCTCCAAGGCCGGGTATTCCCGGCGGTAAAGGTACCCCTTCCATAGATTGTTGCAGGGGTTGGTGCGGGTACTCGTACCTGCAACAAGGATAATGAAGACCCCAGGCAAACAAAGAAAAAGGTTGGGTGGGTGGTGTTAATTAATATTGTTCGTAATGAGGTAGTTTGCGATAGGAGGCTCTAATAGTAGAGCAAAAAAGCACGAGAAAACAGCAGCAGCAAGCCGCAGCCTCAGCCTCAAAATCTCCGTACTGTTCTGCCACGCTCTACGCCGGCCTGCAAAACAGGCGTTGATTGAATGGATATCGCTAGAAAAAGAGTCGATCGTGAATAAAGTGGAGGGAGTTTTCTCTCGTCGCGCGATTCGGGGGATCTATAAACCAATTAGTCCCCTTTTTAAATTCACGCCCCCTAAGAGCTAACGCGAAAGAATGCGTAACAATCAGTTCTGCAGACTGAACGCAACAATCGCCTTACATGCACCCACGCGGCAAACAGCACGCAGCACCCTCCAAAAACAAAATGGGATTTTCCGAAAAATTCCCATTACGATGCTGCACCGCGACGATGACAGCATGGGACCTCTATTGCAGCCCTTTGATAATGTAAACCAAAATCAGATAGTCATCGGTGCCATCTTATCGGTCGCAAATGAAGCATTGCATGTAGATCGCACAGGGGACCAGAAAGAGATTGGTGGAAACGCTTATGAACGACCTCAGCTTCGCTGCTCTTCGGACAAAACGTACCTTTGATGCGGTTGCAATTGATTCATCATTGTTACATGAGCTTCCCATGACGTGTCAACGTATCCATAGGCAAGAGGAGGGGTCCCAAACAGTGATTGCGGTTCCGTTCTTTGGCGCCGACGTTCCCGGTTGTCGCCCTGCTGGTCTTGGAACTGCTCGTCCTGGTTCTGGTTCATCTTGCGTGTTTTTTGTGATTTAAAAGTCAAACCTTGCACGCTTGAAAATTTATCCATATTTTTTTGGGGCGACCTTAAAAATAACGTGGTACCTTTGAAGATTGGTACTAATTCAACGGCAAAGCCGACGCATTCTGTTTCACACCAAGTGCGTGCGATTGCATATTTCTCTTCCATGCATTCTAATTTCTGAAAACAGCACGACACTGTATTAGGCTTTTGCATAGAGAATTTTTAAAGGGGATTGAACACTTTGTTTCGGGGGCACCTAGTAGCCCATTATCATGTTCTCAAAAAATCCTTATTGCCCTCTCCGTTGTTAACAAATTTGAATGCTCAATCGGGAGAAAGGTTCACAACTTTTCAGCTACCGGTAATCTTAATTACTGCAGCGGATTGATTGATATTACTACCGCGTAAGGTTATTGTTAAGAGGATTATTTCAGTCTATCTCGAAATGGAACGTCTATTCTTTGTATTCGAATGCATTGGAACAACCCAAATAGGAATCCAAAAACTGATTGAGTTGTTGATGTTCTCTGACGGCATCTTGGATGCACTGCAAAAAGCAGTATAGCGGGATCACCATCACTTAACTGGATTCTAACGGTCGATTTATAATTCTGCGATTTTTGTGCCTAAACTATTGTCCTCAAGTTGAACGCTTTGCCATCTTTTTCCGCAGCTTCAAATCCGGCTTTAGAACTGACAACCGCACAAGACGCATCCTTCAAATTCTTCAACCGTTTTCCAAATTCTTCGAAATCTTCGGCTTTAGTGTCGATGATTTGGTCGCGGAATCGTTGCCGAGTGCTAGGACTTTCGTTAATCAGCCATCTTTGGAAGGCCACGAATCCCTTCATGTCAGGGCCTAACGATCCGTCAATTTCGCCAATGGTCCCAATGATTGCTTGTGAGAGCAATTCGGGATCATTTTTCATTTGTTCTGCTGCTGCAAGGACGGCATCACCAGCTGCATCGTAAACATCAATCGTCTTCGACAAATTGGGATCACGGTAACTCAAGTAAGAAAAGAAGCCAGAAAATGGAGAGTAGGTGCAGAATCCACCGTACGCTCCACCCATAACTCTGACGTGGTCCCAAAGATACTAATGCAAAAATCAATTCAAGAGCAAATGTGAGCAATCGTCTTTGATTCGTGTGCTATAATGAGTCGATTTTCGTTCCAACAACACTTACACCAGTTTTCAAGAACTTGGAGACAACCTGAGCAGAACCATTCGACTCTTCACCTGTGTCATAAAGAAGGCCACTTTTTCCAACATATGAAACCTGAGTAGGCAATATGAAGCCTTCGTCAGTGATTGGTACTAGCTCCGACATAAGTTTCTTAATGGGAGCTACCCACGGATGTTCTTCCTTGTAGAAGTCGGGAAGCTTCTCACCATCACTTTGACCTGGCAATTCAGTCAAGAAGGAATCTATCGAGGGCTGAATTTTTTCGAGGACAGCTGAATCGCCGGTAACATCAAGAATCATACCATCCCTGCAAATCTTTTCGTTCAAGATAGTACTTCTCATGTTTTCAAGTCGAGCCAAGAGTGACGGCCAATCGTTTTCAGCCTGATCCAACAGGTCTCGGACAGTATCCAATTGTGCAATTCCCCCCATGACTTCGTCGATGTATCCACCGACTCGGTATCTCGCTTTCATCCTCGTGTTGATAGCTTGGTGACCACTGGTTTTTGATATAAATAGCAGCTGGGTGAGAAATCAGTCACCGCAATTCAAACGTAATCCAGTTCCATGTAGAAGAGAATCCTTACCTAGCTCCGATACCTGCCTCCATTCCTGCTTTAGTTTCCTTGAGCATCTCAATTACGCGAGCCTTAGAGTCAAACTTTGCATCTGTCAGTACAGTCTTCATCAGGTCAAACAGCTCCCCGACATTGTCGCTGGTGGCCTTTCCTCTAACTAGAATTTTGGATTGCAGGTTGTTGCCTTCAATGATCGCGTTCTGACTTGATCCTTCTGGGTGGACCGCAGTCGTCATAGTTGACACTCTCAATCCCCCGGTGTAGGTGCCAATTCGGCGAGATAGAGCTACTTGGTCGTAGTCCCCAGCACCGGTTTCCATCATCATCCTTGTCATCAAAGGTAGCAGCGGAATGTCTTCGACTGGCAGTGACGACATGTCTACGGCAAGATTGACATATGCGATACCGGAAGTGGAACCAAGCTCATGTCGCAACACAGTAATTCCAGATCCATTTTCATTCTTTGTGACCTCAATGGGATATTCCGTGACCTCTCGTTTCAAATCTCCGATTTCCAAAGCAGGAATAGTTGCTCGGTCCTCGGGAGAATCCTCAGCCGCTTGAAGTTCCTTGAGTTTCTTGGTTGTCTCGATAACTTTCTCAATCTCGTCATCAGTCATAGACTTTTTGATTTCTTTCAATTTGTCTTCTTCTTCCTTCAGAAGTTCGCTTTCGTATGTTTTGGAGGGCTTCATCTCGATCGTGGATCGGTGAAGGTTATCAATAAACATTTTCTGAACCATGTCTTGGAATGGCTTTGATCCGGATTCTTTGATCTTTTCCTTCAATTCAGCAAGAGGTTCTTCGAATTTGAGCGCGTTAGTTGGAGATTCGTCATAAAGCCATTTTGCCATTGCCCCAAGCATGAAACTCAACCCCTTCGGATAAGATCCAGTATTAAATTCTCGAAGTTGGAATTCAATTGTGTTCATGGACGCAGCGATGTCATCGGCTTCGAAGCCTTCGTTTGCAACCTTCTCAAAAATATCGTTGATCAGTTTTTCGAGCTCTGGTACATCTTCGGGCTTCACTCCCTTCATGCCGATAGAAAATGTTGCTTGAAGCAATTCGTCTGAAAGACCTCCACCAGTAATGGCAGCTCCGTAACCACTTTCCATGAGAGTTTTGTATAGAATAGAGGATGACGTACCCATCAGCAGGTGATCCAAAATTCCAAGAGTCAACTCTTCATACGGCGACAACCTTTCATCGTTGAGCAACCAGTTTACGTTAACCATGTGAGTTTCGGGTTGATCTCCACCAATTGGGTATGGATGGACTTCCTTCTTAGGTTCAGTGTACTTCTTCTTCTGCCATTCAATGACACTGCCTGGTTTGCTCTCCGGTGAAAAATCGAATTCATCAAGATAGGAATCCATGATCTCCAATCGAGCCAAGACATCATCATCACCAGAGAAGTATATGCGCGAATTTGTTGGGTGATAAAATTTCTTGTGAAAGTCGGCAAACTGTTCAAAAGAAAGGTCGGGAATTACCCGTGGGTCTCCACCACTATCTACTCCATATGTTGTGTCAGGATACAAAGATCTTTGCGATTCTCGGTTCAAAAGAGAGTCGGGAGACGAGTAGACACCCTTCATTTCGTTGAAGACAACACCCTTGTAGATAAGAGGATCTTCCTTTTTCTCAAGCTCCAAATGCCAACCTTCTTGGGCATGCACCATGGGATCGGAAATTGCTCGCGGGTGAAAGACAGCGTCGGCATAAACTGCACAATTCGGTCAGAACACGGATTGTCTTTGGATCATTGACAATCATCATCGAAAATGTTCTACACGTAGTCCGGACTTACCAGAAATGAGATTGTAAAAATCTTTGGTGTTTTGCGATGCAACGACATAGCAAGTTCGATCGGGGTACGTAAACGCATTCAAAAATGTTTGAAGGCTTCCCGCTAGCAACTGGACAAAAGGATCCTTAGTTGTATACTTTCTGCTCCCGCAAAGCACGGAATGCTCCAGAATGTGTGGTACACCGGTCGAATCCTCGGCTGAGATTTGAACATTTTGATAAACGTAGTAGCAACAGAATTTAGAGAAAAAAGGTGTAATCGAGAGGTTATGTTTTTCCTCTCCAACAACTTCCATTCGACTTACGCGGTGTGCGGAAAGTAATTCCGAAGACTTTGTTATCATCATCCGTTGATACACTCAGCAACTCAGCTCCAGATTTCTTGTGACGGTACAGTGTGGCAGCTGCTCCGTACTCTTCAATGAAATCCTCCTCCAACACTTCGAACGCTGGATGTTGCACGACCTCTTTCTCCTTGAGACTGACCGCTTCATCCGCGACAGAACTCATTTGAAGTTTCATGGAGGCCACAGGTCTTCGCGGACAGAATGCGTGTCGTCGAACATGATTCGCTGCAAATCGAGAGGCTCCGGCGTAAGAACGGGTGGAAAGTGAACTTGCCACGGAGAATGCTGTTACAACAGCAGTTCCCCTCTGAAACAGAAAAAGACTAGCTTGTGCAAACATGGCCACAGCCAAGACACTCTTAAAACCGAGTGTCGTTACTTTTTTCAACATGGGAAGTGAATTGAAAAAAACGGTAACCACGCGAATTTTTTTTGTGAGAGTGACAGGTGGCGTCGAGAATAATCAGGATCATTTTGTTGATCAATCACAACGATCATTTTTTTCTCCCAGAAGAAAAACTTGACGCGGTCGATGTCGAAGGAGTTTCTAAAAATCGACACGTCGGAAAAAAGGTGGCGGCACTTCCTTCTTTCGTCCTCCTTACCGGCTGGTTTTCTCGACTAGCTTGACTCAGTCAGAGTAGGATTTTCCAAAGTGTTTAGGAATCTTAGGCATGGCAGTGATGTATTTTAGGTACTAACGTTGTTGAGTCGTGGTCGTGTATTCTGCTATGCAGGGGACCTCTGCACCTACAGTACTGGTACTACCAACAAGGTCCCGGTACCATAAGTACGAGTATTCCTACCAGACGATAGTACAAAATTCGTATCAGCTGTCCCCCGGTTCTACTTTCCCAACTACTTCGTACTCATTTCTACGGAAGCCGGGGGACAGATGATAGGAATTCCGTAGAACCTTGTACCGTAAGATTACGGTATGTTCTGTCCAACGCAAACAAACATCATCGAAGCATACGTACTCCACATACGGGTAACTTGTACGTACGTCATGTGTAAGACGTAAGAGTAAAAGCCCTCGTATCCACCAATACGTAATTTACCGTACGCATCTACCAGGAGTCACGTAGCATTTACGAAGTACGAAGTAAATCGTAAGGTTACTTCGGTATGAAGTTGCACGAGTAAGGTTTACCTTCGTTATCTGATGCAATAAACCTTACGGTAAGGTTAGTGGTAATCAGTTTCTTACTGTATTTTTTCACACCTTGAATCTGACACATCGGAAAATTGACAGCGGTCATTACGTTAACCTTAGTTGGATACGCACTCGTACGTAATAGCACAGTTGTCATGACTGGACCCTTCACTTTTCTCCAACATAGAGTCAGAATCTTGGCGGCACATGGTAAGGTTTACATGCGGGGAAGATTACGGGTTTTCCAATGCAAAACACGTACCGGAATTAATAGTATCTTTAGTCATAATTACCGTACCGGAAGCAAGTTACGACGAGTACGTAAGGTTACCACGAGCATGAGTAAGGTTTACTGCGCTTCGTAATAGTTATTGTAAGATAGCGCGTGAGTCTTACAGCTGCGTGTAACTTACTTTATGTTCGTCATGTTACGACTACTCGATTGTTACTTCCAATTCAGGTTACTTCATCTTATTTCACCTTAAATCCATCATCCGGATTAAGTCCTCTTGTGAAGCGAAAGGATTACGTTCAAGATTGTGGTAACCGTACCCAGGTCTATGATTGAAATATTACAGTTGAGCGCTGGCGTTTGTCTTTTCAATAGTTTATTTTGTAACTTTTTTATTATTGTCGTTGCGCGTCCTTCAGCCAGGAACAACCACAACAGATGACTTGGGACAGGATCATGATTTTATCCATGCCAAATGCATTCTCGGCTCTTCCTTTGGTCTAAAATGCTGGTACATTCGCACCGATAGCCTTTTCGTTTCATTAATTTTTTGTAGGTTTTCTCGTTTTTCTGCTTTTTATTTTGTTTTTGAATTGTTTCAAATAATAGAATTCATTGCTCTCACTCGTTTGAATGAATCGAGTCAACCGTCACTACAGACGTAGAAGGGGTGAACAATTTGTGTTCTTATTGTAGTTCGCTTTCCTGTTGTAGTGACCAGCAATCAAATTGCTACAATCATCGGAAAGCTACCTTGTCCGCATTCGTGCGTGAGAAATCACGGCAAATCTGAGCAACCACCAAGCGTTGTTGTTAGGCAAGGAAAATGTTAATTCCTCTTCTTTTGGTTGTACTCTCAGGATGCAACAGCTTGCTGTTGGTTTTGCTTTCCTTGTTTACGTGACAATTCGTCTCTGTAGTTAGCCATCGTTTCGATCGCACACGACACAGCAATATTCCCGACTTTTTTCGATGCTAATCGCGATGTCACGTTTCCCTGCTTTTTGGGGCTTGCGCTTCCCATACGCTTCATATACTTGTTCGAAGTCGTTTGTTGGTAGGTAGACTGCTGTTGAATTCTCTCCGCTGCGGCAGCTGCAGCCTGTGTCTTTTTCATCTTCCTCAATTTCTTTCGTCGCTTCTTGTTGGATGTTCGGCTGGTGGAAATAGCAACTGCTGCATCCTTGTTGTCTTTGATACTGTCTTCGCAAGATTCTTTTTGATTCTGTTTGGAATCCAGCAAACGAGACACAGCTTCGGTAGAACGCACAGATGTTTCGTTTTGCAGAGAAGACAAAAATATGATAGTTCTCCCAGTAGATTCGTAAAGTGTGGGGATTGGTGGTCGATCGATTCCAGAAATTGATACTGAGACAGAAGCCTCCTCGGCAGCAACCTCGTTCACTGCAGAATTTTCGACAGAAGGTGAAGACATGGACAACTGCGAGTTGTGTCTTTCCTTCTGTTCTACAGTGTGCGCTACGTCGAGATCGTCACCCTCCTCAGGGTCAGTGATCCGAATCAATTTCGCAGCCTCATGAGCCTCGTCTAAATCCTTCATGAGAAGAGATGGAACCGTGAGAATAGAATCTTTCAAACCTGTAGTGGGTGTTGACAAGTCGTCGTCGCTGGTTTGTGTCAACAACGAGCAATCATCTCGATTCTCTTTATCATTGCAATTATTTGAAAGTGTAGTATAGACATCTTCGCAATAGTCGTATGAATCTCCATCTCCGTAGGTATCATCATCAGTGATTCTTCCTTCTAAACTTGTGTCAATGAAAACAAAGTCGAAATCGCAGTCATCGCCGACTTCTGACGATTCGTAAAATACGAAATCAGGTGTTGTCATGTTGTTTCAAGGAAGAAAGAAGCAAGATTGCTGAAAGAGACCGACAGGAGTGTATGTACACTGATCGTTTTCAGACTCGCTGAAGGAAAGAGAAGAAGATACGATGCCGGACGAATTAGAAGCAAAGTTTGTTGCAATTTGTTCAAATGCAGGTTTTTGTAACAAGGATTGGTGTGACCGTGTCGAATCGAAGAAAAAGCGTTCGAAGGAAAGAAGGAAAAAATAAAGGAATACGATCAGTTTTTTTCTTCTGTCAGAAAAATACCGGTAACTTCTGAAACCCAACTCATATGACATCACAGTATCCAACCTTTGTGATTGGAAGATTCGCCTTTCGGATTCCTTCAATCCCCAGTTATTTCTTTTTTGGCGCCATGACGCTATCCGAAGCGTGGTAGATCGGATTCGTGTTGCGAGGATTCACAAATTCTGAGAATTTTGATCTTGGAAATTCCGATGGGTAGCTGTCGCATCCAACGCTTGATCGCCAAAAAAGACACCTCTGCTCGATGCGACCAATTCAAATCAAGTCGGGAAATGTTTCTTCGAATCAAATTGCAGTCGAAACCGAAGCCATTCACTAACCTTACCGTACTACTGCCGAAAAGAGCAAGTGAAACTACGTTCAACAAGATGAAATTGACTGAGAACAAACTGGGTGTTTGAATAGTCAAGATTCATTAATCTTCCTTTGAACAAAAGATCATGGAAGACTATTTTGGGTGAACATTTCCTTTTCAGAATGAGCAAACTTGAGTTTAGCCTGTATAGTAGTACTAGTGTTGCATTTAGTGACTTGACTTGCTGAAGGTATTTTCATACTGTATTCCGGTGCACGGCAGGTATCAAGGAGAATGAAAAGTCTCATGAGTAAAACTAGAAGAGGATAATGACAACAGACTGGGGAGTATTCTGTGGAGGCAATAAACAGGGCTTGAGTGACATTCTGCAGTCTTAGTAATGAACAAAAAAAGATTGCTGTGCAAATTCCAACAAGAACAGGGATCTCTTTTGGGGGACAATACAAAAGACATGTTGCAAAATCCAGCAGTTATTGGGATACATAAAATTGCAGAAATTCCTCCATTTCACAATTACTGACATTTGGGCTGTTTCTGTTAGTTGTCCACATTCTTATCCAGAAGTATGCTGAATAGTACCAGATAAAGAAAGAGATGCACACAAATTTCATTGTACAATATAGCAACAATGAAAGATAACTAGTAGCACAAAAATGGCTTTCAAGAGTTCAATAACACCCATATTCTTCTCACACTGCCCACATCATTGCAAAAATTTCCCAGCTTTCTAGATGATCTTTCCAAAGGTTAATTGAAATGTAGAATCACTCCAAGAATGGGAAAAATAACTTTTCGAAGCCAAACAGACCCACTTTGAATCCCAACAGAAACCAGAGTAATTCAACTGTCACACAGAGTATTTTGCCTGGAATGAGAAGCTAGTGCAATTATGTGTTGGACCTAATTTGACAAGATCTTGTTTGGTCTCTTTATGGGTCTATGGTTTGGAAATTGAGGTGATGAAAGTGAATGAGGAGGAGTAGGAGGATATATTTACAGCACCATGTTTTCTGTGGTCAAAAGGTGTTGGGTTTGCTTGTCTTCTACACCATACCTTGTCCTCTTCCCTGTTGGTGTTTGTTCTTGTCAGTCCACTTTGTTTATGCTTGATCTTCTACTTATTCTGTTGCCTGTATTCCTGCTACACTAGAATACATTTTGATTCCTTTTGAATACCAGAGTCTCCAGTAGGAGGATGTCTCTGTTGAACACCAACCCTCTACAGAAAAAGTACCAGGAAAGACAACAGTAAAATGGCACAAGGCCTCACAGTATGTATGCATACTATCACCACACTCTTCAAAAGCTGTCTTTCACATCTTTGTTTTTTGCGTTTGCAGCTCCCAGTAGTAAGGGTTTAGTCACTAATTCTGTCTGGTTTTTGTATACAGGTTATGAGCCAGAGCAACAGCAGAAGGTCCTCTGTTTTTGCTAACTGTAATCATTCTAAGAGTACACCTTGGACACTAATTTATACCCGATGACAGAAATGACAAGGTCACAAGCGTTCAAACGGTACCCAACATGCCTTATGTTGCGCGCCTAACCTTTTCTTACATGGGGCCACAAAATTCACTCATAATTACAAAAAAAACTCCATTGCAACAACCACAGCAACAAGGACCTCCTGTCTCAACCCCCCATCTCCATAACCAACTGTTGTAACACTCTAGGGTAGAAATTAGATGGAGTGGTAGACGATAGGTTAATAGATTGGTATTTTAATGATGAATAATTATAAAATTGTGTTACAAAAGAGAATGGTTGAATACTTTACGAGATGGGAATGATTTCTTGAGTATGGATGAACGATCGAATAATGATATAGTATTCGGCGGGCATAATATCAATGATCAGCGAGTCATGGGACTCTTTGTATGTGTGTATATACCAAACATACATACATGAATACCATATATATTGCAGTACATGCGGGATTCAATAATCATTTAGAGCCTTTTGTAGTAAGGCCACGCCAGTATGTTACAACTGTGTCGTAATTGTACCATTATAGCTCAAGCATCTACACTATCAGAGGAAGAAGACCTGCAAGTTTTGAATTGATTGGAGCGTCTGCTTGGGAGCAGCGAACTGGCAAAGCAGCAGCAAAATTGGTTCTTTTTTCGATCAAAAAACTACCCCGGTCCAAAGTACGGCAAAAATTAATATCTCTGTCCCCACTCCATCAATTCGGACCAGAGCACTTGCGAGGAGTAGCGTCAGCGCTTGTAGTTAATGTTGTTAGTGGGTTTAAAGTGATTTATTTGTCACAGAGAGACATGCCTTTATCATTCTTTCTCGTTGCAAATACATGTTATCAGAGTAAAAAAGTGATGGAAAATTCATCTTGAACCTCTATTTTGAACCTCTATCGGGTAGACTGACAGACGTTGAGACAGAAAGATTGTTTTTAGGTGTTAGTCGTCTGCTGACGCACGTGTAGAAAATGTAGTGTGTTCTACGGTGTCTCAATGAGGTTAGTGACTAAACCCTTACTGTTTACTAGTTGTGTTTGCTTGTAGTAACCTCACCGTACAACTCATACCGGCACAGTTTTGACCTTTCGTTCAGCTTGATTTGGTATGTTCGTCATTCACCCAGTGCAATACAATAATTATTTATAAGGTATGATATTAACATGATTAAGATTAGTGTAAGGTTACTCGTAGGTTGCAGTGATGCTTATTGTTTATTTTTTGTACGGAATCTGCTACGCCCAATTCCCGGGCGCTGTCTCGTCTGGCCAGCAACTATCGGTCTGAAGGTGTCGTGTTGCTCATTGACCAACCCTCCTAAGAGCTATGGGACCTGCGGTCCTATGTATAGGTATACTAACTATTAGACATAGGTTGGCGGGCTAACAAAGCTGCTAGAGAGAAAGTGTGATCGCATATGCAAGTGCATGTAGCAGGGCTTTAGTCCCATGCTAGAAGCAGTTGCAAAGGTGCATTGCAAGGGTGGGAAGGGTGGGAACTTTTTCTCAGACCGCCATTGTCAGTCATTCACGTAGACAGCTAAGGCTTGCTCTTTGCGAAAACAATGAGAATAGTATCTGTACCAAAGACCCCTGCTCAGCAACCCTGCCTACTACTCTACATTCTACTGTACCTGCTCATTCCTCACTGTTCAGCTCTGTTCACTACAGCACTGGACAATGGTAGGCTTGGGTCAATGGTACGGATCATACGATCCTACATTGCCTTTCGCACTTGCCTTGCCCTAAGTGAACGCTCGTACCCTTTTCTTGCAATCTCGTAACTTCTTCGTGTTACAGTGAAAAACAGAAGATACTGGTAATTTAACCGATTTCGAAACGCGTGATCCATGTGATGACTTTCTTGTTCATGATTAATTGAGTCCCGAATCGCTAATATCATATTGAATATACGTGGATTAATATTTTAAATGTACCATTTTATTCCGCCAAAATGAAGGTGCTCACAATTTTGCTGAATCAATGAGAGTTGTAAATTGGCATCACTCATTCTCTCCGTCAAGAAGAAACTGAATTGTTCGTGGTGATCCATGAGCAACGATGTCTTCGACAGAAAAACATTGAAAAACAAGGGAAAGCTCAACGACGAAACTCACTTTGGAGCTTCAGCAAAATGAATCTATGTGGTGGTTTCTCTGGTGTATCTGAAGAGGAATTCGTTCTTCAAATTCCGGATGAAGAATACAGCGTATCTTCGAGGAAAAAGAGGTCTTCCTCATCTTCCTCAGCAAATCGTATCAGATCGGCGTCTTCCCAATCATCGCGTTATTCACGTGGAAGTCGTTCAATGTCTTCGAGTCAGCCATCGATACCAAAATCAGCAATGCTCAACCCAGGGGCAAAAGGCGATTACGAAAAGTTCAAAACCAGGCATCGGGGGAACCCGTCGCGTCAAATGAAATCATCCTCGATATTATTGAAAAAGCTAGACTCTGGCTTCAACCTTGTGAGTTTAAATCGACGAAGTTCATTCGATGTTGTCTATCTCCGATGTTCAGTTTCCTAACAGTTTTTTTTTTCGGACATTGATGAGACAGACTTGGATGAATGGACAGGCGAGCACACAAACAGTAAATCTTTCACTGAATTCCGATAAATCGTATATTCGAATTGGAATGCGTTCAAAAAACGAGGAAGAGAGTGAAAATGATGGATCAAACATGAATCAAAGAGATATCAAAATTAAAGTCCGCCATATTGCAAAGGTTGTGACTGAGAAAGACTTCTTTTCGTTGGCAAGGAGAGACGACAAGGACTCATCTCAAGAAAAAACTTTTGTGATCAAATTAAAGCACTCCGTCGACCAAGGGAGCAAATTTACGTTCGTAGCGCAATCACTGGCTGAACGAGATACTATCGTATTAGCCATTCGAAGCCTTATAGACCAAGATAGGCAATCACAGGCTAGCCGATCCAGCAGTAGAGGTCATTCTACTGAGTACAGAAAGGTTCACTCTGAAGATGCAAATGAAAAAGCTCTCAAGGCTTTGAAAATAACTGATGAATCGAGGGAAACTAAGAGAGAAAACATCTCTTTTGAGAACGATAGCCTTCTATTTGAGGAAAGTCGCGATGACAATGGAATCGAACGTGAAAAAGATTCCGAGCGGGATGCTGTGGTGGACAAATTCGATCACTCCGTTATCAAGAATCCTTACGCTCGAGAAAGAAGCGTCGATAAGGTAATAAATATTTCGACTTACAAACCGACCCGAAACAGATTTTACAAGAACCACAGGGGGAGCTTTAATAAGATACTGATAAACCGGTATGACAGTGAACAGGGGAGTCCGAGTCGACAACAGTCAACTACGAAGAGATTGAGGTATGACAAACAAAGATCCAGATCCCAATCCCAATCCCGCTCTCAATCTCCAAGAATGTTAGAGCGTCCATCGAAAAATCGGTTACAAAAGGATCGATCAAGGAGCGAAACCAGAGATCCTCCACCTTACGAACCAGCTGCTTATGAGCAAACTTTCTCTGTCGTAGAAGATGGAGATATTGCGAGTCTAGCAGCTAGCTGTACAAACCAGGCAACAGAAATGGCTAGCTTAGCAGCAGGCTTTACAAATCAAACAACTGGTCCGTGGTGTACAGACGATGTATGTACTGTAAGTCTAAAAGACTTCGCAGATTCCATGACGGGAATATTTGAATTAAAGCATAACTTCAATAGAAATGAGATGGAAACTGAGGATCGAAATGAACGAGATGTCGCAGAGGAATACATTTCGGGATTTTTGAGTAGCAATCCAAACATGGGCGAATTGCTATCTGTAAGGGATCTTTGGAACGTAGCGACAGTTAAGCATGCTACGGGAAAAGAACTTAAAAGGCTCCACAACAGAGCTAGAAACCCTGACAGTAGAGCAAAAAGATTCAAGAATCTGACAAAGCAGATGACTTTCCAAGGTGCCGACATGTACAACATACCTTTTCTGCAAACAGTAAGCTCATTTGACGACGTAGCTAGGAGGAGAAATTCAGAAGAAAGTGATCTACTTTTCTATGATAGCGATCCTGAAGATGTAAGAGAGCGCAATCAGAAAAGAGGACCTAGGCTGGCGGTGGCTCTCTTACAAGAGGCATCGAGCAAATCGGATACAAAACGAAGAGAAGTCTTGGATATATTGGACAATAGCCGTTTCGGACTTGGCCGCAAATGGAAGCGTCTAGGACAGGAAGTTCTGATTGACATCATTGAGGTAAGACGCAAATTTTCGTTGATGTCTGAGATATTTTCGAAGAATCAAATTTTCATCCGGGATATTCTAACCATTTGAACCTGTTTCACCTGCAACAAAAGGCGACTAAGAACGAAAAGCTCACTCTAATATGGCATCCGACCCAAACTGACGAAAACAAGAACATGGCACCTGTGTGCGTAAAGGTTTGGGTTGAATCTGGAGTGTACCTCGCCGATGGTACCTTCTTGCTTCCGAAGCTAACCTGGCTACCTGCACACGAGGGCAACCTCGATGTTCGTGTACTGAATGTGTCTGACAATACCCCAGGATCGATCGAACTTCTTGATGTATGCAGGGTCAGAGAATGTCAGTCGGTTGATCGTAGAGTGCATCCATTTGCCCCTGTTGACAGAAGTTTCTTAATACAAACTCAAAATGGGAGTTATCTGTTCGAAACTCAGTCGAAGCAAGAGAGAGGACGGGTTGTAAACGGCCTCAAACTTGTTATTGCTCGTCTTGCGTCTTTGTTGATGCTTCGGGATTTGCGTGCTGTAGACGAATTTTTCGGAGGAAATGCCGTCCCGGGTGAGGCTCCAGTGTGGGCAAGAAGCAATGAAAGGAATGGAACCCAAGTTGAGTTTCCCACCTCATAAAACTGAGTAAGATATAAATAAAATAACCCAACTTTGAATTTGGATAAATCACGGGATCGCTTCGGAGCTTCAATGAAGAAAACTGAGATTGCAATGCCATCTCTTAGCGAAAGTAGTGAATAGTTTTAGTTTGTGATTATTAAGAGTTTACAAGTACTCACAAGGCGAATCCAATCCGCCTTCAGTACCTACTTCGAAGGGCACGATGACACCGTCATTTCTAATCGGGTGGCGCCTTTAATATTCTAATTTTTTCATGCCGCCAAAACTACCACGCGCATTTTCAATTTCAATATCATCTAATTCGTCTTCACTTTCACTCTCAGCGGTATGTCGCTGAATATTTGGGACAAGCTTTCGCATTGACATGATTCCAATCGGAGCACGATTCGTATCTGAATAGTCGCTCATTACACTCATAGGTGTAGCCATATCGTCAGGAATTCTACTGCTTCCCATTTTGGCTGGTGTTGTTGCCACCCCAAGACCATAAATGGCAAGAGGTCCTTTGTTCTTACTGGCGTTATCATTTTTTCCTTTCGAAGGACTTTCTTCGTCGCCAACTTCTGTATCCACAGTTGGTTTGGATTCAATATTCATGGTCATACGAGTAAACTCCTCCTCCCGCAAAAGTAGAGCTTTTACTTTTCTTCGGAGAACCAACCATCCTCCTCCAACCCAAATGAGAATGGCTGACATACCAAAAAGAGTGATCGAAAGGAGTGTTGTAGTAAAGGAGAGCATTTTCTTCTTCGATTCCTTTGCATTTGCTAAGTGGTTGTATGCTGACACCCTCGTCAAATCGGTGGCCATGGGAATCGATTTGCTGACATAGTCAAAGGAAATAAGCTGGATAGATGCATCTGTTTCAATCACACGATCAAGGTAAATGAAGGAGGAGTCGGTGTTGTTTCTATTCACGAGGAACGTCAGAAGTGCCGATAGATCGTTGATTCCTACTTCCCCGTAATGAACGACATCCACCTCAGAACCAAGGGATATTTCGGTTCCTTTCACTTGTTGCGTTCGCACATTGACCGACACGTCGATAACACTATCAGGCTCGTCAAGAAAGCGGAGGGAGTCATCATCTGTCAGCAACTCTTGCAAATACAACGTGGTCGCTTCTTCTATGTGATAGATTTCCTCCGCAGTAAATTGATTTTCTGACGTAAATTGCAGTTCCAACAAGGCAGGCGTTTTGTATATCTTTTGTTGAATTTTTTAATTTTTTTATTTGTCAAAAATCGTTAGTGAACAGAACAAAGAACAGTGCGAAACAATATTCGGTACAATCATAATACAAAAAATCAAACGACCTGATGCATACGCATCGTGAGTTGAATTCGCAGCGTTGATAATGCTCTCAACTTACGGATAGTTTTGGAGCACTTTCAGTGGCCAATACAGCGTCGAAGCTGACACCCAAAGCAAGTGCAACGGATAGAGCAGGGAACGAGGTCTTCATAATGCTACTACTTCTTCTTATTGTTCTCAACGAGTCACACTTTGAATGGCGGAGGTATTGGGTTTTATGTTGTTGTATAGAAGTGAAATGTTCTCCAGTATCGCGTTGGATCTCTGTTTGTGCCTGGTTCGCCGAGGTGATTGATTACTCCTTCGTCTTACTTGTCGGATTGGTTGAGGTAATTACTCGTATGCATTCGAAGAGGCATCCATTATTTTTTTCAAACACATTTTTAAAATTAAAAAAATAACGGATTTTCCTTGCAGGCTCGGTAACACTCAGTCCCGCTTGTCAATTTGGTCACGCACATCACGGGATCATCAACTCATCATCAATCATCAACAACCACAAATATCCGCGGTGCGGAATATTTTTGTTTGGAAGATGAGCTTCCCTCATGAATAACGAGTAAGGCCTTGCTTGTATCAACAATCGTCAACGAGAGAGCTTGTAATTACTGTATCGAAGATTTGCGTTCAGTAAGATTACCCGGTTCGCGACGTATTTTTTTAGAGCGTTCCTTCTTTCACAACACGGTTGACTGATGCAGCAACTTCTTGCATAGTAACCAAACATACATTGCTTTCAATTCATTATCAAAGTCGTCAGTCTATTGCATGTCGAAATAAATACCGCAAACACAATGACGAACAGCACCAATATCAACAATCAATTCGCCAGATTTGCATCGACGTCCCCGCTTTCGTCAATACCCCACGACCCTTCTGTCACCTTGGCCTCCAATTGCATTCGAGATTTTTTTGGACCGACTGTTCAGCTGGTTGCAGATGCCTTGATGTCAAGAAGTGGGGGCTCTACCTTGGCTCAAATCATAGCCACAATCGAAACCAAAGCCTACATCAGTGCGGAGCGGTCGAACGAACGTCAGAAAATCATGCAATTGGCAAAGATGCGTTCATCCACAATCAATACAATGAATAGCAACGGAGATCCTCCATCCCCTGCTTCTGTGAGGGCTTCGCTATTGGCTTTGATCCAGCACTCGGTTGTCAAGGTCCAAAAGAGGACTAGAACTATTACGAGTAACAAGAAAAGCAAAAATGCCATCATCAGGACAAAGTCGACGTATTTTTACGAAATGGATATGGAAAGGGCACGAATCTTCCCCCGATATCCTCAATTCGTTGAATACATTAAGAAGCAGCAAGACGAAACTGCTGCCACTTTGATCGAAGAAATATTGGTGCAAGGCCGAGTCAGAACAGTGCAGGCGATTGCCTTGACGGTGGAGCATATTCAAAAACACCAAGATGATGACAGAGGAGAAACGTCCTCGAGTAGATCGGACCATCGTTACACTAATCGCCAAGCCGTATTGGAAAGCTTTCTCAGACTTGCACGGAATGGGTATATAGAAGAAGTCTCCAGAGTTAAAGAGGTGAGGGAAGACGACGACCACGGTGAAACAGAATTTGAGGAGCAATTATCGACAGCAAATACCGAAGATGATGGTTTTGACGACGACGAAGATCCTACCATCGTTTCACTCCTTCGTACTGGACCGTACAAAAATTTGCCATCCAAGGCTATCTGGAGGATCAACACGGATATGTTTCACGAGCAAATGCGGGCCGTGAGGATTGGTTGGTTGGTAGCGGAACGATACAACCACAAAATCCAGTCGTCGGGATCAATTGTCTCCGCCGCACTCAAATTGGCAGCTCACAATCGATACGGCAACACGAATTTGAAATCAAGCAGCAACAATGCGAACAATAATAATGGGAATTCCGCCGCTGCAACTATAGACTTTGAGTCCATTCATAATTTCACCGTCGAGAAGATTCCGCGATTCTTGCCCAAAACAATTGTCCAGAATCTTGAAAAAAAGGAAGGTGGTGTCATTGACAATATTTACAAGGCTTTGGTTGATTTGACGCATGAATCCAATCCGGTCGTAGTAGAACAAGTCGAAGTCACCCCGGGACAGCCAGGGCAGAGCAAGTTCCAAATACAAACTCGAAAGCTAGTGGAGTACTTGCGAGATCGTATTGTGCATCAAGTAAGTCGAGTCTTGGAAAATACCAACAACTGTACCAGTAACCCTCGTTCCTGACCTTTTCTTTTCTTCTCTTTGCTCAATTCTGTCCGATAAGATCGTTCGAGATACACACGGTGAGGTAGCTGCTCGAGTCTGTTCTATTCTAAGGTCGAATGGATACATGGAGTCGGATCAGGTATGTGAATTTACAACGCTGGTTTTCTTTTTTTGGAGAAATTAATCATTGAAGAATGAAACCTAATCAGTGTTGAAACCCCCTTTTTCACATGTAGGTTGCTGCAGCATCCATGAATCCAGCGAAGGATACCCTTGAGGTGCTCTATCGTTTATATAGAGACAATTACATTGATCTCTTCAATATTAATCAGGGTAAGCAGCACAACGTTTCCAGTATGATTTATTTATGGGGTTATTCTCGACACAGATGCACTCGCACCGCAGCCGACAATGTTTGCCAAGCTTTGTGCAACATCAGATTGAGGCGACAACACGAAGTCGAGGTTGGCAGTAATTGGATTGAACGGGAAAAAGAGGCTGATGCGACGGATGAAAACGATAACGAAACAGATAAGTTGATGAAAGCTAGATTTTGGCAAGGGCTAGAAAGATTGGATAATGCAGCGATCCAACTTGACGAAACTTTGATAATTTTGAAAGATTACTAGAGATCGAAATCAGCAATATTCTGTATGTCACACTTATGGTTAGGATCCAAGTCAAACCCCTGCTTCAAAATTTACCGGTAGCTATAGTATTGTCTTAAGGTGGCCACTGCCAGACACTTTTGTTGTTCTTGGTATTGAAAAAATACCACCGTTTTTGACTCTTCGACCAAACGCACATCCAACCGGGCGGTAGATTTACCTTTGGTTTGACATCCGGTGTTTGCAAATCGAGACTTCCTTCTTGTATCATTGAAGGACGCCTAGCTTGGTGCACTGGCTTTGCCGGAGGTGGGGGTGCTTTTGTGGGTGGGGGAGGTTTTGGCGAACCGGACGTCGCTTGATTTGGAGGGGGTGGCGGGCGCTTTAGGTTCGAAGTCCCAGACGGAGGTGGTGGAGGAGGTGGCCTTGGATGTTTCTTTGGTCCTTTAGGTGGCGGAGGCGGTGGGGTAGCTGAAGGTTGCCGTCTAGGAGGAGGCGGTGGTGGATGAGGCGGAGCGGTAGGTTGTTTTTCGTCTTTTGTCCTCTCACTCTTAGCGCGTGAATGGGGTGAACCCTTTTGCAAATGCGTCGTGCCTATCGATTTCGTCTCGATAACTTTTCCCGATACCTTCTCTGAAGAGATCTTTTGTTTTTTTGTTGGAGGTTTTTCATCTTCACCTTCCTCCGTTCTTGGACTAGACTTCCGAGGACTACATCTTGAGATCGGCTTTCCCGCAAACACAGCTTCCCCTTCTCCTTCTGATTCAGAAAATGTATCATGCGGAGGAGAAGTTTGAGGGGTCAACGGTGCTCCAGGAAAGTCTTCTCCAACACCTTTCGTCGGCCGTTGGTTCAGATACTCTTCAGGAATCAAGGAGTCTGCTCGTTTGTCTTTGTATGCTGAAAGGAGTGAGAAATAAATGCAACAATGAGAAAATTAAAAACAGTTGACGAGCCATCCTTTTTCAAAATGAGGGTTTTTTTCTTATCTTACGATTTCCGAAATTCACAAATAATCTTGACCGTATTCGGTTTTGAACCGAGTCAACGAATGTTCCAGTCCTTTCATCAAAGAATGCAATTGGCATCGCATCGTCATCCACGGACCAAATTGGAGCACCATTTTGTGAAGTGGTAGCTGATACTCCGGTTGCATCATTCGCACCATAACCCACAACTGGTGCGCGTGACCACAAAAGTCGTTCTCTGTAATCTCCCATCTTAGATGTAGTAGTTGCATTCAATTCGGATACACCAACTCCTGCAAACGAGAGCAAAGATTCTTTTGATTTGTCCTTTTTCGCTCCACAGTACTGGACATTACTGCCGTCATTGTTTACACCTTCCACATGCAACCCTCGTATTGAAACTCCAGACCCACCAAAAATCCACCTCCTTCTTGACTCATAGTATGCCATGAGACAGTTACTTGGTAAATCACCAAGGGCATCCATAGCATTCTGACTCACTTTCTTTACTTTGGAGGCAATCTCATCGTCTTTCTTCATTGAAGCAGTAGTAGCTGTCGACGGAATTCTCCAAGGGGCGGGCATTTGGCGCAATGCAGCAAGATAGCTTTCAACTGGGCATCTAGGATCATATTGTCCATATTTAAGCGTTGGTATCATATTTTTGGGATTCTCTGATGAGATATTTCCGGTACGATTCGGTATGTCGAAAGTGGACACTCCTCGTCGTCTAAGTTCTGCCTCTTGACGTTCTAGTCTTTCATTGGTGATTTTGGCCATTTGTTCCGCATTGCGAATTTTTTGAACACAAATTTTAGAAAAACACTGAGAAGCTAGTGCGCCTTCATTGGAATCTGTGTTCAAGAGTGAGTGCGCACTAGAAGGCAAAACACTTCGTAGGCTTCGTTTCAGTGCGTGTTGATAGTAAGGAGGTAATCGAAATAGGTAAGCCCTGAATTCGTTTCTCCAATTTTCATCCAGATGCACCGTTCGAGAGACTGCTGCAGCCTGCTTTTGCATTAATCCAACCGGCACGGATTCCTTATTATTCTCATTCATCGCAACAGCTTTTTTCAGAACACGATGTTCGACTTCTGCAGCTCGGATAAGCAATGGGAGCAATACATGAGGTTCTGGTGGCAGGAGGGTGAGCGTTGAGAAGTGACCAACTGAAGAAGAAGAACTTGAGTTTTGTACTCGTAATGGGATATGCAGGATCCCGATCGACAAGAAATTGCCCTCCCCGTCACTCAAAGTGGGCCGTCCAGCTCCGGCTACGAGTACCGGGCAGTATTCTATATTATGAGGATGGGCTGGCGCTTGCGCTCCTTTCCCTTCCACTGAAATCCATTCACAAATGTAGACATCTCGCTTCAAGAACCGAGATTGATAATTTGCAACATTTCCAGACGCTGCAATAAACTTCAGATTCGCCAAGACGAGCTGATCAAGTCGCGCCAAGGCTTTCATCACCGATGATGGCTCAAAGCTTTTGGATCCGAGTCGTGACGGGAATCTTGAAAACAATAAGCATGGCTGAGCCGACCGTGGCGGTAACGTATCCAACTTTTTGGAAGGGAAAAAGGATTCCGGAATGCACCAAACTGGTGGTTGAAACATAGGAACATCGTCTCCAAAAGAAATTCCAGATGAAGGCGCAGACGACATTGGTGTATCACCACAGGTTATCGGGACATAATAAATCCCTGCTCTGTGTTTAGTCCCTGCCTTCCCTGTATTTATGTCAGGTTCCAGTGCTTGAAACGTAACCACTGGCCCACCGTTCACAAACGTACCACCGTCGAACCTCTTGAAAGTATACTGTTTCTGTTGTTCCTGGGTATGGGGTAATATCGAGACAGGATCCGGAATTGGCAATTGTCGCGGAAGTTTTGGTGCTATGAGACTCACTAATGTATCAGAAAGATTAGAAAGTGAACCACTTCCTGATGAAGATGACCGTAGCATCATGTGACTTCCACCTGTCACTTCGCAGAGCGCTCGCAAGTGGGGATGCAAAAATTGCGAAGTTGTGGTAGCTTCTCTACCTCCCACTCCCAAGCAAAAGATGCGCTGGTCCCAACGGAAAGGCTCCTGGTAAAATTCACGAAGCAATGTCGACGAATTGACTTTAAGAGTTCCCCCACCCTCTGATGGCGGCGTTCGTAAACATGCACCATCAGTAATCATTATCAAGCACGCAGGTTGTAATGCGTGCGTTGAAGCTCCTCCTATCGTTGGATTCAAGATCGCCGAAGACGGTAATCGCCCCATTCCAAAGTTTTCGGTAGCCTTAAATTTGAGACGATACCTTGATATCATTTGTAGGCCTGCTGACAGAGCTGCGTTCAACCCCATTGCCCCTCCCCCATCTTCTGGAAACTTCTTTGGTCTGTTGGATGCAGCTGATGATGCCGGTGTCCATTCTGTTGCTTTTAATCGCTTCAATTCTCTTTGAAAGCTATCAATACCATACTGGTTTTGTTGTTGGAAAGGTGACACTACTGGCTGATCGACCGAGTTCCCACTGTTGTTGCCGGAACCATGAGTGTTCTCTCCCGCCATTAGATTGCTTCCCGCATAATGATCTGCCCCGAACCCCACCAACAATCTGCCCCCCGCTCCACATATCGCTGTACCAGGCTTCGAGTGGTGTTGTGGTGCCGTCGATAAGAGCAAGTACTCATCCTTCTGGGTAAATCCCAAACCAATGTTGCGGAAGGATTCCTGGAGTTTGGGAGGCAGTTGTTGCAAATGTGAATTGTGTTCATTTACCCGCTTTTTCAAACGACGCGCAATCTCCTCCACAGCCATTTTTGCGAGATCCAATCGCGTCATGCTGCTCCCATTGCTGCTACCGCAATCGCTTGTGCTGTCGACAAGAGGCTTCCCCATTGACGGGGAAGTATCGATGACGAAGACAACAATCATGATCGTAAGACTTTTCACCAAGCACTTTGGTGCTTTACCCACTCGGAACAAAAAAGCCCAGAGACCCCCTCCCCTCTTGCAATTCTATCTAGCTATAAAAGATTGACAATGTATTCCAAAAGAAGCAGCAAGAATGAAACTTGTTAGGCGTCGGATCTGCATGGCATCCTATACTGGTACTCTTGCAGTCCATCTGACAGGTGGTAATCCCGATTGACAACCAAGTGATCTAAAAAATGAAAAGTGGGAAGCGGACGGAGCAAAAAAGTGCGAAGTAATTTTTTACGATTTTTCCGTCCATCGTTGTTCATGCAAGCAAATCAATGTTTTCCACAATTCGGTTGATGAGGCACGAATCAATTCACGTTGAACAACTCGTGATTGAATTTTGAAACAACGTACTGTGCACCATCGGCGAACAACAAACCTTAACCTTACCGTACAACTCTCCAATAACCGCTGGACAGTGATCATACGGTACCGTAACTTACCACTGCTTCTAGAAAGATTAGATACGGCTTGCTGGGTCGAATCGGAAATCGGAATCCATCAAGTAAGAGTAATCATATTAGCAAGTACGTGTATGCGACTACTCCATCCATGAAAAACATTACTCCTACTTCGAAAGTAGTTATGATAGGCTCCAGAGTTTCAGAAAGATCAAGTTGAAAGCGAACTATTGAATACAAAGTGATGTAATTTGCAATGAGTCGAATAGTGTATTCGGCTTCATCTTCATTTGGTGGTTTTCGATCCGTTCAAAAACTGCTTTAGCTCATCGATGTTCTCGAACGAGCAATCGTAAATGTCCCAATTTAGTCCTTTGAAAACGATGCGACACGACACGAGATCGGTGCCTACAATTTCCAAGTGGCCATCACAAACCGTTGCAATATCTTTCCCCTCGTTCCAATGCGGAATAGCACAATCTAGTGTCCACCCTTTGGAAATCAAACCATGACCCCCTTCAATGCTCAGATACGAGCGTGCAGTTGCGAGATCTCCGCTGGCAACAGCTTCATCTACAAGATCAACTAGACTTGTTGCCTCGAAAGAACGTTCCTTACCAGAAAACGTTCGACTCATGGCGTAGTTGAAATGGTCTCCTACTAGGACAAATACTCCATCTTGTTTTTGACACACCGATCCTTCCTCCTCCGCGGTCGATGATTTGCGTTTCTCTGACGGAGATACTCTCAGCGCCAACCGTGGCTCTGGCATTCCATTTTTCCTTCGATCCCATTGCTCGAAATAGTAGTGTTGCCCGTTCTCATCCGTGGCATAGCCAAATTCTTTCCACGAAGAAAGATCATCATTCGTTTCGATCCACCATTTGTTTGGACGTGGTCGCGAAATACCGACAAAATTCCAGTCGATAAAATGGTGACGTGTGGCAACGGGTCTTTCTTTTTCGTGATTCAAAACCGTAAAGCCCGCAAAAATATGCTGTCTGGCATAGAGTCGAAGCTCGCGAGGACTCATGTCGTCCAAAGAAGTGGCCGTGGATCCCCTAAGAACTTCCTCCCTAGATCTAGGTACCCGAAAATCGATGAAAAGATTGTTCGTTTGAACATTATAAACTCGTTCCTCCTTGTCGGAAGAATGTTTCCAACCACCGCTGAACAAGGGCCGGTTCCAAGCTCCGGCAACAAGAAGTTTCGGACTTTTGAGCTGTGGTTTGAACACGGAGTGTGTGTCGCCTTTCAGAAGATGATAATGTGGAAGATCTGTCTCGAGGAAGGGAAATCCACGTTCTGCCGTGTACAATTTCTCGGCTTTGCCACCACCTGTCAGCACATAGCCTTGTTTCTTCGTCCATCCAAGGTGTGCTTCTTCGATATCATCTGGGGTTGTCATTTCCAAGCTCCTGTAATGTGCTTTTTCTCTCCGCGCTGCCCTTCATTTTTGGATGCGAATCACTTGAGATTCAGATGTTCCGCATGCGAGTAAGGCTACTCGTACTCGTAGTAATCTTACGAACGACTAAACGCCATCGTTCCTCGTTGTTCATCGTTCTCTTTTGTGACACGAGTGAGATTAGTCTTACGTAGTCAAAAAGTAAGGTTACTGTAGTTACGGGAGGTAACTTACGTACGTGTCGTAGAAGTAGACCATGATCTAAAAATCCTTCGAAATGTTGATTTGAAGATTTTTGATTTTCGACCTCCCTCCGTTGATAAATCCATGAGAATTCGTCTCTCAGAAAGTTTTGATTGAGCGCTACGATACGAAAGTGATGAGGCGACAGATTTTACTGTTCTACTGTAGTTCGTATTCCACAAGGAGACGGGTTGATCGATACTAATCAAAATGGCCTCTACCATTAGACACTCAGATGACCATCAAGAAAAAGATCCGTATTTAAAATAATAAAATATCTCCTGCATGTTAGGGTTCTGAAGCAAAATGGAATGCCTTTTAATGCGAATGTTGTTGTTGCGCTACAGTATTGTTGTTTGCCGTTTGCATTTTTCATTATTGTTGAAATTGAAGTTTCGAGACCCTGTAGGTTAAATGTTTCAAGTCTTATTTGTTAAATACGTTTCGCCCCAACAAAACATATCTGACTCTAGTCGTAATGCTTTCTGCGATACTTGAAATACTCCCGCTTTGCATTCACGCTGACCAGTCTCTTCTCCGGTAATATGCATGCTGTTAATCTTCCACCGTAAACACAACCCGTATCTAAACCTATGGCGTGCTCATATTGCTGAAGGCCTCTATCTGCGTCGTGACCGAATAATACTGTCTGAGGACCATCCCATAGTCTCGCCCACGGCCAGTTGTTGAAGAATTTTGACGTCACAGTACCATCCGGAAGGATGCTTCTCATGTTCATCATCAAGCGCGGATTTTGCTTCGCTAGGCGGATCCCAGAAACAAAACCAGCGTGAACAAATAAGGCACCCAAATCCTGGCTTGATATGAACCAAGGTAGACTATACATCCATTTCATGTCTGCCTTGGTCAGGCAATTTGCGATGTGATAATGTTCCGAGCCAACTACGGGTGGATCAACACCCGACATTATTGCCTGATGCCATCGTACGACTTCAAAATCATGATTGCCGCGAACTCCAATTGCTCCTATTTCGCGAGCCATCTGCACAACAGCCATGCTGTCCGGTCCTTTGCTCACCAAATCACCTAGGAAACACAACAACATCACCGGGGCGATAGTCACATTCTCGAAGAAGGTCCTGGAGTTCATCGATGCATCCGTGAACGTCACCGATGGCTATTACCCGAGGATGTCGCTGCTTTGCTTTTTCTGTGACAGCTTCTACCATCCTCAACCCCAGTTTTCCCTGGTACGGTGATTGCAAAACGTTACCCGATGCATAGTTCCAAAAGACTCCATCGTTACCTCCTCCAAGAAAAATGTCATCATTGGAATAGACAGGGCTGCCTGGCATGCCAAAAGGAACATCTTTCTCATCGCTTTGAAATCCTTGCACTTCGAAGTTCAAGTCATTCAGCAATGAGTCAATTGTTGATTCAAGATTTGGTTTCGCTTCGGGTTGTTGCGATGATCCGTTGGGGTTCGCTGATTTTGCCGTGGAAGATTTAACGACCACACTGTTGTCATCCAAGGGGCCGTCTCCGTCATCGTCATCAAACAGAAATTCTTCTACGATTCGATTTCGGAATTCTTCGGACCACGCCTTTTTCTTCTTTGGCGGCAGGCGGCCATGGCGACTTGCATTTCACCATCATCCATTGCTTGTGCCAGAGAAGAGTTTATCTCATTGCATTTCTTCTTCACCTCCGCAAAGCTCATGGATTCGTTGTTTTTTATCGTGAGAACGAACTCAGCTGAAATTTTGGTCGTGCCATCTTCGAGGTCGGCGAGCTTCAACTCGGAAAATTCTACGTCAAATGCTGTACACTCCGACGACATCAAGATACCTCTCGCTAGCACCTGTTCCAACACCGACTTTCGCCGATTTGCTATCTCCGCTCGATTCCTCGAGCTCTTCTTTCGATACACCGATCGAAAAGACCAACTCACCACTGAGTTGGGCTTCCGAAGTTTACGGACAGGGGTTGTTTTTTTGGGTCCTCAAACGTTGACGCCCTGCTGAAAGCTTCTTTCATAGAACCGACCAATCGATTTCTCAGTGCCTCCTTCATCGTGCTCTCGGTTGTGTTCGAGGACAGACTCTCTCCTATTTTCGTCGAGTTTTCGGTTCCTGCTTTGGGATCCGCCTCGGTTTCTGGTGTCGTTTCTTCCACAAAAATGTCGCCGTTTCTGTTCACAAAGGACCTCAGGTCTTTGGGACAAACATTCCACTTCAGAGTTGAATTGACAAAGAATTCACAGAACAATCCATGCTCTGTTTCCGACAACTTGTTGACGCTCGGGCCGTAATGCATGGGCCCAAAGTCCCGGGAGTTTGTGGTTATCACTTCTTTCCAATCCACCGCCCTGTCGTGCTTGTAGTACAATTCGACACTGCGTTGCGGAGGATCCGCGTTGATCGGAACGCCTCCGACCAACATTTCCATTCCCCTGCGTTGCAGTTTCCGCTTTCGGGGGGGTGAGTTGGGTTGGTTGCGATTGGTGGTGGTGGTGGTGGTTTCGGTGGTGGCAAACCGTTTCGATCGGGCGCCGTTGCGTCGTATTTTGATTTTGTTGAGCGACGACGTGAGTTGATCGGATTGTTCCGCCGAAAAGGGGAGTTCTTCGTCGTCGCGTTGCTCGGAGGGATCCTCGTCGGCATTCTGGTCGTCGTCGCTCATGGACTGGACGGACCTGTAAAACAAGTCGCTCACCGGCAAGACACCATCCAGGGCCGGGGTCGACGAAGGAACCGGTGCTGTCTCCGTTGCTCGCGGAGGATTCGAACGATGCCGATTTTGTGGTGGACATGTCGGATGGAAACAAATCGGCAATCGATGGCAGCATGTCTTTCGCATCGTTCTCCGGGGGCGCGGATGTTTCCGTTTTGGTTGCTAGACTTTGCACGCCCCAGCCCCCTTGTTTCGTTTTCTGTTTGCCGCTTGGCAGATAACTCCGACGGCGAGGATGACGGCGCTCCTCCCAAAAAGTCTTCCCAAGATGACAAGCCTTGGGATACCGTGTCGTCTCCCGTTGGTCCATCGTTTGAGCTCCTGATCTCTTGATTTGAAATTGATCGGTGGTGGGAGCAGAGACGAAACGGGGACGGCGCTGTCTTTTATTATGCCATCCGAGCCCTTTCTCTTGTTTCTGTTATTGTTTCCGGCTGTTTCTGTTCCCTCGGTTGAATCTCGACGTCCCGGACCGGCTATTTTGTGGCCGCGTCGGATTGTCGTCGGACAGCATCGTTGCCTTTTCCGTTCGGAATTATCGCAAACAAATCCTGGACACCCTCTCCGAGATTGTTTTCCTCGCGAGAGTCGCCGTCGCCGTCGTCGCCGTTTGCGTTGCCAAACGATGATTTCTTTTGGGATCCGGAAAAATACAAGGCGGACGACGGCCTCCGAAGGATGGAAGAGCTCCCGAAGGCATTGCTCATCGTTACCGCATTCGACGTGGCTAGCACGAGGAGAATGGCAGACGCGGTGCGGACCGTGACTGTCCTGCTTCGCTCATTCGGACAAGAGGTGCTCATTGTATCGCGCCGTCGCTTTTTGGAGCCACGACCTTCGTGGCCTCCGCGTGAAGCGCAAGGCTCCGAGAGATAATCTGGCATCGCTCGAGTGGGAACAAAGGCACTGCCTGCTTGTACTCGCTGGAACGGTGGAATGCGCAAGATACCTTGGGTCGGAACAATTCATTCGAAATCTCGGACCAGAATGGTGTGGATCGCAATACTGTATGGATCGGTACAGTAACTTACTGCGTGTTGTGCTTTCCTCGGCTGGAGCTCGTCTTCCGCGGGCGTGGTCGACGAGTGCGATGAAAGATACTCTTGGTAATCTTACGTGCAGTAGTATCGTAGGTACAAAGATCGAACGCACCCCTTCTGCTCCACGGATACAGTGTTAACTTACTTATGACGACACTTCGTTTCCTGTTTTGATGATGTGGGAGGTGTTTTGGTGAACTGGTGGCGCAGAATTAGAATTTCTAGGTGAAATCGTGCGAATTGGTGTTTCACGCACGTGGGAAGGATACGAATATCGAACGAGTCGAGTCAGTCGGGAGCGGGACTCAACCCGGAAATCATTGACTCCTTCGACCAACACCTTTGTTGCGAGAGGGAAGGAAGGGATCAACCAGAGAGTTCTCTCCAGGGTGATTTCCAAACAGGATCCAAGGTCAATGATACCGTACAGCGAAAAAAAAAGGAGTGGGAATCAATCAACGAGGAAACGGTAACAGACACACAAAAGGTGCAAGGGATGGATCAAGCCACCAACAAACAAGATTCGAAATAACAATACGGTACCACAACTGAGAACCTCTTTCTTTGACACCTCACTACAAACAACAATGAGCAAGGAGTCCGCCGAACCAGAATCTTCGTCGGTGGAATTGCCACGACGATGCATCTTCGATGACATCGACATGAAATGTTTCATGGAATCGTCCACGAAAACCGAACTCCTAAACTTTGCGGAGGCGATGGGCAAAGCCTGTGCTTCTCCGACCGGAGATGGAGCCTCGTTCGATCCGGCCCGGCCCCTCCTGAATCTTCCACCCGCCATGGCGTGTTTGCACGGATCCCTGCAGGAAATGGTCCGATGGGTGGACGACATTCCTCCCGTCACCGAATCGAGCGGGAGCGCGATCAGCATCCGCTTCGGGAATCCTTCCTTTCGCGCGTGGCACGATCGGCTGGTGGAGCGATCGGATGCGATCATCACGACGATCCTGCGAACCAGAAGCGACGAAACCACCCCGACGCCCGAACTCGCCTGCCAGCGCGGAAAAGATGCCGCGGCGGGAGTCCTCGAACCGGAGGGGGACGACTCCGTCCGACAGGTTTCGCCCTACCTGCACGATTCCTTTGGGCACTCCGTTCGGTTGGATTACGGGACGGGTCACGAGTCGTCCTTCCTGGTGTTCCTGCTGATTCTCTCGAAAGCGAAGTGCTTCGGGAAGGACGAGGCGGCCCCTTCGCTGGCGACGCTTCGGGCCGTGACGCTGTCCCTGTTCGATCAATACCTGAAGGTCACGCGCCGATTGCAGACAGATTATCGGTTGGAGCCGGCCGGGAGTCACGGTGTTTGGGGGCTGGACGATTATCACTGCCTTCCATTCTACTTCGGAGCCTGCCAGCTCAGTGGGACCTCCGGCCCATCGATTCCGCACGAACTTCAACATCCGAGATGCATAATGGACGAAAGCGCAACAAACGAGCACGGCGACGAGTTCATGTACCTGGGATGCATCCGATATATTCGACAACTCAAAAAGGGGGTTCCGTTTTTCGAGTCGTCTCCGATGCTCTTTGATATTTCCCAGACCATGCCCTCCTGGGACAAGGTAGCAAGGGGACTCCTTCGCCTCTACCAGGGTGAGGTGCTGGACAAGAGGGTCGTCGTCCAGCACTTTGTCTTTTCCAAATTATTCCCCTGCACGTGGACACCATCCCGAACGGAACTACCGACGCCTCCCACGGAAACCTTCCGCACCAATCCCCGGGAACAGCCACCGATCCCCGTGACGCGAGCGCCGTGGGCCAAGGCAGCTCCCGGTGGCAATACCGCCGACATGGCGACAACACGCGCACCCTGGGCAAAATAGAGGCGTGCATGGTTCACTGGTGGCGTGGGTCTCGTTGAGAAAATAGGACAAATGCAATTGCGAATCACTAAGAATGAATAAATAGAAGCAAAGATGGTTTCAGATTAGTTGCCCTATTTTTTTTTTATAAAGAAACGAGGTCGTTTAATTGCGCACGATTTTCCCGCGATTGTGTTGTTGAATCAATGCTTCTTTCCCTTCTTTTTCTTTTGGTTCTTCTTCTTGCGCCTGGCCTCTTCCGCGGCCTCTTCGGCCTCGATTTCAAAGGCAATGGCTTCGGCCGCTTCCTCTTCCCGCTTTTTCCTCAGGTCGTCCACCATGCGGCTGCCGTGCTCAACGGCGGCTCGCATAAAGTTATTCAGCGCGAGATCGCTCTGTTTCGTCAGGGTGTGGTTCGCACCCAAGAGAACGGAAAACAACCGCAGGGCACGTTGCTCGTTCTGGACCGCTTGTTTGAAATCTCCAACGCCCGCGAGCACGAGGGCAGAACTCTTTGATATCATAGCCTCCAACAATCGGTCACAGGAATCTCTCGCGGTTGCTTCCTGATAGAATCGAAGGGCCGTCTTGAGATCATTCACTCCGTGGTAGACCGTTCCCGCTTTGTGGTAAGCATTCGAAAGTTCCAAGTGATTCTTTCCCCCGATCAGTTCCATGAGATAGATCGCTGCTTTCATGTGCTTGACCGCTTTCGAGGGCTCGCCGGTTGCTAGGAGGAACTGAAACATCACAAAGTGAAGATTGATGACGTCGGCAGAGTCGAACCCCGAAATTTGGGTTTGGTATCCAAGAGCTTTTCCGGCATTTTGAGCCGCGAGCGCGGGCTCTCCGGCATCGTACAGAATCGATGCGATGAGGTCGATGCATCTGACGACGCCTGGGTGTGCGGGTGTTTCTGATACTCTTTGGTACAACCCTGCCGCCTCTTGTGCCAGATCTAACGCTCTGGAAAGCAACCTCTTGTTGTGATACAAGTGGGCTTGCTCTAGGGTAGCTCTGGCGTCTGGGAGAGAAATGTGGAGCGGAGGGAGTCCCGTGGTTGGAACAACACCACACGGAACAAATCCCTCGTTGTGAGCTGCCGCGTGCTTCATCAGAGGAACAATATCGACAACATCAAGAGCCGAAATGGGATAAGAAGGGATGATGGAACCTTCCGAACCAGGATCACTGCAAATGCACTTGGAGCCAATATCGTAAGACTTTGCAACCAGACGAATTCCATTTCGTTGGCACACTCGGCGCAACAAAGGCAAGTAAAGTGCACGACGATTGGGGGAACTCTGATTGAAAATTGTGAGATTGTATCGGAAACGGCGACCGATTTCGTCTTGGATTTCAGACCAAACTTCATGGCGACTTCTCAGAGGAGAGGCAGAACCGCCAGTTTGGAAAAAAGTCAAGCCAGCTAAATCATCTTCGTCCGGCTCACTGTCACGCAATTTGCTCAGTCGTTTTTCTGTCTGAGCAGCTGTTTCCTCGCCTTCCGACGCGATAGCGCAAAGGAAGGATGCGACAATCTGGGATAGACTTCCGCTATTTGCGTAGTTGTTGACGCCGAGATAGCGGTCGAGGACATGTTTGGAAGCACGAGCTACCATTTCGCATTCCAACAACTCGAGCCAGAACAGAGGCATCTTTCTCCGGTCTAACTTCGGAACGTTGCTTTCGTTGTAGGCCTTTCTTTGTTTTTTGTCCTTTTCTTCTTCAACTTGCGCAAGCTTTGCAAGTCGACCAAGATAACGGCAATTTATACCTCTCTGATGAATGAACTCGGTGAGGCTCTTTCCATCATGAGGTACTGAATGTATAGTGCCCATTCTGATCTCTTTCGTAACACCAGGGATTACATCGTCCCAAAGATACGTAGCAGCTTCTCGCACCATTTCTTCATCTTTCTTAATCTGCTCAAACGCCTCATCATCAATCCCTTCTAACGTGATGATATCTGGAAGAAAAACATTCACATTAAATCGTAGTGAACTCAAGTAAGCGAGATCATCCTCTGTCATTTTCTTCTTTTCCGATGGATCAGTTTCGGCAGGCTTGCTGTCCTTGCTCTCGTTCGTATTTTCATCCTTTTTGTCATTGCCTCTTTCATCGATGATGTCCTTTTTGTCACCTTCGACAGCATTCTCGCCCTGTTCAGTAGCCGGTGCTTTCTCCTGTTCAGCTGCAGCTCTTTTTTCGTGGACATACTTTGCCATCTTCATTTGTGCAAAGTGTGATACCAGCTCATTTCGAAGAACAGCTAGAGTCCATTCCTCGTCATCAAGGCTTTCTGGGATCAATCCACGATCTGATGAGCTCCCATTTGCCTCTACATCGTCGTCCCATTTTCCAGTTCCTCCTTTTTCTTTCGGTAACCAATTTGCGTCACGAGGAGTAAGCCTTGTCATATCTAGCACATACTTTCGTTGATCACTTCCGCGAATGCCCTTGGCCTCCAGTGGGGCGCACAAATTTATTGTTTTGCTGTCGTCATCATCTTTCGTTTCTTCGTCATCCTTACCATACCGAATAGATAGGTTGTCAATCTTTGCTTCTTCGATCTCCAAAATACGTTCAGGTGTAAGCGGTTGCTTTGGCATTGGGCGTGTAGCTATCATGAGTCCTTTTCCGAGAGTTGTTTCAAACACATCGTGCATTTCTTTGTCCCAGACTAGAGGGACTCCAGATTCCACAGCACCGTAAAGTAGTGTGTGAGTCTTTTCTCCACTCAAAATTCCAGGCAATATGCTCTGGCACACGAACCTCGAACCAAGATAATCAACAACTGCGGTCGCAAGAGTGTGAAGGCCAGTACGCTCCATACGGTGGAGGGCCCCGAGACAGTGCAGATCCCGAGAGGCCGATTTTCGCGCAGCTTTGTCTCCTTTCGCAACTTTGAATGTTTCCAAACCAGCATCAACAGCGCGGGAGAAAAAAATATTATTGTGCAGGAATACTTGTGATCGTAAAGGTTCGTTTGGATTCATAGGTGTTACCTGACCTTGGCTGATTGCCTTTACTCCCAAGAGTACCGCTTCTCCGAAATCAGTGAGAACCTTGTTCAACACTCTGTCATGGAAAACACAGCCACACATGGAATGAGATAAGACTAAATGTTGATACAAATTCCCACCAAATCAACAATTGCGAAGTTGGCCTGGACCACGTACCTGGCGCGTTCGATTCTCTCGAGCAAATTATCCATCGGCATTTCTCGAGCAACCTGGAGTTCTTCATTCCAGTCTCTGAGAGAGCCATTGCGGATATCTACACCATAAGAGTTTGCAACGTCTTCTTCTGTCTTTGTAGAGCTATATGCGTGCTCGCAGTTCCTATTCCAGGCATTTTCAGCCTCTTGTTCAACCTGAGGGATAGGGACAAGCCAAGAAGGAGTTTGCACGAGAGCATCAATTCCTTCGGATGCAGCCGCCACCGACGGTCTCTTGTATCCAGGGAAGTCTCCGCGGATTGCCACCCGAAAGAAGGAATGAAAGGGGCCATCTTCGTTGACTTTTAACATCAATTCGGCACGACTCTTCGCGGCAACGAGGGCATCGCTCCATGCATCAGAAAATGATTTTGAATACTGAAGCAAACAATCCAGCAACTCGTGTGAAAAGCAAGGCTTTTCTGCCGGAGAAGGATCAAACTTGCGGCTTCCTATTGTCAACGACGATCGATTGACAAAGAATCCCAGAGGGGTCGCCGAGATACTGACAACCTCGCCGTCGGGAAGAGTCACCTCGAGGTATGCAAGATCCCCCATGAACTGACGGAATTGCGGTGGAGGGTGGAAGCCACTAAAGCGTATGTTGCACGAGACTCTAGTTCGTTCCTCGATCTCGTTCAAAAGAGGAATGATCCGTCTCATCAGTTGGTCTTTCGACTCCTCCTCGACATGATCAGCCTTATCGACTTGTTCTGCCGACCCTTTTGAACTCTTCTTTTTCCCTTTTTTCTTGGACTTGGCACCACCTCCACCACCGACGGTCTTTTCCTTTTTACCGGCGTCTGAATCTTCGAGGTACAAAGATGGGTCTTCACCACAGGCATAGTAAAAGAATTTCTTCAAGTCGTTGATATCCGGGGACAACGGCTTTTCCGGGGGAAACACAGGCATATCCTTTGGCGGAACCGGTGGTTTATCCTTCTTTTCCTTTTGGTTGGATGTCTTTTGCTGCCCGTCCTTGTTGTTGTTTGCATTATTGTCTTTTTTCTCGGTGGGTGACTTTGTTCCTTGGCTTTCTTTGCCAGAAGTGTCATTCGAACCATTGGTATCGACATCTTTTTCACCACCATCGGGAACTGGTTGCGACGAGTTTTGGGCCGTAACTTCGCTACCGGTCTCGTCGAGTGACACAGAGTTTGGTGCATTCCCGTCCAAGAGGGTCCTCAATCGAGCAATGTGGTCGCGAACCAATGCAATATCGTATCGTTCCAATACAATACGAAAGCCAGAACCATCTTTCAATCCGTCTTCACCCAACAAAGAAGTCAAATCTCCAAACTCGTCGAGCACCAGAGATTTTTCGGAGTCCATCTGGTTGCTTGAGGTGGATGGGTCTATCTCACCCAAGAAAGACTTGACAATTTCTTTTGTTGAAATAGCAGCATTGATACCTGTGTAGGGAGAAGCGACGGGCCCTGGTTTTCCCTGCTGCTGCTGCGACGACGAGTTTCTTTTGCTGGCATCTTTCTCGTCCTCGTTTTCCAGAACAAAGCGATAATTAGTCAGATGTGCGTAGCCACATATTTCCCCAAGGGCAGCCCGAATGGACGACACAGGCTCTTCCGCTCGAATCGGAGGAAGTGGAACGGCATCGGCCAATTCATTGTTGGTACGATCTTTGCTGGCATTATCCTTCTGCAAAGGCGGTAAGATCATCAGATTTTTGAATACCTGCTGGCTGGGATCAACTTCGGCGACAGCATCCTCTTCACTCGGAACTTCGTTGCCGGTTGGCACTGCGGTGCTTCCTTCGCCTTTCTTGGGTTCCTCCATCTTGACAGCAGTCCTTGTGTCAAAAAATATTCGCAACTGACTCCGTCACAAATCCTTCGCCGCGCAAATAGTGACCATGCAGTGCGAGAAAATTTGCGTCGGACAGGAGAAAAATTTACAGGTCGTGATCACATCTCTGAAAAGGCAGCTGGGCGCTGGGCGCTTGGATCCAGTGAAACTGCAAAGGAAAATCGAAGCAGACGGCAGACACACCAGTCGACAACGCGATGTTCGTAATACCCATACAGTATATGGATTTAGGAATACGGACAGACCAGAACATGGGGCACCGCACGGAAGGATGCCTCCGGTCCAAAATACTGAGCAGCTATCGTATCGAGTGCGGTACCGGTACGAGTAAGAATAGTGCGCCTGGGATCAATTTTCAACCAATTCAAATGATTCTTTTTGCACTAAGCTCTCCTGAACTAACTAATGAGGATTGCCAAACAATATAGGCCAAGGGAAATTATCAATCTTTCATTGTGAAAAGTCAGCTTCCACTGCCCTAAAAATGTGATTTTACTGGTTGTTCAAAGAAGGTTTCCATTGCTGATTTCAACCTCTGGAAAGTTCCCCTAGCAAGCTGAGGCAATAAACCGGTAGAGTGTTCTTGTTGATGATATTTTTCTTCCAACGTCAGCCAGTTTTTTCCCCTCCAAGGCCAAAAAAGCATTTTGAATTTAATGTGTTGATATTTGCTCGTCAGCAAAAATAAGGGATAACAATAACAATAATACCACATAGAGTCCTGGCAAATAGTGAGACTACAGAAGATACTGTTCAGTCTCTATTGCATACGCTCAATTGCTACAAGGTACTTCCCTAGAGGTACATTGGAATCGATCATGGTGAGGGCGTGATAGGATGTGTTTATTTTAGAGTGTAAAAGAAAGAGTGAATAAAAGAGGGAGCTGAGCCAAAGCGCTCAGCTCTGTATTGTATCGTGACAGCGCTCCGATAACTCGTATAATAACAGAGCTCTGTAGCTCTGGTACTGTATCCTACGGGTAGCGTATCGGAGTAGCGTAGCGTAGCTTAATTAAGCTCCGCTTAATTATATTCAATCGTGTGCTCGCTTGTTTGCTAACGCGTTGGGTAACTGTCTGGGTCAGGTATCCGGTCATGGTACATATTATACACCAATGACCCGACCCCGGCGGTAGCATAGTATCTTAGCATGGTATCATGGTAGGTTAGCATCTTTCAATATCTCGTAGCAATTAGCAACCCTAACCCTGTAGCATCTAGCTACACCATAAAAGGTGCTTTACTCGGGGTACGTACGATTGGTACAAATCGTACGCGACGGCCCTAGTAAACTCTGCTAGCATCCATACTAAACAGGATAGGTCTGTTGCTAAGCCTGTTGCTAAGCCTGTTGCTAAGCCTGTATGCTACCAATTAGCACACAGCCCAGCACTCAGCTCAGCACCTGTTAGTCAGTTACTGGAGGCTGCTGCCTGTAGCCCCAGTACACTCTCCTACACAGGAGCCTTGCTAGCACAGATCATAGCACCACTTTGAATATCTTCATAGTCCCCGTGATTCATGCTAGTAGTCCTGTACTGATCAACTATACCGGTCCCCGGAAACAGATACTCCCAGGGGAACACCAATACTCTTGCTTGTTGTACCAGGACACTTGGATGGATCATTACAAAATTCAGGGTTGTATCCATATAACTTGTCATAGATCAAACTGCATCAAATATTGCAGTTCCTATCAGAGGCCCGGCTGATTCATTGTAAAAAAAAAAGGGGGGTGAACCGGAGGACGTTTTGCCCTTGGTTCGATTCCTTAACACATACAAGGAGATCAATCAGCCTATTGTAGGTTCAAATCTTTATAGTCCCCGGAACCGGTGTACCGGAGACTCCCAAACATGTAACATGTAACATCATACATAGAAAATCGAAATCGAAATCCGCTGCGTCCGGACTGCTTGTCAGGGATCAAAGGTACCCCAAATAATGCAGCTAGCAGCTACAACATGCAGCGCTCGCAGTGGCTCTTCAACATTGGACCATTGAGCAACTTAGTGAATAGATCTGCAATGTCGCTCTCACCTGGTTCGTTCGCGACCCGAATTGTTCCAGCAGCAATAGCCTCGCGCGCCTTGTGGTAGTGGGGTTAGTGGACATCGCTCCAGCACTTACTAGGACCTTTTGCCCTACATGCTTTCAAAGATATATCGTCCCGGCTGTAAGGGCCTTTTGCCCCACACACCAAAATAAATCATTCGTCGTTTCAGTTCACTTGAACCACACTGGTCCTTGAATGGTTGCTGTCAGACCGTACCGGTCCCCGAACTGGTGGCTGTTCATACGGCTCTCGTGTCCTGCTTGGACATAATTCCAGATCCGAAGCGCGCTGCTTCTTGGTCCGTTCGTTCAATTCCAGGTCCGAAGCGCGTTGCTTCCTGGTCCGTTCGTTCAATCGTGAGCAAGCTGTCCCCGGAACAGTATAACTGCCACTGTTCCACTCGGTCTCCGTAGGAACGCTTGTCTGACTTCATTTGTTGTCGTAGATCCAAAACGCGTTGCTCCTGCAACTCGTTCGTTAGTTCGATTCATGAGCAAGCTGTCCCCGTATAACACTGTGCCGAAAGGCTCTTCCGATAGGCTCCCGTGTAGGTTCGCTTGTCACTTCTCATCATTAATCGTTTAACTTGTCAGCATCAATCCGAATCATGCTGCTCATCCCGCAATACTTTTGCAAACGGCAGCTCCTGATTTGTAGATCATATCGATTCGTATATCGTATATTCAAAACCACGCTGCTCCTGTAACAGGACGACCAGTTCAATCGTTTGGTTGTCCCCGGAACAGCAGTTCTGTATTCATGGTAGTGTCAAACGTAGCAGTTTCGATGTAACAGTTTCAATATTGGTCTTAATCCCAGATCGATATATTCGATCGCTGATTCGCAATTAGCGTCATCAGTAGAGTAGCTCATGGCAATCAACTTCCAGACAAGGTAGAGAACATGCGCTAGCATCGTAGCAGGGATGAATTGAATAGTCTTCGATCGATGCATTCAATCGATACATTTAATCGATCGTAGCGATCAGCATCGTTTATAGAGTAACTGGAATACATTCAATTGGTCGTAGCAATCAGCATCATCCGAAGTACCTGAGGCACTGCTAGGTCGTACATTCCGTACGAGCATTTACCATGCGCTCGCCTAGCTGCCTGTCTTGTATCAACTTCGCTGCTGTTGCTCTTTGTAATCGTTTGTTCTAATCTTTCGTGTTGCACGCAATTTCGTTGCGCTTCCATTGTTCAGCCTACTAGAGTTCAACCTATAACAGGGACAGCATGTCCCCGTCAGCTGAGCACTGTCAGCATTCGGTTCCGTTGCATCCTGCAATTGTCTCGTAGAGGCAGTGAGCCACAGCTCCGTGTCTGCAGGCTAGGTTCTTGCAAGGCTCGTACTTGGATAACATCAACTTTGTCCCCGCGAGTCTTCAATGGATCGCCGTACGCAGCTGTAACACGCCAACTGTAACACGCCACTTGTTCATTCTTTGCATAACATTGGCATCGCACTTTGTTGTGCATTCCTTGAACGTCCCAATACTGAGGGCTCCTTGGTAGTCTTGAGGAGTCTCTTTTCCTTCGGAGTGCATGATGTTCCCACCATTTGAAAGCTGTTTCATCTGCAATCTGGTTATCAACAGCATATTGTGCAGCCTCAACAGGAAAAGACTCCTTGATATCACCTAGTTTGCACCACGACTGTGTGCCATCCTTCCAACTGACTAGGAGCCTCCACTCCTTGGTTGTAACAGGACAAATCTTGTTGGACGCGGTGCTTGCTTTGACAGCTTGTTCCTTGGTAACTGCCGTCTCATCTTTTTCATGGTCTATGATCTCATCCAGTAGAGTGAACATACGGCCTTCGTCGTCAACTGAACTGTACATGTTTTCAGCAACAATATCTGTAGTGTACTGCTCCCATCAGGGAGTTGAAAAATCGTACATTCGGGTATCGAGGATAGGGTTGTTGTTCCTCTTGCCCAACGGGTTGCCATCTAAATCAGTAGTTCTTGCCTTGACAGTGCACTTGAGTCGTTCGTCTCCTCTCCGGATCATGACCTTGTTTCCAATATATACTCATCGTAGGTATCCCCATCGGGTACGAGCTCATCCACATCTGGAATAGAGGCTTCCGGTTCTGGTAGCTGGATCGTCTGGCCATCTATCCTGGTGGTTCTCAAATAGTTCCTCTGGGAGTTGGGGATAGGCGTCTTGAAATTGAACATCGTTGATTCAAGGTTTTCCCCGATCTTGGATTCAACTGAACATCCGTGTTCTCAAGCTTGTCCACGATCTTGGATTTCACTGTTTGGTCAAACGAGTCCATTATCCTCTTGACATCGTGAGCTCTCCATTCTGCTTCAGTGACAGCTCTAACAGTGTTAGTGCTTACTGGTAGCGCAGATTCAGCTTGGGATCAAGTAGCAATCACCTCCTCCAAATATGCGTCCGCATGGACCAAGCCAGCGTCCGAGCTTCTCTGTACCATCAGAGAGATCCGTCCAGTAGACAAAATCGTACCACTCGTGTGCTTGATACAAGGAGATGTCCGGCATGTATTCATGTACTAACTCAAATGGAGTTCTTTCCATACACGCTGGGTTGCTGGAGACAGTCCTTTGCCTTATAGCATGCCCACAGACTCTTGGGGGATTTCTTTCTTGCAGTCTTCTTCCGAATGCTTCTGCTGAGATGCCCTATACTCAGTTCTGCTCTGCTCTGGAGTGGGCAATGCGGCTGAATGAACGTCTGGTGGAGATTGTTCTTTCTCGTGGATAAGGATCTTCAAGGCCTTCAAACGCTTGCTTTTTGCTGTGGATAGGGATGAATTCCTCATAGCCCTTACTACCATTGCTGAAGACTTGCGCTGCCTTGTCTTGTCTTATGATGCTTGGTACCTTTTCATGCCAAGTATCAGTCCCCTACTTGTCTACCGCCATCCTCTTATCCCTAAAACTCTGTGTCTGGAGTCTTCTAACCAAAGGATGCTGGGGTTTCCTGAATCCTTTCTGCGTGGTTACTCTTACTCTCAGTGTAGTTCTTGCCTTTCTTTCAGATATGTCCCATATCTTCGAGAGCCGGTCCGAATCAATGTCATGTTGCTGTACCTGTCAGTATCGATCAATGTTCCCCATTGCTTTCTTCTTCAGGTTGTATCTGTTTCCGGATCGATTGGCTCTTCCAAATCAGCCCAAGCAATTTGCTTGTCCCTGTACACTGCAGATAGTGCAACCGGTGCATCCCTAACATTGGGATCCAGTTCAAATCTATCTAATCCATCAGTGTAGTCAGGCTCATACAGGGGTGTATGAAGGGCATTTATTCTCAGACTTGGCTTGGCTTCGGCTTCCTTGTCCCCGCAAGTTTGGAATGAATCACCTTCATGGTCCGAAACAACTTGGGGTTCAGGATCAGAATAAAGCGCTGAAAGCCTTGTGTGGAGCTGGTCATCGGAAGCAATGAAACAGGGGGTGAAATCTCTGGAGGTACGCAGCTGCTGTAGATGCCGGAGGCTTGTATTAGGAATACTTTTCGTTGGAAGGGAGCATGTCACTTGGCTTGAGATTCTTGGGATACAGGGAGGGTTTGAAATGGTTCCCGGGCTTGGGGGGTTGCAGACTCGTGCAATCAGACATGGGGATGTTACGTGTCGGGGCAGGGTTCTCAATCGGTTCGATTCCTGTCGGGGCAGGGTTCTCAATCGGTCCGATTCCTGTCTCGTTCGTGGATGCAGGGGTCTCAATCGGTGTAAATTCGATTCCTGCTTCGTTCGTGGGTGCAGGGGTCTCAATCGGTGTAAATTCGATTCCTGCTTCGTTCGTGGGCGTAGGGGTCTGGATTGGTTCACGGCAGGGGTCTCAATCGGTGTTGGTCCGATTCCTGCTGTAGGCATTTTGCCTGTCGGGGTATCAACCTTAGTCTGTTGTTGCTGCTGTTGGTGTACGGCAGAAACAATTTTTGGTCGGATAAGGGGAAATAGGGATGTGATTGGTCAATTGCTGATTCAGCTTGCTGAAATTTTGGGCTTGCTGGATTCCAGGGGGCATCCCTTGTAGCAATCACATGGTCACACGTCTGCATTTCCGCCTTCGTGGGGCGCGCGCTTCGAGTGGAAGTAGGAAACAACACCATTAAGCAAGAGCTTAATATATAGTGTTCGGGGGTTCCTTCATCTCCTTTTTCATTGGTATGGTAATCATACTGTCTCGGCGTCTCGTCCACACGGTTGTGGCCACAATCCCTAATTTGGTTGGGGCAAATCAAGCTGTGCTGTAGCCTGTCCCCGAAATATAGTGTCTTTTGGAAATAAATCAACCAAACTTTGCCCAATGGATCTGTGTAAGCAGTGACACTTGTCCCAATTGGAATGTTCTTCACTGGTTCATATTCAGGGGAGAAGGAATGAACATCCACATGGGGGATAACTTGGTCTTCCAATAGGATCATGTTGCAACCAGCAGCAGTTGTATCGGCATGGCTATCCAACTCACAGTTGCTCTCTTTCGGCCTTGCCGATCTTGCTGGTCATCCATTTGATACACCAATGCTGAGACGGATCGACCGCGCTACACTCCTAACAGAGTACGTCGTAGCAGGTCTATCAACGAGCGTCGTTGCTGTTGCTCATAGCATGTATCAGTCATCCTCATATCTACCACTCTGTATCCTCTATCCTTGTAAGTCACGAGCGCTGTGACGTCACATTGCTTCTTACGTTAGATCGTCTTCAGTTCAACGCCCTGTTTAATTCCAGATCGACATCGCTGCGGGTCCAAGCTGCGCTTGTCCCCTTTCTCTAGCGTCATGCATCCAGACTGTCGTCTTGCCCCGGTCTTCTCTTGCCCTAGCGAGTCCTTTTAGCAGTTCTAGGCTTCTCTCCTGTCAGGGCATCGATGTTGTCCTCTTGTTGCTGCTACTGCTCTTTCGCTGCAAGGACAGACATAAACATCAACCCGGCTGTTCTTTGGGGATAGAGGCTCGCCTCCTTGTATCCTTTCGACGGCTATAGTTACAGGGCCTTCTGCTTAGTATTCAACATCAATGCGTCTTCACTGTAAGGACAGAAATCCATCGATCCAACCTTCCAGGTACATCGATTCACTGTCCCCTAGTTCTTCAGTGAAGGGGAATCAATCAATCTGGCAAGAACGCTGCGCCTAGCCGCATCTGCGACGAATCGTGTCTAGCATCTAGCGTCTTGCTAAGCTTCTTCTGCTGCAAATCGTGTCCAGTTTGTTGCTATTGATCCGTTGGTGCTATCGACTCGATTCCTATCAATCCGTTGCTATGGATTTGGTGGCTATCAATCCGTTGCTATCGATCCGTTGCTATCGATTCGGTTGCTATCATAAAATTCGTTGCTTGAACGCTATCGGCTATCGATCAGTTGCTGTCGATCCCTGGGAATACATCAATTGATCGAGCGCTTTCAGTGCAAGGATACAGTACTTCGTTATCCAGCACATCGTTTGCGCTACTCCACAGGATACAGCAATCAACCGGGTGCTTTCCACCGTACGCTTTCAGTGTAAGGACAAAATACATAGCAAATTGTCCCCGTTGTTCTTTCAGTGAAAGCAGCCGTACGTGGATGTACATGGAGATCGTGGCAGCAATTAGTCAGGGGAGGTAAATGATTCTTCAGAGTATGCAATTCATCGGGGTTCTCGCTCGTAGGTTAGTCTTCGGGCACTTGCCATAGGTCGGCATTCAGGCACTATCGATGACACCTTTTCTTCTGTCACGAGCAAAGGTGGGCTCTTTGTTGAGGATATTGGTAGTTTCAGGGATACTTTTTGCAAATATTTCAAACATACAGGCCTTTGCGGCCTCCAATCCTTCCGGATTCATTCAATTGCGTACGTCGCAATCTTCAATTCTTTTGATACATGGATACCCTATCCAATCGAGAAGAATGGCAATCAACAATCAGGAAACCTGGTCGATTTGATCTGCTCATCATCTGATTCCTTCTGGGACTTCTCCTTCGGTTTCAAGGTTCGTAGGCTCCTTGGGAGACCCCTTGGGTGGTTGCTTTCCGGTAGGAGTGATCATTTTGTTTAGGCTTTGGATGACTTCTAGATGATTTGCTTTACAACTCGTTCCTTATTTCAAAGAAAGACAAATTCGTTGCTCGTTCCGAGTTAGTTTCTTGCTTGGGATAAATTCGTTGCCTGTTCCAAGTTGATTTCTTGCTTGGAATAATTTCGGTGCCTGTTCCAAGTTAATTTCTTGCTTGGAATAATTTCGGTGGTCAGTAGGAATGGTTCCTGATCTGGCCTGTGGTTGCTGCTGTGACATAGTGTTAACGATTGCGAGAATGCCTCTCGATGACTTTTATTTATGTATAGGTGACCTCTATTCATGCTTGGGTGACCCCCGATTCATGCTTGGGTGACCTTCACCTTGCCCGTGCTTAATGACCTTCCGTGTTTAGATAAGACTAAACTTGGTGACCTTCCGGATTTAGGTGACCTTCCGGGTCTTCGGTCGTGCTTCGAAACTTCAATCCTTCGCTTGGATGTCCAAGCAATCCTGGATTAGTCATTTGGCTACAATCCACTACCAGCAGCTGGATGTTCAAAACGTACTGAAGATTCTAAGAGTCTTTCGTTTTCACAATTTGTGCATCGCGCATTTTGTCCGACGTTCCGATGTTCCAGTACTAAAAATACGTAGATTTCTACACAACTTTACCATGCGATATCTCGCTCCCTTTTACACCACCAATCACAACCCCAGGACCTACATGTATTAACCAAGACCTGCGCTCTTTGTTTCTGCTATTGGTTCAGTTGCTGGCTGCTTCTTTTGGTTGATTTGGTTGCCAATTCACCACTCGGCCGATCGATCCGCAGCAACAACCAAAACAAAACCGACACCTAATTTTCTACAGCACCTCCAGTACCGATTCTACAGCGATTCGAAAATACTTCTACTACGTAATACTGTTGCCGTCTTACTGTTGCCGTCTTTACTGCTTCGATCTGTTTCCAAGCTCCACCCTCAAGGCCCTTAAGTATATATTATACTTAATGTTCTACATTGTTTCCAAGCTTCCTAAGTGATTTCCACTTAACGTTCTACATTCTTCAAGGTTCCTTGCTAAGTCCCCTAAGTCTTTTCAAGGTGTAGTTCACGAACAGCCCCTTCCACTGTAGGTATATTTCTACAAGAAATTCCAGCTGTCATCTGTTTTCAAGTCCATTGCCCTGCTGGACCATATGTGTTTTCGCTTATGGTCCTACTGTTTCTTGACCCAAGCCCCAAAGCCGCTAAGTACAGTTTGCTTAAGGCTCCACCACCTACATAACCCTCTCAGGTGTACTGTATAAATGTCATCTGTTTCCAAGTCTACTGCCCTGATGGACCCTAAGTGTTTTCGATTATGGTCCTACTGTTTCCTGACCCAAGCCCTAAAGCCACTAAGTACAGTTTGCTTAAGGCTCCCCTACCTACATATACCTCTCAGATGCATTCTTCAACTGTCATCTGTTTTCAAGTCTACTGCCCTGATGGACCATAAGTGTTTTCGCTTATGGTCCTACTGTTTCCTTACCCAAGCCCCAAAGCCGCTAAGTACAGCTTGCTTAAGGCTCTCCTACCTACATATACCTCTCAGATGCACACTTCAACTGTCATCTGTTTTCAAGTCTACTGCCCTGCTGGACCATAAGTGTTCTCACTTAAGGTCCTACTATTTCCTGACCCAAGCCCCAAAGCCGCTAAGTACAGCTTGCTTAAGGCTCTCCTACCTACATAACCCTCTCAGATGCACACTTCAACTGTCATCTGTTTTCAAGTCTACTGCCCTGATAGTCCATAATTGTTTTTGATTATGGACCTACTGTTTTTATGACCCAAGCCCCAAAGCTGCTAAGTACATGTTACTTAACGCACCACCACCTACATATACCCCTCCAGTTCACAGTACAGCAGAGACCTGTTTTCAAGCCTACAGCCCTGATGGTCCATAAGTGTTATCACTTAAAGGCCCTGTTTCCAAGCTACTACAGGAGAGCAAGTTCAAGTTCGAACAGAAGGCCAGCTGTTACGAATTTGAATTTGGTAGTAGGCTCCACCGCCTCTACGTGTCGTGTCTCCTACTACGAAGTTCGAACAGAAGGACAGCTGTTACGAATTTGGTAGTAGGCTCCGTACTATATGTACCATACAGTGGTAAGGAATGTGTTTGGGGCACTCGCATTACTGATGCTGCAATACAGCATGCAGAGACCAGTTTTGCTTGCGTCAGCTGACCACTTGCATTACAGATACTATGTATCTAGGCAAGGGTTTTGCTTGTGTCAGCTGACCACTCCAAGCATCACTGATGCTGTACAGTGGCATTCAAGGGACAGTTTTGCTTGTGTTTTCCCTTTCACGTTCTTGTTACCCCGTCTCCTGTACGCTTTGCAACAGCTGTGTCTGTTGTGCTCTGGACTGGTTCGTTTTTTTCCTGTTTCTTACCAAGGTTCGTTTGCAAAATAGCCGTCTTTACAACCTGGGGCCTATTCCCCATGGTTGAGGCGGCGCGTCGTTCTACAACTTGGGGCCTAACCTCTCTTCGATTGAGGCGACGATAAAGTCTGGTTACAGACTGAGTAGCTTTTAACCACCTTCGGTGGATTTTCCTACTTAAATAAGTATATTATTATTATTAAGAGTCTTTCGTTTCCATCCTGGACTCTCGTAACGTACTGAAGATTCCAATCGGAGGGCGTCTCGTATGGATTCTTTCGTTCGGTCCCTTGCTCAATTGGTCCCTTTTGCATCCGGGCCAAGACTTGGTGGAGCCACCACCCTGCTCTGTTTCATAGACCTAGTATGAGCCGGTCCGCACGGGATCCCTAGGCCCCAGTATCTAGCAAAAGGGAGCCTCATTTACATCGCTGTAGGTCTCTTCTCGCGTCCGCTCTGGACTTGCCGTCCGTATCTGCGTATCGATCGTCCGAAAGACCCACTGGAGACACGTCGATGTCAGTTCCTTGTGTTACACTGTAGGCCAGGAACTGAGTTTTACATCCAGCAGATGGTTCTTTTACATCCAAGTGTAGGCATGGATGCCAGCAGGGATCAGCTGCTGGGTTTCGTCACACGCTCTAGCCGGCGTCCCGGCTTCGAAGTTGGGTTCGAGCGGTGGGTCTGATAAACTGTGTTGATATTTGCTCGTCAGCAAAAATAAGGGATAACAATAACAATAATACCACATAGAGTCCTGGCAAATAGTGAGACTACAGAAGATACTGTTCAGTCTCTATTGCATACGCTCAATTGCTACAAGGTACTTCCCTAGAGGTACATTGGAATCGATCATGGTGAGGGCGTGATAGGATGTGTTTATTTTAGAGTGTAAAAGAAAGAGTGAATAAAAGAGGGAGCTGAGCCAAAGCGCTCAGCTCTGTATTGTATCGTGACAGCGCTCCGATAACTCGTATAATAACAGAGCTCTGTAGCTCTGGTACTGTATCCTACGGGTAGCGTATCGGAGTAGCGTAGCGTAGCTTAATTAAGCTCCGCTTAATTATATTCAATCGTGTGCTCGCTTGTTTGCTAACGCGTTGGGTAACTGTCTGGGTCAGGTATCCGGTCATGGTACATATTATACACCAATGACCCGACCCCGGCGGTAGCATAGTATCTTAGCATGGTATCATGGTAGGTTAGCATCTTTCAATATCTCGTAGCAATTAGCAACCCTAACCCTGTAGCATCTAGCTACACCATAAAAGGTGCTTTACTCGGGGTACGTACGATTGGTACAAATCGTACGCGACGGCCCTAGTAAACTCTGCTAGCATCCATACTAAACAGGATAGGTCTGTTGCTAAGCCTGTTGCTAAGCCTGTTGCTAAGCCTGTTGCTAAGCCTGTATGCTACCAATTAGCACACAGCCCAGCACTCAGCTCAGCACCTGTTAGTCAGTTACTGGAGGCTGCTGCCTGTAGCCCCAGTACACTCTCCTACACAGGAGCCTTGCTAGCACAGATCATAGCACCACTTTGAATATCTTCATATTAATGCACGTCTATTTCAATTTCCTTGTACAAGTTGTACATGTTTCTAAGGTAGACGATACAGTATCATGATTTAGCATGGTAGACAGAGCTGTCACCATTACTTCAATATTATAAATGGAGGCAGTACTTTGAAGTGTTGCTGGTAATTACTCCTTGTGGGTACTTGTTCTTACTGCACCGTACTATCTGAAGTAGACTTCAGCAATTGCACCTAGCTATACTTCAGCAATTACTACACCTAGCTATGCAAAGTGTTGTTGATTGAGAATAGTCAGTCAGCAACACCAACTCTCCACCAGAGAATAATGACAAATGTTTATTGCATACACCACTAGCAGTAATGGTCAACAACAACGAAAACAAGCAAGTACTCATAGAATAACAAGTTATAATGACCTCATGTGATACTACCTCCCTACATTCCTAGTAGTAGTACTACTACTAGGTCTACTAATGGTGAATGACAATGTCATGGTGCACAAGTCTCCTTCTTCATTGTTGAGCAAATGAGCGTCCTGAGACATAAATCAATATGGAAGTGCGACACCAATTGGGGATTTCCATGGGACTTACGCTTTTGCTGATGGTTGCTTTTTGTTTTCATCGAGAACTGATAGAACGAACATTCTTTTCAATACCAGTAACTTACGACCAGTATTCTCAAAACGCAAAAAAATATGCAAATCCCAAATTTGACTACGAGTACCCCCGCCCGTCTGTCAACCGTCACCACAACATCCTTGGGTGATGAGCCAGATTTGCATTTTTGAGTTCGTGACCCAACTAAAAAACTTGACACCACTATTTTTTTACTCTCGTCTTTTTTCAACTGCGAAGTGAAGCCAACGAAAAACGAAACAACCCTCCACTTTTCTACCAAGTTTCAAACTCTAAGGTTACTCGTTCGCCGGAAACGATCTTTTCACATGGCATAAGGCATAGTACGATAAGGCAGCCATCATAAATTGTCTCATTCATTGTGAAAAGCCACCGACATAATAGAGAGAAGTGGTTCGTTCACCATGACGAGTTGTGTTAGAGTCCTCTCCACTCAGACGTTCGATTCTTCCCCCTCGATTTTGTTGGTCGCTCCGAACGGGAAAAAAACGCTCGTGAATTGCGGGGAAGGATGCCAACGAATCTTCTTGGAGTTTGGGCAGAAGGTAGCTTCAATCGATCGGGTATGCCTTACTCACTTGGGTCACGCGACAATTGGGGGATTGCCCGGGATGATCTTGACGGCATCGGACGTGCTAAAACAGGCGACGGATCATGCCAAAGAGGCGGCCGGAGCAAAGGTTGCGAATACGCAACAAGAACAAACGAAGAATAAAGGCAAGGGCAAAGGCAACAACAAAGGCAACAGCAAAGGCAACGACTCAAATTCGTCACCAATTCAACCAGGACTGAAACTGCTCGGTCCTTACGGCACACGCAGATTTTTTCGATCCCTGAGACACTTTATGAGACGTGATTCCTTCTGGATAGACATTCAGGAAGGTGCTTACATTCAAGTGGAATCCAATGGCGATGCTGCCGATGCAAGTGTCCCGAAAAAGAAAAACAAGAAAAAAGATTCGAATTCTGAAGATTTCATGGTTCAGTCCATTGTAGCTTATGAAGAAACTGAATCCGATACTTCCGCAAACTGTTGTACGGAATCCAATTCAGAATCTGCCACGGTCAGCTTGGTCTTTCCATCGAACAAACGCCCTCGGATTGCAGGTGCAGAGGACTTCAGGACAATAAGAGAAAACGACGAAGAAGAAACAGAAACGGCGAAAACAATACCGCAACAATCAGCACGAAAGTCCCACAATCGCCGCCAAATATTATCATTTCTCTTCACCACCCCACCCATTCAGGGAAAATTTTTGATCGAGAAGGCAATGGCACTGGGAGTACCAAAGGGTCCGCTGTATGGACAATTGAAAGCAGGAAAAAGTGTAACGTTTTCTTCTCCGTCGGATGGCGCGGGGGAAAGCACGACCGTCACCGTAGAAAGCCATCAGGTTGTCGAGCCTGGCAGTCCGGGAGTAGTTGTGGCGGTTTTGTGCTATCCCAGTTTCTCTGTACTAGAGCAATTGCGAGCGTCCAAAGAACTCTTGAAATTTGAACGCCATCCACAAAAGCCAAACACAGAAATCAACAATGCTTCTTGCAAGTCCGAGGCAGAGAAGAAACAGATGGATAAGAAAAAAACATTGATGGAACTCGTAATCCACATGACAACTAGGGACATTTTCGAATCTGAAACGTGTGCTGCATGGAGGACATCATTTTTTCAAGAAGGGGTCCGCCATATGTTTCTTCGCGCTGAGACAACGACCGCGACAAGCATGGAACACGAAGCTAGTCTGGGATCGGTATCGAACTTTCAATCCGCACATTCGGGAGCTTTGCTTAGATCCCAAGTTTGCTCCGATGTTTACAGGGCACCCACACAAATGGATCTCACAATCAACAAACCTTCAACCACTACCCAACAAGAGAGTCCCGATGCGACAGAAAAAGAAGCAGGGAACGAAGAGTCCACCAGTGTGGTCTACGCCGTGCCACTCCTCGAGTACAGATTGCTCCCTCGGTCGAAACGTGGATTTTGCAGTCACGACGTGTTTCACCAAAAGTGGGACGCAATGCAAGAAGAAGCTCGACTTTTGCTCGACACATCGGGTTGCATAGATCGAGCAAAGCAAATACTAGAGGAGAGTGAATTTTTACCCGAAACAGCTACGGGAAACGATGCAACCGGTCACGATTTTATCGGTAACGAAATTTTGTTTACAGGGACAGGGTCTGCCGTGCCCTGCAAACACCGAAATGTTTCCGGAATACACGTTCGGATGGACAATGGCAACGCAATGCTACTAGATGTCGGGGAGGGAACGGTAGGGCAACTGTTACGGGCGAAACAGCAGCAGAAGTATCGGGGGAAAGGAAAAGAAGGTCTAGCAGACGTCCTGAAGCAGATCAAGGCAATTTGGGTTTCGCACCCACATGCAGACCACCACTTAGGCTTGATTCGTTTGCTAGAAGAGCGACAAAGGCTTGTAACGAATCCTGACCCGGTGGTGTTGATTGCTCCCCCAAATATTTCGAATTTTCTGCAAGAATACGAATCCGTGCAATCCAATGTGGCGGAGAGCTACATTTTTCTCGACTGCCGAGCTCTGAAACCCGAGAACGGTAGCCAAATCAATGGGGAAACCAATCATCTTGCACTGCAACGACTACAACAAGATCTCGGAATTCATTCCTGTACGGCGATACCCGTAGCGCATTGTGCTTATTCGTTTGCAGTTGTCTTTCACGGCACGTCCTTTGGTTCCTTGGCGTACAGTGGGGATTGTCGCCCCAGCAAGAACTTTTCCAGGATAGCCTACAATGCAGATCTGCTCATTCACGAGGCAACGTTTGCGGATGGGATGGAAGCAGATGCCTTGGTAAAGCGCCATTGCACCGTAGGTGAGGCCCTGCATGTCGCGAAAGAAATGAATGCCAAGACTACGATTTTAACGCATTTTTCACAACGGTATCCCAAGATTCCTGTCATTAGCGATACCGATGGCACGCAAACTAGCACAGATTCGAGCAGGGCGGAAACCGATTCTTCAATACGTTCGCCGCGCGAGACGACAGTTATTCACGCTTGTGACTTCATGACAATAACGACATCGAACATTCGTTTGGCATCGAAGCTCACACCGGCATTGCAATTATTGTACCCTGATGAGTCTGAAGATACGAAGGGGAACGAAACAACAGAAATGACCGATGCACAAGCAGCTTTAGAAATTCCTGGTTTGTTTGCCCAGAGTGAGCTCCTTTGATTTCAGAGACTGTCTTATCCACGCATCAGTACTACGGTATGAATTTCTGTCTATCCGTAAGAAAGAAAATAGACTGAAAGGGCTTAAACGATTCATTCTCTTCATTACAGCTTGCTCATTTTTGGTATATTGGGAAATCTAGCATCCTTCTTTTGCTTTACCGACATGAACGCTGTTGGAATATCATCTGTCATGAGGGCGGCCGTGTTGTGCGTTGCGATATGTACGAGCCCATCGGCGACCGTGTGGTCCCTGCTGTAAACCAGCGATCGCTTCGTTCCAACCACTGCTACGGGTGAATTGCCGGCTATTGTCGATGCCACTTTCAGAGCATCTTCCATGAGCCTGTCACTGATGCGAGACACAAATCCTATCCTCGCGGCCTCCTGGGCCGAAAATATCTCCCCGGTAAGGCAAAGCTCTCGAATGCGAGAATCGTTTCCGGTGATCTTTGGGAATCGTTGCAGTGTCCCTACGTCGGCCGCCAATCCGATCTTGACTTCGCGAACCGAAAACCTGGCCGTGCTGGAACAGATGCGAATGTCGCAAGCCGAAGCAAGATCCACTCCGGCCCCGATGCAACTCCCCTCGATTGCCGCTATCACGGGCACGGGACATTCCTCGACGGCAGTAAAACAGCGCTGCATATCGAGGATTTGTGGATAAAATCTCAATCCACGCCGGGCCACGTCTTGATACTGGCCGTCGTCGCCGTGGGCAGCAAGGCCGAATGATTCGTCGGTGATATCGATGCCCGCGGTGAATGCCTTGGAACCCGCCCCGGTCAAAACGATTGCGCGGCAATCGTCCCCCGTTCGTCCCAAGATCGAAAACACCTCTCCTATTTCGCGCCACATCTTCGCAGAAATGGCGTTCCGTTTTCTGATTCGATTCATGGCAACCACGACAACATGATTGTGCGAGGCCGGGATCCACAACTGGATGCAAGAAAACTCCTTGGCGAGAGGGTGGGGCTTCAGCTGCTCCGGCTCGTGTGACGACATTGCCGAGAGTATCTAATCTAAAAGCGATCGACCTCCTGTATTCTCTTCTCGTGTCCCTTCCTCGGTTCTGATCGACGGTGTCTTTCGTTGTAAATATCACACAGGAACGGTTTGGATATGGAACTCCTGGATGCCGCGTGTCTCGTGTCCAATGATCATCTCGTGCTGTGTCGAACGTCGGCTGTCCATTCTCGAGACAGAAATTTTCTGTCTAGCGTGAAATTCAAGATGCGGGAAGGCTGCCACCATTAAAGTAAGGTTACGTACAAGTAGTAAGATTTAATTTTTTAGTGTAATTGTGCAACATTATTTATTTATGATGAGAATTGGCTCCCCTGATTCAATTCTCGCTTCCAAAAAAATAACTTCGAAACTTCTTTAGGCGCCTGGAACGCAGATACGACAAATGAAGTCGAAGGGAACGCAGATAGGGTACTTTTGGTTGGAATTCTTTGGTCGGTACGCTAATAGGGTAATAAACCAAAATGGGGATAAATTTGGTACGCAGATCTGGTAATGAAACAGATGATATTTTGCACTATATGCTTGACAGTTTTTAACAGTACTAGGGCAATATTGCGTGCATCGGGAGAAAAACACGCACGGTGCATGGTAACATGCACGATAACATGCACAGTAACATGCACGATAACATGCACGGTAACATGCAAGGTAACATGCACGGTAACATGCAAAATGGGTACAAACGGGTTCAAACGGGTTCAAACGGGTACAGCAACCGGTTTCAAACGGGTTCAAACGGTAAGATTTTTGAATCTACGTGTTAAATTTTTAACGATTAATCCGGTCGACCCGGTACTTAACTATTGACCGGGTAAACTTTCAATACGAATTAGAATATTTAAGACGGAGATTCAAATTAATACGTAGAAAACATTTTAATTATCGTATTGACGGTGGGAAATTGTTACTTAAGGTATTTTTTGTTAGTACCGTGCATGTTAATGTGCATGTTATCGTGCATGTTATCGTGCATCTTACCGTGTACCTTAAGTAACCATTCGAGCTTCAATTTTACACGGGGAAGAGTTAAAAATTTAACACGTAGATTCAAAAATCTTCTGTACCGGGCGGACGAGGTACAAACGGGTAGTACAGACCGGTTGACCCGGTCATAGTCACTACAACCCGGTGGCAGTACCCATTTGTACCGGTTTGTACCGGTTTGTACCGGTTTGTACCCGTTTGTACCTGTTTGTACCGGTTAGTACCCATTTGTACCGGGTTGTACTACCAGGTTGACCGGTTTGTACCGGGTTGACCGGTCGGCCCGGTACAGAAGATTTTTGAATCTACGTGTTAAATTTTGAACTATTAACCCGGTCATTCGTGTTAAATTGAATCTCCATGTTAAATGTTCTAATGTGTATTGAAAATTTAATACGGTGGCGGCCCGACCGGGTATTAAGCCGGTACAAATGGGTAGATTTTTTGCAGTAGAAACCAGTACTGCAAAAAAACCCGGTTCAAACGGGTACAAACGGGTAGATTTTTTGCAGTAGAAACCAGTACTGCAAAAAAACCCGGTTCAAACGGGTACAAACGGGTAGATTTTTTGCAGTAGAAACCAGTACTGCAAAAAAAAACCGGTTCAAACGGGTACAAACGGGTAGAGTTTTTGCAGTAGAAACCAGTACTGCAAAAAAACCGGTATTGCAACCGGGTTTCAAAGGGGTAGCAACCGGTACTACAACCGGGTTTGCAACCATATGCATGGTAACATGCACAGTAACATGAATGGTAACAAAAAATACCTTAAGTACCAAGTCACCGGGAAATATCAATCAACGTATTAAATTTTCAATACAGCACATTAGAACATTTAAGATGGAGATTCAATTGAACACGGTCCACCCGAGTTAATAGTTAAAAATTTAACACGTATATTCAAAAAGGTACTTACAATTTAACACGCAGATTCAAAAATCTTCTACAAACGATTACCCAGTTGACCCCGTCAACCCGGTAAAACCTGGCCGGTCGGTCGGTCGGTCAGTCGGTCAACCCGGTACAACCCGGCCGGTCGGTCGGTCGGTCAGTCGGTCAACCCGGTACAACCCGGCCGGTCAGTCGGTCGGTCAACCTGCAACTGGGCAGTCCACCGGGTACCCGGTTGCAGTATCGGTTTGAAACCGGTTGTAGTACCCGTTTGAACCCGTTTGAACCCGTTTGAACCCGTTTGAACCCGTTTGAACCCGTTTGAACCCGTTTGAACCCATTTGTACCCATCTGTACCCATTTTGCATGTTACCGTGCATGTTATCGTGCATGGGTCGGCCGCCCAGTACAGAAGATTTTTGAATTTACGTGTTAAATTTTTAACTATTAATACGGTGATTGATATTTATCGTTGATAGTCTGAAATCGTTACTTAAGGTATTTTTTGTACTTAAGGTATTTTTTTTTCCCGTGCATGTTCCCGTGCATGTTCGGATGCATGTTCCCATGCATGTTACCGTGCATGTTACTGTGCATGTTACCGTGCATGTTACCGTGCATGTTACCGTGCATGTTACCGTGCATGTTACCGTGCATCTCCCGGTGCACGCAATATTGCCCTGGTTCTGTTAAATACTGTTGAGGATGATTAAAATACTGCATTACTGTATATGTTCATATAGTGACTGTTTTCAATACCAGATCTGCGTACCGAATTTATCCCCATTTTGGTTTATTACCCTATTAGCGTACTGACCAAAGAATTCCAACCAAAAGTACCCTATCTGCGTTCCCTTCGACTTCATTTGTCGTATCTGCGTTCCAGGCGCCAACTTCTTTCTCTCTCAAAAAATTTCAAAATAACTGCATCTTATGTTCCAGTCTATGATAGCGTACCTAGTACCTATCAATATCCCAGTATAGTACTGTAAGATCTTACGCTGTATGCTGTATCGTACGGTACGATTCCCGCCACCAAGCATCTTGCAACAACTCCGCGTGTTTTGGACTCGTGCCGAAAGGTGATCAGGCTGTCTCACCGGATATTTGGTACGTTGATCCGCCCGTTGGATCTATTCGGAACCGCGGCGCCGTACCCGGCAATCGTACGAAATGTACTGTATTGCACAGCAGCCGGTACTCGTACCCGCAGCGCAATACATGATATTGATGTCACGACGGCAATATGAGCGTCCGACCAAGGCGCAGCGAAGCGAGCGATGCGCATGTGGTCACGAAAAATTTGAAGACCGGCCGAGATATTGGAGGCATAGCGCAGTGACCACCCCAATATCATTGCAGAAAACCCAATCTTATTGTATCAATTCGATTGGTATCCACAACTGCAACCAATTCATCGGCTCGATCACGACGCAATTGGAAAGATCGATAGGTTCGAGAGCAGGGGATAGAGCCTGAAGAGCCGGCTGTCCGAGTCTCACAGCGGCATCACGATCTCGGAACAGGGGCATCGCCAAGTGTTTATCGATCAAACGCCGACGACGACTGCAGCGGCAATAAACTGAAAATCGAATCGTGACTTTCCCGGGTCATCGCGTGACAGCAACAATGCCGCAAATGTTCCTGGCGAAGCATCCCTTTCAGGGAGATGCTCGACAGACTCAGCTCTCTTTTCCGAAGGGAGCAACAATCAATGCAAAGGCCAACCAGACCGGTGCCTGGTGGTGGGGGGCTTACAACGGCAAGGAAGGATGGTTCCCACCAACGTACGTCCAACCAATGACTCAGGCCCAGGGATTGGCCTCTCCGGTAAATCCTCAATCGTCCATGTCGATGCAACAGAGAATGCAGAGTGCGTCATTTGCTCCCTCGGTCAAACAGCAGCAACAACAGCAATTTGCACCCGCTACTGCGAAGCCTTCCATGTCTAGTTCATTTCAGGGGGCTGGTGCTTACGGTCAGCCGCAAGCAAGTCCTTCGGCCTATGGTATGCAAGGACTCGGTCAAAGCTTCCAAGGGACCTTTCAAGGAACTACTGGCATGGCGCGCCAGTCAACTCCGGCAGCTCCTGCGGATCCGTTCGCAGGTCTGGAAAACATGAACACGGCACCAGCTCCTGCTCCTTCCATGCAACAACAACAATCGCAGCAGCCACCACCCTTGTCCGGTACAAACCAGGGTTTCAGTGCCGCCAAACCGACAATTGCTGCTATCCCGTCTCCGACTCACAGCACTACGTCCAACCACAGTTTGGCTCAGAGCGTGAACACAGCGATGCCAATGCCGACCATGGCTGCAATGCCGTCTCCGACAATTGCTCCGCAACGGTCGCGCTCGAAATCTCCAACTCCATTGACCATGAGCAATTTGTCGCAGTCCTCGTTGCCGGCCACGGGCGCGACGCCGGTTTCGCGGTCGTCGTCCAAGTCGCCAGCTACTATTAGCGGTGCTCCGATCATGCCCCAGACCACTTCGTCCCAACAGCAACAGAGCATTCAGGGACCGCGGTCCCGATCCAAGTCACCCACACCCATGCACACCAATCCAGCGACCTCTGCCAAACCGGTGACACTCACCAAGGATGAGGTGAAGGCGAGGAAGGCGCGAGAAGAGGAGCAGACAAAACTCAGGGCACAAATGCTCAAGGAAAAAGAAGAGCTGAGGAAGGAGAAGCAGCAAGTGTCTACGACCGGAATTGGCTCGAGCGGGGTGGCGATCCTCCAAACCGGCGGTTCGGGCGAAATCGAAGTTGGTCTGGGGGCCGGTGGTGGAATGACCGGTGGCAACGACCCCACTTTCAATCCGTATGATTATCTCGCCGGTACCACTGGTGGATTGCCGACTCGCACGTTCTCTCCTATTTTTCGAGTACCTCCGTTTTGGGCTCTGATGAACCTAGAGACGTATGTTCGACGATTTCCGCTAACAAAGGAGCAGCTGGCGGATCGCCATGCCGCTTACCAGCAGCTCGCCAAGGCTCTGAGTTTTGTTTGTCACGTCGTCGCCCAAACGGAAGAAGCCACCAAGAAAGGAATCGGGCGCTTTTCTGTTCTTCGTGGAAGGAGCGGTGGCGTTACCGACAAACAGAGTCCTCTAGCCTTTTTGAAATGGAATCATATGGCCTGCGAGGCGTGTGTGAAACTCATTTCTCTTTTGCCCCACTCGGTTGGTGCGTCGGGAGAGGCATTGGACGGCCTTTTCCTAAATTTTTTGAACGTATTTGTTTCGTTGATGGAGAATCTCCAAGACAACCAGCAACTTGTTCTTCCAGGTGGATGGCAGCAACCGGACTACCATCACCTCTGTTTGTACATTGTTCGAAACTGCGGGGGTGGGAAGTACAGTTTCACTGTCTGTAACACAGGGAAAGATGGTTTGCAGTACCATCCATCCACCTTTGACCCCGAAACTGGTGGGCAACTGAAACAACTTGCACTCACCGTGTGGAACATTCCCGCGAGAAGGTTGATCGACTCAACCTTCTGGACAATTCTCTTCCGGATGCAAGTCTATCCCCACAAGAATAACACGGCAGAATTTTTGTACACGAAACTCCTACCTAGTTTGAACTCACAGCCTCTTCGATCCAATACAGATCAAGGCCCAACGGAGTACCTGGAGATCCCCGATCCCATTTCTGCGTCTTCCTTCCATCCACTTGCCAAGTTAGCCATGACTACAACTCCGCAAATCGGAATGCGGTCGTCAAAGTATTCTTCTCTGCTGTTAATGAATGCTGCGGTCGATTTGGCATATGCAGAAATCGAAATGGCACCCCCATCTTCAATGGACCCGGAAGATACTCGTATTTTGAAATTGACGGGAAGAAATCTTGCGAATTTTGCTATGACCATGGATGCTAACCGTGTGGGTGATGGTAGTCTCGGCCATTCGTTGTCTAGCACATGGGATCTTCTCGATAAGCTTCAGAAGAAGATTGGTGTAACGGCCTCGAAAGCCATGGACCAATATAGTCACGGGCTATCGAAGTCGGCGCTTAGCGATGACTTTGCGAAGGGCAGCATCAAAACTCTTCGGACCGATGCTGGTTCGGCCGCCTACCCGCTCTTTGGAAGACTTCGTCGTGACGATTACGAAAATGTTGTGAAAAAATTAATGGGCGAACAAAGGCCAGATCCTATTTTGATTCCGGCTGTATTGACCGATGAAAAATTGCCTCACAAAGCTACTGACTTTATGACGGCCTCTTCGTCGTTACAACGAGTCGCAGATGCGTGCAGTCTATTGCTTCAGCAACGTCATTTGATCAAGAACGCCCCGGCCTTTGCTGCCTCAGCCGCGCAATATGCACTGACGGTAATGCTTCCAATGCCCAACTCGGATCCGAGGTATTGCTTTTGGAGGAAGAATGACATGCGAAGAGAGACGCAACTGAACCTTTTGTTCCTCATTCGTCGTGTCTGTCGCATTTATTCCGCATCTACGGCTTGTGTTCAACAGTCGCGAGGTCTTGTCGCAATACGGTCGATCACCTTTGCTTCCGCGGCTTGTATTGCCGATGCGATTTGTCGTGTGAAGGCAGTAGACGATCCTTCCGCATTCGCACTCCATTATTCCGGGTTGTGTGAGGGTCCGACTCGTGCATTCGCGATCGAAGCAGGCTCCTTCGATACACTTGGTTCGAACCTTCCAATTTATGATCCCAACCTGTGTTCTCTCCGTTTCAGGTGTCTTGACTATTTGCGAGAAATGACATTCAACGACCACGGAGTAAAACGAAACACTATTTTCAACTTTGATAACAGCATGGTTCCTACGGAAGGTGACATCGTTCTTGCAACGCAGCTCTCCATTCAGCTGGCACTCGTACGTCCATATCCTCCCACAGACGAAGCATTGCTTAATCACACGGCCAAGTTGATTTCCGGCACAAACGGATCGATCCTAGAAGTTCTACCCGAATTCGGATACTTCCGTGACATTGTTTTTCACTTTAAACATGCTGTTTCGGGAAAGTCACAAACGGCAGATGATATTCCCAAGAACAAGACTTGGCTACCATCCGACGCGACTTTACATTGGAAAGTAAAACCAAACAGCAAGGACAAAGAAGATCCAAAACTTTACTATGATGTGAGAGCCTTCGAAGACCATCGACAGGAGTATGTTGACAAGGTAGCGCTCGATACATCTGCTGCGGCGCAATTCAGGGGATTTTTGGCTCTATTTGGCAGCAAGCAAAAAGCGGTTCGATCGCGATTGTCGGCAGCAGATCCAACTACTGTGGTGAACTCATGTGGTGATAAATATTTATCCAAAAAGTACGTTGCGTCAAGGCTGACCTTCTGAAAGGAAAGCTTTCTTATGTCGATGAACTCACATTTGCTTCTAACTCTCCACTTTTTTGCAGGGGAAAACAAGTATCAGTTCGGACAGAAGATGATATTTTGCATCTCAACAACCAGGAATTGCCTACATTTGGACATGTTCTTTCGCCATCTGATGCTGAGAAGTTCGTTCAATTCTTAACCGTACCATACATCCGGATCCCACTCATCTTGGACTTCTTTGCTAATGGCGATCCCGGAAGACTCTCTGCGTTGCGGACTAAGTCTTTGCAAATGATTGTCGATGCAGCGATCTTTGAACCGGGTAGGTGGAAACCTGCAGATTACACCGATGTTATCAACGAAATCCCTATCAAGGATTTCGACAGGCTCGAGTCATTACTTGCCACGGCCCACGGCACTCTGTTCAACGAAATTGCAAAATCTCCAGACGTTGTAACATCCTGTGTTGTCAAAATTTTAGAGCGTGCTCTAGACATGGACGTCGGAAAATACACCAAAAAGTCATCATCGGGTCCTCTGATCCTTTATGCAATTCGTCTAGCTGTGAGGATTGAAGGTTATCTTAAGTATGCATCCAAAAAGTGTATACCTGGACAGCCTAGACCTCGTGGATTGGAATCTCTTGATAAGTTGAAGATCGAGTCTGCGTTAAAGAAAATTCGAGCAATGCTCGATAATCAGGCCATACCCATTCTTGAATATTGGATCGATCCGTCGAGAAACAAGGCAAAGGATATCGAGTCCGCCTGTCTCGTCCATGCGCACCTATTGTATCTGTTCAAGAACTACGACTACGAAGATCTGGATTATCGAGCCGTTTCAATCATCCTATCCTCGCAGGTATTCCTAACGATCAACCTCCGCTTCAGCAGCAAGGTTTACGATGACCTTATGGACAAAAATAATCCAACACAGCCGCCGCCGTCAATTCAAATCGCTCAATCCGAGGTGTTTGATACCATTCAGACGCATCGATACAATATTTTGAGGTTCATTCGGGAGAACAACGAGAAGGGAAATGACGCTATGGAATCTGTCGTTCGACTTGCAACTGCGACTGGTGCTAGAGACGCTAAAGAATCGAAACTCAAGCAACGGCATTGGCAAAGTATCGGCCACCAAACTTGCTACGGAAGGTTCGTACCAGATACGGAGGATATTAAGCTCCGGGACGGATCGTATCGAATTCCGAAGCCTGGCCAAAGTTACGAGGAATGGATGTTGTATGTCACTACCAAAGCTGTAGGGATTGAAGTGAACGTACAGCTTAGCGACTTTACGCTGCAAAATCACAAAATGACTCTGCTCGATCCAAACATCCTAGAGGATCGTGATTTTGAACCAACTAGAATGATGGCTTTAGGAGGCGCCAAAGATATCGCCTGTGCCGAAGTAGTGCATACGACACATCGCTACTGGTGGCGTCTTGTGGGCCGCCGATACGATGTACAATCGTGGGGGCCTGATCAGAGAAATTATTATGATCAAAAACAATTCCAACATCCCAAGTACACAAGAAAGTTTCCAAATGGACTTAAAAGTGGAGAGAGCTGGATTACAGATGTTTTGAAGGACAAGCTCCCTTTGATATTGCCAAACGTGAAATTATACATGTCGAACAAAGATTTTTCAGTCGAACCTTACGTGGTGCTTTCTGGATGGATAGAGAACAAAAAGAGTGCTGATTCTGTCTCAACACATACTCTGAAGGAGGTTGTCGTATGGCAATATCCCCCCGCAATCACCGTCTTCAACGTTGTTGAATACGGCCGAAGGCATCTACGAGTTGTCGAGTACGCCTCTAATCTATCAACCTCATTGCACGAAGTCCAAAACGGCGAATCATATCCTGATCGTGTAGGTGGTATTCTTGCAATGTCAGCTGGTGTTCCGATGACCACCGTCGATCCGTCGCCTTCGCTAATTGTTACTAGAGCGCTTAGTTCCAAGCTTGGAACTCAGACCTACTTGCCAGAGAGGTTCCTAGCTGGTTTGATCCCTACGTCTCTGGTGGACAAGTATTTATTCTGGCAAAGCGAAAATGATGATATCATTGGATACGAGAAAGTGAAACCACCCAGTGAAGACGAAGAGGAGAGTCCCCTCCAAAATGACGGTGACATCTCATCGACACGACTCAAGATCACTCTATCCAAAGACCCAGGACTCGATACTACGGGATTCTGCAACACCGAAGCTGAGGCTCTGGTGCAAAGAATTCCTGTGTTGAATTCAGACCCATTGACCGACTTGAGCGATCCGAACCGTCCAATCCTCACACTTTTGAATGTCGTTTCGGCTCCTCCTAGCTCGTTGCTGAAAAGAGTAGGAATGATGCTATCGAGATTGGATAACCTCGCACATGTGCTTGTTTGGAGTACATCGAAGGTGCAGACGGCGCATGCACACGCCTCCATTGACCTGATTGAGCTGCCTCGTGTGAACTTGTCATTTAAACCAAGAGAGTTTATTACTTCCGATGGAGAAAAAGAATTCAGAATTTATAGCAATGACTACGATGGCTTATTCATTGCCACCTCAAGCGAGGCGCGAGAGATGGCAGAGAAGTTGCTTGGCGACGTTTCTCATTTCGTCGTTTTGCAAAACGCTGAGAACGACTTGTTTATTTTGATGCCTGGATGTGCATTACCACGTAGGTTGCACACAGATGGATCTCGCTTATCTGTTCAAATCCTGTTGGATCGCAGAAATCAAGAATGGATAGATAACATTGGTGAAGTACGTTGCTATCTTTACCCTATTCATAATTCAAGGTCATTCCTGGTGACACCTTCACTGGCATCTTCATTGTATTTGATGCTGATGCACTTTATCACAGGGTCTTATCCGGAGGTCTTTAAGATGATGGAATCGTGCGTAAGCGAGGATTTGACTCAAGAAGAGGTTAGTATGCAATCTGAGGACCGCACATCTTCGACAACTGGCTATGCGATCGCTTGACTTATTTGTACTCACATCTCGTTTGTCCCACGACAACGGTTCAATAGCAACAAATCTTTAACCAGCTTGAATTTTTGGGTAACGATTTTCACCCTGACGCACATGCGTGTAGGTTGAAACTATCAGTGGTCACTGTTGGTTTGGGAGAAGAATCAACAATGAAATGTCCTTGGAGTGTTGCAGAAGAAATGGAGGAGTACGCAAAGAAACACGTATTTGTTTCTTCAGCATGTAGACTAACAACGGAAGAAGAAATGCTTCTGTTACAACTGTGCAAACCAGACGCCCGAGGTAGACTGTCCCTCACGCTTTTGAATCGCAAAGCGTTTGTCACAGCTGTAAGTAGCTTGGCAACTCTACCTGACAACAAGAGCCTCACGGTTAAGTTGGGAACAGAGAGACCACCCATGATCGAAAACTTTGATCGTGGTGATGACTTGACGATTATCAACAACCCAAAGAAAACAATGATTTCTGCAAAACTGTTCGGTGCAGCCTACAACAGACCAGAAGAGGTGAGTGAAGATATCTTTCTTGCGGAGATTTCCCGTAACGAATGTTATCCACTTCATACCTGACTTTTTTATTTCTGCACTTTACAGGAGCAAGTTGCTTATGGAGGACTGAGAGCACTAGGTTTCATCAACAATGCGCTGGCCTCCGGTGTTGAATTGTCTTCGTCAAGATTTGGATTCCCTCTCATGTATGATCTTCTGACAAACACCGTAGCGTTCAAACTCAATCCAAGTGATAGACCTCACAACTGGGGACGTATTTTGTTTCGACTGTTGCCACCGTCGGATTTCAAGAATGGATCAGCTGAGATGTCTGTTCTCCGAATTCTTGCGGAAAACCCGAACATCGCATGTCATCCAAACATTCCGAAATTTCACATTGACAGTGGGATGAATAAAATTAAGGGAATGTTCCAGGGAAAGGATGCTGTCAGTCGTCTCCTCGAGCAATTGCATTCCTTCTTTAAGCAAGAGAGTGTACAAAAGATGATGGTAAATCCACCAGTTCTCAAAGAATCAATACCAAGAACGGCGATGATTCTAACTCGCCCAGAGTCATATGCGCAACATAGGCTTTGGGTAGTTCCAAGGATTACAGACTACTCTCGGTCTAACTTCCAATTGGATATTCAGAATTGTGCTGCAGTAAGCATTCCTTTGAAGCAGCTTCAGGCCTTTGCTTCACGGCCTCTGGCACCAATGAAACTCGAGAAGTATGTAAACTTCTTAACACGTCATGAACTAGGAATGGCTGCCGTTTCTGGAGCAATCCCATTCGACGTTTCTGCTGAACGTGCTTCGGACACGCACTGTTCGCAAGCTACTATGTCGCGGGTGGCTCAAGATGTTTTGAAGCATGCGCAAAAGGCAAATTCAGAGAAAAAACCTATTCTTATTGGATTCACCCCGAGGGAAGTTGATTGTTTCCACTCGAACCCGGCAGCGCTGAGCACAGCAATGGGACAATTGAACAACCTCATTAAGGGATTAAATCAGGCAATGGCCTTCGATAGGAAGTCGTTGTGGAATCTAATGAACCGTGCTTTAGCGATTGCAACAAGTGACGAGAGAAGCGACACGCCCAATGCGAGCGGACCTAATGGGGAGATAAACTTCCTCAAATTCAGACTTGGACAAGTTAGCGAAAGGGAGCCTGCAGCCTGGTTTGAACTGCTCGTCGCTTCCATTCTTTCTACTACAGCCGATCATGACATCCGTTCGTTAAACCCATATATGTCTGGTGTTGCCTACAAAACAGTAACAAGTCTTACGATCGTTGCAATGCTAACTTCGATTCGAATCAGTCAAACTCATAGAGCCCTTACAAGGTAAGTTATCGAAGCCTGAACATTGTATCAATGTGAAATATATGTGCACTCACAATATCTATTTGTTTTCCTATGCTGAATCACAGTCTATCGAAACTCATGAATCTCGTCCGGGGTGTAAATCAGTCGAAAAATGATCCGGGGCTTCGAGCTCGAATCTGCCAAGAGATCAAACTTCAGTCGCAGAAAGTTGCAACGGATATTGCAAACGAAAGGCATTATATGAGGGTAAATGCGAACAACCCTAATTTCATTGAATTCGATCCGAGGTTCCTTGTGTTTGAATTCACGTACTCCATTTTATTGCGGAAAAGCCAAGTTATTCTTGTCAATAAATTCCTTCACTCTCTTCGAAGCAACAACCAATCCATGTGCCATCAGATGATTATGGGTGCAGGGAAAACTACTGTTGTCACACCATTGCTTGCTTTGATGCTCGCTGATGGCCAGCAACTGGTGACACAAGTGGTTCCTCACGCTCTGCTCGAATTTTCAAGGAGTGTCATGAGAGAGAAGTTTGCTGCAGTCGTTCGAAAGCCAATTTTTACTTTCAGTTTCAATCGAGGAACACCGATTACAAAGGATCTATATTTGAAACTCTGCAAAGCGCGAGACAGTCGTGCTGTGATCTGTGCAACTCCTACAAGTATCAAATCGTTCATGCTCAAGTTTGTTGAGATGATGAAGGTTCTCGAAGAAGCAAAATTCGGACGGGGTGGAACACGACAGCCCGGTAACAATGGTGTTTTCGGTAACTTCTCCCTGTCAGCAATTGCTCGGCGGTTCCGAGATCAATCAGAGATTGTCGAAACTCAAGTGAATCCGGAAGACGTGTTTTATTGTACGGAGATTCTGAAGTTGTTCCGATCAGGAGTTCTGCTCCTTGACGAAGTTGATCTTATATTGCATCCTCTGAAGAGTGAATTGAATTGGCCAATCGGATTGAAGGATCCGATAGACTATTCGAGGTCGAAGATTGGCATTGGTCTCCGTTGGGATATTCAATGGCATATCCTCGATGCTGTATTTTACCATACAGAGCGAAAAATGTCTGTAGCATTCAAAGATAGTAGGGAAGCACTTTCTATCCTCGAAAGCATGTCGCAGGCAATTGAAGAGGGTATTGCGAATAAGGATATGCAAAGAACGCCGCACCTGGTCTTGCTCAATCGCGTTTTTTATCACAGGAGGTTAAAACCTCTTCTAGCCAGGTGGCAATTGGTCTACCTAAGAAACAAGAGACTTCCATCAGTCGAGGACAAACACTTACTTTCGTACATGATGAATGGCCCATTGAAGGATCGTCAAGCAGCCTCAGCTGTTCAAGTTGCTTTAGACGACGAGTACATGAAAATGCTTAATCTGAGTCACGATCTTCTTCGAAATTTCATTCCGCATGTCTTGAGTAAGATAAACAGAGTTTCGTTCGGTCTGCTGACGAAACAAGACCTAAGAAATAGCACAGAGACGAACGTCTCTCTTGCACGTCGACTTGCAGCAGTACCATTTATTGGAAAAGATATTCCAAGTCGAGCTAGTCAATTTTCTCATCCCGATATTGTGATAGGGTTAACGATTCTCGCTTACAGATATGAGAAAATGAGGATGACAGATTTTGAAAATGTCTTGCTTGAGTTGAGAGAAAAACTCGACGCAGAATTTGGACCATATCACAAACGTCCAGCTGCTCTTCGCTACAAGGAATGGGTAGAAGCTGCAGGAGGGAAGGTTCGCGGACCAAGAGAGGGAGAGGATTCTGTCGCTTTAGGAATAGATGCGTACTCTCTTGGTCCTGTTGGAAGGGCAGACCGAGGATCCGATGATATTTGGCCACTTCACCTACTTGATTTGAAGGACGAAAATCACATGAACATCACATTCAATCTTCTCAGGGAACAACCGAAAGTGATTGAATATTATCTTGATCAGTTTGTTTTCCCTCTGACAATGGAACATCACCACGAAAAAATAAGTGCTTCGGGCCAGGATCTTGGTGGTGAGATGTTGTTTAGTAGACGTTTGGGTTTCAGTGGAACTCCGAGCGATCTGTTGCCAGAAGAACTTGGCCAATGTCAGTATGATGAAGGTGTTGACGGCCAAATCCTTGATACGTTGACTAGTGAGACCATTGTGTCGAGCAGAATGATGCCAGCGGACTGGAATGCAAAGAAATTGTTGAGTGATATCGCAACAGCCAACCCTCCATTCCATGCGCTTCTAGACTGTGGTGCCCTCGTTACTGGTATGAGCAACTTTGATGTCGCAAAATATCTCCTTGCTAATGGGCTATCTCACGAATTTGACGGCGTCGTATTTTTGGATCACAAAGATCGGAAAATGATTTTGATGAGGCACGGAATGAATGTTGTGAGACTCAACCAATCTGGAATACCACCACATAAACGGTTCTCTTTTTATGACCAAATCCACACCACTGGAATGGACATTCACCAATGTATTGATGCCAGGGCTGTGTTGACGCTAGGAAAAGATATGACTTTTAGAGACTATGCACAGGGAGCATATCGCATGAGGGGAATTGGAAAGGGACAGACTATTGAACTTTTCATTATCCCTGAAGTTATGCGTTTAATTAACGATCAAGTTATGAAGTTGAGCAGGAAGCAACAAAATGTCGTGCAAGCGCAGCCCCCAGCAAGTGGATACGCTTCGGATCTCCTGAGCTTATCTAATCCTCTGTCTGCAGCACCTTCCATTACAGCTGCAGGAAGTGGACGCCAATTGCTGGTGAACGTTTCTGCTTGGCTAACTGTGAATGGAATGAAAAGTGAGAACATGCAATTTAAGATGCTTTGTCAGCAAAGCATTGACAATGTTTCGAGAAAGCGTGCTTTCAAGACGTTAACAGCCAATTATAGAGAGCTCACCCAACTAGCCTTTTCGGCGCGAATGAAGGAGTTCGCTAATCGTAGCGCGAAATCATCTTCAGCAGCATCTCAAAAGGATGCTGCAACATCTGGGTTTGAGGAATGGTTGAAGGGATCAACTAATCTTTTCGCAGATGACATCGACGCTATTAAATCCCTTGTGTTGCCCAATGCAGTTGGGTCGGCCGCGAGGATGAAGTTAGTTGGTGTTGCGACACTACAAAAGTCAATTGATATTCTCTCTGAACGTTTGGATTTCACTGTACAGAACAGTATCCCAGTGCCTGTCCCTCTATCGGACCAGTTGCGCAACAGCGTGATCCAACGAAAGGATTTTATCGCCAATGATTATGACAAGGCAGTAGTGGACAAAATATTGATGGTCTTAGTTAATTCTGAGGGACTCGCAAAGAAACGAGTTCCCGCAGGCCCTGTTATCGAAGAATTAGGCGAGGGAGACCAAGATGCAAATCTGGGTAAAGAACAAGTATCAGAAGAGGAGGTTCTCAAGGAACAGGTAAGTATTGGCAACTTTTCATGATTGCTGTTGCGTTCTGTTTCGGACTGTTTTCTTAACTCCCGTCACTTGTTGCGAATGTATCGAATCTTAGGAGGAAGAGGAGGAAGAAGAAGAGGAGGAAGAAGAGGAGGAGGAGGAAGAAGAAGTCGTAGAAGAATACCCAAAAAAGAAGAAATATTCCCGGGATGGCGAGAACCCGGACCCTTGGCAGGTAGAATCACTTTCCGTTCCTTTCTCTGACGACCACGGCAAGTGGAAGCTGAACCAAGGCGGAAGTGATATCAAATCCTGGCAGAATTATTTTTATCCAGCAAGTCAATTTGCTGTGAAAAATTACCTATTTTCGAAGGGTGTCAATATGCAATTTCCTAATTACCTTTACCTTTCCAAGAACTATTACAATCCTGCATGGAGTACCAAAACACATCGACGTTTGAAAAATGTAATTGTAACAATGGACTTTATTCCGTCGAGAGGAGTTGTCCAAGAGGTTGCTGCCGCTGGAAAGGCTTTATCGAAGACGCAAGAAAAGATGCTGAAGAGAGCTTTCTCAAGTGCGGATAACGACAAATCCGGAACGATTTCTTTTGCCGAATTGAAAGAGGTCTTGAAAGCGGTAGATGTCGACGTGGACGGAGATGAAGGTGACAAATTTTTCCAACAGATGCCTGAATTTGCGAGTCGCCAAGTGAGTTTCGAGGATTTGAAGAGATTGCTCGAGCAACGTCTTTACAATCGCATCCAGTCTGGCAGGTTCTATGTCGCATTATCATTGTTCGAGGCCGAATGTATGCGTGCTGTCATGCATCAGCAAAATTCACTCCCATTGGTTCCTGGGAAAGACTGTGCTGTAGCACTGAGAACAGACCGAACTCTACTAGATTCGACGTATGGTTACCAAGAAGCCAGGAGCTTCCAAGATTCAACTGCAAAAGCATGCTATCGTTTCATTGATAGTTCTCTCAATTACCAACCCCGAGAAGTTAGTTTACTTCTTCGAGCAATTCAAGAGAATGATCTTGAGATGCGTTACAATTACTTTGTTGAAGTCAGAAGTAATCGTCGCCGAAAGCAGAAGGATCCCTCCACTTCTGCTTTGTCGAAGGTATTTATTACCGCCGATGAGCATCATATGCTGAACTACAAGATTGCGGCAGGAAGGATCACAGCTATGCTCAAAGCGAGAGGTATGTACCCTCGCGACTGCTTTAACGCCATCGATAGAGATCGAGATGGTCTTTTGAACTATGATGATGTGAAACGTGGGCTTGCATGGCTCGGGCTACCGCTCGACCAAGTTCTTCTGCTTGGATTCATGAAGGAGCTCGACAAAGATAAAGATGGGTACATCAATCTTGACGAATTCAAAGCAGCTGTTGGCTTCGAAGATGACGGTACAATGGCTGCCAACGCTGCAGCGTTTAACAACGGTATGCCCTTACCGCCGATGCCATCAGACGATAACAAGAAAAAGGTTGTTAATATCCCTCCGCCAGTTCTTGCTGCTGTAAAGGTGAAAGTGAGGAAGGTCACAAAGTTCAATATGGTTTGGAACAGTCAAGGTAGTATGTCTCGGCAGAAAATCAGTATCTGGGAACCTGTCATTCAAAACGGTGCATTCCGTCAGAACAAAGAATCGTTTTCACTAGGTCACTTTGCAGGATCTGGATATGACAATCCCAACCGCGATGGCAAAGACAGATTGTGCATCGAAGTCACTGACACAACTGGAAGTTGGGTGGGAGGTAGTAGTTGGTTGCCTCATGTGATGGATAAATTTATGCCTTACCCAGCGCGCTTCCGTCTTGCATGGAGTGTAACACACGGTAGCAATCCATTCTACGCATGGGAAGCTGTCCCCCCAGGTGACGAATTTGTGGCGCTAGGTTTCATTGGAAGTAAAGACGAGAAGCAACCAGACGTCAAATGCATGCGTTGCGTTCCACGAGACTGGTGCAAACCGAGTGGCTATCTTGCGAAGATTTGGGACGATAGTGGGTCTGGTGGAAGACAAGGCAGCATTTGGGTTTTCAACACTTTGAATCTTATTGGATTTGTCAGCGGAAGCGATCCACCAGCGAAGAAAGGACACGATTTGAAGAGTTCACGATTTTTCCTCAAAGAATACAGTGATACAAACGCGAAAAATGTTGCTCCTGCCGGAGGATATGTCAATCCCAAGGGTTAGTCACGAAAACCTATAATATATGAGTACACGTAAATAAATAATAATAGTTCATTATTTTAATACATTATTCTAATATAATATTCCACGAAAAATTTATGATGTGAATAACGACGAACAGTTAGATTTTTATACTTTAGGCACTGCTCAGATACGCAGCTGTACGAATGTCTCGAAGGCATGTCAAACTCGTCTCCAAAGGCATCCCGTCAACCGTGCTTTCCATTTTTCCGCTAACCCCATCTCGACACCCTGCTGCAACACACCGATCCAGCAGGGATATTTCCTCTTCTTCCGTGGGAAGACATCTGTCTATCCATTTCTGTATCGAGGCCTTCTGATCGTCCTCACTATTGATCTGTCCTACGTGGGCTAACGCAGCCGCAGCTGCCAGGGCGTATCCTCCCCAGTTCGATACACTGGCTGCGATAAGGTAGTCTGCAGCCACAACGCAGCCAATCTTGTCTCCATTTTGAATCTTTGGGTTGTTGATAATGTTATCGATTACTTTTCCCATGCCGAGTTCATTGCCTCCATCTCCGATCGATATCACCTTGCAATTTGTTTCTTCAACAAGACGATGCAAAGGTGCAATCAGTCTCCTTTCGTTCATATCGATTCCCCTCATGGTGTAGCATTTCCCGTCCTTTCCGGGTCCGGCTCTCTCGCAAGATATCAACAGATCGCATAGTTTGACGTATTTGGCGAAGCGTTCTTCGTCGTCTTTCGAAAATTCGGAAGGAAAGGTCTCCAGAGTGATCCGTCCACAATTTTCGGGAAGCGCAATCCCATCCAACGCAGCGCCAAAGACAGCTACCGGTTCGAGCGAGGCGGTGAGACCGAGACCAGCAAAATGAGAAAAAGGTTGGATGCCGCGCGATCAAATCATTGCTCGCCCACAGAAACGCACGCACAATCCCCACTCACCCGCATTGCAGTCGTCCGTGACGACCGTCACGTCGTGGCCGAGCGCTGCCGCGGCTCGGGCAATCGCATAGGTTCCGGGGGGTCCGTCGGTCTCGGTAGGCGGGCTCTCGTTGACACAGCACGGGAATCCCGACAAAACGATCACGTGGCTCGGAGATTCCAGCGTGCCCAGGGTTTTGGCGGCCAGTTCGAGATCCCCGGGAACGATCAGGCTTTTCATTCCGCGATCACCTGCGTCGGTGCCGATGATGGATTGGATCTCATCGTAGATCCTGCTGGTGATGGCGGAGCAAGGGGTCATGGCAACAAAGAGCAACTGAGATAGGAAGAGTCCGATCCGACAAAGATGCATGTTTTGATTGATTGAAAGCTTTGGTGTTGGCCGGGGCAAAATGGAGAGCGGCGAGAGACCCAACCAACAAAGCGACAAAAGATGGAATCGTTCTTCTCGTTATGACAGCATCCGATTTTGGATTTTTGTGACTCTTGTTAGTCCCGTTAGTCGTTCGACGATATCTTGGCCGATTGAAGACGATTGGTGTTTTGATACACGTCACCATGATTGGCGAATGACCTACCTTACTTATTGACACTGAAAAGCTGCGGAAAACCATTTTTTGCGCACCAATGGACCGGTAGAAACAAAATAATCATCGTGGTGACACTTTACTCACGTTTGGCGATTGGGAGAACAAAGGGTGCGCACATTCTTTCCATCACTCATCGCAGATCAAGTCGCTTTGGGACAGGGATTACAGATTACACACACACACACACACACACACACACATCATTATTATTTATCAGTATCAGTATCAGTACTCTACAAAATAAAGTGTATGACCATGCTTTCCAAGAAAAACCGGTTCTGTCTGCTTTGCTCGGTAGCGCTGCTCTCCGCGGGAACGACCGATGCATTTCAGACGTTTTCTCGGGCAACACGCCCACCGTCGCTGTCGGCGAAGGGAAAGGAAATTTGCTCGACGAGATTGCACCTCGCGGCCCGCGTCGAGTCGAGCGAAAAGGCCGAAGAAACGAGTTTCCTCATGAAGCCATTCGCAACGGCATCGGGCGAAATCGTGTACGTTGTACCTTCTTGTCAAACAGCGCTCCATCGACGCGCGTTATCTGTGCAGTTTTCTGTTCTTGTTCGTTTTCGTTCCTCGACATTTTTCTCCGGAATATCTTCAGCTCACCGATTGCTCTCGATGACTTTGCTCCGGAACCAACGAACATCTACGTTGGTCGTCTCAGAAATCCTTACCGGGTTCTGAAAGTACCGAGAAGTGCCGAAAGAAAACAGATCCGTGAAGCATACAGAAAACTCTCGAAGCGCTACCATCCCGACATCGTGCGACACAAGGAAATACTACCCGGAAACTGGTGAGTGGTTTCCAGTGTTTGGTCACGAAAGATGCGGGTTGGCAATTTGTGTCTCGCATCACGCCGGTTGCTCTGTGCCATCGGACTCACCTCTTTCTCTCTCGTTTTCCGCACGTGTTTTTGCGTTTGTCGATCGCACAACGCTACGGAACGCTGCCGCAGCAACAACCACCAGGACGTGGAAGACGAGTGGGAACGCATCCAGATATCCTACAACATCTTGTCGGAAAAGAAGAGCCGGATGCGGTACGATCGACACGAGGTGATCGCGGACCCCGCGGCCGCCGTGCAACGAGCGGCAATGGGAGCCGCGGCCGCCGGAGTGGCCGGCATCGGGAAGGGCATCTTTCACATCGGAGCGTCGGCCCTGGACATCATCATCGGTGGCGGCGGCGACGAGAACGAGCGCAAAAAGAAGCAGCAGTAATTGGGCAGAGAGAAAAAAAAAAAAAGGCGCGGGATGATCAATTGCGTTTTGCGCGCTATTCAATGGGACGGGACGGGACGGGACGGGACGACAGGACACGACACGACACAACACGAGACTGGATAGTGCAGATATTTCGGATGCATTACACAGTCTTGGTGCAACATGCTAAAATTTGTAGATAATAAATACCGAAGTAGAAAAAGCTACTGTAGTTTGAAAGATAAGATACATCATGAAGATATTATTTCTAAATAATAATGTGAACGGCTTCCACGATTGTTTGACTGAAATAATCGACTTTTCCTTGCATCGGCACAGCAAGAAAGGTGCTTGGTTCTAAAACTAGTACTAGTACTACTAGTAGTAGTACCACCTGTGGATCAACCTGTGGATCAACCATACATTAAACGCCCTGCTTTTCCAAAGACTGCTCGTTCAATGTGAACCTTAATTTTCCACCCACTATGTCTACCACAAACTATGCTGATTTGACATCCCAAGATAACATTATTGTCATTATCCATTGTATTTTTTTGCTACGATTTTGATTCAAAATAGTAAGGTTACGTGTAGTTTTAGTACTACTAGTATTATTCGTATTGTATCCTTAACTTTATTTTAACTCCTTAGGTCCCCTCAAAGCGTCAACAAAAACATTTGATCGAAGTCCATCCGCCAACCGTGAAAAGTTTTGTTTCTGCGTTTTCGTTCGATTGTTTCTTTCTTTGTCGAACAAAGCGATGAGAGTGATGTTTGGGATGATGTATGTTGCGAGTTGCGAGTTGCGAGTTGCGAGTTGCAAGTTAATACCGCAGTTGCTTCCATGAAGTGTTGCTTGCGTGATGGGTGATTCTTTTCGAACGGATAACCTTACCTGTTGTTTACTATTGTGCCGATAGTATTTGGCAGTGATTGCAACCAACATTCAACAAAAACATCAGACACTCGATTGATTCTCACTGCTGCAGTTAGTGGAATCATTACAACACAACAACTATACGAAAGAAAGAAAGAAAGAAAGAACGAAAATCGGCCTTTTGCGTCAAATGGGCGATTCGTTTTTTGGAAGGATGATGACAGGAATGCTTCTGCTCTTGTGGGGCAATTCGAGGACCGCATTCAATGCGGTTCATGCGTTCGTGGGTCCCACAAGACAACAATTATTGCCCTCGGGTTTCCGCTGCAATAATGCAAACAGACCCCCGATCGTGCGCTTGTTTTCGGCCGTCGACAGCAATTCGACGACGACGACGACGACGACAACGTCGACGACAACCACCGCCGACGATCGGTCCGCCCCCGGCAACGAAACCCTCGTCCGAGAACTCCGAGAAAAGAGAAAGCAAGCAAAGAGAGAGGCCGCCGCTCGGCGACGAACCAAATTCATCGGCCTCGCCAAGGCGGTGGATCGGGGCCAGTACAAAACGACGTACCGGCCCGGGGGCGAGAGCGGGGTTTCGTTCGAGGCCCGGTCGGGCCTCCCGAACGCCGATTCTTCCTCGGCGACGCTTTTCACGGTTCTGGGAATCGAGAGCTCCTGCGACGACACGGGCGCGGCCGTGGTCCGATCGGACGGGGTCATCCTGGGAGAATCGCTGGCATCGCAGGCCCACATCCACGAGGAATGGGGCGGGGTGGTCCCCGGGCTCGCCAAGTCGGCCCACGAAGAAAACATCGACCGGGTCATCGAAGAGGCCCTGCGCAGGGCCGGGACGACCCTGGAGGACATCGACGCGATCGGTGTCACCGTCGGACCCGGGCTGGAGCTCTGCCTCCGGGTCGGTAGCGAGAAAGCTTGCGAGATCGCTTCCCGGTACAACAAACCGTTCGTGGGCGTTCACCACCTGGAGGCGCACATTCTGATGGCTCGGATCGAGAACCGGGAGGAACTAAAATTTCCCTTCCTGGCTCTGTTGGTTTCGGGGGGTCACTGCCAACTGCTCAAGTGTCTGGGCATCGGTCGCTACGCCGTTATCGGAGGGACGCTCGACGACTCTCTCGGGGAGTGCTACGACAAAACGGCGCGCCTGCTGGGACTTCCCATCGGCGGGGGCGGCGGACCGGCGTTGGAAGCCCTGGCGAAAAAGGGCAACGCAACGGCGATTCCGCTCACGATTCCCCTGCAGAAACGACAGGATTGCGATTTCAGTTACGCCGGGCTCAAAACGAACATTCGGAGAGCCGCGGAGCAACTGGCGAGAGATCGGGGCGCGGAATCCGTGGAAGAACTCTCGGAGGAAGACAAGGCGGATCTGGCGGCCTCGTTTCAAAACGTTGCCATCAAGCACCTGGAGCAGCGCCTCGAACGAGCCATGAAACTGATGGAGAACGAAGAGATAAATACGCTGGCGGTTGTCGGGGGCGTGGCGGCAAACCAGGAGCTCCGGCGCCGTTTGCAAAACAAATGCGACGACAGAGACTGGACCATGGTGGTTCCTCCGCCGAGATTGTGCACCGATCAGGGAGCGATGGCGTCCTGGGCAGCCATCGAACGATTGAAGCTGGGAAGTTCCGACGATCCTTCGACCCAAGACATACACGCGAGGTATCCTTTCGCATTGTACGGCAGTAGTGCTTCAGAAGAGGAGGAATAAATAAAATAAATAAATAAATAAATCAATAGATTGGTCTTGAGTTTGAATATTGTTACGTTGCGAATCGTCGATTGTATTCTCGTGTCGTGTCGTGTGGTTGGAACTTCTCGTTGGCAGAGTCGACCTGCTTGTGGTTGTAGCCGCGTTCCGTGACAAACCGCGGTGTTTCCAAAAGGTCTCCTGCTATTCAGTCCTTCCTTCATTCATTCATTCCTTCACTCACTCATTCATCAGGCAATCAGCATCCGGAGAGCCGCCTCGACGACGCTCCCGCCCGTGGCTTCCAGCGAGACTTCCCGCAGGGCCCGTTCCGCGACGTCCTCGGTCACCTCCAGCTCCGAAACGATCAGGTCGACGTCCTCTTTCGACACCGTCACCGCCGCCAGGGCCGCCGCCTTGTGGTCGTCGTCCTTGTTGGCGCTGATCAAACCGATCGCTTCCCGCGCCTTGGCGGTGTCGATTTCCGCCTCCTTCACCACGTCCGTGACGCTGTCGAGCTGTTTCGCCTCTGCCGCGGCCGCCATGCTTTCTTGTTTGGTCTCGTCTCGTCTCGTCTAGTGTAGTCTCGTCTCGTCTCTTTATTCGATACGACGCTGTTCGATTGTATTAACGGTCTCTTCCTTGTGGTTGATGATTCATTTCTTCGTTCGGTGCAAGGTCCGAGATACAGCAGTTCGTGCGACAATGTTGCACGACTATCCTACGTGCACTACAGTAGGATATGTACGGGAAGTCTTGCAGACCGTAAGATCACCGTACAAAACAACAACCAAGACAACACTCGCGCTCTGTTTCGCACGGTTGAGATGCGAAGCGATTGTTTCCCAATAAATTTAGGTCTGTCCTCCTCCCCTTGCGGACGGAGCACATCGACATCATTCATTCATTCATTCATTCATTCACATCAGTCTTGCTCTATACCGATAGAGTCTGGATTTTGTATCCGCGGCGCATCGAGCATCATCGTTCGTGGACTGGAATTTCTTGGAACGACTCTGCAGGGTACAAGTATCCGCCAGTGCGTACCTTATCCATCCCATCCACCGCAGTTCCAAGGCAACAATACCAAATCAAATCAAATCAAATCAAACCCAATCCTACCAAAGCCAACCAGTTCAAATCCATCGAGTCCAGTCCAGTCCACTTCAGTCCGGTCCCTCGCATCCACAAAGAGAAACATGTCGGAAAACGCCGAAGAAAACGACGCGAATCAATCGAAATTCTACCGGGTGGTGTCCACCGAACCCGTCACCGACGCCGGCGAACTCTTCGACGCCCTGTCGAAATTCCTGATGAGGGACAAGAAGCGACAACTCTCGACGGAGTACCTCGACAAAAAAGATCAGATAGCCTCGCGGTTGACCTGGGTGAGTACGAGTATGAGTACGAGTATTCGAGTACTTCGCGTTCGCGTTCGTGCCGGCGGAGTATTCTGTTTTGTTGGCGCGGATTGTCCACGATGTCTGCGTTTCGTTTCGTTTCGTTATGATTTCATGCGTTGCGCTGATGCCGCATTCTCCCGATTTACTCTGCACGACTCCGAACCCAAAACTACATCGCAAACAACAACGCGATACAAATACACGACAACAGAACAATCTGAGAAAGGTGGCAAACTCGGTACTGGACGACGAGTCTCCCCAACGCGATCCTATTCCCGCATGGATAGAGCAAAAAGAAGCGGTAGTCCTGGACGATGACGATGAGAATCCCAGTGAGTATGTCACCGAGGGCACACCGGTGCGAACCAAACAAGAACCGGAGGAGCCGGTGAGCGTTGCCACGAAGATCGAACCAGAGAGCGATTCGCCACAAGAAGAGACGGAAGAAGCAAAAAGGTCGGCAAAGAAGGCAAAGAAAGACGCAAAGGAGGCGAGGAAGCGCGAACGAGCGGAGAAACGAGAGGCCAAAAAAGCAAAGAAAGAGGCTAAAAAGGCCAAAAAGGAAGGGAAAAAAAGAAAACGAGACGAGTAGATTCATGAGATGGAGACACCGTTCAATCCATAGAGTACGATAAATGGATCCTAAGTGTTTCAAAAAATTGTTCAATTTCTTTTGTTGTTGCGTCCCAATGTCGTCGTACTTGCACTCTTCAAAGTGTGTGACAGTGTTTTCGATTTTTGCACCGCACCGACCATCACGGTCTACTTCAATAATCTCAGAACAGGCGTGCGCTCCGGTGAATGTCGTGTTTCTGATTCGTGATCAAAGCAATCTCCATCCGTCATCAGCTTATTGTTGTCTCACATTCCGAGCAGTTCATTAACCGCTCTAGTCTCGTCCCAATCGTGCTTCTCCAATGCTTTCTTCGCGCTTGCTCTGTCAAAACCCATGTCCACGAGGCCTTTTATCATCGCGTCATAATCCGCTTCTTTTGCGTAGGATTCGGTCCAGAATTTTGCTGTTTTTTCGAATTTCTTTCTATCAGTCAGGTACATTTTTGCAACCTCGGCATCTTGTGGATCACCGGGTTCCGGGGATGACAGCAACGCTCGGAGCGACAACAAAGCCGTCTTTATAGTGAGAGCCTGAGCAACCACAAAACATTCGACGAAGCAATTTATTAGAAATCGTGGCGTATGTCCTCTCACATGCAAATCATTGCAGATCAGAATCGCACGGAACATCATATATCACTTACGGGACTCCATTGATCTTTCAGAATGTCCTTAACAAGCGTTTCAAAAAAGGACGGAGAGAAAGAATTAGCAATTTCAATACCGTGAGAACCGGAATAAACGACTCACTCCGGTTCAATTTTGTCGACGGATTTGCAACTTCGCATCAACTTACGAGACAGATTGCTCCCGTCTGCGACGAAATATTTGGATGCCATATCTTGGTAATAAATTGCATCTTCGTTTAGATAGGCATCGATTCGGCAAGCACGATGAGAGAAGATTTCGTGGTGAGTCGATGGTTTGTTCTCTCAAAAAGTTTTGCGGTCGACGATCTCTCGATCGAAACCAATTAGGGTCACGTCGGAATAGCCCTTCGTCACTTACCTTGGGAGGTTCGAACGGATATTGCTTCGGGATTTGAATGTCTATTTCGAAAATTCCGCCTTCGTAACAGGTCGACTCCGGTCCGTATATCTTTCCTTTCAGACTGCGCCTGTCGTCACTCACGGCTCGAGCGCTCACTCCCGATGTCTGATCTTCCTTGCCGACCTCTGCCAGCTCTTTCTTCAAACGTCCCGAAGCCATTTTCAAAAAGTATTTACAACAGACGCTTGCAGACGCGAACCTTGGTTTGGTTCTTGGAGGTAAGAATAATGTTCAATGTGGTCGTGTTGCTTCGTGGTGCACATCTTTTTTTTTTGTTTTTTTTTTTCAAAATTTCGATTTCCTCACTGCCGTGCTCGTACTGTCTTCACGTCGTTGGCAACGGCACCGGAAGACCCACGTAAGCTACAATACGGAAACGAAAACCGTAATCGGTATTTTCCGGAACCGAACTATCGACATCGCGAATTTCTCGGGGTTTTGATTTTGACGATTTTTTTTAAAAAAGTTGGATTTTGTACAAAATCTTCCTCCATTGGCTTGAGGGCGACTTTTGTATTCCATTTTTCCCCCAAAGTCTGCTTGCACGCGTTGGAGTCTTGAAATCACGGAAGCCGTTATTTGAACTGATCCGCGCGTGCCGAGAAATACGTTTGGTCACTTTTAATTTAGCGGGACCTACTAACTCCGAAAAGAGTATCGAGGGACTTCCGTAAATTGTTGATAGTAGACGAAAACCAGAAAGCATGTTTTCAGTGCCTAACTTCCCATTTTTCGTCGCTCATATTGCGAGCTTTCAAACTTTTCCAATCTGAAACGACTTTTGTGAATGATGGATTCGACGTTCGGGAAATACGGGGACGCGGTGACATCTGCATTAGGCACACCGGGTACTCCGGAAAAAGGGAAGAACAGAGCAGTCCAATCCAAAGATATCGATCGAAATCCCGGAGTTCAACTGAATTTTGAAACTCCACCACAGTGTGACACGCGAGATTCAACCGGTGTTGGGAATAGCGAGGTCTTGTCTCCTCCAATGCAAGCCGAAGAAAATGGTATGACAGAATCAGCGGAAGAACGTGCTCGACGCGAAGAGCAGGAATCTCTGGAGCTCGCACGGGCGTTGATGGCCGAAGAAGCCATGGCATCCTATGTCCAATCCCTCGATTATTTGCGAAACAACCAGGACCAGTTTTCCGAGGAAGATTTAGCAGCGCTGCAAGCTGCGATGGACGAAGAACAGCACCAGCACGAATTAGAAATCAACGCAGACGCCGAGGACGCTATCGATGGGGACGATAATGGTGATTCGTACGAATTTATGCTGCGGCTTGGAGAGCGCATCGGAGATGTCAAGTCCGAACGCTGGGCACAGGTCGCGCAAAAGAAAATAGATGCATTGCCAATCGTCGAGTTCAACAAAGAGATCTTCAGCAACAAGAAGGATACGAATGATTGTGACATGAAGTGTTTGGTGTGCCAAGAAGAATATTCCGAAGGCGAGCAACTTCGAAAGCTGCCATGCGGCCATTGCTTTCATAAGGATTGTGTAGACCAGTGGCTACTTTCCAAAGACTTTTGTCCTTACTGCCGAACCACATTGGAGAAAGAATAAAAGGATAATGTCAACAACCTTCAAAATGAAAATATAGACAAGAATTCGGATGATGTTTTACAATAAAAATCATCATTACCAACTAAAACGCTACAAACCCCCATTATTCCAAAATTTCCGTCTGAGAATCAATTTTGATTTGAAACATTCATTATCAATTGATTTGCCCACCATATCCACAAAAATGGCCACAGGAAAAGAACAAATTCATGATGTTATTTATAGCATTCCAGTATTCTTTTTCAACTGTTTTTTCCCAGATTTCCAACGATAGGATAACCCTTTTTCTCCTCGAAAGTTTTGATCCAGTCATCAAGAACCTTTTTCTGTTTTTCCTCAAGGTCATCTGTGTTAGTATTTTCCAAGTCTGCTGGATTAAAACTCATCTTTGCCAATGCCCGAGAAATGTCACGTCCTGCAAATTTATTGTAGCCGCCACGAGGCCCTATCGGTCACATCGTACAGAATTTGATTTAGATAGAAGAACTGTATGAGATTTTTTTCATGTGGCAATTGCAAAAATTTGGTTGGAAACATGGGTCGCAACGTACCATAAAATTCCACTCCACCAAAAGAAGCGTCAAACACCTTATCTCCAGCGCCGATATAGATTGGCGCCGCAGCGTAACCTTCTGGAATTTCTTCCGCGTCGCCCTTATGTTTTGACAAATCCTCCCCTGTTAATGTACGACTTTTTAACGGCTCCAAAAGTTCGTCGGGAACCAATCGGCCTTTTACTGGATAGTTTCTGTGATACGTAAATTTGTAAATCCAGTTGTCCAATTCGTCCTTTTCACCGTAACTCAAGTCCTTGCACCCAGCGAGGTTGTTGAGATGCTCGGCGTCAAAACTCATTTTTGCAAGCGCGACTCCACACTCCCTGCCTGCAAACGCAGCGTAAGGGCCCTCGGGACCATAAAAGTTTCTGCCATCCGAAACATCGAAGACCGTCCCATTCACAGAGAGATACACCGGCTTGTCCTCTCCGGTTCTTTCGTCGGGTTCTCCGTTGAAGTGCACCAGTTGTAACGATGTAAAATTTCGGGGAGGGGAAGGTTCCTCTTCTTCCTCCTCTTCTTTTGTGTCGTCCACAATTGGCTCGCTAGAACTATTCATGACTTTGTATCCAATAAATGCAAGCAGGAAAATCAAGACGTACTGAACGAAAAATGAATGATTGTGAGAAAGTTTCCTTACATTCGAGATGGCTTTTAAATCATCTTGTTACCATTCCATCATTGGTTATGTCCTCTTTGAGTTTTCACACTGTTACTTGAATATTTCTCGATTCGGTCAGCAGTCGAGATGCGTCCTCTCTCTTAGCAACCATCGTATCCAAAAATACTTACACCTGAACTCCCGTGAATACCAGTTAGGTTGTCAATCCACTGAGAAATTTCGCTTAATATTCCCTCTGTTGTCATCCTTCAACAGAATCGCTGTGACTCGACGTTGTTGAGCGTTGTGGGGAAAAGAGTAGCAATCTGTTGTCTTCGTAGTCAAATACGATGTCTTGCTTCAGTCAGAGAGCAACGAATACCAGATATCCCTTCACAATGATCTGTTTTCTGTTTGGATGATGGCCGCAAGAAGGAGCGCGCATCAATATTTCGGGAATTTCGCGTGTTTTTTTCTACATCTCATCGACACAACGGATTTCGTAGGAAAAGCCCGGAAAGCCCGAAAAGCCCACTGAAGCGCTGAAGACTGAAGAGCCGAAGAGAGTAGAGTAACATACGTTATACGCTTGTACGTAAAGTATCTGATAAAGGTATGATGGTAGCACGAAATTGTTGCAAGATATGTATGGTACACTTAAGGGATAGGACAAGTAGGGTAAGGTCTTACGCCAAAATCTTATGGTGAACGACTACAAGTACCAACACGATAAATCTTACCTGTAGGTCGTCCTGTGTCGTGAGTGAGTCGTGACCCCTGGTCGTGAATGGGTATCTATGAAAAATAGTGGATGCTGAAAACATCCGAAAGAGCTTCGTCTCGCACGCGGCTTGGGTTTCTAGTATCTGATGAAACCAATTAGCTAAACCCGAAGGTATGTACCGGTATCTAACGCAACACGCCATTACGCAATAGTTGTATCTTTCGGGCTCAATCATTCGTAGCTCACTAGCAAAATACTGGGATTCCATTTAGCCCCTTTGACATGCTTGGATACAGTGAGATAATAACGACATTGCCAAGAGAGATTGCGCACTCGATAATACTTGTACTTCGGTTTCTTTCGTCAGAACAAAAGCATTAAGTCGTCACAAACTTAACCAAATCTCTTTGAAATTTAGGGATCCAACGTTTTCATTATCATACCATTGCAATAGCTTTGTTGTAAATTGCCTAGTATTGCTTGCAATACCAAATTTTTCATGTACTAGCAACCTTCCTACGACGTTTACAAGAATCTTCTTCCAATTCAATGGATTGTTGATTACGATATGTTTTGCGAATGCATTGGCCACCGACGAGCTAATTGAATTCAATAATCTTGGTCTTCAAGGTGCTCTATTTTTTCACTTAATAGGTGAGTGATAAAAATGAAGTGCATATTAAATATGGTACCTCTCAGTAAATGCCGATCGATTTTCTATGCGAGAGTGCCCGACAATTGGGTTTCTTCTTTCGGATAGTTCTTCATTTCCACAGAACCCTCACCTTGCCGATCTGCAGCGATTTTCTTCTCAGCTTCAAGTATTTCATTGTCGCCAGTAATCTCGGCAAAATACAACGTCATGTCTTCCAGACTGCGACCTTTTGTCTCGGGCAACAAGAAGTATACAAAGACGAACACGACGAGACAGATAGCGGCGATCAATACAAAGAATGGAGCCCATCCAATGCCTTTGGCGGTCGACAAAAAAGTGGATGACATCATCGTTGCAACAATTCTATTGAAAAAAGTAGCAAGCGACATTGCTTTGGCTCGAATGGTGGTCGGGAAGATCTCCGATGGAATGAGCCAAGCCACTGGTCCCATTCCAATGCTAAAGAATGACAGATAGAAGCAAAGTCCAATGATCGCAAATGCAAAACCGTTGTTTCCAATAAACGACAAACTTATCAAAAGAGAAGCTCCAACCATGCCTTCGTAATGTGAAGGTAATCGCAGAAAGCCCGTGAGTGTACAAGTCAAACACAAAAGCTCGAGCAAGACAAGTGCAATAGAAGCACTTACCAAGAAGGGAGATGAAGAGCAATTTTCTGCGACCACTATTGTCCAAGAATTTCGATCCAACAAACACAAACAGTAGTTTCAAAACCCCGAGCATAGACAAAACACCCAGCCGCGCCTTGTCGGACTCCAAACCTGAATTTTCGAGCACGTCCAAAAGGTAGTATTGGATTGCGTCGATACCAACAGCCTGTTGTGCCACAGCTACTCCTGTACCCACGATAAGCATTCTCCTAATCGCTGGAGTTGGAAACAAGATCATCTTCCATCCGATTGCTTCCTCCGCGATTCTGTCGCGCTCCAATGCTTCTTGAATGTCCTGTGCGATGGGATCGATATCAAAGTCTGCAACAACAAAGCATGACATCACGTGAGGCATTTGGAGAGTTACAGTCGTGTCTTTGACGAAATCCTAACAAAAGTCCTCGCTTATTTCAGAAACGTACCTTCGGGATAAATTTTTCGCAAAACTTCCTTTGCTTCCGCAATCCGCCCTTTGCTCACCAACCAACGAGGAGACTCTGCCATCACAAACTGGCTCACAAAGATGAGTATCAGTGGGAGGATCGCACCCATAGCGAACATGAGACGCCACTTGAGGTTGTCGCCAACTTCGTAGAAAACCAAACCCGTAAGAAAGCCGAGAACAATGCCAACATTGATTGCGAGCTCGGACCACGTTACCAATTCGCCCCGAAACTTTGCCGGGGTCATCTCAGCGATGTACAACGGGTCGATCTGAATCCAGTCGATAGCAGCAGGAACGATGATCGACCTAGTGAGAATTTTTTGCTTGTAGCTTTTTCTTCGAGCGAATCAAAGTGTTTCCAGCACTTCATCGACTTTGTGATGCAAATAAAACTTACCGCCAGTCCAAATCCAACACCGATTCCAACGAATACACTTTAGTCAGGAATTGGATCAATCATCAAATAAGTGAGTGAGTGAGTGAGTGAGTGAGTGATTGGGGGCAATCAGTGTGTTTCGGTTTGGTGCCACGGAGCATTTTGATCCATTTTGTTCACAAATTTAGCTGCTGCCCGACAAGGGAGCATCACTACGTACCGTCCAATCATCAATCCGGCATATCCATTTGCGGATGCCATGATCACAACGCCGACAATAAACGTAACTGCCGCAGCCTGGAAGGAACGCCTTCTTCCGCAGGCGTCACAGATCCAGTGCGAAAAAACGGAACCCAAGATACTCCAAAAATTGAGGCTGCCCACAAACACTTCACGCTGCATGTCCGACAGTCCCATCTCGCCCTGGATGATACCGCCGGCATTGGTGCTGACACCAATATCATAGCCCAGATTGCACGAATTTAGAGCGGCGCAAAGGGCGAAAATGATCGTAGGCTTTGTGATCTTTATGGACGACGTCTGGTAGTTCCCATGATGCTCTCCCTCGTGGCTTTTATAGGGTTCGTCGCTCGTACTCATTGTCGTGCCTTCGATCTTTTCTTATAATTATTGCTTCTATCTATCTTTCTGGATCGTACACGTAAGAGTTACGACGTCTGGTTCGGCTTGATGATTTGAGATAAGGACCACCAGAGGTGAAAGCGACGGTTTGTATTGCTCAATGACTGCCGAATGAGTACGGGGACTCTACAAGTAGTATCGTAGATTTGATTGAGAATTCGCGGAAACAAAACAGCAATTGAAAAAAAAGGATTTGAAGAATAATCAATCCCTGTCCAATGCGAGAGTTGAAATTTGAAGCTCAGTACGAAGCATTTAGGTTGGGGATCCGAAGACTAACTTCTACCAAGTTCTGATAATCGGGTGATTAAAGCTTTCAGCCGGGGTCATTGTAAGAAGAGGTGCGCGTTTTGAGATGTGCGCAACGAACGAAAGTCACTGACAAGAAAATCCCGTAAATGCAAATTCAACAACGAAGCAGAGTACGAGTAAACCTTAAGATTACCTCGTACTTGTTCTGTACCAGTAGAGAAGAAATACTACTGTATTACGTAGTAAATTTACGAAGTACTTCGGAGTATCCTACGGTAACTTTAAACAAACTTCCGTACAAAATTCAGGAATTCGAATAATTTCGATACGCGTACCAAGTAAGGTTTACAACCCTCTCAGTAAGTTACAAAAGAACGGTAAGGTTTACGAACCGAAAGATATTATGGTCACTCGCACATAAGGTTACGGTAAGGTTATTGAATACGAAGTAAGCCTTCGTAACCTTACTTGAGAAAGAGTAGTAATACCAAAATTTTACCGTTTTTTACTATCATAATTCCGTGTTGCATTTTCATGCCAACAACATGAGCTACCGGTACGGTAACCTTATTCTAGTTTGTAGTAAGACTTACCCTTCCGAAAATTAATGAAGCAACTTCTTCTAAATGAAGTCCATGACAGAATGTTTGCCTTTGGTGATAACTCTGCACATACGGTACACCATTCTGTTCAAACTAAAGACATACTCTTTTGGCTGACATTCTACTCTACAATGCTCTCCTGTATTCACTTTTAAACATCTTTGCTTATTCTTCCCTTGTGAAGCTCACAAATAGAGGCCAAAGGCCAAAAAAGGGTTTTTTCAAGTGGCAGCTTTGAGCTGTCCATGCCTTCCACCTTGCATGCACAGTATGCAGGCAGTATGCATGGGGTGTACTATATACCAGTATATGCAAAGAACATGATAATACAATGCTTTAACCCATTGCAATGGTCCCATGTAGGAAAATGTACCAATTTCTACACTTTTCTAAATGAATCAACTGTTTGGAATTTGGTGACAAAATAGCTAAGTAAGGGAGGCCATGTGACGGGCTAGCGTAGCTAGCACAAGCCACGAATGAATAATTAACCGAATCCCATATGGGAATTGACTTTTATATAAATCTTCAGGGATAGATACATTTCATATGTATCATAATTAATATGGTCGAGTCCCAGAAGATTATATATGCCTAATCGTGGGAATCGACAACAAGCCAACATTTATGGCAGAGCATGCCAAAATGTGGCTATGCTCGCGACCTCAAATTTTATATGTTTCCATTCTCAATTCACGTAACAATATTCCGTAAAGTATCTAAACATTCACAATTTGCATACTACTCCGAAATTCTACCTTAGACCATAACACAGTAATTACTGTTTGCTTTTAAAGTAGAAACAGTAGAACTCAGTACTGAATTCAAAACATACAACACCCTCAACAACAGGGGGACCTTGTATCTCCAACAAGGCCCTAATCATCAACAATGGCCGGAATTTACAGAGATCCTCCTGTATCCTACAAGAGCTCTTTCGATAGCTCCAAACCGAAACTTGTCACCCTATCGGTATACGACAACGACGACCATTCCGACAGCGTCAAGGTTCCCCTCTTTACAGATAAAGGAGGATTAGAGGAGCTGCTACACACAGAAGAAGCCTTTCTAAATGCAGCAGAGGACACAGGCCAAGGCTATGGATGTAAGTCAACAGTTGGAACAGGGTTTATTGCAGACAGTCAGTTTGTGCTCTTTACAAATAAGTTGTGATTTGGTTTGAGGGGGTTTCTGGTACTGGGGAGAGGTATTTGGCCCAATAGCAAGGGAACAATCTGTCACCAAAAATGCTTCGGTACAATTTTTGACAGGTACTGATATTCAGAGAAAATAAATTACTGCATACTTCTCATGAAGTACTTGTGAAAAAACAAGTTTGTGCATGTTCTTTCACTTCACTTCCATTCGTTTCCTTTTGTATCCTCATAGTCTCGTCCTAGATTTGATGAAGGATTTCTAGAGACAACAGCAACAGCTTTTGATTTGATTTGAAAACTTCAGGATTGAACTCAAAGGAAAAACTCTGTCTGTGTAAAGAATAAGTACGAACATCACAACTTCTAAGGTTTCATGTGGTCAACATCCCAACCTGTGTGAAGGAAAATACAATCAACAATAACTGAAATTAGTTTTTGCAATGCTATCCCATCCCAATATTGATGATGACCATCTTTCATTGCTTTTGATCACCCTGCAGTATCAGGGCAAATTCAAAACTTTAAACACCTAGTAACAGCATCTCAAGTTTTGTAATGGGTGAAGTCAAAGAGAACGTGCCACCACAATGCTGACTCATCCCACCTTATTGCATTGCTGATAGCCTTTCGGTTTGCATGACAGGAGGTGCTTCTTGCACATTTTGAAGAAGGAATTGGTATTTTGGCTCTCAACCACCACCTTTCTTGTGCATTTGTGTTTGTGGTGTCTGTCACTGTCATCCACTGGAGAGATATAGTACCTTCTCAAGGACACCTAGAAGAGAGGTTGTTCATTCTCACCCTGTACCGGTATTGATACTACTATTAGAAGTATTTTTTCTTTGGAGGAGGGTTGAATATTATTATCATTATTTTTTCTTCGTACGGTAACCTTACCGGTACAAATACAAGTAAGGTTTACTTGTACTCTAAAATAATGGTATGATGTGTACGGCAGGGGTCATAATAAGAAGAGGTATGCCACAATTGCTAAAAATTGGCGATTTATATTCCACGTGTGGTCCAAATAAAAAATTTCCCTTGGTCAATTTTTTTCTTCTCATAATTTACTGCATATCACTAGTAAAAGTGTACCTGATAAACCAACTTACCAAGTACACTTCCAATCACTTTCCAACTTTTAAATCTGATATGCAGTTCAGGTATAAAGTTTAGAGTCAAGTAGTAAGTACCTTTATCAGTTCATGTCCCTCCACTGTCTGATATTGCTGATTCAAACTACCAGTGATCTGTGCCTTCCACCTGGAATATGAAAGACAAAAAGGGATCGTGTGTCTGTCATCAGTTTTATTTTTATTCAATTAAAAGCTTCCACTTGGAACTAAAATTTGGACCATCCATCCAAATAAATTACTTTGACTTCCATCCATGTAGACTGAAAATGAGTAACATATTCAGAATCCTTGTTAAAAATTGGGACAGATTCAAATTCACATATTATTTTGTTACAATTTTTGATGGAGTTGTTATTAATTGAAGGGAAATTTTTCTTCTTTGGACCACACATGGAATATGGAGTGCTTCTTTTTTCTACCAGTATTTATACGACGAACACGGACGATGGCCAGACGTCGTGGCATACCCCTTCTTATTATGACCCCTCGTGTACGGTACACTGATCATCATTGTTCTTTTTTAGAAGTATTCTCAAAATAGTTGACTTCGAGCACTATTGTTTTCGAGAATGTGGATGACTGACTCGCGAAAGCATTGCTATATCTAATTGTTTTAGTACGTCAAATTATTTAATGTATTTACGTTGTACCATGCTCGTATTCATAAGTAAGGCTTGCAAAAATAAAGAAAGTTACAACTAAGGTTACTTCGTAACCTTACTTTTTTGATACGTATATTACTTCGTTTTATTTTTTAATCCCACTCCAGATGACCTCTCGGTAAGTCCATGTAGAGGCCAGTACTAGTGCTACAGAGAAGGGAGACACAGCTTAGAGCTGGGAAAAAAATTCAACCGATCGGAAAAAAATGGAGTTCGAGTTCGTACGTAAACCCCTTCATTCGGGCTACGTTAAATAGATAGATAGCTGTGAAATCTGTGCAGAAAATCACACGGTTTATCGCTGATGTTGTCATTCTACAGGTATCAGTAACAACTCCTCAACAATAGTCCAAACTGCAACGAATAAGTATATTCCCGGATTTCCAAACTGATTTGGCATTGCTGACTAGAGCATATGGTTATATCACCAATAGGTTGAACATGAACAAGCAAACGTTGACTGATTCCGAATCAAAAAAGAGTGAACAATTGAGCGAAGAACCACATCGCCACCGACGTAACAATACGACTGAAAAAGTGACCTGTACACCTTCGAGTATTCCAATTGCCTTTCTATTGCATTACGTCTAGTTCCGACGCGGCAAACTCCCCCAGTTAAGAGGAACAAACTCAATAACTGCAACCACGATTGCAACCGAACTCCCAGCCGATAGTGGGCTTTCAATCTAACTAGACCATGTCATCTGACGCTCCCTTCTTGAATGACGAAGCCTTCTACACAACAGCGGAAGATGCAAGGCCCACTTCACTTCCAGTCGATAGTTTTTCCTGGCTCCGGCAGAATCAAGGAACATTTCACACCAGCAACGGTTTCGACAACAGGAACCTAGAAGTCACGAGTAATGCCACCACGAATGATGCTTCCAGCAATAATTACGGAGCTAGTGAATACCTTACGAGACAGGGAGGGCCAGGGAACGAGATTTCTGGCCTGATTTCTCGCGAGAGATCTCTGTCACAAGGTAGTCTTGGGTCGCAAGGTAGTGTTGGAAGCTTTTCTGTGCATGACGAAGATGTTCATGAAACGGGTGGCGATGGTTTTGGAAATCCGAATCGTTCACATGATGGTGCTAGTTATCCGATTGTCAATCATAAGCAATTTTCGCAGGCTGAATCCTCCAATCATCCCAGGGTAAATGCATCTGACAATAACTATTCTGCGGAACATCGTCGTAAAGGTTTGTTTGGAATCAATGAGAGGAAACAAGGATTTCACCAGCAGACAATTTTGACTGAAAAAGCTACATCCTTTGGAACGCCACAATCATCAACTGAACAGAGAAAACATGAAACGGTAGAACAACAACCTCAAACAGAAATATCAGCCAATGTCACCAGCAATTATGGTAACAGTATTTTGGATAAAAATCTATTGATGAGGTCGGAAAGAGGGTCTCCACCTGCAAGGACTTTGCACCAACATAACCAGCAAGGGGCAGCAAGAGTAGGAACACTAAAAAACCAAAAACACCAAACTGTATCAAATGAGAAACAGATCTGGAAACCAAATGAGCGACGTCAGCATAACCGCCAACAGCAAGGTCAGAACGAAGAAGTTATAGAGCTACTCGACGACGACGATGTGGATACGAACGAAAATCAGTTTAAACATGCTCCAATGAATGCTACTGCTATGTCAGCTGGTATGAAACGCCCACGTCCATCGGAGAAACGTACCTATCCTGCTAAAACACCGATTGTCCCTGGTGCCAGTATTCGTGCTTACCAGTCTCGTGAAAATTATCAAAATCCATACGCCCATACCAATCGCTTTACACCTCAGCAGCAGCAGCAGCAACAGAAACAGAGAGTATCTCAACCCCAATATTTTACCCTACCAACCAATCACAGACCAACGTGGGAATTTCCATTGCCACCATTGAATATACCTTCACGGTCCGTGCAACCTTCACAGACTAGAAATCAGTATAAGCACTTCGAGCTTTCATTGCTGAATGTATCTGAATTCACAATCACTGGCCTCCCTGTGTCATTTGACGGAAGACCATCTTCAGTCTTAGGCTTTCGTAAGGTTATAAAGGAAGTATCAAGGGGTCATGGAAAACCTGTTTTTGAACGATACGCCAACGGGAGACGCGAGACGAATCTTGTGAACAGAAGCGATCATAACTCGCATGGTGACCTCGACAATCCTGATGGTGGGAAATGGAGAATACCGTTGGTAGGTTCAAAAGTATTGTTATAAAATTGCCATTGCGTGTGCATGTTTGGAGCAATTTTCAAATGAATCAGTGCATGGTTTTGCTAACGCCTTTCTCATCTTGTACTCATGTCAATGTGCAATTTATATTACGTGTTGCTTCGTCTAATCCAATAACTCCTGCTGTGTTCAGGGAGCGTATCGCGCGTTTTTTTCGTACCTCAATAATGACAGCATGTGCAAGGTCCAAGGCATCCCAGAACACCAGTTGAAGATCGCGTCGCTTGGGAAGGCTAGGCTCGATAAGGGGTATCCGTCAGCACAGAAAATTATCTCTTATGGAGTCCCAAAAGGTCTAGCCATGGCCCTGGCCCCTTTTCAGCGGGGAGGCGTAGACTTTGTTGTAGAAAAAGAAGGACGAGCACTGATTGCTGATGGTGCGTACAAAGAGTTTATTGCTGATGTTTTTTGTTGATGTAGAAGCGCAGTGTCAGGCAATTTGAACCGTTTCTGTCATTTCGTGGTGCCTCGGAACTTTCTTGAAAGCTAACGTTGGGTCCTCATTGTATGCTTTTGCTGTTTCTTTCTGTGACTTCTACCCACTTTTCTCAAACGTTGCAGACATGGGTCTGGGGAAAACTATCCAATCGATTGCAAGTATGAGTATTTATCACGACGAATGGCCTCTCTTAATTCTGACACCTTCTAGCGCGAGATATCACTGGGCATCGGAATTCAGTAATTGGCTGGGCTCCGAAAGTGCTGTTAACAACGGAACGAGTTCCAACGAAGAAAAGACATCAGATATTTGTGAAGAGGATGATTGTAATGGTTCACACCCTCCTAAAACACCAATGCAACTATTGAAAGAATCTGAGATTCATGTGATGGTGGCAGGGAAAGAAAAAGTGTTTCCGACCACAGATACAAGGATTGTAGTTTGCTCCTATGGCCTTGCGACTTCGTTGATTGAATCCCAAAAACTTTACAGAGGGCTTTTCAAGTGCGCAATCGTGGACGAAAGGTACGTGCCAGTTGTTCAAAGCACGATCCAGTCGCTTCCCTGTGCTTTTTTGTTGGAACGGCAGGCTCAATTTTTCTATTGATACTTTTTTGCAGCCATATGCTCAAGAACATCAAAACGAAGAGAACAAGTAGGCTGATACCTATACTCCATGCCACAAATCGATGCATTTTGCTCTCGGGAACGCCTGCTTTCGCCCGTCCAGCGGAACTGTGGCCACAACTAAAGATCCTGAGCACGGAACGCGATGGCTGGTGGGAAGATGAAGGTGAATTCGTAAAAAAGTATGTCCAGAGAACGTCTGCCATTCGCCGGGCCGAACTACACACGATGTTAACTGGAACGGTAATGATTCGTCGATTGAAGCATGACATTCTGAAGTCTCTTCCGAGTAAACAAAGAGAAAAAGCTGTTGTCGATGTCGTAACGCCAGATGCGCGCCTGGAATTCCAAACATGTATGAAACTTTTGAGAGAAGGAAAGGGCGTGATGGCCAAGATCGCTAGGAAACATGAAGGTAAGGGCTGTAAAGGTAAAAGTAATCTTATCGAATCCAAAAATGAAAAGATTAAGGTGCTCAAGGATGAATACGATGAGATTTATAGACGAAAATTGGAAAGTATCTACTCGTCGATTCAAACTTCCCATGTGAACGAAACAGAGAAGGAGAACCTCATGGCGAAATATAGGAGCGACTTGAAAAATGAAGTTGACCTGTGGTACAAAGAGCGACTCCAAAGGATTGAGGATGAAGGTTTGGGATCGCCAGGACAGCCTGCGGAAGATTTGGATCGGAAATCAATTCTCAACAAAATGTATTCTTTGACTGCAAAAGCAAAAATCCCATTGATTGCCAAGTTAGTCACGAAGTGGCTAGATGATCCAACGAAAGGGAAACTTTGCATTTTCGCTCATCACATCTATGTTCTCGACGAAGTATCAAAACTTGTCGGTCTCTCAAACGAAAAAGGGAGTAGAAGGCGATTCATCCGAATCGATGGCTCAACCAATCCAAAAGAACGCCAAGCTCAAATTGTCAGTTTTCAGAACGATCCTGATATCCGCATCGCTGTCTTGGGAATAACTGCCGCAGGTGTAGCTGTCACACTTACCGCATCATCAACAGTTTGGTTTGCCGAACTTTTCTGGACTCCTGCTTTGATGATTCAAGCCGAGGGTAAGTTGGTTCTTTCACAATAGAACACACTGCTCACGGGAATGATCCTCACAATTATGTTTTAACAATTTTTTCAATTGCTGAAAGACCGTTGCCATCGCATCGGTCAAAATGCCACAGTTAAGTGTCTCTACTTTGTTGCAACAGGAACTTTGGATGTTCTGTTGTGGGATCTATTGGAGAAGAAGTTTCAAGATCTTGGAGAGTTTGTCGAAGGTAAGGAAAAAATGAAGATTGTAGTTCAAAAAACTTTTAAATCAATTAAGGAGCTTGATTCGATTTTTGTGAGATCCGTTGATGATGAGACCGAAGACGACGCAAGGTTGGTTGATAATGAGAATCCAGAAGAGGGCGATTACCTTCTCAAGCTTGAAAATGATCTACAAGACGACATCGGTCAACTTGCACAGGAAGAGATGATAATGATATCTCAAGGAGAGGACGAGGACGGCTCGGACAATAAAGTTGCCGGGAATTCGATGTTGGCTTCAATTTCTGCTCAATCCAAATCAGGTCTCGGGCAGACCGAAGAAGAGGCGATTTGCCTGTCTGACGACGAAGGGGATACATCACCACAGAAAGAAGCCACAAAGGCTACTACGTCACAACAACGTTCGACTGATGTGGTTGATGCAAGTCAGATGCGTGCAGGTTTTCAAAATGAAAGATCTAGGGTCTTAGAAAACTACCGCGTCTACAAACAATATTTCGATGGATCGTCCTTTGGAATTCAGCTTCTCCGTATTTTTGACCGTCTTGTGATTGCGAAGAATATATCTCGAAATACAAAACCTGCTCTAGGTGATGTCTTGGTGGCTGTGAATGGTCAAAGACTACCCCTTGGTTGTGCATTGGAGGAGGCTTGTAAATACATGAAAGCTGTTTTGAACCAAGGTACAGTGGAGCTCACATTCGTTGAGGACGAAGCGTTCGTGAAACATTCCAAGCCCTTCATAATTAAGCAGCGCGATGGAATAGCCAGAGCAAACGAATTGAACAACCAGAAACCACAAAGCAATCCCATGGACAAAGATCAAGTTATTGAAATTCTTGATTAGATTGGTGGTACGAGCCTAAAGAAATATCCTTACGAGATATTTTCTTTTTTCGTGACTATTTTAAATGTAGAATCATTCATTTTACCCGTCTTATTCTGACGATAGTAGCAGTGCTTCTGAACCAAAGAAGACCTTGAGACACGTTAACAACGCTACAACCATAATCCAATCGAAGAGTTAAAAATTATAGTAGACCTCCCAGTATTGCGGACTTGGTGGCTTTCGTCCCCTCCTTCAGAGGTTTTCTCTGATGATGCTTGTGCCGTTTCTCGCCTCCATTCTTCTTGTCCTTGCTGCTACTGATGACAACGGAATCGTCCCCTCGTTTCCTCTTTCGCTCTTCGATCTTGTCGAGTTTTTTACCTGTCTCGACCATTTCTACATAAGCAGCATTTTCACGTCGAGCTTGCATCATTTCCACCCTTAGCTTCTGCTCTCGCACTCGTCGTTCGTATGCAACCTTTTCCGTTAAATGCGACCACTTGAATTTGTGGAGATATTTGAGGTTCCATAGCGTGCCTTGCATACATAAGGATAATAGCATCGGTTAGCGACCTGTTTTCACAGAGAAACACAAATGAATGATAATAACGTCCGTGCTCGATGTTTCTATCGTTTGACTCGTCATCTAATTGACGACTTTCACGTACCATAGTGTGGGTTGCGTTTGTGATTCGAAATAGGTGTCAGATTGAGCGATCCGGCTATGTGCTTTGCCTTGCGTTTGCTCGCAAATTCTACCCAACCTTCTATGTACCGTTTTCCTCCGGAGCTCCCATATTCTTTCTTTCGCCGTTTCCGAACGCTTGCATCTTCTTCCACCAAAAACACTCTCGTCACCTCCCCAAAATCCGACAGCAGAGATTTGATCTTTGTCGGGGTCATTCTGGGAGGTACGCGTGCCACGTAAATAACTCCTCTTCTCTTCAACTTTTTGTTGAAGTCCTCCGTCTCGGTCAGCGAGAGTCTGTGGATCTTCTTCGGCTTTTTTATGGTGGTCGTGGGGGTATCGCCCGTTTTTTCTGTGTCTGTTTCTGCTTCGTCGCCGTCGCTTTCCTCGTGTTCGCTCGAGACGGATGCACCCATTGCTTGCTCGTCGGCGCTGTTTTCGCCTTCGCTTCCGGAAGCATCGCCATCGATTTCACGTTCCGGACCGGTCATTTGTCGAATATTTGGTGTTGGATAATCAAAATGGATCTAGAGGTGTTTTTCTCTGATCCGTTTGAGATCACTTTGGTGTTTGGTTGTTGTTCTCTCGTCCTTTTTGTTCCGTCCCAAAATTCAAAATTGGATGACGAAAAAAAAAATATTCGAGGTATTCTTCTGATGTTCCAATGGCAGAAGCATACCTCATTCGACACCTCTGGCCGTCACCCGTCAATGTATCTCAAAGGTGCATTCTCATTACTTGTGCTACACGTAAACCTTACTGTACATAGTACATACCGTAAGGTTAATCATTATTGATTCCAACTACCGTATGGCAAACAACAATGGTAGTACTAAGAGAACAACATTTCCACCCCACACATTGCACGTGCTTTCACGAAACCAAATCTGTAAACTAGTGCTAACAGTAAAGAGATGTTGAATCTGAACTGTTTTTAGAATGATCGATGATTGATTGATAACGTTGTCCTTCGCAATACTTTCGACGTGTATCTACTTGTACGTTTAACACGATAAACAACTAAACTTCCTTCCACAAAAATCCTGACACAGCAAAAGGATCCACGATACTCGCGCACCGGTAGCTCTGTCACAATTCTCAATCAAACAAACCAACTTATTGGATCATATTAGACGGAGGTAAATTTTACAGACCGGGGTCTCACAAAGATCCAGTGAAATCTCAGCTGTTTGTGCATTGGTTATCACCGGCGAAAAATAACCATGTATCTCCACAGAGAAGTATTGGGAGCGGCATTGCTCCTTAAAATTGCAATCCTGCTGAGAACGCCTTCGACTGCTTTTATCGTTCGACCGTCGCTTCAAAGTCGTCATCACCGTTCCTCATCCACAACAAGGATATGTGATATGAATCATGCAACCATTAGTGGAGGTACGACATTCGTCAAGAAGGATGATTCCATAACTTGTTCGCCATCGGAACTCACCACGCCCGAACAACGGGCGCAAAAGGCGAAAGAAATCTGGTCCACCACTGCCCTCCAGCCAACATCAAACGCGAAAGAAGTCCTTTCGTTATCCGACGAGAATGTGATGGTAAACAATCAAGAGCTCTTTGATCAATTCAAATCAATAAAGGGCACGTACTACATCAACGGGTTGGCGAACTGTCGGATAGGATCTCGACTCGTTCATCCCTTCGAAGCACACGGGCATTGCAAGTCCCTGGTGTTCGATGGAAATGGTAGCGTGACCTACACTTCTAGAATTGTCGAAACGCCCCTGACCGCAAAGGAATTGAACGAAAATCGCATGGTGAACAAGGGTGTCATGTCCTCGGTGGCGGACTTTGGAACTCTTCCGGGCATGGTGCGGAATGCTCTGTCGTCGCACGAACGGGATACCGCCAATCTGGTGGCCAACCTCTGGCCTCTTGCCCGTGCGCGCGAGGGTCCAAACGGGGACGATCGGACGACGATGGATCCGGTCCTGGTGGTTTGCACGGACAACGGAGAACCGTATGCGCTCGATCCCAAAACCCTCGAAATGAAGGGAAGACTGAGCGAGTGCATTCCCAAATTGTCCGCGGTTCTGCCGGCAGGTACCAAGTGTCTCGCCCACGCACGACACGACGAGGAACGAAACACATTGATCATGTGTCTGAACACAATGGATGTCCCCGGGGAAGACTTTCAGGGAAATTCCACCTTTTCATTCCTTGAATTCGACGAAAATTTTGACGTCGTCTCCCGGAGGGAACACACAACGAGGTTCATGGTGTGCCACGATTGGGTGATCACGCCGAACTACTACGTCGTACCGAAAAATCCGGCCTATCTGAAATGGGACGGTCTCTTGAGATTCAGTTTGGGGCAAACCGTCGGCACGGACATCTTTGCCATGGAAGAAGAAACCGACGGGGAATTCATCCTCGTCCCGAGGCACGACGACGAGAAACCAGTGAGGGAGGTGAAATCGGACGCATTTTTCAACTGCTTCCATTTCGGTCCCGCGTACGAAAGATCCGGTTTCGACGAAGCTCGTCGTTCACGGCTGTGTCTTTGATTCCTACACCTTTGGAGGCGAGATGGGATTCGTCAATGACGGACCAACCCAGACCTTCGAACCGATCGCGTGGGGAGCGAGCGAGAAAGCCCCCCCACCCCGATTGGACAAGTTTGTGATCGACCTGAAAACCTTCGAGATGAAGGAAAAGAAACGCGTTCCGGTGATACCGGTCGACATGCCGAATTTCAATGGAGATGCGAAGGAGTTGCGGTATTCGTATTTTTTGGGTGCGTCGAGACCCGAGGGGTGGTTTCCGTTTCGGCAGGTTGTGAAACTGGATTTGGAGACCTTCGAGTCGATTGTGTGGGATGCGGGCGACGGGCGGGTTGTGTCAGAACCCATGTTCATCCCCAGGAAGGAACCGGCATCAGAGGATGATGGGTTTGTAATCAGCATCGCACACGATGCAGAGAGTAGAAACGCCAAGCTAGTAGTTTGGGATTCATTGACATTCCGGGAAGGACCTATTGCCGAATGTTCCCTGGGTGATTTGGTTCCATGGTGTGTTCACGGCAGCTTCTATCCTGATTATATTCCGTAAAGGAGACGAGAAAGGGAAAAAGACGAGAGGGGTATCGACCTTAGCATAAAGACATTTGTCGTACTTCGTCTATTTGGTCAAGCACACCATCTATGTACGCCAACACCTGAGAGAGAGAGAGTCGTCCCAACGATATACAGAAAATTAATAGCAGTCAAAAACTTCGTAGAGGAAGGCGAAGAAACAATCGACAAATCTCTGGTCGCATTCAGGCCGTAATATCATTGATAACAACCACTCGTGTTTCAGTTGATTTTTGTTACATGCAACAACTGCTCGCAAGAAACATGGACTATGGACCAAGCCATGAGTGTAACCTGTATGTCCTAAGAACCTTTATCATTTAGACTCGCCAAACAGATATCATACAATCGGTGACTAATATGATATAATATGATATAATAATAGAATATAATAGAATACAGAGTGCAATACTATATTGGATGCAAGTTCGAGTAAACCAGAGTTCATCATCGAGCCAGGTTTGGTTCAGCTTTTTCCCTTTCTCTTATCTTGCATTTCATCACCCCGTCGAGATTCAAGGTGAGATCGTACTTGACGGGGAGCGGACCGGTCGTCTCAAACTCGAGCTCAAAATCGCGCGCCAGGCGCGATACGCCCAGAGTGACCTCCGTCAAACCGAGCCTGGTGCCCAGGCAGCCCCTGGCTCCCGCGCCGAAGGGCAGCCACGAAAACGAATTGTCGGCCCCGCCGTTCATGGAATCGTCGATCCAGCGCTGCGGATCAAAGTCGGCGGCATTTTCCCATTGATCGGGATCGCGTCCCAGGAACCACGGGGAGAAGCAAAAGGTGTCTCCGACCCGCACGGGATAACCTCCATCCAACAGGCTTCCATTTGCGGTTGCCGTCCTTCCAACAAACGGCACGGGCGGGAAGAGACGCAGAACTTCTCTGGCGATTCCGATGGTGACGGGCATTTTCGCTCTCAGTTCGGAAATTGGAATGTCCTTCCCCGCATTGGTAGCTTCCGCCTCCTGCCTGGCTTTCTCGAGCCATTTTCTGTTTCCCGGTTGATGAAGAATGTACATGGCAGCCGTCGTGGTCGAGGCCGTCGTATCCGATCCGGCGATGACCACATCGAACAGAATGGATCGGATGTCATCGTCGTCCAGCCCTTGTTCTACCAAAACCCCGAGCAAGTCCGCCGAGCTTTTTTTGCTCCCCGCTTCTCCGTCGCTCGAAGATTTCGATTCTTCCAGAAGTCTCCTGGCCGCGATCACTTCCGCGACTAAGCTGCGCAGATTTGGCAGCACAACGTCGGTGACTCTCACGTAGTTTGCCGAGAGCCTCGGCGCGATCTGCCACAGGGGAGGAATTTCGTTGGCCAGAGCAACGATGCGTTCCAGGTATTCGGCAATGGTCTCGCTCAATTCGTCCGCCTTTTCGAACCGCGATGCCCCGTCCTTGCCCAGCCCAAAGCTCACGCCGAGAACCACGTTGAGAGCCGACCGCCTCATCTCGGCGTACAGATCGATTTCGTCCCTGTTTTTCAACCTCGACAGGACCAGGTCGTCCATTTCCTCCTTGGTGGCCCGCACGAAACTCTCCATGGATCTCCCCTGTTCGAACGAGGGTATGCACATGCGCTTGTTGCGCTTGTGCCGGTCTCCCTGTTCGTAGACGATGCCCCTGTCGAGCTCCAGTTGCTCGAACAGCGAGACGGAAAACCTCCTCGGGAGGATCTTGGATTCCTCGACGGTCGCGGCGCGGACCGCTTCGGGCGTGAGGAGAAAGTTGTATTTTCCCAGGACCGCGAGATCCACGGGCACGATGCCGGTGTACCTTCCGTTCTTTGTCATTTGCAGCATGTATTCCCAGGGACTTCCCGCCAGACCAATCCCAAAGAGGGCTTCCAGAAACGAGGGGCCCTTTGCCGGCAGGAGCTCACCGGCGGCTGCCTCGGCTTGCGCCGCCGGGGCGGAAGCGGCGCCGGGAGTTTCTTCCCGGGTCGTTTCCGTTTGCCGCCCGTAGAAGAGAGACGTGCCGGCGGTTTTCCCGAGAGATTTCGCGGAAAGCGAGACGGTGGAAAAGGCATCCAATCCCGGAGGAATTGCGAGCAGTGGCAACGCGCCAATCAGATTCAGATGAGCGAATTTCATGCTCTTCCACCCAACCTATTATTACAATCCTATATTGACCAGATCACTTCGGGTGTGTGTGTTGCGTACAATATCCATTCAACAGAGACCAAGAAAACCAATTGGACTGTTGATTGAGTTGGTGACGTTCAACAAGGAAACCAAGATCGGTGCTCGGAATTATCGGTTTCTTTATTTCCTCATTCGTTCTCATTTTTTATTCTTCACGATGCTAAATCTTACCGTATTACGTGTACTATTCTCTCATTATTTATTTTTTGTACAGTATCTTACTGGTAAACGTAACTTACTCGTGGTGCGATCTTCTTCAGCAAACCATCACAATACGGAAATTCGTACCCGTACCGTTATTACACAAGCACGACATTGTTTTGTTCTCGAGACGTGCCAAGTTACGAAGTTCAATCAAAGTTACACGTAACAGGCTAACGGCACTCCAATCTTTTCGTACTGAAATAGTCTTGAAATCCCCCGGAATCAAAATGAATGAATGGATCTTTCCCGCTCGAAAAAAAAAAAAACATCACACGACGACCGTCGAAACCCACACGGCGGAACACCAACATCTAACATCCAACATCCAACATCGACCATCGCCGAGGTCCGATGTATTATACAAGTAAGATTATTAGATAGATATTAGATATTGGTACCGTACCGTACCGTGCATCTCAAATTCCAACGATACCGGTCCAACCCACATCAACACTCGATAGCTTCCATTGCTCTGTGCTCCGTACGAACTGCATCCCCGGTTCTTCTCGGTCCTGCGCGTTCTCCGAATCAATCATCAATCATCATCGCATTCGGCGGGAACGAAAGTTGCTCTGCGCGCGAACCAATCAATCATCGAAGCCGAAGCCAAACCCAAACCCAAACCCAAAAAACGCGACAACCATGACCGACGCCAAGGACCTTTCCCAGTCGTTCGAGAAATTGGGGATTCCCAAAACGCACGCAACGGTCGGCCTCACAAACCTGATCGCGTCCACGAAGCAATACAAGTCGCTCTTCCTCCACCGCCGGCTCCCCGACTGCGGGTGGTCGGACGTCCAGATCCAGTCCTTGTTGTTTCTCTTTTCGACCCTCGACACCAACAACAAGACCCTGGCCACCGGCAGCGGGAGCAGCGAGGAAGACGTGAGATGGTGCGGCGTTGGCGAGCGGGAGGGCCGGGTCTACTCCTCGCTCGTCGCCCAGAGACACTTCGGGCTGAGCCACGGAATGGGACGGAGCGGGGACATTACCGAGCCGCAACCCAAGGCCGCCGGATCCAGCGTCCTCGTCAAGCTCGCGCTCTCTCTGACGCTCGACGCCCTGCGACGGGGGAGCGGCCTGGACCCCAGGGGCCCGGCGGCCCACGGGATTTTGCTGCCCCTGTGCACGGGCATGAGCATGTCGCTCCTGCTGGGCAGCCTTCGTGCGGCCGGGGAAGCGAGCACCGGTGTCGGGGGCGATGACGGGAACGATACCACCGCGGCACCGATCCGGAAGGACGTTGTGCTGTGGAGCCGCATCGATCAAAAGAGTTGCTTTCAAGGCGATCCATTCCGCCGGGCTGATCTGCGTGGTCGTGCCGACCAGGGTGGAGGGCGACGAAGTGGTGACGGATTGCGACGCGATGGAGGCCGCTCTGAAGGAGCACGGGGAACGAGTCCTGGCCGTGATCACGACCACCTCGTGCTTCGCGCCGAGGGTGCCGGATGCCGTCGACAGGGTGGCCAGGTTGTGCGAGGCCTCGAACGTTTGTCACGTCATCAACAACGCGTACGGTCTCCAGTGCGCAAAGACGAGCAAGCTCATCAACAGGGCCTGCGTTGTGGGGCGGGTGGACGCGATTGTTTGCAGCACCGATAAGAACTTTCTGGTCCCGGTTGGTAAGAAAGATACCGAGTCTCCCGCGAAAGCGCGGATTCATTCATTCGCGCCGTTTCTACAATTACGATTGCTATTATTTTTTGACTATTCCGGTGCCATTAGTGAGATCGTTCGTCCCATCGCCATCGCGTCTGCGATTCCTGACACCGATGCATTGTTTTCTATTTTTTTGCCGATGCTGCTCACCAAAGGCGGCGCGATCATCGTCTCACCCAACAAAAAGATTATTGCAGATGTAGGAAAGGTCTACGCGGGACGCGCGTCGTCGTCCCCGATTGTTGATTTGTTCATCACACTGTTATCGATGGGAATGAATGGATACAAGAGACTGCTGAACGAACGAACCGCGATGCTCGAAACCTTTCCCCAAAAATTGCGGGCAATTTGCGAGAAACACGGCGAACGCCTTCTGCTGTGCCCGGCGAACACGATTAGTTTTCGGTCTGACGCTGGACGGATTGGCGAGACCCAGGCGCGAGGACGAGCCGGACGACGAGTACACCAAATCCATCGCGAAAGACGTTTCCGGCTTCGGTGCCATGTTGTTTAGCAGATGCGTCAGCGGGACCAGGGTTGTTCCTCGCGCCCAACTCAAGATCATGAGCGGGGAACCCTTTGTCGGCTTCGGAAGTTCGACGTCGAACTACCCCCATGCCTACATGACCGCGGCGTGCGCCATTGGTGTGAGCGCGCAGGAGGTCGAGGAATTCTACCTTCGTCTCGACAAGACACTCACCGAATTCAAAACCAAGAGGAGGAAATCTAATCGAAAAGAAAAGTAAAGAGAATTGCATTACACTTGATTTTGATAAAAAACAATTCATTCATTTCATTTTATTTATTTTACGCTTCGTTGTTGACTACACGTAGTAATTCCCCGGAGTCCATTGGATTTCGCTCGAAGAAACGGAGTGTTTACTCGGCGGGTTCCTCCTCTGTCTCCTCTGCCTCGGCGGCTTCGGCGATCTTGGCCTTGACAGTAGGCATCTTGTCTCTCCCGTCGCTTCTTGGTGGCCTTGGCATCCTTGGCAAAGTCGGCTGGAACTTCGACACCGAACTCCGTTGCCTTGACCGCGATTCTTTTCATGCTCTTGGCGTAGAAAGTGGCTCCGGCCTCGTCGAGAAGGAATGGTTCGACCTCCTTGATGGTAGCTTCGAAGTTGTCCTTGGTCAGACCGGAGATTTGCTTGCGGGTCGTGGCAATGGCAGGTGGCGCCCAGTGCGAGGTCGGGCCGACCGACCACGGAACCGGTGGTGAAGGCACTCGCACCGGCGAGGGCGGCGGCGAAAACGGTGGCTCCGATGAGTTTCATCTTGATCGAAAAAATTAGGTTGCCGCGTTGGAAATTCGGATTTCAGAGATTGTGAGCAATCGGAGGGGAGCGACCCACGCAACGTACTTCCAAAGAACGCACTCGATATTTCGTGCTTTCGAAGGTTTTACTTTTGCATCGACATCGAAAAATCGAAAGGGCAGCCGATGCGGATATACGGCACCGTACTGATGTTCGCAACAGAGCTGTCAAGCACGATGGATGATTCATTGAGATTCCACATTCCACGGCTGACTTTTTCGTGATTGTGGTAGATCATTTCTGATGTGGAAACACGCGTCAGTTGCATCGTAGGTCGAATCGTACGCACTTGTAGAGGTCGTACAAGTAAGTTACGGTAACTTATTTTGTAGCCACTTTCGAGTGAGTCACAGTTGTTGATTGAAAACAATTGTTGCGTACAGTTTATTCCAATTATTTATCGGTAGTTGTGCTGATGAAGAATTCCTTCCTTTCGGCGATGTTCCGAAAGATACCGTACTAATCCATGTACGATCCTGTCGGACAGGGGAAAAGAAGCAGGAATCAATCTTCGGTATCCAATTTTGAGCATGGGGCGGAAAAAAATATCAGGAAGATTTTTTTTCTCTCGGCATCTTCTTGCGATTTCCTGAGGGGGTTGAATTTTTCAGATTGAATACTGAATAACTTACTGCACACAGTCATTCTCTTAACTTACTAAGTTACTGTACTACGTATTATCGTAAACGTAAAGTCGGACTGAAACCAAAATCTATGAAAAAGTTGAGCAAAATAGATTCCCATTTTCCCATCACGCCTGAAAATGAGTTTTGCCGTCGGACCCTGGTCCAAAGGACGTATTTTATGAGTAAGGTATGAATGAACCTTACAGTAACTTAATTATTACTACTAATTACTACTATTAATTACTGTATCACGCGGTAAACCTTACGGAAGACCTGGAATTCCGCAGTTTGTGGAAACACTTCGTTATCAACAAGCCCCGAGGCGAACACCACGACAGTCAGTTATTGTTGGGTAGCACAACGTCACCTTGCCTACTAGTATTCTCTCATTAAAACAGCAGTCAGGTATCAATAGGCAATTTGCCAAAATAATGCAACGATGAAGTTAGTAGGTGTGCGTACTACAGCTAGTATCGTATAAATATCTGAGCTAAGGTGGCGATTGTCGAGCAATTGTGATGGCACTAAAGCAATATCGAAATTTTCACTACAACTATATCTCCCCGTTGCTTGGATTTTCAGCGGCTGTAGCGATCTCGCCGTCTGCTATCCTCGTAGTTGCTTTCATAAGAATAATTGTAGCCCTGTAAACGTCGCAAATATTCGTCGCTGCCATCAAATGTACGCCTTCGCCTTTCTTCTCGTCGAGACGACGACTCGTGACGGCGTCGCTTGCTGCGACGTTCGTCTACGCGATAATAGTCGTCGGGATCGGAACGGGAATTCAATCTATGTTCGTAGTCGTCGTCAACTCGACGATTGTATCCATCTCTGTCACTACCTCTATCAGCGAATTCCCTGCCTCGGCGGTTGTAGTCCTCTTCTTGCCTCCTAGATCCATATGCGTTTGAGTCGTCTGGGTACCGTGAATTATAGCGATCATGTCTCTCGTAGTCGTCGCGGTATCTGTCGTCAGCACTCGTCCTACCGTTGGTGAACTCGTCGTTGTACTGTTCATAATCATATCCTCTATGATTCGAAATCTTTCTTGATGAATAGTCAGATTCCCTTTCTTGCGACCATCCATCGTGTTCCTCGCCATAAAATCCATCGTTCTGACGAGTGCGATAGATTTCATTGCCATATTGATACCGAGCACGATCATTGCTGCGAGAATTGTATGCATCTTCTCCGTATTGATCATACCGACTTTGACTATCACCATTTCTACTACTCGAGTTCTGTGGAGAGAAGTTTTTCTCCGATTCGCTCGCCCCTCTGCGATCGAATGAAAGATTTCTTTGCCCCAATTCGTCGTTGTCATCAAACCTTCGATTGGAATGATCACCCATGTCACATGAATTGCGATGGATGAAATAATCATCTCTCACAGTGTACTCATTCGAATCACGGTAAAGCTCCCTCTCGCGCCTCTGCTCAATTGAGTATTGGTCATTATATGACCGTTTGGGATGCACTATAGCTTTAGACAAAGGTGACCTAAGATCATCTCCGCTTCTAAAATCGGACTGATCTCCCTTAGCGCCCATTGAAGATGGACTTCGAACATGATGACCTGGTGAACGGCACAAATCTGAGAAAGCTTTTCTCTTCGAGGAAGGGCCCTCTTTGCTAGTGACATGAGTGCCATTCTTCCGACCGTTACTTCTATCTTTGTTAGGGCTTAGGCTCAGAACAACATTTTTCTTCGCTTGGCTTCCAGATCTTTTTCCTCCTCTTTTTCTCCAGCATTGCCTGTTTCATCTTATCCGAGATAAGAGAAGTTCCTCCAGTTAAGGAAGGTTGGGGTTTCTTGGGTATGGCGTTCTTTTTTGGAATAACATTCGTTTTTTTCGTCGAATCTTTCTTTTTAGGAATGGATAATACTGAGTTCGTTTGATCGGTTGCTTTGGTACACTCATTTTCAATATCACTGTGTTCGGAGCGCACTGCTTCATTCTTTCTTTTTAAAGAACCATCTGAAGAGCTGTGATCTGAGTCTTTCAAGGTTTCAACTTCTCCTTCAGACTCGATCTCAGTATTCATGATCGTCATCGACGTCGATGTTTTCGTCATCGTCATCGTCATTGTCATCTTCATCTTCATCTTCAGAACTTATTTCATCGTACAATCCCTCGTCGTCGTCGTCGTCGTCGTCGTCGTCATCAACTACAACTTTCAACCTTTTCTTTTCGAGTTCCTTGCGGCTGGTATCAGAATCGTCATCTTTCGTAGTTGATTCGTTTGGCTGCGAAAGGTGACAAGCAGCCTTCTCTTGTCTCTGGCTTGCTTTAAATTTCTTCAATTTCTTCAACTTATCCGACTTGGATACCTCTTGCGTTTTCCTCTTCTAAATCGTCACCTTCAGCAATAGAGGGTAGCTGGGATTTCGAAGGAGCTCTTTGTCTTGATTCAGAAGTATGTGTATGCAATGGTGCGATTCGATGTGATCGCTCTTCTAACCAGACATCGTTCTTACTTTGAGTCTTCACAAAGTGAAACTTTATCTTTTTCGAGTCCGAGGCTATATCCACAACATTGGCAATACTCCATTTTTCTTTCACTGGCCGAAGGACATCAAAACGAGCTAAAAAAGTGGTGAACAACAGTTTGAGGACATGATATTTCAGCAGGCAACAGAGAACTCTTGGAATGAAAATATACGTACTTCCAATCTTAAACTCTGTGATGTTGTATGATGATTTAGAAATTTGATCGTTGCTCATATCCGTTGACGGGAGCAAATTCTTTTCCATATCCTTTTGTTTCACACTCCCATCGGCTTCCACACAAGCATCCGTTGTCTCGTCCCAATCATCTTCCGGCGCGTCGCAGGACGCGGGATTTAGACCCCATTTATGATCTGAACATACAAATTTCTTTGAGAGCATGTCGATGTCGACATGCCAAGGAATCTTCCTCCATTTTTGACACTCTGGATTTTCGCATTGTATCCAATTGGATACAGCTTGCGCCGGGCGTCCGTGATCAACGCTAGACAGAAGGCCATTCGGTGAATCCTTTTCGACAGTTGAAGCATCTGTTCCTAATTCACGTAACACATCCATCAAATTCCAATCGTCTCCAGTAACAAGGAAGTCTAACACTGGAGATCCTATTGGAAGCCAAAGTTCGGAAGCTTTCTCGATGTAATTATCCTCTTTGTCCACAAACACCTTTCGTAAATCATCAGTCCATGGATTGCCTCTTTTAAATGGGTCCTTGAACCATTCGACAAGCTTTGGACGAGTACTTGACTGGTAGGAAGTTCTTGTGCCCGTGGCGGAATTGCTTCCTTTCGTTGTATCTACTGTCCAGCAACCTGACATCGAAGGTAATAGAGCACATCCCAGAAAATCGGGTAAACCTGGTTTCTGATCAATGCCGGCATTGTACCATTGTAAAAGCTGTGACAGTACATAATCACCTTGATAGTCGACGACAACTTCACTTATGATATCTTCAGGTTCACAGACATTGGATCTCTTGACTTCTTTGGGATTGTTTTATTCTCTTTTCATTTTCGTCGTTCTCGTCATTATCGTGGACGATACTATTAGAATCTCCTTCAATAGATTCTTCTTTTACCTCCATAACAGAACGCGGGACAGCATTACCCACCTCCCTTGCATAAACTTCAATAGGAGTCGACTGCAAAGATTCATATGGTACCAACCGGAAAAACGTGCTGGTCCGTCTATACATGAGTAGCAAATCAGCAGCCTTTTCCATCTTGAATCGTTTGTTGTAGTTGTTTAACCAGGGCTCAGCTATCTCGAGATCATTCTGGTCCGCTTCATCGTCTGAATCGCAACCTTCAATCGTATTTATCATGCCATTTAGGACAAACTTTATGGCATACCGGATTTCTGCTTCGCTATTTGACGTTGAAATGCAACCAATTTTTTCAGCTCGCCGTCTTTTTCTCTCCGCTCTTTCTTTTCTTCGTTTCGCTTCGTCTCGGGCTGACGCTCGTTTATTCTTAATCTCTGTTGCCATATCTCGTATCCCATCAAGGAGTGTTGCCCTAAACTCTGCAAGAGCCTCGTCAAGATGTTGCCTTCCTTTTTCGGGAGACATGGGAAGCTCGATATCAACCCCTTCTTCCCATGGTGTCCCAAAGCCATTCAATGATGAATATTTGGATTCTATCTGCTTGAGATTTGACCACAAATCAGGACTCACACATATTTCCTTTTGAGCCATTCTCATGAGAGTTCGAACAATTCCATTTTCATGATTCCACATCCATGCGACGACGTGCTCGTCGGGCATTATAGTCAATGGTGAATGGGCCAGCTCGCGAAGTTCCGCTGTAGACTTAAGTTCGTCCGATGAAAGATTTGTTTGTTGCTTTCGCAACAATTCTTCTCTGTGGCGGTCGAGTACGCGACCAACACGACTGAGAGCTTGCGTCAGCTGTTGAATTCTTTGTTCCATCGCGGTCACTCCTTCGGCGTCTGCTGCCTGGAATGATATCTTCTTAATTTTGGATTGTTCCACACCTTCGGTTTCGTCTTTCGACTTTGTATTCGTTGGTTCTTTGGGCTGTGAACAAGTTGTCGACTGCTTCCCATCCTTCAATTCGGATATTCTTTTGAGTCTCTGTTGCTCGAGAAGGGCTTTTTCTTTTCCTCCATTCTTTTCCCATTCTGCATGAGCTTGTTTTTTCCAGTGCTGCTTCATGTCGTCACCAAAGCTGTTCCATCGGGACGAGGCGATCTTCTTCATTTCACGTTCGATTTCGCCGCCGGTCATTTCGGCGTTTTTGTCTTCCTGCAACAATTGCGATATTATGGATTCTCGATTCCGTTTCAAAAAGTAAAAATAAGGGGGATCTGGTTTGCAACCCTTCACGGGTTTGTCGTCGATGGATTCCGACGTTGCATCGTGATTCTGGCTTGCGTCTTTCGCGGTGGCAGCTGCGTCCGTTCCGCCTTTTTTGTCGCTTGCCCCGGAGTCGGCAGTGTTGTCTTTGTTGTCGTTCGAAACCTGATTCGAAATCAGAGCGATTGGCAGCGCTCGACGCTCGTACTCGATATACCGCAAAATGTCGGCGACAACGGTGCGGAGCCAGATGGGAACAAAGTCCATGGAATCCAGCGAGGAATGCTCAAAATCCAGGTTTGTTGCCTTTCGCCGGTTCACACTCACGGCCCCAAATGCCGCGGTCTGGAACCCGTGGCGCTCTAAAATGGCCACGTCGTCGTCGGACATGACTTTTTTGGTGCATCCCTTGATCAGCTGCGCCAGACGGACGGCGATCGGGGAATTTCGATTCAGCACTTGCTGGTAGCAATCGGCGGTGGCAAAATGCAAAAACGAGCCCCTGCAATGCCACTGTCCGCACAAGCAGACCGCTGCCTGGTACTCGTGCAAGGATTCCGTCACGGCGTTGTAGTCGAAGGTTACCTCGTCGCCAATCGTCAGCTCGCGGAGTGTCGTCATGGCCAGTGTTAGTTTTCCATTCACGGCAGCCACCCGGACCTCGCACGACGGATTGCAACTGTGCGACAGCATGGATCCGTACCCGGATTTTCTGGACGCGTCGACAAACAGCAGGCCGTAGCCCCTGGGATCTTTCTGGGGCCGCTCGAGAGCCATGTTGTAAAAGTCGGGCAGGCGGGGTTTCAGGTTGTTTCTCTGCTGAATCAGGGATATCGCGTCCATCTTCTCGCCCCACCGCCACGATGGATACACCTCCCCCCGGTAAAACGTCACGAGGCGGTTCGGCTCGATCTTGGGACTCAGCACGATGGATCCGTGCCCCTTCGGATGCACGCGAAAAAAGTCGTGGCCCATCGACTCGATGGCCCGTCTCAGGGTCCTGGCCGCGCATTTGAGCCACTGCGGCCCCGTCTCTCGAATCTTTTTGGTGAGGGCCTTCCCCAGCAGCGTGGTGCTCCATTGCTCCGTCGTGGTGGGGTTCTTTTGGTCCAGGGACGATTCGGTATCCAGCGGCAGGCCTTCCAGGATGCGGGCGGCGTTGGCCAGATTGTAGGCCAGATCGACGGGGCACGCGTTGATGGCGGGCAGGAGCCATTTTTCGACAAAGGTGAGCACGGTGGTCTCGTCGAATCTGGTTTCGAGACAGATCGAAATGTTTTTGCGGGTGTAACAGTCCATGCCCCAGACCGGTTGCTCGACGATCTCCGGTTTGGACGAGTCGGAGTCGCCGTTCTTGGTCGAGACCACCTGTTCCCCGACCTTTTTCATCCCGCTCTCCCAGTTGGCGCTCCGGAGTTCTTTTTGCTCCAGAACAGCCATTCTCGGTCATGACGCGATCCTGCACCGCAATCAGCAAGGATTGCATGGACGCCGCCACCTGGGCCTTGATGACACCATCGTCTTTCGACAGGGCCCGGGCGGCTCTTTCTTGTTCGTTGATGTTGTCGTTTTTGTTTTTGTTGTGTCTATTGGTATTGCTAGCATAATCGTTGTCGCGTTCGCGTTCGCTCAGCATGGTTTTCATCCATCCCTCGCTCTGCCCCGTGTCGTTGTATGTGTACGAGAGACCAATGAAGCTGTCTTCCAGGCTCGTTCGCAGCTCGTACGTCGCGATGCGTTCGTCGAGCTCGGAGAGACCAGCACAGACCGCATCGGTCGTGAGTCGTTTGTACTGCCGCTCGGGAAACGCTGTTGCGGTTGTCCCACAAAAGAACAAAAAACAAAAACAAAAAAACGCCAGAGAAACCGAATTTGGAATGCGTGAGACCACAAAACTCCAAACAAAACGTTTCCTTCGGATTGCCACTACGGAAACACCTCTCGTCTCGTCTCGTCTCGTCTCGTCTCGTCTCGTCTCGCGAAGAACCGAACCGAACGGAACGGAGCAGAACCCACCTTTTTTCCTCCAGCTCTTGCCCTGCATCGCCGCCTCCCTGTTTTCCGTCGCCTCGATGACCCCCGTGAACAATTGGGCATCGTTCGCCAGTTCCATCTCCTGCGACTGTCGCCTCCCGGTTTTCTGGTAGATTTGTTCCATGGTCGACTTTATTTTTTCGGCGGCGTTGCTGAGCGTCCCGGGGGTTCCGTCGTCGTAGCTGCTCGAATTCCGGGCGACGGCCGTGTCGCACATGCCGATCACGTCCCTCCGGAACAATTCCCAATGGATGCCGATCGGGTGCTTGAGCGTCGTCGCTGGAGTTGTAGTCGCAGTCGCAGTGGAACCGGACAATGAAGACGACGACGACGACGATTCCTCGTTTTTTGGCATCGTTTGCCGCCGATCGAGAATGTACCGACCCTGCTCCAGTCGCCTTCGCAGCACGACAAAATTATACGGGGGACGACACGGAAAGGCGACCCCACTTTTGCGGTTGTCCTTTGTGTCGTTTCCGTCGTTTGTCGTGTTTGCGGTATGGTTGTCGGAGGCCGACGGCGGCGACGACGACGACGACGACGAGGCTGTTTCTGTTTCTGTTTCTGCTGTTGCATCGTAGCGCTCGTCGAATTCCGGCGGAATGTCGTGTTCCGAGAAAAAATGGTAGACGTCCAGTTTTTGCAACTGCATCAGTTTCCGTTCGAATTCCCTGCGGTGTTTTTCAAACATGGCCAGCCCGTTGCCACCACCACCACCACCACCACCATAGTCGGTCGCTGTCGATTTTCCCCGTTTTTTGCCATTGGTGCTGCTGCTGCCGTTGCTATTGCTGCCGCCGTTGCTGCTTCCTCTGGCGGTTGCGGAAGACGCTTTCCCATTGCCTCCGCCCGCCGTCTTTTTCTTTTTGGACGACGCGGTGGCCGCCGCCGAGGTGTTCGCTTTCTGTGATTGGGCTCCGACATTCGCGGTCGCCACTCCCGTCGCCGTCGCCTGTTTTCGTTTCCGCCGCTGCCGGGAATCCCCCGTCATTCCCTCTTGCGCCGCCGTCGTGTAGTGCAGCTCGCACCGCGGAACGCCGGTCAGCTTTCCCCCGAGCACCAGGTCGATGTCGTACAGAAAGGCGTGCCCGTTCCGCGGCGCATCGGACGGAAAGCCCGGATTGGGATAGGATCTGGCGACCCGCGAGAGATCTCCCTTGTGATCGCTGAGCCTGCCCTTTTGGCTGCGTCGTCGGGGGCGCGGAACGTGTGGCGTGCGGCGTGGAACGTGGGACGTGCGAGCGGAACGGAACCGAAACGGAACCGAACCGAAACGGAACGAACCGTGTTGGCGACGGAACAGAACGAAACATTCAATTCAATCCAATCCAAGTCAATTCAATCCAACGAAAAGACAAGTATGATGGTCGGTGACTGGTGAGCAAACTTGTGAAAGAAACAGGGGTCCTATCTTCCTAGCTTCCTTTCCTCGTTCCTCTGTTGATTCGTTCCAACAATCCAGAAACGACAACACAATGCATGCATGAATGAATGACTTACATTCCCAGGATCCGAGCAAGATCGCCACGCCTCAGGATTCGATCTTTTTCCGTGCTCTGAACCGTTCCACTCCCATCACCTGCTCCGTCTCCCATCTTTGTTGAAACCGATGCCGGTCGGCAGCATCTACGGTAATTAGTCGGTAGTCGTAGTCCGTTGTCGCGGTCCGCTGTCGAGGGGGGAGGTGTGTGGTGTCGCTTGCTGGCGTCGACTGTGCAATAGTGGCTTTGTTGGGTACGAGTAGTCTGCGGTACCGGTATCCCGTGCACTTCGAATAGAGCGTACCGGTATAGCGATGTCGTCGATGGTGTAAAAGAGTGTTTGATCCGAATGTCCCACTCTCACGCAACGCAACGCAACGTATCGAATCGCTGCTACGATTTCCTGTTTCCAATACTAAGCCTTACAACGGTGTTATGGATAACGTCCTTGGAAAATCGCCCCAGGAAAAAAAAGAAATAATAATAATCATACCTCTAATCAAAAATACCGTATACTCGGACGCTAACTTACTTCATACGGTAATTACTGGTAGGTATTTTGAGGCATCAAAAATCAGCTTGCACGGTTGGATCGGGCGCGCGCTTTTTGGTTTTAAATACGCTCGCTCATCACTCGGTGAGTGCAAATCAAACATCATCGAAGAATCATACGGTAATAGAAATCCCAACAACCCGAAGAAAACCCAAAAAGCCTCGTTTCTTTTTTTTTTTTTTAAATTCATTCCTTATGCTCCGGAAGTTTTTAACCGATGGGTTGGTTTGTTTTTTACGGTATGAGATCTTGGGACACACCTTTGATTCAATGGGTAAGCTTACTTGTACCGTACCGTAATTACTTATGTACGCAGGGTAAAAATACTCCTATCGGTGAGAGTAGTACGAGTAAGGTTACCGGTATGTATCCGCAATAGTAACAAATAGGTGTCATAGTAGAAGCTCATAATACTCAATACCGTACTAATGATGATCATCATCTCATCTTCCATCTCTTAAAACGTTGGATCTTGTCTCTTTTCTTCCACATGCTTTCACGATTGATTGCGCTATGATTGGTTTGCAGAACGGACAGTCAACTCCATTCATTTTTAAAATAAATTAACCGTACCAGTTAGTAGTAGAAGAAGATGACTTCGCATCGTAAGTTATCGCACAAGTACAGACACAACAACATCGCGTTGTGAAGTTCACAACAAAGTCGGAAAAATACTCATTACCGTACGTAGTAGTATTACTTCGTATTACTACTATTGTTTATGGATAGAGTTTAGTTAGGACTGCATCGAAGGTCCGACGAGCGAACGAAGGAATCAATCAATCGATCGATCGATCAAAAAGACTGTCATCTTTCGTCGTAGTATGGTAGATTGTTGAATTCAGCAGGATATCTACGAAAACCTTAAAGAGCACAATTAACTCTGTTGGTTAGATACAAGTAATTAAACTATGGGTGTGTGAATCGAGTGGATATCCTGGACAATCATCCTTGGGCATGTTCTGCAAACTCATGATGTGGTGAGCTGTTGTTCTGATTACGTCATTGATTCTTATTCATGTTGCTGATTATTGCCCGGTCATTCTCCTCATACCTTCCGTACCTATATGTCAATATCCTTCTTGTCTATTGTCATCCACTTCAGGCACATCTCCAACACACTCCTGCTATTCGTGGACATAACAGATATGTATGCCCGCGATTAGTACTTAGTGATTTGCCTTCCTTTTCGCATATTCGCTTTGATATGCCGTGTATTGGGCCTCACTCACCCCCATGATGGCGTTTCTAAACTTCCGGAAAAGGGATCCTTGTAAGGGCTTTGTAAAATAGTCCGCCAGCATCTCTCCTGTTGGGCAATACTGTACCGATATATTTCCCTTCTTAACCTGGTCAGTTATTAGGAAATAGCGGATGTTAATGTGACGTGTGCGCTTTGTACTAGATGATTTACCATTCATCTCCAGCCTCATAGCGCTTGTATTGTCTTGGTTCAGGATATTTTGCTTCCCAAGGTAGATATCAGATTTATCTCTATCGATGACTTCATGTTCCACCTTGGCTGCATACCCCTGCCACTCAAGATAATAGTGACACCACAGGTTATATGGTAGGGTATCGTCGACCCCAACCAATTCTGCTTCTGTTGAACTCTTAGTGTTCAGTTTCTGTTTGGTGGACACGGCGAGAACTGCTCCTTGTCCAAATGTGAGCACACCCCCGGTGTGACTTCTCATGTCTGAATGGACAGCAAAGGATGCATCCACATACCAGTATGCATTCCCGGTGGTGTCCCATCCAAGCACTAGTGGGAGAAATATGGTCTCTCGAACGTATCCAAGGACGCGCCGTAGCTTCTTCCAATCATCCTTGTCCGGGTTAGCAACCCGTGTGCAGAGGAATGCTATGGCTGTTTGTATGTCTGGGCGTGCCCTCTTGCTCGCGAAGAGGAGTTGGGCAACGTGTTTGTGGAAAGTGTCGGCGTCCTTTCTTCCCAGTCTATCCCCTTCGGGGTTGGTCTTGAAAAGATGGTCGGACGCTGGTGTTGGTATAACTCTTGTTTCAATGAGGTCGTGTGGTAACTCACTCATGATCCCTTCAAGATAATCAAACATGCTAAACTTCACCTTCCCGTCTTCGCTGTAGTCAATAGTCATCCCAACGTAGTCATGGATCTTCCCGCGCGTAACCGTTAATGGTGATTCGATACCAAACACCCTGTTCAGGTCGTCCAATACTGCTGTCACTATGTTCGGATTCTTGTGAGAGATCTTGAGATCATCAACGTGCCACACGATGGTGCACTGGTCCCCATCAATCATCTTGTTTGCTGTGCACGTGTCGTATGGGTTCAACTCGAAACCCCATTCGATCAGTTGTCCGGACAGACGTTCCCAGAATAGGAGAGCCGCCCTGAGGGTGCCATATATAGCCTTGTCTGCTTGTGTGTAGAGGACTTTGTGGCCGTTCCGCTCCATCATATGTTTTCGGTACACGTCGGGATCAATCCTGGCCAGAAGCTCAGCCATTGGTCCGTCGAAGCGAATGTGCACCACCTCTCCCTCTGGCATTGGAGTTTGTAGGAAGGCTCCGGGTATGTCTGCTGTTGCCACATCCCGGCCCTCTATAGCATCGATAAGACATGTTAACATGAGACCATGGAGAGATACAGTGGGTGAGTAGGTGTCCTCTCGGGATATGAAATCTCGCTGTGACCGGCCGTCGGCACACCCTCTTGCTTTGATTTTCCCACAGCGCTTGCGTTTTAGGAACATGAGGTAGGGGAGCGCCCGCTTGATCTCCTCTCGCGTCAGGTCTTTGATGCTGACTGGGTGTACAACCTTTCGTTCGTGTAGCTGCTTTAACTCTGTGAGAACTGCCTCTACACCGGCGGTTCCGAAGAGCTTCAGTCCTGCCTTCACTCCATATTGTTTTGTGACGAGTGAGGCATCTATGTTATTGTACGATGCAATTGCATTGGCGATGAACACGTATTGTGCGTGTTGGGTCTCCAGTTGCTTGACAGCATGGTCCAGTCCCCCGGTGAACACACTAGAGTGATGGGAGACGTGTGCGCGGTGGTGAATACTTGCCTCGTAACCCTCCGCTGCTCCAAACTTGTTGTGTCCACGCGTTACTCTGGGTCGGAGCACCATTCCGCCGGTGCTGCTGTCATCGTTGTTGTTGTTGTTGTTATGTGTAGCTTCTGTATTCATGCTGCTGTGACTGCTGTTGTCTTCTGCTTCCTCCGGGTCCTCGAGCGTAGTGTCATCCTCGTTGGCTTGCTCGTCAGGATTGGGGTCAGTAGGCGTGTCACATGCATTGGTGTCATTTTCCCCTACATTGTTATGCGTTGTGCGGGTATGCTCGCTCCCGTTCGCCACGCTGGACGATTCAACGGACGAGCTGTCCCCGTCTTCCACTGTGGTCCCTTGGTCCTCGGTCTCACTTTCTGCGTTGCTGACCTCATGTGACTCGACAATGGCCTCTTCTCCATGGTTGATGTCGTCATCTTCACCGACAGGTTCCTGTTGGTCATTATCAACGCGGATATCGACTAGTTCATCCTCATCGATTGACCCGGTAAGATCAGTCGCGACGGTCGAGTCATCGTCGGGGCGGAAGGAGTGATCCGAGGCCCCGTCATCGGTTCCAATGGACTCAGTGTCTATGTCTAGAATGGTTGTCTCACCATCCTTGTTTCCGAATATCACACCGATTGGGGCGTTCTGTTCTGCGGCGATTTGTTCCACCCTGGAGATTACCGTGTCCGTGAGGTGAGCGCCCGTTGCGGTTTGTCGGCGGATGCACCGACCAGTCCGTAGATCAAAGAGGTACATTGCTCCACTGCGATCTCCGGTGGGCCGCAGATAGATTGCATCGCGTGCCCGTGGGGTCATTGTATTGTCGCTGGCATCCTCATGACCTAGCACGTAGTCACCGAACTGAAACTTGCAGTGCTTAGTGGCGTCAAGGCGCACACCGGTCATGAGCTGTCGCGGGGAAATTGTAGCTGACACTCCTACTTTGTTGCACCAGTTGTTCAGCCAAAAGATTGCTGCAGCCACCATGTCGATGGTCATTCGGCGCGGAAGGCGTTTGAACGGCACCGAGGCAAACAGGCATCGGATTCGTTCCTTACAGGTTCTGTTATCTCGTTCCACATATGGCTCATGTTGGTTTCTTGCCACTCCTTCGAACTGCACCGGTGGATTCCGATTTAATAGACCTTCTGCTAGACAATTGAATTCGTTGTCTCCGGAGATACTCGACACAATGAATCCCCTCCCGGCATAAATCCCGATGATTGCTCCAAGAGTTTTCTCAAGGGTTGATTGCGAGGCATCTTCTATGGCTGACACTGTGCGAAAGTATAGATGTCGCGACACGCTGCGAAAGAACTTGATCCCATTGACTGTGAAGATATCGATGCTCACTGTTACTTCTCGATAGCGAGTCAGGATCTCCAGTGGTACGGGTGTCGTGTCCTCTCGCACGTGTGGTGGTTGTTGGCGAACCGACTTCCCTTTTATAATGTTGGTGTTGACCCCGAAGATATCCTCCGCCATGAGGACGTCTCGTCGAGTCACAGGACAGTTTAACAGAATATTGTTGTCCACAAGTTTTAGGAATTCGGCCCGACTTGGGAAACCCAGCGTTTCCTGTAGTTTCCGCGCCTTGGTTGCACGCCGCACATCTAAGTCGGAATATAGCTTCTTCTGCCCCTCGACTGAGGTAATGGCAAGCATGGTTCCATCTGTCTCGCGTAGGTCACAGTAGTACAAGCCACTGTCCGCCCGGGTGAATCGGCGGGTACTCCCATCGGGCTTGTGTACAAAGAAGGACTGTGTGATTGCCGTGTCGAGGGTTACCCGGTAGGTGTCGGACACGAGGCTGAGTGAGAGTATGTTTGCCATTCCCCCTTCTTGGTACCAGACAGTGCCGAACCCTGGTAAGTGACCGACCTGGTCCACAGTGACCACTCCGGCGTTGCAGTGGATTCGAATCTTGTTCCCGTTTGGGTGGCGACGGATGTTCCTTAGTAGTCGTGGGTTGCTGATGCAGTTGCAGGTTGCTTGGCTGTCGAGTAGAAGCCAGTAGGGATCAATGCTGTTTGATCCCCCTTGGGAGAACATGTATTCCATGGCGTTCCCGAGTCGATGAGGTGTTGTGTCACCGTGTACACTCCTGGACTTTTCGGTGACATGTGATTGGAGGAAGCATAGCTCATCTTCAGTGTCCTCATCATCAACGGCTGCCATAAGCACCACAGTGGCCTCCTTTATAGTCGGCCCGGTGGACGACTTGCTCGCTGTTTCGCTTGGTTCCTCCCCCGGCTCTTCCGAATCGGTGGTGGACTCGGTTTCGACGGCGTTCGATAGGAGGGTGGTCCCGTCTGTGGTGTCGCCTTGCTTGTCTCCTTTCTGACCTTTGTTACTCTTGCCGTTTCCTTGTCCCTGGTTGTCCTTCGAGCGAGTGGATTTGTACTGGTTCATTAGCTCGAGAGCCTTTGGTTGTGTAGTGGGGTATACATCGGATCCAAGACTGTAGTTGTCTTTAAGCACTCCAGCGAGGTTCCGGTGCATCTTGTTGTTGCTTCCATTGACAATTACCACGGAAAGCAGCATCTCGTCCATGGTGAGGTGCACCTTGGATCGCTCACTGGTTTCCATTGCTTCGTACTGCTCGTACGTTGTCCCTGGTGAACATCTTCCAAGAGCCAGTTTAATCATTGATTTTGATCGGATTGTGTTGATATCCGCTCGTCAGCGGTCTTCGGGGAACTTAATCGTAGATATGAATTATCTCGTACTGGTCTAAAAATAGGGGAAAGCCCTAACAATAATAACACATAAAGTCCTGGCAAATCGTGAGTCTACAGTGGACTGTTCAAGGTCTATTGCATACGCTCAAGCAATACAAGGCACTTCCCTAGAGGTACATCGGAATCGGTCGTAAAGGAGGGCATGATAGGTGTGTTTATTTTAGAGTAAAAGAAAGAGTGAATAAAAGGGGAGCTGAGCCAAAAGCGCTCAGCTCTGTATCGTATCGTGACATCGATTCGCTAACTCGCTAATAACAGCGCTCCTGTAGCTCTGGTACTGTATCCTACGAGTAGCATACCGTATCGGAGTATCGTAGGTATCTCCGATTAATTAGATCGAATCGTGTGCTAGCGCTAGCTCGCTTATGCTAGCGCGTTGGGTAACTGTTTGGGCCGGGTATCCGGTCATGGTATATATTATACACCAATGACCCGACCCCGGCGGTAGCATCGTATCTTAGCATGATATTATGGTAGGTTAGCACCATCAGTATCTCGTAGCCTTAGCAACCCTAACCCTGTAGCATTTAGCTACACCACAGAGGGTGCTTTACTCGGGGTACGTACGATTGGTACAAATCGTACGCGGCGACCCTAGTAAACTCTGCTAGCAATACTAGACAGGATAGGTCTGCTGCTAAGCCTGCTGCTAAGCCTGCTGCTAAGCCTGTTGCTAAGCCTGTTGCTAAGCCTGTTGCTAAGCCTGTTGCTGAGCCTGTATGCTAGCAATTAGCACACAGCTCTAGCACTCAGCTCAGCACCTGTTAGTCAGTTACTGGAGGCTGCTGCCTGTAGTCCCAGTACACTCTCCTACACAGGAGCCTTAGCACAGATCATAGCACCACCTTGAATATCTTCATAGTCCCCGTGATTCATGCCAGTGGTCCTGTATGAGCAACTGAGCAACTATACCAGTCCCCGGAAACAGATACTCCCAGGAGGACACCAATACTCTTGCTTGTTGTACCAGGACACTTGGATGGATCATAACAGAATTCAGGGATGCTTCCATATAACTTGTCAGAGATCAAACTGCACCAAATATTGCAGTTCTTCTATCAGAGGCCCGGCTGATTCGTAGTACAAAAAAAAGGGGGTTGGACCGGAGGACGTTTTGCCCTTGGTTCCATTCCTTGACACGTACAAGGAGGTCGATCAATCAGCCTATTGTCTTTCAAGTTTATAGTCCCCGGAACCATTGTACCGGAGACTCCCAAATATATAACATATAACATAAGATCGAATCGAAATCGAAGTTGTGGTCCCCGGGACCATCGTCCCCGGGATCTCGAAATAACAGATCGCGTCCACACTGCTTGCCAGAGATAAAAGTACCTCAAATAATGCAGCTGGAGCAATTTTTCTTTACCACATGCATCGAGCGCAGTGTTCTTTCAGAGCCGGACCATTCAGCAACTTAGTGAATAAATCAGCAATATTGGTCTCGCCAGGCTCCTTTGCAATGCGAATTGTCCCAGCAGCAATAGACTCGCGCGCCTTGTGGTATGCGACGCTGTTGTGCTTCTTGTTGCAAGGGCTCTCTGGTCTGGTGGTATTTTTGACAACAGACTCATTGTCACAGTATACATTCGTAGGACCTTCAACAGGGACACCCATCATCCGGAGCTTGTATCTGAGCCCTTCAATCAGTTCAATGGCAATTCGAAGCGCAACAATCTCAGATCCAAAGGTTGAGGTCTCAACAGTGGTTTGCCTTTTGCTGAACCACAGGATTGGGGCCCTGTTCAAGAAAATAATAATTCCCGTATGGGACCTTCGTGTTGCTTTGCATCCGGCATGATCCGCATCGACGAAACAGCTCATGATAACTGCTTTCCCAAGGGGTTCAGGAGCATCCGGTGGCAACACTTCCTTGGCATCCGGATAGAACTCACTCCAGTCGCAGTTGGGAAATCTGGACTCGTCCACTTCAGGCCGGGTCTCATCAAACACCAACTTGGATCGGGCATGCGCCTTGAGATAGGCAAACATGTGCAATACTTGGTTCAGATGCCCTGTTCTTGCTTGGGCTAGGTACCTAGACATGAGAGATACAGGCATGACCAAATCCAGTCTCCCAAGTTCGCACAACCACCTCAAGACACCAATCAGGCCCTGGTAGTAGTTCTGCTTGCTTGGATCCAGTTCGGTGGTAACATCAACTTCTGGACGATAATCGGATGTCAACGGGGTAGACACCTTGTTCGGAAGGTGCTTGTAACCATACTGCTCGGTGCCAAGCTCCTTCTCTACTGCGTCGATGGCTTTCTTAGCATATTTCTCGGAGGACATCGCCCACTTGGGAATTGGGTCGTCTTCGACCACATGCGAATGGACATCAGCGCCCAGATACAGGGTTGGGACTTCTATAGTCCCGTCCTTCAGCGTGAAGCGCTGCTCGATACTTTCCAACTGCCGTCGGGGGTCCTCACTGCAACAGATGATATCGTCGACGTATGCAATCAGGTATGCCCAGTACCTAGAACCATCCTTTCGCGTCTCCACCCGCATATGAACATCAGGATCAGCTTTACAGGGTTGATATCCTAGCGTTCGTAGGTGCTTGGTCAAATAGGATCGGAACGACGCGCCTGCAACAGGAAGTCCATACAGTGCTCGAACGATCTTACATACCTGTCCTGCCAAGTGCGGGGGAAAACCGTCTTCAGCTCGTGCAACCAAATAATATTTCTTCTTGATCGGCGCTGTAAGGTAGGCATTCTGGATGTCCGCAGACAGCACGTCCAGATTGTTCAGCGCTGCCAACAGGAAGAAGATACGGACTGAATCCCTGCTAGGTACACTGCTGAAGGTATGTTCCTTAGCTGTTGCTTGTACCTTATGACCATCGGCGACGAGCCGTGCTTTCCGCGTCAGGGACCCCAACTTCACGTCAAAGATCATGTGCGTCGTGATCTTGCTGAATCCTTCGGCCTTGAGACCTTCGACGGTGTAGCTGGGGTCAAACTCGAACGCCATCTCGTTGTTTCTCATCTCCTTCGCAATCGCCTTCTCCCAATAGTCGGTCCCCGTCTTTCGGTCGATGGCGAGGGCTTCAGGGATAGAATGTGGTAACTCCACTCCGAACTTGTGGGTCCGATCCCAGTACTTGTTTCGCTTGGTGGCTTTGAGGATTCGCTTCTTCCTTCGTAGTACGTGGTGGATCCACCATCAGAATGCTGGCTGATCCGAGATCTTGGCGGATATGGCGTACTCTGCGGTCTGCACAGGAAAGGACTCTTTCAGATCGCTCAACTTACACCAGGATTCGGTTCCGTCTTTCCAACTGACGAGCAATCGCCATCCCTTTGTTGTAGGCTTGGGGACTTTGCGACCATGCTTGTTGGTGATCGTCGCATCTTGTTTCCTAACGGCGGATCCGTCCTTCTCGTGATCGATAATCTCGTCCAGGAGAGAAAACATGCGTCCGTCGTCGTCAATTTCGCTGTACATGCTCTCAGCAACGATGTTGGCGGTATACTGCTCGACGGAACCATCTGGAAATTGCAGATCATACATTCTGGTATCAAGGATAGGGTTATCATTCCTCTTGCCAATCGGATTGCCATTAAGGTCAGCAGAACGATTCTTCACAACACACCGTAATCGTTCGTCGCCCTTCTGGATCATCACATTGTTACCAATATACTCATCATAGTCATCCCCATCAGGTATGAGATCGTCAATATCCGGAATGGAGGCTTCCGGCTCGGCGAGCTCCCACCTTTCTTGGTGACCCTCAAATAACTCAGCAGGGGGATCAGGGTACGTAGCTTGGAACTTTGCGTCGTTATCCTCAACCTTGTCCCCGATCTTGGATTCCACTGCTTGGTCAAATGAGTCCATATAGCGCTTGACGTCATGGGAACGCCATTCTTCTTCAGTAACAGCACGGACTGTGTTAGTGCTTACCGGCATGGCCGCCTCGTTCAGGATCCAGTGGCAGTCTCCGCCTCCGAATCGGTCACCGCACGGGCCAAGCCATCGTCCCAGCTTCTCGGTCCCATCAGAGAGATCAACCCAATAGACGAAATCATACCATTCATGGGCTTGGTACAGAGATATGTCAGGCATGTACCCATGTACAATTTCGAACGGCGTTCGACCCATCATCGTAGGATCACTGGAAGCCGTGCGCTGTCGGATGGCAGCAACGAGCTCTCCGCAGAAAGCCCACAGGCGCTTGGGGGATCGCTTCCGAGCCGTCTTCTTGCGGATGCTTCTGCTGATATGGCCGATGCTGAGCTCCGCGCGATTCTGGAAGGGGCATCTTGGCTGGATAAAGGTCTGATGGATATGGTTTTTGCTGACGACCTTATTCCATGGAGTCTTGTAGGTACCAGGGGCTCCTTGCTCTCGAGCGCCATCAGATATCAAATGCTCGGGAATGCCGACGTCGTGGATGAAAATCTTCAGGCCTTCATACGCTTGCTTCTTGCCCTGTATAGGTATGAACTCGTCGTAGCCCTTACCATTACTGAAAACTTGGGCGGCTGAATCTTGTCGCATGATGCTCGGGACCTTTGCCATCCAGGTGTCGGTGTACCATTTGCCAGCCGCGATGCGCTTGTTTCTGAAGCTCTGCGTTGGCAATCGGCGGACAAGGGGATGCATGGGGTTGCGGAACCCTTTCTGCGTCGTGACTCGAAGAGTATCCGCAGCCTTCCTCGGAGATACATCCCAAATCTTGGACAGACGGTCGGAGTCGATCTTGCAGTATCGTTCGGTGTCAATCGTCGGACCCCACTTGGCTCGTCTGGCAATAGTGTCGAGCTCGGGATCGACTGGTTCGACTGCATCGTCGTCCCATCGAACATGCTTGTAAACGGCAGACAGGCAGACGGGGAAATCCCTGCAACGGGGATCCAATTCGAAGCGCTCGCGTCCATCGGTGTAGGCGCGCTCGTACAACGGGGTATGCAGGGCGTTGACTGTAAGACTTGGTACAGAATCCACGTCTACATCGTCCCCGCAAGTCTTCAGGGAATCGCCCGAATGAAAAAGAGAAGATAGCCGCGCATCCAGACGCGAGTCGGATGCGATCGCACATGGGGTCAGATCACGGCGGGTACAGAGTTGCTGAAGACTCCGCAGCTTGTACTTCTCATAACAATCATGCTGGGGAAGGATCAGCTCGTCGCTTTGAAGAGGCTTGTCGTACAAATGGGGACTGAAGTTGGACCGTGTTTCGACGGGCTCCATCTTACGCTTGTTGGACTTCTTGGACTGCTTCGTGGTCGTCTCGGCAGGCGCGATGGGCGTCGCCATAGGCGGCGCCGCGCGAAGGACAGACAGCGTAGGATTCAACGGATGAGATCCGTCGATAGCTTCTTCGGCTTGCTCGAACTTCTTGCTCTTCGGATCCCAAGGGAAGTCTCGGGTAGCAACGACATGATCGCATGTAGCCATCTCATGCTTGGTGGGCTTGCGGGAAGGGAAATAGGACACGACCCCATCAAGCAGGAGCTTGATGTCGAGGGTGTGGCCCGCATGGGGATCTTCAGGGTCGGTATTGTCAATATGGATGGAGTGACTGGACTGCTCATCATACTGACGGGGCGCTTCACTGACACGATTGGGATGGCAGTCCCGTATCTGATTCGGGCAAATCAAGCTGTGGGACAACTTGTCGCCAAAATACAGGGCTTCGTGGAAATAAATCAACCAAACTTTCCCGTCGGTATCTGTGTATGCCGTAACACAGGTCCCAATAGGAATGTTCTTGATAGGCTCGAGCTCAGGCGAAAAAGGATGAACATCGACGTGGCTGACGACTTGGTCTTCAAGCAAGATCATATTGGAACCGGCGGCAGTCGTATCAGCGTGGCTGTCCAGCTCGCATTGTCCCTCAGGGCTCGGTGGGGGGCGCGCGCGCGGGAGATCCATCTGGTACAACAGCCGGCCAACCTTACTTAATTTCGGGCACCGGCCGTCGTGTCAGTTCTTGGGGGTCTGTCCTTGGTTCGAGCCGTTGCCCTTCTTCTTGCCCTTCTTGCGCCCCTTGGGCCCAAAACTGTTCCCTGCGCCTTGGGTCGCGTTCGCGTTCGCGTTCGCGGAGGCAGCAGGCGTGGTAGAACTAGTGGACTGAATAGTTCGAGCTTTCTTCTGCTGGCGGAGGTCATACAACTGCTTTCGTTGTTCCTTGGAGAAGGTCTTGTAGACTTCATAGGGATACTGCTTGTCCTCAATCTTGCCGCTGTACGATCCACCCTTGTTGCTTCCTTGGTTGCCACCACCTTGGTGGACAGAGGAGATACTTCGCGCTCGCTTGGTTGCAACCGCACCCATCTTTCGTATGCCAAGGCACCTCTTGAAGTACGAGACGCACTCGTTGAAGTTCTTGGTGTACTTATCGGTTTCAAAGATCTGGATCTTGGGGTTCTCAAACCGATCATCTTGGATGCTGTGGATGAAACGCATGGTGAAGTCCTCTTCGTCGGGCAACTTGTCGTGGTTGGAGAGCGTAGTCTGGAAATTCAACCAAGTTCTGCAGTGCTTCTCAAAATCGTATGTTCGAGAGTCTCCTGTGTAGCGGGAGGTGTACATGCCGGTACGGACCTTGTCAAGAATAGCCGCGACGTTGGTTGCGGAGAAGGCATTCTCGTAGAGATGTAGGAAAGCTGCTCGGGCGTTCCCAGTCGGATTCTTCGCGTCTTTGTACCTTCGAGTGTAGGCCCAGGCAGGGCCATCACGAACTGCGTTGCAGAGCAACACCCAAACGTCATGGTTGTCAGTGACGAACTGCGGGCCTTCAAGCGTGGCACATCGAACATTATAATCCATCCAGTTGGAAAAAGTCCCGTCCTTCCCAACAGTGGCGGATCTCTCTGCTGCAGTCACCGTCTCTTGCTCCTTCGGACAGATGACGTATGATAGGGGGAACCCTTGTTCATTGTACTGGAAGCGGAGGAACTGACGGAAACTTTCTTCCCATTGACGGAAGTTGTCAAGGTTGGTGAGCTTCGGCGGAGTAATGGACGAGGAGACGGCCTCCTTGTCGGCGGTCTGCATTTCATGTAGGCGCTGGCGCGTTCGGTCGGCTGCGAGGGGATCACTAAGCCAAGTATGGGCAGTAGGCTTGATACCAATGAGAGGTTGGTAGCGGATCCACTCCGAAAGGAGCTGAAAGGATTGTCTGAAGGATAGTCCGATGAATACTCGTTCATGGTAGGGGCACATCGGATGACGACCCCCATTGAAGTCACGGAGGTACTTGGGGAGTTCCTTGGCAGAGAGCTGTTGGATCGCCTTGATGCTGTTGAGGCCGTTCCGGAATAGTTCATCCGCCGTATCACTGTTGCTGAAACCAGAGAGGATCTTGTGGAGGTCTAACTCCTTTGAGCTGAGCTTTGCTCCATTCTTGTATCCAGAGATTCCACCATTAGCTTGGGCTGTGGCATGGGCTTGGAGGATATCAGGACTAGCTCCTGTAGGGGCGGCGACAGGAGCAGGAGCAGGGGCGGGAGCAGGAGCAGGAGCAGGGGCACGAGCGGCGGCAGCGGCAGCAGCAGCAGCCTCAGCAGCAATCCGAGCTGCGTTCTCGTTGCGCATTGCTCTCAGTTCTTGAATAGCAGCAAGAAGGATCATTTCAGATCGAGGTTGGATGTCAAGGTTTGGTTCCTGTTGGACTCTGGAGGCTCCAGCAGGGGCAAAAGGAGGGACTCCAGGCGCTCCGACAGGGGGCATTGCTCCAACAGGGGGAACACCGGCTCCAGCGGCAACTCCAGGCGGAGGAGCGTCGACTCCAGGGACAGCGCCGCCTCCAGGGGCAGCGCCAGGGGCGCCGTCTCCAGCGGCGGCTGCAGCGGCGGCGGCTTGGCTTCTAGTTTGCTTGGCCATGGTTAACTTGACTTGCTCTGAGTAACTAACTTGCTTCAGTTTCTAAACTAAATTCTTTTGTGGTGGGAACTGTTTCCATCCAAGTTGTCGATCGAAAGGTCTGTATCGATGACGACCAAAAGAAAAGGTGTCAAGAAAGGTATCACGTCAGCGTTTGTGTTGTCATCCAAAAAGAAGAACATTTGAATCGATGGTACGGGTCGATTGTTCCGTGTCGACTATTCCGAAAAGGTATCCACATCGATGGTTGGCTAGAAAGGTATCCATTTCCGGTCCGATGGTTGGATGGTTGGTTATGACCAAAAGAAGAATTCTATCTGGTCTTTCTGCTCTGCTCTGGACCAATCGATTTGATTCTGAGATATGACAGATCTCAGGGTTCTTGGCTTGTCTGATTCCAAGTTCCCTTGGCTAAAAATCAAAAATCAATGGTATGGCAGATTTGAGGTTGTCTGCGCCTCATTGTTTCGGACGGGACTGACGTCATGTCCTTGGTCTGCTGGACACTGTCTTCACTGGAAAGTTCGTGGTGGTCTGTCCTTTTCTTTTTCCAGCATTGTCCCATCCCCGGCAAACGTCCCCTTGAATCCTGTAAAATAACAGGGAATCATGGACGCTGCTTTCTCCACGTCCTGCTCCTTCCCCACCGGACTGAGCCTCCATGGAGCCACCATGACGCTCAGCTACTGGATTTGAATACCAATAGGTCCGCAGAGGTGGATGTGCGGATTCCAGTCGTATTGCGCGTTTGCTGGGGAAGGGCTCCCCATTAACATCAGGGATCTCGCGATGTCAGCTGCTGGTCCAGTTTCAGCTGAGGTTTTACATCCAAGTGTAGGCATGGATGCCAGTGGTGATCAGCCAGCTGGGTTTCATCACGCGCTCTAGCCGGCGTCCCGGTTCGTAGAAGTGGGTCGAGCGGTGGGTCTGATAAACTGTGTTGATATCCGCTTGTCAGCGGTCTTCGGGGAACTTAATCGTAGATATGAATTATCTCGTACTGGTCTAAAAATAGGGGAAAGCCCTAACAATAATAACACATAAAGTCCTGGCAAATCGTGAGTCTACAGTGGACTGTTCAAGGTCTATTGCATACGCTCAAGCAATACAAGGCACTTCCCTAGAGGTACATCGGAATCGGTCGTAAAGGAGGGCATGATAGGTGTGTTTATTTTAGAGTAAAAGAAAGAGTGAATAAAAGGGGAGCTGAGCCAAAAGCGCTCAGCTCTGTATCGTATCGTGACATCGATTCGCTAACTCGCTAATAACAGCGCTCCTGTAGCTCTGGTACTGTATCCTACGAGTAGCATACCGTATCGGAGTATCGTAGGTATCTCCGATTAATTAGATCGAATCGTGTGCTAGCGCTAGCTCGCTTATGCTAGCGCGTTGGGTAACTGTTTGGGCCGGGTATCCGGTCATGGTATATATTATACACCAATGACCCGACCCCGGCGGTAGCATCGTATCTTAGCATGATATTATGGTAGGTTAGCACCATCAGTATCTCGTAGCCTTAGCAACCCTAACCCTGTAGCATTTAGCTACACCACAGAGGGTGCTTTACTCGGGGTACGTACGATTGGTACAAATCGTACGCGGCGACCCTAGTAAACTCTGCTAGCAATACTAGACAGGATAGGTCTGCTGCTAAGCCTGCTGCTAAGCCTGCTGCTAAGCCTGTTGCTAAGCCTGTTGCTAAGCCTGTTGCTAAGCCTGTTGCTGAGCCTGTATGCTAGCAATTAGCACACAGCTCTAGCACTCAGCTCAGCACCTGTTAGTCAGTTACTGGAGGCTGCTGCCTGTAGTCCCAGTACACTCTCCTACACAGGAGCCTTAGCACAGATCATAGCACCACCTTGAATATCTTCATAGGATGGTGATTCCGGCTGAGGTGAGTACGTCGAAGCGCGCCTTCGTCTCTTCAGCATAGGTTGCAGCATCCTTGTTTGCGTCCTGTTTGCAGGAGAAAAATTTGTAGACCTTGTTTATTGTGTCTACCATGGGGTGTACTTTGGTGGCGCTGTCTCGGTAGCAATATTCTCGTAGCATGGTGAGTAATTGGAGTGTGTCTTGAGTGTTTTCAACCTCCTTCCATTGCTCGCAGGTCTTCAAGTGCTGCTTTACTCCGGAGCTCAGCTGTCCCTCAATGGTAGAGAAGAGACTTTTCAAATCCTCGCAGTAGGTGTCGAACTTTTTTGCTGAACGCTCTCCCTTCTTAAGCCAGAGTTCTTCTAACAAGCGTTTCTTGGTCTCGTCCACTGTCGACGACCCATCTGCTCCTGCGATGGTATACTTGCTGGCATCGGGCATGGGTGGTAGGAAGTCTTCTTCGTTGAGCTTGGTTGTATTAATTAGGGTTGTTTTGACCTTCGAGTTCTTCTTTCCGGCAACTATTTTTAGTCCTTCAAAGAGCTTGTCATATTGGCCAGATTTTGAGCCATCGATGACAATTCCTTTCAACTCATCTTGGTCTAACCCGGTGAATTTTCGATCGACAGTTGGCTTTCGATCTACAGTTGATCCGGTTACTGTTCCTCCGGTATTGTTGTTGCCTCGTCGGTTTCGATTCCTCGATCTTGTATTATTGTTTGTGCTAGAGGGAGGAGTCCCGCCGGGGCTCTTTGGTGTATTAAGTTGGTCCATGCTGGAGGATGGTGTCATCGACTGCTACAGCTGTGTCGCTCGGAGGATATCAATCTACTCAACGTGCGGTGAAACGTTGTGGTGGCTTCGGCACCGGTAGTTTAATTACTTGTATGTTGAATTCAGCAGGATATCTACGAAAACCTTAAAGAGCACAATTAACTCTGTTGGTTAGATACAAGTAATTAAACTATGGGTGTGTGAATCGAGTGGATATCCTGGACAATCATCCTTGGGCATGTTCTGCAAACTCATGATGTGGTGAGCTGTTGTTCTGATTACGTCATTGATTCTTATTCATGTTGCTGATTATTGCCCGGTCATTCTCCTCATACCTTCCGTACCTATATGTCAATATCCTTCTTGTCTATTGTCATCCACTTCAGGCACATCTCCAACATAGATACGAAGTAGCACAGTAGAATCCAAAGGACGTTGATCCAGAACTTGTGTCATCACTATCCTTACTACTACTGGTGCTAGTACTAGTTTGAATCTTGATCCGAACCGCGATGACAACAATGGCTCGCGGTGGGAATGAATGAATCATTGAACCGTGCCGATTTGGTGGATTGGATGGACGTCTTCCATTGTACTAGTAGTAGTAAGACTCCGGACTCATTCATCACGGAAAAGGAGCAGCAAACGCGTTCGGCATCGTTTTGTTGGATTGATTCGCCGGGTACCAACCAGTCTTGCCGGATTCGCCGGGCACCGGTCATGGGTATGGTTCTCCTTCGACCAAGAGGACTCACTCGTAGTGGGTCACACTTCCAATTGGCTTGACGGATACTGAAGGTAACGCAACGCGGTTGGCTTTTGTTTCCGAAAGAAGCGCAACGCAACGCTGGGACACGAACCGCAGGCTATCCGTCGCGCCGCCGGACCAAAGAGTATTATCAATACCGACTTCCTACTCTAGCGCGCTCGGTGTACACGCGTATACTGTGGTTGCAGCGGAAATCATTCAATTATTTATTTTTATTTCGTTTCGTGCGAGCGGCACTGCTGCCGGTCTCTTTGCCCTTTCCAATTTTTTTGTTTTGTTTTGTTTTGTTTTGTTTTTTATATTTTCATTTTCATTTAGCTCTGGCCCGTGCGAGTTGCGCGGCAGAGGGAGAGAGATAGATCTCACCTAGCTACTCAAATCCTTCCACTCTGCCAAAGACCAATTTCGACGAATCACCAACCCATCCCGGATGGATTGACAACGATCGTCTCGCAAGGAAAGCAAGCACCACAACGCACCCGTTCCAGTCGGTAGATTGCTAGTCCTCGAAAGACCACACCACACCACACCACACCACACCGTGACCACCACAGAGACAACCGAGTCGCAGCCGATATCCCGTTTGGTAACACTTTTGTTCGCGGATTGGTGGGTATCTCGTGTGCTGTACCGCTTGCTTCCTTCCTCCCGTTCCCGTCTTAATCCGAAAAGAAGGCAACCCAGCACAGGTACAAGATGGGCAGGGACAAGACCAAACTGAATCCGGTCATGGCCTGGAGTTCCATGTTCATGATGTCTTCGTTCTTCTTGTTCAACGCCAGCATTTCTTCCCGGGTCATGTCGCGGGATTCGATGAAGGAAAGATCCTCTTCCTCCTGCTTCTTCTTGCCAAAGACGCCGAGCTCCATCGATCGGGTCGCCAGAGGAGTCGACTTCGTGACGAAGGCCTCGGCGGATTGGGGGAGGGTGACGGAAGCCACTGCCGCAACAAGGGCCACGAGGACCATGGAGAATCGGGGGGAGGACATCATCTTGATGGCTGGAATTGCAAGTGAGTTACCGTACGGTAGAATTGTGTTGCTTTGGTGAGTGACTCTTGCCGGAGTGTGAGAGCCTTGTTTCAATTCGTTGCAGCGCTTGCAGCAGTAAAACTGTCCGAAGAACAGGTGACACTTTCCTGACTGGGTTTTGCGACTTGTACCGTACGATGGTGTTCGCCGACGATAAGAAACAGCGCAACAGAATAGTACGAGTAAGATTTCGAGTGCGTCGTAACCTTACTGGGATACCGATCCGTTATTCGCAGAGGTCACTGACGTGTGCGTGTCTACGTACATACCGTAACAACTCTAAGTAAGAGCGTCATGTTCAGATCCTAAGTATGAATGTTGTCTGTGTATTTCAAAAACTGGTTTTTGGACTCATTCGAGTAAGAGTTTTGGGCGATCCATGATTCAAAAATATTTCTCGCAGCCATGTGGAAGTTCAACACGTCTTCACGATGTCATCCATGCAAGAAGTTCGGGGGGACTGCATGTTCCCTGTGTGGATGCCATTGTTACGGCATCAGGCATCCAAACTTCCATCCCCTTTGCGAAGGGAGATGCACGAGAACAAATAAGGTTACCACCGGGTACCGGTAGGTAGTTTGTACGAAGTGATCCGGAAGTCTTACATGGAACAGGGTAACTTGTTCAAAACTGCATCGAAAGATTAGATTCCCACAAAGCGCATCGTAGAACAGAGAGTGCGGTAACGATTTGCCCGGCCTAGTTTGAAATTCGCGCTCTAAACCCGAAGAGACATTTCCGTTTTCGAAACTACTGAACAGCATGATCGGAAAACGAACGAAAGGGAGGACATCATCGGCAGGATGTTGTGGGACCGTTGCCACTTCCATCCTTGCGCTTGCATTGGTTCTTGTCATCCAAGTGTCAGCGTTCGAACCTCTTTCCATCGGCACGAAATCTTCCAGGCACAATCGATGCAACAAAAATTCACGCGGCAATCTTTTGACTCGATTCGTGATGCTAAACAGTGACGGGAATCAGAGCATCGATAGCGATCAACAAGAGGAAGAGATGAAACGAGAAAGGGGTCTCTTGCGCCAAGAGAAGAGCAGCGGCTTGTTGCGGCTTGCCAAGCTGAGTCTCCAGGACTATGAATGGCGCGTTGGCCTGTTCAAAGATCGCGAGGCAGATCGAAGGGTGGAAGAAAGCCTGGCGCGAATGATGGGAGACGAGGCCTCCTACGTGAGACCGATGGACGCCAGTGAGAAGTCCATTGGTCCCCTGGGTTTGTGGGAGAAGGAGAGCGTGGAATGGCTTCAGCAAGTTATCGACGAGGAAGCACGACGCGCCAGAGAAATCGTTCGATTGGGCGGTATTCTCGTGCGACCCATGGACGCATCGGCCGTTCCGGGTGAGGTCGAGGAACTCGGTCCTCTCGGAGCGATCGAGCGCCGAGTGGTCGACTTTGTGGAAAGCATCCAACGATCCGAGCGAGAGCGAACGAAGAAGCGGGTTCTTCGACCAAAGGATGTGGAAGCCTCGAAGCGCGGACCACTGGGGGAAGCCGAACTGCGGGCAAGCGAGGCGATACGCGAGATCCTCGAGTCGGAACGAATGCGAATGGCCGAGTCCAGGAGGCGTGACGGGATCGTGCGTCCGATCGACATCCCCGGCCCCCTCGGAGAACTGGAGATGGCGGTCCTAGAAGTATTCCGAGCCGAGGAGCAACGAAAACAGGAAATCCAAGAAAACAACAGTGCCTACCTGGTGAGACCCATGGATGCCAAGACAAAGGGACCACTGGGAGAGCTAGAAGCCCAAGCGACAGAAGCCGTGAAGAGATTGACCGACGAGGAGAAGCAACGCGTCCGAAACATACAACGCTACCTGGACGAAAACAGACCCATGCAACAGCAAGAACGAACCGCTCTCGGTATGATAGAGACCGTTGTTGTGGGGATTGTGAGGGCACCAATCCTCATGTATCAAATATTCAATCGGGTCAAAGATCTGCTGGACAGCGAGACGATAGACGGTCGGGATGCAGAAATTTTGAGACAAAAGAAAGCCGACATGAAGAAATAACAATCGGTTGCATGCATGCCTTGTATTTTCGGACGGACGATGCAACCGTGTCGATTCTTTACTTCATTTCCTCGTGTATAATACAAATGTATTATTATCATATTAAATAATCTATTAAATAATATAAACAGAATTACGTTTACGACCTATTTCGTTCCGTGTTCGAATGATACACACGTATGTACTCGAAAGCTATTGTGTAAGAATTGTGGGTCCTAATTTTATTCGGAAGAAAAAGTGTTCAAAAATCTTGCACTGCCGTCGCAGTTGCTCCGCCGCTCTGAGTCTTTGCGCAGGTACGAGCGAAATTCCTGGTTTCAGAAACCCCGAGCCTTCTTGAGTCCGTGCGAAAGCAGACTCCGGGTGCTTGACAGTGCCCCTTCCATTCCGTTGTCCTCCACGCAAAGGAGCATCGCGCCGCCACCGTTGTTGTTGTTGTTGTTGTTGTCGTCGCTTGGGACGTACCCCACCACCGTTTCGAACAGCGCCGCCGTTGGGTCCTGCGATGCCGAGCCCATGCGAGCTTGCAGTGCGAGAGAGTTGGCGACCTTGGACAATCGGCCGCGGAGCATGCTCGTTATGTCCAGGTGGTATCGGAAGGAACCATCGAATCGGACGCACGACACCACGATGAGGTCGACCCCGGCGTTTGCCTCCTTCTCCACGAGCGAGTAGAGTTCCCCCGACCGGCCCGAAAAACTGCTGTTCGACACCACGATAACCTCACTGCTGCTCTCGGGAACGGTCAGGGCTTTTCGAACCCGATCGCACCGTTCGTCCAGCTCGGACAACGAACCTTTCGTGCTTCCGGAGGGCAACACCTCGATCACGCAAACCCTCATCGCCTCCCCTTTTCGTTCCCTCAGATGCGCGGAATCCCGTATTCGCACGAAATCTTTGTCGAAAGTGTTGTTCAGGAGCAAGACGGGATAGACCTCGCCCCCGCGAGCGATCTTTTTGACACCCTTGGCGTGCGGCAGAAGCATCAATCCCTGCGCGTCCCTCATGCTCATGAGCCTCGACGATCGCTGAACGCCGGTGGACAGCGCCTCGTATGTTTCGCCGGAGTGACCAACGCTTCTCGTCAGCACCACTCGGTGGTACTCGGGGCGCTTGGCGTCCAGCTTGACGTCGTGGGCAAGGGTCGCTTCTATTTCGGGATGAACGAGGGATGAATCCACAACGTCCTCGAGTTGTTCTTCTCGCGTCTTGTCGTTCGAAACAACTCCGTCGTCGATGCCGTGGAAATACAAATTCAAGCACGGTCCTACCAACAGCTGCGTGCACACCACGGCGGAACACGGATTACCGGGTTGCGCAAACACGAGCCTGGTGCGATCCTCCCCGTCGACCCTTCGGGGGAGAGAGAAAAACGTGGTCGGTTTGCCGGGCTTCATGTGCATGCGGCCAAAGTGCAGGGTTCCCCCGCACTTCTCTACCAGCACGCGTTCGACGATGTCGGTCTCGCCCATGCTCACGCCCCCGGTCGTGATCACGACGTCGCAGCGATCCAGGGCGCTCCCGACCCTTTCTTCCATCGCCTCGATGTCGTCGTCGCGGACCATTCCCAGGTCGATCGGTTCGCAAACCTTCCGAAATCCGCCGGTCGACAGCAATCCCAGCAGAACCGGTCGGTTGACGTCGGGAATTTTCCCCACGGCGCTTGGCTGCCACGTTGCGGTTGCGGTTGCGTTTGGGTTTGCGTTTGCGCTTGGGTTCTCGGGGATGAGTTCGTTTCCCGTCGACAACACACCGATCTTGATTCGTCGCCGGACCGTGATGTATTCCGCACCCGATTGTTTCGCCAGTCCGATCGCCACCGGATCCACGACGTGCCCCTTTGGCAAGACCACGGTGGAGGCCGCAATGTCGCAACCGATCGGTCGTATCCACGCGTTTGGTTTCAGATCCGCCGACGGCTCGATCCGGATCTTGGACGTCGACGAGGAGACCTCGCATTCCTCGATTGGCACGACACAGTTGTAGGCTTTGGGGACGACAGCTCCGGTGGTAATGTAACACGCCGTTGGGAGATGGTCGGCGTCGTCTTCCTCCCTCAGCGTGGTCGGTAGATCGGCCCCTCCGGCATAGACCTTGTCCACGACTCGATGGGTCCAGGAGTTGGCGGCGGCAGCACTCCGCGCTTCTCCGGCAGAAAATTTCGCGGTGTCGATGGCGTATCCATCCATGATGCTCGCGGTATACGGTGGATAGCCGGGTTCTCTCATCAGAACATCCTCGGCCAAAACGCAACCCAGGAGGTCCGTCCAGGGAGTGGACGACAACGGGATGCGCACCGTGGGATCGCCGCTCTTGTTGTCGAGCAGAATCTTTGCGGTCTCCGTCATGACCGTTCGAATGGCCTCCGGGACCGGAATCATGGGGTGGGGATCTGGAGTCATCTTTGCTGAGATGCTATTGTTGTCGAATATCGTTCCCAAGATAAAGCCGTATTGGTCGGTTGGCAACGATGATTTTACCACTGGTTCTGACTCCGATCGCAATGTTCTTGTGGATCGAAATCGATTGAAATTCGATTGTCGATTGATTAGAACCAAAGGATTTTTCGACGACTCTCGGCATCATCCATCACCCATCAACTATGTGGTAGAAGTAATCTTAACCTTACTATGTAAGGTTTGCCTTACGAGGTGCTTCGTAACCTTAACTTACTTCGCAATGAACAATTAGTGAAATAGCCGAACTCATACTATGTACCGGTACTCTTCGTACCCAATGACGTGCTACTGGTACATACATGTGTGACACCTCAACATGAAACTTGGTGAATTTGGTGAATTTCAAACAGCAAAGACATTACTGTCCACAACATGATTATAGTGATGGAGGAATTGTTGTCTGTGCCACAAAAGCACTTACATTACTCTCTTGATTAAGATGTTTCTTCCACCGTTACTTTTTCCATCATTGAAGTAAGCTCTCAGATCCTCCTCAAACTCAAACTGCTTCATTAGTACTACATAGTAGTAAGGAAGAGGAATTCCTATGCTGTACTTTTCTGGAAGGTATTGGTAATCCCCAAGACCATTTCCTTCCCTTTGGCCAAAAACAATCTGGTACCATTGGGATACAGCATGCACACCAAGTATTTGGTCCCTGGCTGTGTCTGTCTTACTTTTTGCCAGCAACAGTAACTTGCCACCACCAGGCAATTTCTTGCTCGCACACAATTCGCATGTCTGTCAATGTGAATAGCGCCCATGGAACAAATACACCGCAACAAGACTTCTACGCAATGAAGGTGAGTATTTTTATGAACATCTGCTGCACAAGCCAAAACCCACCCCGTCTCTCGCATCAATGTGCTTCCTTGTGCTGTTTCGTGAAAATTCTTCAACTAGAAGGGCTCATTTTTGTATATCAAACAAGAGAGAAGAATAAATATTCCTCTCCAATTGACTTGTTTTTGAATCTGCTTGCCCCTTGTTCAAATGATGAGGGCACCGGGGGAAAAATAAGTCGAGACAACTTGGAAAACGAAATGCAAGCACATCACAGAGATATGATACGGTACTGCAACAACATGTCTTTCAAACCTTAGTCACATTCGGTCATCAATATTATCTATTTTTGGTTGCGACGTTGATTCAGGAAGAAAATCACAGCACTAGAAATAGCACCAACCCACAGTATGACCGTCAGCTGATCAAAATCTGAATATTACTTTATAATCTTGAATGGTTGGTTCTGTTAAAAGCGATCGCTTCATTTTTGATTCCATCCAAAATATTTTCCATTTCTACCCTTTCCAGATGGGGAGACTCGGGATAATCAAAACTAGGCTTGGGTGCAGGGCGGGTGTTGTCGCATGCGGTCTTGCCATCCGACTTTATTTTCCGGATGGCGTCAAAGAAATCCGACGTTGCGGTATCTGCCCAGGAGGATGCACCAAATGCACTATCCGGAGGAGTTTCTTGCCAACCCAAGTGGCCACCACATCGGGTTTCGACATTCATTACGTTGGGATTTGCCAAGCAAAAGCCCAACTTGTTCCGCGAGGGATGCGACACGATGAAGTCGTCTTGGGCCGTAATGTTGAGAAACGGAACAGAAATATGACGAATGTATCGATAGGAACTGGAATCAAACCAATAGGTTTCTCCGTCCTCATATCCTATTCCGGTCTCATACGGATAAAAAGGATTGTTTCGTATCATCGTCGACGCAACAGCTTCATCAAATTTACCGATGGTAGGGGCGAAAAATCCGTTCTCTAGAGTTTTCTTTGAATGTGCGTCCTTGAGAGCAAAGAGACTCCTCCAATTTTGCAGGTATGTTTTCTTTACTCCCAAAGCTATGAGAACATTGAAAGGAAACCGTACGATTTTCGAGTTGATCAAGAGAGGATTGCCAAGCGATGCTGCCCCCGAAATACACGAGGGCATGGTACCCATCATGCCCTCTTCTCCCAAATATTTTGTCATGATGTTGGCGCCCAAGGAATTTCCGACTAGGAACATGGAAACATTTTCTCCCAATCTCACCGAAATTTGTCGCACCATACTCCGAAGATCGCCTGTATATGCTCCGTTGTAACCTCTTGGTGTGGCTAGCTTGTGTCCACCACAACCCCGAAAATTCGCCGAGGCTGAAAGATAACCTCTGTTGCAGAATGATCGCGAAAGAGATTTCATGTACCCGAAACTGGAATCGTTGTTAATACCATGCAAGATGACTACGACAGGTCGACGTATCACGCCGTTGAGAATTTCTTGTTGGCTAATTCCGATTGTACCCTCCGATGAACTTTCTTGTTCTTGGCCGTTGTCATCCCGAAACTCCCAGTCCACGGCTATTTGGGCCCCGTCTTGACTCATTTTGAAAATCTCTCGGAACCGAACGAAATTTGTCTCGGACGACGGTCCCCAATGGAGATATGCTCCCGCGCTGGCAAGAACACCGCGTGTCCCAACGAATAGACTAGGATGAATGGTCCTAGAGAGAATCTTATCCGACCGAGCACCGTGGGATCCGTCGTCGGTCAATTCCTCATAGATTTTTTCCACGAAACTCCCCGACGGCAATTGACAAAATGTTATGGGGGGCTTTGTCAACGACATTTGTAGCCGGGTTTCGTAGGCTAGAATTGCCGACATCGCAAGGCCCGAAAACACAGCCCATCCTTGCGGTGTGTCCGGAAGAGATTCCGAGATGGAAGAGCTCCGTCGGACCAAAGAGCGCGACAATCGCTTCGACATTCGTTTCGAATATCTTCGGAAAGATTCAACTCTCGCCTCGTTCTTTCTAGCGTTTGAACAACTCTCCGACGACGTCGACGTTTCTTTTGAGTTTTGATTTACTTGCCGTCGACGGTGATCCATCTTCGAAATTACCAACGAATCCGTAGACACGACGACGGTATGCGTCCTCATCCTCTTCGTCCCCTTCATCACCCTCCTTCGACACGTGTCCTTCGTCGTGGTCTTCATCTTCCTCCTTTTCGTCTTCGACTGGTTCCAACATTATTACATACGAAGTATTCGAAAGCCTTGCAATAATATTGTGAGAATAGATACTTTATGCAGCAATGTCTTGTTGTTGTAGTAGTGATTTGTACCGGTACTACAGATACTCTCGAGTGGAAGGAATACTAGGAGTACTGTTGGGCCAAGAAGTGGAGGTGGGATACATAATTACAATTAGTTGATCGTTGTGGATGGAGTGAGTCCCTGGTTTTCTCCCCCATCGGTGGGTGTCAACGAATGTCATTTTTTTGTTTTTTGGAGGAAACTTTTGTGGGATTATTATTACGAAGCATTTTTTTCGCTCATGCCCAAACATCGCGTGAATTATCGGTAGACCCAGTTCGTCGCCCGTTTCCAAGCTTCGACTCATTTGACTGAAGAACAAGAGAGGACAAAGTCTAATCTTAAACACGCCAGAGTTTTTACATACGTATGCGTGAGAAAACGGATGCATTATTGGCTTCAACATTCGTTGGGTGAACCTGGGTCGAACCCTGTCGATACCGTGTCAATGCGTCGGCCGGCTCAAAAATTGACCAATCAAATGCTTCAAAAATTACGAACGAGAGGTCAACAAGAGAAGAATGAACTTCCGCGGAAGAAGGAGAGTTTCTTCACAGACGATGACGAACGAGTTCTCATATGACCCATCCCGGTTACGATCGCTCTTTATGGTTTTGCAGATCTCGTCCTTTTTTCTAATCGTCAGTCTGGTCTCATACAATTTTTAAATTTCAGGTAAGAAAACCAACAACGAGGAAAAGATCGTCGACTTAGACATGGCCTTAACTGTAACGGTACAACATCGAACTCTTCGAGTGAGAGAAATTTCTGTCGAAAAAGGAAAGAGCTGTTATCGGGAAAGCAAGAAATGATGACAGCTGTCTACTTTGCGACATCAGCTGCGAAAGAGAAGGCCTTTCTTGATGGAAGAAACGATGACCATGTCCTGTTCGCCTCTGATCTCAACTCACAAAGAAGTGTTGTTCTATTTACATTTTTTGATCACTGGAAACATAGCTCTTAAAATATATACACAATAATACACAATGAAGTCCTTCCAACAAATTGCCCTTCTTTTGGTCGCCATGGCCGCCTGCGTTTCGGGTTTCGCTCCTGTCAGCAGCCCCCGCAAGACCGTTGCCGTTTCCATGAGCAACGCTCCTGAGCCTGTCGAATTCAAGCAAGACAAGGCCGCCGCCGTTGCCGCTTTCGCCACCGCCATGGCTCCTTTCGCCGCCCACGCCGAAGCCGTCGATGAGGCCACCGTTATCGGATACGGAGCCGGTTTGGTTGCCTGCGTCGTTTCCTTGGCTGTTGGATTCGCTATTGGATACGGAACCCTTGTCAAGCTTTAAACAAAAGAAGGAAAACAAACAAACATTGGAGGGGAGTATCCCGCAGAATGTCTGCCCAGTACTGTTGGTTGGGTGACGTTTTGTTGAGTTGAGACTTCGTTATTGGGAAGCTAGATCACGATTGAAACTAATCATAGAGAACAATTTTTCGAGCTAGTCACAAGATTGTCTACAAAGAAACTGTGTAACCCTCTAATTAGTTCGCGCAATCCATCGCAATACACACAGAATTGCACTAGGCGAAAGCATGAAACACGAGATTGGATTGAGAGTTCATCACGGCGATACGATGATCTCTGGCATCAACAGTTTACCGCTGTCCACTGATCGAACAAAGTGGATGGAGGGGATGAACCCATCACGAGACGAGAGCACTGTTAATCCATGGAGTTCATTGGAAGCCTATGACGTACTTCACTTTTCAAACGTACTACGAAGTATTATTATTTGCAATGAAATAATGATAGATTTCTTTGTTGGCTGTAACTCTGTATGCTTTGCATGCGGACACCTCGTGCTTGTCCGGCATGAGGAAGAAAAAAGATACTAATATTCGTTGCACTTTCGGTGGGGGAATGCTCCTTCTGCTATCAAATACCGTAAATAGATAGAAATAAACGTATCGACTACGGCGCGGTGTCAACTGATTCCACGCGGTAAGATCGTCTATCAGGCGAGCCGTAATGTTAATACCTGTAATTACTTGTATTGAACTCGATGGCAGGAAAAAATACGTCATCATACATTGTTATACTACCTATGTTGAATACTCATAGTATCTACTGCAATTATTCATTGTCAATCTACTACCGTACTACCGGTCGCTACCGGTAACCTTACCGGTAGGCCCCAATTTTTTGGAAAACAATGGTAATTACCGTAACATCCTACCGGTATGGTAGTACGAAGTATTTGGTTGTCGCACAAAGCATGTCAAACTTGTTTGAAGATCATCTACTAGGAAATGACCCCACATGATGACCAACACAATTAATTTTTACATGTCACATACGTTGTACAGTAATAGCATTGAATTCATAGCACAAGAATCAGGAGCCAGCGATATTTGCTAGTGGGGGTTCTTCCACCAAAGAGTGCTGTGAGGAGAAATGATCTGCTGTTCATGTATGGATCTGACTGACTTCAGGTCAAAACTGGTGCCAACAGTTTTAAACTACGGGACTGCGTAGAATTCAGATATACCAGTAATATGTTTCAAAACCGTAGCATGGCAGAGAAATCAAATAATAATATTATGATCTCGCATTGATTGCAGCAGCGTACTCGTAAGTTACCGTACCCGGTATGAGAATTCAAGTATGTGCACGGATGACGTTCACAATTTGAATTGCATGCATTGCGTTCACCGTGCGCGCGCACAAAAAAGTAGGGTTTTACTGCCACTTTGTACTGTAATCTTTATTGGCGTCATGTTTAGTATCATCACAGAGCTTTCGTAGTCGGAAAGGTTATTTTCAGGAAGCTTTTCGATACGCTGAAAATGCTGAAAAGCTTTCATTATTTCTTTTTTAAAAAAGGGCCTATTCAATGGCACTGACTTCCCCAACAGACAATCGGGTTTTGAACTGACGTTAACGATTGGTCATGATGTTACTATGACCCCCAATGGTAACGTAAAGATTCAGGTTTTTATCCATACCTTCGTACCTGAATTGTGGTCGGACGCATGCGTCATCGGTTTTGTCTGTCATCAGAATAAAAACAATGATTGTGAAAACTTCACGATACGAACTTTCGTGTCGCTTAGCTTTTCCGATGGTGAACGGCAGATGGTGTAGCATCAATTCTTAAGCATCACAGTCACTAGATCATCGGTCGAAGAATCTTTGTCACGGATTGGGATCATTTTCTTTTCCCGATTCGCCCTTCAAAATCAAAACAATGCAATTCACAATCAGCGCTGTTTCGTTTGTTCTAGTTCTGTGTACCATGAGCTCCGCCGCCGCTTTCTCTGTCGGAGGAACATGGCTGTCGGCCGCCGAAAAGGCTGCCTTGGAAAAAACCGCCGAAATGATCGCAACTCCTGGAAAAGGTATCACGGGTACGTTGCAACAATCTCGACTTTCAGATGAATTTTAGAACGCAGCATTCAGCTGTGCCAATTTTTTTCCTTTTCCGCAATCTGATTTTTGCTGATTCTTATTCTCCACGGCAGCAACCGACGAAGGACCAGCTACCATCGGCTCCCGTTTCGAAGATTTCGGAATCGAAAACTCGGAGGAAAACCGCAGATTGTACCGACAGATGTTGTACGACTCGCCGGGATGCGAGAACTTTTTGTCGGGGGCCATCCTCGACCCCGAGACAATCTACCAGCGCTCGGACGACGGCGTTCTCTTTCCGGAACTCCTCACCAAAAAGGGCATCGTTCCCGGAGTAAAACCCCACTTGAAGATCTACACGCTTCCCGGAACCGGCGGTGATACCGTCATGCAGGGACTCGATTCGCTGGCCGTCCGATGCAAGGAATACTACGCCGCGGGGTGCCGATTTGCCAAGTGGCGAAGTCCCTTTGTCATCGACATGGAAAAGGGATGCCCCACGGATCTCGCCATCAAGGCCAACATGCACGACCTCGCCCGATACGCTCTCATCTGCCAGAGCGAGGGGCTTATGCCCATCGTCGAGCCCGACGTCAGTTTGACGGGATCGCACACCCTCGAACAGGCCATCGACGTCAACATCCGAATCCAGTCCGAGTTGTACAAGGCCATGATCGACCACGGGGTATACATGGCAGGAGCCACCCTAAAATCCAACATTGTCAACCCCGGAAGAGACTGTCCCGTTAGCTACTCGGTGGAAGAAATCGCCGAGGCCAACATCTTTGTGTTCGAGCAATGCTTTCCCATCGCAATGAAGGGTGCCAACTATCTTTCCGGAGGACAGAATCTGGAGACCGCTGCCGCCCGCTTGAGTGCCATCAACAAGGCCAACAAGAAGGGTCCCTGGAATCTGTCCTTCTCGTTCAGTTTCGCTCTGCAGATGCCCCTCTTGGAGCTCTGCAAGGACACCTCCGAGTTCGACTTTGATGCCATGAGCAAGCTCTACATGGAGGAGCTGGCCATTGCCGGAGCTGCCGCCAAGGGCGAACACGAATGGAAAAAGGGAGAGGGTGACCACGTAGGAAAGGAATAAATTATTTTGGCGGTGACCGCACAGAGGTTCGAGACAGAGATTCGCAAAGCCAATTTGTCGATGCACCGTGTGACAAAGAATTACTACACTGCTCGTTTCAACGTTTGAACGACGTCAGATTCTTACTAGTCCTTTACTGAATATCGTTTTGAATTATTGTCGTTTCTATTATTTAGTACATTTTGTTGCTTCTTTTTTCATTGCGGTCCCGAACTACTGTAGCATGAAAATCATGGGAGCGAACCGAGAGACTTTTGGTCCGTGCCAGTCTTGCCTTTTGTTCTTTGACACCGAGATGCCTCTGGAGACCGAACCGGCAAGGATGCGGTGCCCGGATCGCCGCACCGCCATTCGCATTGTCGAAGAATCAATCGATTCATTCGGTGTCGCCCGGCAGAAAAAGATCGAAATCGATTCCAAGCAACTCACGCTTCTGCTTGTCGACACCGCGACAAAAATACCAACCGTGGTTAGGTTTCGAACCCCGGCAATGGGGTTCCCCTCGCAGCACATCGGATCCACTCGGATTCTGTTGGCGGGTGGTTTGCGGCAGCGGACAAGGAAATAACAATCAATCGATCACTATATCATATTATGTAAATCAATACAGAAATCGATCGGGATTCGGTGCTGTACGCACGACGAGCGAGCACTATCGATTCGCCGCTCGAGCCGCTGCCCGCAGCTGTCGCTTCCACTTTTGGAATCGGTACAGCACAATGTTGGTGGCCACGTTGACGTTCATGCTGGCCGTTCCGGCTCCGTGCTGGGGGATCCGAAGGAGCCCGTGGCAGTCCTTGAGGTGCGCCGGCTGGATGCCCTGCCCCTCGTTCCCCATGAGAATGCCAATGTTGTGGTTTGCGTTATTGCTGTTGCTGTTGGCGTTGTCGTGCGGAAAATTCCGCGCAAAGTAGTCGTCGTTCAGCAGCTGGCTGGTTTCGTCGATCTCGACCCCCACCAAAACCATTCCCCGCTCTTTCATGTAGGAAACGCACTCTTTCCACTTGGCAAAGCGCCGGAGGGCGATCCGGTCCGTTTCGAGCGCCCTGCAAAAGGGCGGGGGAAAGGCGTCCCGGCGCTCGAGGTTCTTTTCCATCCCGACCACCAGCACCTCGGTGCAGCCAAAGGCGACGCTCGCCAGGAGCATGGCCTTGACGTTGGCGATTTTCTGGATGTTGCAAACGACCAGGTTCACCCTGGGAAACGAGGGGGGTTTCGCGATCGCCGACGATGGATCGGTGGCGTGGTCCGCCATGTTGGTGTCGGGAGATCGGATCGGATCGGATTGGCAGATGGGTAGCAATGTACGGTACGGCAATGAGGTGATGCCACTGATCGATCCGGAGACCCTACACCGTAGTGTTATCGCGGCTTCGTATTATGATACGGGTAATCTTATCGGCAACCGGCAAACTCAATCGCAACATACTCGTACCGTGCCTTTCGACGAGAGGGTTTGTTATTTAAAAAAAAAATAGTTTCTTGTTTGGTTCTTGGTTGTACAGCAGTACAGTACCGTAAACCTGACTCGTAATCTTTGGGATTACTGTATGGGTGGTGTCAACTCGGTGTTTTCTGTTTTCAGTTTCAAAACAGGGGGACCCCTAAACTCTCGTCGCAGTGTGTACGGTAAGAATGAATCTTACATTGTACATCTCACAACATATGACTACTTGTAGGAGTAAGTCCTACGAGATAAGGTTTACCCGTAGAAGTAAGCTTACCATCCATAGCTGCCGTAACCTTACTCAGTACCGGTGCATTTCCGGACCCAAGGTTTGGTGTTTAGCCCTGTACGGTAGCTGTACCAGCATCCTTTTTTTATTAATTAAAACAGTCCTAAAAGTAAGAATGACTCTGCTGCGATCGTTACATTTTTTTGGAAGGACCAGCATTATTATTATTATTTTTTGTAACGGCTCCATAAGATTACCTAGTAAACCTTAACTTACCGTGTCGTAAACCTTACCAATAGAAAAGTTTACTCGTAGACTAAATCTTACCGTGTAAGGTTAATTAAGGTTACCGTACTGTCACGTACGTCTAAGGGAAAACTATGACTCAAATGATTCAATCAAATTTGAAATAATTGATCCAGCTTTTCCAATTTTCCTGCGAACAATTAATTGTCACGCACGTTGCTGTGACCGACCGAAAACCGAGACGAAAGGCATTGGTCGATCAACCAAGTAATTGCGGTACAGTTTCTGTACGATACCTCATTGTTCCTGCGTTTATTCGTGTCTCTGGGTGTGGACCATTCCTGCTCATCCACAATCACTCGCTGCACCCCGATACGATACGATACAATACAATACGGCACGATACGATACAATACGATCCGACACCAATCGCAAGCATCTCTTCCAGTCGACCATCCACCATCAACTAATAATCAATCAATCAACGCACCATGCAGGTTCTCGAGATGGAGGAGGTTGAGAGCCTGATTGGCAACGCCAATCGCAGAAAACTGAAATTCGGCGAAAAGACGACAAAGAGCACCGGTACCGATGGGAAACTCAAAAGCGTCGCCGCTTGCTTTCAACAGGGCGATCTCCTGTCCAAGATCGTCGTCGCCGCCTGCTTCCTATTGATGGTCATCATGTATTCCACGACCCAGAACGTCGAGGAGGTGCACACGGTGGGAGACGTGGAGCTCAAGACTCCTCCCGCTGCGCCCACCGTTCCGAAGGCAACCTCCCCTTCCGACGTGGACGTTACCGTTGCCGTGGACGATGGCAAGGACAGTGGCAAGGACAGTGGCAAGGACGCAACACCAACACCGCCACCCACAAAGGCGCCGGTCCCGCCACCCACGATGCCGCCCACGCTGCCCCCAAAGATTGTCGCTCCCGATGGCAACACGGACCCCTATCTGTATTCCAAGTACGCGACGGTCCAACCCCTGATCGATCATCCTCTCCCGTCCGACGAGGAAAAGGAGCGACTCAAGGAGAAGCACGGCAAGTGGGGCTTTTGGGACGGGGACGAGGAGGAACGGCCGATGGAGGACTACGCGGGACGGTATCCCAACCGGGACATTCCGGGCGAGGCATTCCCCGACGACGCCTGGCAGGCCGATGCTGTTTACGTCAACCACATTCTCAACGACATGGACAAGCTGATTGGCAGGGCCAAGGAGGCCATTTTCGTGGAGTACGGCCACGGCAAACCGCTGCCACCAGAGGGTGCGTCGTGCAGTGTACCGAAATACAGTTTGGTGTTGTGTTCTGTGGTGTGATGTGCTATGATGTGGTGTGGTGTGGTGGCTATCTGGTTTCTTGTCGTGTTGTTTCGTCAGGCTTTGGACGCGGACGATCGGATTTCTCTCGACTTGAGAGACGTTTGTAACTTACCCATCCGCGATCGTGATCTCGATGTTTGTTTGGTGCAGGATTGGTGGAGCGCATGAAAATGTTTCACTGGACCAAAGAGGAATTTTACGAAGACCAGGTGCCGGAAAAGTCCCAGAACCGCGGAAACGGTGGATGGACCACCAAGCGGAGCTTCAACGGACTCGTGCGGCGTCTCTTGCACGCCATGATGACCCAGGACACCTTCACCGTAGTCAGTAAGTAAAAAATACAATACTTTCACCCGTCCGAGTCAGTCGGCATCCTCTTCAACATCCGCTTCGGCATCCGTAGCCCGCCGCCGAACCAGAAGTGTCTCGATCGCCGCGGTTCGGCAGCGCTGCCGTTGCAGGTGTAGGTTCGCTTTGCTTCGCCGTTGTATTTCCGTGTTTGCGTTTGCCTCTGCTCTTGCTTTGCTGACCCCATTTGTCACCACCTTCGCATCGAACGCAATAAAATAAAAAATGCAATCTATTCCAATTCACACCTCAGTGGGTGGTCACAGCGCGGCTATGGGCGCAGGGTAAGAACAACAAAGCGAAAGGAGAGGGAAGGAAGGGAAAGGAAAGGAAAGGAAGGAAAGGAAATGCGTGCGTGTCGGTTCCTCTTCCGAAGGGTCACTCACGTTACGCTCCATATCGTACGCAACGGTGCCGCTCACTCACCCTCCATTTTCTTTTTGGTGCCCCGTCCGTTGCTTGATTTCAGAAACCACTTTCGACAATCCTACATGATGCAGTTCCACAAAATTATGTATCCGATTTTTGCCCGCGTCGGCGTCAAACTGATCACAAGAAACGTTGCCCAGGCTGGATTGGGGACCCTCCAGGCAGGAATGGGGTCGGGATCGATCTACGGGGACGAGGTAGACCTTCTCATGTGGGATTCCGGGTACGTACTGTTACTGGCAGCACGGACTTGCGGACGCGTTCCGGACTCGGAGCAAGTTGGATTTCGCTGATCCGATTCGAATGGACCGGGCAGTTGCGTCTCAACCTCGTTTCTGTTTCTCGCATTTATTTTTTGATTGTTTTGATTGTTTTGTTGGACACAGGCATGACCGAGCCCGACCTAAAGCACGTCGACATGTTCTTTCGCCAGGGACTCCTGGCCGGAAATCGCGTCCCCGTGTTGTGGGGCGGTCCCTTTGAATTGTTGAAAATGCTCCACGAGGAGGCCGACGTTGACGTCGGTGATTGGGGGTTGGCCACGGACGGCGTGACGGCGGTAGAGAGCGTCGAGCAGGCCAAGACCATCCCGTGGGCGGCTCGGTTCATGAAGTGCAAGCCAGAGGCCCAGGATATCTGCGATGAGGAACCGAGGTTTTGCGCCAAGTGCTGGATCGACAGGAAAGATGGCGTCAAGCCCGAGGCCAAGCAGCTGGACAATCCAAGGGGACAGGTCAAGTGGCATCCGGGATGGAGAAACCACCAATTGGTGGGACGCAATCTGGCCTTTGCCTTGCTGGAGGCCCTCCAATCCGCAGTTAATATCTGGACAGAGGGAGTGATGGGTGAGTCGTCGTTCGTTGCGCAGCAAGAATCATTTGGCTTTGGAAACTCGTACCCGTGACTTACTTGTCGGCAACCAAATTCTTACCGTGTGTTGTGCTTGTTTCTCGTTGCCGTGAACGAACAATAGGTGGTCCACCACTCGAAGACGACTTTTGGCACGTGACCGACTACTACGAAAACATACGCAACAAGGTCAAAAACCTCGACAAATCTCTTGGCAGCTGCTACAAAATGGAGACCGATCTTCCAGCTCGCATGTGCAACACTCCAATGAAGGCAAAAACGCAATACACCCCACGAGCCAATCCCGACGAATCGGCACTCACGAGCATCATCAAACCCACCGCCGATGGATACGTGCCAAAGAACGAAAAGACTCTATTGTACGAGGGCCTGGATGAGCACAACACGTGCTTCGACATTCCAGTGGCTTCAATCGACGTGTTCAACGTAGTGGCGGTTCGCAGAAAACTGAACGAGGAAACACCGCTTCCCAAGAGTCCCGTTCGTGACGACCCAACCGTCGTCCTCTCGACCGTGGCGGATCCCACTCCAATCCAGCGTGGTCTTGCCGAGAGCATCACGCCCGGGAAAGGCTGGGAAGTGTGGGGAGAACCGCCGGGTCTGTGCGATGGCACGTACAACGCCACGTGCGGTCGATGGACAAAGGACGAATGCGTCATGTACGGACACCACGATGCACGAGGCGCGGTGATCGGGAATGAATACTCCGGATGGTTGGTAATGACAGCTCAAGGACCTGAAAGAAGGGATCATTGTTCTTAAATTGCATACCTGGCACACGGAAGACGAGAGCACGGTGACGAAGGGATGGACGTCCGTGGACAACGCTCGAGGACGGCGACTCGGTCAGAGCCGGTCGGCACAAACAAGCCAGCAAGACGACGGCGAACTGGTCGACAGAAAGCTCATGAGAAGCTACGATACCCCAGAACTACCAGCCGAGTTTGTTTTTGAGTATGCAATCGATGGGAAAGTAACATCCTTGACAAAAGATCAATTTCTGGCACAAAAGAAACAACTCCAACGTGTTGTCGAAACTATCACCCTACTGGACGACCCCAAATTTACGTCCGAAGCAAAAGATGTGGAGATCGCAATACGGCTACGAGGTTCCGGGAAATCCATTGTGTTTGGTGTGTCTCACGTCTATTGGGCCTAATGAAATGTATCCGATACTGAATAAAAACAATTTAAGCATCAGTAGGAATCTGGCAATACTTGATAGTATTGAAGAATCGTTTTCAAAAAGAATTCTAGATTTGATACAACTGAATCATTTTGAATCATTCGTGCTCGCCATCTTTTGATTATATTAGCCGTACGCTTGGAGTAAAACCTCTTCAAGTCAACGCAAGAAAATTTTGCTCCCCGTGATCAATCACGAAGGTCCTCGAAGCTGTCGTCATCATAGTGACCTGCATCAAAACTTTGATGCGGGGCCTCGGCGGCGCTGACGTAATTTTGAAGCGACTGAACAACAATCATACAAGAGAAAGACGTTCGTTAGATGAGGCTGGTGCTGTATTCAACAGATAACAAATTCAAGTTGTCGATGATCACGACTTACACTTCGAAGCTCAGCGATGAAACCGATTTGTTCCCTTCGTATATTTTCGAGCTCCAAGATGTAGTCGTCTATACCCTCCCGATCATCATAGGTTTCAGTCACTAAACGCATCTCATTTTTTACCATCGCATGCCATTGTAGCATGACTGCTCTGTGATTTGCAACAAGTTCCATTCCAGCTTCTCGCTTTTCTGTGATCCCCTCCATGTGGGCAAAATTGTTCGAAGAAGAATTTTGCAGCATCGCTTCCGAGTCATCATTTTCGTCAGATGAGAGACCATCAAGAAAATCGTCAACTTCGTCCGAATATTCTTCGTCATCATATCCATTGTTCATAATACTCTTTCTTTTGGACGGAGAATTGGTCTGTTTTATCGGAAGTTTGAATGACTGGGTGATAGAAATTTTCGTTGGTTCTTGGCACGAACTTGAAAGGGTGCCAGTTTCAGGATTGCGCTCTTTCACACGGTCTGCATATCTTAACGTGTTTAAGGTTTGCTCGCAATTCCCAATATCAGGGCTGATGCAGGCAACCATGCAACATCGAGAATTTTCTCCGACAAAACTATCTTTCAAAACCTGTGTTAACTTTGATCCTCGGAATGGGATATGAGTCATTGATCCACCAGTCGCTAGAGCTCGAATGACTTCCTTAAGTGCCAAAAGAGATGTGTTAATTTCAGCACCTTCTAGTCTGGTAGCCCTACTTGAATTGTTAGTATCTGCACCACGTTCACTTCCAGCGAGATCAATAAAAGAGAATCGACCTGACGGTGGGGAGAAAAAAATCCGAGGTTAGATTGACGGCAGTTACGTTTCTCTTCCTTTCCACGCAGTCCGTAAAATAGCAACACGAACCATTTGTACTCACCATGCTCCATATTCTTTCCCCGCCCGGATCTTTTCATTAATTTGATTTGTAGCACAGCATGGCTTCGGCTGCTATCTGCATTTCGAGAAGTGGTACCGGTAGAACGGTTTTTAGCACCTTCTTCGATCAATTGCATTACATGTTCCGGGGCATGGACGGAATGTTCAGTCAGTCCGGGAAAACACACTTTTCCCTTGCTGTCTTCAAGACACTTAATTTGCTTTCTATCATTCAGTAGGTCAAACAGTTTTCCTCCATAAATTTCAAAAAGTGAAACATGAACATTCAAATGTTGATACTCTGGTAACTCAATCATCTCAAAAATATCCAATGCGGCGAGATAATACAATCCAAGATTTTCCTGATCGTTAGTCGCTGTTCCCGCATTGACACCAGTGATGTTTGAGCCCATCATGGTATAAGTTTTACTGTAACGAAGAAAGAAATACAGGCATGAAGTCAATATACAGCAGTAACAAATGCGTACAAGATCAATTAACGAATGACGTGCAAACGAAGGAAGCTAGAAACAAAATTGATCTTACCCACTTCCAGTTTGCCCATAGGCAAACACAGTTGCCCACTGTCCATTGAAAAAAGGTTCTACAAGGTTTCGTAGCGATCGCTCATAAATTCCAACGTTGGTTGATGACTCATCGAACACATTGTCAAAAGCAAATGGCACTGTTTCGACTTCTTTTGTCAGATCAACACGGGTTTTCGGCTGATACACAAGGGTTTTTCCGTAGCTACCATAATCCAAAGGATGGATAATATCTATTCCGCCAGTGAGAGATTCAGCCTTACTCAATGGTCTCTTTCGAACGATAACTTTGATTCGCATATCATAATACTCATTGTACAGGTTCTCGTCTCCCTCCTGGTCACAAAACAATTCATGTTCGGCGTCATTGTCTTCTCTGAAATGAGCAATTTTGGTAGCCCATGATTCCGCACCTCCACTTGCTACCTGGGTGATGACTTGAGGTGTAGAGGAGGTACTACCCGATCGACTTCGTGTTTCTGAGGTGCGATCAGCCTTTGACGACAAGGTACTTTTAGCGGTAGCTTTTGGTGACGGAAGACGGAAACTTCTTGCAGATGAAGACATGGAAGGATGCTTTTGTTGACTTGATTGGTAGTGTTGTAAATGTGCAGAATCTGATACACCCATACTCTTACTCGACCGACTGCTTGAGCGACTAAGCCCTGTTCCTGTTCTTTGTATGCCACCCCTTTGATCAACAGTAGTTTCGGTCTCATTATCTAAATTTGTAGATTGGTTCGTGGATGATGAGTAGGTTTGTTCTAATGAACTAATATTGGCCGCAAGAGTCACTCTTCGTTTCGATTTTGGTTTCAAAATCTGGGATTTCCCGATATATGTTTCTTTGATTTTGTCGTTTGAAAGAGCAGAAGAAGTATCGATTGTAGAGATGTCCTCTGATACAATCCTTTGGGTATTGTTTTTTTCTAATTTTCTGGATAGCCTTGAAGGGCCTGGTAATCTGGACTCAAGATGCTGTCGACTAGAAGCATCGTCATCACCTTTGTTGGAAAAATCAATGCTCGATGACGAGGTCTGTTCTGTCTCCTGTGTAATCTTTTTCACCCCTGTTTCGCCATTGACTTTGTCGATACTATCGGTTTCATCCAACGAATTGGAGGGTGATTTGCCTGATGACACCTTTTTCTTCTTTTCTTTCTTGTCGTTTTTCTTATCCTTTGTTAGTTTGGAGCTTAATTTCTTAGATTGACTGCGATCGAATGGACTCTGAGGAGGACTTGGCACTTCGTCTTCCTTTTTCTTCTTCTTGCCGTTTTTAGCGGTGCTAGACTTTTTTTTCCTTGTTGACGTCGATGATTCACCATTAGGAATTTCTTTTCCTTTCTCTTTCTGTTCCTTCGAGTTATCTCTTTTTTCTTCCTTCTCCTGTTTCTTTCTTATTCGTTTACTTCTTCGCAGCGGTTGTACCTCGACCTTTTTCTCTTCACGAAATGCATCCTTCTCTGATGATTCTGTTTTCTCCTCCTCTTCATGGTCGTCGTCCTCGTTCCCCTCATCCTCGCTGACAAAGTGCTTCGAGACGACCGCATCAACGCGTTCTTCAACACTGATAGTCGTGCTCATTCCATCTGCCTTCTCTTTCTTGTTGACGGCCATTTTAATACGTTGCACTAGGTAAAACAACTTCCGGCGATCGTCGGGATCGGTAACGCCGAGGGATTCAAAGTACGTTACATCCAAGTCTGCCAGGTGAGACGGTGACACAATTCCTGCGGCCTCGAAGGTCGGAACGACACTTCCCAAGCCGATGCCGTTCAACCAAGTAGCTACGAGTCCCATCTTCGCCAGCGAATTCTATGCTTTCAGTCGGAACAGGGAAGAGATCGGCCTCCAATCGAACTGATTATTCTTTCAACAATCAAAGTGACTCTCGGCCTTTGCACCAACGCCTTCCTTAGTGAATGGGACGGCAACATAATCATGATCACGGGACCCAATGCAACAGATCAACGACCGATAAACCTTACCAGTTGCATGTCAGTTGGTGATTTTTTCATCTCCGAGCACCGCGCCGGCATGAAAATTTTAAATTTTGTTAGTAAGGAATTTCGACCTCTACGTACAGTGTGTTGTGTTACTTGCATATACGTATGTACCGTATGTTCGGTACCAAATCACGATCTGGTTTGACTCCTTCTGGCTTCTCAATCAATAAGCTTCAAGCCTCACGGAATTCATGAGCAAGTTAACACTACGGAGTGGGTGCATTCCTTTTCAACAACTATCAGTACGAGTACAGTAGTCTGCCATATCATTTATTCAACGATCAGTGTTCATTACTAGCTTTGTTTTTTTAAAATGCAACTGCATAGATGGTGTTCCCGATGGCAAAATGTTTCTTTTCTTCTATAAGAAGTATTGTGTATTGCAAGTCATCGTTCATTTCCTTAGCTTCAACATTATAATTTATGGAACCAAGTCAGGACATGGTAGCACTCAGAGACCCTTGCTTCTCTGCTATTGCCAAGTTTTGAACATTGGTTTGTTGACTGCAGAAAGTAGGTATACGCCAGATGAATCATATCGATTATCTTTCGAACCCTTGATTCTTCGAAAGCATGCCGAACGCACTATCAGAGCCAGTGATGGGCGTTTTCTTGCCTGGAACTGAGTTCGTGCAAACCGGAGAAGACGATGTTGTACCCAATGCAATGATGTGGTCCTACTTGAGGTGGTCGTCTTTGCTATTTTGTTCACGACATCTGGATACTCCGATGCTGACCAAATAGAGCCACTGCTTTCGCGTTAACCCATATCTAGAGTCTCGATTCGCCAAGGAAGAGCCTGCTGTCTTCGTCATCTTCGTAAAACCCGTCACCCTCTTCGTCGTCTTCCGGATCGTTCTCCTCATTCCAAAGTGCCAGCAATTCGTCGTCGGAGTACACACTCTTGACTTCGTCTGCAAATGGATTGACACCATCGAACCAATGCTGCTTCGCCTTGGCCTCGGGCGATATTCCACGCTCGCGAATGGCACCCAACAGCTGTGTCCAGTCGTCCTTGGTTGGAATCTTGGCCTGCTTACCGCTCCATTTGAATCCGGGGAGCGACTGTAGGGCTTCGATTCGCTCACGAGTCAGGCGGTGGCCCTTTGTGTTTGATTTGTAGAAGTAACGCTGTTCGTTCAACCACTGCCGGAGATCCTCGTTGACGAAATCGGTGACCTCGATTATGAGGTGACCGTGGATTTTTTCGTAGTCCCTCAGCCTTCCAAACATGGTCCACCACTGCTTTTCCCGGTACCGCCACACGAAATCAAGTTCTTCCAGCTGTTCGATTCGATCTTCGCTAAGCGTAGTGTAAATGCCGATTTCGTTCATCCGGTAAAACGTCCGAAGATTCATGACCCAGCGGCCCAACTGAGGGTTCTCTTCGTACTCTTGTGGGACTTCGGCGTCCCCGTTTTTCTCTCTGTATTCCCGCAGCTCGGCCACCATTTCATTCCAGCGCTCCTCGTGGGTTTTCTTGATCTTGGGTCTGCTCTTGGCCCAAACAAAATCAATATTCTCCAAAGCCTCGATTCTATCCACCGTCATGGTGGTCGATAGACCCTTGCGCCACCGCACATACTGTCGCCGTTGGTCCCGAACAAAATATTCCAGTTCGTAATTCGAATGGATATCGACCTGGCAGTGTCCGCGTTCGGCGTGGAAGTCCGAGAGCTGTTTGTACATGTTCTTCCAGTATCCTTTCCGCCACTTGCCGTCCTGTTGCGGAAAATCCAGCAATTCCCACAACCTCGGATATCCCTGTTGCCGGACGTATTTTCGTGTCCACTCGTTGAGATCGGGATCCTCGTTCTTGGTCACGGCGACGCGCCCGTAGCGTTCCTGATGCAATCGAAGCCTGGGAATCATTTCTTGCATCCGGAGTCGTCTTCGATCGCTGGGCTTCAACAACAGCACACCGAGCTCTTGCAAGGCTTCCAGCTTCTCGTCCGGGAGCTGATACCGTCGTTCCAGGGACTTGATCCACAGATACAGGTCCTCGTCGACCTCTGCTGTTACATTTGAGTGGCCGTGCACATCGTAGAAATTTTGAAGCTTGGGATAGTATTCCGTCCACATTCGGGAGCGTTGTCGGGACTTGGACGCCGATCCCACTTTCGAGGCGCGCGACTCGGCGTACCACGAAAAGTTGAGCTCTTGCAGGGCCTCAAATCTTTTCCTCCGGCAGGTACCACTTCGATCCCCCGTCGTCGTTCGATCGGGAAGACGAGTTCAGTGATTGGTGGCGGTAGTTTTTCCGCAAAGACGAAATGTACTGAAAGAGGTCCGGGTCGTCCTCCTGTGTCACGTTGGCGTGCCCGTGCTGGTCGTGAAAGGCCTTCAACCGGGGAAAGTACTCTTCCCAGGTTCTACCACCCGGCCGAACGGTACGCGGCGGCGGGCATTTTTTCCACGAAAATTCAATGTCCGTGAGGGCCCGCAGCTTCTCGTCAGGAGAGCCTCCGCTTGGATTTCGGTATACTCGCGTTTGGGTTCGAGGAAGGTTCTGGTGCGTAGTTGTTTCGCAGAGAGTTAATGTACTGGTGGAGGTCCTTGTCGTCTTCCCGTGTAACGTTGCAGTGACCGTTGTTTCGATAAAACTCTTGCTAACCGCGGATAATAATAATCCCAAGTCTTTTTTTTGCTGGGAGCGTACCAGACAAAGTCTATCGCTTTCCAGGGATTCCATCTTTTCCGGCGAGAGTTTTTGCGTTTTCGAGGTCGACCTCTTGGCGGAAACGGAACTCGTATCGATCGACACCTGCCGGCGGTAGTTGTTTCGGAGCGACGACACAAATTTGAAGAGATCCGGATCGTCTTTTTCCGTCACATTGCTGTGCCCGTACGTGTCATAAAATTCTTGGAGTCGGGGAAAATAACTGTCCCAGCTTCGTCGTTTTTTGATCCGTATCGAGTGACCTTTTGTGATCGTTGCTGTGGATATAGTTGCCGATGTGGTTGTTGTTGCTTTTGCTCTTGCCATAGATGGTTCCGAAACATCGTTGTCTCGAGAACCGACCGCCGTCGACCCCCTTCGGACAGAGCCGTCTCGCAACGATTGAAATTGGTGGTCGTGGCAAAAGACAAAGTCCCGTTTTGTCTTGAATCCGGGAAGGGAACGGTGCGACGGGAGAAGAAGTCCGTGAACCCAAAACACCGAGACTACCATCATCAAGAGTTGGTACCGAAGGGGCATTCGGTACAACCGGTGAAACCGTCTCATCCTCGCTCGCTTTCTTGCTCGAATTTTGGATGGATTCTTTTCTGCGATTATAGTGTAGCTGTTGCTGCGGTACTAGTTTCGTAACAATCGTGCGTTCAGATTCTGGTTTCCATCGCTAGGTATTGAGGGGGCACGTGGACAAAGCGAGTGAAGTAGCGTTGCTATTGTTGGTCGATGGTGCAAAGATGGATTGCTTCGCTATAATCAGGTGAAAAAGTACAAGTAACTTATTGAATACGGTAGTAGAACTTTGTTTTTATGATTTGTGGCTGCAGTCAACGAGTAATTACTCGTAGTAGTTTCGTGAAGAACACAACGAGAAAGAGAGAATGCGAATCGATGATGATTCATTCATTCTATCCGATTTTTTTGCTCGTCTTGTCGTTCAGTCTTTTTCACTCGCCGCGAACGAATGAATTTTTTTTAATCTCAATCTCAATCACCGCACTTTTCACAAAAACGCAATGATGGTTTTGCTTGGTGCATGGACAGACCTTTTTCACAGGAAGTTACGCTTTTCGCGCCGGCATTTCCTTCTTGAATTTTTAGCTTTGTCAAGTTTCCCATGGCTCCCATGAAAAATGCGCGCCGTCAAAACAGGTTTGGCGCCCACCAAAGTTGATTCTGGATGATTCCATACAATGTTTAACTGCGGAATTGATCCTCGTTCATGCATTGGACATGGACATGGTGTTGAGGACTCCGCGGCAGAGCAATCACCGAACATCATCACGTAAGCCTTACTTTTTACCTAACCGGTCTGTGATAACTCTAACTGTTCTTTGCAACGAATAGCCGAACCTAACAACAACTCCCAACTTGCTTCTAGCCAGAGCCGAGCCAACAATCACATCCGCGATCGATCCAAGCGTTCGTTTCCGCTAACAAAACAACAGCACAAGAAGCGGCAGAAGCAGAAAAGAAAAAAACACCATGGCATCTGCGGAAGGCGGATCCACTTCCACCACCGCGTGGAAGCACATCGGCCTCCACGGACACTCGGTGGGAACTTTTGCCTGCGCGGACGCCGGTGTCCAGTGGAAATCGGCGCTGTACGGGCGAGAAGACGCGGACGGCGTCACTGCTTCCACGCGCAACATCCCCAAGGACGCCATAGAAAAGGCGGCCTGGACCGTCTTTGGCAAGAGCGGTCACCTGCGAATCAACCTCACGCCAAAGGAAAACACCAAGGGGACCCAGCCACACGAGATGCGCTTCGATGGTTTTCCCATGGCGGCCTACGAGAACCTCAAGGACGTCTTTCAGGAGTTATACGGAATCGAGATCACGAAGCTCAACATGAGCTCGGCCGGAACGCAGTATGGACAATCGAAAATCAAGGGGAAGAAACTGGTCTTTCGGCACTGCATTCTAGAGGATGCCGACGAAGAGGGAGAAGTAAGTCGTTTGTTAGACCGTACCCGGGTTTGGCAAGGAGCACGGTGTTTCATCGCGTCACATTGAGCTGAATTGCGATTGAACAGGAGTCGTTCTGATTGAAAGATTGTTTTTTAATGTTTTGTTTCATCAATTCGCCCTTTTTGGGTGTCTCTCATGCGTTGCAATACTCTAACCCCGCCGCCAGGAATTCGAGGTCCGCACGGGGGACGAAATGATGTCGATGGACCTGGCGGAGGTCTCGCAGTGCGTGCTGCCGGGAAACAACCGAAACGAGGTCGAGCTGCAGTTTCCGGAATCGGACGCCGTGGAAGCCAACAACGATCAGCTGGTCAGCATTCGTTTCTTCATCCCGCCCGATCCGGAGGCCGACCCCTCGGACAAGACCATCAAGTCCAACGCCGAGTTGCTCCAGCAGCGCATCATGCAGATGGCCAACATTCGCAAGACGACAGGGGACGTCATTGGTGCGTGTTCTTTGCAGCCGTGTTTGCTTTGCGTTGTAGTTTCAGAGAGTGTCGGACGGAACATGGTTCCTGGAGTCTTTGGTCCTCACACGTTCTTTTGCTGGTGCGTTTTCGTTTGTGGCTGTCGCAAACAATTTCACAACTACTTTGCAGTCGAATTCGATTTGGAGAAGGGAAGCTTTCTTACACCTCGCGGGAGATACTCTATCGAGTTATGTAGGTATAGATATGCAAATAGTAATTCATCGTGGCAACTTCTTTTCGTTGTCGCCGAACGTCATGCTTGGAGCGACCAGGTGTTCGGGAATCCATACAATCCGATCCGAACACTTTCTCATCTTTGACTCGGTTTTGCTGCAACTGCGTTTTGTTTGTTCCATTCCATTTCTTCTTGGCGGGCTACACGTACCTGCGTTGTTTTCTTGTTCCCATTTCCACAAACAGACGAACGATTCTTTCGAATGCGAGGACAAAAATACGATTACAAAATCAAATACGACGACATTTCCAGGCTCTTCTTGCTTCCAAAACCCGACGATGTCCACATGGCCTTTGTCATTGCACTGGATAAACCAATTCGTCAGGGTCAGCAGCGGTACCAATACCTGGTCCTTCAAACCAACAAGGACCCCGACGAGGTGCGCGTCAATCTCGACGAAGACACCCTCAAGAAGGAGTACGGGGACGATCTGCAACCCATCATGAGAGGATCGCTCTCGAACCTGGTGGCCAAGACCTTCAAGATCATTGCCAAGAAAAAGGTCTTTATTCCCGGCAAGTTCTCGAACGCCAACCAGGAACCCTGCGTCAAGTGCGCGCTCAGGGCCAACGAGGGTTTGCTCTATCCGCTGGAGAAGCAGTTTGTCTTTATCCACAAGCCCCCGGTCCTCATCCGCTTCAACGAGGTCGAGAGCGTGGAATTCCAGCGATACGCCGGTGGACAAGGCTCGACGCGCAACTTTGATTTGTGCGTCAGCCTCAAGGCCAGTGCTGCCAGTACCGCCAACCAACAGGAATACGTCTTTTCCGGAATCGATCGGTCCGACTACACCGGGCTGTACAACTTTCTCTCGACCAAGAACATCCGCATCAAGAACCTACAAGAAATCGGCGGCGTCCAGGAACAGGCGGTGCCCGTCTACAACGAGGACGAGATCTATGGTGGACCCGACCACGAAATGGAAGAAGAATCCGAAGACGAGGACTACGATGAGGCAGCGGCCGCCCAGGATGCCGCCAATGATAGCGAGAGCGACATGTCCGAAGACGACGACGATTTTGGCTCGGAAATCGACGACGACCTGGATTCCGATCTGGAGGAAGCCCGCGGTGAACCGAAAAAGAAGAAAAAACGCGACGACAGCGACGATGAGGACGACGACGATCTCATCGAAGACGACTTGCCTTCCGAGAAGAAAAAGCGCAAGAAGAAAGACGTCGAATCCGCACCCATCAGCAAGAAGAAACCAAAGAAGGATCCGAACAAACCGAAACGAGCGCAGACGGCATTCATGATCTTCAGCAACGAAAACCGAGAGCGCTTCAAGAGGGCAAATCCCGATCTCAAGTTTGGAGACCTGGCCAAGCTGATCGGTACCGAATACAAGGCTTTGGGCAAAGAGGAGCTGGCCGAGCTCGAGAAGAAGGTACGTTGGTTCCTTTCGTGTCTGGGGATCAATGCTCGCGCCGCATCCACCTGTGTGGATTCGTTCCTCTGGATCATTTCCAATTTACCCTGACATGTTTTTGTTCGTTTTGTTTTCGCTTTCCCCGCAGGTCGAAAAGGAGAAGGCGCGATACGAGCGTGAAATGAGAGACTACAAACCGCCCGCGGGTTACGAAGATAGTGAGACGAAGGGGAAAGGGAAAGCCAAGAAGACAAAGAAAGATCCAAACGCTCCGAAGCGAGCAACAACTGCCTTCATGTTTTATTCAACAAAAATGCGTCCGATTATCAAGGAGGAACAACCCGACATTAAATTTACGGAAATGGGTAAATTGATTGGTGAAAAGTGGCGAGAATTGAGCGCCGACGACAAGAGGGAATTCGAAATCAAGGCCGAAAAGGACAAGGAACGCTACAGCAAAGAGATGGCAAAGTATAAGGCGAAGAAGCAGGACGACTGAAGACGGTATAGACGAGAACGACAGCGACGACCACAGCGACTAGATTGTTTCCCATCGCGGTAAAACTGCACATAATAAAATAATAATCATATAATGAATCGAATGCGTTCGCTGATTGACAATGCTTTCGAACCCAGTTGTCGCAGAGTAGAATTGTTGTTTTACAGTGAACAAAATTATTGATAAACTCGCCGAATTGTGGATGGATACAGAGCTCGCGGATTCTTCTTATTCTTCTTTCAACAGAATGAATGTTGTACCTTTGTTTCCTCTCGAAATTCTGACATTGTCCGAAAGATATGTGATGTCGATCCATCCCTTGACGGCATCCCGAAGAATTGGCAAGCGGAACGGAACCGGGTAGGGTATCGAAAAATCGGAACCAAATTCGAACCGTCCCTCGTCGAACACAAAATCGATGCGAGAGTCGGGCCGATTCTCGTCTTCCATGGCTTCGTCCCCGACAAACGAAACTCCCAGTATGTTCAGTCCGAGCACCTTGCCATCACCCTTTCGTTCCGTGAGTTCCGGAAGGGGATAGGCCGCGGTGGAGGCCAGGGCATCGACCTTGAGCTCGTTCGTTTCGCTGAACTTGACGACCTGGCTGACGATCAACTTTCCGGCATCATTTACGATGATGTCCTGGTAGATCGGAAAGGCACTCGAGCTGACTGCTTTTCTCTGGATCGGACTCGCCGTGTTCGCATTGTCTGTGTGCAACAACCTCCACCGCCCGTAAACAGGAAGGACTAATGGCCGGTTGCGCAATGCTGGGGGTTCGTTCGAGCTCGGCAACCAGTTCTTGGATGCGGTTGTTCGTCGACAATCGGTTTCTCGTCCCCGAGTTCCCGTATCGTTTGGATCAGATCGTTTTCGAGACTCGCGGTCGTCGACGGCGAAACACGACCGTCGTTGTTCCCGATACCACCGAAAGATCCGAAAAGATTCTTCGGCACGAGATTCTGCAATCCGTCGACAACCAGGGCTTCGATCGATATCAAAACCAGGAATACGGAAGCCCTCGCAATGAATTTTGTTGCGTTGCGCCGAAACATGATGGATTTTTCCAGTCCCTTCGAAACCGGTTGCCGAAAGTTAGGTGGGTTGTCTATGGTTGCGACCAACCAGATGATCTATTTTGCATCGACGGAATTGCGAAAAGCGACGGACAATCCTCTTCTTCGAACACAATCGACAATCGACAATCGCGCAGACCTGAACTCAGTAATCTTATCGGTACGATACCGGTACCTTACTTTACTCGATTAGACGAATGATAAGGTTACTAATTGTTCGGTGAGTAAGGGTTCACGGACGCGGGACCAGTGAGTGAGTCGAATGAATCATCGCGTTTTGATAAGTACGAACGAACACGTCATAAACGTCATTGATGTGTCTTCGAACAACAGTCACAATTTTGTCAACAACAGTTTCCCGAGTCTTACTCATTCCGGTTCCCTCCTTGCAGATTTTTCAGGATGCTTGACGCCCCCCCAAAAAGCTTGTCTGTCTTCACACCGGTTCCACGTACACGTAGTCTCGAAAAGAACGGAAAAATCGGACTCACTCATCCCCGTACGTTCCTGTTACCAATCACATCCATACAAGTATTGTTATGATCGACAACGATCGTCGTACGGTATTGGGTTTCTTCTTTTGTTCCTCGATTGATGGTAATCTTATCACAAAAGCGTTGTCAACGTTGAAAACGTTTGCTGGAATCGAATTGTTCGGCAACGTATCCGTAGCCTTGAACATTGAACTACGACTAGTTGTGTTCGTGCTATATTGGAACTCCAGGTACTCGGGCTTTCGTGAGAGTCCATTAGAATCGATTTTCTTGCAGGGAAAAAAGTCAACGGGTTGCAAACCGATTGCCTCGAAAGAAAATGAAAAATGTCTGCAGCAAGCTAAGCTGTCTGCTTTTGGGAGTCTGGGCAGCCGTGTTTGTGTCGGGATTCGCTCCCAGACCTACGCACGTCGTTACATCGACCGGGTCTTTTTCACCCGCTCTGTCGCCGTTCTCGGAACAGTGTTCGTCGTAAGTAAACAGGAATGAACCAACCGGGTACTTTGGAAGTTGTCGTATACCCAACTCATGGTTTGACGCGTTTCTCTCCTTGCGCTTGTATCAATTTCCCTCGAACGTTCAATCGAACCTATCTCATATCGTCACCTTGTTCGCGCGAATCGGGCTGTTTCTTTTGTCGAAAATCTGCACGTGGTGTACCAGAGGATCCAAACTCGTGCTCCTTTCCACCGCAACTCCTAACGATACGAGAAATCAAAGAAGCAGAGGCGGCCCCAACGGAAGCTACGGGAGAGGACGCGGTGACGGAAGCTTCGGGAGAGGACGTGGAGACGGAAGCTTCGGGAGAGGACGTGGAGGGAGAGGAGATGGTCGCGGAAGGGGACGCGGGAGAGGAGGACGCGGCGGAGGCAGAACTCCCATGCTGAAACTCGAAAATCCTTTGAAAATTCAACGGGTGCAACAGGCTCCGCAGCGACGAGAGTACAACAATAACAGACAAGACGATGACAGCGGCAACAACAACCAGAGACGCGGCGGGGGCGGTAGAGATTCTAACCCGTCGGATTCCGATAATGGCGGAAAACAAGATCGATCTTCCTCGGGTCCTAAATTTGGTGCCGGAAGTAAGTACTCAAAGTCGAACAATCCAAACCAACGAAAAAAACATGATGCGTTGAAACAAAGAATATCGTCGGGTGTAGTACGCCGGGGAGTGACTAAGTATTGAGAAACTATCGATTCTAGGTCGGGGGAACATGTGAAACATCATCTTGTTGCCACATGACCGTCGGTTCAAAATCGAATGTTCTTCTTCTATGTCGTGAACTTTCGGCACCGATTTCATTGTGTATGCATCAAACAATCCAATATGACAACAGTGATATCACATCTGACATTGGCCTAATACCTTCTTACCGTAATCTTTTGAACCCATTGAAACCGCAGGTGGAGGTGATACCGGTGGAGGTGGTGGAGACTTCAGTAGAAATAATGATCGACGAAAGCGTCAACCAGGTGCCCGACGAGGACCCAACGAACGCCAAGAGAGGGACGGAAAGAATCGAGGAAAGACTTCCCTTCGCCTCGCCACAACCGGAAGACGTCAAAGACGCAGTTCTGGCCGCGGAAGTCTGCGAAAGAGGGACAGAACTGCCGAGAAAGAAGCGAAGGCAGAGGCTGCGGAGGAACGGCGAACGGTCGTTTTGCCAGAGTACGTCATCACCCGTTCTGGGATAAACTTCACGCTGTTTCGTCACGTCACATTTGAAATACTCACTTGCTTGTGCCCATTTGCAGAGGTCCTATTTCGGTCGGTGCTCTGGCCGAAATTATCGATGAGAAGCCGGTGGCAATTATTAAGTTTTTGATGACCGATTGTGGTGTTATGGCCTCCATGACGCAAAATCTCGATCCATCAACTTGTGTGGCTGTTGTCGAAGGGTTCGGAAAGATTGTTGGAGGAGATGAGGACGACGAGGATATGGAGGACGCGGAATTGGACGAAGACAGTGCTTTGGCGATGGGTTTTGTCGCCGAAGACGAGGACGAGGAATTGTTGCAACCCCGACCTCCTGTTGTAACCATCATGGGACACGTAGATCACGGAAAGACCTCGCTTCTCGATGCCATTCGCAACACCCGTGTGACAGCAGGTGAGGCGGGTGGTATCACACAACATATTGCGGCCTACGAAGTCGAACACAACGGACAAAGTATCACTTTCATTGATACACCAGGTCACGCTGCTTTCACGGACATGCGTGAAAGAGGAGCGAACATCACGGATATCGTGATTCTGGTGGTTGCAGCTGACGATGGAGTAAAGCAGCAGACTGCAGATTCCATTGTTTGTGCGAGACAAGCAGGTGTGCCTTTGGTTGTGGCAATCAACAAAATCGATCTCGAGACAGCTGATCCTACCAGAGTGATGACCGAATTGACTCAATACGATATTCTGACTGAGGAATTCGGAGGAGAGGTGTTGTCGTCACAAATTAGTGCAAAGCAGAAGACCAATTTGGATGATCTCCTTGATAAGATCATGCTACAGGCTGAAATTCAAGATTTGAAGGCAAATCCTGATCGAAATGCTGAAGCTTTCGTGGTTGAAGCCAACGTTGAAACTGGGCTCGGAACTGTTGCCACGTCTTTGGTTAAGAAGGGAACATTGAAGGTCGGTGATATTTTTGCCGCCGGTGAGACTTACGGAAAGGTGCGAGCACTTATTTCGACCAACGACGGAAAGACCAGACTGAAAGAGGTTGGACCTTCGACACCTGTTCGTATCGTTGGATTCGAAGGTATTCCTTCGGCAGGTGATTCGCTTGTTGTCGTTGATGACGAACAAACTGCAAGAACACTTGCCGAAAGTCGTCAAAGGTACGTGGTTCATCACTGTTCTCGTTGATGCTCTTTGTTTACCCTTGCGCAGGAAACAATGAGATTCTCACACCCATATCGTCTCGATTCTCGACCATCGCAGGATTTCGCGTGAGAAATCATCGAACTCTTATCAAAATGCGCTGATGGACTCGGTTTCCCTCCAATTCGGGGCAAGCAAGGAACAACGCTTTATGTACGTCCTCGTCAAGGCTGATGTGAAGGGATCTGCTGAAGCCTTGACTCATGCTCTGGAAAACCTCAAGCTCGAAAACGACGAAGCTGTTGTGACCGTCAAGGTTTTGGTCAGCGATGCTGGTGAAGTTTCGAAGAGTGATATCGCCATTGCGTCAGTGACACCAGGCACAACAGTTCTTGCCTTCAATGTTGCAGCGTCATATGCTGCAATGGAGGATGCACGTATGCAAAACATTCCTCTTGAGTACTATAACATCGTGTATGATGCAATTGAGTCCGTTGAATCTAGAATGCAAGAAGTTCTTTCGCCCACACCAGAAGGAGAGTACACGGGAGCTGCAACTGTCCAGGAGGTATTCAATATCGGTGGTACAGGAAACATTGCAGGAAGCCGTTGCACGGACGGTATTTTGCGAAAAGGAGGAAACGTACGTGTTATGCGTGGTGACAAGATTCTCACTGAAACTTTCATCAAGACATTGCGTAATTTCAAGGCTGAGACGGATGTCATTGAAAGTGGTAACGAGTGCGGTATCGGCCTCGCCGATTTCGAGGACTTCGTGCCTGGAGATGTCATTGAGTGCTACGTAGAATAAATACTGGATATAACCACTTCACGCCTTCGATAAGGATTCACTGTTCAAACTGGTTCATCTAGTTTTGTTTGTCTTATCTAGGAAAGCCGAAACAATTTCTTAATTTTGTTTCAGGCTGGCTTCTTTTACGGTCATGAAGCAACCGAGAACTCCGACGCATAAACCGAAAGGAACCAATAGGAGATTTATCTTCGCTCTCTTCGATTCGGAACTGTTTTCTCCATGAATGACGGTCATGGCTTTCGTGTAAAGCAGTGGCGGACACACGTAAACCAAAGAAGATCCGATAGCGGCACCAGTTAACCCAACAACCAGTGAGACGTCTCGAACAGTGCAGGAGATAATTGTGACGAAGGTCAACATGACAGCGACTAGGTTGAAGTTGTTCTTCTCGTCACCTATGACTTTGTTGCCGAAATTGGATGCCAATCCGATAATCGCTTCGCGTGCGCCAAAAACGACCAACGGAAAGCCAAAAAGAATTGAAAAACTGGTTCAAAGGAGGTTCAAGGAACAAAGCATTGCGGGAATATAATTGGTTGAGTTTTCTTCTTTGCATCGTCAGGAAACGACAAAACGACCACAGAACTTTTCAGAGTCAACGACGTTAGATGCACTTACCCCGTGGCAAGTCTTCCAAAAGTTGAAAGCAGATCATCGGGGTGATAATTCAATAGAATATTTCCCTTGCAAACATCTCCAAAGGTAGCATATCCAGCCATCATTGCTGTCGCGTACAAAAGAAAGAGTGTAAGATAAGCCGAATTCACCATCACGCGAAATCGCTTCGAATTCGTATCCCGCAGGCTTCTGTAGTAGTTTGGAGCATTGTAATGTCCGATGTAAGCTAGTCCGAAATTCGAAGCCAAGACCAGCGATGCAAACCCAGTTTTCCACACTGAAGTTTTTTGAAACGACGGGCTGGTAATCATTCCATCTTGTAGAAATCTGCCCGCCGAAAGGTTATAGCTTCCATCAAGGGCTCGTATCACTATAAAGAGGACGGTGTATAAGATGGCAGTGAAACCTAGGATGCTTGTGAAGGCAAGTTTCGATAGGTCCTTGATCAAGGACAGTGGCAAAAGGAGGAATGCAGTGATAGCAACAATGTTTGACGTTCTGCCATTCCATTTGTCTGGAAACCCTGCCTGCTTCAACAGAGGAGTGAAGACGTCCCCGAGAATTCCGCTGTAAATCACCGCACTGGAAAAACACATAACGGCAATCATTGTGTCAAGCAAAAAGGCTGTGTTTTCTCCGATTGTTTTCTTCCATAGGCCCTTGAAATCGGATTCACCCGTCAATTCGCAAGCTTCGCCGATGATCGAAAAGCAATGCGCACTGAGAGCTCCCAGAGTCGCACATATCAAAATGGCCGGGATCCAACCCGTACCTACAGCGACCCCACTCGACAATGTCAAAATTCCAGCCCCCGCGACGTTGTTAACCAAGTTAAACACAGACGAAGATATGGACGCAGTTCCCTTTTTTTTAATTCCTCTTCCTCCTCCCCGAAGCTCGAAAATAGTCGGACCCGTGGAAATGGCGGAGTTCGGGCCATTTGATTTCGTGTTTGCGCGACGATGGAAGTTGCTTCTTCTCGCTACAGTTCCGGATGACCTCCCATTCCAACCACTTCGTGCTCCGCTTGTAGCATCGACCGACACGATCACAATTGGGAGGGAACAGAAACTTGCCGTCGCTATCAACGGTGGAAGAACATACCATGTCGACAGGAATCTCATTGTGGATCCCAGAAGCTCCGTTCGCTACGGAGACGTATGGGTTGTATCGGTTATCGGGCGTTGGTGGAGATTGAGTCGAAGTGAATGAATAATGTACTTGTATGTAGATAATGAGTAGCTACGCGCACCGCTCAGAGTATCGATCAAAAAAAAAATAATATTGATGCAATGTAAGTGCGTATCCAATGAGCGAACACAGGTGGTGTCGTTGATTTTTGTTTTCATTCGAAATCAGAAAAGCCAAAGAATCCGAATGTTGATGTTGGAACAACACAAACTTCCCATCCAAAATCGGATCTCGAAAGCGAGCATCGGTCATAATACTCGTAGTCGTGTTGTGGTGCAACGATCATTAAAAATATTGAGACACGGATTTGGAATCCCGCCTCGTGCCAAAAGATTCGCACAGTTGATGATTCATTATTATTTTTTTTGTTGTGATCGATGATGGATGATGAATGATTGTACCGGTATACCTACGGGTAGACTTACACGATAAGGTTTACTTACAGCTCGTATTTGTGCTTGTAGGAGTTGCCGTGAAGGCGCAAACCATTTTTTTCTGAGGTGCGATTGTGGATTGTGGCAGGCACGAGGCCATTATTGATGATTGATGATTGATAAAACGTAATAATTCTTGCACCTCGCCGTCCATTGTTTCGTATAGCTTCAAAGAAGCAAGAATACACAATTCGGTCAATGCGTCAAGAGAGAGAGAAGGGTAACACATCGATAGATAGATCCAACACAACAATCCAATGTTTCGGTTGATCCCATTCTGCTTATCAGGTACTCTTCTGTTCCTTGCTCTTCTGTCAGAATCCATCGTTGAAGCTTTTATCTACATGAGTAGAAGAGGTCGGATTAGAGTGTCGCCCACATCGACTGATTCTTCCGATTCTGTCGCTTCTAGACCACGAAAACTTCTTGCGGAAACGCGATCTAAATCCGATAATACGATCTCCGTGTCTGGTCAACCTTCCTATCATATTGCGGGATTGGATTTGTCGTCGTTATGGGTTGACTTGGTGCGACAAAACAAAGTGTCGGCTTCCATGAGGTTATCATCCAGCAAAAGCGGATCGAACGGGAGTGCCGGAAACGAAACAGAAATCATGGTAGAATACGGGGTTCGAATGATGGAGAAAAGCGAAAAGGATGAAGACTCAACGGAAACTACGAACTGGATCTTTGAGGATTATGTGGAGCAAAAGGGTGTCGAGGTTGGCGAATCGTCTCCAGATCCACTAATCTCGGACATTATTGCCACCTTGGCTCGGACGCAGGAGGAAACAAACGGATCGGGAGTTAAATTTCAGAAAGTCGGGAGATTTGCGGCTCAGCTCCAATTGGTTCGGACACTACGCCCACCTCCCTCCGAAGGATTCCTCGAGGCCACAACTTCTGCTCCCCCACCTTACAATTCGGAGAAAGACTCTTTCGTGACGGGGCCCTTGAGGTTGGAGCTTCGACCACTTGTCGGTCGTCTTGAACTGCCTCACTCCGACGACAGCAATGCCAATGCGCTGACAACTCCATGGGATGTGTTCCACAACATCAGTCCCGCAGATCGTCGGGGTCACTTTCTCCTATTGCCTTCCTTGTTGGACAAGGATCGCAACTGGAGGGGACAAAAGTTTACGAAAGATGACTGCCACGATCTGGTGTGTTTGACAAGCACCATTGAACCAGCTGGATCAATGTTTCTTGGATACAATTCAGTGGGCGCTGGAGCGACTCAAAATCACATTCACTGTCACTCGTGGCCGTATCCAACCATGGATTCAAAACAAGAGGAAGACAATGACAGTACAACAGAACCCGCACCACTCGAACACGATCCAAGTGCTGATGACGTCGATGGTAACTTCCAATACGCCGTGGCCAACGTTGGCAAAATCTATGATTTCTACGACATTTTTGACGGAAAGGTAGAGGTTTCATACCTCAATTACCCGGTCTTTTGTATCCAAATGTCAGCGTCGGCGGATAATCTCGACTTGCTAGGTAAGGCGGTTGCCGCGTGCCTTGAAGCCATCGGAGACGCTCCCCACAATATTGGCTTCTTGAATCGAGTCTCCGGGTTTGAAGAGGAGAGTAGCGATCACGACAACATCGGGGATGACGTTCAAAGCGAACTCCGAGAAAACGATTTGGACGACGGGCAAATAATACAACAGGACGAGGAACGAGTGGTTGATGTCTTCCTCTTTGCACGATCCAAGGAACGATCGAGTCTTCTTCCAACCAGCAGGCTGGGAGTGAGCGAAATGATGGGAGTGTTCCACGCACAAAGCGAAGCCGATCTGGACACTCTTTCTACGATGAATACAATCGTCAACGAGGTAACCGGTGACTCTGAACAAAAGTGTGTCATGGAGCAGGCGCTTGCCGATGTTTCGTTTGAGAACGAAGAAGAACTCTGGGAGAACATCGTAACCAATCTATCAGTCCTTGAAAATTCTACGTGATTTTTGGATAAGAACCGCGGATGTGACAGGTTGAATTTCACAAGATCATGGTGTTGCAATAATACCCCTATCGCCACTACGAAAAAGGAGGTTCCTAGACAGATAACAATTGTAACAATCGAAATGATGATGTCATGAATGAGTCTCAACGAATATCTAGAAGCTAATCATCGCGAATAAACTCTTCACTCAGCTTAATGTTTTTGGTTTTGACAAACACAGCAATGAATCGAATAAGAGCCAATATGATTCAATGGACATAATCGGCTCAGACTTAACTCACCAAGGTGGCAATGCATCATTTCTTCAAGGTTATTGTCGATTTTCTGCTGATTTCAATCAACAAAACTGCAATTCAAAACTTGAGTTGAGGATGCAAAAGCATTTGCCACAACCCTACAAGTACCTACGAGTAGGTCTTACGATTACAAGCACGAGTAATCTTACGTATTTAGCGTTCGTGGTTCCTGGTACATTCGTGACTTTCGAAACTGTGTCCGTGAATATTTTACGAAGTTACAGCTGCTGAAGTACGGTATTCGTTCGTTGCTCGTACGTAGCCGCAAAATTGCGCAAATTTGTGTCTTGTGTAACCGTGATTAACTCGCAAAAAACTTGGTGTTGGATGGCATTCATCGCCGAATACGAAGTAAACAAAGTCACGTCTTTTCTCGGAATCAGAAATTAGGTTTTCCCTTTCAGCTTTCAGCAAGTCTTCCCATCTCCCATCTCTTCCAGCTTTGCGCTTTGCTTCGACGGTGCACAATCATTCTTTTGCTGCACGTCGACGCTCCATCGAGTTCAACCTTGGCAGTTCAGTTCTTCTCAAGAAAGAGTTCAATCATCACATCGAATTGCACCATCGCACGAACTAACCGAAAAAAATAATAAGCAATGTCGTCCAGCTCCGCAGAGCAAAAAGTGAAAAAACTGGCCCGATTGCCTTCCAACACGTGTTGTGCCAATTGCGGTACCACGAAAAAGTTTGGCTTCTCCACGGTTTGCATCAAATATTTTACCTTTGTCTGCAACAATTGCAAGTCGAGTCACCAGGCCATAAGCCATCGATGCAAGTCGCTCACGATGTCGAGCTGGACCGATCAAGAGGTGATGGAACTTCAACGAAAAGGAAATGACTACGCCCGTCGAACCTGGTTGAAAAATGCACCACCCATTGGTCAGGGCGGAAGACCTCGAGAAGGTGACTCCGTTGATGTTTTTAAGAGATTCGTTGTGGATGTCTACGAACGCAAGCGCTACTACGGGGAAGATGAGGGTGTCAACGCCGCTCCCGCTGTTTCGAGTCGCCCCACTCATGTTGCTACGGCCATTCCTTCTGCTCCAAAAACGACGACGACGATACGAGCGCCCGTTCGCACGGCGGCTCCCCCTCCCGCACCACCACCAGCGGCTGCGCCGGTCGTAGCCGATCTTCTAGATTTTGCGTCGATGCCGTCCGCAACAACGAGCCAGGCGAGTGTTGCCCGTGCGGACACCGGTGCGGCTTTCGAAGCCAACTTTGACGCATTTGCCCCCAATCCGGCCCAGGTTCCTGCCGCAGGATCTTCGTCCGGTGCTGCTTCCATGGCTGCCGCTGCAGTCCAAAACGATCCATTTCAGCCGACGCAATCCGCAGCAGTTTCGACGGGATCTAGCTTTAACTTCATAAACAACAACAACAACAACAACAACAAGAGCAACGGTAGCAGCAACGTTGCAACCGCGCCACTCCCTGCACCAGTCGCGCCAATAGTTCCCGCGATCAAAAAGCCCGTGATGAACAATCACAACATGTGCCAAAAATCGTCTATGATCTCGTCCATGACGATGCCCGGTACAAGCAACAACAAGCATGGCATGATGGGTAATGGCATGGGCAATGGCATGGGTAATGGCATGGGTAATGGCATGGGTAATTGCATGGGCATGGGTTGGAACAACAACGGTAATGCCATGAATCAAAGTCCGTTTGGAGGAATGGGCAGCATGCAACCAATGCAACAACAAATGATGATGCAACAACAGCAAATGATGATGATGCAGCAAAAAATGAACATGATGAACGGCATGGGTATGGGTATGGGTATGGGCAACAGCAATGCCATGGGCAATGGAATGATGAATCACATGATGAACCAGCAGCGTAACCCTATGATGAATGGAAACAGCAACTTTGGCACAATGGTCAACACTGGGAATCGAAAATCGAATGGTGCCATGGATTCCTTGCAGATGAATTCGTCCTCCATGAGTGCTTGGAGCTCTGGTTTGAGCAAGTAATGATTGAAATCGCTCCATAGCACATTTCGTTGGTTTGGCTTTGTTGCCGCTTCCAACCCTCCAACCCATAGATTCAGTTCTATATTGAATCCAATCAGGTGCTCTCTTACTTTTTGGTCAATGAAAGATCACGCCATATCGAGTTCATAAAATAAGAAATCAAGCAAAGTACCGTACAGTATTCGCATTTCAGATCTTGTAGCATTATCCTTCATCGTCCCAGCACTACCAGGTAAGGTTACCGGTAGGTTCAATACCGGTCCTGCCAATAATCTATTTTTCATTTTTTATTTCGAAAAGAATACTTTACGAAAGTAAGACCTGTTGATGATAGAAGGCGCTCAGGGCCTTGTACGGTAATGTTAAAGGTTACTAGGAGGTAGTAATTTGTAATCAGCCTTTTTTTTTTAAAAGATGAGATCTTAAGGTTACCGTTACCCGCACGCAACTGTTCGAAATAATGAAGTGACAAAAAACGTACGTACATACTACGTACCAGTATCGATCTTGGAACTCTTTTTTCTACTTACTGGTAGTGTACATAAGGTTTACTGTGGCATACGTATCCAGTCATTCGAAAACGACGCGGCTCGCTCCACTAAATAAGATTGATTGATGCGGCTTGCTCGAAAATTTCATACCGAGTCGGCACATTTTGGTACTCTTCGAACAATTTCGGCTAAGAGTCTCGGCACACCAGTCCCGGAGGGGACCTCATGTTGTCATTCCTTACATTCTGCGGCAGTTTATTCTTCGGGTAAGGTTTACGAAACCGCGTTTTGAAAAAAAAAATTCGCGTGTCTTTGGGATCACGGAACCCCAAAAATTCACAACACAGTGGTAATTACGAACGAACGACTTCGGTGATTACTTGCACTGTACCGTACGATACAACCTTTCCGGAATCAGGCAGCTATAAGTTAAGATTACCCATTGCTTGCTCGCAACAACATTGGGATCCCCCCAACAGCCTCGTTCGTTTCCCGTGTTGTATTGAAAAGTCTGCTTTTGAGCATAAACCGTCCCTGAAAGTTGGTCGTTCGAAACTGTTGTGGTGTTCATGATAGTTGGTGACGAAGACAGCAGTTGCCGCAACAGTGACATTACGTTGCGAGTTGCCAATCGCGACGCACACGGCAACAGGATGCCACCGCGAGCGGGAATTCCCCCGAACTTTGGGAGAACGAGGAGCGATAGAGAGATCTCTGCCTACATTCAGAAAATCAACCAGAGAAAAGATGATCCGAAAAAGCAAATCGAATATCTCAGCAAACTAAGGGCACTCTTGCAACAAAAAGTGCAACAGCAACAAGTTGCTGAGCTCGGGCTTGTTCTCGGGCCATCCGTGGTAGATGCCATGAGAAATTACCCAGAAAACGAAGAATTGATCGAAGAATGCACCTGCATCCTCTATTTGCTTTCGATTTTGGATCCGACTTTCAAGAAGGGTGTCGCCAGGCTCTTCAAGGCGATGGAGGATCACAGGGACAACGTTGCGATTCAAAGAGCTGCGTGTGCAGCTATACGCCGGGTGATCAGCAAAAATCCCGACGCTATTCCGAGGATTGTACCTTCCGTGAATGTCATCCTGCGGTCGATGACAGAGCACGGAGCGAACGGAAAGTTCATTTGCAGTGCACTCGAAGTGCTAGCTATCATTGCAAGCAACATCCCAGCCAAACCAATTTTCGTTTACCGCGATGGGGCACTGAATCATGTACTTGCAGCAATGAAGCAATATCCAAACGATCTCTCAATCCAAGCAACTGCCCTTCGAACTCTATCCAACTTGTCGTATGGCAGTGGAGAAGATATTTTGGAATCCTTTGGACCCACCATAACGGCCGTAATCCGCGCGATGAAGCGGCACATTATGCACAATAAGGTTCAGTTGTACGGATGCTGTACTCTGCATTATATTTCGGGAGCATATAGGAAAGAGATTACTGAGGCTTGGGGTATTTCAACTATTTTACTGGCGATGAAGGAATACGCACACGACATTATGTTACAAGAACAAGGGTGCGGGGCTTTGTCTATAATTCTGAACGAAAAGATCGACAGCGACATCGATTCGTTTATGAAAGAGGGGGGATTGAACACGATTCTCGAATCCATGATGCAGAGCCCGCAGAATCTCGAGGTTCAAAAATACGGTTTGCAAATTCTGAATTCATTGAAAACAAAGGACAACTACGAACTCATGCTATCGGGAGGTGGGCTTGATGTGATCATATCCGACATGAATTCCTTCGATTATCATGTAGACATTGCCATGCAGTGTTGCGAAATCCTGAAAAATTTTACTCGAATGTCTTTGGATTTTCAACGAGCTGTCTCTGCGAAAGGTAAGAGAATTCCCAGGCGGCCACTTTCTATCTACCTTAAAACCAATCAGGTTTTTAGTGTTGTATAGCGGAACAGAATTCTTTTTTTCGGGGGGCGGATTTGTTATGTAAAATTTTGCACGAAGGCCGACGTCGCATGATTGTAGCTTCAGCTTTTGAAATCGTCGTTTGCTATTGAGAACAGTTGACGTTACTAATCCAAAATCTCTTTTTGGCTGTTCTCTAGGCGGTATTGGTTTGGTGTTGACCACCATGCGACGACATGTAAATAGCCACAGTGTTCAAGATTCCGGTTTTGCGTGCATGCGTAACATATGTTTGCACCGGGATAATCTTACTCTGGTCGAAGGGGAGGGTGGGGTAGGTACATTGCTGACACATATGGCGATATATTTAGAGGATGCTGCAATACAAGCTTACGGCTGTGATGCATTGGGCCGATTAGCGACAGAGACAAATAACCTCGTTACAATCGTGGATGACAATGGAATTGGAGAAGTATTGAGAGCCATGAGAGAGCACCCGGGGCACCCAGGAGTCCAAGATAGGGCCTGCTTCTTTCTCCTTGCTATGACAGAATACCCTCCGGCTGTCATATCAATGAGGGAAAAAGATGTATTATCAGTCGTGCGGGAGGCAAGAGGGAGGGTACCTCCAAAAGAAGTAGCAAAGCAAAGACTTGAAACCCTCATCAGTCGATTGGAGAAAGGAGGCACAGGATGGTTCAAACTGAAATCGTAATTTATGCGGTCGGTACGCTCATGACGAAACAGAATCACATCTAGCCTACTACCTCACAACCGATGACCAGTGGTCGTCGCTGTGTTCAATACGTTATCATTAAGCTTCGTAGACAATCTGAGTGTTTATTATTTTATATTCATCAAAGTACTGTAACTGTACCAACTTACAACAACCACTTCAAATTTCAAATACTATGAAGAAAAATGATGTAGCTTTCTATCATAAAAGTAATCGCTCATCATCATAGCAGAACATAGTAGTTGCCAACACCACATGAAACTTGAAGAGTGGTTGAGGTTTAAACTCAGACTATCAGATCAAAACATAAGATCGACAGACGTTTATTCAATCAACGTGAATGACTGAGTGGTAGTCCTCATCCAATGAATATGTGTAGACAATTACAGTCATGCCATGTATGTTCAATTCGATTCCTCCACCTGAATAGGTTCAACACAATGTACTTGCATGCCTCTGTCAGACAGGTCATAGCAATTTCTCTGACAAGAATCTGCCCATCTCACAAAACATCAGTCTGAAACAATAGGAAGCAATAGTTTGAATGGATCACAACTCAAACAAAGCTGTACTTTGCTGTTGTTTCTTTTTATGACTGTGTTTTTTCTGGAAGCCATTGCAGAGCACCAATTATGACGCACAATTTTGACAGTGGAATGCAAAATCATCACCCTACTATGATACTACTATATGTATTGTACCAGAGCAAAAAACTACATGACAAATGTTGCTCCACACAAAATGTTGTGATAGGGTATTGATTAATTCAGTACTGCTGTAGAACCATCCTTGTCCCAATACCTTTCAGTGGATAAAAAGTCCTTCTTACCAGACTAGGCATTTCAAAGTAGTATTGGTTATCATGTTTGTAAACGTGACTGTAACAAACGTGACTGTCGTTTGGGGTAAGGAAATGCAACAGAATGTATACACAACAAAAATAAATCTTGTGGATTCTGCACAGTATTCCTAACAATCTGTAAGGTAGATAACAAGAATCACTTGATCTTCACCGGAGACTTATCCAGTGACTCTAAAATGAGCTGAGACCTGAACTTTGGGCAGAGAAAAGTTGACACTTGAAACTCACTGACACTTTCCGGGGTCAGAGGCTCGCATGAGAAGTTTGGCAGTAAGTTGCTAGAAAAATTCAAATTATTTAAAATTAATTAAGAGCCCGTCCCAGCAAAAAACCTGTCACTTGGGACCCAGCATAGGAATTTTCGAAATTACTGAAATAGCTTCCCAGACCTGCGCACCAACGCAGCTGGCGAGAGGGTAACCTTACTCTTCCAACCTATGGTGTAGAAGGGCATTCTCTGATATTCATCCTAGGTGGCTCGTTTTCAACCTCACAATATCAACGATTTGGACCAATTTCGATTCTTTTTTGGTGATTCGGATGGTCATACTGATAAAAATAGGATGACATGTAAAGTTTCTTTTGTTTTTTTCGGAGTCTTTGTCGATTCGTGCGTCATCGAGTGGAACAGATTGGAACAAAATCTAATTTTTTTATTTATGCCTCTGGAAACACATCTCATTTTTCTGAGTCTCCGACGAAAACTTTGAGTCATAAGAAATAAAAAACAGTCATTGAGACGAGCCGGGCGACATCACAACAATGGCTTGATATTTTCGATTTTTTCACTTTCACGGAAAAAACTGTCTACAACACGGTGAACTGCGAGAAATAGGAGGTACTGAATGGGACACTTCCACTCGGTCTCAGGGAACCGGACCTCCGGCGCTCCTCTATCTATATATAGAAAAAACAGAAAATTGGCATCCGCAACCTTGCGCTGGTGATACTCCGAGTGCGCCATTTTCCAATCTACCCCCTAAACTGACATTTTTATCATTATTACGGGCTCTTAAAAAAAAACTGTGCGGGGGAGGACCCAAAAACCAAAAATCAACCATGTTCCAGAAAACAAAAAAAACCTCGTAATACCGTAGTTGCTGTATTTCGTACGGTACTGTATCACTCATGCGTACGTACGTACTTTCGTTGTGATCGATGCGATCATATCCCATACACGAATGAATTCGAACAGGACTGAATGGCTATTGGGCCTTTTTTTTGTGATGATAGAAAAATAATACTACGTACTACGTAATAATAACAGAACGAGTAACTTAATCGTAAGTTTTACCGGTACGGTAGGTAAGCCTTACGCACCCATGCTTGCAATTACGGTACTGGTAAATGCTACTTCGTACTTGCAAGATCACACCCAAAGCAGTCATAACTCGTTCAGCGATTTCTAAAAAAACGCCACGTGTTGAATTTTGTCTCACGTCTGAGTTTTTCACCAATGCGCGTTTCCATCTCAAAAAGGGATCTTTTATCGTGCGCCAAATTTACACTCTTCGTAACTACCGGTAAGATTACTTCCTCGTAGTGGTACCTGGTAACGGTACGAAAAAACTAGCGGCCCACAGAGCGTCTCACCTTGCCGTTCCCCTCCCCCCCAGTTACCGCATCACCCTCCTTTTACGGATGATGATCTAAGAACGCTTTTCCCCTGTTCGCATGCTTAGGAAACACTACGGTAGGCATCGATCGTGATCAACGGGGAGCCACGCAAAACGACCACGGAGTCAAAAACGAAACGTACACCGTACGACGAGAAACTTCAAAACTCAAAACAATCACGTCGTCCCTGTCGTGAAAGTCATAATTCAAGCACTTGCTCACACTTCTTTGTGATAGCACATTGAAATACCCCAGACAACAAAGTCTTAATACATTCATCTACGATGTACTTCGCCAAGCTTGCTGTCGCCGCCCGTAAGTTAGTGAAAATACGGCCAACCAAACCTGAAATCCGAGATGGAAATGACTTCAGTGTGGAGCCATTGATGGGTTGGGGAAGAGGCCTGCCTATCTCGAGTCTTTCGGGTTGAGCGAGATTGAATTGATGAATGATTGTTAATGTTCTGCTGTTAATGATTCTCTCACACATTCGTGAATTCCCCCTCGATTAAAAATGTAATGGATGCCTTTTTTCTGGTCCTTGTTGGAAACGTACACAAAACGATGAAACGACCGAAAACCACACGATAACCGACCGTCAAAATAATTACAACAGTGGCGCTTTTGGCCTCGCCATACACCGCCCGTGCTGAAGAAGCCGAATCCATGGGAACTGTTATTGGTATCGATCTTGGAACCACTTATTCCTGTGTTGGAGTCTTCAAAAATGGACGTGTCGAAATTATCGCCAACGACCAAGGTAACCGTATTACTCCTTCGTACGTTGCTTTCTTGGACAACAATGAGCGTCTTGTAGGAGATGCCGCCAAGAACCAAGCTACCATCAACCCCGAAAACACTGTCTTCGATGTCAAGCGATTGATTGGACGCAAATTCTCTGACAAGTCCGTTCAGGCCGACAAGAAGCTTGTCCCTTATGAAATTGTCTCCGACAAGGACAAGCCCATGATTCAGGTCACTATTGGAGGAAAGAAGTCCAAATACGCCCCCGAAGAAGTTTCTGCCATGATCCTTCAAAAGATGAAGTCTACCGCCGAAACTTTCTTGGGTAAGGACATCAAAAACGCCGTTGTTACAGTCCCTGCTTACTTCAACGACGCCCAACGTCAAGCTACCAAGGATGCCGGTACTATTTCTGGAATGAAGGTTGAACGTATTATCAACGAACCTACTGCCGCAGCTATTGCCTACGGTATGGACAAGACTGGAGGAGAATCCAATGTTCTTGTTTTCGATCTTGGAGGAGGTACATTCGATGTCACATTGTTGACCATCGACTCTGGTGTGTTCGAAGTTTTGGCCACCAACGGTGACACCCACTTGGGAGGAGAGGATTTCGATCAACGTGTCATGCAATATTTCATCAAGATGATGAAGAAGAAGTCCGACATCGATATCTCCGGAGACAAGCGCGCCCTTCAAAAGCTCCGTAAGGAAGTTGAGCGTGTCAAGCGTGCCCTTTCTTCTCAGCAACAAGCTCGTCTGGAAATCGAAGAACTCGCCGATGGTTACGACCTCAGTGAAACTTTGACTCGTGCCCGATTCGAGGAATTGAACAACGACTTGTTCAAGAAGACCATGGGACCTGTCGCCCGTGTTATGGAAGATGCCGACTTGAGCAAGAGTGAAATCGACGAAATCGTGTTGGTCGGTGGATCCACTCGTATTCCTAAGGTTCAGCAACTCATTGCCGAATACTTCGGAGGAAAGGAACCTTCCAAGGGAATTAACCCAGATGAAGCCGTCGCCTATGGTGCTGCCGTCCAAGGAGGAATCTTGTCCGGAGAAGGAGGTGATGCCACCAGTGAAATTCTTCTTTTGGATGTCACTCCTCTTTCCCAAGGTATCGAAACCGTCGGAGGAGTCATGACCAAGCTCATCAACCGTGGTACAACCATCCCTACCAAGAAATCCCGTGAGTTGGACAAAAAGAACGCTAGTGTGGAGAAATTTTGAATTTATTGCGATTAATTTACCTTTGCTGACTCCGTTTTTTTCCCTCTTGTTCAACAGAAACTTTCTCTACTCACCAGGATAACCAAAGTGTTGTCATGATCCAAGTCTACGAAGGAGAACGATCCATGACCAAGGATTGCCACAATCTCGGAAAGTTCGAATTGACCGGAATCCCTCCTGCCCCTCGTGGAGTTCCTCAAATCGAAGTTACTTTCGAAGTTGATGCCAACGGTATTTTGCAAGTTTCTGCCGAAGATAAGGGAACCGGAAAGGCCGAAAAGATCACCATTACTGCTGAAAAGGGACGTCTTTCTGATGAAGAAATCGAACGCATGGTTAACGAAGCTGAGCAATACGCTGAGGAAGATAAGAAGATCAAGGAACGTATCGATGCCCGAAACGGTTTGGAATCGTACCTGTACAACCTCAAGAACAACCTCGAGGATGACGAAAAGGGTATTGCTGACAACATCTCCGCCGAGGACAAGAAGGAATTGCAAGACTTGATCGATGAAACTATTGACTGGATGGACGAAAATCCTGAAGCCGACAAGGAAGACTATGACGAAAAGATGAAGGAAGTCGAACAAATTGCCAACCCCATCATGCGAAATGTCTACTCTGGAGGTAGTGGCGGTGACGAAGACGCCGGTGACTTCGGTGACGACGAACTTTAAGGAGTCTATGCATATAAAATAATTCACAACTAAAAAAAAATAAAAACTGAGAATAATACGATGAGATGGTTTTCGCTCAAAGTTATAGGCATGATGGCATTCACTGTCTCACTACTGTATAAATGTGGTGTGGTGATCATTTTAGTGCGAAGAAAGAGAGGATTTCAAGCGAAATGTATCGGTACGCAAGAATCGCAGGATTGATTCCATGGCGTGCAACTCGTCTTATTTTCCTTCCCTGGCACTGCGCGTAATCGACTCCATGAAATTTCTCAACCCATCGACATCATCCGGTTGCGGACTGCAAAACCCACGGCAAGAGTTTTCATCATAGACTCTATTGGTTCGCTCGGAGGCTGTCTGTGCAATTGTATCCCCCGCTTGTGCGAACGATTCCACGATTTGGTCCGATGATTTCACGGCAATTACGAGGCTCAAGACGAACCCGAGGACCGCAAAGACGACAGCAGGAACAAGGAGAAACAGGGTACCATCAGCGGGGACCTCACCAAAGAATGGCACGTTTTGTGTTGGTTGATCGGGGCTTGCATTGGAAGTGTCTCGTGTCAGCGAAGCCATGAGTGGATCCATTCGTCTCTGTGCAACCGCCTGGGGAGAATTGCGTGCTGGGGTTGGGGCCGGCGGTGTGTATGCGGGTGGAGTTTGTTGTTGCTGTTCTTGTACCGGTAACGACATGGACGGGCCGCTTTCATCGGTCCAATCCAGGTTCTCTTCCTCCGAGGGCATCCCGGGTCCGGGAGTAGAGTATAATATGTGGAAGGAATCCTTTGACAAACGGCCATGATTGTTGCGTTGCCGTTGAAATCCCATCGAGCCAGAAACACCTGGCTTCTGACACATTGTAGTTCCGGTCGTCAATGCAAGGGATGTGTAGACTTGGCAAGTGCAAACGGCAGCGACAAAAAGACAAAACGAGGTTCGGGACATCATCATCATCATTTGTTTCGTTTCGGTTTTGGGTGATTGTTCGGGGATGACAAAGGAGGATGAGGCACTGGCAAAAATGAGATGAGATATCTTTGGTCTTCTTGTTGATCTCCTCAATGAGCTCTGATCGACCGCAGTGTTGCAAAGTATGTTTTTGATTCTTCACTAGGTGACAATAGAATGAGACAGGAGAGCAATTTTGCAACGATTTCTCTTTCTCGTCGCCGATCGCATCATCACATTTCAAGAACACATTCTGTTGTTTTCGGCTTGAGATGCTTTACAGACGATGATGATTGAACTTTTCGGATCGAAAACACATAAACCTTACACGTAACTTACCGTACAGTCCTTACTGTACAGTAATCAGTTTGAAAAGGTAGATCGTACTCGTACCTACGATACAAGTAAAGCATACGAGTAACGTACGGTACGTCTGGCTACGTCTTCCCGTCAGCCGCACACTCTAAAGTTCATACGACGACACAACCAACAACACAGAAACCTTATCAACCTGAACTCGTCATTCTAATTCAATGAGTGCTTGTACGGTACTACGTCAAGGCGAAACAAAAGAGCTCAAGATGAGCCTGTAGTTACCCATTTGATGTGAGTGTGTCCAGCTGCATTCTTCTAGTGAATCAATCCTGTATTTTTGTTCCCGAAATCTATCCCACATTTTTCTCCACCACATCCAGCAGCACTAGTTCTATTCGTACTGTTACTAGTACTACTAGTAGTTCTAGAGGTTTCAATACATATTTCAAATGCATGGTATTCATTACTACTATTTGGGAAACAAGAAAAATCCTCATCTTACTGTTGTTGAAGGGTATTACTAGTAGTAGGAACAAGCATTATGATTCCATACCATTGCTTCACAAACAAGACTGCTACTACACAAAATGAAACTTAAAATTTAGTCAGAATTACTCCTTTTTTGCATTGCCTTGTTGGCAAGCAGTAACTTTGACAAACAGAAACAATGTCCAAATTTTTCAAATCGATATCTCTTGATTCAGATGAAAAGGTTCTGTACTTGCTCTAGAACGGTGGGGTACGTATTCAAGCAGTACGTAGTAATAATCGTTTTTCTTCCGTTGTTGACTGTAAACCAATTCAATTTTTTCAATCAAAACATAAGGTAAAAATAGCGAAAACGGACGACTGACGGCCTGTGTCACCCCATTTGAACCCATGAAGTTCCAGTACCAGATATTTCTACGTAACCTTACTTAACGTACGTATTCCATATCAAAATAATTTTCACAGAGAAAACAAAGATTGTTCAACCTGATGACTGATGACGCCTTTCATCCGCCATCAGCTATCAACTCGGATCACGGGCTACCGCACACCTACCGTACCGGTAAAACCTAAATTAACCGCAATACCAGACATCAAAACAAGAGCATCCGTTTCCGTCGAAGCGTCTCACCAACTTCATAACCTCTACAAACAATGATGTTCGGAAAGCAGATATCTTTCGTAACACTGTTAGCGGTCTTCCAAACCGCGTCCAACGCCGACGCTTTCACCCCAAGGGCCCTTTCGTCGTCGCTGTCGCTTGTATCGCCAACACCATGTTCTTCACACTTGTCTACGTCTAGACTCTTCTCATCACTAGATGAAGATGAACTGTTCAAGATTGTTGGTAGACGAAGTGGGATCCGGAGAAAAAACAAAGACGAACTCCCGAATGAGGACGCTCTCTTTGAAGATTTATCGAGCAGTCTATCCGACGATTTTGACCTGGAGTCTGAAACCACACCGGAGTTCAAAACAAAACGATCAAAGCGGCAACCAAAAAAGGTGGAGAAGGATGACGAGAACGAGAATTCATCTAGTAATTACAATGACGAACCAATCGTGGACTATCTCGCCGATTATGACGACGAGAACGACTTTCACATCCCAAACCGTCTCGGTGTATCGACGCGGTGTTGGGGTGAGGAAAGTGAAGGATTTGTCCCATCCGGCAAGTTGAAAAAGAAGCAGCTTCGTGAAGGGAAATTCGTCCCAGGAGATTTGCAAATGGCTTACAACAAGCTGTTGGAAGAAGGGATTATTCTGTTTGAAACATCGCCTGCTTACGGGAAAAGTATGGCCAAAATGAATCTATCGTCGGAAGATATCCTTGCGAGATGCATCAAAGAAAATCAAGAGATTGTAACGCCACCCTTGCTAGTGGGTACTTTTGACAATAAAATATGGGAGCGCACCAAAGGTGGATTGACTTCTGCGTTGACGGCTTCTTGCGAGAAATTGGAGCAACCAGTCGTGGATGTTTATCAGACTAGAAATATTGGGTGGTTGCCATCTGGTGGTATCATCAAGGGAATGGCAGACGCTGTTATTGATGAGGGGACAACCAACTATGTTGGTGTGCAAAATGTTTCCCCACTCCGAATGCGTCGCTTGAACCAAAAATTGGATTCCGTGGGATTGTCGATCACAACAAATTCGTTTGAGTTTTCGTTGACCAATCGCAAGAAAGAGAAATGGATCGAATCATGCAAAACCCAAGGAGTGGTTCCGTTGATCCGAAATCCATTAGGATCTGGATTGGCATCTGGGCAATACACTGCAACAAATCCATCTGGAGGGGTGGCATCAGCTGGGTCGAAGTTCTCTTTCAAAACTCTAGAAAAATATCAACCTCTTCACAGTATGCTTGAGAGTGTTGCGGGACGTGTGAAGACGAGATTGGTTCGTGAACGACGAGAGCTCAAGGGGCGAAGAAGTAATGGGCCCGAGGTAAGCTTTTCAAAACAAAACGTCTTTCTGATGGTATATGCACTGTTGCGATTTCAATCATCTTTACTTGTTCTCATGTGGCTGTACTGAATGCTTGGCAGAAAAAAATTAATACGGATATTACAACAACACAAGTTGCATGGAATTATGTTGTTGCCAAAGGAGGCGTTCCATTGGCAGAGGTGAACACCCCAAAAGACGCCGAACAACTGGCTGGTTGCCTTGGTTGGTCACTAAGTGACGAAGAGGTATCAATGCTGGAATCTGCAGCGGAATTGTGTTCATAACTGTTCCAAATTTTTCAGTAGGTTTCTGTTTCAATAATTCAACACAAAAATTTCATTCCCCTTGAAAAAATAGAGGATTTTTATGTATGCATCTTATCAGAATATCTGTTTCCGACGGGCAGGCTTGCATACGGTCCTTTTCATTCTCCCTAGCTAGCCCCCTTCTCATGGCGCATGCTTCCACACGTTCATATGCTTTCGAACAGGGACCATCCGCCAACTTGTTACCTCTTGGCTTTGTTCTATTTTTAGCTGCTGTAACTTCCATTTTCTTGCCTGTACTTCCTGCCCCCTTGAAGTACCGAGCTAGCTATTTTGGTCTCAATTGTATTCTCTGCGCGTTACGCGACGTTGTAGGACCTAGTTGTAGTTTTGGTAATGGTACGCACTAGTGCAAGGACATCGAAGTGCCTTTGAGGTCGCAGTCTGGGAAATCGTTTGTTTGTCAAAATTTGGAGGCTGAGTCGAATGCCGACTGTGTTCTGTGTTGTCTTCGCGTCGCGTGCGAACGATCCATTCTGCTATCGAGTAAGGTTACCATTCTCGGACGCTACGAGCGTATGAGCGTACGAGTACGAGTAACTTACTCGAACGCTTAGGGCAAGGCAAGTGCGAAAGGCGATGTAGGATCGTATGTTCCGTATCATTGACTCAAGACTATCATTGTCGAGTGCCGTAGTGAACAGAACTGAAAAGGGAGGAACATGCTGGTGTAGAACGTTGAACAGGTACAATAATGTAGAATGCAGCAGCAGGCAAGGATGCAGAGCAGGGGTCTTTGGTATGGACACTATTCTCATTGTTTTTGCAAAGAGAATGCCTTGAAAGCTGTAGATGCGAGACCTGGTGGTCTGAGAAAAAGTTCTGTTCAATCACCACATCCAACAAAAACAGGTAAAAAATGAGGTGGTTTTGTAGTGGTGGCAGCATCACACTCATCACAGGAATAAAGAGTATTACTAGTATAAAGGACAGTGTCAGCAAAAAGATTATGTCTTTGCTTTGAATAGAGAGGGTGTATGAGTGGAGTTATCAACAAAGGCATGGAGACTGTCACAAACTTGATTCATCACCAAAAAATTGGCTTATCACAATTGTTGACAGTTTGTGAGAGTGTGTCACATGCAAGTACTAAGTGCAGCGCTACCACAGTGGTATAAGATGTAGTACTGTTGCTACAGGGTACAAGTAACTGGTTTGGTTAGTACATAGGATTTAGTACCACACCTATGAACCCTGACCCTGTAACAAATACAAACCAGTGGTATGGAATAGTTCTATGTATTGGATGAGCTCAATCTAAGCTCTCAATCTTTTTTGTCATTTTTTGATTGGATACTAGGTTATTCATGTATCAAAAGGACTGAAGATTGCAAATGCCGCATTAGTCTAAGAATAGATCCAAGGAATGTACACTGTTTGTAAGTTGCAAGCAAGAAGAAACTCTGTCCTTTCCAGGGATGGATCAGGATCCAGGGACCCTGTTGTTCCCAGCAAGGGGGATTGGTGCTGGTGGAAAGGCTTGCTGTATGTCTACTAGTAAATTAGGTAGTATGAGGAGTGAAGCAAAGTCCGACATCAAAGCTGAGAGTTTACGACGTTCAACGGCCTAATGGGGGGAATATTGCAAAGAATTCACATATGGAGGATTGTACCGGTAGAGGGGAATCAGATGCAACAGAATGTGTCTTTACCAGTGAATGGGGGCGTCGAGGTCCCGAGATGCGGTAGGTGCTTGCATAGCGGTACCGGTACCGCCAGTAAACCTTATGTGTTTCCTGTCACCAAAATTGTTCATTTCGAACAAAATTGTACAGAATGACTATTGACCACTACCGGTACAGGGTACCTGCTACCTACCGTACGGTGTCGGTACTTTTTGTAAGCAACGGAAAAACATGTCTGGAATACTCGTGACCCTTCGTGTATGTAAGACTTAAAATCGATCGTTGAATTTTCAAATTTTGGTACGAAATAATAATAATACGAACGAAAACGGTCAGTGGTCACTACTATTCGTAAAAAATAGTAGTACGAGCATACTTCGTATTTATCACCGTGCTTTTTCTGCGACGAAAATAAGGTCTTACTGTACTACTGTATCACGAGATCCATACCAGTGAGCGATTGTTCGATGCACCTTCGTGTGAACAGTACTCGTTTCTACGGAGTTCAGATGAACCTTCGAGAGGTGATGTGTACCTCTCGATGAACCAGGCAGCGAAAAAACCATCGAGAACGAAATAGAGACAATGAGTGGAGTAACTTATGCAAACCTATGAACAAATTATGTAGTGGGATATATTGTAGAATGTAGTATGAAATGAAACGTGATGATGCAGAGACACCAGGATGAAAGCAGAATGAATCCTCGTCTATTGGATTCGCTCGTCGTGCTAAACGATCTTGGCGACCTGTAAATCATAGAGTCGTAGTAATCCCAATAACTGATCTTTCTCGTCGGTCACGATAACTGATTTCATTTTGAACTGTTCCATCATACGACCTACTTCGACTGCTTTGATACCGGGTGTTACGGTTCTGGGGCAATCGTTCATCAATTCAGCAGCCTTCATAGTCAAGGCCTCACCACCGTGCTTCAAAAGTGCCCGCCTAATGTCTTCGTCGCTGACCGAACCTTGGACAGTGCCTTCTTCGTCGGTGACGGCTACAATTCCAAAATTAGGAGAAGTGACGGCTTCCATGACCGAGTGGAAGTCAGTCTCAGCGGACACGACAGCCAAGTCCTCTTTCTTGTGCATGAGCTCTTCCGCAAGGATGAGATTCCTTCCCAATCGGCCTCCGGGGTGAAACTGTGCGAAATTCTCTTCCTTGAAACGTCTTGCTTTCATGAGCGCGACGGCAAGCGCATCTCCCAACGCCAGGCACACCAAAGTGGATGAAGTCGGGGCCAACCCAAGCGAATCAGCTTCGCCGGTGATACTCGCATTCAAAGTGACATCGGTGAGCTCGGCAAGGCTTGATCCGAGCTTTCCAGTCATTCCGATGACCTTCAATCTGGTTCGGCGAGCGAATCTGCAGACATTGAGAACTTCGCGAGTCTCACCACCGAAGGCAATGGCTAGCACGATATCGTTACCAGTGACCATTCCCAAATCGCCGTGTAGAGCCGCGGCAGCGTGCAAAAAGAGCGCCGGAGTTCCAACACTGGCAAGCGTCGCAGCAATCTTGGCACCGACATGACCAGATTTCCCTAGACCTGTAACAACGACCTTACCTGGGCAGTCAAGAATCATCTTTACGGCAGAGGCGAAAGACAAATCGAGACGCTCGCCGGCATTTCGCACGGCTTCGCTCTCTTTGAAGATGACCTCTTTTCCCCACGACAAAACCTCGTCTTCAGGCACGTCATAGGCTCGGCTTTGCTGCTCGCTTTTGTGCATCATACCGGTGGAAAGGACAGGACCCCTGGTTAGTTGCGTCATATCGTCGGTTGGTAGAAAGGTGGAAAGCATTGTTTCACTCGTGAAAAAAAAAAATTCTGACCACATGTGGCGAAGAAAAAGGTCGTAATGGAAAAGAACTAAGATTAGCGTGCTCGTCAACCTTACTCGTACAATCATCGTAACTTAGTACGAATACCGGTACACACCATAATGTATTTTTCTCCAAAGGAATTTTGGGAGCTGTTCTGTAAGATTACAGTGCAAACGTTAAGTCCAGTAATCCGGAACCTCAAGACATCGACCAATGGTAAGGGGGGTCATTAAGAAAAAAGAAGACATTCATTTTTGATAAATAATGGAAAAAAACTTAACAAGAAAATTACTACGTACACTTCCCCATCTAAATATATTTTATCTTCTCAGTAGCATAAGTAAAGAAACGCGAAAAGATCTGAAAATCAAAATACAGAATTAAAATACCGGTAGGTGCGCATCGTGTAAGAAACTCGCTCAAAACAAACAAACAAACAAAAATAACTAGTAATATCACGCTAATCAATACTACTTCTGGTCCAAAATACTGTATCAATGGCTCTCATGTGTGCGTTCAAAAATCGTGTATCGTTAAGAGTCATCGATACTACTTCCTCCGTTCCGAAATAACTGTGCGATGACCCAAGTGTTTGCGTTCCGAAATAAGTGTTGCTTTGTGTAGAAAATATGTAGAAGGTGTACCACGAACATCGAAATTATTTTTCTTTAATTTTTTTTTTCGTGCACTGCACAATTTTCTATAGAACAATCGCGTTTCCAGTAACCTTACTCAAACGTACAGGATTTTCATGCGCGACGACCGGTGGACCATTTTCAGTGCTACCAGTAGTATCACTAGCATTATTAGTAGCAGGAACAAAACGAATCGGATTTCGTGCAAAAAACACACTAAAACACACACAAAATTAAATTAAAACACACACGAACGAAAATAACTAGTGTTATGGCGCAAAATACGAGGATTAATTAATTTTAATTTTAATTAATCAACACGAAAAATAGGCTATCTTTGGACAATAAACCGAAGACAAGAACTCTCTTCTTGTTTCTATGACCTATACCTGGACAAAAATTCAGTGTCTTAGCTTTCAAAAGAACCTTCCCCGAGGTTCAAATGCCAGGTGGAACCCTTTCAACTGGTAAAATCACATTTGAAGGGCAAAACGGGCCCTTTTCAAGTCCTAATGAAAAGTAGACCAATAGCGCGAGCCTATCAGTGTCTAACCAGGCATAAGGACTTAGTTGAGGAGTGTTTAACCCAAAAAGAACGATTTGAATCGGTTAAGAATTGATCGATAGACAAGCTTGTATGTGCGAAGCGCACACTTATTTCGGAACGGAGGAAGTACAAAATTCCTATCAGCTGTCCACGGGTTCTACATCCCCAACTACTCATTTCTACGGAAGCCGGTGGACAGCTGACAGGAATTCCGTAGTACAGTATTTTGGACCAGAGGTAGTAATAAATTAATTATACCTCTGTTCCGAAATAACTGACCACCTAGCACATACAAGCTTGTCTATCGATCAATTTTCAACCAATAGAAATAATCTATTCTCCTTTGTGAAAGTGGTCGCTGCAAAAGCTGAATATCAGTGATTGGTAGGTAACTCGGGCGAAGAAACTTTGTAGAGAAGAACATCAAAGAACTTTGTGCACTAAGTAAATACGAAGTAATTATCTATCATGCCCATCATCGAAGCAAAAAGTAGTCTCGGCAAAAGCTGTATTGGTACTGTACCGGTAGGCAGGGGTCATAATAAGAGGGGGTGCGACACTGCACGAAAAAAAAATTACCTATGCGTGGCACAAATAGCAAAACCAGTACCGGTACCCTAAAAATTTTTTTGTATTTGTTTTTAACTAACAAACACTAGTTAAAATACCTTAACTTCAGATAGTAACAACTCAATCAAAAATCAATCCTAATCTTTATTTCAAATACCTACAATAGTTTAAATTGTTTTAAACAAGAATATTCAATAAAAGTCAGGTTTTGAATGTGTCTAAAGTCATCTATTACTGATACAAAGTTGAAGGCCTTGTTAGTTGTGCCACGCATAGGTAATTTTTTTTTCCAGATTTGAACAAAGTTTTTGTACTGAAGCGTGCATCGTGTCGCACCCCCTCTTATTATGACCCCTGCTGTAGGTAACTCGGCCAAGAAACAAAAGAACATTCAGATGAGATAATCTATTGTGGCAGTATATGTCTAAACTACGACACTCAATAAATAATCTATTTTCCTATCTGAAAAGTGGTCTCTGCAAAGGCTGACTATCAGTGATAAATTATCTATCGTGCCCATGAGATAATCCATTTGTTAAAATGTACTACCTCTGGTCCGAAATAACTGACCACCTAGCACATACAAGCTCAACCTTTACTACGAGTCCGACAACAATTGAGAATCACGAGTGGTGCACTGAAATTAGAACCAATGGAACGCCAGTCAACCACCAATGGACCAGGTAGGAGAACATACCAATGACAAAAAATTATTTTGTAGGGGATAATTTCCTATAACCTCTTATAGTATGCTCTTTTGTTAGTGGAAACCCATTGTTCGAGAGCTTCACTAAACTCTTTATAAAAATCACTTTTTTTGACACCACAGTTCTTCGCATCAACATAACGAGAACACAAGACGAGAACACCTTGACCATGGTGGATCCGGCAGATATTGAAGCAAAAGCCCGTCGAAAGCTCCAGCTCTCTAGAAAACTTAGAGAGAAGAGGAGGGAGGCATCCCATCCCAGCAATGGAGGGTGTAGGGGCTTTGAAGAATGGTACCGGAGACAACAGATCGAAAAATTCCAGAACGGCGAAGAAATAGAGGTGTCAGAAGCATCAATTTACAGGTGGATGAGCAATGGTGTTCAGCGCTGTCGAATGAATGGAAACAAAGATAAAACAGAGCTTGTTGGCAGGGATCTTAGTCTGCTCGTGTTCTGTCTTATTATTTGGCCTCAATCCACCCTTGACGAGATGGCAATGTTTATTTACAACGAGGGGGGAGGAATCTACAGCCGGCAGCTCCTCTCGCATCGGTTACAAGAGCTGAATGTAACACAGAAAAAGGCTAGTATCGAATCTTACCGGGCTTACACTGCAGCGAACAGGAGGAAGGAATGGTTGTTCTGGAACAGACCATTGCCATCTGGCATTGCTGGCATCCCCAGAAAGCGCCTCATTGATATTGATGAGTTCGCCATGGAAACACAGAGACTCAATCGCAGCAAGGCTTGGGCAGTTAGATTTCGAAGAGTTTGTAATATCAGCAATTACACTAAAGGGCACAAACTTACTGTTATTATTGCTGTGGAGGCTGGAGATCCCACTGTACCCAACAATTTATCAGGGAGTGTTGCTCATCCTTGGCGATGGATTCGGGTCACCAGGGAAGCAGGAACAACAGCCGACAATTTTGCTTCCTTTGTAGGCAGCATCTGCTCTTCTTTTGAAGGAGAGCGGCGAGTGCCACAAACAGACGACTGGAGAGTGTTTATGTGGGACAACTTGAGCAGCCACTCTGCGCCGGTTGTTTACAATACCATTTTGGACAGGGAAGGACCGACACGATTCGACATTGTCCCCCGACCTCCCTATCAGCCCAAGTATGGACCGACAGAGTATATTATTTGTCAGCTAGTGAACTTGTTACATGCTGACGTAGGTACCCTACGAGAGGCTCTAAATGATTATTGAATCCCGCATGTGCTCCAATACACAAGATTATATACGTAATATTCATGTATATATACTGAATATTCAACGTACGAGAATACACATACAATCCAATACTAATTGGATATTCAAATATCAAGATAAACAAGAATTCAAATGACTCAACGAATAATAATATTCGATCGTTCATCGGTACTCAAGGAATCATTCCCATCTCGTAAAGTATTCATCCATTCTCTTTATAACACAATTTTATTAATCATACCTCTTTAAAATACTCCTATCGCGTATTTCTACCTTAGAGTGTAACACAGTAATTACTGTTTATCTTTTTAAAGTAGAAGACAGACAGGAACTCAGTACTGAATCATCCAAAACAACCTTTATCCTAAACAACAGGTATACAACGATACCCTGATAAGCAGAATCCTACAATCGGAACCTCCGAAAGAACCGATCGAATCAAGAACTACGATAAGAACCGATCGAACGAAACGATCGATATCTACGAAACGATCTCTACGAACCAACCGATACGAATCGATCGAACGCGACGAATCAAGAACCATGGCAGGACTTTACAGAGACCCTCCAATCAATTACATCCCTTCCTTCAAAAGGAACAAACCAAAACTCACCAAGCTCTCCATTACACATGCCAATGGACGACAAGACAGCATGAAGATCCCTCTATTCACCAACAAAGGAGGTCTAGAAGAATTTCTATTTGTTGAAGAAGCCTTCAGGAACGCCGCAAAGCTCCTAGGACTACCAGCCACCGACTACACTACTTACTTCGGCAGATGTCTAAATACAGACACTCAATCCAAGTGGAATGAAATGCTACGGGATCCCCTGGATCCAACTGAATTCCAATATGAAGAAAGCGCCGAAGGATACGAACAAGCAATCATTGACTTTATCGAGCAATTCTGCAATGCAACAGACGCCAAAGATATCATGCACACTTACCTTCGAAGCTCCGAATGCAAGAAACCAAGCAACGTCTCCTGCAAACATCATGCAGACCGAATGGAACAGCTCTTCAAATACACTAAAAGACTCCAAGGCCATGCCCCGGATCTCTCAGCAACAGCAGCGAAAACAATTCTGCTACATAGCTTCCCAAGCAAATGGATCAACAGCTATGGTTTAATCCACCAAGGAATACAAGAAGATACCACTGTACAATTCATCGTGGACCATATGAGCTGTTTGGAGCGCCAAACAAAAAGAAAACAGGCGTCGGCCAATGCCGACAGCAATACCAACAGCTCTGATTCGGACGCTGACAGCAATAACAACAGCTCTGATTCGGACGCTGACAGCATCGACAGCAACAGCTCTGATACCAGTGACAGCAACGCTGAATCCGAAGAAGAAGCGAAAGAGCAGCAGCCAACCGGTGGCAAAAGAAAATATAACAATCCCTGCAGAATTCCTGGACATGACCACGATTGGTCCGAATGTCCAAAGAACAGATATTCCAAAAGAAATAAGAGCCATAGCAGCACCAACAGCACTGCTACGGCTCCTAGCAACGAAAATGGCAGCACTGCTGCCTCCACCACTACCAATGAAACCTTCCAAGCCCATATCAGGCAAGCAATAGAATCCTATTGCATGGAACATGGAGGCCGCGTTGAACGCCAGCACGACGGCAGCCTCACTTGGCAACCATAGCCACTCGGACAAAGAAAATATAAGGATCACAGCATCCAGCACTGTGCCTCCAGCTCCCCTGGACCTGGATGCCAGCTCAGCCCTGCTGACTGGGAAGACGCATGGAGGGAACTCCCCAAAAGAGAGGAAAGAACCTACAGAGATGAGCCCTGTTGCAAACAATACGTTCGAACTACAAAGCGCTCAGTCCGATCCACAGTGACGGCAACGACAATCAACCAAATAACAAAACAATAAACAGAAACAAAAGCAACGCGATCTGGACGCAGATCAACTTGCAAGGGTACAGACGCTAACGCCATGAATCATGAATCAATCAATCGAATCGAATCGAATCATAAATCGATATCGATAAGGGTATAGACGCAAAACAAATAAAGGGTACAGCAGCAATAACAAGGCCAACCTTGTTCCGGACAAACAAATAGTCCACAGGGAGCTCCAGAACTAATAGAGCAATCCCACGAAATCCATGTTCTACACCCACAGAGGTGCTCTGGAGTTACGAAAATTCCGAACTCCAGTAGACTGCTGCAATTACACCCATAAAGACCGGCAAGGTATCCGGCAAATCGCAACTGAATTTACATATCGATTCAAACCGTAACTAACAATGCGTCCCCTCTCTGCGTCACTATACAATCGCAGATACAACAAGCAACACATCCAACGCTCCGGCTTTTCACCTACCTATCTTAACTCCTATTACAACAGGAGGTGTTTTTTTATGCCTACCAAAAGCAATCATTTTCAAATCCACCAATTTTCAAATCAGCTCCACTACCCGGGGAGGTACATCACAGTTGGGGGAGGAAAAGAATTTTCTTTGACTCTTTTTGCTATTTTTAGCATGTTATTATGACCCTTCTCACGAACAAGAAACAAATCTTCGATTGTTTGAGTATCACAAAGAACCTTCTTCAATCCCACTTCGATCTACATTACCATATATCTTCAGAATATTTGAAATGGCATATATCATCTTCAACCGATTCTCCGAACAAGCATATCTCTTTTCCATCGATACTACTCAACTGCGAACCTATACTATCGAACCACATGCAAACTTCACCTAATCATTGGGGAACTATGTTACATGCTGACGTAGGTACCCTACGAGAGGCTCTAAATGATTATTGAATCCCGCATGTGCTCCAATACACAAGATTATATACGTAATATTCATGTATATATACTGAATATTCAACGTACGAGAATACACATACAATCCAATACTAATTGGATATTCAAATATCAAGATAAACAAGAATTCAAATGACTCAACGAATAATAATATTCGATCGTTCATCGGTACTCAAGGAATCATTCCCATCTCGTAAAGTATTCATCCATTCTCTTTATAACACAATTTTATTAATCATACCTCTTTAAAATACTCCTATCGCGTATTTCTACCTTAGAGTGTAACAGAACTATCTGAAGATTAATACGAGAGGGGAGCTAGACCTCCCTGATTTAGAGCAGCAAATCCTACAAGCAGCAGGAGCAATCGGTCCATTCGACGGGACGTTTGCTCACTGTGGATACAGCGAGGATGGTACCTACCCCGGGGTTGTAATAGAGCGCTGAGCACCATTGTCGATTGTCGATTGTCGCGTCTCCACCAGTCAATTGTCGAGTCTCCACCAGCGTCTCCACCATTGTCGATTGTCGATTTTGGTTGTATTTCTTAGAGGTGGTTTAGATTTTGCTTTTGCAGAGTTGCAAAAGTAGAAATAATGAATTAGAGTTGCTCCAGTTTGCTCTACCAGTTGCTTCGAAATAGGTTTTCGATTGTACCCAATTGCGCCGCTGGCAGTGTCACTCCCACGTTTAAGTATTGAACACTTGTGGGAATCAATTATATTCATTTCCATTGGTGGATATTGAACATAGGTACAATAGAAAACCTTGGACGTCCGGATGGTGGGATTGAAGTCGGCGGACGCCGCAAAGTATAGAAGAACTCCTGGGATTGAAGTCGACCGACGCGTCCATGTATAGAAGAACTGCTGGGATTCAGAGGTGTTGGACCTCTCTTTAACTATTGTAGGTCTACAAGTCTGGATATCGAACATACCGGTACACGAAAGTCCCGAACGCGAAACAAGAGTGGATCGATCGATTTACAACTGAATCGATCCACTCCAGCAGCAAACAGCAGAGCAAGCAGTAGCAAGCAGTAGCAAGCAGTAGCAAGCAGTAGCAAGCAGTAGCAAGCAGTAGCAAGCAGTAGCAAGCAGTAGCAAGCAGTAGCAAGCAGTAGCAAGCAGTAGCAAGCAGTAGCAAGCAGTAGCAAGCAGTAGCAAGCAGCAGCTCATAATTTTGCTGCTGGCAACATCTAAAAACTACACTATGTCTCCAGCAAGAGTAACCGGCAACCGGCAACCGGCAACCGGCAACCAACAACCAACCGGCAATGGACAATGGACGCGACAATCGACAGCTAATCATAGATAATTACTAATAATACAGTTTATTTTTTGTCTTTCGCCGGAATCTTCTGGCGCTTGCTGTAACATGCTAGCGTAGGCTAGTAGTGTTACGAATTAATAATTAACCGAATCCCACATGGGATTCAAATATATATACATAGTATCCATGTACGGATATCTGGTATGTATGAACATGCATGCAGAGGAGAGCGATTATACGATTAAGGTTACATACGGAATATATGTTATATACAGGGATGCATATTATATGAGAAGGTCGCGATGACCTCATCGCTCATTATTTCCTCTCTTTAATTTCAATCCCATCTCGTAAAGTGAAATAACACACAATTATTCATACTACTCCAATTTTCTACCTTAGAGTGTTACACAGTAATTACTGTCCGCTTTCACGTAGGAACAGTAGTAGAATTCAGTACTGAACTCTCAAGAACACCGAAACAACGAAAGCCTCAACAACAGAGGCAACTTGTACCCCCAACAAGCAACTCTTTAACTAACTCCTTTCAACCATGACCGGTATCTACAGAGATCCCCCCATCAGCTACAAGAGCTCTTTCGATCGAACTAAGCCGAAGCTCTTCACCCTGTACAACGTCGACGAAGACAGAACCGACAGCATGAAAGTCCCCTTGTTCACAGCAACAGGAGGCCTGGAAGAATTGCTCTTTGTGGAGGAGTCCTTCAGGAACGTCGCTATCTACCTTCGCCTGCCAATCAGCATCTATCTAACCCACTTTGGACGCTGCCTCACCACAGATGCACAGAGCAAGTGGAACGACATGATCAAGGACCCCCTGGATCCCGAAGAATTCCAATACTCCCAAAAAGAAATTGGTGGATATGAGCAAGCCTTCATTGATTTCACTCAGCTCTACTGCAACGCCAAGGACGCGAGGGACATCATGCACACCTACCTCCGAAGCCACGACTGCCGAAAGACGCCATCAGTCACATGCGAGGAACATGCTGATCGCATTCTTATCCTCATGAAATATACACAGAAACTAGAAGGAAGCAGTGCGCCCCTTTCCAGAGTGGAGAAACTCACCATCCTTCTCCATTCCTTTCCCTCTGCGTGGATCGAAAGCTATGGCATGATGCACAATGGAATCCAAGAAGACACGACAGTTCGACACATCGTGGACTACATGAGCTGTCACGAGCGCCAAGCCAACAAGAAAGGCAACAAGAACAACAACAAACAGCAACAGAAGCGCTCGAACAACAACAACAATAGCAACGCCCGAAAGCGCAACTTCAATTCCAGTAACCACAAAGGAAACCAAAACAAAAAGAAATCCAACCCATGTAGGATCCCAGGCCATAATCATGACTGGTCTGAATGTCCGAAGAACCGATTCTCCAAGAATTACAACAAGAGCTCAGGAAACAACCAACAAACCGAATCCTTTCATGCTCATTCCCAAGCTCTCATGATACCAGGAAGCAATGAGACCTTCCAAGCGCACATTAATGCAGCAATCGAAGAATACCATGCCAATCATGGTGGACGAACTGAACGCAGTATCGATGGGGAACTCGTGTGGCTCCCCTGAATTCAAGGCTCCAAGCCTAACAAGAAGCCCCCGGCTTCACCAAAACCAGCAATCACCTTGCCTCCAGCTCCCCGGGACCTGGATGCCAGCACAGCCCTGCTGTCTGGGATGACGCATGGAGGAGATCTCCCAGATAAAGAGGGGAAGGAACCTACAGGATGGAGTATTCCTGTTGAAAGCTCAGCAAAGCCTGCGAACGCAGCAACAACAAAAACAGTTCGATTCTCGGTTACCGAGAAACAATCGAACATGGATCCGAATCGAAACCAACCAAATCGATCCAAGGGTACAGACGCGAAAGATAGTACAGCAGCAATAAATAGACCACTCTTGCCCCTGGCAAGAAATTGGTCCAGCTAATCATAGATAATTACTAATAATACAGTTTTTTTTTTGTCTTTCGATGGAATCTTCTGGCGCTTGCACCAGTCCACCATCTTGGGGAGGCACTCCTCCGGATCTTTTCCCCGCTTGGCAAGATCAGTTGCCTTGCGCTTGATCCGGGAAGCTTCTGCTGAATTATTTTCAGCAGTAAGAGTGTCTCCCAGGCGATCGAGGATCTCCAAGGTGGGCTGGGAGTTCTCCTGGAAGTCAGCTTTCTCATTGGCTGCTTCCCGCATGGATCGGAGGAAGGGAGGAGTATCACCCGACAATTCACTTGGTGGAGTATCACTCGACAATTCGCCTTCAATCAACAATTCGCGTTCCGGTGGGCCACTCGACAATTTACGGCTTGGTTTGATTGGAGTACACAACAATTCAACTCCATCGACGCTGATTGGTTGGACACGAGATCCGATCCCTTCGACAGCACCAGATGGCGTCTCTGAGAACTGGTTCGCCGTATTGCTGTTACGGAGGAACCTGGTTGGATCCATTGGATGTTCCTGGAGTCTGTTCCGGTAGAACCTGGAGTCTCCAGTGGGATCCGGAGCGACACCACTCTTCTCTGCCCGGAGCTGATCGATAGTCTTCCCGTCCTTGGTGGTAGACTTGATAGGCCCGAGTTCATCCTGGAGACACTTCTTCACTTTGGCACTTCCAAGAACCGGATCGGAAATCATGTCATGGAAGGTGGATGCATGAGTGTCACGGACAATCTGTTCCTTGGAAGCTGTTGGATTAGACAGATACTGCTCATTTGCGTTAGCAGCATATCTGTCTTCCCAATGCTGGAGGAACTTGGATGTGTTGATTTCTTCATCGGAGTCATCGAACTCGCTCTTCGGATCCACTGAATCAGCAATTGCCTTCCTTTCAGTTTCGGTGAATGTGACGTCACAGTTACAGTTGCATACATCGCAGCGACGGCAGTTTCCCTGATTGTCGAGGTATCTGTATCCAGATTGGGTAGCAAATTGACACCCCCCACAATTGCCACCATCCGGGGAGTGCAAACAGTGGATCTTGAAACAGAAGCAACCAATCTCGCGTTCTTTCTTTCTTGGCTTCCGGGGCTTTTTGGTTGCTTGCTGAGCGCTTTTGGACTTGGCATTGTATTGTCGGAGCTTCTTCTGGTGTTCATTATCGATCTCCTGGTTGATTTCAACAATTTCTTGTCTACTCTGGAGATGCATGGTGTAGTAATGACCACAACTGGGGCATTCTTTGGAGTGCCTCTTCGATTTATCAAACTCAATCTGCTCGTGTGGACGCGATGTGGCAGTTTTCCGGGCCCTGGCGCGTCTCCTGGCAGATTCGGCTGCAGCGGCTTCCTTCTTGGCAAGTACCTTGTCCAACTCAACAATATACATCTCATCCAGTTTGTTAAGCAACAAAATCGCCTCAGGAGTCTTTCTGTTGGAAGGACGTGTCTTGGGAGCTTTGACAGACGCAGTCAACTCCTTGTAGATCCAGAGCTGCTTCATGGCTTCAGCAAGTTGCCTAGCAACGTACTTCGTACCCCAATGGATCTTTTTACAGCGTTTGGAGGTCCCTTTGCTATCGATACAGCGCTTTTGGAGGGTCAAAAGAGCAGTCTTGGCATCATTGTCGACAAGAGGGGACAAATCAGTCTTGGTGAAGTCATCAAGCTGTCCAATTTTGACAGGTAAGGTGTATGGAAGTCGATTATCCAAGAGATTGTAAATCTCATGGTAATGGATTTGGGGATCCTTGGCTTTCTTCTCGTCGGAGCTGAAGAGACTATCGTCGGAGTCAGACTCCAACAATTCACTCGGGACGTGTCCAAAAGTCTTGCTGAGAGCAGAAGGGGCCTTTTTGTCGAAGATTGGCATGGTTTCAGAGCTAATTTGGAGGAGATTTTAGTGCAGTTGCAGAGGATTCCAAGGTAGGTACTTTCAATCGATCAGACTGAATACTGTGGTAGATTGTTGAGTGTCGAGTCTCCGAATAAGACGTAGATTGTCGTGTCTCCCGATCAAGAGGATTGCCGTGTAATCGATCCATTTCCCCTCTCTGCTGAATTCCTCTCTGCTGCTTTCACCTCTGCTGCTCTCTCTCCACCAATGACGCAAGATCAACCCCCCCCATCCAAGACAGTGGCAATAATTGCAAGTGTGATACCATCTTGCTCTGGATTGCTGTTGTTGTGGATAGAGCCACATTTTGGAAGGCCGAAGCCCGGAAAAAGAACTTTCGTTGTAAGTTGCGAACACCAAAAATAGATGATTTTGAAGAGTTTAGTAAGGCACTCGAACAATGGGTTTCCACTAACAAAACAGCACACTATAAAGGGTTATAGGAATTTATCTATTACAGAGATAATTTTTATTTAAGGTATGTTCTCCTACCCGGTCCATTGGTGGTTGACTGGCGTTCCATTGGTTCTAATTTCAGTGTACCACTCGTGATTCTCAATTGTTGTCGGACTCGTAGTATTTTTGAACAGATCTCTCCTCAACTACGTCCTGGTTAGACACTAGTTATATCAGCCATATTGTGAGAGTTCTTACACAGTGAAAAAAACACCATGCAAAAACACGTGCTTTTTCTCTTTACAGTTCATGCGCACCTCTTTTCGATCGACTCCTCTATTCATTCTTTGTTGCTGTTGCACCTCTCTCTATTGCACCTCTCCGTTGATTGCTTTTTTTGTCCACCAACCACTCTCTCTCATCATTGGTGACAAAGAAGCACTGTGTCACGTGAGTAGAAACTGTACTGGAACCGGACGTCAGCATGGTTCTTTTCACAATCGTCGAAAGGGAAAGGTAACTTACGAATTGACGATCGATCGATCTTCAACTGACTCACTCTTTTCTTTCGCCCGGACCTATCTCCGTTGGCAGCAATGACAGGGAGGGAACAAGAAGGCAGGTAGATGGAGTAATACTCTACACGACAATCAACTGGGAAAGGCAACAACAAAAGAAGCGCTGACGCAACAAGAGACGACGAGTATCGATCAGCAACAGAAACTGGCGCGTTCGATCAGCCTCCTTTCCATTGACGCTAGGCCCAACCTGTACAACTTGGTATTGATCTACACACCCAAAGCTTGGGAAAACATGGCGCGGACTAGCAGGGGGTATCAGTCGCCAGCAGGCAAGGCAACAAAAACAACAGCAACAATATGATAGATCGACAATCTTGAAAAACCGAGACAACAGAATGTTGACAATCAACCTTTTTTTCCTCTCATAGTTTTGCAGATCCTACTACTCTGAATAACAAGAATCTACAACAATGAGGTTTGAAACTGGATTAGAAGCCCTACTGCTCGCATTCCAGCGCATGGCTCTTGAGGAGGAGAGCGAAACATCCTATCGTTCCAGTGTTGCTTGGAAGATTCTTTATCCATCAGCGGTGACAATACCTACAAGATCCGTCATATGGGAAAGGATCGTCTCCGCAGAGAGGGTATACTCCCTGTTTCTATTGCTTGCAGCCCAGCTAATATTGCTAAGGGACGTGAGATCCTGCGTCGAGCTACTGCTGCTAGTAGTACTAGTAACACTCGCCGTAGTAGTGCTCGTGGTGCTACCAATCGCCGCCGCAACGCTGCTACTAGCAATACTAGTGCAACTAGTACTAGTAACAGTAGCAGCGAAAATTAGCCGTAGTAGCAGGAAATACTACGGAATTCCTATCAGCTATCCCCCGGTCTCCGTAGAAATTAGTAGTTGATGATGTAGAACCAGGGGACAGCTGATAGGAACTTTGTAGTAGCCATCGTGTACGCATTCGTGTTAATATAATATTTTAAAGTTTGTATTTTCGTGGTACATTTTCTACTTAGTTGTACGGTAAACGTTCAGTTATTAGGAACGCACACATATCGGTCATAGTTCAATTATTTCGGAACAGAGGTAGTAATTAATTAATACCTCCGGTCCAAAATACCATATCTTTTAGCACATATTTTTGAACTTGTGATCAATTTTCAACCGATTCAAATTGTTCTTTTTGGGTTAAACTCCCCTCAACAAACTCCCTATGCCTGGTTAGACACTAGTTATGCTGGTGGTATTGATCCACCTTTCATTGGGACTTGAACAAGGCCTGTAAAGCCATGCTGATGTGATTTTACCGGTTCAAAGGCTTCCACCTGGCATTTGAGAGTCTGAGAACTTTCTTTGAGAAGCTGTGACAATGAGCTTTTGTAAGAGAGTATGTGTAAGAAACATTAAGAGAGTTGTTGTACTTTCATTTGTGTTCCAAAGAGACCCATTTTAGTGCCTGGGTGGTGTGTCCCATTTGCATTGCTTAGGTCTACAGGGGATCCAACGCATGCTAAAAAGGAGTTTTCATCAGTTTTTTTTTTCGATCGCGCATTTGTTTGGTGCAAACACGTGCAGTTTTGTGTGCACGATCTCAAAACAGTTCATGTGCACCTCTTGCATGGATCTAATCGGATTGATCAAATTTAATCAGATTGATCAAATTTTTAACGATACACTATTTAGGACCGCATACAGAAGAGTCATTGATACAGTATTTTGGACCGGAGGTAGTAATAGGCTATCTTTGAACGATAAAACGGAAGACAAGAACTCTCTTCCTGTTTCTATCACCTACAGTATCTGGACAAAAATTCAGTTTCTTAGCTTTCGAAAGAACCTTCCCCAAGGTTCAAATGCCAGGTGGAACCCTACCAATAGCACGAGCCTATCAGCGTCTAATCAGGCATGAGGACTTAGTTGAGGAGAGTTTAAACCAAAAAGAATGATTTGAAATGGTTGCGATTTGAAATGGTTGAAAATTGATCGATAGACAAGCTTGTACGGTACTCGTACTCGTATGTGCGAAGCGCACAGTTATTTTGAAACGGAGGAAGTAATTTACCGTACTACGAGTAATTACCTCTGGTCCGAAAAACTCATCAAAACCACCGTGATAAAACACACACAAAATCAAATTACTAGCGCTAGTTTTTAGTGTTTTGTGGCTCACTAGTTGGTCACTAACCTGAATCTTGATGTGGGTGTGTAGGGTTAGTACAAAGTACAGAGGGTCCTAGCTGGGTTGAAGGGTGTGAAAGTTTAGTCAATTTACTACTACAGGAACATGGTCCTCATTGTCTCCTTGTTGGTGTTGGCGGAGGGAAAATGATTTGAGCCAATGGGGAAGCAGTATCCCACATCTCAGTGCTCAGTGCTGTGCAGCTGACTGCTTGTATGAACTTCACATTGAATCTGTTGGTGGCAGTGCATGGTGTGTGGTTGCTCCTCGTGGGTACTTACCTACGTACCTACCATCTGGACTGTCTTTACTTACCTCCTGGACCGTCCTCACCCACTATCCTATTGCTCATTCCGGTTGCTACAACAGTCACACAAGAGTCCCAGCAGGAACATTATGGAAAAAAGTTTTTTTGAGAAAATTTCCATATTCATGCGCGTTGGGCGCGCGATAAAATTGACGTAACTTTTAACGGCTGTTTTTTGTTGTATATCCGCTTAATGGTAGAGTGTCCTCAACGATTGTCCTCAAAACGTGTCCTCAAAACTGTCCTCAAAAAGTGTCCTCAAAACGTGTCCTCAACGATCTTGTCCTCAACAGTCTGTCCTCAACCATTATGTCCTCAACAATTATGTCCTCAACGTTTTGTCCTCAACCTCTATTGCAATGTAAATGGTGGTGCGAAACTGGACAGCAACAATGAATGCAAGTGCCTGGTCTGTTCTTGTAATTGCAGTTTCGCGTACAAAAAAAATTCTGTAGACATGATTTCCGTCAACAAGGGAGCAGAGAAGATTGCTGACAAGGAAAACATCGACACTGGCAACGCTGCTGCTGGAAAAGCAATTGGATTGATCTTTGCTGCATCTGCATTGGAAGCGCATGCTGCTCGAGCTGCAGTTATCCATGCCCGAAATGGAAAAACTGACGCTAGTGACGCGTTTCATACTGAGAATCTGTATTTCCAGGGAGCAAGCCAAAGATTGATGGCAGATCCGTCTATTGACCTGTCGTCTCTCCGCGATTATGCCGGGACTGCTGTTAATATTGGACTTCCAAACGGAGCTGTTTATGATACTTGACTTCTTGGCAAATAGAACGGCGGTTTTCGCGAGAGGAACAACCGGCTCAAGAAACCTGCTGTAGCTGCATCAAATGGACATGGTTTTCTTGAGATGGGGCCTCCAGCGCCAAGAAAGACAACTTCGGCTGCAACAATCAGTCCAATCCCAGCATCGACAACTGTTATGGCAACTCCACCGGTGGCAGCAACCCTACCTACCCTTGGTCCGTTCGATTCATCCAGCAAGATGAAAAAGCATAAAATTCCCATCTCCGCAACAATGAAGACGTTTCGTTCTGTCAATGCTGCAGTGAATGGGGTAAAGATGCCATCTGCAACGTCGCAAGCAGACATGGACCGGCTCTTGAAAGAACAGGAGATAATTGACGTGCCTGACGATGAAGACTTGTCAGTTGTATCTGTCACATCCTTCAAATGCCAGAAGACTGATGATACTCCTGCCACGGCCATGGTGAATGAAACCATCAATAGCGTTGTCGAGTGCGCTTACAATCCAATTATCAACGTTGATTCCCCGGCGTCTCCTGACTCTGCCTTGGGTAGAGACGTTGCTCACATTATTGATCTCCCCTTCAGGAAGGTGAGAAAGATTGCTCGTGGGATCTTGAAAACCAACAAAGATGCAGGTCCCGAAGACCTCAAGCGTCTGTTGGACCAAGCTTATCCATTCCCATCTTCTATCAAGAAGAAGAAGGCAAAGAAGGTAGTGAACTGAAGGCCCCCCTGTATATTGTTGTGTCTCCACCAGAAGATTGTCGCGTCTCCACCATTGCCAATTGTCGAGTCTCCACCAGAAGATTGTCGCGTCTCCACCAGTCGATTGTCGAGTTTCCACCATGGTTGATTGTATATTGTCGCGTCTCCACCATGGTCGATTGTCAATTTTGGTTGTATTTCTTAGTGGTTGTTTAGATTTGCTTTTGCAGAGTTGCAAAAATAGAAATAATGAATTAGAGTTGCTGAGCGCTTTGAGAGCTTTTGGTAGTGGTAGTGGATCGATTGATCGATCGATCAATTTGAGTTTTGGTGTTCCAGTTTTCATGTAACAAATGTTTGATATCCACCCCTGTAAATAAATAATACCTAAAGACAACTCTAACCTATCAGATTACAAGCATGTCGGACTTCAATCCCATCAGTTCTTCTATAGTTTGCGGCACCGGTTGACTTCAATCCCACCATCTGGACGTCCAAGGTTTTCTATTGTACCTATGTTCGATATCCACCAATAGAGATGAATATAATCGATTCCCACAAGTGTTCGATACTTAAGACGTGGGAGTGATCGACTGCCGGTGGCGCTATTGGGTACAATCAAAAACCTATTACAAATAAACTGGAGCAAACTGGAGCAACACTAATTCATTATTCCTATTTTTGCAACCTGCAAAAGCAAAATCCACTAAACTACCACTAAGAAATACAATCGACAATCGACCATGATGGAGACTTGACAATCGACAATGGTGGAGACTCGACAATTGCCTGGTGGAGACGCGACAATACACTCAGTTCATATATCCGACGTTCGCAAAGTAGTTTACGAACTCGGGGATACCTCTAATAATTGCATACAGCTGCTGGCTCAGTTCAGCTGGGTTAGAGATATCATACATCTTGTAGCTGAGAGCCATCTCAATGGTATTGAATACATACTCGATGGGTCCATCCACCGGATGATAAGGGGCACAGAACACAAATCGGTGCCCCGCAGCTAGAATTGCACCCAGCGTCAATGGATTGTGGTGAGCCAGCAAATTGTCCATGATAAAGCACTTCCTATTCCCTGGCGTCCCTTGTGGCAGCGATTCCAGGATGGTTTCAATAAATGCAGCAAAGGAGATAGCGTCAGTCCCTGTTGTATCAAATCTAACCCAGCAACGTCCCTCGGGACCCCCGCTGATTACCATCTTGAGCGTATGATTTACACCATGGCCGTAGTTCCCTCGCTGGCACACTCTCCCGCAAATTGACGCTTTGCCCATTCTCCTGTTTGCGTTCTCCAGCTTGATTCCTGCTTCATCCACATCAATCATATCGTCCCTACAAATGTCCGCAATTCCATTCGGATAATTCATGGTCCAATATCGGAATCGCTTGTATCGATTCCGAAAAGTGAAAGCTTGATTTGCTGTTGTAGAGCCCTTCTTTCTGTTGATTCTGATTGAATTCTCTGCTTCCGTAATATCCTTCAAAGAATAGATGCGAGGGACAAGTAAGTATCCGCTGTAGGATCTCCAGAGGAACGCGATACACTTGTATCGTGTGGCCTTTGGATAGATCTTTCGGTAAACACCAAGCAAGAACATTGGATATCCACGAATCCCTTCCTTCAGCTTATTTCCCATGTGTCGCATTCTAACGTTCCTTCCAAGCATTTGGATCCTTCTCCTGTAGCGTTTGGCAGTTTTGGAATGAGGAAGAGTCTCGATATGATTGATTAATTTTCCTATCTCTGCATATCTCACTACAGTGTGTCTCCTGATGTCCTCTGAATAGCCATTCCCTCCAATTCTAGGGACAGGGATGTCATTCTCACCATATCTAGACGTTTCGCGAGGAGGTTGGACCTTATTGCTCTTCAGGGGATTGCCGTTCACCATGATCGTGGATCGTCAAATTCTCGTTGTCGTCGTCACCAAAATCAGCAGCAGCTCAAAAAATCACTTTCCGAGGTTGATTTTCCAGCGAAAAAAGGCCCTAGACCTCAAAATGATGCAAGGGTTGCTCTGGACAAGAAAAATGGGTTCAAAGGAGCTGTTGCAACAGGATTTGGGCAACCACCATGGTCCGGGTCGGAATGAGAAGGAGTGGTGTGTTGGTGTCAAAAAGAAGAAGACTGGAGCCTACACTAAATTACGTTCAAATTGAGTACTAGAGAATTTTCTGAGTTAACCTCAAATCGACACAAAAAAGCTTTTTTTTTGAAACTGGAGGGGGGACAGCTGATAGGAATTCCGTAGTATTTACGTACCAGTATCTCAAGCACCCTTGCCCTACACCATTTTTTACTTCTACCGTAAGATTAGTTCGTCCAGCAATTACGAAAAATACTCGTATGCATGAGAGTAAACCTTACGCGTAACCTTACCTACTTCTTGTACTGTACTGATGTGACCAAACGGAATGTTCGAATGTACGAATCTGGGGTTCCGGTACTTGTTACATATTCACGAGGGTGTAGGAGTTGCGTAGGAGGAGTATGGGTAAGTACGTATATCACAGTACTCGTACGTTTGGTGCATCGTAAACCTCAGGTGCTTTGCATGACACGGGACATGGATACGTACGAGTACAATTACTTGTCCTCGTACAAGTAAACCTTAGTACCTTACGGTCCCGTAATTACCTGAAAGTCTACGAGATGCATTCAAGTACAACGAAAGACGTTCTTCTTTTTGTCGAGATTGATTCAAGATTAAGGTACCAACTTACTGAACAAACTTCGAGAAAGAGGAAGGATTTTTTAGAGAAGAATAATACGAGATGCTCTGTCCACTGTCAACAAACATACGTCCCAAGCCCTTATGAAACATCAACAATAAAGCTCCGTCGTCTTCCTGTGATATTACAGTAAATAATACTCCGCTAGAATTGGAAGAAGGGCCGCATGATAACAGGTTTCCTAGGTAACCCACCTTTCTTGACGCTGACGATTGTTGCTTCGGAGTTGACTCATTTGCACGTGTGAAGCTTTTGAACTACAGTAAGCAAGCGAGTACAATGGGAGCGCAACAAAGTGCCGATGCCAAAGACGATTGTGATCCATGCCTTGGTATCCAGGCTCCGTTCAAACGCAGTGGGAAATCGAGTGATCCGTTGGGATCTCCTCTACCCAACACACCAATTTCGAGACGGAGACGAAAACAAGAGTTTTCCAGTCGATATGGAGGGTTAGAAAAAGAGAGTTCGGCTACGAATTTGAGCTTTTATGGCAATGCATCGATAACACATAATTCGCGAACCGCTCATGTTCACGAAGGATCGGTACGTGACACGATCTGACTTTTGCGAATGAAAACGACGAAAAAAGTCTCAGTTTCGTTGAATGGATCGAACACGCTTTCTTTGGTATCGGTCAATATTTCTTTGACAACGTTCCAAATGAGTTTGATAGCTGAAAATTCACACACGCTCCTTTCTGGTCCTCCCACATAAATTTGCGTTTGCAACTGTACCCATCTTGTACACAGGATGCCGAGGCAGCGCTTTACGAGAAGTACCAGCTCATGGAAGTCTTAGGGGTTGGTTCAACCTCGACATGTCATCGTTGTGTCGACAAGAAAACTGGCGCTCATTATGCTTGCAAAATCATCGACAAGCAAATGATAGAAGAGCGTTTCCACGGGATGATGGAACAATTTCATACAGAAATCGAGGCACTTCGGGCTCTTGACCATCCCAGCATTATTCAGCTTCTCGATGTCTTCATTAGCGAGGAAAAAATATTCATAGTCATGGAATTGATGGAGGGTGGAGAACTCTTTGATTATGTTGTGCAAAAGGGGACTCTGACGGAAGACGAAGCATCAGATATTGTTCGAAAAGTTACAAGCGCCATGGTCTACATGCATTCGCAAAATATCGTCCATAGAGATTTGAAACCAGAGAAGTAAGTCAACGATTGTGCTTGTTGTTGGTAGCGAAAGTCTTGTCTCTTTTCTCAACGTTGCCGGTTACTGTTTACAGTCTTCTTTTGAGACGCAAACCCAACGGCCCCCAAGATTCGGTCGATGTCAAAATCATTGATTTCGGATTATCGAAGGTAAGGAAACAATAACGAACATTTCGCAATCCGGTAGACTCCATGTTGTTAATATAATGTGTTGCTTAACTGCTTTTGGACACCAATATACGAATCAGTGTATGACAGAACCCGTTGCGCAGAGCTTCCTCGGTACTCGCGGTTATCTCGCGCCAGAGATGTTGCAACGTAGAGACTACACGAAGGCTGTTGATACCTGGGCATTGGGAGTTATTGTTTTTGTATTGCTTTGTGGATGTTTGCCATTCGACGACGATTCTGCAACAGTTCCGAGTGACGATTTAGTTCGCGCTAAATTTGTACTGCGATTTCCACGATGGGCGAAAAATTTATCGCCTTCAGCGAAGGACCTTCTTTCCCATTTATTAGACGTCAATCCCTCTCGCCGATACACCGCAGAGCAGGCCCTAGATCACCCTTGGGTTACCGGAAAGACTGCGCCGAAGGGAAATTTACTGGCATCGCCGGGACGCATCAAAAAGAGCCCTGCACTCCGCAAGGGAGCAAACCGAACACCTCAAAATGGTGCTCGCCAGAATATCAGCGGGAAAAAGTACTATGCACCGAATCGACACCAAACTGCAAATACCACGCCGTCTCCCCAGCGCGTCATGACTAGAAAGACAAGTATTTGAACTAAAGAAGACTGTAGGAATAAAAGCGATAGAAACCAATCGAAATTCATTGGCTATACAACGTAGTTTACTACAAAGCAACATGAAACAGGTATTGTGTTTGAAAGAGTAGTAGGAATCAAAATTCAACAACCAGGCTGGTGTTTCCGATTGAAAGATATCAACATTTTGTAAATCACTGTCACTAATTGCATTATGAACCGCTTTCAACAATGATATATAATGGCAAATGTCTCTGCTGATTTCTGGGGCCTCTTAATCTGCTCTGGAGGCACTACATTTTCACTCAACTCCAATTCAGATTTGTCTCGTATTATACTATTGATATTTTCTCCACACATGGTACTACTACTAGAAGCTATGAGTTAGTGATTCTCAACAACCCTTTTAAGTGCACACCACTGCCAACTTGGATTTTTCTGTTTTCCACCATTTCCAATCATTCCTCCTTCAAAAGATCTCTCATCTATTGATAAAAATCCTTGAGTTCCTCTCTCGTTAGTGTCCTGTCACTAATCTCTTTTGGGCTTTCTTGTCAGATTGAATCTGATGTAGTTTACTACTAGTAGTAGCTATTGTAGTTTGTTTCTTTTTATGCTTCTTTTGTGTAAAATCATCTATTTTGTATGTTGTGAGGTTGAATTAATGAAATTAGCAAAACACCCCAAAATCTCAACTAAGGTTACCATAGAAAGTGGCCATGGGCAAGAAGCAGGGATCACTCCTGCTTTTCTCATTATTGATGCAAGCGAAATACAGTAAACCTTAACTTACGTAAACCTTACCGCTAGAACGTACTACAGAATTCCTATCAGCTGTCCCTCGGTTTCAGTAGAAATTAGTAGTCTGGGACGTAGAACCCGGGGGCAGCTGATAGGAATTTTGTAGTAATGTTTCTCACAAGACACAACCACCAAACACTGCACTACTAAAAACAGCATTTCCGAAAAAATGGTACGGTAGGTGCGGAACGTGGCGAAAATAATATAATTCAGGCTTAATCGCAGCTGTTTGCTTACAATTCTCTGCAAATGAGAACAAACCAAAACATATGCTGTTGAAAAGGAAGCGATAGCACTATCTAAGCCAGTCGTTTGTTGTACTACCGGTACGTATTGAATTCCTACAGATTAATAGAACGAGTAAGTTACAACTACATGGTAACTTATCGTTCATACGTGCCTACTACGGAATTCTTATCAGCTGTCCCCTGGTTTCCGTAGGAATTAGTACTTGGGGATGTAGAACCGGGGGACAGCTGATAAGAATTTTGTAGTAGTACTTTTGATCATCTTTCACTATCGAACCGGATCGGCCGCAAAATCTCAATCTCAATCTCAAAATAATTTTGAGAAAGGCTGTTTGGTATCTGGTCTTACAGTGTTACAGTTGACGACGTCGGGCACATTTTCTGTTGGGTCGTCATCACTCTGTCATAATCAAATTCAAATCATATCTCTCGAAACCATCAAACTTTGGGATAATAGCGGTACTAAGAGGAAGCGTTGATGAATACGCCGATAAAAGATGAAAGCACTGAAAAATGCTTACTCCGAGCTCGCAAAGGAGCGTTATGATATCTTGTTCATTAACTGCTTAATCATTGCAGAGGTGGCGTTAGGGTATTTGATCATTCGTAAAGTTCCGTACACTGAAATAGATTGGGTTGCTTATATGCAAGAAGTTGATTTTTGGTTAGACGGAGAGTACGATTATCGCAAAATTCGTGGAGATACTGGGCCTTTAGTCTATCCTGCTGGATTCTTATATCTTTTCGGATTTTTACAGTGGCTGACGAATCGCGAAATACCTAAAGCACAAGTGATTTTCCTTGGGTTTTACGTACTGACGCAGTCAATCGTCTTCATCCTGTATTTGATGGTCCTACGACAGATTCAGAAAATGAGACAATATAGAACATTAGCCGCTACATCAACAAACAACGGATATGGTGTCGGTGAAGCATCATGGTCAACAACCCATGAAGTTTGGTCGTTTCGCATTGCGATGGGTCTTCTTTGTCTTTCCAAGAGGTATCACAGCATTTTTCTGCTTCGCCTCTTTAACGATGGTCCAACGATGTTAGTTGCGTACACATCATTCTGGTGCTTCATGAATAACAAATGGAACATTGGTTGTTTCATATTTTCTTTGGCGGTTTCCCTCAAGATGAATGTATTGCTATTCGCACCGGGTTTACTGTTTCTTTTGATCCAGGCAAGTCCAATCATGACCATACCACGACTTGCAATATGTGGTATCACCCAACTTATCTTAGGAGCTCCCTTTTTGGCAAGGTATCCAATATCCTACCTTCGAAAAGCATTTGAACTGGATCGTCAATTCTTCTTCAAATGGACGGTGAACTTGAAGTTTCTTCCGGAGGATATTTTTCTTTCCAAGCCATGGGCTATCTTTCTGCTTCTTCTGCATGTTCTATTGCTCATCATTTATCACTACAGACTTTACAAGGTTGTCTCAACGTCAAGACAGAGATGTATGTCTCCGGAACAAATTTTGTCCACACTATTTGTATCAAACTTCATTGGAATCTGTTGCGCAAGAACACTGCACTATCAATTCTATTCTTGGTACTTTCCGGCTTTGCCATTTCTTCTCTGGAGAGAAACTTCTTATCCTATTCCCATTCGAATACTTCTGCTCGCATGCATAGAACATGCATTCTTGACCTTTCCTGCAACTGCCAGCTCATCTTTTATCTTGCAGGTAGCACATTGGATGATTCTGATACCCTGCGTTCTGCTCACACGCCAACGATGGGATGAAATGGAATACGAGAATGACGATGATTTCGGAAAAAAAAATCAGTAAATTTGTTGAACTTGGTTCAGTTCGAGAACGATAGGCTCCAGCGAAGGAAACCGATCAGAGTTTTCGATTCATGCGCCACCAACGACAGTGGGGATCGAGTAGAACAAATTATAACACAGTTGATAACCTCACATGTGTAGTCAAAATTCAATGAAAAAGCCAAAAATTGACCGTATTGAGGCGAATGAAGTCGAAAACTTTTCATGGACGTGGAAATCCAACAACTATTTCTGAAATGGAGGAAGCTTGAACATTACCAATTGGATATAAAACTTTCTCCCTATCATTCTTTTACTATTCAAAGAAATAAGGATGTTGCAAGGCTGTTTTGCAGGCAATGCGTCGATCTGGATCATACATGAGCAATTTCGTGAGTAAATCCACTGCGTTGTTACTTCCTAGCGAACTCAGAGGCACCTGATCTGTAATCGGTCTCTCCCGCCATTGAGGGAACTCGGCGTTATAATGAGGTAGCCTAGCAACAGCTGGCCACATATCTGCAGTAGGCGTACCCTTCCTTTGAAAAATTTTGAAAATTTGGTCGATGTCTGATCGACCCGGAAAGAGGGGCATCCCAGTAGCCATTTCTGCAAAGATACATCCGACTGACCACACATCTACCGATGTAGAGTATCTATTGGCTCCAAGAAGCAATTCAGGAGCACGGTACCAGAGCGTTACGACCTCAAAAGTGTAAGGGCCGTTAGGAATAGCAGATAATCTAGCGAGACCAAAATCGGCAAGTTTTACTTGTTTTCCATCTCCAGTAATCAGCAGATTGTGAGGTTTCAGATCACGGTGCAAAATACGAAATGTATGACAGCACCCAACACCAGCTATAATTTGGCGCAGGAAACTCTTCACTGTTGCTTGGGGAAGGCCTACTCTCTCAGAAATATCATCGGACTTCTGGTACTGATCCATGAACGTTTTCAAATCGTGCGCCACGTATTCAAACACCAAGTAAAGTCCTCCGGGATGTGCTTGGATGATATCAAGTAGCTTGACAACATTTGGATGATCCAGCTCCCTGAGAAGCGATATCTCTCGGATCACATTGCAAGGAACTCCCCCTTCAGGAGTAGAATCAGCGAAGGGGATTCTCTTAATCGCAACAGTATCGCCCGTATCTTCTTTTTTCCCTTTGTAAACTATCCCATACGCCCCCTGCCCAATCATGTCCGTCCTAATAAACGAAATGAATGCGTATATTGATCAGCAACCATAGCCAGAGAGAGAGAGAGAGAGAGAGAGATACAAACAACCCAACATCATTCATGCGGTTGCGTGTTTTCACGTGCTTCACGGCCGACCGACGCTACAACGCGAAACTGTCACTCACCGCTCGTAACCTTCCAATGCAGGCTCATCCTCGCTCATTTCTCCTCTCCGGTGATCCATTTGTGTTTTCTTTTTGTCTCCTCCAGTCATGTTATGTTTTATGACCAATGGGAATACTTCCACCTTACCTGTACCGGTACGGTTTCTACTGGGATGGTACCGGTAGGAATAAATGAAAGACAATCTACGACTATCGGACTTCGGAATGAGATGATTCATCTAACTGGTAAGATTACGGTAAGACCTTACGGCATCCGTCGCGGTTTATTTTTGGCTTCTATCCGTTGGAAAATGAATGAAACTTCGGTTACGGTACGGTAAACCTTACGTACCGGTACCGGTAAGGTAAGGTTACCGTAGAGATCGGTTGAAAGGAAAATTGTGTTCTATTCATACGGTTGCGTACGTACGTATGTACGTATACTATCGATACGAGGTACGGAGGTCCTAATCTTACTTACTGATACGTAGTATCAGTACAAGTGCCACTGAACCAACGAACCTTCTACGGTACTTGTAGTCAAACGAGTCGTAGGATACGATTCGAATTATTCGAACCGACGTTGAGGGAATATTTTGTGTCACTTTTTTGAGACGTTGAATGGTGTCCAGATTCCAATTCAAAATACTCCCCCAAAGCCTGTGCCCAATGTACCAAGAGAGTCACTTACCAATTGCTTGTTGGATTCTATGGAGTCTCCAGGGACATTATTGATGAGATATGTGCTCTTTCTGCCCAAGAAATTCTGGACTAGGCTCCTGACCATGGCTTTAGCAGCATGTTCTTAATGCAGCTGCGCAAACACCCTACTGGCTCCAATGACAGGGACAAATCTATCTTTGGTTAAAGAGGTTGCTAGAAGTTGTACAACATGATGGTGAATAAGCATGTCAAACCATTGGAAAGGGCAAGAACAGAGGCTAAGGTCATGTGACCCCTTGGTAAAATCATGTAGTAGTAGTAATTATGACAAACATGGTTACAAAACAACAACAATATTGTCAGTTGTCACTATGATTCCTATTTCCAAGTGACTTATCACATCTCAAAATTATGGCCATGGGAAGCATTGAGATTTGCACACATTGTTGGTATGAGTGATAAATCATACTTGTAGCACATGATGTAAACCAGAAAAGAGAATAAACCTCTTTTTTTTGAAAAATGGTGATCAGTCCTCCTCCTAAAACCACAATAAGGTGAAGTTGTAATGCCAATTGAACAAAGAGTACCGTTATCACAGTAGCCCTCCTTGTGTATGTTAAGAGTATCTTACTACCTGGAACATTATGGAAAAAAAACTTTTCTGGAAAATTTCCATTTTCATGCGCGCGACTACTCTCAAAAAAATCTTAGGGCAATAACGGCTCTTCTATATTTTTAATAATTAAAGAAGAGCGACCATAATTTAACGGTCTTCAACCGTCATCTTTGTCCTCAAAAAACGATTGTCCTCAAAACGTGTCCTCAACGATTTTGTCCTCAACAGACTGTCCTCAACCATTTTGTCCTCAACAATTATGTCCTCAACGTTTTGTCCTCAACCTCAACGTTGAAGTCATAGAGGTTGAGGACAAAACGTTGAGGACATAATTGTTGAGGACAAAATGGTTGAGGACAGTCTGTTGAGGACAAAATCGTTGAGGACACGTTTTGAGGACAGTTTTGAGGACACTCTAAATACTCGTACATCCAGCCGTTAAAGTGTATATTTAACAAAAAACAGCCGTTAAAAATTACATCGTTAAAAATTACATCAATTTTATGCGCATGAATATAGAAATTTTTCTCAAAAAAAACTTTTTTCCATAATGTTCCTGTACCGTATTCTCAAGGAAGGAAACGTGATTTCCATTTGTGTCGTTTGTAACTGAATGTGAAGTGGACTCACTTGATTGTTCTTCGCGACAGAGAAATAAGGTTTACCGTAATTACTAGTAAGATTTATTTAAGTAGTCTTACTTCGTAACTTACTCCGATTATTCTAGAAAACAGTGCGGCACTACAAGTAACTTACTACTGTAAGGTACGAAGTCCTACGTGTCATAATCCTAGCGCCCGAAATCCGGAGCGCTCGCGGGTTTCCATGGTTGAAGGATGGAGGAGAATCTATTTCTTGCGAGTTTTTTTGAGTTTTGTTAAAAAAACAATGATGATGAACGATGCCCCTCATTGCTTGTTGCATGCAAAGGTTCCTGTTAAAGAGACAGTTTCCCCGTTATTTTTCCCAATTCAAATTGTATCTTGTGACGTAAGTCTAAGCAGAACGTCACTTTTTTTTTGAACGGCTCGTGAAAATATCGTTATGATTTATTTTGTGATTGAAAGGAACCAATGAAAAGAATCGAAGTCTTCTAAAGTTGGTGGTTCAATCCTTGCCTTTTTTCAATCAACAATCTATCACTGCATGATGGTCCTTTGTTTCCAGCTTCAGGATCCACTTTAAGAAAGCACAGTTTGGTCACAAAAGCGTTCTGATCAAAAAAAAAAAATGAAATTTTGCGTCGCAGCTATCCTTGCTCTTTGTGCGGCTCCCGCCCACTCATTCTCCTACCTTGACTCGCTTGGTGCAGCTGCCCCTGTCAGTACTTCGGTCGACATTTCTCCTCCTGTCCCCGCCGCTCCTGCAGAGGAAGCTCCTTTCTTCTTTACGGACGGAACGACCGACCAGCCTGCCGACAGCCCTGCATTCTACTTCACCAGTGGATCTGAGGACGTTCCTGCCGCAACCTCGGCCGGATATTTGGACGCTTTGGGTGGGGGCGCCAGTGCTGCTCCCGCTGCTCCAGCTGCTACTGCCACAACTGCTGGAAGTAGTGCTTCCTACTTGGACGTCCTTGGAAACGGTGCAACAAGTGTGTCTGGACCCGGAATTACCAGTTACCTCGATGCTCTTCCTCAGAATAGTGCCATCAGTGGTGCCGGAATCACGTCTTATGCGTCTTCTTTGAACCAATACGCTTCCGAAATCACCAGCACCGTCGAAGAAGCTGCTCCCGTTGCTTCGGCACCTGCTCCTGTTGCTTCGGCACCTGTTGCTGCCGCCCCTGTTGCGGAGTCACCAGAGCCAACGGCCACTACTTCCGGGTCGTACTTGGATGCCCTTTCCACCGGTGCCTCATCCGTGTCTGGCGCCGGAATTACTACGTACCTCGGATCCTTGCCAATCACAGCTGCTCTAGCTGGTGGTGCCGGAATCAACACGTATGCCAGTAACCTTGTTTCTTCTTCCGCTGTCAGCGGTCCTGGAGTCCCTACGTATGTTGATGTTATCGGAGGAGGAATTCCTTCTTTCACGAATTCGTTTTCGCCTTTTGGTGAAACTTCCATCGCTGTATCCAGCAACAACGTTGAATTCACCATGGGAAGCGTGACCGGAACATTTGACTTCACACTAGAAGCCAGCGCCGAAATGATCGAAAAGCTGAAGGCAGCAGGCACCAACAGTGTTACAATTACTGGTACATTTTATTAGACGAAAGACCGTGATTTATGAATGATTGAGCACTACATGTAGTACAAATTCCATGTTATGCACAATTAAAGTGATAATTAGTTCTTCAATTACAGGAACATTGTACCTCTACCGTAGTCCTATCCTGCGAGTAATAATACCACATTTCATCGACTAAAGCACGAAGAGGGTCTGCCATTTTTGGGGTTAAAGAATTGTTTCGCAAGCAGGAAAATAGGCTCAGCACGACACGGAAGCTTTCAACAAAATAATACTAATCCGAAGTAACCGGGTTCCATGGATTGCTGACCCGTTGGCATTTGAATTCTTTTCAGCATTTAAGGCAAGCTGAGAAGACTATTGAGATGAACGGTATGATTTTGATTTGTTGTGTGTGACGATGACCTCAAGGATTCATGGAAGAGTGTTCAGAATTTGTAAAATTCATTTGAATCCAGATTGTTAGCTTCACAGAACTTTTCATTAAAGATGGCGAAAATCTGAATTACAGAATCGGTTGACCAAAACAACTACTGTGAGTGTGAAACCATTTACCATAGGTGTATGATGGCAGGCCAAAAACAAGGACTAGTAGTAGTAGCTACAAACAGTACAAGAAGTACTATGGGCCAGACGCTTGAATAAAACAACATCATAGCAATTTAAGGACCAAGTCCTGTGTAATAATTACGAAGTATTCGTATTTTTCCCACTACTTTATTGGGTTAACACGACTACTGTGGGCACTTTGCTGGAGACTAACTTGCGTGTGATGCTGATGTTGTTGGTCTTTGGGGAACAGCAAGATACGTAACCTTACCTTCTCGTTCCTTACCATACTACGTAATTCCTATCAGCTGATCCCCCCCATTTTTAATCAGATTAACTCGAGGAGTTAATGTGGAATCGACGTAAACTCAGAAAAACTCTGTAGTACAAATTTCTACGTAATTTAGTGTAGGATCAATCGTGCTCATTGAGCTCTGTTTTGACACCCCCTTCCGAAAACTGATTTCGTCATTCTTTTCCTTCGCAGCTCCTTCTTTCACCCCGGACCATGGTGATTGCCCAAATCCTGTTGCAACAGCTCCTTTGAACCCATTTTTCTTGTCCAGAGCATTCCTTGCATCGAGAGTGCATCTGAGCCTTTTTTCTGCTCAAAAATCGACGTCCACAGCAAAAATACCCCCTCCTTCTTTTTCGACCGACGAGACGACAATTCCACCATGGCCGACGTCAATCAGAATTCTGGTAATTCCACTGCTGGGAGTCTCAAGCAAGAGATCGAGAGCCATCTAAATCACACCACTGAATTGGATCAAAAAACCAGGGAAATTGCAGTCAAAAAGCTTGCAAATAACAAGAAATTCTTGGGGACGAAAAGCGAGAAATTAGCCATGATCAAGAAGATTGGCGATGAGATGATAATTGGATTCTTGAGAAATAAGAGTAGGAAGAGAGCAGCGAATGACATCAAACTACTTACAAGCAAACTGCCGCTTCTGTACAGGGCAAAAGCGTCCAAAGAGGATGTCGCATTGGTTGTTTTCTACATTGCAGAAATTCTATACACGTCCGACGTCAGGGTAGGAGGGAATAAAGAGATTGGTGATCTCGTCAACCCCTTCAGAGATGCGTATACTGCAGTAATGTGTGAGGTACAAGAGCAAATTGAAGCGAATAACAAGAATAGTCTTGTTAAACAGTCTCCACAAGAAGTAAGCCGACTCTTTTTGGAAGGGGGGGGGAAACTACCAGATGACGAAGCACTTCGGACGTGCCCATTTTGCTCCCATTCCTATGTGGATGAACCGGCTACCAACGCAGCTGTATTTGATAGAAATAGAGCGTTGGCAGCCGATTACAACCTGAAAATGCAGGAATACACGAGCAACAATGGGCATTATACCACTGCGAGCGGAGAGCGCAGCAATCGGACTCCACCAAAACCACAATACAAGCATGAAGTGCTCCAGTGCCATTGCCATCAGATCAGATGTCTGGACGCTGCTGGGAATGGATCTTGCCGCGATTGCAATGCAAATGGTCCAAAGTTGGATCGAAACAATAATTGCAAGTGCGCGGTCTGTTCTTGTAATTGCAGTTTTGCATACAAAAAAATGATGCAAACATCATTTCCACCAACAAGGGGGCAGAGAAGATTGCTGACAAGGAAAACATCGACACTGGCAACGCTGCTGCTGGAAAAGCGATTGGATCCATCTTTGCTGCGTCTGCATTGGAAGCACACGCGGCTCAAGTTGCAGTTATCCATGCCCGAAATGGTAAAACTGACGTTAGTGACGCCATTTACACAGAGAATCTGTATTTCCAGGGAGCAAGCCGAAGATTGATGGAGGATCCTTCTATCAACGTGTCATCTCTGCGGGATTTTGCTGGAAATGCTGTCAATATTCGACTTCCGAATGGAGCTGTTTATGATACTCGACTTCTTGGCAAAGAGAACGGCGGTTTTCGCGAGAGGAACAATCGTCTGGAGATGAGACCTCCAGCACCAAGAAATGCCGGTCCGACAGTTGCAACAATCAGTCCAATCCCACCAGCCAAAGCAACGCCAGCAATGGCAACTCCTCCAGCAATGCTGCCAACTCTCGGTCCTTTCGATCCAAATCGATCCACCATGAAGAAGCCGCCACCCAGGAAATCTGAGCATAAAATTCCGATCGGCGCGACCATGGAGACTTTTCTTTCTGTCAACGCTGCAGTGAACGGGGGGGTGAAGATGCCGTCTGCAACGTCGCAAGCACAGGTGGACCACCAGCTGATGATCGATTTGGATGATGACGATTCTGTGGTCTCTGTTCTTTCGTATGATAAAAAACCCAAATCAAAAAAGAAGAAGCCTGCTGTCAACACGCCGCGTTCTTCTTTTGTAAGGCAAACCCGGATCCGGTTGATTGGTCGGGCCACGGAACCGGTCATGAATGTAGACACTGATATTCCCTCTTCTCCAGAATCGACTGTTGTACAGGATGCCATCCATTTCTGTGAGCTTCCAATAGAAAGAGTGAAGGACATTGCCGAATGCGTCTTGGACTCAGACAAGAATGCGAGTCCTGATCAACTCAAGCGCGCTGTTGATCAGTTCTTTCCCTTCCCTTCCACATTGAAGAAGAAGGCAAAGAAGAACAAGTAGGTTGTCGCGTCTCCACCACCAGTAGATTGTCGGGTCTCCACCACCAGTAGATTGTCGGGTCTCCACCACCAGTAGATTGTCGGGTCTCCACCACCAGTAGATTGTCGGGTCTCCACCACCACTGTTTATTGCTCATTACACCACCATTGTCGGAGATCCAAGTCGCTCCTGTTGTTGCTGCTGTTTGCTGTTTGCTGCTGTTTGCTGTTTGAAAATATAGAAATAATGAATTAGAGTTGCTGAGCGCTTTGAGCGCTTTTGGTAGTGGTACCGGTAGATCGATCGATCGATCGATCGATTCGCGTTTTGGTGTTCCAGTTTTCATGTAACATATGTTCGATATCCATCATTGTAGATACATAATCTCTAAAGACAACTCTAACCTATCAGATTACAAGCATGTCGGACTTCAATCCCATCAGTTCTTCTATAATTTGCGGCGCCGGTCAACTTCAATCCCACCATCTGGACGTCCAAGGTTTTCTATTGTACCTATCTTCGATATCCACCAATGGAGATGAATAACCAGCGTCAATCCCAGGAGTTGACGCGTCCGCCGACTTCAATCCCAGGAGTTCTTCTATACTTTGCGGCGTCCGGACGTCCAAGGTTTTCTATTGTACCTATGTTCGATATCCACCAATAGAGATGGATATAATCGATTCCCACAAGTGTTCGATACTTAGCTGTGGGAGTGACATGGGAGTGACACGCGAGTCGACTGCCGGCGCTATTGGTATACAATCGAAAACCTAATACAAATAAGAAACTTGAGCAAACTGGTGGAACAAACTGGAGCAACACTAATTCATTATTTCTACTTTTGCAACTCTGCAAAAGAAAAATCTAAACTACCACTAAGAAATACAACCAAATCGAAATCGACCATGGTGGAGCCGGAGACAATCGACAATCGACAATGGTGGGGACGCTGCTGGAGACGCGACAATCGACAATGGTGGAGACGCGACAATACACCACTCAGTTCATATATCCGACGTTCGCAAAGTAGTTTACGAACTCGGGGATTCCCCTAATAATTGCATACAACTGCTGGCTCAGGTCAGCCGGGTTGGAGATATTGTACATCTTGTAGCTCAGCGCCATTTCGATGGTATTGAACACGTACTCAATGGGTCCATCCACCGGATAATAAGGGGCACGAAACACAAATCGGTGCCCCGCCGCTAGAATTGCACCCAGTGTCAATGGATTGTGGTGAGCCAGCAAATTGTCCATGATAAAACACTTCCTATTCCCTGGCGTCCCTTGCGGCAGCGATTCCAGGATGCTCTCAATGAAAGCAGCAAAGGAGATAGCGTCGGTCCCTGTCGTATCAAATCTAACCCAGCGGCGTCCCTCGGGATCCCCGCTGATTGCCATCTTGAGAGTATGATTTACACCATGCCCATAGTTCCCTCTCTGGCGTACTCGCCCGCAAATCGACGCTTTCCCCATTCGTCGGTTGGCATTCTCCAGCTTGATCCCTGCTTCATCCACATCAATCATATCGTCCCTACGGATGTCCGCAATTCCGTATGGATAATTCATCGTCCAATACCGGTGTCTTTTATACCGATTGCGGAAAGTGAAAGCTTGATTCGCTGTCGTAGACCCCTTCTTCCTGTTGATTCCGATTGAATTTTCTGCTTCTGTGATATCCTTCAAAGAATACACCCGCGGGACAGGTAAGTAGCTGCTGTAGGATCTCCAGAGGAACGCGATACACTCGTATCGGGTTGCCTTTGGGTAGATCTTTCGATATAGGGCAAGCAAAAACATAGGATATCCGCGAATCCCTTCCTTCATCTTGTTACCAGTGTGCCTCATTCGCACGTTCCTACCCAACTCTCTGATTCGTCTGTTGTAGCGTTTGGCAGTTGAAGAATGTGGAAGAGTCTCGATATCGTTGATATTCTTTCCAATTTCCTCGTATCTCACCACAGTGTGTCTTCTCATGTCTTCAGAATAGCCATTCCCTCCATTTCTAGGGATAGGAATGTCAGTATTAGTGGCATATCTAGGTGTTTGGAGAGCAGGCCGGACTGTATTGCTCTTCAGGGGATTGCCATTCACCATGGTCGTGGATTGTCAGATTGTCGAATTTCCGTCGTTGTCGGTCGAAATAAGAAGCAGTTCGAAAAATTGCTTTCTGCCGTGGATTTTCCAGCGAAAAAAGGCCCTAGACCTCAGAATGATGAAAGGGTTGCTCTGGACAAGAAAGTTGGGTTCAAAAGAGCTGTTGCAACAGGATTTGGGCAATCACCATGGTCCCGGTCGAAATGAGAAGGAGTGGTGTGTTGGTGTCAAAAAAGAAGAAGACTAGTTCCTACACTAAATTACGTTCAAATTGAGTACTAGAGAATTTTCTGAGTTTACGTCGATTCCACATTAACTCCTCGAGTTAACCTGATTAAAAATGGGGGGGATCAGCTGATAAGAATTACGTAGTACGACTGAAACTGGTTCCATCTTTCCATCGACACTCCCGTAACTTGCGTATGGGACGTACGTTGTACCGTTCCTACATACTGTACAGTAACGCGGTGTTTTTCGTCAAAAATAATTGTGTTTCCCGTTTTCACTTTGTTTGTCTGCCCTTCTCCCGCTCAATTTTAGATTTTCATCACTTTTTTAACCATCGTGATGATGCGATTCATTATCGTAATCTTACCACCCGTACTTTTTTATGGTCTGTCTTTATTTGTTATCGACCAGTCCATCATCCTTTTGCCGTCCCCCCTCCCGAGCTAACTTGTATCTCAAAAATGTTGATCTTTTCATCGAGTCAAGAATAACTGGGGAAATAATGACGGCGACTCCAACAGACTTCAGTGCTTTGTTACCTCAAAATATAGACCAAGTAATTCAGGGGTGGCTTACCGATGATATTCCATCGTTCGATGTTGGTGGATTAGTGGTGGGAAATGAAGAAAAGAAGGCCAAGCTGTTGATGAAATCAGCCGGTGTATTTGCGGGGAAGGCATTCTTTCAGCACGTTTTCGATCTGTTGGGGTGCAAAGTTGAGTGGCAAGATGATGTCGCAATCGAGGGAGAATACAAAGACATCAACGGTCAAAAGATCTGTTTGGCAATTGTAACTGGTCCTGTCCGTGATATCTTGCGAGGAGAACGAACAGCACTGAATACACTAAGCCGATGCTCAGGAGTAGCCACCCTTTCACGCAATGCTCTCGAGCGAGCCAGAGGCCTCGGCTGGGAAGGCTACGTTGCGGGTACCAGGAAAACTACTCCCGGATTTCGCATAGTGGAAAAGTACGGGCTTCTTGTTGGCGGAGTTGCAACGCATCGTTTGGATCTGAGTCAAATGGTAATGTTGAAAGATAATCATATCTGGGCTTGTGGTTCCATCGAAAAGGCAGTAAAACTTGCGCGGCAGGCAGCCGGCTTTTCCCAGAAAATAGAGGTCGAATGTCAGTCACTGGAAGAAGCCATAGAAGCTGCCACTGCTGGCGCTGACATTGTCATGCTTGATAATTTTGAACCAAATCAGCTCAAGAAAGACGCCGAGACGTTCAAGAACAAATTCCCCAACGTCCTCGTTGAAGCTAGCGGGGGAATTACAACAGAGACCATGCCAGACTACCTTTGCGAACATGTTGATATTGTCAGTCAAGGAAAACTTACGCAAGGATATCCTTGTGTTGACTTTAGTCTAAAGATAGTTAAGTAGTCTAAATCAAGAGTAGACATTGGCCAAATAGTAGAACTCGTCCTACGACGTATTAACTCCGTCAAAATGTGAATTCAAACCACCTCTTTGGATGCTTACAAAGTATATATTGTAGGCTCCAAAAGAATCATACATTGAAAAAATGATGCTTTTCTTAGTATTTCTTCTTCGTACTGTTGTCAGCTTTTGCCACAGAGGCGGCACGCAGACGCGCTTGGTCCATCAGCGACGGCTGCCCTTGATCAATCTCTCCATACGAGTCAACTCGTTTCAATACTGGTTTTTTCCAACTAGACATATCAAGGGAAGAGTCAAACATTGCATCTGCTCGTTCATTGATATTTTCCAATAAGAGTGGCTCACTCTGCGTTCGTCGGTGCGTCTTCTTTTTCTTCCCCACACTTGGTGATGCCGGTGGTTCTTTTTTGGTTGGAGTTTGATTCGGTCCGTTCAACAGCATATCCAACGCTTGGATCCTCTTCCTTCTTTTAGATTCCATAATCTTTACCTGCGAAATTTTCGGTGGTGCATCAGAATTGACAGATTGTACATCCTTTGAATCTTCTACCGAGGACGACGCTGCAGCGTTCAATGTCGGAGCCCTGGATTTATTCTTCTCCTGAAAGTTGGCTTCAATATCATCTTGACTCAATGAACCGCAAATTTCACTCGGCATCAAAGAGTCAGAATGATCATCGTCCGAATCATAATCAGTCTCATAATCATAATCACTTTCGTCAAGAGTATGCAATTTGCCTTCATAGTCCATTACCAATGGTTTCCCTTCTTTCCCAGGTTCACAAAGCGCCTCTGGGAGTGCTTGGATATCGCCACGTGATCGTTGTTTTTCGTAAAATATTGTTTGTCTAGATATCTGTAAAGCCACGAAGACTGCCACTGTCAACAGCGGAAATACAGCTGAATAATCCCCAGCAACTTTGATGTTGCGCAACGCGTAGTCTTCAGGAACAAACGCATCTATGGTAAGGGTTAAAATCAAAATGATCGCCATATGTGCTCGAACTAAAACAAATGTGGTGAGGCAAAAAGACCAAAATGCGAAGTGAATTACATGCAAAGGAAGAGGGAACAACCTACTTACATGTTACAACATGAGTTGCTCCCATGATGCAAAGAAGAGCGACACAAGGATACTCAGTTAGGGTCGTAGAAATACCAAGCCACTCTGACGAAACACTTATAGCTTCTGTAAAGAATTGGGATGCAGTTGCCCCCACAAATAATGGTGCCCAAAAGTGCCCACCGACTATTCCGGTGCCAAGGCTGAGTCCGGTAACAAATATCTTTGCAAGGACGATCGCAATAGAGCACCGAATACTCAGGAATGATTCCTGACTTTGGTCCATCATGCACTGGCCAAGCGCAACCAAATCGGCCGTAGGTTCATCACCTTGACCGAATATTGGAAGAGGAGTCTTTCTTTTGTCAATCATGGTCTGTAGTTGAGCCTCACCCCAAAACATGACATGAGGTAGAAATATTCCAGTAATACCCACTGCAATACCAGCAAACGTACTTGTCAGTGCAGCTCTTGTTGGTGTGTGCGGTATCAGCCCTTTGAACGGAGAGCAAACTTTGGTTTCATCCGTACTGATGGTCTTTTCAGATGTACTAAAAGCATTGACAAACGGGGTCGATTCTCCTACATCGTCAACGGTGTCGACGTCGAAACTGTGATCCGAGACGGGTACATTCCCACAGCAATCGAGTAAGTGATGTATGAATTTCTTGATTCGCTTCACGTTGAAGGTATAAAAAATGCCAAGAGCTCCTCCAAATATACCGTAAACAATTGCGTCTTTGAAGATATAACTTGGCAAGCTTTCGCTCAAAAATGGATACTGAAACATTCCCGTAACATCATTATCGATGACTATTCGATTGATCAATACCGCAACAATAGAGGCGATAGTAGCTGGAGAAAGCGCCTCGAAGTATTGCAAACCCATTCGATGGGGAAGTTCCATGACAAAGATACCACCCGCAAGTGGAAAACCAAACATACCGCCGAATCGCTGCGGAAGCTGCCGTCAGGTTCATAACTCGTGCTTGGAGTAAGGATTGCCGACATACTCGACCGAGCCAAGATCCTATCATTCCTGCGGTCAAAATGAGGGGCAATTCAGGGCCAAGAGAAAGGCCAGACTGTCATCCCGATTGTAGAGACTACAAAAGTCGGTATGAAAGTATCTGAGTCTTGGATTCCATTCGAATGGAGTGTGTGTATCCAATCATCTTGAGTTGGAATCGGAGTGGGTAATGAGTTCGAAATGTACGTTAGGATACCACTGAGTAAACCAGGTGTTATCCACATGTAGTGATACAGAGGAAATGCACCCCCCCGGTCGGTGAAGAATCCCCACTGCAGCAGTTTCTCTGGTACCGTCTTCCAAGTTAATTCAACGCAAGCATCAATGAGGAGCTTCCAGCCAGCAGTGAATACCCCCATAAAGACACCAAGAATGACAGCCCAACTAAATTGTTGTAACGAGGTGAACTCGGGGTAAATTGGATTGTAAAACAACCACCGAATGGTTCCTGCCATGGTCCAGTTTGAGGTGCTTTCAAAATAAGGGACTCCCTCGTTATCATACACAACATCCTTTGAGAGCCAACCCGATATATCGAGTCGTCCAGCAACTTGATTGTAATTCTTCCGTTTTGATTCTATACTGCTCTCGTCATCTTCTTCGATTGTCTGCGGCACAGGTACTTTTGGGTTGGCATACGGGATGTTCGGATCGGGATAGGCGTCGATCGAACCATAATTCTGAAAGTGCTTAGTTGAATTCGCTTGCTGGGTGGGATAGATGTTCAATGACCTATTGCTAGGAAATGCAGATCCATGCTGAAAGACAGGGTGGTTGTTTGCTCCCATTATCATCCCCGGCAACAAGGGGCCAGGGGGAGCAAATTGATTGAAATACACTCCGGAATTCGTCGATATTACACTTGATCGCCTCCGATTGAATTTTTCTTCGTGAGATAATCCTCCTCCCAACCCGTCGATAGCATTATTCTTACTAGCGTCCAATAGTGAACTCTCAGTGTCGTATTCCATTCCACTATCTCGAGAACCATCATCACTGAGTAGATTTGTCCCAAGAAGCTGCCTACTTGATGTGCTCACAAATGTGTTCATCGAATACGTGAAGGCTTCTGGGTGCTGACCAGAGAAAATACTACTTTGCCGATCACCAAAAGGTCGGAGACTTTGATTTTCCGTAGAAAATTCAAAAACTGGGCGGTCACCTTCGGTGTTTGAATCGTCGGGTGATATCAAGTCATATTGATCTTTGATACTTTCCCTGTGAGAACGTCCCATAGATCGGCGAGGGAGAGGAGGATGTTCCCCAAGGACGTAATCATTTTTTGCTTTTCTTCTCCTTCGAGTCATGCTATCCTGACTGTCCGATTTCAGCGATTGCCGATCATTGTCGGACTCGTTTGCATGACGAGAATCAGACACAATCGTTCCTTGATAGAATGCATTCTTGGTCGACCCAGTAGAGTCGCTTCTCAGTCGCATTCCTTCCATGGTGGTCCTACGGTTGTGTCGATGTCGTCTTCGTCGTCGAATGCGTTGACGAGAGTTTCGACCAGATGCTCTGGTCGAAATTTTATGATTTTTTGATTCCTTCTCCATCCCTGCATGAGTCGTTCGATTTTTGATTGTGCAAAAGCGTTCAGTCTCTAATAGAATGTGTCGTGCACTATCGAGACAATGAGTACCCAGTGCTTCGAATATTTACGGTGGATGGATATTTTTTCGTATTTGGTTTGTAGCTGGAACTTTTCTTGTAAAGTATGGCGAACACTGAATCTCGTGCGTTCGTTTTCAAACTACCGAAAGCGTATTTGGAATGTATGTGTGTCCTTTTTCTGTGACAAAAACCGACAAGATTTTGAAAGTGAGACGCAGGAGAAGTAGAAATAATTGCTTTGGTCTTCTCCATCGGTATTTTCTTCAAAACTAGTCATTTTCAGACAAAATTTTCCTCACCGTTCGTCCTGTTTTCAGTATTAGCTAACCTTACTTTAACACGGTAGTGGCAATAAAGAATCGTACCAGTACGTACCGTACCATTAGGCGAAACGGATCCTTGGGGTTTTCGACTTGACTAGCTTCACGGGATTGATTTGAAAGAGCCCTACACTTAAGACATAAAAATTTTTCACAGTGTACTCGTAGTTAATTTCCATTACTACAAAATTCCTATCAACTGTCCCCAGGTTTCCGTAGAAATTAAGTAGTAGTAGTTGGGGATGTAGAACCGGGGGACAGCTGATAGGAATTTTGTAGTACTTCGTACTTAATTGAACTATGACCGATATGTGTGCGGTCCTAAATAACTGAACGTTTACCGTAGAACTAAGTAGAAAATGTACCACGAAAATAATTTTTTTAAAATAAATTAATAGGACTGCGTACACGACGGCTAATTTCTCTAATTTTCGGTACGAGCGTTACTAGTAGTACTAGTTCCACTAGTATTGCTAGTAGCATCGTTGCGGCGACGATTGGTAGCACCACGAGCACTACAACTAGTTCCACTAGTATTGCTAGTAGCATCGTTGCGGCGACGATTGGTAGCACCACGAGCACTACTACGGCGAGTGTTACTAGTGCTACTAGCAGCAGCAGCTGCAGCTGCAGCCACGATCTCACGTCCCTTAGCAATATTAGCTGGGTCGCAAGCAATAGAAACAGGGAGTATACCCTCTCTGCGGAGACGATCCTTCCCCAAAAAGAACGAATTGAATTGGTTGAAAATTGATCGATAGTCAACCTTGTATGTGCTAGTAGGTGGTCAGTTATTTCGGACCAGAGGTAGTAAGTTACATCGTATTTCTATTATTTAAAAAAAAAAAAAATAAGATTACTTCTATTACTCGTGAAGTGGCGTTCCATCCAAGCTAACGGTCGCAACAACCTCTGCTTGTTACTCTTCAGCCAATTGAATTCCCGCAGCAATCATGAATCTTGTTTGAAGCATAACACTATTGAACCCCTTCCTCTCTCAGAAACTTGACTTCAGTCAATGGAAGGAACGAAGACAGGCATGAAAGCACACCACAAATAGCAATGCCAATGAATCCAGCAGGCACACAAATGCGCAAAAGTGCATCCATATGAATGGATGGCGTGACAGAGGTCCATTGTGTAGCAATGTGTATAGCAATGTAGATCAGAATGTATCTGCAAGTGCACATACAGGAAGCATCATTCCAAATTCCTATATTACTGCTACGTATTTCGTAGGTTGCGGTATCACATCATAATGATATTATGGTGATAACATTAAATTAGAAGTGGTCATGATATTACTACGAGAATCGATGACAGCTTGTAAATTCAAACCGACAACGTTGAATGCGATACCATCAAAGTAATGAGTGATTGGAAGCGCAAGGGAGTTTTTCTGTGTTCTAATGATGAACTGTACGACACTAGAGGTGAAACTGCAGGATAAGTCATGCCAGAAGTCACGTCTGCAAGCAACAATACAGAAGATTGAGAACTTCTGGATCATATATGTGCAATATCCCATGGACCTCTCAGCCAAATCTTATGGTGCTGAAGATAATACTTCCACAAGGGAACAAACACGCCAATAAACGATGTGATGGCTAGAACCATCAAGGTTTCCACCGGTTCCAAAAGGAGAATCAATGCGAATGTGAGGATTCCCGAAACAAACATTCGCACTGCAGGTCGATGCGGTTGTTTCACAGCGGAAAACATTGTGAGCCAATAGTGCAAAGATAAAGACAAGAAACTTCTACATTCATGCAATAGAACAATTACGACAAGCTCATCATTCATGCTCACCCCATTTCCCGATACGTGTTGCTTTCACAGCCACCAGGTGCCGATTGGCTGGATAAAGTGCAAACAGTATTACCGAAGAGATAATAAAAATAAAAACTGCAGCATTGCTTTCTAGTCGGCTTGCAAGCAACGTTGTTGCAAAGAATGCCGACGTAAGTGATACCATTCCTCCCTTGAACGTCGGTCGTTCTGGATTCTTCTTTCTGTAATCGGTAGACTCGCTGTCATTGTCGTCATCATCGCTGTTCAAGCCATTCGCATAATCATAGTCGCAAGTAAGTAGGTGCAAAAATAGGCTGATGGTTGATAAGGCGTATACCGTATCGGAGGAGTAGGATGCGGTGAGCGTTTGTAGCACAGCAGACAAGTACCTCAACAGAACTGTCATTAGGACCATATCAGTGAATCGGTGCCGTATGGTATACCGTTTCGAATTTGCAAATCTGTTATGGATAACGGTGACAATCAGTGAAAACCATATCAGTCCCATTGATGTGAGTAGTCGCTTCGACTGGATGCCCCCATAGGTGGGAATGCCCATGAGTTGCAGTCGAGTGTGTTCCAACTCTTCCAAACGAGCTGCTCGATGCCCAGCAAGTAGAAAAGATGTCAACACGAATTCTTGAAGAAGGGCCAGAGTGTTCGACAACAGAAAGGCTAGAGATTTGGTAGGCGGTTTCGAAGAGAATCGCTGGAAAATTGTATCGTACGACTCCTTCGTGGTTTTTCTCTCTACAGTTTTGTCGTTGCCATCACACCTCGTGGCAACTCTGGAACTGCTCGTCAGGTTAGAAAACTCCTCTGGGCTGAGCCATAGACGACGCTCAATGTTAGCATTGCGACTCCTTTTCATGCTCGTTTTCTCAACAACCGGCGACGCTCTGTCACACTTTCCAGTCTATTGAGGTTTGATTACCATAGCGATACAGATAATTCGTTGACTTGGCGATGTAATAGAGTACTTGTCATCAGAATAACAGTGTCACTATCATGCAACAGGCAGCCAACCCTGTTGGAACCACTTCGGCGTTGAATTGCGGTACCTAAGGTACCGGTACTACCGGTATGTAAAATAGTAGTAGCACGGGTCATGATTCATTCACTTATCATGAAAGGCCGTACCGTACGATACGCCCCTGCGCGAAAAAAATACCGCTCTCTTTTTTATGGAAAGATTTTCAATTTTGAGTTTCGGTACCGTAGTAAAATCTTATCCATCAATCTCGAGTAATCTTGCGTATTTTTGATCTGTCTTGACTGACAGCAAAACCTCAATGTTGGCATCCCTACCGTACGGTAATACTCGTACAAGTACCGTGCGGGAAAAGATTTTGAACAACAATCAAGGATTTCAACATTATTACTGTATTTCGTTCCCATCATTCTCGACATCGCAAACACACTCTAGAAGGTCGAACGATGAGTGATGCTGCCAAAGCATTCATTTCATTTCTCCGGTGCGAAGCGAAACAGGCCGAGGAGAGAGCGAAAAGCTTGAGAGCTACAGCGTCCAGAATCGAAGCGAATAGTCTCGAAGGTGAGTTCCAACAAGATTTTTTCTTGCGTATCATGAATGCCGACGCAATTTGTGAATAAACAACGAGCAGAACATTTGTTTCATACTCGTTCCGCAGTAGTAATTAGATCGATCTCATGTGTTCCTAATAACTATCCGCTTTCATATCCATTCCTAAAGCACAAAGGAAAAACTGGGGAAGGAGGAAACGCTCTCGTGAACCCGATTCCCAAGAATCAGAAACACGTGTTTCAGGATTTTCATTGTTTCTCCAAGGTACTTTGAATTAATTTTGCTTTTGCCCAAACCATTCAGAAAACTGGTGATCCGGACTTTTTATGCGCTCACTCTCTGATCCATTCTGACCGACCAATCTTGCACGAAACCCGCATAGAAAACCACGAGTCGGGAAAGAAAAACGAAAACTCGGACCACGCCGAGAGTTTGGAGAACAAATGGGACAATCTTTGTGACGAAGAGAAGCAGGCTTGGGAAACCCGAGCAGAGGAGTTGGCATCGGACCAGTATGCCAAAAGGAACAATTGCAACAGGTCCATCGAGAGGGACAAGGATGCGAAAAATACGTAGATCCTTGGAAAGCACAAAAACTTTTGACCGCTGAAAATTGTGACCAACCAGGTACAATTCATCCGGTAGTCCAAGGATCAACTGACAGTACTTGCAAATCATGTAATTGGATCCAGCTTTGGAGGAAGAACCGCATGCAACCGAGTTGTACGTCATTATTTCCGCGCGAAGATATGAAATCTGACTGGAAACAAAGGAATATGCTTGCCCAGTTTTTTTAGATTCTTCTGGAAGGGTCGTGAAAACCACAATACGAGAGCACTTCCAAAAGTGCATGCTGCATTTGCTTTTGAATAAACCCGTGCCCAAACGAAGGTAGGTATCTCGTGGCAGTGACCGACCAAAGCTGGTTCTCTTATTTCTGGAAATCCTCAAGGAACCAATTTATTTTTTGTTACAGACTCATCCACGACCGAGCACTATTCCTTGCGGCCGAGATCATATGTTATGCTATGATTTTTTGTTTTGGAATTCTCTAGCATATACGAATATACCTGATCCTGATAAGAGTTCTTGTCGTCTAGAAAGAAGAGCCACTTGATCTGGTTATACGACGACCATCTTTGGAATCGTGAACCCCATGTTCCACTTATTGCTAAGTCTGCTTCGAGCCTGCACTTTTGTGTCCTTCCAAATCATTAGCCCTCGGATCTCTTTATCATCTGCTGATACCATAGATCAACAGATCAATCAATCAATCTCAATTAAACTGAAGGGGAAGAACGAAAAAATGAAGTTCGAAAGAAAGATTTTTTACGTCTGTACCTGGTAGAATACTGAAGGGTGCTGTACCTGTACCGGTACCGTCCGTATGTGGCATATTGTGTGTATGAACATCGAATCGAACTAGTCAATAGATGTTATGAAGTAACCTTACCAGGAAAACCTTACTGTATCTTACTTGTACAAGTACGTCGCATTTTTGCACCGGATAACGGTTCGAATGCTTTTGGGTCCGTGCGACCACACATCGTATTAGAGGTTAACAAATACACGTAAGGTTTACTTGGAATGGTAACCTTACTTACGCCGGTAAAGTAACCTTACCGGTACTTACTCGTAACCTTACTTGCGTGGTTTCGACTTTTTTTTTTTTTAAAAAAAAAAAAAGATAATTCTCGTCTCAAAAAAAAATGCGATGGCATAACTTACCGGTACGGCAGCACAACGATGGACCGCAACGCTATCGACAGAAAACAGAAAGAAGAGCAGGATACCCCGGTATATCAGGACCAAAATGGATACAAAAAGTGCCACGAGGTGGAGGTTTGGAAATCGATTCAACACCGCCAGTACGAAATATTCCCTCGACAATCAGCACGAACGACAACAACAAAGATTGAAAACTTCTGAAAGAAGACTCGCAGGCAAACATCATGCTGTTTCGGTGACACGACTCGTCAGCTTGGGGTTTTCCGTGTTATTCCTCGCCTACCTCTCTTGGTTCAAAATATCGATCGAAGGCCTCAACGTCGACGGGACCAGCGACGGAGCGGTGCATCCAGAGATTGATGCCGATGGATTCGAACGAAGGGAAGAATGGATGCCCAATTCAGAACACGGGCTAACGAAACTCCGATCGATCGACCGTGAACAGTACACCATCCGAATGAACACCTGGCGACGACCGGCCCAGTTAGTCCAATCCATAAAACATCATGTCTCTTGTCCCGGGGTCAAACAAATACAAGTGGTTTGGTGCGACAAGGAAAACGATCCGCCGAGCGAGCTCTTGGAGATGATTGAAACGAACAAATTGTCCAACAAAGTGGTGATTGAACGGCACGAAGCAAACTCGTTGAACGAACGCTTCAACATTCTCGTACCGACTCCAACCCTGGGCATTCTGAGCATCGATGACGATGTATTGCGTCCTTGCGAAGCGATCGATTCGGGATTTTTCAAGTGGGTAAAATCACCGCATCGAATGGTTGGATTCGACGCTCGTACCCACGTCGAGAACGACGACGGATCGTGGGAATACGGTTATTTGAGTGCAACGAAGAAGGAAAATGTTTACAGCATGTCTCTGACAAGATTCTGTTTCATTCACAGAGATTACATGAACCAATACACGAGGGAACTCCCGCGAAAAATCTTGGAGACGGTCGCGAAAAATTTCAATTGCGAGGATATTGCCATGAGCTTGATGATTTCCTCCCAAACGCAGGGGCAACCCCCGCTGCTCGCTGATGTTTGGGCCATGCATAGTCAAATGAAGCTGAAAGTGGAAACCGGGATCAGTGGAACGAACACACACAAATCACTCCGAGACCGGTGCATGGACGACTTTGCTGCTTTTTTCGGACTGAAAGAAAAAAGCAATGGCAATCGACTCCAAAAGGCAACCTGGATTCGCGACACCAAAACATGGGCTTTTGCGTGTGGAGCCAGGGAAGACGACAAGAGTGATTCTTCCTATACCAAAAGCACAAGAGAAGAACAGCTCCTTGAAACATGGCAAGCACTGCGTTCTTCGGAAAGCAACGAGTACGTCAACAAGTATGTAAGCAGATTGATGTACCAGGCCGGCAAAGACGCTGTTGACAGTGGGCTGCTGAAAATTAAAAAAAGTAAACTCTAGACATGAACGGAAGCATATCTCGTTTATTAGTGTTCAAGAAGAACAATTGATACGCGTGAGTGCAGTCGACCGCCATCGAAAAAACAGAGCTTTCGAGAAGAGAGCATTTCGTATTCTCCCCAGAGTGTTCCCTGCGGCATCCATTGATCCGACCATGAAAGATCAGGGCACCGACGACATTCAGCCGAACGCATTCGCAACATCCAAGTTCCCGAGCTTGCGCTCAGCACCCGAAAAACCATGTCAGATCTGGTGCGGATTTTCGAATCGCAAAAAACTCTGGTCTTGGGATACGCAATCCAGAGCAAACATATCACAGTTGTAGACTCGTTTTCTCCCGTGCTCCAAAACTTGAGGGCAAACCAATCGGAAACATTGTTCCAACCAAACCCCGTGCGTCACAACCACCAGGTTGGTTTCGGGACGCCCCACAATCAGTTTCAGAAAGAGAAAAATTCGTCTTCCAACATCGTCCAATGTCTCTCGGGTGTCTGTTTTCCAGGCTTCGTCCATCTCCGTCATCATTGGATCCATTTCTAGCTTCGGCCAGTGTCTCTTCTCGCGGACCAGGAATACAGCTTGTGTGAGTAACGAGGACTTATGATCTGCTGCGCACCGGTGGATCACGACTCGATGGTTTTCTCCCTCTTACCATTAGCAATGAACGATGTCTTCGTTTGTCCGGATAATGCATTCCAAAGGCTTCTCGACAGAGATCTGTGCAGAAAAACGATGGCTCGTTCAGTTGCTCGATTGTGTATCTATCCCCTGGAAAAAAGAGAAGAGTCGACGTCTGTATGCACCGAGTCAACGGCTGGTGATTGTTGTGTTGTTGTTGTTGTTGTTGTTGTGAGATACGTGTAGAACGAATGCTTTGGGCAGCAAGTTTCACCAGCTTCACAAGGCTCTCTTCACAAGAAACCGAAGAAGCGAGTCGTTCCTCAATTCATTGCGTTTCATTGAAATATAGCACCGTATACTCACCGACGTAACCACCAATTCAACGGTTTCCCCGTGCCGTGTCGCCCGCCACCATTCTTGAAGCCGATGGCCTGCGTACAACGCTTGCTGCTTGCCCTCGTAAACTAGTGGGGGATCGAACAGACCGGGATCTTCCAAATTGGGTCTCTCTCCCGTTGAAGCATCCGGCAGGTTGTGCCGGGCTACACCGTGCCGGACAAACACGACTTTCTGGATTCGTTCACTCGAAGGCATAATCAGTGGGTTCCATGCTCTCTCGGTCGGTCACTCGTTTTCATCGAATCGAATGGGTTGCTCAGTCGCTCTGCGGCATGAGCCGATGGTAGATGTTTGGATGTGTTTGAATCAGTGTGTAAGCCGCCTTTCCGGACGGCAATTTACAATGGGCACAACGAGAACAGTGAGAACATCATCCATCATGCACTCAACAAGACCTAAGATCCAGTTCGTAGTTCGTAAGTTACGGTAAACCTTAGTTCGTAGTGGTCGTTTTCGAAAATCACCGTGATGAGACAGATATGAGACACAACGAAGAAGACACGAGACACCAACGCCGATGGGTGAAGCAGATTTGAATCTATCCCGCGGGATTGACCAGGTTTTTTCAACTGGTAAGGTATTTCTACTAGTAGTACTGGATCTCAGGAACATGGCACTTCTTGGTGTGGCACTACTGACAAGAAGCATATTGCTGCTACTGCTACTGCTACTGCTGCTGGTACTACTCTTTTTCAAGATCAAACTGCAGCCAACTATGTCTCTGGATGATAGTGACTGTCCAATATTAGTGATTCCTCTAGTAAGTAGTATCAACAGAACAAGCAAAAAAGGTGCACAGCTTGCAGCAAAGATGCCTGCAGAAATTGTTGCTGCAAGTGAAGCAATGGCAAACTTACTCAAGCCTCCTCCTCCTCCCTCTCTTTCCCCTTTTCCACCACCACCCTGCCAGCGCCTAGTAATCCTTCTTTGTCCAATCCTCCTCGGGTTCTTCTACCCTCTCTACCTCTACCAGATTCTGAAGATGTTGATGGTCTCCAGGAGCTTCAGGAACTTGATTACAAAAGAACTTGAAGATTGCGCTGACACCAGCAAGAAGAAGCCCTCTTCATCAGACACCACACCAAGGACTTCAAATCGGGGTAGAAATGCGCTATAGCAGTACCCACAATTGTAGATGATGAGAAAGCAAGGTTTTCAAGCACTCACTCTTCGATTAGTCACAGCCATGCTGGAAAGGGGGAACCAAAGGATTTGGAAAGAAGCAGAAGCAACAGGCAGGCTCTTCGAAATATGTTTAATACGAAGTAGTAGCAGGTAAGCCTTAGTACATCACTAGGCTACGGGACGAAGCACTGATTTAGCACCGTGTCGTATGCAATAAGCAGTCTTCAGCTGTGTACGTGGCTTCCACGTTGAATCCTACTGGTATATTTTCTACCGCCTCCCCAGAGTGTACCGGTACGTACGCTGCGCTTGTACATTTTACAATTCATGCCCCTTAATCGTGCCGGTATTTTGATCCGCACTAACACTCTGCAAGATTACATTTACTTTTTCTTCACATCACTCATTGTTTGTCGTTTGTGTTGCTCGGCACGATCACGAGACACGACACAAAAGACCAAGAGCCCTTCGCTTCCGCAGACGCAATCGTCACATACCGTGCATCCAGTGGAGATCGAACATGCCTCGATCGGCCTCACCGTCACCAAAGAGCACGAGGCATTCCCTCCCTCCGCCCCACGGAGCAAGAGATTTACAGGAGCGCCTCCACATATTGCTCACGCGACTCGCCAAGACGACGGATCTGATCAAGACATGGCCCGACAGCGAGGGCGACGACGCGTCGACCCACGTCAAAACGACGACAAAGCTCATCACCGCGGTTCTCGATGTGGTGAAAGCCCTCCAAGAAGTTGAGGGTGTCATCAAGGCAGACGCTGCGCTGAAGAAATCCCTACAGGAATGCAAGGTGCCCATCAATCTGTTGGATTTGCTGGATCACGGAAACGGGCTGAATCCTGGTAAGCGAGAGATGATCCATTGCAAAAAATAAAATCGAATCCCGTCGAAAAATGACCGCTCGAGCGGCCAACGGCCCGTTGCTTCGGTGCCAGGTTCACACTAACGTTTGAATTGTTGCTCGTCTCCTCCCGCGGTGGTCGGTGACGGACTTTAGATTGTTTTTCGAGGGGTCTCGTAAAGGAGGCGTTGGGTCAATTGGCCGGGCTCAAGCGCAGGAAATTAGCTCTGCAAATGCTGGGCGCCGAGATCCAGGCCGGTCTGGACAAGCGCGATGCCGTCGAGAGAAAAGAGGGTTCGGCCTCGACCGGATCTCAAAAACGAAAGTCAGACACCAGCGATCGTCCATCCGAATCCGGACGGCAGGATCAAACCGACGACGCAACGGAACGGACGGCCAAGAAGATGCGAACAGAGGCTTCGAATACATAGCGTTCCGGAACGTCAAATTCAAGGGCGAGAAGTAAATTCTGGAGTGCATGGAGAAAACAGAAGTCTTTGCATGGCTTGCGCGATGAGCGATTTCCGCTCAGCTTGCCGAAATTGTGCATTGGACTGGCCTCCAAATCGCTGCACCCAGACTTTTTTTTTTTTGGAAGCGGTGTCGGTCAAAATGCCATCCATACATCCATACATCCATACATCGTTCATGCACAAGGATGCGGGAATCAACTACCATTGTTCTACCGCCGCCGAAAATCTCACTCCGGCTCACTGACCGAAAAGAATCAGCGAAAACACGGTGGGCGACACACGCCGAACCTCCGCAAAACGATCCGATTCGTTTGTTGCAATCAGCATTCGGTATCGAATGAGTTGGTAGAATTACAATAGAATTACAATCTATCATTTGCGTCGAAGGTCTATCAAAATGGATAAAAATATAGCCGGGTTCATTCTATCCATGCAAATAAACTCTTGCGGATCAGAGCAACAGCAATGGATGCCAAGACAACCTTAACGTTGAACCAGTCACCCTCCAGACTCTCGACGTAGCCAACGACGTCGGTGCGGAGACGGTCCAAAACAGTTCGTTGCCGCAACAGTTCTTGCTTTTGTATTTCTTTTCGGATCCCGTCGCGAACGACGTCCTTGTCTTCCGACCCCAGGACGTTCTTCGCACCGGGGTCGTCGGATTCACCTATCCTTTCGATGGCTTCGAACACCGTGTTCATGGTTGCTTCCTTCAATTCTTTTTCCAGGTCCCTCGCGACTTCTCTCAGAACGTTCATTTCGTGCTGTATCGAATCGTCCATGGAACAAAACGTGCTTTCGTCGCTGGGGAAGAACGGCCTCTTTTTCTTCTTTGTGATCAGGGAGGGAGCTTCCGCGATGTCATTGGAGACGGACACCGTATCTCGTTCGAGGGTGGGCGACCCCAGCGGAGACGAAACATCGGCGACGCTGTTGAGATCGATGGTCACGTTTCGCGGGGAATGCCGGGACGTCTCGAAATTGCCGTCGCTTCGGACCATTTGCACCACCTCCCTGCGGAGAGAATTCAGCATCCTTATCGTTGACTTGTGTTGCTTGCAAAGGCTGTTGTTAGCCAAAAAGCTGTCTTCTTCGTCCGTATAGTCGATGGTGCTCTGGTCGTAGTCGATGGTGCTCTGGTCGTAGTCGATCGTGCTGTGGTCGTAATCGATCGTGCTGTGGTCATAGCCTATGGTGCTGTGGTCGCCAAACCCGCCCGTGCGGGTGCTGTCGTTGCTTGTGCTGCACAGATCGGCAACCGTCAATGCCGCTCGTTCTTCCGTCATCATTGTCGTGTAGGGTACGCACGTCGTGCACGGGTCAAAACCTCTGAAAATCGGGTTGCTCGTTGACACCGCCGATGTCGCTGATTCTCGATTTTAGTGGACGATTTTAGTTTAGTGGACGCAGTTGATGGATTCGAATTTCGGAACACCCCGCGAGATCTGGTAGAGAGGAGACGTGATAAATCAAAAATGGAATAGGTTTTTCTTCACGCCAGGGTGTCTAATTGTTCTTGGATGAAATAATTGATGATTGATGCAATAAGTTAGTTGCCGAAGGGAATGCCGCTTTGATTGATGAATGGTTGATGACCAAAAGAAGAAGAAGCATTCGTCGCGATTCAACGATCACAACAAGATGGTAGTTTTTGGCAGCTTGCGACTCCTAGTTTGAATACAGTATTCGTAAACTTGTACTACTACTTGTACACGTAATGGTAGGTTGGAAGACAGACGTGTCATAGGGGCAAGTCTCTCAATGCGCCAAAAATGCGCACAATCCTTACACAATGTAAATTAAGACTTACTCCTTTGAATTAGGAAAAATTTCCCGACTACAGTAGAAGCATTGTAGGGTTACATACGATTACGTACAGCAACATTTTTTCGTTAATTACGTACCGTACTCTCAAAATCTAAATTTGTACGATTACCGGGTACAGTAGTGTGGGAAAGGAGAAATTTTGGATAAGATTAGATTAAAATTAAGAACTAGTGCTATTTTTTTATCTACGAAGTACTTCGTAGAAGTGATTCGTTTTAGTTTTATTGCTCATGCCAACATTCGGGGTGTCTTTCGACGGGCAATGACGCCGGCATATGGTTTTTAGAGACAAAAATGCCTCTCAGTGCGCGAAGATGTCGCCGACTCGCAAAAATTCTTCGAGCCCTGCGACTTGCGACCCTTCGTTCCAGTACATTGTACACGTACTTATGCTGTAAACCTTACCATTCGTCGCCATACCTCCGAAGTTACATCGTACCTACTCTCGCAGCTTAAGAGTACGTACGAAGAGCCTGTCCTGCTGCTCCCCTGAATTGAAATACGAAGTAGGACTTTAAAATAATGGCCTTTCTGATGCCTGAAGATGGATTCTCTGCATTGAACCAGGTTCTTTTCCAATGCCTTTGGGAAGAGAAGTTACAAAGTGACCAGCCATTTGCCTTCTGCCATTCATTTTTGGAGTGCAATGGTCACTTGGTTTTGCTTGTGATATGGTCAGTGACTCACCTGCACCCCCTTGTAAATGGGCCCAGTGCACAGTCACTATGTACAGTTCTAGCAGAGAAGGTACCAACAGCAAATAGGATTAGTACAGGGTTACTGGGAACAGAGCTCCTAGGAATGCTACCAACAGTGAATGGGCCTAGTACAGGGCTACTACTAGTAGTAGGGGAACAATGCTAGCAAAAAAGCTACCATTGATGGATGTGCCAAAGGGGCTAGTACTAGTAGGAACAGTGTTAGCAAGGATGCTACCAACAGTGTGGTGCACCTACTAGGACAGGACTACAAGGAACAGCAGTGTCAATACCAACAGGGACAATACAAACACCAACAGTGTGCAGGCTTACAGGCCTACTAGGAACAGTTCCATTGCTGTCAAAGATGTTAGCACCAACTATGAGGAAAGGGCTACTACTACTAGGAACAGTGCTGCTGATACAACCAACAAGGTTGACAAGAGAGATGAAAGGTCATGTTATGATTAGCAAGCAATTTCCAAAAGAATGCACCATCAACCCCCCTTCCCTTAGGGAAGGGGAGTACAGCTTCCCCATTCCTTTCATTTTGCAAAAGTTTGTTTTACCCCTTTCAAACCGCAGAAAATTGTTTTGCTCTGAAGAAAAAAAAACCCAATTGCTACTCTGCATGCCATCACTATGAACTCTGTGTAGAAGAGGTGGTGTGTAGTGCAGAAAGAAGATCACAATTCACCTTTGCTCATGACTTGGGAGTCAAATCCTTTAGTACAGCAGGGATTGAACTGTATTCCGAACGCAGGTGATTTTCTGACAACATTTCATTCAGGCAGTGGAACTCAGACTTCATCGAGGTGCACATGAGACTGTCAGGATGGTTTATTTCATTGAAAATCTGTTTTTGAAGAACGCTCTACGGTAAGGTTTATCCGATGAGCTGCGAGTATCGTGTATGCAAGGTGCAAGGTGCAAGTTGTGATAAAACCTGTGCTAAAAAGGTTTCTCCTCTTAGGTAACCTTACCGGTAGTACAGTAAGGCTTACTTCAATCAATTACTTCGTAGTTAGTCCCGTATGTACTGTAGATTGTGACAATGGAACATACAGTATCGAGGTTTCACTACGGGTAACCTTACTGTAACCTTACTGCAATTCATGAAGATTCTTAAAATCAAAATATGATTATCGACGATTTTTCTGATCATTCTTAGTATTGCGAATTTTCACTGAGCCTGAAATTACGAAACTACACGTACGTACCAGCCCCCCCGTCCTCCTGGTATATCCGACGTTGTTTCTCTTCTGGACCTGACACAAATAGTAAAGAAGACGCCCTGAATCCTGAACTGGAAAGTAGACTGGGGGTGAAAGCGGTCTTTCTGAAAAAATCGCGAAAAACGAATTCGCTGCCGAAGAGAAATGGCGTCAGCGTGCATTAAGAACTTCGGCGTGAATACCGTCTCGTTGGGTCGAATGGCTCTAAATGCATCATCCAAAACAAAATCTGTTGTTTTTCTCAGTCGCAGATACTTTGCATCCTGGCCAAAGGTTCGGCCGAAACGAATTCGAATGATAACCTTCGATATCACGGGCACCCTTGTCTCTTTTCGCGGCACACTCGAAGAGCATTATCTTGGCGCCGCCACAAAACACGGTGTCAAAAACGTAGATAGCAGTCAATTCGCTAGTGCGTTTGGGAGAGCGTACAAGGAAACTTCGAAGCTCCATCCCTGTTTCGGAGGAGAGGAAATGACCGCTAAAGATTGGTGGAGAATATGCGTTCTCAAGTCCTTCCAATACGCTGGTGCGACAATGGATGATCATACTTCCGAGATGGTATTTCAACGAATCTACAGCACTTTTGGAAGCAGCAATGCTTACGAGATTTTTCCGGATGCCCTTCCTTTTCTCAAATGGGCTCGGCGCAACGGATTGGTGTGCGGAGTTCTTAGCAATGCTGATGAACGGTATGGAGACTCGATTTTACCAATGTTAGGGCTGACACACGATGACTTACAATTCCAATGTTACAGTAAAGATCTAGGAATCGAAAAACCTGACCCACGCGCATTTATGGCTGCGATGCATAGAGGAGAATCTCTCTTGACCAATACAAAGGAGCCTTTGGATCCAAGCAATGTGTTTCATATTGGTAATGATTTTCATAAGGACTTTCAGGGAGCTCGTCGCGTTGGGATGCATGTGGCTCTGTTGGATCGATATCAAGAGACCGAGCTCGCTAGCGAGTGGAGACGTCGAGGAGTACCAGTATTTACAGATTTATTGGATGTCGTTGAATTCATAGGCCGTAGCGATTGCGTTTTGGGTTGAAGCGAAAGGGATGCTACTGCAGACAGCCCGCCGTGCCTCATAGAAATATAGAATGGATCATAAGATTCCTGTCAAATATAATATTAGAATTAATCAAATAAAATTTCATGTTGTTTGTTTCACGTCGCTGAAGCAAGTACAAACCTTAATCAATGATGGTTCCAAACGAACAAATTAACCTGTGTCGGACCGTCTGTCTTGCAATGCTCTAGGGCGCAGAGTGTCAAACGACTGAACTCGCAACTCGCAATTCGAGAATTCCTCGCCAGACGTCATCCAATCAATAACACCTGCATGAGAAATAATTGCAATACATTTTTCTTCTCTTGACTCCAACCAGTAATAAAGGTCGCTCATACGGCGATCAAAGCATTCGGCCGGTTCTCCGAGACAGGCGTACGCTTGACCTTGACCGTGGGGTCGCCACTCAACATAATTTTCAGAGAGTTGCTTCGACGGTTTGAAATGCCAGGCATCGAGATAGTTCTTCTCATCGAATTCATCACGGGATTTTCCACGAAAGGATTGTATTCCAATATCATGGCTGTACAGGAAAGCTGTGTCGAAATCAACAAATGGGTATCGAAGAGCTAGTTCTGACTTGGGCTTTCCAATATCAGACACAAGATACAGCCGTTCGGCTGCCGCTGCCAGAGCTAAAATCGGTATTTCTTTTCCTTCCTCTTTACTCTCGATAATATTTTCATACAAAGCTAGTTCGAATGTTTGAAGGGCTCGGGTCAAAGGACTTGTCACAACTAAATCAAGATGATCCAGGAAGTTGGTATTAGCACTGGTGCTGTTAGTGTTTGGTGGTTGAATCAATCCCAGCGCCTCTAGAGCACCATTCTTCTTTCCTCTTAAATTCTTCAACTTGCAATTCAATAATTTGGCTTGCTGCAATCCAATTGTAGAAAGCGGTGAGTCGTAAAATTTTTCCTGGTCCTCGACTTCGCGAAAAACATCAGTGAAGTAGGGTTCTCCAAAACTGATACCTCTCCCACCGAGGTATTCGTTCATGTAAGTCTGACCATGACGGATGAAGACTATTTCTTTGAAACATGACTTTTCCCCCAAAGGTGAAGACGGGTGAGTTGAAGCTGATGGTGATCTTGCCGCCGACGAAGAAGATAGAATGAGGTAAGATTGCTTTCGTGAGTCCAATCCTCTTTTGTCAAAAAATCCTTCTAAGCGATTTTGCAGCGCGTAGGTTCCGGTTGATACCAACAGGGCGAAAGGAAAGGCTGCAGTTAGGAGCATCTGTTGTGGTAAGGCCTCTTCGGTTTGATCCAAAGCTTCTTGAGATTGCCCTACGAGTACAGTATGATTATTATTCTTTGCAACGACACAGAGAACAAATGGAGGTTACTATTTGGTGCGGCGCGAGCAGGAGATTATTTTGGTGTAGTTCGACTAGTAGCATTAGCTTGTTCTTGCAATCACGGTCGCGAGATTTCGAAGTGGTTCGAGAAAAATTGATGCAAGCAACGAACTACAGGCACTGCCGCCCTTTGTCTAGGGGAGGGTGTATTTTTGCGCCAGCTCTAAATAACTTTATTGTCTTCTTGCTGCGGTATTGAAACTGTTCGATCAGCATGGTGCACGTACGTACCCATATTCGAAGTGACCCTTTTTGTTGAATCTTTTGCTTCGGCTCTTTTCGTCTTTTCTGCCATCGTATTTTGTTGCAAAAAAAACTCTCGGCATTCGGTGTCAATCTCACGCAAGTTACTGCGTAATCCTTACTACTACTGTTGAAGGAACAAGTAATGTGTTACTAAAACAACGGCTTGTCCAGTCTCAAGAAGAAAATGTTATCAAACTTCATAAACTAGATAATTTCCAAAGTGTAAGCATGTGGTCTATTGTCCATCACAGCTACACTTCTTGTTAATGTTGTGGTCTATTTACCACTTTACTAAATGTTTCGATATTCCTCAAACGTACGCATGGCAGACGATTTGATTCGTATGACTCTCATGATTCTCAACACACTCCTGCGATATCGATTAATCCACTACTTGGGTGGTGTTTTGGGCTATATCGACCTGATACGATCTATTGCTCTTTGCCTTGTAGTATGCCCTCTTATACTCGTTGTATTCCTGTTCAGTGATACCCAGGATAGTATTTCTGAATTTGCGGAATAGTGAACCTTGTAGAGGCTTAGTAAAGTAATCTGCAATCATTTCCTCTGTTGGCATATATTCGATGGTCACTTCACCTTTCTGTACTTTGTCGGTGACAAAGAAGTATCGTATGTTGATATGCTTTGTTCTCTTACCACTACTGGCCTTCCCATGTTTCTCCAGTCGAATGGAGCTTGTGTTATCTTGGTACAGTATTGTGTGTCCCTTGGCGAACGCTGGGTCTATTCTCTCGTCCGTGTTGTCTGTAACATGTTGGCCTTGTGCCATGAGGAACTGTCTTGCCCAGCAGATAAAGGACATGTTGTCGTCGACACCCACTACTTCGGCTTCGGTTGAGCTTCGCGTATTCAGTTTCTGTTTGGTGGATGTGGCCATGGCGCCCCCACGACCGAATGTCATATATCCCCCTGAGTGGCTTCTCATGTCTTCATGTACTGCAAACGCTGCATCCACATGCCAGTACACGTTCCCTGTCTTGTCCCATCCCAATACTAGTGGCAGGAATGGTGTCTCCTTAAGGTATGACAGCACTCGCTTCAGTTTCTTCCAGTCATCTGTGTCGGGTGACTTGGTTCTTGTGCAGAGGAACGCTATTGCTGTCTGAATGTCCGGTCGTGTTCTCTTTGACATGAATAGCAATTTTGCAACGTAGTGGTGGAAAATTATTGACTTCTGCTCGTCTAACTTGGTGCCAGCTGCATTAACCTTGAACAGATGGTCTGCAGCAGGGGTCACCGCCTCGCATCCATCGAGATCCTTCGGGAGATTTTGTAGTATTTCCTCTAGATAGTCAAACATGCTGAACTTCACCACGCCGGCCTCCGAGTAGTCTATAGTCATTCCAACATAGTCATGGATCTTGCCCCGAGTTTCTGTGAGTGGAGATATTTGTCCATACACCTTGTTTAGGTCCTTGATGATTCCGCTGACCACTTCCGGATCCTTGTGGGATATCTTTAGATCATCCACGTGCCACACGATTGTGCACTGTTTCCCATTGATCATCTTGTTCATTGTGCAGGCGTCGTATGGGTTCCATTCGAAGCCCCATTCCTTTAGTGTTCCCGATAGGTTTTCCCAGAACAGTATGGCTGCCCGCATGGTTCCGTATATTGCCTTTTCTGCTTTAGCATACAGCATCTTCTTTCCATGCCGATCGATTAGGTGCGGTCGATACATCTTTGGATCAATCCTGCAGAGGAGCTCGGCCATGGTGCCATCCAGTCGGATAAAGACGTCTTCTCCTTCAGGCATGTCTGTTTGTAGAAACGCTCCGGGGATGTCAACAGTTGCTACATCTCGACCTTCAATTGCATCAATAACGCATGATAACATTAGAGCATACAGTGAGACAGTTGGTGAGGCCGCATCTTCTTTTGCTATGAAATCGCGCTGTTTCCGACCGTCAGCGCACCCCCTTCCTTTTACCTTTCCTTCGCGTTTGCGTTTAAGGAACATTAAATATGGCAGCGCCTGCTGCACCTGCTCTTTTGTCATGGTGCGAGGATCAACAACGGATCCTACCTTCCTGTCATGGAATTGTTGTAGTTCTTTTAACACCGCATTGACTCCCTCCTCGCCAAAAATCTTCAAACCTTGCTTGACTCCGTACTGCTTCGTTACTTGGCTCGCGTCAAGGTTGTTATATTGCTCGATCGCAGCCGCCACCAGCATGACCGCCTCGTGATCTCTGCTGATCTTTTGTACTGCTGCTGAAAACCCCGCCGTCGTAAACATACGGCTCCGGCTGCTCGATGTGAACCCATCCTCCGAGTTGTATTTGTTGTGGGTGCGCCGTACTGTTGTTCGAAGTCGGTGCGCTATAGGTTCGAGCGTGTTGCGGATTCTATCGCTAATTGCGTCGGGCTCCTCGTTGTTGACACTTTCGTTGTCGTCCGTTGCATCGTTGCCCTCGGGTTGCATCGGTTGGTTGCCATCGATCGCCGTTGCTACGTCTTCACTGTCGGTTGGAGCATCGGTTGAGGCATCCGGTGGGTTGTCAGTCTCTTCATGCGTTGGGTCCGCCAGCACTCTATCTTCGGATTCGATGATCGCCTGATCTTCTGCAATTAGGTCGGACAATACGGACTCGTCATCAGACTCTGTTTGTGCATAATCTTGGTCACTGGCGTTGTCGTCATCACTGTCAATGTCCTCCTCCACTGTGTTAATTGTTGTGTTCCCGGTACTGATGTTCAATCCAGTAGGCATGTTCTCGCGTACTGCGAGCCCTTCGATTTTGGCGATTACCGCAGTCGTCATTGGGAGGGAGGTGGCAAACTGCCGCCGGATGCGCTTTCCGGTGTCGATGTTGTAAGCCCAGAACCCACCGGTTAGGTCCCCAGTTGGGCGCAGATACACTGCGTCGTCGGTTCGCGCTCGCATACTGTTGTCCGTATCCCCGTGATGGGCCTGGATGCTCTCTAGAAATTGGAATCCCATATTACCCACATCCAACACCGTGCCAGTCATAAGTTCTCGAGCTGTGATTGTTGGGGACACGCTGGTGGTTCGGCAGTTGAGCCAATATATTGCAGAGTACACCATTTCGATAATCAGTCTTCGTGGTAACTTCTTAACAGGGAGGCTGCTCATCATTGCACGTATGTTCTCCTTGACCGTACGGATGCTGCGTTCCACTGTTGGTTCGTGTGCCTTAGCCGACACGCACGTGAGCCGAATGGGTGGTGTCATCCGCAGCAGATCATCTCGCGTACATTCAAAATCATTGTCCCCGCGCACTTCAACTACGGAGAACCCTCGACTTGCATACTGCCCAGCTAGAGTTTCGATACAGTTTAGAATTGTTGGCTTCTTTGTGTCCGCAATCGCTCGGGCTGATCGGATTCGCAGGTGTAGAGAGATACTGTGGAAGAATGCCATCCCGTTCACCCACATAATGTCGATGCATAGCGTTACGTTCCCATACACGTTTAGTATTTTGTCAGGGACCGGGAGTATGTCCTCACGAACATGTCCCGGCTGGGTTCGGACTGTCTTACCTTTGAGAACCCCATCGTGTTCCCCGTAGATGTCCTTCATAATCTGTACGTCTCTTCTGGTCACTGTACAGTTCTTGATGAGGTTGTTGTCAATCATTTTGATCAAGCTTGATGTATTTGGTAACCAGAGTTGCTCCTGTAGTTTCCTTGCCTTCTCTGCTCGTCTGCGGTCCAGATCTGAGTATAGTTTCTTCTGTCCCTCCACAGTGGTGATGGCTAGCAATACGCTGTTTTCTTTTGTCATGTCACAGTAGTACAGGTTGCATGCCAAGCGTCCAAATCGTCGGGTCTCTCCATTCCCTTTGTGCACATGTAGGGCGTTGTCCACAGCACTGTCCATGGTTACTCTGTACCGATCTGTCACGCGAGCGAGCGATAACACATTTGCAATACCCTTCTCATAGAACCATACCTGTCCGAACCCAGGAAGGTCGGCGATCTGGTCGGTCGTTGCCGTTCCAGAGTTGCAGTGTATGGTCATCATATTGTTCTTACCTTCGGCCGTTCTGATGTTCTTAACCATGTTGCGATTACAGATGAGGTTTACGGAGGATTCGCTGTCGAGGAGGATCCAGTTTGGGTTGACGCCTCCGCGGTTCTGGGCAAAGAGAACTTCAACTGGTGAGCTGTAGCGGAAGGTCCCGCCCGCACTCCTGGCGTCCGTCATGGTCATACCCCCACTCCTGGGCTTTGTCATGATCATACCCCCACTCCTGGGGTTTGTGGAGTGTAGTCCATTTGTAGCGCTGGAACTGAAAAATGATGGGGGTTCCGGTGGAATGGGAATGGAAGCGGGAGGCACCATTTGCTCCACTCCTGCAGTTTCTGGGGGAACAAATGGGCAGTCTGAGACCAGTGATGTGGAGAGGGCGTAGAAGACGGGCGAGGGTTTGGTAGGGAGGAAAGCCGGATTGGCCGGGGGCGCCCTGGTGATTGTCGGAGCGTCGGCACCCCGGGAGGAGGGAGCGGCGGGCGCGGGTCTCGGTGACATTGGGTACGACTCTGCCGTTGAGGCACATTGTGCGTCGGTTGGGGCACATGTGCGGAGGGCGTCATTGGTGGGACTCCATGCGTTGGTCGAGTCGGCGCGGCGGTTGAGCGAAATGAGAGATCGTGGCGAAATTGTAGATTTGCCGGGCACGTTATCACGTGTAGTGGTAGTGCTGTATGGTAGGATGGAGGCTGTGCGTGAAGGCGCCATAATTTCAGTTGAAGGCTGGGTGTGGACCACACCCAGTTGGAAGAAAGAATGGTAGGTATCTCCGAAGTCTTCGTCACTGTTGGCTGCCACCATGAGGAGTTGTTTGCTGGTGAGTTGCTTTGGTGGTTTGTCCGATGTGGTCGTTGTGTTTGGCGGTTGTTTGGAATTGGTGGGTGATTTGTCAGCCTTGTTAGTCGGAGCTGTTGTTGTGGCTGTGGTACCTTTCGTGACAAAAGTGGTCGACTCTTTCTCGCCACTGTCGAGCTTGCCGGAGGTGGATTGGCGTGGATTGTTGGGTGACTTACCCTTACGGCTAGATGCTTTGCGGGATCCATTGAATTGTTGTAGCATGTCGATTGCTCGGGCTACTGTGCGTGGGTAGTGGTTTGACCCGAGACTGTATTGGTTGGCTAGTGTTTCCTTTAGACTGCTGGTCTCCTCATCACTGCCCTCGATCATTAGCGTGGCGAGTAGCGATTGTTCGATCAGACGGTCGGCTTCTTTGCGTTTTGCGTCGTCGAGCGCGAGGTATTCTTTGTGTGTTGTCACTCGGGTCTCGTCAATGATGATATGTTCTTGTTCAAGGTACGCGAGTATAAACCCTTTCGTGATGAGTGAGCCCCCGAGGGACTTGATTACGTCGTATGCGTCTGTAACTGACTTGCCAAATTCTGTTGCGTTGTTTGTTCGTTGGCGCGTACACAACAATTTTCGCATAGCTCTTAGCAGATTGGTTTCTCCATGGACCTTGGTTTTGCTTCCTTGGTAGCACACGTCGCGGATAATGGTGAGTAAACCTACAATGCATTGTTTTGTGTCCACTGATTGCCAGTCATCATGTCCTTCTAGCATGTCCATCATTTCGTCATCGATCTGTCCTAGGGCGACGGCGTAGATTTTCTTCATGTCGCGTTGGTATACGCTGTATTCCTTTACCTTTTGCTTCAGGTCTTCCTGATACATTTGTTGGGCCATTCCCTTTTTGGTAGCGTTCTCCACCATGGTGACCTTACCGTCTTCGGACTTGAATTCTTCCATCCATTCTGATTCATCCAGTGGTGCCGGTGCGAAATCGACGCGAGCAGCTACTTTCATGTGTTTAATGGAGAGACCCACTTCTGGTACGTACTTCGATCCGCCCAGCGTCTGTAGTCGCCGCTTGAAGATCTTGTAATCTTGTGCCGATGAGTCTCCTTTCATGATTACACCTTTCATTTCATTTTGATCATGGCCAGTAAACTTTGTCCCTCCTTCGGACTTTGTTTTGGCCTGGTTGGATTTCTTGTTTGGGTTGGTGCCGCCTTGGCGACTGTTCGTGCTCGATGTTGAGTCTGTTCCCGGTGAGGGTTTCCCATTTTGGGACTTTTGGTCATCCATGATGATGACGGCACGACCTTGGTCGCGTACAGCACTATCGTTACCTTGGTAAGAATATTGCTGGCAACAATCCTGAAGTAGAGATGTTGACTCAGAGTCTACACTTTGGAAATTATGTTGAAGGAACAAGTAATGTGTTACTAAAACAACGGCTTGTCCAGTCTCAAGAAGAAAATGTTATCAAACTTCATAAACTAGATAATTTCCAAAGTGTAAGCATGTGGTCTATTGTCCATCACAGCTACACTTCTTGTTAATGTTGTGGTCTATTTACCACTTTACTAAATGTTTCGATATTCCTCAAACGTACGCATGGCAGACGATTTGATTCGTATGACTCTCATGATTCTCAACAACTACCTCCGGTCCAAAATACCGTATCTTTTAGCACGTATTTTTGAACTTGTGATCAATTTTCAACCAATTCAAATTGTTCTTTTTGGGTCAAACTCTGCTCAACAAACTCCCTATGCCTGGTTAGACACTAGTTATGCTGGTGGTATTGACCCACCTTTCATTGGGACTTGAACAAGGCCTGTAAAGCCATGCCAATGTGATTTTACCGGTTGAAAGGCTTCCACCTGGCATTTGAGAGTCTGAGAAGGTTCTTTGAGAAGCTGAGACACTGAGCTTTTGTAAGAGAGTAGGTGTTAGAAACATTAAGATAGTTCTTGAACTTTCATTTGTGTTCCAAAGAGACCCATTTTAGTGCCTGGGTGGTGTGTCCCATTTGCATTCATTAAGTCTACAGGGGTGCCGTGCACCGGAATACAGTCACGAGTCTACTCGGGACTGGATTAAGGTTGAGGATAAATTAGCGAGGCGTTGGAATCGCCGATTCCAAATGCCAATCGAAAGCAATAGCAATAGACTAATTGATAGAGCTCACAATTTGCATATCACTACTATTCTAATCACTAGTAGACCCGGGGTATGGCATGATTTTAAAATCAAGCTGAGTGCTGATGACCATGAGCAGAAAGAGATCGATCGGCCAAGGCGCCGACGATATCGAAAGACTGCCAGAAAATGGAGGCACAGAGAGGCAAAAACAGGGAGAAGGATATCCAGTGTCTGCAGCACAAGGAAGACCGACCCCAGCAACTGTTGGCGCCCAAAGGAGGGAGCAACAGCAGCAACAGAGACACCTAAGTACCTAAACAGGACCATGGTCGACAGCAGAATTAATCGAACAAAGAAATAATGAAATAAGTGTCGAAAAAGTGACACATAATCCAGTGAGTGGACTAATTGGACCAACACTGAGTGGATGGACAGACCGAATAGGGGATGCCAACCAAAACCGAAGTATACGGATATCCGGAAAGGTATATAATGAATACCTAAACACCACCAATCCCACGGGAAACGGGAAGTGGGACCGGCCCGGTGATTGCTTAATAGGGAAGCAACGCCGGAAAACCACGGGAATCGAATCCCACAAAATAAAAACAGAAACAACTCCGGAGAACCACAGGATTCCCGGGAGCTAAAGAGAGAAACAACTCCCACCACTGTACAAGCCTGGGAGAAAAATCAGTTACAACACGGGGTATCGCGTGGAAGTGAACCCAACGTATGGTAAAAAGGAGTTTTCATCAGTTTTTTTTAATCACGCATTTTGTTTTGTGCAAACATGTGTTTTTTGATCTCAAAACAGTTCATGTGCACCTCTTTTTCCTTGCATTGACCTAGTCAGATTGATCAAATTTTTAAAGTTTAAAAAATTCATGTTTGTGGTACAAATTCTACGTATTTCTACGCCAAACGATACACTATTTTATTTAGGAACACACACATAAGAGTCATGGATACAGTATTTTGGACCAGAGGTAGTATTTAGGAGGCAAAAAGAATGTATTGGTAGATGATTCCTCCAGACTCCCTCCAAGTACTGTGGGGACCAAAGAAGCCCTTGGTACCCAAAGCACTCCTTATTCATTTTCTACAGCTGGAAGCCCCCCCTTCAAGAAGAAGAACTATTTCTTAATGGATTCTGGGCATTGATTCCGCACTTCTACCATGATGCATAGTACCATGAACAACAAGCATTCGTGCTGAATAACAAGTATTTTGTCAATCTATCAACCATAGAGAACATGGAATACCCAATGAACTACAGTACAATGTACAATCATCAAGGCAAGGACTCCTATCTCTATTCAAACAGAACTCCAAGACATTCTTCCTTCAACAATTGGGGTGCTACAAAATACTCAAGAAACTTGGAGCAGTATGATGTTTATTATTCACCTCTTCCAGTATGCTATGGAGTATGCTAAGGAGGATGATGGTTGTTCAGTAGGGTTATGTACTGAGTAAACATACCCTAGCTTCTGGTTGCAGCTTATAGGGTGCTAACAGGAGGCTTAGCAAGATGCAACTTGACAGCAGGATGCTCTGGGGTCCTATCAGCTGAGTGTTCTGGGTGCTCATGCGGGATTTGTACCAGTTACAGATACCTAGCTGTAGCAGCCCAAGCATCCTGTAGCTGTAGTAACTACAAATTCTATGCTACAGGGAGAATTGCAGCTGGAGTTCCTGTAGAAGCAATACTGGAAGAAGGGGACGAGTTAATGAAGACAAAGACAAAGTCAATTTCTGCCCTTGCAAATCACGTCGGAAAGGCTAAGTCCTTTCGCTTGAGTTAGACGATGATGACGACGGCGACGACAACAACAACGATTACGATTACGACAAATTCCATTTACTACATTTACAATTGCAATTACAATTGATTATTTCTTTACATTACAGCAGTACTAATACTAGGCACTCGCTGGCGTTGTTATTCGTTGTTGTTTTTGTTGTTGTTTTTGTTGTTTTCGTTGTTTCGTCTTTTAGTGTTTTTTGTCTTTTTTGTGAACCACCATGAATGCAACAACCAAACCACCACGAACAAACGACAACAACAACCAACAACCACGCACCACCCGTGTGCCCCGGGCGCCCTTGGTTGTTGCCGGTCGCGCGTGGTTGTTGGTTGTTGTTGTCGTTCGTTTGTGATGGTTTGGTTGTTGCGGGCATATGTGTATGGTTCATTTTGATTGGTTAGAATTAGTCCTACACAATGACTTTACGTAGTCTTATAATAGTAACGTTGCCGTTAAACTGCGCAGAAACCGCGCGGAAAAGAAAGGACGTTGGTCTCGACTAGTGTTTCTTATGTATAGATAATCTCTTACTATATTATTACTATTGAGAATACCAGTAGCTGGGATATATTGTAATGAACCAACGTTTTGGAGATGAACTAGTAGGTCCCTGACAGAGTTTGTGTCTTTGGTAATAACTCTGCACACTGCACATACAGCCTCCCTACTCAACATAACAAAGTCATCATCTTGTAGCTAGTACTACTAGTAGTAGTAACACTCTTCTCTAGAATGCTCTATATTCACATTTCAAAATCCCTTTGTCAGCTCGTAAATAATGGGCAGATGCCAAAAATCTGTTTTTTTCAGTGACAGCATCACACTGGCCATGCCTGTGACCCTAAGTTGAAATTAGTATGATGGTGCATTTCACACGCAAAGTCATCTCTTTCTTACCAAATTATTTTTTATTACTATGTGTCAAACAAAAATTTGAAATTGAAACTTGTTTGCATTTTTTCACTTAGTTTGATGGTTGCTTGTAGGAAATGGACCAAATTTCTATGCTTCCTTGAACCAATTTTTTTGAACTTGTGACAAAATGGCTAGTACTAGTAACTAGTAATGGAGGCCAAAGCTATAAGTTAATGTCACCAATTGCAACAGCTGTTGTTGCAAAGAGTAAGTTCATCCTCTTTACCAATAAGTTGCAACTTTTGTTGAGGAGGTTACCATTGCTGAGGAGAGATATTTGGTCCCATAGGAAGGGAACCCTCCTCTGTCACTTATACTGTTTCATAACAATTTATCCCATGCATGGTACCAGGGTACTTTACGTACACATACTTCGTATTCAGTTCGTGGTTCGAAGTTTTCCTCATTTTTTTCAGTCCTTCGAATTGTACCGAATACCGAACCATACGAAGCTTACCGGTACGTTCTGAAGTCTGATCTGTGTTCTACCTCGTACGAGTAAGGTTTACACGGTACAAGTAAATAATATTAGTCCTACTTCTACGGTAGAACTAATACCTCCACGTTGTAAACTGGGTATGAAAACTGAACAGCGAACAGCACCTCTTTCAAAATCAATACACCGTTCGCCTCATAATTCTACATGGTACCGTACCTGGTACTTCATCATTGATTGACATCATCAACTCTGATGATCGATAACATCAATTGGAACCACCGGTTGCTGTCAGGGGAAATAGGACGAGTATGAAAGGCTCAACCAAAGTAGGACTCTTCAAATCAACTTCTCGAGACAATGTATTGAACAACAAGAATGCATCATCTTCAATTTACCCCCTCAATCCAAGTGGAAGCAAGGTTCTTACCCGGTTCTCCCCTGATGCGCTTACCAATTACGATCGTTTTGTCGTTGCGTTCTCTTCGTTGTTTTTTGTGGGAGGAGTCTTTTGGGTTCCGGCAATCTATGTTTGGCTCGTAAAGCGATTTAGACGCATCCCTCCCGAGCAGAAAAAGAGGCGGGCGGTATATGCCGCATTGCTGCTTTCCGTATCGACGTTCTTTGCAATTGGGCCGCACAGAACTCCAAAGTTCGGAAAGTTCATAGGAGTTCATCAATGGAGTTTGTGGAGGTCGTGGATGCGATTTTTCGCCTTTGAGGTTGTCGCAGACGAGTACGACGCAATAAAAGACCTCATCCATCGACAGGCTATACTGGGAATCTCTCCCCATGGCATATTTCCCTTCGGGTTGGCGTTTGCCGCATTGAGCGAGCAAGCCGCTCATGCATTTGGTTCGTTCAGAGCCGTGGTCGCAACTGCCACTCAGCTTATACCGTGGGTCAGGGATGTTCTGATATGGGTGAGAGCTTGCGATGCCTCTAGGTCGTCCGTTGACAGCGCATTGTCAAACGGAGATCGGTTGGGTTTAGCACCTGGTATGTACTTCGGCGAAAATACACACACAAGCACAAGAGTCACTTCGACTCTATGGTGTTTGTAGGCGACTGAACGAGTTCGATGTTCGGAAAATTCTGGTCATGGGAACATAAATATCCTTGGACAACAAAATTTTGTTTCTGACACTACTGTATTTTGATGCTTCGAACGCGTTTCGTGTTACTCGTATCACCTTTCTTTGTGGTGTGTTAGGAGGAATTGCTGAAATTCTCCAGGATCCAGACCCGAAGCACGAATATGCGATCATCGGAAGAGGAATATTCCGCATGGCAGTCAAACATCAAGTTCCGATCATTCCTATATATTGCTTTGGTAGCTCGATGCTGTTGAAACGGTTCAAACTTCCTTATTTTGTTGAGAAACTAAGTCTTATGTTGCGAGTCAGCCTTGTAGTATTTTTTGGTAAGCAACATTCTGAGGGATGTTTGAAGTAGAATTTCACCAGGACGCTAACAATACTCTTTTCTGTGTGTGAAAGGGAAATGGGGACTTCCGATACCTTTTAGGCAGCGCTTGCTTTACGTCATGGGTCGACCAGTACATCCACCATCAACACATTCAAATTGCCATGGAGCTGAAGGGGATACAATTTTGGGTAACACTTTGGATCAGAAAGCTGAACTGATGTATCAACAGTACAGCCGAGAATTGATTCGGTACGTGTATGCTGTGGAAATAAAATGCTTGTACGATACTTTGATTCAAGATCTATCGTCGACCTACATTATTATGATTTGCTGACGAGCCGCTTCATATCTTTTTTTGAAAACTAAAAAACAACACCTAGAATTTTTGATCGACACAAGGAATCCTATGCTTCTGGCTGGGAGAACAAGTCACTGCAAATTTTATCTGCTTAATCCTGCATTTCCACATTCATGTGAAACATAAGTTGTTGTGGAAAATTCAACCCGTAGTCGAAGCGTATGTCAGAAAACACTCAATTGTAATTTGCACCAAATAATACATCTCAGGGAGTACAACGAGAATTCTTCTCTTCAGTATTGACTGTTAACTTACTCGTCTTACGATCACCGTCTGATTCCATATCTTCCGTCAGGAGAGTCTCGTCGCTACCAAGTACCGCCTCAAATTCTTCGTCATCAGCAGAAATAGGCGGTTTTGATTTGTTCGCCGACCGCATAGGTGCTTGTTTGTAAATAAGTCCACCCGCAATGCAAACAAAAAGGTAGAAAGTACCTTGCCGAGAGGCGTGTTCATCCCAAATCAAATTATTGCAAATGACAGTCAAACACTTGTTCATCACTGGAAAGTGGAAAGAGTTCCGCACGAACCCATTCGATTTCAAATCACAATTCAACCCAGTTCAAGTTAGATGATACGATAATTCGAGGGGAAAAAGTGGAAATAAAACTGATTCCCAAGTGCAGTTGGTACTGAAAGCAACATCATTACGAATACTCACCACCAATCAATGTAAAACTCGTAGCCGATACGACGCTTCTACACCACCAACCACTGTATCCGATACCTGTTCCAACGAAACTCCCAACGAGAAGGAGGGAGACAGCGATGGTAGGGAGCTTTCCTTCTGATCTACCCCAGTAAAATTCCCAGAATTTGCTGTACTCATTGCCTAGGTTGGCAAACATGAGCATTGGGAGAAATGAAAGCATGTTCGTGTAAATCACAGGTCCACTCAGAGTTTGAAGGGGAACACTCTTGACAATTTTTTTTCCATAAGCCTGTAGCAGTACAAGTAATACAACAAACGTTAGAAACGACAACACAGCATGCCCTCACCTCCTCTTCTAACAGACATGTTATCAATTCTGCAAAAAACATAAACAACTCACCATTTCCAAGGCAATGACTACCGTGTAAAGCGTTGGCCAGAAGTAAGCGCTCAAACCTTGGGTTTGAAACTGCTCGTCAAAGGAAGCATAGCCATAAGCGCCAACGACCAGGGTAGTGAGACCTGCCCACGAACGGGGGGAGGGCCATTCTCTTCCAAGGAAGAAAGCATCTAAAAAGGCCACAATCATTGGCGTCAAGGCTCTGAATACAATTACCGTTTCGACGTTGGACACGTTCAAGGATCTCATGTTGCAGTAGACACCTACGCTGAAGAATAAGATATAGAGAAGGTATGGCTTGACATATTCCCATTTGATTTCATCCACTTGAATGATACCCGCTACTTTCGCACTGTAGACGATGATAATGCACGCTAGAAGCTGGAAGGCAACCACAAGTGATGGAAATGGAAGATGATGCAACGTCAATTTGTTCAGAAGAACGAGTGACCCTGAACAAAATGAGTACGCAAGGACAGAGAAAACTACTTCTTGTTGAGGAGTTAGTTTCATCTTGTCGTGGAATTCTTTTCGGTGATAGATAGTGTTGTGTTCAACAAATCTTGTTTTTCGCAATTGTAATTACTTTTTTGTTGTATGACCCTCTTCGATACCGTATGTGGTGCTTGCGATAAAGATGTCCGAAAAAAATACGAAATACTTGTACCAGTTAACGTTACTCGTAAGGTTATCTTCGGTCTTACTCGAAATGAGGGGAATTTTTATTTCTTGTCTGCGTTCCGTACCGTATTACTGTAATTGAACCTTACGTACTGTTTCTATCTACAGTAAGGCTTACTACAAAGTTCCTATCAGCTGTCCCCCGGTTCTACATCCTCAACTACTACTTTCTACGGAAACCGGGGGACAGCTGATAGGAATTCCGTAGTATTCTATCTCCGTTCCCCATGTTTTTCATTGCATGGGGACACGTGCCTACGAAGATTCGAAGATACTACGTACTACTAATTCTTAACAAGTGTCCCCCCCGGGGGTTTTACAATGCAAACTCCAGAAGTTAATGGCCGCGCGCTGTTCCCCGGAAATTTTCTCTAGTACTCAATTTGAACGTAATTTAGTGTACGATCTAGTCTTCTTCTTTTTTGACACCAACACACCTCTGCTTCTCATTTCGACCGGGACCATGGTGGTTGCCCAAATCCTGTTGCAACAGCTCCATTGAACCCATTTTTCTTGTCCAGAGCAACCCTTGTATCGAGAGTGTGTTTGAGCCTTTTTTTGCTGGAAAATTGATCGCGGAAAGTGATTTTTCGAACTGCTTCTGATTTTGTCGACAACGACGACGAGAATCCGACAATCCGCCGATTCCACCATTTATCAGATGTTGTATTACTGTGGTTCTACATGGAGCTATGTACGATGTTGAGTACTGGCATGAATCATGGGGACTATGAAGATATTTCACCTCGATATTATGCTACTTACCGTCGGGGTATGGTCATTGTGTACGATTTGTACTATAACCAGATACCCAGCCCCTGCAGTTAGTTCACAAGGGAGCGAAGTTTAGTGGGAGCCTGGAACGCAGATACGACAAATGAAGTCGAAGGGAACACAGATAGGGTAAGGTTATTGAGTCATTGAGTGATTCCCGAAACTAATATGCACATGTAATATTACATTGTTTGTGACGTGGCACACATACATCTATGTGCTCACACACACAGAAATAAGAATCTATTAACCGATTTTTCAGAATCTGGAGGAGACAGATTTGCCTCCTCCAGATTTCAAACACTAATTCATATTTTAACGGAATCTTGAAAACAATAATCGCGCGCTAAAAATTGTCGATGCACGCGCAGTGAGGGAATAAAGAGAGCATTTTTTGTTTTTCGGAACAAGATTCCAAATTCTAAAATAGGCCTTCTGCATGCCTGTCTGTCATCCATTTTCAATGGGTGTCCGTTGGGTGCGCCAAAAACAAGGAAGGCATATAATCTAGGATATGATATTACACATATTAGTTTCGGGAATCGCTCATTCCTGAAAACGTATTACTGTACAACATAAATATAACGGTCGTGTCACACATAAAAAATACTTTTTCGGGAGAGGTGTTAAACCTTAGTCTCATTTAATGTAAAGTTTTTGGGAGACTGTTGAGGACAAAATTGTTGAGAACACTTTTTGAGGACACGTTTTGAGGACACATTTTGAGGACAGTTTTGAGGACACTCTACGTACTCATACAGCCGTTAAAGTGGATATTCAACAAAAAACAGCCGTTAAAAATTACTACGTAGATCAATTTTGTTGCGCGCAAAACGCACATGAATATGGAAATTTTCTAAAAAAACTTTTTTCCATAATGTTCCAGGAGAGCTTGGGCGTTACCTGACCGAAACATGTAGAGAAAGGGGGAGAAAGGGTAGCGTCGTACAGCAATTCTAGGAGTTCTTTTGTTGCGTCTTCTTCTCTCTTCAGCAGATAGCTGTGGACGATTGTATTGAGGATACTGCTTTTGGCGGCAAAAGTAGTAGTAGTAGCAACAAAAGAGTAATTCTAAACACATGGTAGTGGTGTGGATGGCTGCTGTATTGGATTGTCGGGTCTATCAAACGATCAATCGGTAATTTATGTCTGTAATAAAAAATACGTTTTCAGATTTTTTTTTTGGTCGGTACGCTACTAGGGTAAAAAACCAAAATGGGGATAAATTCGGTATGCAAATCTGGTAATGAAAACAGATGATACTTCCCACTATATGCTCAATAATAGGGCAATATTGCGTGTGTTACACTCTAAAGTAGAAAATTGGGAGTAGTATAAAATTGTGACATATTGTTAACTCTTAAGAGAGTGTTTCGGTTTTCATGTAAACGTTTGACTGAACGTTTGAATACACACGAGCATGCCTTGCTACTATTTGAATACCGGCACACATGCATTGCTGGAGCGTCCGGCGTACAGTTTGAATATTTGTATTCAAACACCGGCACCGGTCAGCTCGTATGTGGGATTTGGTTAATTATTTAATCGTGATTCATGCTTGCCTACTCTAGCATGTCACATAGTGCCTCATGATTAGACGAAGCCTGCTTTAAGTTGACCAGTGAATCACCGGTGACTCCGACTCGTTCGATGGTTCCGACTCCGATTTGTTTGCCGGTTCTTTGTAAGGGATTAGCTTCCGAATGTTCACTGTTTCGACTATTGAGGGAGCTTTCTGCAATTTCACTGTACCATTATCATTGACTTGGGTAATCCGGAAAGGTCCGGTTCTTCGAGGCTGCAGCTTGTCTGGGTCCAGCTCTTGCAGCCACACCTTGTCATTGCTCCGGAAGGTGTGCTCTATTCTCTTGGCGTTGTCCCGGAGCAGTGCCTTGTTAATTCCCTGTTGTCTGAGCTGCTGGAGTGCCAAAAGATTGGAGGTTAGCGGCAGATCTATCATCATGTCCCTGTTGAAGACCAGGGATCCTGGAGAGGCTTGTAGGGAGGTGCTGACTGCACATCGAGAGGCATGTATGCATGTTGCTAGGGCATTATCCATGAGTTGAGTGGCTCTGGCGTTGACTTGTGGAGGATTAACATGCACTAGAACGCGTAGGATATCAGCCACTGTATGATGTACTCGCTCGCAGATGGCATTGGCTTGTGGATTCTTCACTGTAGTGGGGACTGATTGGACTCCATATTGCTTGAGAGTGAGTTGGAATTCAGCCCCTAGGAACTCACCACCATTGTCATGGATGCATCTGTTTGGTCTAGGATATCTTGAGAGCCAGCAGTTCTTGAATTGATCAGAGACATGCTGAGAAGACTTGTCTCTGATCCGGATGATTTCAAGTAGGTTGGTAACTGGATCAATACAGGTGAGGGCCTTGAAGTTGTAGATCTTGTTTTGAGCTGTGATTTTCCATGGTCCGATAAGATCAACGTGGACTTCATCAAAGGGAGATACCGGGGCTTCTTTGGGAGGAAGCTTTCCATATTTGGCTTGCCTGCTCTTGTATTGGATGCAATCATCAGGGCAAATGTAGGACTTGCATAAGTTGGACAGGTTATCTGCATAGAATCGGGCGGCAATAGTCTTATATAGCCTGGTGGATCCACAATGACCCAACAGGAGATGATACCACTTGATGGTATCGTTCGTGAGAGAGCTTGGTATATAGATTCTCCAGTTATCTGGATTGGATTGGTTGGCATAGCAAAGGATGTTATTGCCTTGCAATTCTTGGTAGAAGAATGCCTTGGATTGAATCTTCAACTTGACAGTCGGGTCCTTTTGCTGATGGAGGTATATCTTGGTATAGTTAACTGGGCATTCCATGTCTTGGTTGTTTGGTAGATTGACTAGACACTCATTGTTCAGCAAACAGGAGTATAATTCCTGATCTGCGTCATTGCATAAGTGTTGGAATAGGTTCGGGAACTCTGCTAGAAACAGTTCTTCATCTTGTTTAGGGACTTCAAGTTTCAAAAAATCAATAAGAGTGCCCTTTTCAAGGGCTTTCTTCCCCTCCGTAGGTGGATCCATCTGGGGGAGCCTGGAGAAGGCGTCAGCAAGAACATTCTTCTTGCCTTCCACATAAGTGAGGTTGACACCAAATTCTTCAAGGAAGAGGCGCCAGCGGAGGACTCGTTGGACTGAAAGTGTTCGGAAGGTAAGGTTCTTATGGTCAGTGTATACATTGATAACACCACCAAGTAGCATCTTTCAGTACTCTTTGCAGCAGAGTACGATGGCTAGGAGTTCTTTCTCCATAGTCGTGTAGTTCTTTTGGGCATCAGATAGTTTCTTGGACCAGTATGCAATAGGCTTGCCATCCTGTAGAATGGCAGCACCAAGCTGTAGGTCTGAGGCATCAGTGTACAGTTCAAAGGGCTTGTTGAGGTCTGGATAGGTGTTCAGCGCATCCGCTGCCACCATGGCTTTCATCTCTTGAAAGGCCTTGTCTTGAGCAGGTCCCCAAGTGAAGGCTGAAGGAGCTTTTCTTTGCTTGGCTTTGATTGTAGCTGCTTGAGGAATTTGCTTGGGGGTTCCAGTGATATCAAAGAGAGGAGCTAGGACATGAGACCTTCGGGGCCACATGTCCCTGTAGTATCCTACTGCGCCAAGGAAGGACTTGACTTGGGTTACAGTTCTGGGTCGATCCATATGGAGAATGGCTTCAATCTTCTTTCTCCAGGGCTTAACAGCTGTAGGTGTCATCCAGTAACCGAGGAAGTCGGTCTCTTGTACAGCCCAATCACACTTGAGTGGGTTGCATTTGAGTCCATTTTGGTTGAGCCGGTCGAGGATCTTGTCGATAGTTTTCATATGGAGATCAAAGGATCCATCAGTCCAGATACCAATATCATCAATATAAACAGTGCAGTCAGTGTCTTGTAGAATATCTTCCATGAGTTGCTGGGCAACATCCGGGGAGACTTTGACTCCCATTGGAAGTCTTTGGTATTCATAGCAACCATATGGTGTGACTATGGTACAGAGCTTCTTGCTTGCGTCGTCGAGTTCAAAGCAGTAGTATTGCATAGACAAGTCAATCTTGGTGAAGTGAGTGTACTTGCCTTGCTTGTTCATGATATCCTGTATCCTAGGAATTGGGTAAGGACGCCTCTCAAGGAGTTCATTGAGTTCTCTGAAGTCTGATACCCATCTAACTCTGTTGTCTTTCTTTGGTACTATAAAGGTTGGAAATGCCCATTCAGCCGGTCCAGTGCAACGCTTGAGGACTCCATCATTACATAGATTCTGGAGCTCCCTTTTGAAGAGGTCTTCTCTTTTGTATGCAACTGGGTAAGGCTTCTTGTGTATAGGCTTGGATCCGGGCTTCAGTCTTAGAGAGATCTTCTTCTTGCATGCGCTGCTGCGCAGATAGACATGCATTATATCTCTCGCGTCTTCTGCATTGCAGTATAGCTTGATAAAGGCTTGGAAGGCTGCGGAGTATCCTTCCTTTGTGAGTGGATACACTCGTTGGTTGTTGGCGTGAGTTGCTCTTGACAAGGTCCTCCACTTTGTTTGCGCGTCGACACATAGGCATCGGCCAAAGTATCGAATGAGTGAAGCGTCCGGAATGGAGATGTCTTCTGCAGCGTTTAGAAAGGCTTCTTCAGTGTAGAGGAGTTCTTCTAGTCCCCCCTTGTCAGTGAATAGAGGAACCTTGACGCTATCCGAGTGGTCTTCGGAATCGTAAACCGATAGGGTTACGAGTTTAGGCTTTGAGCTGTCGAAGGAGCTCTTGTAGGTGACTGGTGGGTCTCTGTATATTCCTGCCATGTTGGTAAGGTTGGTGAAGAGGGATTGCTTGTCAGGGACACAAGATGGTTCTCTTGTTGAGGATAAGAGATTTCGATGATTTTTGTTCGATCGATTGTTTTGTTCAGTACTGAATTCTACTGTTTCCTACGTTGAAGATAAACAGTAATTACTGTGTTACACTCTAAAGTAGAAAATTGGGAGTAGTATAAAATTGTGACTAATCGTTAACTCTTAAGAGAGTGTTTCGGTTTTCATGTGAACGTTTGACTGAACGTTTGAATACACACGAGCGTGCCTTGCTACTATTTGAATACCGGCACACATGCATTGCTGGAGCGTCCGGCGTACAGTTTGAATATTTGTATTCAAACACCGGCACCGGTCAGCTCGTATGTGGGATTTGGTTAATTATTTAATCGTGATTCATGCTTGCCTACTCTAGCATGTCACAGCAAGCACCGGGAGAAAAACACGCATGGTAAGATAACATGCACGGTAACATGCACGGTAACAAATAATAATAGTACCTTAAGTAACAATTTCCAACTGTCAAGATGTTAATTAAAATGTTTACTTAAGTAACCGTTTCCAACTGGTTACCAGTAAATATCAATCACCGTATGAAATTTTCAATACACATTAGAACATTTAAGATGGAGATTCAATTTAACACGGTCGACCGGGTTAATAGTTCAAAATTTAACATGTAGATTCAAAAATCTTCTGTACCGGGCCGACCGGTTAACCTGTTACCACCCGGTTGAACCGGTTAAACCCCCCGGTACAACCTGGTCAACCCAGTACTAACCTTACCCCGTACAAATGGGTACAAACAGGTACTTGTTAAATTGAATCTCCATCTTAGTGTTCTAATGTGTATTGAAAATTTAATATGGTGATTGGTATTTACCATACCGTTGATAGTCTGAAATTGTTACTTAAGGTATTTTTTGTTACCGTGCATGTTATTGTGCATGTTACCGTGCATGTTATCGTGCATGTTATCATGCATGTTATCGTGCATGTTATCGTGCATGTTATCGTGCATGTTATCGTGCATGTTATCGTGCATGTTATCGTGCATGTTATCGTGCATGTTATCGTGCATGTTATCGTGCATGTTATCGTGCATGTTATCGTGCGTGTTATCGTGCATGTTATCGTGCATGTTATCGTGCATGTTACCGTTCATCTCCCGGTGCACGCAATATTGCCCTATTATCGAGCATATAGTGGGAAGTATCATCTGTTTTCATTACCAAATTTGTGTACCGAATTTATCCCCATTTTGGTTTTTTACCCTATTAGCATACTGACCAAAAAATTTTGACTCAAAATACCCTATCTGCGTTCTCTTCGACTTCATTTGTCGTATCTGCGTTCCAAGCACCAAGTTTAGCGAGCGTATCGTGTCAGTAAAAGGTATGGTCAGCACGTTGAATTAAGTACTGGACCTACGTACCCTGACCCTTTACCGACATACGAATCAGTTATTTGGAGCTCCATCTGAGCACTCACTCTTTGGAATTCAACCACTTTAAAAGCCTCTAGAACAACACATCATGCCCGGCACCTCCTATTCTGATACCTCTAATGTACCTCTAGAGTGGTAGCTAGTGTGCTCATGGTATATGCAACAGTGCTTGAACAGTATCCTCTGTAGTCTAACCAATTGCCAGCACTCCGTGCTGTACTGTTGTTGCTGCTCTCCTGTTTTGCTGACGAGCAAAATCTTTACAAGCATACAGGCTTAGTACCCTGGTACCGTGCATGGGATAAATTGTTATGAAACAGTAAAAGTGACAGAGGGTTCCCTTCCTATGGGTGTTACACGTTAAGGTAGAATTTTCGGAGTAGTATGAATATTGTGAATGTTTAGATACTTTACGAGATATTGTTACAAAAATTGGCAATGGAAACATATAAAATTGGAGGTCGCCAGCATAGCCACATTTTGGCATGCTCTGCCATAAATGTTGATTCATTGTCGGTTCCCACGATTAGGCATACATCCTATTCTGGGACTCGACCATAATAATTAGGACACATATTAAATGTATCCATTACCGAAGATTATATTCGATTCCCCAAGCGGGATTCGGTTAATTATTCATTCGTGATCGTAGCTACGCTACAGTGTCACAATGGGACCAAATATCTCTCCTCAGCAATGGTAACCTCCTCAACAAAAGTTGCAACTTATTGGTAAAGAGGATGAACTTACTCTTTGCAACAACAGCTGTTGCAATTGGTGACATTAACTTATAGCTTTGGCCTCCATTACTACTAGTTACTAGTACTAGCCATTTTGTCACAAGTTCAAAAAAATTGGTTCAAGGAAGCATAGAAATTTGGTCCATTTCCTACAAGCAACCATCAAACTAAGTGAAAAAATGCAAACAAGTTTCAATTTCAAATTTTTGTTTGACACATAGTAGTAATAAAAAATAATTTAGTAAGAAAGAGATGACTTTGTGTGTGAAATGCACCCCCATCATACTAATTTCAACTTAGGGTCACAGGCATGGCCAGTGTGATGCTGTCACTCAAAAAAACAGATTTTTCGCCTCTGCCCATTATTTACGAGCTGACAAAGGGATGAATAAGCAGAGATTTTGAAATGTGAATACAGAGCATTCTAGAGAAGAGTGTTACTATTAGTAGTACTAGCTACAAGATGATGATGACTCCTTTGTTACGTTGAGTAGGGAGGCTGTATGTGCAGTGTGCAGAGTTACTATTACCAAAGACACAAACACTGTCAGGGACCTACTAGTTCATCTCCAAAACGTTGGTTCATTACAATATCCCAGTTACTGGTATTCTCAATAGTAATAATATACTAAGTATCGTTTAGTTGCGGCGGCATATACCTACTGTGCCACAGTTGATTTTCCCAACTTTTTTTTTAAGTCCTATCAGTCGAATCTCATTTTATTATTAATCAGACTAGTCTTATTTTACTTCTTTTCCCAAATAAATTATGGTGCGCCAAAAATAATCTAACCGACATCGGAATTTGGCTTCTTTTCCCATGTTTCCACAATCTAAAATGTACCGAACACTTACGGAAAAGCATACAAGGTGGTGTCAGGAACAACTGGTCCGATGACAATTCTATTGTTATTGGATCTTCAGAAATCTTGTCAAGAGAATAGTAAGACTGTTTGTTGAGTTTGTTGATCTACTAACAAGCCTTCAGTTTTTTTTTTTTTTTTTTTTTTTTTTTTTTTTTTTTTTCGGAACACAACAATCAACCTGAAAGAATCGATTGATATCGACACGACAATCATGAATCCGGATGACGACGACACTTCTTCCCCATTGCTGGTCGTCAGACTTTCTCGTAACATGCACTCTGATGTCAGTATGCTAACTACTAGCCAAGATACCACGGACAGCAACAACAACAACAAATCCAGAATGTTGTCTTTTTCACCAGAAGAAATCATAGCTGCCCAAAACAAACATTTCGATGAACAAGATGCCGAAGATAACGTCAGTCGAGATGGTGGAAACAGTGATGAAGAGGGTGAAGAAGCAAAACAATTTGATGTAGTATCAATTTTGAAAACAGAAAAAGAACACCAATCTGTAACCGACTCTGATTCAATCTTCGATTATGAAGTATATCAATGTAAGGACGGAATTCCATTTACACACAACGTCGATTATCCAAGAGTACCACGCGATTTCAAACCCCAGGATGTCAAATCAGGTGAGCCACCATTTGAATCAGTGGATAGTCCCGGGTCATGGAATAGGTACTACTTCGAACCTAAGTTTAAAGGTGGCAAATATCTCTATCATTTTATGCCAAGTGGATGTATCCCATTCAGAGATGAACAAGTACCCGATGGTGTTGATCTGGGGCCAGTCAGGTACCACCAAGATAGCAGATGGACTTTCTATTACAAAGGATGGAAAGCAGAAACAGGTGTGGATGATTAAAGAACAGGAACCGACAACAATTTATTCCCTACGAGTAGGAAAGGGTGTTTGGACAAAGACAAGCTGATCAAACATGGGTTGACTGTTGAAAGAATTCAGGATGATGACGCGTTATTCTTTTATCAGCTTGTCCTTCCACTACACTATCCGGATAGATCCTGTGTAGAAGGAGACAAGTGATTGTCTTATTATCCACTGGTTACTTGGTTTAGTAACATTTATGCTAATAGGAAGAATGATGGATACGGGCACCAGATCAAATCTATCTCCCATGATGAGGTGGTTAAATTCGATGGTTGTTTGTTTATGCATGGTGCGTGTGGAGGAGGAAGTAGTCCGGATATCAGGAATAGATGGGATCCAAATTATTGTATGTACAACAAAACAATCGATAAAACTATGTCTTATTGGAGGTGGAGGGAGATTAAAGAGAACCTAAAGGTATCTAATAATTACCAGGAAGAACACAAGATGATTTTCAACCCATCTAGTAATAAGTTCGATTATATTTACAAGGTCCTTGTACATAACACAAACTACCTGACAAAAAGAGCAGACCTTGATCTTGTGATAGATGAAACTACCTGGTCATATGGAAGTTTTGGTGGTCTGAATGTTTATCATACTTCTGGGAATAGGACGAGTCGAGGTGGGCAAACTGCAATCTTATTGGATTGTTATAGGATGCGTCCAAGAGCATACATTCATAGACTGGGCAAGTACAAATGCGCTCCTGGATTTACCAGGAGAGGATAGTCCGAAGTTTATGAGTTGATTACAAAGGGTGTTCTACCACAAATTGTGACACGGCAGCGTAGCTACGATCACGAATGAATAATTAACTGAATCCCGCATCATGAGAATCGAATATTATATATGGCAATCTACGTTCATGGATACATTATCATATGTGTCTTAATTATTATGGTCGAGTCCCAGAAGAGGATATATGCCTAATCGTGGGAATTGACACTGAATCAGCATTTATGGCAGAGCATGCCAAAATGTGGTTATGCTCGCGACCTCAAATTTTATATGTTTCCATTCTTAATTCGCGTAACAATATTCCGTAAAGTATCTAAACATCACAATATTCACACTACTCCGAAATTTCTACCTTAACGTGTAACACAAATAGGCCCGGATAAAATATGGAACAAATCACCACACCTGACAGATGATAATTTCTTCAATGGGGATGTTATCCTTGATTGGATGGGTCGGAATGGTTTATCGATGATAGGAACTGTTTCGCGTGCGTGTCTTCCGAAAGGTGTACCATCAATCTATTTCCATAAAGACAATGTCCCTCCAAGTAAGAAACAGAAATCAAGAGTTTCCCGGTTAACAAATCCTATCACTTTAGTCAAGAGATTCTTTTTTTCGCAAAAGACCGATGATAAGAATGAGGAAAAAGAAGGGTACAACAAAAAACCGGAATGTCAAAAACCTCCTCTATCCTCAACAAAAGCACCACATAAATCTCCAGCAAATAAAAAAACTACAGGTATACTCCCAAGTTATCCAGAGACAAGATTCCCTTTTAATCACTCATACCGGAAAGAAAGCAAAATAATATCTGAATGAAAGAAACTAAGGTCGTTGACAACAACAATCGATTATTAAACACTTCAAACAAAAAAATAGAAGAAAGAACCACCACAAACACTACGGCCGACAAACCATTGTATACACAAGTCCACTGCAGTTTTCAAAGCACAGGATCGACGAATATAGGATCCGTTAATTCGGTATCATCATCGCAGTGCTATGTCCAAACAAAGAGCAGAGGCAAAGGAGATAAGAAAAGAAAATGGTGTATAGAAATGAATCAGAGTAGAGAACTCTATCTTCACACGTGTGGAAAAATTGATCAAGCAGATTCTATGATAGCAAGAGTACGTCTTACATATTGATCATGGAAATATTATCACACAGCTATCAATCATGCTAAGGTGTTTGCTGTTGCCATTGCTTACTATATCTACAAAGAATGCACAGAAGGAAGCTTAGATCAAACTTGGGCAAAGAAAAAATCTTGACTGCCCACCAATTTCAATCGAAACTTTCTATTCAAATGATGACATATAACCCACTCAAAAATCTTTATCCAGGAGATTCGTTGTTACAAAAATTGACAAAAGAGAATAAAGATAGGAGAAAGAAAAGAAATTCTAATTCGACGAGTTCAAAAAAAGGACGTTACTGGAAAAATATTTCCCATGCGGTAAATGGGGTTAGATGCAATTACCTATCAATGGAGTTGGTAAAAGACGCCATAGATAGTGGTCAGCTATGTATCAAAGGTAAAATATTGAAGTATCATGGGATGAATAAGATACCAAACAATAGTGGTAGGGTCTGTTACATGTGTGGGAGGAGATGTTACACCTGTTGTTCTAAATGCACAGATATAAATGGCACACCTATTGCTCTTTGTTGCATGTCTTTGACAGAAACAAATGAATTCTTAAACAAGAGACAAAGACCTTGATGGTGTTATCACGAATACCATGATCCAGCATTTTTTGGAATTGGTAAGAAAGATTTTACAACAGTTAGAACAGATGGTAAAAAATGGATGGGACGTCCAAGAGAGGATGAAGTAAGAACCAACTCAGAATACGTCTACTATCTACTCGATTGACGAGATTTGTTAAAGAAAGAAGAAGAACAACAACAAATCATCGAACAAAAGGAACAAGAAGAACAATCGACAAGTCATCTGTATTCTAGTACAAAAGAAATCGATTCCGGAACACCTTCTAGTCAAGAAACAAAGAAAATATCAATTACACCCTTATCACAAACAAGAATCAATAAACCACCATTATCGCAATCAACAACGGATGAAGAAGATTTGAAAGAGGTGGTATTCAGTACACAGGAAGAGGTGTTCGAACAATAGATAGATATGCAAATTAGCGACGTTATATAATAGGTTATTTATGTTCTAATTTTCTTTCTTCAATCTCTTCTTAGACTTATTATCATCCTCCTTCCCATTTGATTTAGACGTGATTGGACATTCACTGTGAACAAGGTTGAATGGATCGTAAACAATACCATGGTTCATGAGTCTAATAGCTCTTTCTTGCTGTTCTAAAGCAATTGCTTTTGAATTCCATCCGGCACCCCATTCTTTATATGCAAATTTTACTGCACAAGAACAGTACGTAGCTTGAGATTGAACTTCCCAACCTCTCACCTTGTGATATATCCCAATAAACCACTGCTTCTTATGCTGGAAGGACATTCCTTGTAATTCACCAAGTTCAGAAGCAATAGTGCTTCAAGCCATTGCTACAGCAGTAGCAATGTAGCTTTTTGACAGGCATGTTGTCAAACCACACCCTAAACAACGACACTCGGCTAGATAACCCAAAGAAGGATGCTCCGAGTACAAATTGATACTCTTCTCTTTCGATGCTGCCTTGGATTCTTTATAAAAGAATCGGGCTGCTCCGTCGAGAATAAGATCTTCCGGTGGATCGTAAAATAATCCACTCTTTTTTGATTTGTATAAGGTGGAACAGTTTTCTTGACAGTAGAGTCGTCGGTTTCTAGTTTATCATCCTTTTCTTTGGTATTCTTTGTATCAAAAAGAGCTCTTGCCTTTGCTTTTGCCTCTTTCATTCTTTTTGATCTCTGATACAACAATTCAGCTCCCTTCATCAAGACAGAATTTACATTTGGCAGCTCGGGAGATGGTGTTAAAGGTGGAGTACGGGGTTGTGGTGGTGGTGGTACAGATATATCCCTCACGACTTCGACTTTCCAACCATAACCTGGATCTAGAAACTTGACTGCTTGCTCTACCTGGCGTGCCTTTGAAGCCCTGGCTTTGAAAACAGTCCTTGAAGCAAACCCCCTAGCTTTGTAGTCCAACGCCGGTGTGTTATGTTGCTTCCATGATTCTGGACAGGGGGGGGTTTCCGGTGGTGGCGCCGATAATGGAGAAGCGTCTTCTTTCCTTTTTTTCAAGTCTGGGTAGAGTTCGTCAACTTTGAATTCGGGTGTTTCGATTGGCATGATTGCTTTATTTCTTATTTACTTTCTTAAACTTTTCTTTTTATGAATACAAAGAAACTCCATGTTTCAACAACAACACATCTCCAACACAACGGAGATTCCTTGTCGTATCATTTCCGACATCATGTGGTAAAAATTTGACAACAACAGATATGAACAGAAGGATTCTCTTAATTTAATTGGACAGTGATTGTGATCTTGTTAACCAGATCAAGAACAGAATGGTGATTCTTTGACACCATCAGATCAGACCAACACATTCACACCGTCGTCTATCTGGATACAACGAGAACACATACCCATTCGAGAAAGATGAGAAGACAGTGTGTCGATGATGGTTGTTTCTTTAAAAAAAGAAGAAAAACCACGACAAAAAACACACGCATGAAGATTGAATTGAACTAGTCAATACCAGAAAAACTACTAGTAAATGCGTGTGATAACAACAATTCCAAAAATCGACGCATATGCGTCGAGGATAGTAAATTCATGTCTCAACTTCAGTGAGTATTTACAACAACAAGAGCACATCCGAAGTATATAGAACCATATACCTATGGAAAGAGGAGAGTGAGAGCTCTCTAAAGAGCTCTTACTTGTTGTTGCTGGGTGGATACTTTAGTAATCCGAAGTTTTCTCGGATGAGCACGTGCACTCGCACCTAAGTAATTATTTGAAAAAGGGCGCGCAACGGAAAAAATGAGTGTCATTTCTTTAGTAATCGAGTTATTTCTTTGGTAATGAATTGCATTTCTTTGGCAATGAATTGCATTACTTCGGAATTGCTTCGAATTGATCCTCCCAGAACGCACAAGGGCACTCACCGGAAAGGGACAAAGCACATGCCAAAATAAAGCTGAGAATGGTCAAATAGACCAATCTCTTGCCAGAGAGCACACCATGGTGAATATTGAGGCTGTAGATGCCAAAATCCCTGCAAAATGAAGGTGACTTGTAGAACAGAAAACAGAGCTTTTAGAGCAGGTAGAGTCGCGCTCGTAGAGGACCTGAAGAAATGGACATGTAGAGCAGGTAGAAATGCGCTTGTAGAGAACCTTGCAGAAAGTGCAACCTCGTGCTGGGCTGCTGTTTGTCCTCGGCGTCGCCTCGTACAAACAGCAGCCCAGCACTCGGTTGTCGTAGGGAATTGCGCTCGTAGAGAACCCGAAGAAATGAACTTGTAGAGGCAGAAATGCGCTTGTAGAGAACCTTGTCGAAAGTGCAGCAAAGCAGCTGCAGCGCAGCAGACGCAGTAGCCACAGCGAAGCAAACTGCAGCCGCACGCAACAGACGTAGTAGATGCAGCAGAAGCAACAGCGCCAGTATCAGCAGCAGCCGCAGCCACAACAGGAACAACAGCAAGCCGGGAACTTTTCCAACGTACCACCAGCAGTAGAACTCTTCTCCATGGTGGAAAGCAAAAGGAAGCAGTGGGTGAGTGAATAAGAAACAGCGAGAACGCCACACGCGTCAGCAGCTGCCACCACAGCAACAGACGCGACGGCACGCCACAGTCGCGGCAAGCAGTCGCAGCGACAGAAGCCACAGCAACAGACGCGACGGCAGCAACGACAGCAACAGACGCGATGGCAGCAACGACAGCAACAGACGCGATGGCAACAGACGCGACAGCAGCAACGACAGCAACAGACGTGACGGCAACAGATGCGATGGCAACCGAAGCAGACGCCGCAGTCCAGCAGACGCAGCGAAGAAGCCGCAGACGCAGCAAAAGCAACAGACAGGAGACGCAGCAGCAGACGCAGCATCGGCAACAACAGCAGCAACGCTTTAGAGGACTTACAGGAGCAGGGGAACTGGGCTTCCCCCATGGTGGTCACCAGCACCAAATTTGCTTTTGAAAACTAATCGATTTCGAAATTATGAGCAATCAGTGGTGGGATCCAAAAAACAAGCTCACACCATAACACCGTGTAGAAATGTAGCCCTCAGTACTAATTCTACTGAGATCTTCAGTCCCACCTACAAAATGCGCGAGCCGATCAACAGTCCCGTCCAGCAAAGTATTGCTCAAAGCACGGAGTTCTCTCTTAATGCGCGCAGGGTGCGCACGACTCGTTTGCTCAAAGCACGGAGTTGTGTGTAAAAATCCCCCCCTCATTTCTCTGATATTCAACTCTGTGTACTGCTCAGCCACAGAGTCCCACGACAAAAAACAAAATTATTACTTCAGCAACATGATACAGTTTTCGTGTACCAGCGAGTAAAAGTGCAGTACAAGTTTTGGTGTACCGGGATCCAAGTTTTTGTGTACCGGTATCGAAAACACCCTGCAGCAGCAACAAGCAGCAAGCAACGCTTGCTGGCAAGCGTCCCCTCCAACAGTCCCCTCCATTGTGCTCACCTCGAAACTTCGGATTACGCAACTAATATACCTAACCTCCTTAACCTCCTCCTCGTGGTCCACAGAAACAGCAGTGGCTGCAACATCCCCGGCTCTTTTCCCTCGGCTAGCGCCTCGGAAAAAGAGCAGGGGATGTTGCAGCCACTGCTGTTTCTGTGGACCACTCGGAGTCGGATTGGTTGGCACGTGTCCACCGTAAGTATTGAAATATTCCTCGGCGCGCGCGCCTCGGAATATTCAACACTTACGGTGGACACGTGCCAACCAAAACAGGAGGTCGGTATATTACTTACAGAAGTTAGGATTAGCCAAAAATCAAAACTAAACGATAATATTATTACCAGAAAAAATAATTCTTGGAACGAATCACTGACAATTTTTCAAATGAATCCTACTAGTCAAATAACGGAAATCTTTTGGCGCGTTCCTTGACATCTCTCACGACTCACATTCGTGAATGAGTGTACTTCAACTGTTTTAAGATTTAAAATGGTATCTACGAAATCACAGATGTTCAATCTGTGGGAATTCGAATACTTTTACACGGCACCTGTGCATTGCTCTTTCCCTTTCTTGCTTGTGCTTGTCTTGCAAAGCACGCTCTATCACTGCGACCGCTGCTAAGGCTTACTGCAAACCGCCGATCGATAACAAGACCAACGATTGGTTCTTTCGAAAGGCCGAGTTGCAACGTAGACCAACGGTACGGCAACTGATAGAGGCCGGGCAATCGATCGATAAGGCACTCGACAGTTACGGTACCGAGCGTCCCGTGTAGTAACGATTTTGCCAAATCTCCAAAATCCAATTTGATCTTCATCGATGCATGCATGCTGAATGGTTGCGTTTCATTTTTGTTTGTCGTGCAAGGTGGTCTGGAGTTGTGTAGGGTGCAGAGCAGAGCAGAGCAGAGCAGCACACGTGCATGGATTTTTACTGGAACAGTAGAAACAAGACTGGTGACCACGAAGGATAACGCATAGTTTCAGAAATACACTAGTGCACAACGTTACGTATCAATATTTACCGTAAAGAAAGTCTCGACTTCTCATCTACAACACTGCGTCGTAGTGAAGAGGTAACAAAAGTCTACACCAGCCCATGACGGACGTTATCGTGAGGACACTATCCAATGGCTCCCCTTACAGTACCGTCTGCTGCTTCTCAGCAGACGACGCAGCCGTTGCGTCGGGCAACATACGTTCATGTTTCAGATCTGATCAGTGCCTATAATATCGACCATGCTCAACTGGAGAAAGAAATTGGGAGGGTCAACGCGAAGAGAAGCAAACTTCACGTGAATGTTTCTTCCTTGAATCTTGCCGCGACCGCTACGCGGGGTGAAAAAGACGAAACCAGAACAGAAGAGTTGTTTGCTACAGCCAAGAATGAATACAGCTGTGACGACAGCAGTGGTGGCGTTTCTGCTCCCGACGAAGATACCGATTTGGAATCGACGATTGGAAGTGTTGCTCCGCAAAAAAGGCTGCAGCCACCTCGGGGAGGATTCAATCTCTGTGTGTGAGTAAGAGCATCATTGGGTTTTCGAGTTGCTTACCTTCGCCCCACCCGTACTTGTTTCTGAATCCTGGCTGTATTCGGTGTGGAAAGCAACGCAAAAGTCATTTGCACTCACGCATTTTCTCAATCCTTCTGAAAAACAGTCTCGTAGGCAGAATAAATTTGGTGGTGGACAAGAAACGAGTGGACCAGTCACGCGTTCGGCTTGCAGAGGTAGAGATTGGTGACGAAACAGGCACAGTCTCTCTCCGCGCTCGAGACGATCAAATTGATTTGCTCGAGAGAGTCCGCAGCAGAGGGAAACCGGGAGCAGTAGTCTTGAGGAATTGCACACTCGAACTCTATCAAGGGAAACACATACGATTGGCTGTGACGAAATGGGGAAAGCTTGCTGAATATCCAGATAATGTTTCCAGCACGCCGCCACCCCCGTCCACCATGAACCACGATCCGAAACTTCTCACTCATTGATCTGAGCGTTGTAGCGAGCGAAATAGCGGAGAAGCCCGCGTCGGAAGCCTCACCCTACGCTAGTAGTGCTTCTGCCACAGCCACCGCTACTGCGTCGTCCAGTGGCAGGCAAACAAAAAAATCCGATCCGGAGACAAGAACGAGTAGGTCTTCTTCCTCTCCCAAGACATCGTCTTCGTCGAGCAAACAAGGAAAATCGGGTAATAAACACCAGCAACAAACTTCGAGAAAAGGCAACAGGTCGTCTCTCAGCGAACAGCGACGTCATGGCAGAGGCAGCCAATACGGAGGATTGAAGATGGATACCAGCCAACCTGCTCGATCTGACCCGATGATGTATCGTGGGATTCAGGGATACCATACTTATGGCGAACAAGCCGCAGACATGCGAATGCAGCAACAATATCCACCTCATGCAGCGTACGCACATCATTCACACACACACACTCAACCTCAGCGACACCAGGATGCAGCTTCGGCGCAGTTTGCCCTTCATCAGCAGTATGAGATGCAACAGCGACAGTTGCATCATCTCTACAGCAGGGACCAGAACAGACAAGTTGGCCAACTTCAACATCAACACCAAGCGCCCTCGCAGCAGACGTCCCCAATGCTTGTTGGTCTCGAGTCCAGCTTCGATACGTCCGAGATGGGGAACAGCCCGATTTTGGTACCGCCTCCGGAGCACTATTCGCAGTTACAAAAACTCGAAGGTCATTCCAGGATGCAACAAGAGCCATCCCATGGTACGGCGCCCCACAGTCCGGCAGCATACCCTCCTCTGGGTGCCATGTCTGGCTATCGGATTGGGAAAATGAATCCAGAAGCAACGTCTTTTGCACCCACCTACCTAAGTGCAGCCCAGGGGACGAGTTCTCAACAGCACATGCCTTATCCACCCCAGTTTTCCCCCTACAACCTGTCACAACAGCAGCAGCAACAGCAGCAACCGTTCCTTGGTGCCACCATTTATTCGTTGCCTCAGTCCGGGCATCATCCCTCGTTGTTGGTGCCGTCCGGGGTCGGAACCGCACACCATCACGGAATTTCCCAAGCCACCGGTTTCGACGCTCCTCGAGAGCAGCACCAGCATCGTGATCCGGGGGCGAACGCACCGCCCATCTCCGCTGCATCGGCGGGTCAGGGTTCCCACCATCGTCCCCATTACCCTCCGGCGGCAACCGCTCCGAACACCAAAGAATCGAAATCGTCATCGGGAAAGGAAAACATAACGTCGAAATAGCGATCTCAATGGAATCCAATCGGACAGAACTCGTGGAAAACGGGGGGGGAAACCAAAACGACAAAAATTAGGATGGTATTGACGAGTTCCCACAGACTCCTACCAACCAAACAGGTCGTTTTTGCGTTGATTATTTGTTCCATCGACCCGAGGACCGACGAATGCACGGCGGAGCACGAACCGTAGATGGTGCCGTGCGTGCATGCCTGCATGCATGCAGTATCCTACATCACTCGTTGTTCCGCAACCGACCACAAGAATCGTGCGTCACCACCGCCACTACCACGATTCATTCCTGTGTGCGTTTGTTCCCGAGCATCACAATTATGTTTTATTCTATTCCATTCTATTCCATTCCATTCCATTCCATTCGTTTGCGTGCCGCGGTTCCGATTTCCGTGGACACGAGACACGTCCCGGAGTGAGAGCCGAATGGTGCCGCGGCACCGAACCGAACCGAACCGAACCGAAACCCTTCCGACGAAGCAAAGAAACGACTCTCGATGCGACCCAATAGCAGCAAGTAGAGCACATCCCAAGACATCATCACAACAATTATAGAAACATGCTGCTGGTTTGGTTGGTTGGTCGAGGCTGTTAGTTAGAATACTACTACTATAAGCTAAGAAGAAAAATTTGGTGGGTGAACGAATCGAAACTAGTAGCGTACGTGCGGTCGGTCTAGTGTGGATGCACGGTATGTTGTTGGTGTGGGTGCGATCTTTGTTTCGCGTTGTCGGCGCTGTTCATCGTCACCGGCAGCAGCATTGGAAGGACATCGGAAACGGCAAGCAAGAGCTGGATTTCGGACCGTACCGTTGGTGCAGATCGAGTTCCTGGTTGCGTTGGAGGAGCAGCGTCGCGGAACGGACGTATTCGTCCTCGTTCCCGTTTTCGTTTTCGCCTTCGGTGAGTTCCGTGGTTGCCGCCCTTGCGGTTCGTTCGTCGCCGTCGTCCTCCATTTGTTTCAACGCTATTTCAACGAGCTGGTCGATCAGATTGTCGATGCCGGCTCCACTCTTAGCCGACACGTCCATGTGAATCAATCCATTCCTCTTTTGGTAGTTTGGAGGAAAGCAATGCCAGCAAACACGCACGCGGCAAATATATATATGCAAGAGTGTGAGCTGCAACGGTGATAGTGACAGTGGCGCTTTGTCCGGGCAGAAGAGTCCCGAACCCGGCGCTTCGCGAAACGGCACGCATTGCATTGCATTGCATTCCACTGCATTGAATTGAATCAAATCAAATCAAATTGCGTTATCGAACTCACCGTGCACCACAGCTGTACCATGTCCTTGTCGGGATGGGAATTGTCCTCGGAGCTCAGCAACGAATCCAGATACGACCCCCTGTAGACCTCGTTGTTGAGAATGGCTTCTAGATAGTTGGTGTTCGTTCCCAGATACGTCAAGAGCTCCAACCTGTTTTCTCTCCCCTGCTCGTCGTCGTTGTTGTTCTTGTTGTTGTTCTTGTCGGTGTTTTTGTTTTTGTTGTTTCTGTTGTTGGTCTTGCCATTGCCATTGCCATTGTCGCTGCTGCCGTTGCCGATGCTGTTGTTGCGGCTGTGGGGCGCTTTCGACGACGAGGACGCGTACTCGTAGCGATAGTCCCTGCCCCTCCAGTTTTTTCCCCCGAGCCCCAGGACGTTCCGCCGCTGCGCAACGATTTCCTTCCGTCGGTCGCGGAGGACTTCCTCCCGCTGCCGGCGAAACTGCCGCGCGTTGTCTCGATCCATCATGATGTCGATCTTGTTGCCCACGATGACGATCGGCAGGTGCCTCGAGCGCTCGCGGTTCGCCTTCATCCGGCGCAGGCGTTCCACGAGCTCGTGGTACCAGTTGAGAACGTGCGTGAAGGAGGTGCTCGACGAGACGTCGTAGACGAGGCACACGGCGTCGATGTCCCTCAGAAAGTTGTCCGAAAAGGACGCCGTGAACCTCGTCTTCCCGTCGGTGTTGACGAATCGTTCCCTCCCGGGCGTGTCCCACACCTGGATGGAGATGGGCCGCCGGTCCCTCTGCGTGGGTGTCGCGCGGTGATGATGATGATTGTCATTCGCGCGGGTCTTTGCGTTGCTGCCAATCCCCAGCCCATTTCTATTTCCATTCGCGGTTCCATTCGCAGCCGCATCGTGGGTCTCCCCCTTCTTTTCTTCGTCTCGGCCAACGCGGTCGAACGACACGGATGCGGATGCAGATGCGGATGAGGATGCGGATTCCCGCGACGATTCGTCCGGTGCTCGAGTCGAAGCAATCGTCGAGTACACGTCGGCGCCAACTGTTGGCAAGCGACAGTCCCCGTAAAAGGTTCCCTGGAAATAGCGCCGAAGGATCGATGTCTTGCCCGCATTCTGTCCGCCCAGGAGGACGAATTTTGCTTTTTTCATCGTTTCTTTGTTCGTTCGTTGGTTAGTTCGTTAGCTCACTCAGCCGCGTGCTCTCACCAACGTTACAGCTCTCAGCGATGTTCGCTCCGTCGTCGTCGTCGTCGTTCTTTTCCTCTGTGCATCCGCGACGATGGAATCACAAACGCATCGCGCTCCGATCGATCCTCGTTTCTTCCGGCTCTAGTGGCATTTGCGGTACTCCGAGCGACTTGAGTTTTGGCGGTTGTCGGTCATGGAGCGAGTCGTTATCGGTTGTGTCGGGAGGCAATGTGCGAGAGAGAGAGAGAGACAATAATAAATAATATCGACATCGGGCGTGTTGGGTTGTTTGGCGATATCGGTCGGATCAGCAAGAGTGGCGAGAGGGAACGAATGACAAGGGCGCAGTGCGCGTCAACAAGACGGGAATCAATCACCGACATCGACATTCGACATCGACATCGAAGATCGCAACGTCTTGGTGCTTTCGTCAAAGCACAAAAAAACTCGGAGGAAATTCGAAATCGCGCGGTAAAAAAAAATACCAAGAAGTATAAAAATTTTAATTAAAAATTCTTGCCGCTTCCGTACCGGTACGGTAGATTTCCTTCGGTGGAGTGGGGGTTCTCCTTCCCGCAGCGCTCTCCCCGCAAATCGCAAACCGCAAACCGCTGTGCGAGCGCATCACATCGTTCACCAGTAAGTTACTGTACTCGTACGTTAAGACTTAGTTCACCTCGGAATCAAAATCGCTCGTCCGCAAAACAAAAACCGTCGGCCCTCTTGTCGAGTCTTGGCACGCTTGCCGCAAGTGACAGCTAACTAAGGTTACCATCCCATCCAACCAGGATCCATTCGTTTCCGCAACGACTCTTGCCATACGCCACCGCATCCATCCCGTAACTTACGGTAATTACCGACCTCTGTCTGCTCTTTTGACATCACCGAATCACGGACAACAATCCCATCCATCCATTCATCCATCCATCCATTCATCCATCCACCATGTCGACATCCTTGCCACAGCCGGCAACACCAACGCCAACACCAACATCGACAGCACCGCCCGCGGTCGAGCCTCTCTGTCTCGAGGATCCCGTCCTCCGAACCATCCCGTTCGGACTGGCCCTCCCGTCGTCCCTGAGTTCGTTCCACAACCCCAACGACATTGTCGGATCCATCGTCGTGATGGGAAAAAAATCCGCCATGGTGTGGGTGGGATGGGGCCTGCTGGACAAGAACGCGGACGCGGACGCAAACGCAAACGCAAACGCAGCGGCTTCCGGAGAGACGCCCGCCAACCAACGGGGGTTCGGAACGGGAACACCTTCCATGGGACAACTCGTCGTGGCCATGCCCCGGACCGACTATCGGGGCGCCTTTTCCGCGGCGTCGTCATCGTCGGCGTCCATGGAGGCATCCTGCTCGCAGCTGGTGGGGAGCGCGTCCTCCGAGGACCAGATGCTGGCCAACCAGATGGCGTCCCGGCTGAGCTGCCGGTCGGGGATGGCGATCTACGTGTCGTGCCAGCTCTCGTCGGGGGTCGGTGGGAGCGGGAGCAGCGGTGGCATGGGAACCGGACACGAGGCGGATCTGCTGTCGCAACGCGCCGCGGCGCTGGCGGAGCGGGAGGTTTGGAGGATTCTGCAACGCGAGCGGGAGCGCGTTTGATCGAATCGAATCGAGGGAAAGCGTCCCCGCGCAAGCCGCGGATCCATCCATCCATCCATCCATTCATCGGTTGCTCCGTCCGTTTGTCTTTCCGGGAATGCGAGATCCGAGAGCGAGGAACGAACCGGGGCGCGAACTGCGACGACGACGGAAAGCACGAAATAAGTAATGAGTATGAAACGAGAGAAACCATCCGGGACGGGAATCCGAAAACGAATTCGATGGCCGTGTTTGGATCGCCGAGTGCGCGCTGGCTTTGGTTGCGAGTAGCACCGCCGGGCTGGCAACCACGTGCACAGAAGGAACCAAAAACATCGTTGGTTTTTGTCTCGAGATATGCGAAGCACGCAACGATGATTGGATTGGATTGGATTGAATACGATTGGATAAACAATCCGTGTCAATGACAGCGATGCTGCAATGACCGGTCAGGAGATGCTGCTACACAGAGGTGTGTGAAAACCACACTTTTTTGAACGGTTGAACAACAACAACAACAACAACAACAACCAGCCTGCTTCGTTCCAGAGCACCGGAGGTTGTTGGGATGCGTGGAGAACGAGACGATTCATTGGTGGCAATAATTTGTAACTAGTACACGTATGATTTTCTTCGAAACACAAAATGATCGTGTTCGACGGCTTCTTCGTACTAGTACCTACTCTAAGTGCGAAATAACTTTGAGAGGATTGCTTTTGTTTGCTTCTTCTGGGTCTACAGTATTACCGCAGAAACTTACATAGAGCGTACGGCACTTGTATTACAACAGATAATTACTTCGTACTTGGTAATTCAGTATCATGTTGTTGCAAGCAGTGACATAAACAATATCTCACAACTCCACACTCGGTTTGCATTTTGTTGTCCGGAACAATCTTGCTTCGTACCGTATGTACGGTACACAACAGAAAAAATAAATACTACGAGTACTTACATACTAGCGGTAAGATCGTACCGTACAGTACGGTCGTAGGAATGAAACGTATGGTACCGTACGTATGTTTTGCTCTCAAAATGCAGAATAGAATGCAGGATGGACACTGCACAATGCACGCAACATCGGGGGGAGATGGTGACCAAGGACAGACCGGTTCACACACAGCCATCGAAGAAAAAAAAACGGAGGGCAGAAAAACTCGGCACACACACACACACACAGGATCTGACCACGACCGCACCAAACAATTGCAATCGCGGGAAGAAGAAAAAGATGCACGTTCAATCATCATCTCAACAAAACGAACAAGCCTTTCTTTGCCCCGAAACGTCCTCCATTCTTTCTCGTCGTTCGATACCGATTCATTCCACCGGCGTATTGTCACATTCGGTCGAGGACTCTTCGAACTAGCCACCAATCCGAAATTGTCACCGCATGTACTGGAAGGAAAGTGTAGACAGGAACGAATAGAACGCAACGCAACGCAACGCAACGCAACAAACAACCACCATGCCCGTCTACAACTTTAAGAAAATGAGTCCGGTGCCGGCGGCGCCGGACTTGATCGACATTGTTCTCATGAGAACGCAGCGTCGCACCCCAACTATTATCCACCCCGGCTACAAGATTACGAGAATCCGTTCCTTCTAGTGAGTAGTCTCTTGCATCGGCGCACGCGCATTGAATTTTGCATCTGCTGTCGAATCGAATCGAATGGAATCGAATCGGCACGGCACCCTAACGACAGCACCTTTTTCTCTCGCTCGTTTTCGCAAAACCGCAGCATGAGGAAGATCAAATTTACTCAACAAACCATTTCCGAGAGATTGACCACCATCCTGACCGACTTTCCGAGGCTCAACGACATCCATCCCTTCTATGCCGATCTCTGCAACACTTTGTACGACAGGGATCACTACAAACTCGCCCTGGGACAACTCAACACGGCTCGTTCGCTCGTCGATCAGATCGCCCGGGACATGATCCGGATGGTCAAGTACGCCGATTCCGCGTACCGTTGCAAGTGCCTCAAGCGAGCGGCGCTGGGACGAATGTGCACCGTCCTGAAGCGACAAAAGGCGTCGCTGGCGTATCTGGAGGAAGTCCGGAAGCATCTTTCTCGCCTCCCCGCGTTGGATCCGAACACCCGAACGATCCTCATGTGCGGCCTGCCCAACGTGGGAAAGTCGAGTTTCATGAACAAAATCACCCGTGGCAACGTCGACGTCCAGCCGTACGCCTTTACCACCAAATCGTTGTTTGTCGGCCACTGCGATTACAAGTACCTGCGCTGGCAGGTGATCGATACGCCGGGAATCTTGGATCACTCCCTGGAAGAGAGAAACACCATCGAGATGCAAGCCATTATCGCTCTTGCTCACTTGACCTGCAGCGTCTTGTACTTTTGTGACATTTCCGAGCACTGTGGGTACACCATCGAGCAACAGTGCTCTCTGTTCCGCAGCATCAAACCCCTGTTTGCAAACAAACAGCTCATCCTCGTCGTCAACAAGGTCGACGAACAGCCCTGGGAGACACTCGATCCGGAAAAGAAAGAAATGATCGAAGCCCTGGCCAAGGACGCGAACTGTTCTCTCATGACCATGTCGAACAAATCGGAACACGGGGTTTCCGAGGTCAAGGCCTCGGCCTGCGAAAAACTCCTGGCGTCGCGGGTGGATGCCCGGGTCTCGGGCAAGAAGATCGAGGGCGTGATGAACCGGCTGCAGGTCTTCCATCCCACTCCTCGTGACAACGTGGACCGCGGTGCCAACATTCCGGACTCCGTGAAGGACGCCATTGCCGAGGGCAAGGTCGGTTCGATCGATCACAAACCAAAGCGATCTCGAACGGGATACGCGCCGACCAAGGGCGACGCTGCCGATGGCTCGGACGATGCCGAGATGGACGGATCGTACCGAAAGACCGCGCGCGATCTCATGTGGGAGAACGGTGGACCGGGAGTCTGGGCTCCCGACTACCGCGAACAATACGAGCTCAAGGTGGACGAGTGGAAATTCGACGCGATCCCCGAAATCATCGACGGAAAGAATATTGCCGATTACATCGACCCCGGCATCGAGAAGAAGCTCGCCGAACTCGAGATGGAAGAGGAGCAACTCCTCAAGGAGCTCGAGGCTCAACGAATGGGAGAGGAGCCCGAATCCGATCTGGACAGCGAGGAGGAAGCCGCCGTGGACGCTATTCGGGACCGCAAAAAGATCATGCGAAAGATGTCTCAGGTGAACCGAAGCGAGAACAAACCCGTCGTTCCACGCACCGCCAGAGGAAGAGCCAAAGACATGCACCAGCCCGGAGACCGCAACGAGGACGTCGTCAAGGCCAAGATGGACAGGCTCGGTGTCGATGCCACCAAGATGATCGAGAGAGGTCGATCCCTGGACCGAGAGCGCGGTCGCAAACGCGAACGATCGAGCAGGCGCGGCGTTCGCGACGAAGACATGATGAAATCCGACGACGACATGGAGGACGCAACAATGAGCAAAACACAGGCCAAGAAGAAGAAGAGATCGAAGAGCGAGGCCGCGCGACGCGAAGCGAGCGTCACGAGGGGTCACTCGAAGCCCCGCGATCCTTCTCAGAGTGGTCTCTATTCCGATGCCGCGGTCAAGGCAGCCAAGAAATTAGAGCGACAAGGCCGCAAGGGCTGGATGGGAGGCGCCGGAGAGGGCGACAACCGCAAGTCGGAGCATCTCGTCAAATGGATGAATACTGGGAAGAAGCGCATGGGAACCCACTACTGCCGATAATCGCAGTGATAGAACAAATGCCAATATCACTTGTTTGTGACGATAATCTCTTAAACGTTATGGAAAATATTATAATGATTATAATAAAATTTGTATTCTATTTATTTCTATCGTTTGACAGCTGCAACACCAATCGTCGCCCAACGTCATTCTGCTGGCGTCAACCGAATCATACCGTGCGGTGGTCGTGTTTTGCTGTTGCTGGAGGCGGACCGAGCGAATGGATGATAGACTTCAGTGATGCGAACGGGTATATCCAATCGCATCAGTGCTGCATTCACCGTTACGGCTACCCGGTGCAGGGTGTAATAATCCAAAAATGGATCGATCACCACCGATGCACTTTTGCCACCGTTCGATAGATCAAACACAGAATTCCACAGCGTCCTGTACAACTGGAACGGTGACCCGAGGCTCTGGACGGTCCAGTCCGTGGATTGGTCGTGGGCGGGGTTCGGATCCGCCGGATTGTTCTCTGCATCCCACCACGACTGGCAATCTTCCAGGAGCTGCAAACGATCTTGATCGGTGGTTCGAGCGCGTTCGGGCGTGGCATCCATTGCCTGGAAGAGAACGTCGAGCTTGCCCCGTATCGTGTCGAGATCGGTGATTTCGTCGACCGAGGTTTGCTTCTTCGCCCTCACGGTGATGCCCACCGTCGGAAAGGGGCTGTGCCACTGCGGGGACCACATTCGTGGCGAATGCTTGAACTTGGGATGGAACAAATCCAATCCAAGTTCCAGGTTGCTGGGAAGCAAGGGTCTCGAGATTTGAACGGCTTCCAGCATTGTCACCATTGTGTCGTAGCTCCATAGAGATTGCGAGTTGGGAAAGACAATCAATTTTGCGGAGTTTCGAGACGCCGATGCCTTTGGCGTTGCAGAAGCTTCTGCTTCGAGTACTTCTGCGATTCTGTCCCAGAGAAACGCCAAGCTTTGTGCCGTAGAATCGCAAGAGGATGCAACCAGCAAGTCGTTGATGCTATCGTATTGAACGTGTGTGATCCGTTGTTGATCGATGCCTTCTACCATTTCATGCGGATTGCTGTCGGAAGAAGACTCGCCATCGCCATCGCCATCGTCCCCGGTCCAAATAATATCCGTGTTTACCACCCAACGGAGCGTTTCTTCTTCTATTTCCTCATCCGTCAGTCTCGAGGCCGATTTCGGATTGTAGCCCAGGAATTTTTCGAGCGCCTGGCGTTTTTCCTCCGATTGCGAAATAATCCATGGATCGTCGTTGTTGTCGGTGTTCTCGCGAGGAGATACATTGCTGTTCAAGAACGATTTTTTCAGTCGTTCCTCGATCTCATTCGACCGTTCGCAATCATCAAAGTACATGGAGACGGTAGCCCCGATTGGAGCTCGTCGTTGGCGAGAGAGTTTGCCTCTCGATGTTGCCGTTGTTGTTTTCGGTCCGTTCCAAAACTGCACGTGAAGAAATAGCACGCCGACATCAAGCATGTCAGGGTATTGTTAGCGCGGTGTAGAAAAAATAGGAGCATTGGATTTGATGCCAACGACAAAACCATCGGCATGTTCGACAAACCTTCCGATCGAACACGAAACTCACCTGATGAGGAACAAGCGCCATCACCGCCGTTGGAAGAACGAAACAAAGCAGTGCCAATGGTCTAGTCATGGTCCTTTTGTACATGGTTGTGGTTTTCATAGCTTCGTTTATTGTGTTTCTGCAGAATTCTGCGACACCATCTGTCTGGTTGTTTTCGGAAGTCATCACCGATTCGGTACTATGAGTACCGGTACGAGCACGAGCACAGTTTGTACGATTGATTCATTCAATCACAGGACGGTTGGCAACCCGAAATCGTCCGAGACGGGATGTTGTCGGTCTGCGAATTTTCCTGAGACGATTTTGGGAAAGAATGCTGTTGATTCACGATCGACTAGGGACTAAATCGTTCCAAAGACGGTTTTTGAGGAACTCGTTCGACCGCTTCTGTTATTCGCGCGCTTGGTTGACGCCATAGTTCTTTCTGTTGAAGCAGTTTTTTCTTTTTCCCGTTTTTTATTTGCTGTTTGTTCTTCAGAATTTGAAACGTGTCAACCACCAATCAAATTCATTGTGACAACGCAAGGCGAAGAATTTTCCAGGAACCGGGAGTTTTCGCTCTGGAAGTTAGTGCGTTGCCGGTTATGGTAAGACCTTAGTGATGTGTTTGAAACTTTTGCTTGGAAACTGGTAGTAAGTTAGGTCGTAAGTTACTCGTATTTTCATTGACCATCCTCAAGCAGATGGCAATCGTGTCAACCAGTCGCTAAAAGTTTGTAGATGACTTTCTTCTACCGGTAAGTTAGGGTAAGGTTAAGCTTATGTTGGCAACAAGAGAAAAGCTGGCAAGAAAAGATGACGATAAAAATACACGCAGCACGAGAACATTTGAACCTTCCTTCATACGGTAATCTTATTAGTACCTACAGAGATGACAATTGATTTCGTATGGTTTTCATCATGCTGGTGAGGATGGACACTATGTTGCACATGCACCATGTAGTAGTAGTAGTCTATGATAGTCCTTTGCAAACAAAAACCAAGATCTCTGAAAAAAGGGCAAGAGCAACAATATTGTTTTCGCAATCAGCATTGTCCATCCATGACACCTCTGCTTGGAGGAAGTTCAAGAGTAGTAGTAGTCGTAAAACTTTCAACATGCAAAACTGCGTGCTGATCAACCTGAACCACTCCACAAATTGAACCACAGCAAGAGATGAATTGGAAAAGCAAATTTAGAATGAACAAAACGGAATCATCTACCTCTGCACATCAGTATTTTTTAGTTGAACTTTGTTTCGTTTGGAATGGATAGGGCAAAGGACTGGTTGATTTTGTGAAGTGTTGTCGACTTTTGTTGTACCTAATTTAAAACGGTTACTACAATTGTGCAAATGTATTGTAGTAAGGTTACGGTACATTCCAATCGACACTGTACTGGGAACATAATGTAACCTTACTTCGTACAAGTAAGATCACCGTACGTACGGTAGGAATGAAACTACAAAAAAAATAAGAAGTTTGTGATGTCCTTACTTGCATTTTCCTATTAGCTCTATCTCTAATGACTCTACGCGAGATTTACTAACGTACGAAGTAACTTACTTTTTTCCCAGACTGAGCTGGAAATCGAGTGTGCCTCGCTCATGTACTCCGCTGGTTGTGCATTCCATCACCGCTCTCTTCGCGGTTCGACACACTCTGTTCTTCGTTTTGAATGGTGAGATTTGATTGGATAAAATTAACAGCTGGTTTCCGATTGTCCATTGTAGGGCTTTAGTAAATTTGGAAGTGTACTTTTACTAGTACCACTCCCCAGAAACAGTCGAGAAACGACCATCGCGTCGGAAAAGCGTTAATGTGAGGAAACTCGGGGTGGTCTGAAACATAAAAAAAACAAAAACGATTTGGCCTCGTTTCTTCTGGAAAGGGTTCCTTCTCGACTCACTTAAACAGCCAGGTAAGGAAATCGTAAGACTATGGGGCAGCATTAGACCCCGATGTAGCAACAAAGATGGTCAAGGACCTATGCATTGACCCAGCCGTTCTTTGTCATGCCAAGACCCGATACCCCTTGTGCGTTGTCCGTCTAAGAGACAAATATTGTCCGATTTCGTTTGGAACGACATCATCGGCTATTTTTTTGGCGGGAGACGGTTACCGTCGTGTTTTGGCCCTTGTGTGCTTCCTCGACCAACAGTTGGTGTAAGGATTCCTTAAAGCTTCCGTGGCAGGGGTTTTGTTACCGCACCATATCTCTCTTGAGTGGATAATTCCGTTTGTTCCCGTTCGTTCGTTCAAGAAATCAATCGATCTCTCAATATGAGAAACTCACTTTTCTTGCTTTACCGATTTCTGATTGCTATTCTTTCGAAATCCCCCTGGCCCGCTTTCAAACCCAGCAGACTTGTTCGCAAGAATAATAGGTGGCCGGAAGATAAAGCCTGTTCCAAACTCTCAACCAACCATGTCTACTCTCCCTCCCGTTGCCGACCCAACTGCGTCCTTGCCACCCGCAGTAAGAAGCACCGCTGCTCCTGCAGCGGCGATTTCTACCCTCGCTCCATCAACCGTAGTTTCAACAGCAACGACTGCTCGAGCACCAATTTTGGCAGCAGCTGGAAGACCTACAACTATGATTGGAACACAATCGTCTTCCACAACAACTACAACAACGAAGTCCTCCAAGAGCAAGAAAAAGTCCAGCAATTCCGCCTCTGTAACAATGGCAACGGCTTCCACCGCATCGTCATCTGGAGGATCGGGAGGAGGATCCAACGGCGAAAACACTGGTCGATGGACTGCCGAGGAGCACAACCTGTTTCTACAAGGGCTGGAATTGCATGGCAAGGGATGGAAGAAAATCGCTGGTCTCATCAAGTCTCGCACGGTGGTTCAAATCCGAACTCATGCCCAGAAGTACTTTCAGAAGCTTGCCAAAGCAAAACAGAACGGGGAAGATGTCACTATGGCGGGTGGAAGTAGCTCTAATGGAGGTGCTGTTGCTGGAACTACCATGACTATGATGATGGGAGACGGAGGACGCTCTGCCTTGAATGGTGGAGGTCCAGGAGTGAACGGAGCAGGGTCCGCCCTCTCTTCCGTATCCGCTTCGGCAGGCCATGCCACTGCACACGCAAGCAAGCGACGGAAGCAAACTTCGGGAACCAAGAGGAAAGCTATCCAATCCGTGGTAGCTTCTGCTCGGCGTCAGGGGAACAAAAAGGTAGCAGTGACTTCAACTGCACGCAAAACGTCGCCGCAGCAGTACGAGCAACCCACACCCGTGACGGGCATGGGCATGAATTCGGTTGCACCCGCACTGGCTCCTTACGTCTTGCCTACTCCATTGTCTCAGATGACTGCTCAACCGCCACCGTCAAGTGTTGGCAGTGCTGCACAAACCGCACAAGGGGGCATAACCACAGCAGCTCTAGAAGATTCCATGTACGTTTGCAAAATGTGTCATTTGTTCTTGGTTGCCCGTGTGTCTAGTGTGTCTATGATAAGCTTTTCACTCCTTGCGAAGGTATAGATACTAACCAAATTTTGTTCTTTCCCGTACAGATTCAGATACCTCACTCCGGCGTCAGTCGTCCAGCCCGAAACACAGGTGAATCCCGTCGCTCGTCAAGCTGGAGCAAACCCTATAACTCTTCCGCCGGACCACCTGAAAGCCACAAACACGCTTGCTGGTGGCGAGGTGTCTCCAACCGGTGTCAATGAGCTGGAACTTTACCCTACTTGGACCGATTATTCAAAAGAAGCTCCAACTTGGTATCAGAAGGGATCCGATGTGGATGCTCTGCTGGATGTTGCCGATCCTTTGGATTGGCTGGTCGACAGCGGAGATCTTGACGAGACTTACGAGGCAGTCGAACGGATGAATGTTGTCACAGCTGAACCTGTTCCTCAAACTTCTGCGTATGAGGTAGTCGAGACGCAACCGCCAAAAGATCCGGCACCGACTGCCTCAGGTAGCTTTTATGCCAGTGTAAACACTATGGCTACGATGAGTATGAATACCTTGCCTCGCATCGACTCGGGTCCAGACATCCCTCCTCTCCCTCCATTGTTTGATGGCGTAACAGACGCTGGCGACGACCCTGCCGGCGGCAAGAGCAAACTGTCAATGCACATGACTTCTGTCCCGAGTGTAACTAACCTGGAAGAGCACATATTCTCGCCCAGCGAGGAACACGAGTTTGTATCTACAATTCTGGATGAGACCGGTGCAGGTAGCTCTGTATCGCTGTCGGGTTTGGGTCCCGCGCCTTAACATGACGTCTTGAGAGGCTTTTCAAACAACACCTCTTGAAATACACTACGGGAATCCACCTGATCGAAAATCATACATTTTTGCATTGAATGGATTTCAAACTCTGTACGGGAACGGCAACAGTTCCAAATGTAAGAAACCGTTCGACCCTGTTGAAATTCAGCATCACAATCATCAAAAAGAGGACACGAACGCAGGTCAAAGTCGAGGAAACGAGAAACTCTGAAATAGTAGTAGTAGCAGTGCTCCAGTAGAGTCGTGAACGAAAATGTAAGCTGATAGGTCATCACTGTACTACTAGATGGGTTTATGACTTTTGGAGCACTTCGAGTATCTGAAAATAAGTTTTCGTTCGTACGCGACGAAAATAAAGGATAAATCCGTATTCTACTAGTTTAGATAGCCCACTCGTTGTATGACCAGGATGTCTTTGAGTAATCAGTGCTTCCCCGTTTTCTACTTTGATGAGAAATACCAGCTTTAAGATGCTGTTTGGCATCTGTCAACAAAAGACTTCCTGTGATTTTCCCTCTGATTAAAGTTATTTAAATACGTATCCCTTAATCGGATTGAAATTATACGGGAATCGCCGTAAAAAAAAAACTCATTTTTTCACGCACCCGGTGACCAAATCGTCAACCGAGTTCTGTCTTCTAGAGACAATAAAAGCACCTCTATCTGCAATAAAGTAACAAACAACCACCAATACTTGTAGTCAATAACATAGATATGGGTTTTTTATTATTTACTTGGGGAATTTTGATAAATTTTAGTGGATTTCGGCTGATTTTTGTACATCGGGCCCGTGATTCGACGTGATTTTCGCACCATTCGTCCTCCACCATTCGGCCGCCCGAGCCCTGAATACTCCAAATAAAGACACAAGAACACTTTGAAAGGCCCTGCAAACACCAAGGGGTGATGAATTTGTATCAGTACTTGCCGTCGTCAAGGCACAGGCCAAACAGGAGTGCGAACGACCGAATCGAATGAACCGAATCGAATGAACCGAATCGAATGAACCGAATCGAACAACCGAATCGAATCGGAATACAAGCAGCAGCAACAACAGCAGCAAGACGCTCCCCAGCAAGCATTAGGCCTACTTCATCTTCAGCTTCTTTCTACTTCTTGCTGCTTTTTCTTCCAAGCCGCGCTTCATCCTTTTCTTTAGAGCCAGGATATCGCCCGACCGATGAAATGTTCCATAGCAATCAATGCAAAGATGGACATTGCATGTTACACATCTCATTAACTCCCCCTCTTTTCTTAGTCCAAGCCAACCATGCAAAGCACATTTGGTGTTCCTCACTGCTTTAGAAGGATAGTGATCCAAATTCTTGTCCAACCTACAACTCAGAGCACCATTGTCTGCAAGCGTCTTGTCAGTTACTCTAGCTGAATTCTTCTTACTGTCGAACGAGGAATTGCTTGAAGGTTCAGTCAAAGGCGATACAGGACCATCTTGTTCAGCACCACAGGATGAAACATGAAACATCCTGGCTTCAGCTTCACATGAAACAGTCTCAGGGTCTACCCAGTACTCTCCAACTGCTCTCCTGAAGTCATACTGGGATGCAAATCTGGGCGTCACTCCTTCTTCTTTACAGACCTTCAGGTACAGCTTGTAGGCATTTGTAAGGAGTACTCCTACACCCCAAAACATAACAGACCACCACCACTTCCTGTTACGTACCCAGCGGTCCAATCTGTACACACCGCGGAGCTGATCAGCAATATCGACGTCGCCCATACCATTGTTGTATGTATCTAACTGATTAAGACGGAGGAATTTCAGCTTTTCTTTCGAATCGGTATCCACGTTGTAGACGATCTTCTGCTTCTCCACCCATTCAATCTTACTAGTGACCATACTCAAGTAGTGTACTGGCTTGGTGTCGTAGACACTAGAAGCAATAAGAAAGGAACAGGCGGGATCCCCTTCAAGAACAGCAGCCTTCACAGTACCACGGGCAGCTCGCTCTTCGCGGATATTCTTGAGCTCTTGTTGAAAGACGCAATCAGGGATGCCACGATTTGCCTTACGGGCAACTCCATGACAAAGGACTCGCTTTGAATGCAGAAACGCCGCCTTGCAGAATAGTACTGAGTTGTACAGGTTGTCCATTCCCACATGGTGGTGCTCGTCCTTCAAGGAATCAAATAGGGCCATCGTACGGGCATGCAGCGGAGAGAGCTTCCAGTTCAAGTACTTTTTAGGTGCAGGATCATTCCTCATGTAGACTTGGTAGCAGTATCCATCATCGCAGAGGGCATCAGCTTGAAATCCGTCACCTTCCTTCTTGTACGTGATCCGTCGCTTGTCTTGGTGGACACCTTTGAACCGCATGGTCATTTCATCCACCGCAATTTGACGAGCCAACATCCACGCCTGGGGGGAACGCCAGTTAATCCACTGGATTAAAGGTCGTATCTTCCAATTTGGAAACGTCCTACGAGAAGGAACTTCCTTACGAGGATCTTGGCAAGAAAGAAACGCCTTGAAGTGTTTGTGGCGGCGCTGTGGATTCCTTGAACTCTTACACAAGCCGTTGTAGATGAAATCATTCCCTGCAAGTCTGTCATTCCTCGTAGAGCGAAGCTTGTATTCAACACGAGCCGTAGGAGCAAGTCCATGCAGTACATAAAGTCCAAAGAACCGGCGCAGCTCCGTCAATTCAAATGGCTTGAAGTCCTGGTACACCTGCTCTCCAGCTCCTGCAAGCGACGCCTTGAGGTTTGTCCACTGCCGAATTTTCTCAAAGCTGAAGTGATTACTGTCCTTTGCATCGTTGCTTAGCGGAAGGAATACCTCAGCAAAGTCCCATGGTAGCGACTCAGCAGCAGATAGACCGTACTTCTCCTTGAATCCTGGATCGACGCAGCCTTCCTCCCTGGGAGCACTGTTAGTGAGTGGCTTGCCATCAGCGTCCCTCCGCAACTTGCCGCGGCGATCGAACTCGTAGGTTGTACAAACTCCCTTGAACACAGGAATATCAAAGAGCTCTGCATAGTTGTACTTCTTTGGGGGGGGAGCAACCCTTGCATCAACTTCTGGCACAGTTGGAGCCCTTGCAATTCTAAAGGATGGATTTGCTGGTTCAGTGACCGCCATGGCGTCTGGGTGGAGGACTCGCCAGTACACAGTATCAGGGAACAGACGCATCGCCGACGAGTTCTTGTTGTTGTTGTTGTTCTTTGCTGTCGGGGGGCGTCCGATCCGTGGCTTCTTCTTGTTGCTTGCTCTTGCTTCCTCCACTGTATTGAATCGACAAATCTTCTGGTCTATTGCCTTCTTCAAACGGTCGACCAGATCGCTCTTCTTTCCAGCAGTTGATTGGCATCGAAGCTTCAGCTCTTCCTTGATCCATGTCACTGTTTTGGTTTGTAAATCGATATTTTTTTCTTCTTCCATATTTTCTTCCACCACCACTTCTGTTGCCTCCTCCACCACTGCTGCTTCCTCCGCTCCTCCTGCTGCGTCCGCTGCGCTCTTTGGTGGTTCGGCGTCTCCAATATTGTAGTCTTCTCCTGTTTCCTTGTATTGATCTCCCTCAGCAATTATTGCATCAAAAAAGGGGCCTTTTGCCCCATCACTGTCATAGCCATCCTGGAATTTTTGAGCTCTCTTCACAAGCTTGCTGAGGTCCTGGAGCCTTGGGCTATTAGCAGGACGGCTTTCGCTGCTGTCTTGGGTCTCTTGAGTACCATCTGGGCTCTCTGTGGAGCAATCCTCCATGTTTACGGCATTTTCGGACATGATGGAACGATACCAAATTAGAAAATCAGTCCGTATCTCCAAAGTTTATGGACGAATTGAGCCGCAAATGGCTCGAATTGTAGCCCTTGAGTAGACGGAGAGAATGGTGTCCTTGGATCTGTAATTGGTGGCCAGGAAGTGCCTCGTTTAAATTAATTCCCATGGTGATATCAATATTCGAGTTTTTACGGCAGGTGCCAAAATAGTGATTAACGCTCTGCTGCTGCTGCTCCTAGCGCAGCCAATATTGGGAGTTGGGACCCCTGACAAAGTGTTTTCTAGACCAAAATTTTATGCTGAATAAGAATATAACATCAGATTAAATATTGGAGAGAGTTAAGACTTTCTTTTGAACCCCTGAAATATGGGTCGAAATACGGCTGTGGCCGTAGGATCCGATTAAGGGATATTATTATTGTTATTATTCTGCTGTCAGCACCTGCTTTTCTCATCGATGATGGGTGCATCTTTATTACAACGTATTCTTTCAACAAAAAACTTTTTAATGTACCAGTACGCGTACCTAGTACCTTCCGTATATGTAGATCACCGCATGTTACTTATTCTGCTATGATACTAAGATTAAGTCTTACCGTACAGGAACATGGTTGATTTTTGTTTTTTGACAAATTTCAAAAATTCCCGGTCCTCCCCACACTGAATCATCAGTGTCAAAGTGACACCCGGGGTCAAAGTGACCCCCGGTGTCACTTTGACACTCACAAGAGAAGTAGAAAAGTACTTGGCTAGCAAGATATCCTCGACCAAAAGAAATTGGGTTCGATGGTGGAAGTGAGTTCAAAGCAGAGTTCCAGGAGCTCTGTGACAACATGGGAATGAAAAGGAAGCCCAGTGGTGCCTGGAACCCTCAATCCAACTCAGTATTGGAGAGGATCCACCAAGTGCTCAAGGATTGCCTACTATCCTTCAACCTGGAGAACAGGGACCTACATGAGCAGGATCCCTTTGAGGAATTCACCACCAAGGCGGCCTATGCTATCAGAAGCGCCATCCATACAACCCTGGGGTACTCCCCAGCGCAACTAGTGTTTGGAAGGGACATGTTCATGCCTGTGAATTTCCCAGTGGATTGGGAAGCAATCCAAGCAAGAAAACAAAAGAGTATCATCCACAAGAGTAATATCCGGGAGAACCAGAAGAGGATCCCCCATGTCTATCAGGAAGGAGACTATGTCACCCTGGAAAGGAAGGGCATTATTCCAAAACTATCCTTCACCCGGCAAGGACCTTACAAGGTGCTCAAGGCCCATGATAATGGAACTGTGACTATTGAAACTGCCCCCTTTGTAACCGACCGGGTTAACATCAGGCGAGTCCATCCCTATTATTGCAGGGATAGCACTAAAATGGAGAAGTAGTTGTAACAGTCCCATGGAGGAGCATGCCGTGCACCAGAATACAGTCACGAGTCCACTCGGGACTAGATTAAGGATAAGGATAAAAACAATCAGCGAGTCGACAGAATCGCCGATTCAAAGAGCTCTTGGAGCTGTAGCAAATAGACTAACCAATAGAGCTCACAATTTGCATATCACTACTATTCTAATCACTAGTAGACCCGGGGTATGGCAGGATCGGCAATTCTATCGGCTCGCCGATTGTTTTTATCCTTATCCTTAATCCAGTCCCGTGTGTACTCGTGACTGTATTTTGGTGCACGGCATTTTTGTCAGTTTTGATCTTTTTTTTTCAATCGCGCTTTTGTCCTTGCATGAATCTAATCGAATTGATCAAATTGTTAATCGGATTGATCAAATGCAAAATTAGCAATTGTGTACATATTCCTGTCAATTTATTTTAAAGTTTTTATTTTCTACATTTTCTACTTAGTTGTATGGTAAATGTTAATTTATTAGGAACGCACACATATCAGTCATAAACAAAATCCTTCCATATTTTTTTATTCTGGGCTCATCCCTGGATGAATCTAATTCTATTGCCATTACTAGTAGTAACCAAACCAAAATCTATCCCTATTTCATTCTAGACACATCCCTCTAGATGGATCTAATACTACTGCCACTAATAGTATGGTAGTACTAGTACTAGCTGATTAAAGTATCAGGGGCTTAGCATCCTGTCTAGCATCCTGTTTAGTATCCCCTATTCCATTCTACAGTTCCATCTATATCTTAGCACACTGTATCTCTAAAATTATGGGGATGCTAAGAGCTGGGGAATGTAGATCTAGTACCAATCCTACTACAATTGCCCGGCATCCTCTCTAGCATCCTGTTTAGTATCCCCTATTCCATTCTACAGTTCCGTCTATATCTTAGCACACTGTATCTCTAGTAAAATATAGAGGTGCTAAGAGCTGGGGTATGTAGATCTAGTACTAATCCTACTACAATGACCCAGCATCCTCTCTAGCATCCTGTTTAGTATCCACTTTTCTATTCTACAGTTCCATCTATATCTTAGCACCCTGTATCTCTAAAAATATAGGGATGCTAAGAGCTGGGGTACGTAAAATGCACCATAATAATATAGTGCTACATTAAGGTTACTATTATTTGATTCACTCTCACTTTTTTTTCAACTTTGTACATACGACAATAAAGTATTTAACATATGATAAACAATACAATACTACTTATACTAGTGTCTACTCATGGACTGCCTCTAATTAGTGGAGTTGTAAGTGATTATCCTTAACTTACAATGGAACTTTAACTTCCTTAAGAAGTGGAAGAGTGTGAGAAACCGGGTTTTGGTAAAAACAGGATATTAGTGTTTTTATTGCGTAGACTTGGTAGGTTTTCAACGCTTAAAAAGCATGTCATTCTTTGTAATGAAAATGGACAATTTGAATGTTTTTAATGAGAAATAGCTATATTAATTGATCGGTTTTTGAATCAATCAGCATATTATATTTTCGTCCAAGTTGTAGTATTGTAGTATTACTGGTTTTTGTATGAGAAATTGGCATAAGATATTTTTGTCGGAGTGGTAATACTGGTTTTTAGTGACAATTAGTGGAGTTGTAAGTGATTATCCTTCACTTCAATGATGTTTACAATGGATCTTTAACTTCCTTAAGAAGTGGAAGAGTGTGAGAAACCAGGTTTTGGTAAAAACAGGAAATGCATGATGCTGGGGAATCGATCGATCATAAGGGGGAATGACTACCACACAGACTTGGAATCAATCATAGGAGGAATGAATACCACACCGGCTTGGAATCGATCTACCACACCGGATTGGAAAAGATCGATCATGAGGGGGAATGAATACCACACAGACTTGGAATTGATTGTAGGGGGAATGAATACCACACAGACTTGGAATCGATCGGAAGGGGAATGATTACCATGCCGGCTTGGAATCGATCGTAGGGGGAATGATTGCTCCTGTTTTCGTCGTCATTGTGGTCACTGCCTTTGTCATCTTCCTCCTACGTCACGAAAACAAAGAACTTGAGCCTGTTGAAGTCCTACCATCTATGGATGCAGATTTATTGCTTTCAAGACGTATATGTTTGGGGGCCAAGTCAAACTTCTTGGTTCTACAGTTCCTCCGTTCTTATCTTAGCATCCTGTATATCTTATAATATAGGGCTGCTAAGAAGTGGGGTATGTAGATCCGGTACTAATCCTACTGGAAGTGCCTAGCATCCTGTTTAGTATCACCTTTTTCGTTCTACAGTTCCATTCTTATCTTAGCATCCTGTATATCTTATATTATATGGCTGCTAAAAGTTGGGGTATGTAAATATGGTACAAATCCTACTGGAAGGGCCTAGCATCCTGTCTAGCATCCTGTTTAGTATTGCCTTTTTAGTTCTACAGTTCTGTTCTTATCTTAGCATCCTGTATATCTTATATTATATGGCTGCTAAAAGTTGGGGTATGTAAATATGGTACAAATCCTACTGGAAGGGCCTAGCATCCTGTCTAGCATCCTGTTTAGTATCGCCTTTTTGGTTCTACAGTTCCGTTCTTATCTTAGCACCCTGTATCTCTAATAATATATGGGGGTGCTAAGAGTTCTTGGGGTATGTAAATATGGTACAAATCCTACTGTAGGGGCCTAGCATCATCCTGTCTAGCATCCTGTTTAGTATTGCCTTCTTCTTGGTTCTACAGTTCTATTCTTATCTTAGCATCCTGTATATCTTATATTATAGGGCTGCTAAGAAGTGGGGTATGTACATCTGGTACAAATCATATTGGAGGAGCCTAGCATCCTGTCTAGTATCCTGTTTAGGAGATCTGCAGGATGCTAACTGATGAACCAAACCGCAGTGTGCTACAGGTGATAGTGAACAGAATGCTAAGCAGGATGCTGGGCCCTTCTAGTAGAATTTGTACCAGATGTACATACCCCAGTTCTTAGCAGATCAATATTGGGAGATCTACAGGATTCTAACTGATGAACCAAACCGTACTGTGCTACAGATGATACTGAACAGGATGCTAAGCAGGATGCTGGGCCCTTCTAGTAGAATTTGTACCAGATGTACATGCCCCAGTTCTTAGCAGATCAATATTGGGAGATTTACAGGATGCTAACTGATAAACTGAACCGTACTGGGCTAAGGGGGATAGTGAACATGATGCTAAGCATGATGCTGGGCTGTTCTAGTAGAATTTGTACCAGATGTAGTACATTTCAGAAGGAACAAACAACCTCCATTGTACTTACAAGAGATTATTAATGGTGATCAATAACTTGTTCTTCTCCTACTAATAATAGTAAGGTTAGTACTCATACAATTATTTCATACAGTAAAATAAATCCCTAAAAAACAAGGGATTTTAAATGTGACCAATTTATCCAATAATATTAGGTAAAACAAATCCCTAAAAAACAAGCAAAATTAAAACACATCCAAGGATGAGCCTAGAATCAATAAATAATACGAAAGTGTAATAGTACTGGTTTTAAATGAAAAATTGGCAATAATACGAAAGTGTAGTAGTAATTACTGGTTTTAAATGAAAAATTGGCATTAACTAGAGGCCGTGATCGCGAATACAACTCCACTACCCCCCTGAGGTCCAATTACTACTTCGTATGTTCGTAAGAAGGTACCAGTACCAGTATTACAGACTAAGCTACAACTCCACTAGCCCCCTTTCCCGGGTACCCGTTTGTTAACACACTTATTTTAGGTCTAATCCACACTTTTTACCCACACTTTTAAACTACCGTACCCCAGTAACCTTACATACATTACCCATGTTCTTCTTCTTCTCCAGCAATCGAATCACCGAAACACTTGCACCTCGACCGCACCACTCTTAACACTGTTGGGGTTGGGGTTGTTGTTGTTGTTGTTGTTGTTGTTGGGGTTGGGATTGTTGGGTTGTTGGGGTTGTTGGGTTGTTTGGGGTTGTTATTGGTAGTTTGCGTGGGTAGGAGTGTAAGTAAGGCTTATTAGTAGCAAAGTTAAAAAAGTGTATATTCGCACTTTTCAAAAGTGTGGTTTCGACCCATGTCCCCTTTCCCGATTGCAATGCAATCATTGTTCACCATGTTCACCACGCCAATGTATGCGAGGCGACTCGCTCCGGCAAGTCGCATGCATTCCGCTTCCGGGAGGACCGCCTGGCCGAAAAAAATGCGTGCGTATCTCGGGCTCTTACGCGCCAACCAAACTTGCTGGTACTATCTTCCGGTGTTCCATCAATCAATCCAGCAATGAGTGATTCCCGGAATAATAGATTATGTGATTCCCGGAATAATAGATTATGTGCACATATTATATATTATATTTCGATATTGTTGTTGTTTCGTTTGGTTTGGTTTGGTTTGGATTTATCTGTTTCTTTCGATGGCCGATTGATTCCTTGGACACCCGCCTTCGAGTTGCAACAGACCCCGTTCCAGGTCGTCCAAACCAACCCAATAAGTTCGAATGACAAGGGATCAATCTCACTCACTGACTCTGGCATTTCCGTGTCGCGGTTCAAGTCGAACAAAACGAAAAGAACGTGTCACACCGACGATCGCAATGCAATGCAATGCAGTAAGATTTTACGATTCAATACAATGCTTTCTCATCAAGGATGTTGTTGCAGATTGGTCCAAGTGAAACGAGAAAAACAACCATATGTGTCACAATGATGATTGTAATAATCTCTCATCTAGTTGCGTCGATGACACTGGCAATCGCAATGGTTTCTCACGGACTGTTTGTGGGGCGGAATGGCCAAACAAAAAAACCAAATCATCATTGACGTCATCACGGAAGATGCGTACCGCACGAATAGTATTGGCGCTACCAGATTCTTTGTCCACGAATGAATCAACAATAAGTATGGATACCAGCGCGATGGGTTCTATCCTACCGACACGGTATCCCGGTCTAAGCGAAAGACGCTTGCTTGCTTGCTTGGTTGCTTGCTTGGTTGCTTGGTTGCTTTCCTACAAGCGTCCCATTGAGAACTGCACTGTTCTTTCCAATGATTTATACTTTTTTTGTGGGGCCGACGCTGTGCAGCAACAACGATCGCACTCGATTGATTCAATATGATAGTATGCGATACGCTGCGATGTCGTGCCGTGCCGAATGGTAGTGGAAAGAAGGATTGGTTGGTTGGTTGGGTGACTGGCTGGCTGACTGACTGGATGGATGGATGTATGGATTTATGGAGCGGCACCCACGATAGCAACCAGCGTTCACTCGATGGTGTGCGAAGAAGGTGAAGAGCCGGAGATATTGTCCCCGTTACGGGCCATTGTTGTCCTGGAACACGGTTCAGTTTTATGGTTGTTGGCCCGATGGAACGAGGCGAATGGGCGATGGAACACCGCAAACAGTGTGTTCCTGGGACAAGGTACACCAAAGAATTATGGAGCACAACACTCCTTTCCTTGCCTATGGAAAAAGCAGAGGACAACACAAACAGACAGACACACACACCAGCACACTCACACGAGCACTTGCTCTGCGGACCACAACGACAGCACGGTTTGGATGGTGTGGATTCTGTGGGGCAACGCGAGAGACCGGGCACTGTCGAAGATCGGCCCTGCGGGGGCCGGTTGCGCCCGATCTTGCCATAAAATGGATTGGATTGCCAGACCAAGGGCGTCGCATAGCATACGATTATTTCGTCCTCTTTCCTGACCGCACCAGTCCACCATGAAGTACTCTTCTGTGCTTGGATTCATCGAGCTTGCAGGAGTGCTTGCAACCCTTTTGGCCTTTTCCGGTTGCGGCACCGATGCCTTGCCATTACCACTGTCTGAAGCACCATCGACAGCACCATCGACAGCACCATCGACAGCACCATCGACAGCACTATCGACAGCACCATCACCTGTGTGTGATCCAGTGTCTGATCCAACACCAGCACCATCGACAGCACCATCGACAGCACCATCGCCAGAACCTTCTTCAGAACCTACTAAAGCACCATCTCCCTCGCCAAGTGACGAACCGACCATTCGACCAACCATTCGACCAACCATTCTACCCACTGGCCCAGCTGCAACAGCACCATCGACAGCACCATCGACAGCACCATCACCTGTGTGTGATCCGACAGCACCATCGACAGCACCATCGACAGCACCATCACCTGTGTGTGATCCGACAGAACCATCGACAGCACCATCGACAGCACCATCACCTGTGTGTGATCCGACAGAACCATCGACAGCACCATCGACAGCACCATCACCTGTGTGTGATCCGACAGCACCATCGACAGCACCATCGACAGCACCATCACCTGTGTGTGATCCGACAGCACCATCGACAGCACCATCGACAGCACCATCGACAGCACCATCGACAGCACCATCGACAGCACCATCGACAGCACCATCGACAGCACCATCGACAGCACCATCGCCAGAACCTTCTTCAGAACCTTCTTCAGAACCTACTAAAGCACCATCTCTCTCGCCAAGCGACGAACCGACCATTATTCGACCAACCATTCTACCCACTGGCCCAGCTGCAACTCTTCCAGCACCATCGCCAGAACCTTCTTCAGAACCTTCTTCAGAACCTTCTTCAGAACCTTCTTTAGAACCTTCTTTAGAACCTTCTTCAGAACCTTCTTCAGAACCTACTAAAGCACCATCTTCCTCGCCAAGCGACGAACCGACCATTCGACCTACACCATCCAATCGACCAACCATTCTACCCACTGGCCAAGCTGTAACTATTCGACCGACGATGGCTCCCGTTGTAAGTGGTGACGATGACGATGACGACGACGACGACGACTATGGAGGCAAGGGTACGAAAAAGGGTAAAAAAACCAAGGCTGGGAAAAAAGCCAAAAAAGGAAAGAGATCCTTTTAAAATATTCCGTCTCTCTCTCTCTTAAGTATGGTGCCACACCACCAGTACCTACTACAACTATTAGTGTTTCCCACACATTCCAAGATATCACGTGCAGCAGGAACCAAGCTACACGCGAAGAACAAGAACAAGAACAACAGTACATATTACTACAGTATTATTTTAATGGTACATCAGTACCGGTACGTGTTCACGTGCGTCTCATGCTAGTACTATACACCGAATTCAGCAACGCCAATCCACATATATTACTACTTCGTACTATTCCTTATTTTATCAGTATTACGTTTAAATATCGAAACAACGGAGAGCCGTTTGCTGCAAACAAGATCGGGAGGAGAAGACAATCTTGCAAGCAAACATTGAACCGCAATTGTTTTGGAAGAAGAGTTTTGATCATTGAGATTGTTGAATGGATCCATATTACCTGGTAATCTTACTACGTTAAGTTAGTGGAGTTGTAAGTGATTATCCTTAACTTTAATGATGTTTACAACGGAACTTTAACTTCCTGAAGAAGTGGAAGAGTGTGAGAAACCGGGTTTTGGTAAAAACAGGAAATTAGTGTTTTTGGTGCGTAGAGCCGATAGGATTGCAACGAGTTAAGATTACCGGTACTTTAATCACCTAGTACTACTAGAGTAATAGTGGCAGTACTACTACTAGTAGTAGATTCATCTAGAGGGGGTCATGTCTAGATTCAAATAGGGATGGATTTTGGTTTGGTTACTAGCAGTGGCAATAGAATTAGATTTATCCAGGGATGAGCCTAGAATCAATAAATACGAAAGGATTTTGTTTGGCCTTTACGTACCAGTAGCTACTAGTATGGTATTAGATGGCAGCATGAGTGCGGTACGGCTGGGAATGGATCATACTATTCGTTGGAATCACACACTGGTTGAATGAAACAAACAACAGACCTGGTTGGTTGGAATCACTCACAGGCTTGGAATCGATCGATCGATCAATCGTATGGGGAATGAATACCACACCGGCTTGGAATCGATCTACCACACCGCCGGCTTGGAATCGATCGTAGAGGGAATGTATACTACCACACAGACTTGGAATCGATCGTAGCGGGAATGAATACCACACAGACTTGGAATCGATCGATCATAAGGGGGAATGACTACCACACCGGCTTGGAATCGATCGTAGAGGGAATGAATACAACACAGACTTGGAATCAATCGGTCGTAGCGGGAATGAATACCACACCGGCTTGGAATCGATCGTGGGGAGAATGAATACCACACTGGCTTGGAATCGATCGATCATAAGGGGGAATGAATACCACACCAACTTCGAATTGGTTGTAAGGGGAATGAATACCACACCGGCTTGGAATCGATCTACCACACCGGCTTGGAATCAATCGATCGTAGGGGGAATGAATACCACACCAACTTGGAATCGGTCATAAGGGGAATGAATACCACGCCAACTTGGAGTCAACTGTAAGGGGAATGAATACCACACCGGCTTGGAATCAATCGTTGGGGGAATGAATACCACACCAACTTGGAATCGGTCGTAAGGGGAGTGAATACCACACCAACTTGGAATCGGTCGTAAGGGGGATGAATACCACACCGGCTTGGAATCGATCGATTGTAAGGGAGATGAATACCACACAGACTTGGAATCGATTGATCGATCATAGGGGGAAGGAATACCACACCGGCTTGGAATCGATCAATCGTAGGGGGAATGAACACCACACTAGCTTGGAATCGATCGATTGTAGGGGGAATGAATACCACACCGGCTTGGAATCAATCAATCGTAGGGGGAATGAATACCACACAGACTTGGAATCGATTGTAAGGGGAATCATTATCGTAGGATCGTTAGGTCGTTGAAAGGAACAAACAACCGGCTTCGATCGAAGGATCGTAAACGGAATCAAATACACCCGGTTGGTTGGAATCGCTTACCGGCTAGGAATGGATAGTAGGGAGAAGGGCGGGAAACAAATAACACTGCCGTTGTCTTGTTCCTCCTATGTCACGAAAACAAAGAACTTGAGTCTGTTGGAATCCTACCCCAGAGAGGTACTTCTTCCTTTTTCCAGTACAAGGATGTTTAAGGACTGAAGTACAATGAGCCAGGAGCCTGCCAGAGGGGGTTCTCCATGTTCTCAGGACAGAGTGCAATAAAGCAACTCGGCTCAAAATAAGTCGGATTCTGAATCGAAACAGCAGTGATTTGTGTTATTCCCGAATATCCCATGCCTGTCACTCAACTTGATGAGGCTACCTGGACTAAGATTCTTCACCCAGCCCTTGTTCCAGTGCTGAATAAAGCAGCAGGGATGTCCCGGAAATTTCCTCAACATGTATTCTTTGGTCCCTCCCTGTATCAAGGCTTTGGATTCATCCATCCATATCTTCTCCAAGAGTTCAGCCATATTGCCACTCTCTTTCAGGAATCTGTCAGGTCCTCACAAACTGGTAGGATTCTCAGGCTCACTGCTGAAGCTCTTAGGCTTAAACTTGGGTTCCCTCTTCATCTTGGTGTCACACCCTATCATCCCTATGCTTCATACGTCACTCCTTGCTGGTACAATCACGTGTGGAAGTTTTTTTCTGATCACCCTGTGAGCTTGGTTGAAGACTTCCCAGATCTCCCTCTGCTCCGTTCCAATGACTGTTATCTCATGCAAGCCTTTGTCAAAGCTGGCTTCAGAGGTGCTGACTTGTCCCTCTTGAATCACATTCAGATGTCCCTCAAGGCTGTTTCCCTTGCTGATATTTGTACCCCAGATGGGAACAGACTCTCTCCCATGGCCTTCCAGTTGACATCTTCCAACCACTTGAGAGATCATCTTGACTGGCCCAGATGTCCTCCCCCACCTTGGCCTCCAGCAGCACAACGACTATGGACTAGGGCTCTTCAGACCTGTTTTCTTCCTCCCTGTCCACCCCCTGCAGCCAGGGCACTGGCTCCTTCTTTTCACCTTGGGCATTGGCTCTCTCCCCAGACAGCGTCTCTTTGGTCTTGGTTTTTGTCTCCCTCCACCAATAGACTATTCTCCAAAACTTCTACCGGTTGGATTGTGGGCACCTCCCAGCGCAGGGGCAGATACAGGTTCACTTCTGAAATCAGTTCTGATAAACCAGCCTGTGCCAATGTGCTTGTCTCCCCTGTGATCCGGGGCCAGGTTGTACTTGTTGTTGGCTCCTCTGCCTTTGTCTCCGAACCTACTGACATGGATCCTCTAGAGTACAATCCATTTGATTCTCTTCCAGCCTCCCCAACAGATGCCTTTGATGCACTCTGCGAGTCTCCAAGAGTCCTTCTCCACAAGTACTATTCTCTGCCACAGGTTAGATGTCAGGCCCTTGTTGCTGCCATTTAGAGTGGTACTGCCAGTGCTGTCTGTGATGGTTCTTATGATCCGGATCTTCTCAGAGGAACTTCTGCCTTCATCCTGTCATCCAATACCTCCACCAAGACTACCCCATTGTTCCTCACTGGCTGTAATTTTGTCAGTGGGTCCCCTGGGGATCAGTCATCCTACAGGAGTGAACTGGCAGGCATCATTGGGGTTCTCACCTGTTGCACTGCTCTGGTGAGTCTTTTTGATATTGATTCTGGCTCTATCACCATTGCCCTAGATGGTGACACAGCTCTCAAACAGGCTCAGGGATCATGGCCACTGGTTATTTCCCAGAAGTCTTTTGATTATGTCTATGTCATCCGAAACATGCTTTCTGCCATGCCAATCTCTGTGCACTTTCAGTGGGTTCAGGGCCACCAATCTGGGCTTTTTCTTGACTGGTGGGCCCTTCGCAATCATCAGGTGGATCACATGGCCAATGCATTTCTCTCTATCCATAGAGCTTCTGCCCATCACTACCCCCGACTTGTGTTTGAGCCCTGGGCATTTTCTCTCAATGGATGCAAGTGCTCAAGGTTTGATCAGCAGGCTTTGCATGTTGCTATTTCTGGTCCTCCTCTTCTTCAATACTGGCAGACCCACCATGATATCCCCATTCCACAGCCTGTTTTGAGTTCCATCCATTGGTGTGCCCATCAGTCTGCCTTCAAATGTCTCCCTCCTGGCATGCAAAGGTGGTTTGTCAAGTTTGCTTCTGGCTGCAAGGGTGTTGGCAACCAGCTCCTTCACTACCAGCATCAGGATCACTCCAGGTGTCCCTTGTGTGATGCAGACAATGAGAAGGTGTCTCATGTGCTCTCCTGCAAGGACCCTGGGGCTGTCAGGCACAGTGTGTCTGCCTTCAAGGGTCCCCTGAAGACAAGGCTTGAGGTTGAGCAGACCGATCCCTCCTTGGTTGCTGCCATAGTGGATCTTCTCACCAGAGTTCGGAAGGGCCAGAGCATTTCTCCATCATCCTACTCCCCTGCAATAGCTTCGGCTGTCAGGGCACAGAGGACTATTGGTTGGCACAACTGGCTCCTTGGTAGGTGGTCTCCTCGCTGGCATCAAATCCAGGCTGACCACTACTCCCACATTGGAAGCAAGCGCTCTCCCAGACGTTGGGCTACAGCTATCATCCATCAGTTCTTTCTTACCTCCAGGGATCTTTGGACCTATAGGAATGAACGACTCTATGGTCCTGGGGGCACCCTTGACGCTGAACAACACCAATCTCTTGATGCTTCCATTTCCTCTGAATTGGCCATTGGTGCAGCTGGTGCACTCCCCCAGTCACACTCCCTTTTACAATCCCCTTTCCAAGTCCTACAAGGCTACACCCTGACTGCCAAGAGGCAGTGGCTTGCAACCATCCACCTTGCCAGGAAGCAGTATGCAGCACCTGCACCCCCGGTGCAGCCATACCAAAGAGAGGCAGCTCTCCTACGAGCCTGGCTTACTGGATCTTAGGGTTGATTCCACTTTGTACCTTGGTTTTTTGTACTCTGTTCCTGCTTCTCATCATGTCCCATCCCTTTTGATACTGGGTCTTATCCCACTATCTTCATTCCCATCTCACTTTCTCTCAAGTCCCTATTTTGTGGGACTTGTGTTTGTTCCTTTCCCTGTCTGATGTTCAAGGTTTGTTTGAAAAATTGTCGTTCTACCACTTGGGGTCCTGACTCTCTGATGGAGGCGACGTTAAAGTCTGGTTACAGACTGAGTAATTTAGTATCGCCTTTGGTGATTAAAGTTATTTAAATACGTATATTGTTATTATGAGTTAGTTATAGCAAACAGAAAGCTGCATTGCTACGCCAGGAAGTAAGAAGATATTCTCAAGCACGAGCAACATCAATTGTTGTAAATGATGCAAGTGCACTGATAGTTAATGGAATGGTCCTTTTGGATTATCCATAACAAGTCCAGTATGTCCCCTTCTTGCACATTTGGAGAATAATAATGACGCAATTCTAGAAACATTTTCTTTTTTCAAATTGCATTTTGCAGCCCTCTTTCCTTCCTGTAAAAACTGGGTGGAAATACTTTGTCTTCAGAGAAACCAGTGACTCTCCTTGTTGAAAATGATGAGACAGAGAATCCAGGTGGCACTGTACCGTATGTGTGCCCCGTGATTTTAAGATTGGTGACATGAACTAGTATTCATCGATAGTGAAAATGGTAAATATTGAAGGTCAACAGCTTCGAAAATTGACTTTAAAAGTATCAGAGCTCCCACCAAGCACAGTTTCAACCTGAGTTTGAGATATGGCAAAGCAATTGGTCCATCTTCCCTCAACGTAGTTGTTGTGGAAAACAAGAAAAACATTCAATTGATTGCATCGCATCAAGAATGTACACAAGCAAGCTCGTAGATTCGTCAAAGATATGTGAACTTCAAATCAAGATTATCTGTCGACCGCAGCGAGTCATAAGACTCTTGATATTTATCTTGATACTTGAATATCCAATCAGTATCGAACTGTATGTGTACATATACTGAATATCCATACATGTATACCATATATATTGGAGTACATGCGGGATTCAATAAACATTTAGAGCCTTCATAGGATCGTAACGCTAGCATGTTACAGTCTTGACCTCCTCCGTTGTGTCCTCTTTGTCATTCTCTGGAGGTGTCACAATCCCGTCTGTTGCGTCCCTCCCTTGATGTATCTCTGTCTCTGTTTCTTTCCTGTTCCTGATCTTGTCCGTTGCGTCCCTTAGACCATATTTCTTTTCTATGATTTATTAGCTTCTACTCTATATATGGATACATATGAAATAGCAAGAAACAGGGAAAAACACCTATTAGAAGACCTGGTAACTTTCCATTTTGCTAAAATTTAATATTTTGGTCATTTTGGACACGTTTCTATAGCCAAAAAGTTGGCAATTCTAGCTTGGGGTACAGTTGTTCCCTCATCTCTTTCACTATAAACCAGGGCTCTGTCATGCATTGAAATAGCCAGAAACAAGTGACTTATGCTGTTTTAGGTTGCCTCTTGTTCTTATTTGGAAAGGGGGAACCGGGAAACTAAAAATTTAATATTACGTACGATTGGATTTAATTACGTACGATTGGATTTAATTACGCACGATTTCACAATTAAGCTCTTAAGTGGGTTATATCATAATTAAATAAGCCAGATAATAACATTAAAAAATGTACTTAAGCCTATCAATGTAGCGCTTAGGCTATTACTATAGACGTATAAGGTATACGCGCCATTCAAAGTGCCGCTGATAGCCACTTATTCGGTACGTACGTACTAATATTAAATAGGTAAAGCAGCCAATTTAATGACACAGTAATAATTTGAATAAGCCTTGTATCAATTTGAACTTAAGCCTTGTATTAAAGCCTCCAAATTCCTTTAATTTGATGACAAGGACGATGTATACATACCCGCCTTTTAAAGTGCCGCTACTACAGAATTCCTACCGGTATCAGCTGTCCCTAGAACTGGGGGACAGCTGATAAGAATTTTGTAGTAAGGTTAATTAAGGTTACTTGCACTAGCGCCACTTTAAATGGCGCTGACAGCCACTTATTCGTACGTACCGTCAATTCCTGCTTTAAATCTTACGGTAAGGTTGTGACATGCTAGCGTAGCATGAACCACGATTAAATAATTAACCGAATCCCACATACGAGCTGACCGGTGTTTGAATACAAATATTCAAACTGTACGCCGGACGCTCCAGCAATGCATGTGTGCCGCTATTCAAATATGAGCACAGCGCGCTTGTGTATATTCAGACGTTTACATGAAAATCGTAAAGCTCGCTTAAGAGTTAAAACTTTAGTCACAATTTTCATACTACTCCAATTTTTCTACCTTCGAGTGTAACACAGTAATTACTGTTTATCTTCAACGTAGAAAACAGTAGAATTCAGTACTGAACAGAACAAAATCAATCGAATAATCATCGAAATTTCCTACCCTCAACAAGAGAGGCACCTTGTATCCCTGACAAGTAACTCTCCATCAACCTCTTCAACATGGCAGGAATATACAGAGACCCCCCCATCTCCTACAAGAGCTCCTTCGACAGCTCCAAGCCCAAGCTCGTCACCCTGTCGGTCTACGACGCAGAAGATCACTCGGATAGCATCAAGGTCCCCCTCTTTACAGACAAAGGAGGACTCGAAGAACTACTCCACACCGAAGAAGCCTTCATGAACGCCGCAGAAGACCTAGACATACCAAACAACCAGCTCATCAAGTACTTCGGCAGGTGCCTATGTGTCGACGCCCAAACTAAGTGGCGAACGCTCTCAAGAACAACTTGAGCAAATAACCAACGAGTTTATCCCCTGACAAGAGACGGCTTTGACTCGGCATTCAAGGCCTTTATCAAGCTCTACTGCAACGCAGAAGATGCGCGCGATCTCATGCACATCTATCTTAGAAGCGCGGCATGCAAGAAGAAAGTAGAATCGACCTGCAAAGACCACACAGATCGGCTCATGGTCCTCATGAAATATACATCCAAACTACATGGCTACGTGGCAGATCTGGACCATCTGCAACAACTCACCATATTGCTCCACAGCTACCCCAACAGCTGGATCGAAGACTACGTCCGAATCCATCTCGGCGTTACGAGACAAACGACTGCCCAATTCATTGTGGACCACATGAGCAGTCTCGACCGACTCAGCAAGCAGAAGAACAAGAACAATGGGAGACGTCCTAATAGTTCTAATTCCTCTCACAACAACAAGAAACGCTCTGCTAACCACAACAACAATCAGAACAAGAACAAGAAGAAATCCAATCCCTGTCGAATTCAAGGCCATAACCACGACTGGTCCGAATGTCCCAAGAACAAGTACTTCAAGAACCACAAGGGACCCAGCACCAACCACAATAAGTGATCGAACCCCATTACAAATGAAGTCTTCCACTGCCACACAATCGGCAGCAACGAAGCCTTCCAGGCCCACATGAAAGCAGCAATGGATTCATACCATCTCGAACATGGTGGCCGAACTGAAAGAAGCATCGATGGCAACCTTATTTGGCTCCCATGACGAGTGCGTCAGCACTCCAAGCGACCCACGGGTCCACCAAAACCAGCAATCACCTTGCCTCCGGCGCCACAGGCCCTGGATGCCAGTGCAGCACTGCTGCCTGGGATGACGCATGGAGGAGATCTCCCGGAGAAAGAGGGGAAGGAACCTACAGGATGGAGTATTCCTGTTGAGCGCTCAGCCAAGACTGCAAACGCAGCAACAGAGCTCGCTAAAACAGCAGCAAAAACAATCGTTCGCAACATCCTACAGGATATATCGAACACGGATACAAATCGAACACCGAATCGATCCGAGGGTACAAACGCAACCGATCAGACAGCAGCAACAAATAGACCACTCTTGTCCCTGGCAAGGAATTGGTCCACGGGTACAGCCAAAAATCTCTATTACAATACCCAAAACTCCAAAGACTACACCAAAGGAGGTGCGCTGGAGCAAAATTATTTAAAGCTGCTGTCGACTGCTGGAAATACAGCAGAACAGGCATCCACGAATAAGAGCAACGTGGCTCCTATTCTTTTAACCACAGTACAGTATATACAAGGCATTCCTACGAAATCAAGACCACTACTCGCACTACTTGATAGTGGATCTTCCAGAACTCTAATCAACAAACGAGCACTACCATTTGGCATACTACCACTTCGAAGCAAGCATCAAGTCGTAACCACTACAGCCAATGGAAGCTTCGATACTACAGAATATGTCATCATGAAGAATATCAAGCTACAAGAGTTCGGCAATTACACCATCGACCAACAAGAGACAAGAATCTTCCATTCCCCCAACTGCAAATATGATCTAATACTAGGCAGAGACTTCCTCCACCTGGCACAGATCAATCTCCTATTCAAAGAAGGAGCAGTTCAGTGGATGGATCGAACTATTCCTATGAAGGATACCTCCCTATATCACGAGTCGGACTACTCCATGCTCATGGAAGAACTCGAAGATGCTGAACTCTTTGCTGATGATCCCTCCTTTGCCAATCCATACAAGTCCAAGGTGATCCTAGACAGAGCCTACCAAGAAACAGATCCATCTACAGTCGCACAGCAACAATCCCACATGTCCAAAGCAGAGCAACAACAGTTCCAAGCTATCCTTAACAAGTATCCGAATGTCTTTAATGGAGAACTAGGGAAATATCCACACAAGAAGATCTCTCTAAGACTGAAGCCCGGATCCAAGCCCATCCACAAAAAGCCTTATCCAGTAGCATACAAACGAGAAGACCCTTTTCAAAAGGGAGCTCCAGAATCTTTGCAATGATGGAGTACTCAAGAGATGCACTGGACCAGCTGAATGGGCATTCCCAACCTTCATAGTCCCAAAGAAAGACAACAGAGTTAGATGGGTATCAGACTTCAGAGAACTAAACGAACTTCTTGAGAGACGTCCTTATCCAATCCCCAGGATACAGGATATCATGAACAAGAGAGGCAAGTACACTCACTTCACCAAGATTGACTTGTCCATGCAATACTACTGCTTTGAACTGGATGATGCAAGCAAGAAGCTCTGTACCATAGTCACTCCATATGGCTGCTACGAGTACCAAAGACTACCAATGGGTGTCAAGGTTTCTCCAGACGTTGCCCAGCAACTCATGGAAGATATCCTACAAGACACTGACTGCACTGTTTATATTGATGATATTGGTATCTGGACCAATGGCTCTTTTGACATCCACATGAAGACTATCGACAAGATTCTAGATAGGCTGAACCAGAATGGGCTCAAGTGCAACCCACTCAAGTGTGATTGGGCTGTACAAGAGACTGACTTCCTTGGATATTGGAAGACTCCTACTGCAGTTAAGCCATGGAGAAAGAAGATTGAAGCCATTTTACATATGGATCGACCTAGAACTGTGACTCAAGTCAAGTCATTTCTAGGAGCAGTAGGATACTACAGAGACATGTGGCCCCGGAGATCTCATGTCCTAGCTCCTCTATTTGATATCACCGGCACTCCCAAGAAGCAGACCCCTCAAGCAGCTGCCATCAAAGGCAAACAAAGAAAAGCTCCTTCAGCTTTCACATGGGGACCTGCTCAAGACAAAGCCTTTCAAGAGATGAAAGCAATGGTGGCAGCGGATGCGCTGAACACCTATCCAGATCTAAACAAGCCCTTTGAACTGTACACTGATGCCTCAGACCTACAGCTTGGTGCTGCCTGTTACGGTCTAGAGTAGAAATATCGGAGTGGTATGAAAATTGTGATGTTTAGATACTTTACGAAATATTGTTACGCGGATTAAGAATGGAAACATATAAAATTTCGAGGTCGCGAGCATAGCCACACTTTGGCATGCTCTGCCATAAATGTTGATTCATTGTCGGTTCCCACGATTAGGCATATATCCTAATCTGGGACTCAACCGAAACGTATTCATGATTGGATATATAATATTCGATTCCCATATGGGATTCAGTTAATTATTTAATCGTGACTGCTAGCTACGCTAGCCCGTCACATAGTGCCCCATGATTGAACGAATCCCATACTTAAGCTGCCCAATGGATTGCTGAGTCATCGGCCTGGGCATAGTCCGTTGGGAGCTCTTTATAAGGAGTTAACTTACGAATGTTGACAGTCTCGATGACCGTTGGGGTCTTCTGAATCTTGACAGTCCCATTATCATGGACTTGTGCAATGGTGAATGGTCCTGTTTTTCGAGGCTGTAGTTTATCCGGGTCCGGTTGTTGCATCCATACCTTATCATTGGGCTGAAAGGTATGTTCCTTTCGTTTCGCATTGTCTCTGATTAGAGCCTTGTTAATCCCCTGCTGTCGAAGCTGTTGTAATGCTAACAGATTGGCAGTCAGAGGGAGATCCACTAGCATGTCCCGATTAAACACCAGGGATCCTGGAGAGGCTTGTAAGGAGGCGTTCACTGCGCATCTGGAGGCATGCATGCAGGTTGCAAGGGCGTTATCCATGAGCTGGCTAGCTCTGGTATTGGCTTGAGGTGGATTGACATGTACTAGGACCCGAAGGATGTCAGCAACTGTATGATGTACTCTTTCGCAGATGGCGTTCGACTGGGGATTCTTCACTGTAGTCGGTATCGACTGAGTTCCATACTGCTTGAGAGTAGTTTGGAATTCAGCCCCTAGGAATTCACCACCATTGTCATGGATACATCTGATAGGTCTTGGGTATCTTGAAAGCCAGCAGTTTTTGAATTGGTCTGATACATGCTGAGAAGATTTGTCCCTGATCCGGATGATTTCGAGTAGGTTGGTGACTGGATCAATACAAGTTAACGCTTTGAAGTTATAGTTTTTGCCTTGGGCTGTAATTTTCCATGGGCCTATTAGGTCCACATGTACTTCATGGAATGGGGATAAAGGTGCTTCCTTCGGTGGCAGTTTGCCATATTGGGAGTTTTGGTTCTTGTACTTGATGCAATGGTCTGGGCATACATAGGACTTGCATAGACTGGTTAGATTATCAGCATAGAATCGGGCTGATATGGTCTGTTGTAATCTGGTGGATCCACAATGACCCAACAGAAGATGATACCATTTGATGGTGTCATTGATAAGCGTTGCTGGTATGTAGATTCTCCAGCATTCAGGATTGGATTGATTCGCGTAACAAAGTATCTTGTTGCCTTCTAATTCTTGGTAAAAGAAGGCTTTCGATTGAATCTTAAACTTGATGGTTGGGTCCTTCTGTTGATGAAGATAGATGTTGGAGTAGTTCACTGGGCATTCTACCTCTTGACTGTTAGGTAGGTTGATAAGACACTCATTGTTCAGCAAACAGGAGTACAATTCCTGATCTGCGTCATTGCATAAGTGTTGAAATAGGTTCGGGAATTCTGCTAGAAACAGTTCTTCATCTTGCTTGGGGACTTCAAGTTTTAGAAAATCAATAAGGGTGCCCTTACCAAGGGCTTCTTTCTTCCCCACAGTAGGTGGATCCATCCGGGGGAGCCTGGAGAAGGCATCAGCAAGAACATTCTTCTTGCCTTCAACATAGGTGAGGTTGACACCGAATTCTTCAAGGAAGAGCCTCCACCGGAGGACGCGTTGAACCGATAGGGTTCTGAACGTAAGGTTCTTATGGTCAGTGTATACGTTGATGACTCCACCGAGGAGCATCTTTCTGTACTCTTTGCAGCAGAGTACTATGGCTAGGAGTTCTTTTTCCGTAGTCGTATAGTTCTTTTGGGCATCAGATAGTTTCTTAGACCAGTATGCTATGGGCTTGCCGTCCTGTAGTATGGCGGCACCAAGCTGTAGGTCTGAGGCATCAGTGTACAGTTCAAAGGGCTTGTTAAGGTCTGGGTAGGTGTTCAGCGCATCCGCTGCCACCATTGCTTTCATCTCTTGAAAGGCTTTATCTTGAGCAGGTCCCCAAGTGAAAGCTGAAGGAGCTTTGCGTTGCTTGCCTTTGATGGCAGCTGCTGGAGGAGTCTTGGGGGTTCCGGTTATATCAAATAGAGGAGCTAGGACATGGGATCTTCGGGGCCACATGTCTCTGTAGTATCCTACTGCTCCTAGGAAGGACTTGACTTGGGTCACAGTTCTTGGTCGGTCCATGTGTAGGATGGCTTCAATCTTCTTTCTCCATGGCTTGACTGCTGTAGGTGTCATCCAGTATCCAAGGAAGTCGGTTTCTTGTACAGCCCAATCACACTTGAGTGGGTTGCACTTGAGTCCATTTTGGTTGAGCCGGTCTAAGATCTTGTCAATGGACTTCATGTGGAGATCAAAGGATCCATCAGTCCAGATACCAATATCATCAATATAAACAGTGCAGTCAGTGTCTTGTAGGATATCTTCCATTAGTTGCTGGGCAACATCTGGAGAGACTTTGACACCCATTGGTAGTCTTTGATATTCATAGCAGCCATATGGCGTCACTATGGTACAGAGTTTCTTGCTCGCATCATCCAGTTCAAAGCAGTAGTATTGCATGGACAAGTCAATCTTGGTGAAGTGAGTGTACTTGCCCCTTTTGTTCATGATATCCTGTATCCGGGGGATTGGATAAGGACGTCTTTCAAGCAGTTCATTGAGTTCTCTGAAGTCTGATACCCATCTGACTCTGTTGTCTTTCTTTGGTACTATGAAGGTTGGGAATGCCCATTCGGCCGGTCCAGTGCAACGCTTGAGTACTCCATCATTACAAAGGTTCTGGAGTTCCCTTTTGAATAGGTCTTCTCTTTTGTATGCAACTGGGTAAGGCTTCTTGTGTATGGGTTTGGATCCGGGCTTCAGTCTTAGAGAGATCTTCTTGTGTGGATACTTCCCTAATTCTCCATTGAAGACGTTAGGGTATTTGCTTAGTATCGATTGGAACTGTTGCTGCTCTGCCGTGGACATGTGGGACTGTTGCTTGGCAACTGTGGATGGATCGGTTTCTTCGTAGGCCCTGTCTAGTATTACCTTGGACTTGTATGGATTAGCAAAGGATAGGTCATCAGCGAAGAGTTCAGCATCTTCTAGTTCTTCCATGAGCATGGTATGATTGTCATGGTATAAGGATGTGTCCTTCATGGGAATGGTCCTATCCATCCATTGAACTACTCCTTCTTTGAATAGGAGGTTGATTTGTGCTAGGTGGAGGAAGTCTCTGCCTAGTATCAAATCATATTTGCAGTTCGGGGAGTGGAAGAGCCTTGCTTCTTGTTGGTCTATGGTGTAGTTGCCAAACTCTTGTAGTTTAAGGTTCTTCATGATGACATACTCGGTGGTATCGAAGCTTCCATTTGCTGTAGTAGTTAGGACTTGGTGTTTGCTCCGAAGTGGTAGTGTGCCAAATGGTAGTGCTCTTTTATTAATTAGAGTTCCGGAAGATCCACTGTCGAGTAGTGCGAGTAGTGGTCTTGATTTCGTTGGTATGCCTTGTATGTACTGTACTGTAGTTAAAAGAATAGGAGCCACGTTGTTCTTATTCGGGGATGCCTGTTCTGCTGGATTTCCAGCAGTCGACAGCAGCTTTAAATAATTTTGCTCCAGCGCACCTCCTTTGGTGTAGTCTTTGGAGTTTTGGGTGTTGCAATAGAGATTTTTTGCTGTACCCGTGGACCAATTTCTTGCCAGGGACAAGGTTGGTCTATTTATTGCTGCTGTCTTACTCGGATCGATAGTGATCGATGATGCGTCTGTTGTACCCTTGGATCGATTCGTTTGATTGCGATTCGTATCCATTATATTGTTCGTTCTGTGGAATCGAACTGTTTCTGTTGCTGCGTTCGCAGGCTTTGCTGAGCGCTCAACAGGACTCCATCCTGTAGGTTCCTTCCCCTCTTTATCTGGGAGATCTCCTCCATGCGTCATCCCAGACAGCAGGGCTGTGCTGGCATCCAGTTCCTGGGGAGCTGGAGGCAAGGTGATTGCTGGTTTTGGTGAAGCCCGGGGCTTCTTGTGAGGCTTGGAGCCTTGGAGTCAGGGGAGCCAAACAAGTTCCCCATCGATACTTCTTTCAGTGCGTCCACCATGTTCAGAATGGTATGATTCCATTGCTGCTTTCATGTGGGCTTGGAAGGACTCGTTGCTTCCGGAGACAATGTGGGCCTGCGTGTGGAAGGTGTCAGCTTGTTTGTTAGCTGATCCCTTGTTGTAGTTCTTGGAGAATCGATTCTTTGGACACTCGGACCAATCATGATTATGGCCCGGGATTCTACAAGGGTTTGATTTCTTCTTGTTATTGTGCCCCTTCTGGTTCCCATTAGAGTTGCGCTTGCGAGAGTTGCTGTTCGAATTATTGGAGCGCCGTTGTTGTTTGTTGTTATTTTTATTGCTCTTCTTATTGGCTTGCCGCTCGTGACAGCTCATATAGTCCACAATGTGTCGGACTGTAGTGTCTTCTTGGATGCCACTGTGCATCATGCCATAGCTTTCAATCCATGAAGAGGGAAAGGAATGGAGAAGGATGGTGAGTTTCTCCACTCTAGAAAGAGGCGCACTGCTCCCTTCTAATTTCTGTGTATATTTCATGAGGATAAGAATGCGGTCAGCATGTTCCTTGCATGTAACTGATGGCGTCTTTCGGCAGTCGTGGCTTCGGAGGTAGGTGTGCATAATGTCTCTTGCGTCTGTGGCGTTGCAGTAGAGCTGAGTGAAATCAATGAAGGCTTGCTCGTATCCTCCGATCTCGTCTTGGGAGTATTGAAATTCTTCGGGGTTCAGTGGATCCCTGATCATGTCATTCCACTTGCTCTGGGCATCTGTGGTGAGGCAGCGTCCGAAGTGAGTTAGATAAATGTCGATTGGTAGACGGAGGTAGCTAGCGGCGTTCCGGAATGATTCCTCCACAAATAGTAGTTCTTCAAGACCTCCTGTCTCTGTAAACAGGGGAATTTTCATGCTGTCGGTTCGGTCTTCGTCGACGTTGTATAAGGTGAAGAGCTTGGGCTTGGTTCGATCGAAAGAACTCTTGTAGGTAATAGGGGGATCTCTGTAGATGCCGGACATGTTGCTTGTTGGAGATACAAGGTGTCTCTGTTGTTGAGGATAAGGGTTGTTTATTCGGTTGTTTGTTTCAGTACTGAATTCTACTGTTTCTACTGTAAAGCACAAACAGTAATTACTGTGTTACGGTCTAGAGTAGAAATATCGGAGTGGTATGAAAATTGTGATGTTTAGATACTTTACGAAATATTGTTACGCGGATTAAGAATGGAAACATATAAAATTTCGAGGTCGCGAGCATAGCCACACTTTGGCATGCTCTGCCATAAATGTTGATTCATTGTCGGTTCCCACGATTAGGCATATATCCTAATCTGGGACTCAACCGAAACGTATTCATGATTGGATATATAATATTCGATTCCCATATGGGATTCAGTTAATTATTTAATCGTGACTGCTAGCTACGCTAGCCCGTCACACTGCCATAATACAAGATGGCAAACAAATCGCTTATTGGTCAAAGAAACTATCTGATGCCCAAAAGAACTATACTACTATGGAGAAAGAACTCCTCGCAATTGTACTCTGCTGCAAAGAGTACCGCAAAATGTTACTTGGTGGTGTTATCAATGTATACACCGACCATAAGAACCTTACCTTCCAGACGCTCTCAGTCCAACGAGTCCTCTGGTGGAGATTATTCCTTGAAGAATTCGGCATCAACCTCACCTATGTTGAAGGCAAGAAGAACGTTCTTTCCAACGCCTTCTCCAGACTACCCAGGATGGATCCACCTACTGTGGGGAAGAAAGAAGCCCTTGGTAAGGGCACTCTTATTGATTTTTTGAAACTTGAAGTCCCCAAGCAAGATGAAGAACTGTTCCTAACAGAGTTCCCGAACCTATTCCAGCACTTATGCAATGACGCAGACCACGAATTACAAGCCTGTCTGCTGAACAATGAGTGCCTAGTCAATCTACCAAACAACCAAGACATGGAATGCCCGGTAAACTACTCCAGGATCTATCTCCATCAGATGGTATCATCTCCTGTTGGGTCATTGTGGATCCACCAGGCTATATCAAACCATTTCTGCAAGATTCTACATCGAGAATCTATCCAACCTTTGCAAGACCTACATCTGCCCCAACAATTGCATTAAATACAAGAACCAGCACTCCAAATATGGTAAGCTTCCACCGAAAGAAGCCCCACTAGCACCATTCAATGAAATACATGTGGACCTTCTTATAGGCCCATGGAAGATTACAGCCCAAGGCAAGAACTACAACTTCAAGGCGCTAACTTGTATTGATCCAGTCACAAACCTCCTGGAAATCATCCGGATCAGAGACAAGTCATCTCAGCATGTATCAGACCAATTCAAGAATTGCTGGCTATCAAGGTATCCAAGACCAATCAGATGTGTCCATGACAATGGTGGTGAATTCCTAGGAGCTGAGTTCCAGACTACACTCAAACAGTATGGGATTCAGTCCATTCCTACCACGGTGAAGAATCCCCAGTCAAATGCCATCTGTGAAAGAGTCCATCATACAGTTGCTGATATCGTCAAAGTACTAGTGCATGTTAATCCCCCTCAAGTCAACACCAGAGCTAGCCAGCTCATGGATAATGCCCTTGCAACCTGCACGCACGCTTCCAGGTGTGTTGTCAATGCTGCCTTACAAGCATCTCCAGGGTCTCTGGTATTCAATCGAGACATGTTGATCGATCTACCACTAACCTCTAACCTATTAGCCCTGCAGCAGCTTCGACAACAAGGGATTAACAAGAACCTACTCAGAGATAATGCCAAAAGAATCGATCACACCTTCCAAGTGAAAGACAAGGTATGGATACAGGAACCAGACCCAGACAAGCTCCAACCCAGGAAGATCAGCCCTTTTCCAATCACACAAGTCAATCCGAATGGAACTGTAAAGTTGCAAAGAGCTCCCTCGGTGGTGGAAACAGTGAACGTCCGAAAGCTTACTCCGTATCGAGAACCGAATCAGTCGGAGTCTACGTCGAATGAATCCACAGTAAGTCAATCGAATCAGTTGGAGTCTAAGTCTACGCTGAATGAATTGAATGAAGTCCCGGATATTTGAATGAGCCAATCAGAAGACTCAGAGTCCTCTCCAAACCATTGGATGGCTTAATCATGGGATTCGTTCAATCATGGGGCACTATGTAACATGCTAGCGTACACTAGTAGGTTACGACTGAATAATTAACCGAATCCCGTATTGGGGAATCGAATATAATCTTTGGTACTGGATACATTTAATATGTGTCCTAACTATTATGGTCGAGTCCCAGAATAGGATATACGCCTAATCGTGGGAACCGACAATGAATCAACATTTATGGCAGAGCATGTCAAAATGTGGCTATGCTCGCGACCTCAAATTTTATATGTCTCCATTCTCAATTTGCATAACAATATCTTGTAAAGTATCTAAACATTCACAATTTTACATACTACTCCAAATTTCTACCTTAGAGTGTTACAGCCATCTTGCACGTTGTTTGCGTTGCTTTTTGAGGAAGTGCGATGTGCACAAAATTGAAATGAAAAATTGACCAGAAAGTCGTTGAAATTAGAGACTCCAACCAATATCATGCCAAAAAAATCTAAAAAAACATCCAACGGATCAAAAATAGGCGCCAAATTGGTGAAAAATAGCCGTTCCCTGAGGTGGCCCCCCGAGGGCACATAATGTTCCCCCCCTGCGGGGCGATGTTCCGAGGGCACGCACGCTACGAGGCACTAGTAGTAGTACTATTAGTAATAGTGACTGGTGGTTGTAGTAGTTGATCTATCCTCAGTTGTTCCATCTATATCTTAGCACCCTGTATCTCTAATAATATAGTGGGTGCTAAGAGCTGAGGTATGTAGATCTGGTACAAATCTTACTGAAAGGGCCTAGCATCATCCTGTCTAGCATCCTATTTAGTATTGCCTTTTTGGTTCTACAGTTCTGTTCTTATCTTAGCATCCTGTATATCTTCAAATATAGGGCTGCTAAGAGTTGGGGTATGTAGATCTGGTACAAATCTTACTGAAAGGGCCTAGCATCATCCTGTCTAGCATCCTATTTAGTATTGCCTTTTTGGTTCTACAGTTCCGTTCTTATCTTAGCATCCTGTATATCTTCTAATATAGGGCTGCTAATGCTAACTGATGAACCAAACCGTACTGTGCTATGGGTGGTACTGAACAGGATGCTAAGCAGGATGCTGGGCCCTTCTAGGAGGATTTGTACTAGATCTACATACCCCAGTTCTTAGCAGATCAATATTGGGAGATCTATAGGGGGTGCTTACTGATGAACCAAACCGTACGACTGTGCTACGGGTGGTACTGAACAGGATGCTAAGCAGGATGCTGGGCCCTTCTAGTAGGATTTGTACCAGATGTACATGCCCCAGTTCTTAGCAGATCAATATTGGGAGATCTATAGGGGGTGCTAACTGACAAACGGAACTGTTCTGTTCTACGGGTAATACTGAACAGGATGCTAAGCAGGATGCTAGGCCCTGTATGTAGAACTTGTACCAGATGTACATGCCTTAGTTCTTAGCAGATCAATATTGGGAGATTTACAGGATGCTAACTGACGATAAACCAAACCGTACTGGGCTAAGGGGGATAGTGAACATGATGTTAAGCATGATGCTGAGCTGTTCTAGTAGAATTTGTACCAGATGTAGTACATTTCAGAAGGAACAAACAACCTCCGTCGTACTTATAAGAGATTATTAATGGTGATCAATAACTCGTTCTTCTCCTACTAGTAATAATAGTAAGGTTAGTACTCATACAATTATTTCATACGGTAAAATAAATCCCTAAAAAACAAGGGATTTTAAACGTGACTGATTTATCCAATGATATTAGGTAAAACAAATCCCTAAAAAACAAGCAAAATTAAAACACATCCAAGGATGAGCCTAGAATCAATAAATAATACAAAAGTGTAATAGTACTGGTTTTAAATGAAAAATTGGCAATAATACGAAAGTGTAGTAGTAACCTTACTGGTTTTAAATGAAAAATTGGCATTATCTAGAGGCCGTGATCGCGAATACAACTCCACTACCCCCCCCCCCCGAGGTCCAATCTGTAGAAGTACAGGTAAGGTTACCCATACAACGGTGATATTTCACGTAGTTTCGACTACTGAGTGGGGATTTGAGTTTGGTAATAAAGAGATTTCTTAAATTATAACTAAAGTATGCATTCATTGGTATTTTTCTTTTTCTTGTTTCACTTGTTCGATTCACATGTACTTGAAGATATGCTAATTTCACTTCAACTGTGTCATTCCCGTGTGGAATGTTCTTTTCATTCACAATTGGTTTGATTCTCCCTCTCAATCGAAACTTACTGGTTGGAGACTACCAGCCCATTGATAGTTTTTGATTGTTCTCCAATTGTTTTGGGGATAAAGGCTTAGTTAGAAAGTCGTCTTTCTGTTTTGAGGTTTCAATGAACTCTAGATGGATCTCTCATGCCTTAATCCAAGATCTGAACCAATGAAGTCTAAGGACATAGAACTTCGATCTTACTGTGTGCCGTCCAGGTTCAAGCTTTGCCAGAATTAGTACTTCAGGTTCAAGCTTTGCCAGAATTAGTACACCTTGGTTGTCCTTGTGTACAGTTGCCTTAAATATGATTCTCTGCTTGCTGTGGTAATGGAGACCACTGAGTACAGACTTAAATACTTCCAGCATTGGTATCGCTGCCCTCAGTGCCATTGACAGAGCCGTGTATTCAGATTCCATTGTACTCGTTGCTATGGTTGACTGAAGCTTGGTAACCCAGAGCACTGGACATCCGGCAATCTCTATGATGTATCCAGTACAGAATTTGACTGACTCCAGATTTGTACACTCTTTGGTTCCCCATCCACAGGCGAATGCGGCATCCACATAAACATCAAAGTTAAGTTCTCCATTCATCATGGATGGTTGTAGAATTAGACCTTTGTCCAGAGTTCCTTTTAGGTATCGTCCAATCTGGATGAGAGCCAACTCATGGGAGCGCTTTGGGGCATGCACGTATCTTGCCACCTATGAGGTTGCCATTGCGATGTCACACCGAGAGTGACCGGCCAAATAGTTCAGTTGGCCCACTATAGATGCATAGCTAAACTCTCTGTGAGGAGCTTCTCCGTTCTCATCGATTGGAAGGTAGTTGGTACAGGGAGTGCCAAGTGGTGTTACGGACTTGTCGTTTAAGTGTAGTCCGTCCACGATAGTCTCAGCTAGTCCTTTCTGGGTGAGATGTATAGTTCCATCATCTCAACGATCAATGAGCACTCCTGGGAATCCAGCAACATCTTCTTCTTTGCCAAAAGGAACTTCTGCTTCCTTAATCTTCTGAGTTAGTCGGTCCATTGCGGCTGCATCCTTATAGAATAGTAATGCATCATCCACGTAGATGAGACAGATCACATCTTCCGATATAAACAGGCATGGGTCAGCATCCGACTGCTTGAATCCGAATTTGCTCGTGAGTTGATCCCATGTGTGCAGGAAGAAGTTTCTGGGACTCTGCGCTAGGCCATATAAGCTCTTGTTCAGTCGCCAGACCATTCCTGGTATTGCAAATCCTACTGGCATTTCGACATAGACGAGGCAATCAATCTTGGCATGGACAAACCCAGCTGTGTAATTGATTTGCTTTGTCTCAAGGTTCATCAGTATGCTCATTACTAGTAGTAGTAACCGGACTGTGATCCACATGACTACCGGCGCAAAGGTTTCAAAGTAATCTACTCCCTTTTCTTGTTCAAAGCCTCTAGCACAGTAACATGCTTTGAGCTTCTTGACTGAGCCATCCGGATATCTCTTTCGGTGCAATGCCCACACACCAGAGATGACTTTCTGATCGGTTGGTCTCTCTACAATATCAAAGACGTTCAGGTCAATCAATGTCTGTATTTCCATTTCCATGGCCTTAACAAAGCCAGCGGCTTCAGGACTAGCCATAGCTTCCGGTAATGTTGGATTGTCTTCTTTGTTAGCCATTGTTGCAAATGCTGCCGGATTCAGGTAGTTTAGAAGACCATTGCGATTGGAGTTTAGTTGATGTTCTGTAATGAAGCTGTTTAGTGTGGTTAGGCTAGATCCACACAGTGTTTGGAGGGAATTCCAGTGTAGCGAGGCCAAGTATTGTTGATTGAGCTTGTTGTAGCAGGGAATGCAAGATGGCCGGTCTGTCCCGCGAAAGTTGATTTGCCTGGATCCTGACGGGTGTGGTCACTGCATTAACATGAGACTGACTAGGTTGTGTTGTTGGTCGCGGGAGGTAAATACGTTGAGCGGTTGAACGGGTCGACGTGTTCCCGAAGTGGCGCTGGCGTGGACACGTCCATTAGATGGCTAGGTGTTGGACTTAAAGGAAGAGTACCCTTGTCGTTGCTGGAGACAGGAATGGAAGAGCCAATGGAAGTGCCAGTGGACAGAGCTCCCTCTAGGGAGGGGGTAGGTGCGCCCTCTGGCGGCGAAGGGGCTCCCTCTGGAGAGGAGCGGACTCCCTCTGGAGAAGAAGGGACAGCGTCCGGAGCTCCCTCTGGAGAGGAGAGGACCACATCAGGCTTGGAAAGAACAGCAGGTGTAATCTCCCTCTTGCTGGCGGAGACATCTGAGACTTCTGGGGAGGAAGAAGGCGAAGCGGGCGTAAACGGCACTGCGTCGGGGGCGGTAAGGCAATCAGGATGACGATTGGTGTTTGAAAGCGTCAGGGAGGTCCAGACATCGTCAGAGAAGTTACCGTTAGAGTATACTGTAGAGTAGGTGTCTTCAAAGACGATGTGGTATTGGGGAGAGAGTCCTCCGGTGTCAGGGTTCAAGACAAGGTGAACTGTGGTGGAGTGAAGGCGACTAACTCCAAGCTAGATATTCATCCGACTTTGGCGTTCCCATTTTGGAATCTTCTTCCCATCCTGAAGGCGAGGGTCGAGCACATAGACAGGACACCCAAAGACATGGAGGCACTGGAGATGCGCATGATTGTGATAGGCGGTGCCTGAAAATAATTCAAAAGGTGAGAGCCAGAGATCAGGGCAGGGAGTGTGATTCCACAGATACACTGCTTGATTGACCGCGAAAGGCCAAAGATGATCCTGCGCCTGCTGTGGCCAGTGGATTGCAAAGTGGAGTAACATGGCTCGGGCCATATAAAAGATGGTTTGAATACTACGCTCAGCTCGGTTCTGGTGATGCGCTCCTACACCAGACAGGATACGGCGCTGGTGCTTGACGGCGCAGTCAGCAACCCATTTGGAAGAGCGAAAGGGGTTGTTGTTGGCGGCGTATTCTTTAACGTGAACACCATGGTCCTGGCAGAAGCTCTCAAAGGCGTGTTTGGACTTGACGGTCTCAGCTGCAGTTGTGGTGCACTGGTGAGTATGATGGACAAGGCATGTGGCATGATCGACAAAGAGGGCACCCGACGTGTACTGTAGGTCCTCCTTTTCCTTCCCATAGGTATCTGAAAGCCGGCCACAAATAGAACTTTGATAGAGGTCAACAGAGACGCTTTGGCCTGGCTGAACAATGTCAAGTGAGGATTTCCCTTCATTTTCCACAACAGACTGAGTGTGTTTGGAAGGAGGCGTGATTCGTTTTTGCTTGGCGTACTGACAGGCCTCACACAATGGTGTGGGACAGTGGGAGCTTTTGGCCTTCGAAGGATTAATAAGGCGCTCTTTATTGATCTGAGCTTTGGCAAGAAGGGATTGAACGTGCCCGAAGTTGATGTGGCCAAGCCGCGCATGCCATAGTAGTAGTTCTCGTTGCTTGTTGGTTAGATTCCAATTACTTTTCTGGAGTATCGGGTTTCCTTGGACAACCGTTGGCATTGCTGAACTGCCTAAGTACTGAAACGTGGCTGCTTGATCAATCGCTGCGGCGGCGCTTGAGCATAGATACCGGGCGTAGTTAACAAAGCGATCGCTAATTGGCGAGTGCCTGTGTGGTCGTTGTCAAGTACATTTGGTATCTATTGGATGGAGTGCTCAATGAGTTAGCATTACTGGGAGGTTGCTACCACCCTCCATGGGAAAGCGGAGCACCTGTTCCGTCACAGAGTTGGAGTGCGGCACCTCCTGGGTTAATTGTGAGAGAACAATTACTCAATGTAGCCCTGTGGGGAGAACAGCCTAACTGTTGCCTCCGTTATGTAGTACCCTTTGGTTTCAATGTTTGCTCTAACGCCATGCATGTCTTCTATGTCCCAATGGATTAAGCCTTCGCCGCTAACACTCACCATTTCTCCGGTCGGCCCCTTGATGCTGGGTGAGTCTGGTGTGTCCGGCTTTTCAAGAAAGTCCCATTCCAAGGGGGTGATTGAGCTAGACGTGCCGGTATTGATAGTAACGATTGGTGGTTCGTTCTGTTTGGTTGACGTGTAAATGACTGGGTGCTGTAACGACAGTTGAACGTTTGGGGCATAGGTACGTAAGTTTTCCCTCAGGGCCTTGGCTTGAAGAAGAATAGTTCGATATTCTCTGCTGTGCCTGTCGAGGAGGGTAAACTCTTTCAGGAATGTGAATGTAGTGGTATCCATGACTCTGCGATAGTGTCCTAACACGTCTATTGTGTCCACATAGGACGCAATGTGTCGGGATGACAGTGGGTGTGGCGATCTGTCCACGACTTGCTCTGAGTGGTTGTTGGCCTGTGGCGTTGGTGTTGCGGCGGTTGTAGTTGCGGGATCGTCAAGAGGTAGGTTGTAGTAGCGTCGATGTCGTGCCGAGCCAGGTGCGATGCTGCATGTTGGCGAGAGTAGGTAGGTAGTTGAGACCTTGCTTTTGATGGTGGATGATTCCATGATTCGTCTGGTTGTATGCGTGTAGTACTCGGATTTGATGGTTGAGACATTGTCGGTGATTGTAGGTTTTGATTCGATGAGGTCTTATGATTGTTTTAAGATTGTGAGGTAGGGTATGATATCCGGTCTGGGAGAGCAGCATGGGGAGCCCCAGGATTAATATGATTGGATAGAGCCATTCGGCTGATGTGTTCTGTTCAAGTGGGGGGTCTACTAGGTAGTCAAAGACTAGCCTTGTGGTTCCACGAACGCTTTGGCGTATGGCTGGGGCAAGCACGCATGTATTGAATGCGCTAAGGAGATGCCATAGGGTGATCCATTGCATCCACCAGATGCCATACCATGCTTGTCACAAGCTTTCCATCTTTTCATTACAGTGTTGGAGGATGGCCATGAGTTGGAGTCGTTGGACTGCTGGGTCAGCCTTCTCGTCATAGTACATGGCAGTGGGTCCAGTTATTGCAGTGCTGGCATTTGAGCCAGTTCCAAGAATTTGCATTGGAATCTTGAGCTGCGCCATGTTGACAGTTGAGCTTGGCACGTTGATGGTTCATCTGCCGTTTGGGAGTCCACTCTCTGGAGTCTGGTCTGGGATCCATCTGCCTTTGAGTCCAGTGTCTGGGTCGTAGGTGTAAGGTTTCCCGTCAACTATGCGCTTTCCGTTTTCTCCCTGTTCCGGTGGTCTCCATTTGTAGGGAATTCTGCGTTGCTTGCTCCCGTTTGGGTGCTTGGCCCTGTTGCGTTTGATTCTTTTGGGATCTTTTGGTTCTGGACAATCTTTCACTAGGTGGCCTTCCTTACCACAGTTGAAGCAAACTCCACTGCGCCACATCATTGTTGTTGTTGGGGGGGCGGCTTCCAACCGGCTGGCAGAAGTCTGTTGGTTGGTTAAGAAAATCAGTCGCAGTTGATTGGTTGGTGTTTGCGAACAAACGTGGCTTTGCTTGGTGCCTGCTGCAGCACCTCATCCCACTTTCCATCTTTTGTGAGGTCCTTGTAGGCGGCATTAGCGTACTCGAGTATGTATTTTGCTGAGTCCATATCATTGATTAGGACTTGAGCTCCTGCTGCGTCGCATGGCCTCTGGATATTGAGGGTTCAACCGAGTGTGGATTCGCGGCTGCTTTTTGTTGGTCTTCCAGGGCTTCGAACTGTTTGTTGAAGGCGTCCACACTGGTGGTGGTGAACACGCGAAGTAGGTTGCTCACAGAGTCATCTGGGAGATCACTTCTGTGTTTGAGTTCCTTCATGCTGTTGAAAATTGCTTTGAAAATGTTCACCACCTTTCCAATGTCCTCTCCTTGGCAGTCACTCTTGATCTTGTAGGTCTCAAGGATGTGGGATAGGGCTTTAAGAGTGACCTCACCAGTGGTACTTACTTCATCTAGGAGGAGTTTGAGGAACAAGGGCCCTCCCTGCTTGGCGGGAGTGTACTCCATCCATTTGGAGTGAATGGTGCTGTAGAGTTCCTTTTCGACGTTCTTTTCATAGTATGCGAATGACCAGGTTAGATTCTCTTGCATTAGGTGTTCGCTTGGGATAAATTCAGGAGTAATATCGTGAGGAGCGAGACACTTGTTCTGGTGTTACTTGGAGGTAGTTCTGAAAGAGGTCGTACTTGATGGGGTTCCCTGTTGTTGTCGGTCTTAAGTCTACCGTAGTGTGGATTTCCATCGGTCTCGTTGAAGACGTTGTCTTGTGGAATGATGATGCTAAAGACATCGATCAAGTCGTATTTGGCAAGGTTTCGGCGGTTCTAGTCAAGTAACTTGCTAATTGAGTGTGTGTTAGTGAGCTTCTCCGGGTCATTCTTCGAAATGGTGATTGAGTGAAATTGCTGCTGCTGTTTGGATTCGATGCGCTTAAGTAGGTCCATTATTATCGCTTTCACTAAGGCCTTTTTGATAAGCCTTGGTGTAGAACGCTGAGGTTGTGAGTTTCTTAGTGGCTTTAGGGGCTATCTTGATTTCGATGCCGTTGAGCACATACTTGGGGGGATCTTCGGGACTTCCCTGTTCGGTTCCGGTACTTGATGCTGAGTCAGTAGTCATCTTCAGGACGGTTCCTAATTTCTGTTCGAATATTACCTCTTCTTCGTATTGGTAGGCAAAAGGGTTAAGGTCAGATGTTCGTGTTTCGGTCTGCGATGATGGACTGGGTGTTAGTTCCTCTTCGATATCCATTCGCTTTTGTTGATCAGTTTGTTAAGGGTGTGAAGGAGTTAGCTTGGGCTCATAACCAACGGTGATATTTCACGTAGTTTCGACTACTGAGTGGGGATTTGAGTTTGGGTATAAAGAGATTTCTTAAATAATTATCATTCATCGGTATTTTTCTTTTTCTTGTTTCACTTGTTCGATTCACATGTACGTACTTGAAGATAATATTATGCTAATTTCACTTCAACTGTGTCATTCCCGTGTGGAATGTTCTTTTCATTCACGATTTGTTTGATTCGTACCAGTAAATAATATTGGTGTCATTTTTTGGGGTAAACAACAATCCCAGTTTACTTCTTATCGTGCTTCTTTCCTTCTACGGTACGGCGTAGACAACAGAATAACGAAGTGTTATTATTACTGTACTTCGTATTTCGTTGAGACGATTCATTTGATTGTTTGTGTTCGGTGACCATAGCTGGTACGATGTTTTCATTATGAACATCCTTAAGCTTCGCTTTACAGTGGCATGCTTTTTCCTGTTGGAATATTCGTTCGTTCACTTGGGTGTCGCGCAGAGGCGCGACACCCTCGTGTAGCATCACCGGTGGGTTATCCGACTGTTGAGGATCCTTCGAGTTCGGAAGCAACCGGTGATGCGTCGGTTTGCACAGTCAACAACACTCTTCCTTCCATGAAATCTGGAGGTTTCGTCTTTTTCCTTCACATCCCCAAAACTGGAGGAACGACTATACGCAGAAACGTCGAAACGATCGAGAGAGTGAACTATGTATTCGCCAAGAATTACAGCACGTATTGGGACTCTGCCCCACTCGTCGAGAAACTCGTGAACGGCGAGGTCGAGAACAAAACTATTTTGGTGTACGAAGTTCATGCTACATCGTCACCGTCGTTCTACAGGTTGCGCAACCGGTTGAAGCGGTGGCGAGAAACGGCGGCCCACAATCGAGTTCCGGTGTTTTTCTTCACGTTGGTTCGAGAGCCCGTGTCGTATTCCTTTTCACACTTCAACTTTTTTCACCTTCAGAAAAGGAATCGTTCCTTCGAACGATGCAATGCCACGGAAGATGAGTTCCTTCGGAAATCACTCCAGAATCCCCAGTGCCAATTCCTCTTCAAAGGCGAACCGTCGATGAGGGGCCAGACACGAAATGGAAAGGGTATCGATTCGCAGAAATACGTTGTCCAGCCGGACGAGTGCGAATCAGTTCGAGATCACATGTTTGATCTTCTCGATTGGGTTGGAACTACTGAAAGACTGTCAACAGAAACCCTGCCATTGCTCTCGAAACTTTTCGAAGTTCCTACCGTCGATTGGGTGAATCATCGGGTCTCAAGAGAAGAAAAAGATTACGTGCCATTCGGAACGGAAAATGTGACTTCGTCCGCAATACAAAAAATTACTGAAATGTCAATTTTGGATACGAAGCTTTACAATGACGTACAGAGCCGATATAAATACTTAGAGATCGTTTCATAATTTGCAATCTTTTTACCTTTCTTAGCAACTACTGTATTTCTTAAGCATTACAACCTCTGAAGGTCATCACATAACTGCGTACTTCCCCCGTGGCTTATCTGCGGATTTTAGCGCAGAAGGAACATCCTTGGAATCCTCTGGAGTAATTTTTGCAGAGCCCATAGAGCTATTCAAAGTATTGCTGCTTTCCTTTGCGGTTAAAGACTCATTCTTTTTGAAGCTCGACGAATTTGCATCTTTTCTCACGACTTCGCTTCCAGTGGACTCCTCTTCTCGGTATGTCTTGGGGAAGGCCTTTTGGGAATACTCGTCAAAGAAAAGGATAAATCGCTCGGCATAATCATCAGGAGAGACACAACTAGGTTCAGCCTTTCCCTTCACTTCTATCTTTCTGTATCTAGTCTCGGCGCGTTTTCTGGCATTGTACTGCTGAAGAATATCGATGATTCCCATGTAGTATATCTTCCCTTCGTACTCCATCTTTCCCTGCTCCCCTTCGAAGACCATTGGCGTGGTTAAATGGGACGTATCCATCATTATTCCTCCGTCCTTGCGATTCGACAGAGGGGGAACAAATTCTGGAATGTTCCACGCCTTTATGAGGTCTGAGACCCCTTCACAAACACAGGGGTATTCTTGACAATGTAAGCATTCCTTTGGCTCCAATCGTCGGTGGCCATTAATATCATAAAATCTATGGAATGGCCAGTATATCTGTTCGATTGTCTGTTCCTTTTTCTTTTCAATATCTTTGTACTTTGGGTGCTGTTTGTAAGCATGAATTTTTGAAGCAAAATCCCTGTTGTATTGCTCTGACCCTTCCAAGTAACTACAATCGTCTTCATCTTCGAGCAATCCAGCAAATTCAAAATTTGAATTCGAATAGGCATTTTCTCTAATGTCCCTGATTAGGTGCTTCGTCGAATCATGCGTTGAGCCTGAATCCATGATGGATTCTGGGTTTCGAGAACTGGTGCCATCACTGCCGAATGAACGCGTAGATTTGTTTGTGCTATCCATTCCAGGATCTGCATCCATAATAAATGCTCTACTGCTTCTCCGCTGAACACGATGCTCGGAGATCTTGAATCCGGTATCGGCGATACTACAACGCCGCTGATTCAACTTCTTTGGTGGAATGTGGTGAATTCCAATCAACATTGAGTAATCCATGATCTGCATCTTGCGGAGGAAGTTGCAATCAGCTTCGATCTGAGCTCTAAAGCGTACTCTCGATTCAGGAGAAAAAGAGAACGCATCTTCCTTTATTTTTTTCCTCAGATCATTGTCCTTCAAAACATCTTGGCCAGGTTTCGCAGACCGACCAATTTCCGACCCCTTCAAATCGTAAAAAGTTTGAATACTTTTGTCCGTGTAGTAGACAGAATTCATAATGATAAATTTGACATTGCGTCTAAGGTGGTAGAGCTTGACACGATACATTCCATAGAATTTCGTTAACAATGTGTTAGGGTTTTCTGTGCAGTGACGAAAATAGTGTGGTAGTACTGAAGTCGACGATTAAATTTCGTGAGGCAAAATTGGTGTCAATACAAAGAACCCAATATATTTCTATGTTCCAGTCCCCCCGAATCGTGTTTTGTACTCACTCCGTCGCAAGAATTTGCTTTCGCTATTTGTCATAGTCTTGATCATGTACTTGCCATCACTAGAATAGAAAAAAAATTGTCCACTCTTAGCGTTGGAAATGAATTCAATAAAATTGGCATTTCCGCAAACTGACAGCAGAAAGTCGAACTCGTTCACACCAAACATCCTTCGAAGGTACGCAAACGCAACGGGTGCGTAATCCTTAAATTTGAATGTATGTGATAGCTTGTGCGGAGGCGTAGTTGCCGATCCCTGAAAATTGTCACGTCAGTATTAAAGCTGTAAGTTCTGATCTCATTAGAAGAATAGAACAAGTGAAAAGTTAAAAACAATTCTTACCTTCGGTGCAAATTCATACTTTTCTTCAGCCATAAAATCCTGCGGTGAAAGAATTTTTCTTTCAGCACCATCAGAAGAAGAAATTAGAGTGTTTGTTCGGGCGATCGAAGTACGAACTCCGAGCATGACAGCAATAGAGAGGGCATACAATTCGTGCCTTCCATCGATCACCTTTCCCTTGACGTAAGACTTTCGCTTCTTTTTCCCATCCTTCTTCTTTTTCCTCCACCTCCTATCTTGAAGCATATTGTGCGGATCTATAGCTCCCATTAATTTGCGTCCAACCTCCCTTGTATCTGCGACGACCTCTTTAGGAATATCAATATCGTCTTCTATGGTTCTTGCGTCTGGATCCAGACTGACTTTACCTATTTTTTGTTTGGAGGCCGGGTCTCCGAGATCAAACGATGAATGCTGCTGATGCGTTTTGCTTTGCGGCTTGATCTTGTCTCCTCCGGAACCTTCTGAATTCTTTCGATTGGTTGGTGTCGAAACCATAGCGGGAATGTCAGCGGGGGAAGTAGCTGACGCCTCATTATCCTCTCCGTCAGATTCCTCTTCTCCCTCTTCAAGAGAATAAATTTGGTTGTCATCACCTTCTCGCATCATCAGATGATGATGTTGTGGACCGGCTGAAAGGCCCGGTGGGACTCTCGGTGGTTTTCCGCGCCTCATCCCAGAACCTCGCAACGAAGCTTTCTTCACGAGCTTTCGTACTGTCTGAGCGTTGATACCTCTGGCTGCTTTGCTGACTTTTCCTACTTTGACCCTGGAATTTGCTCTGAGTGCCTCTGCAGCTTCGGTGTCATCCTCGATTTCTGGTTCTACCACTGCAGCTAGTAGAAGATTTCCCTTTTGCCCCGACCTTTGGTCCGGGGGGAGAAATTGAAGCTCAATGCTCTGATCTTCCCCTGTTTCGCCGGCAGCATTGGTTTCATTTTGATCACTGGTTGTGTTTCCAGGGGAGCTATCTCCATTGTCCAACCCCGAAGAGCCCTCATCCCTTCGTGATCCCATACGATGCTCAAAACCTCCGCTGAATGAGCTGTTCCCTTCCCTAGTAGTATGGGTGTTTCCCGATGAATCTACCCCGTCATTTTCATTTTCGCCAGGTGTCTTTTTGGTCGGTGGCATGATTTCCGGCTTCAACACAAAACGCTTAGAATCTCTGCAGACCTACCGTGAATCAAATTAGCCGCAGATTTTCTGATGATGGATTCTAATCAAAAATGTTTTTCAAGGTGTTGGAAACAAATCGTTGAATCTATGGTGTTTCGATTCGGGTAAAAGCTAATGAAATGATGTCTTATGGCCGCTAATGTATCCGTACGTATAAAAGTTTCTCTCTCTCTCCCCGAGAATTGGTAACCTGCCAGTTTGTTGCGTCAATAAGATTGATCTGGTGTTCCCTTCAAACAAACCTCGTGGATTTGATAGTATCAACACCCGGAAGACCCGAAGACAACGAAGATGGAAAAGACCGCAAAACGACAATAATTTAGTAAGATTGATCGTTTTGATTTGTTGAGAGAGGGGAGGCATTCGCAAACTATTATTGTCTTTGCCGTGGATACGATGTATCGCCGGTACCAGGGTTTCGTACGAACTTGCGAGACATGGTTTTAGGTCAATCGGTTTTAACGCACGGAACCGTAACTACCGGTACGTTACGATAGAAAACGTATGGTGACTAGTAAGTTATAAGTTAGTCACTTCTTTTCCACAACCTGATTCCAACAACACACATCGATCCTTTCTGGAAGACTTTGGATAAGATGACCTAAAATAAGTAGACTACCGTACGAGTACCGTACAACTATGTACGTGCGTTATGTTGTACCGGTACGAATCCGATTGACTAATCTCTTTTCGTTTGGAAAAGTCTTCCTAAAAAAAGCGTGCCAGGGGCATAGTATAATAACTCATTTACTGCTATTCCAGCTGTGATCATGATTGGTTAAAATTCCTCAATACAGTTAAGGTAGACAATAATTCGAAAGAATGGTTTGGCGATTCACATGTGACTATTCTTGGAAAGCTACTACTGTAATTAGTAATTACCGGTACGGGATTGGAAATAATATTTACTAGGGACATGAATGTTGCCATTATTATTTTTTAGGCTAAGTTTTTCGAAAGACTGAACATTGAAATTCGCACAAAGCAAGTCTCCACTCGTGCTTCGTTATTATTTTTCGGCTTCTATGGAAACACAATGACTGACTCGATAATCGGAACTACTTTTTGGTAATCGTACTCGTACTAATGTTTTAGTAATTAAGCCTTACCTTCCATTTTCGTTTTTAGTCTCTTTGACCACATTTTTAAAAATCTAACGAAGTGCCACTATCAGTAAACCTTATTACGAAATACGAAGTATTATTATTTACTCCGAAAAAAAATTCCAGAAGATGGAAATAATGTTGACAACAATAATAAATATCTCCATACCGGGTTTTCAATAGTCTTACCCTGTCAACAACCCATTGCAATGAGTATTGCTTCCACAGTTCTGTCCTCAACCTAACGACTGCACAAGGAATGATAATTTCCAAATATCTTTCCTCGACATACGGTAAATCTTAGTATTTTTTTGAAAGAGTTTGGATGAATTGTTGAATTCTGTGTTTACATTCGGTTTTTGTTACAGTAGTACGTCACCGGACAACAGGACCATTCAATGGTCTGGCAGTTTGGTTTGTTACACCATCAGTCATTTTATTTTGAGGCTTGCGGTTTGATTTTTTCCATTGACTCGTACATCTTCCTAGACATTCTCCCGTCAAAAACTGATTTGCAGTAAATATTAGATAATAGTAGTAGTAGTAGTAGTAGTAGTTGGGTTCCATCATTGATGGAACGGCCAATGTGATTTCGTGGTTTGGGTGTACCATTGGAGGAACATAAGTCGAGTGTCAGTGACGCACGATGAGCAATGAAATACCGTATATGCGTGTTGGTCTCACGCTCCCATCGAAGAGTTCACTGCCATCATCGATTCTGGAGCAATTCAAACACCAAATCGATGTTGCCCCTGCCCATTTCCTCGAAACAGGTCGTCTTTGAGACCGATTCAAAGTTGGACAGAATGAATTTCTTTGCCTTCTCTCGGAGGGCCATTGCCGAGTGCAAATCGGCCGCGTGGAAAATGGCCGCGGCGTTCGCCACGTTGATGGATTGGAGCATTCGTTTCTCGCACATGGTCTTGAGCCGGGGAATGCAAAAGAGATCGGCCGCCTCGAACAACTCCATGGCACAATCGAGGTGTATGCGGAGCTGATCCGTGTAGAGATACTCCAGAATCATCAAAAAGGTCGGGTGCGAGACCTGTTCGATGCGAATCGTCTCCATCGTGGATTCCTTCATTTGTCCGAGCATGAGGGCCTGAAAGTAGGAGCACCGCATCAAAAACAGCTTGTGCGCATACACCGGTGTCCCCTCGACGATAAAGGTAACGTCCGACAGCGTCTCGTTGTCTACCAGGGCCCGGAATTCCGATATTAGCGTGGACGACGGCACCTCGAAACTGAGATCGTGCGCGGCAAAATCGAACCGAACAAAGTCGTTGAGGCGTTCCGTGCCATTGTATCCTCCAAAAATGAAGAGGGCTTTTGATTCCGAGCGGGGTGTGTGGATGGATATGTGGATGCGTGCGTGTGTGCGTGCGTGCAAGTGGACAACACAATCGCACCTGGTTAGAACGAGCGCGAGTGATTGTTCGGAAACGATAAACACCACGAGAGGCACTGCCGAATCGCTGCCTTACCTTCGTTGTAAACCACGCCTACATGGCAGAATCTCGGAAGCGGTTCGTTGACTTCGGGGCTCTTGATCTGACGCCTGTCGACAGACGCACGCACAAAACAAAGCATTAGAATACCACTACAACGCCTCGCGCTCCTACAATACTAGCTGCATCGGTTCCGTTGATTTTCGTTCCGTTCCGTTCCAAAATGGCAACAACAGCAAAAAAACGCGCGCGCTTTCCGCAACTTACCACCGCGCCGATTGGTTCATGTTCTGGGGCAGCTGCAATTCGTACATATCGTTCAGAGCATTGCCGCTCGATCCTCCAAAGACGTACATGTAGTTGGAGTGTGAGACGGCAATGTGGGAATCCCGGGGAACGATGCTCCCCTCCGTGACCAGGGGCGACCAGACGCGGTTGTCAATGTCAAAGACATGGGTGTCGGACAGGTGCCTCGTGCCGTCGTGGCCTCCCATCAGAATGATGTAGTTCCTGTGGACTACCGTGGTCGCTCGGTATCGGGCACGCGGCCTCCTTCCGGTGGTGGGGACCGGATTCCATTGGCTGGAGATGAAGTCGAATTCGTGGAGATCGGATTCTGGTACGAGTGCGTGTGAGTGTGCGTGTGCGTGTGTGTGTACGACGTGTAGAGAGAGAACGAGACAAACAAACTTCGGTCAGAGCGGGAGCATTCCGCCAAATGAAATGCGATACAAAAACACCGCGACGAACATAATCATCCTAATAATTGGAATGATACTCGTTGCGGAACGGACAACCGAACCCGCAACCGAAACGTACTGTAGCTCCCGTCGTAACCACCAAAGACATAGAGACAATGCCCGTGCACCACCGCCGAGTGCGAGTGCCGCGGGGAGGGCGCCCGTCCCCCCAGAACCATCACCTCCCTCCAGCACATGGAACTGAAATCAAAGAGCCAGAAATCTCCCACCCGGCTGGTTCCGTCAAACCCGCCGTGGACGTAGAAACTGTTGCCAAAGGCCACCGCCACGTGCCGGTCGCGGGGACTGGGCGGCCCGAACGAGTTGGCCGAGGGCAGCACCGGGCTCCAGCGCTTCTCGGCAAAGGAAAAGGCGTGAAAGGTGTTGACCCGGGCCACGCCATTGTAGCCGCCAAAGCAGTAAAAGACGTCGTTCAGAATGGCCGCGGCGTGCAGGCTCCTGGCCGCGGGCGGGATTCCGTCCACGACCTCGGCCACCGACCAGCCGCTGGGATTTCCGCTCTCCGGGCTGCAGTCGTAGTCATCGCCGTTGCCGTTGCCGTTGCCGTTGCCGTCGTCGTTGTAGTTGTAGTCCTCGTGGAAGTTGCCGTTTTGGTTGTTGTCGTTCGAGCGTGCCATCGCCATCATTTCGTTGTTGCCCATCCTCAGTTCCAGGCTCAAGAGTCCAAAGCCATCGGATCGGAAGCTATGAGCTCGGTGGGGGGGAGCGGCGGGGGCTACAGCAGCCATGTCATTGTGGTTGAAATGGTTGTTGGCGTTCATCCGGAGTGCGCTTTGGCGTGCCGCCGCTAGGCGGGACGACGAATCGGACGGTGCGAGGGGTCGAGAAGAAACTTGTTGTTGCTGCTGTTGCTGTTGCTGCTGTTGCTGCTGTTGTTGTTGTCCGCGATTGGCGTTGTCTTCGTTCCCTTCTACCATTGTATTCTCCGGTCGCGCCTGCGTCAACCCGGATAGACAATGAGTCGTTGCTTGCGTTCCGATTTTAAGTATTGGAGGAAGCAAGGAACGAACGTCTCGATGGGTTCCTCTTTTCAAACAGAGAGTGGAAGAGGATGACTTTTGGACAGGTCACCGGCAGAACTTGGCGCAGCATTCGCAACCGCGATGATACGGTACGAGTATTGTTATTTATGGTGAAACTGTAATTACGATTGATTCGGGTGTTGATGGATTGTTCGATAGGGAATACAGTAGAAGGAAATAGTAATAGTAATAATACGAAGTAATACCGGTACTTAATTCAACTCGAACATTTTTTGCCATCACTGTAAGCCTTACGAAATTACAAGCGTAACTGTTTTACGAGTAAGTTAAGGTTTACTTCGTACTTTGTAATAAGGTACTCATTTTTTGTACCTATTCATACCTGGTAGCCGTGCCGGAACTGGTATTCATACCGGTACTCGTACGTAACCTTACTGTACCGGTATTGTTTTTTGTCTTTGGCGGAATGATGTTCGATGATTTTTTGATTTTTTGAATTAGTGACATGCGGTCTGCGTAATTAATCTTACTGCCATGTACTATGAGTAACTTACGAGGATATAAGCACGTACGCATACGTAGGTACGGTACAGTATTCCAAGAAAGACGTTGAAGCGTCCATCAATCTGGCGATATCTGACGACATGCAGTCGGCCGAGTGGTCTAATTGTTGGGAATGTTACGGTTATCCGACCGGTTTGGCACGTATGGTACTGACTTAGTTTTGGGGGCAGTTTCCTGCCACAGGCAGAAAAATCAGTTCTCTACCGTAAGATTTACTACAAGTAAAAGTAAGAAAAAGAATAGCTGTATGCGATGCGGAGGAGGAATGTACACCGAACGATAGCTCATGGTTGTTGAGAGGAAAAGATACAGAGTGCACTATCGTGCAGCATTCGAGGGGATTAGGTCCTGGTGCAATTGGTTTGGAGAAAACAATCATCTCTACTACTTTCCGCGGAGCACGGTAGCATTCCGAATGGGTGTAGTAGTTTGATTTTGAGTAATTCAAACATCATTGTTATTCTTATTATTATTTGTTGCAATGTCAGTAGTGCTGCTTCGGTATCATTCGAATGCCATTGCAGAATCTGTACAGAGCGATTGGGATCGACTGAACAACTGACTTCGGGTTTAGGAACGTAATCTTCCAAAACAGATCGAGTACAGGATCACTCGCAACTGGCTTTCCAAGCCATTCAGACTACTGCTACAGTTGCATTCATAACTCGAGCATACGAAGCATACAACTCCCGACAGCAAAACGAGTACGATCAATTGAATCACGCGCAGAATAGAATAGTCAACAGAATCGGGAATTATTGAAAAGTTGTTTTCTTTCGTTTCGTTTCCTTTCGTTTCGATCACAGAAAGATGAGAGCAGTAGCACTGCTAGGGTTGCGGCTCTGCTCTTCGCTGCTCTCTGCCATCTATCTATTCGGCGGTTTCTTCGGTCTTTTTCGCACGCTCAATTTCGTCCTCGGCGAGCGCGGTCTGGCTGGCCTCGATGCCCGCCACAATCTTGGCCAGTTCGGGCTGGGCCCCTACCACGACCACCGTTGCCACCGACTTGGCTTCCTTGGGCTGGTATCCGAGATCAAACACGCTGACGCCCTCCTCCGGTTCTATGGGGACCTCGATTTCCTCGATCGAATACCCCGCAAATTCCTCGGCGTGGCCCTCCAAGACAAAACAGGTAATGGGCATGGATCCCGGGGGAGACTTCTTCGGACAACGGTCCAGGTAGGCCAACAAATTCGGGGCCAGACTGCTCGAGTTCGAAATGACGCGAACCCCGGTGTGCGTTCCGGGAACGTGTCCCTCGGGGCAGAACAGGCTCTCGCTCAGGGACAATTGGTCCCGGGCCTCCTGGCAGAACTGGTCGAAGCTCTCAAAGGTGAGGGCCTCGGTTCCCGCCTCGGGAATGGGCGTGCCCGCCACCTTCAGGGGATTCGTCGCGGGGGGGGTCAGGCCGGCCACCTTTAGATCGAGCGGCTTGTTGATCCGGAAGGCCGATCGCTTGAGGGGGGTGACGCCGTCTCCGTTGAGGGCCCAGTTGAATTCGTAGCTCATGCCCGGGTATTCGTTGGGAAAGGCCGAGGTCTTGCCCACCCGCTTGACGGTTTCGGGGACGCCTCCCTCCCAGGCGGGGGCGACCGACGCTGCGCATCGCGGGGAACGGGAATGTCCGTCGTGGAGTGGAGTGGAGTGGAGTGGAGTGGAATGCAGTGCGGGAGGAGTGAGTGAGTGAGTGAGTGAGCGATGTTCGCGCAGCGTTAGAATTTCTCGAATTTCAAGTTTTGCTGGATCGGAACAGAATTTCGGAAGGGATAGCTTTATTACTACGGCAAACAAACAGACACACGAAAACACTACGCTACTAATTGCGGGCCGAACATGCTGCAACTTCGCCGCCGCAGTCCATTGCGATGCAGGCAATTCAAAAATTCAGTGAAGCCATTCCTTTTTTAAATGCATCCTCCGGTGAAAATGGACTTTGTGTGTATAGTTTGGATGCACTTACAAAGCGTGCGGGCCACCGTTGTTCCGACAAGCTTCTTCGAGTTCGCCCCGAGTGCGGTTCTGGAAAAAATCTTCACAAAGACCATGATGCTGGGATGTGGGGAACGTCGCTGGTGTTTTACGAACTAACGAAACAAAACAATCCGTCGTTTGTTGTTGCTACTCTTCCTTTCGTCGTCGATGGGTCCTCGACTCGAATATTTTTTGCTCGGCAGTGTACGAGTACCTCGTTGTTGCTTGTTGCTGTCCCGAAGTCAACCCATCGGTTTGTTTCGGTCGTCCTGTTGTGCACTTCGTACGAGCCCGCCTTAGCCGGTGCCGTTTGCAAAGGGGATTAGGGGACGGACATTACTTACGAAACATACCCTGGTACCGTACCGTGCATCCGACGCATATGGTGCCCTTGTTCATTTTTCAGCAGTCCTAACTTCTGAAGTAAGGTTACCGTATGCATCCAGTAGCAACATGCAATAGCTTGTTAGAAAGCTCTTGCTTTTGTCTTTCAATAGGTAATGTTACCGTATATGGTTCTAAAGACTTCAGATTTGTTCTCCTTGTTGTAAATACTCAATCAAGAAGTAAACACATGAATTTTGAGCATTCACCAATTTTTGGCATACTTTTTTACCAGTAAGTACTAGGTACAAAGTACTTAGTGTACCTTTATTGTAGTGAGGTTTTTTGGTTTTTTCAATGACTGTTTTTGGGAAACTGTCCAGGTTAACAAAATTGCGTCTGTGATTGAGTAAAATTTCAACCAGACAATAGTATGTGCTCTGATCCTGTTTACCAGGCCATTTGGGAGTTTGTCAAATATTTCACAAAAGTTGACCTGGAGGGGGGAAGAGAGCATCATTTTTACATTTGCGTGACCATTTGAAGAAACCATTACTATGCAATTCATGAAATTTCAACAGAACGGACTTTGATGGAACAAACATCTGTGACCATAATTGAGTGATGTATATTATGTGGGAATTGTAATTGGTCCCTTAGTATCAATTGATAAAGTAGTTTTGGTAGCAAAGACAATAAATTAAGTTGATTCTAAAAATGAAGTATAATAGATTCATAAAAATGACTATCTACTTTGGTTAATTACTTTGGTAGTTCAGAGCTTACTTTGACACATGAAAAACTACTACTTTGGTGGAGCAATCTACTTTGATAAACCATTGTTGATACTTTATTTCCAAGGATCCACTTCATTTTTGAGAGTCTACTTCATTATTGACCTAAAATACTTTTTTCAATTCATATTGGGACACTAAACATAATATTGAATTGCAATGCCCAATTATGGTGGTCGCAGATGTCTTGTTCCATTGAAGTAGATCTGTTGAAGCAAAGTAAGTTCCATTGAAACCAATTACTTAATACAATATACATCTGTAAATATCTTTGATCCGCAATATGTCACTATGTCCAATCCCTAGTTGTCCTATAGTGTCAACTGAGATGGAAAATTCCTGAATCTGACATACTGGTAACATTATACAGTATTGTAGTCTTACTTCAATTTGTAAATGCTTATTCAGGACATCTTTGTACTCTCTTGAGCATTTGAGTTCATTTTGTCACAGAACACATAATATTTATTCAAATTAATGTGTCTTCTAAGCTGCTTTAGAAGGATTTATTCCAGGGCAATACAAGGAAACTGAACAAGTTACCAAAGTGGCAACTTTGTGGAAATTTGAACTTGTGGTAATGTGAATACATGCAAGCACACAGTACTAAGCACAAACCAGCAATTGAATAGTTTAGAACACAGAAGAAAAGACACATGTACTATTCCTTTGGGAGTACTATCAGAATAGGGAATCTTCTTCCTAGGAATCAGTAACAAATGATATTTTAAACAAGAGACATAATATTTGGGATCTGAGTGGATAGTTAGGATTTCTAACTAGACCTTTAATTTTTGAGTGAAAAGTCAAACAAACAATAAGCGAACAAAATGTTGTTTCCAGTATCTCAGAGTTGGGTACTAATGGTAGTACTACTAGACACAAAACTAAGCCACAACTTAAAAACACCCCAACTTAATCACCAGTTAGGCAAAGACTGTATTGTTCAAATCATGGACCATACCAAACTCATACTCGTCAGAAAAACCGTTAGGGTTTGGTGAATCCTCAACTCATGGGACGTAATTGTTTAGACTCATGTTGTTGTTGAGTTTTGATTGACAGTTATTTTTTAGTAGTACCGCCTGGTACGTAGGGTAAGGTTACATACTTGCAAGAGTAAGTTACCGTACTCGTACTCGCAGTGGATGCCATCTGATGACTTTCGTGTTTTCATTCGTACCGACGAAACTGGGTTGAGTTGAAGGGCTAATGACACGTGGAGATACTCACAGGGTTTCTCCACGTGTTTGTTATCCTAAAACAAGGAAATTGGTTCACAGTTTTGTTGACGGTGATGCAGATTGATGTTCAAATCCAAGTGCTGTGTGTCATCCTGAACGCGATCCATTGAAAACCCGTCACTCCGGTAAAAAATCCTCTTTTGTTGCATAAAGTCTTGTACAGCAACCGTTGAGGATAAATCCGTGGAACTGTAGTGACAATGGAGAGCAGGAAAGTTCTGGCAACCGTGGTGTTAGTGACCACTTTGTTCACATCATCCTTGGCGACAAGCGGTCCTTCTGGGTACCCCGGAGCACAATCGTACGGCGGATATAACCAGCACCAACAGTACCAGCCACAGCAACAACAGCAACAGCAGCAGGGTCAGTGGTACACCGAAGCATCTTACCAGAAGGATGAGCGTGTGCCGCAAGAAGAAACGCCAGTGTCTGCGTCAGCTGTAGTCGATCCTGAAAGTCCTTCAGCTGAGGACGCCGAGCAGCCTCCCCTTCCAGAGGGATGGAGTGAACACTTTGATCCAAACTCTGGACAGTACTATTACTACAACGCCGCTGATGGGACAACCTCATGGGATAGACCAGCACCGCCAGAGAGCACGGAACCCACAGCAGTTGGAGGAGAAGAACCTCAAACTCCAAATCAGCAGGCAGAAAACACGGAGGTTACAGATGTTACTCAAAAGTCAGCAGCTGAACCGGAGCGTCAGGGAATCCCCGAGAATCTTGCTTCAAATGTGAACGCAATGCCAGAAACCGGTGGAATGTCTGAACCTTCGCAACGGGTCGAGAGTTGGCAGTCGAGTCCCAGGTTGGAAATGAAGCAACAACTAAATGAACCTGGAACCCAGAGCCTTCAGGGACAAAACGATCATCCGCAGGCGAACGAGTGGGGTGCTCCTCAGCGCGTGCAACAGCAGCAACAGGAGCCACAACAACCAGGTGGTAACAACTGGGGACAGTCGAACTCTACCGAATCCTCATTCGTTGGAGGAGAGCCAGAGGTTCAAAAGTACGAATTCCAAGGTCAACAGCCACCGCAAATGCAACACCAGCAGAACGAAAAACCACCGGGGTGGGGAATGCCACCGAAGGCCGACGCCGAAGATCGAAGTCCCGAGAGAGTTCAAACCTGGGGTGTATCGAAGCCTCCCGAGCCACAGCAACATCAGCCTCGGCAGCCTGCCGATCCTCGCATTCAACAAACACCTGAGCAACCGCGCAAGGAAGCACAGGAACAACCTCCCAGTGGTGTCTCGTCGGGTCCTCCAGTCAATGCAGGAAACTGGGGCGCGCCGAACACACCAGCTCCCCGCCCCCAACAGCCAGGAAGTGAGCAATACCGTGGACAGGGTATGCAAACGCCTCCCGAGCCCCAACAGCCTCCACAACAACGACCGCCAATGCAAGGTCCTCCGGGTATGAACCGACCTCAGCCACAACAGCAGGTACCGCCACAGCAGCGGCCACCGCAAACACCACAATACATGCAGAGACAATACCCACCGCAACCATACGGTAGCTACAATCCAGCTGGCCCGCCCGGACAGGGACAGTATGGTGGCCAAGCCCCTTACGGAAGGGGTTACCCTCCTCCCCCACAACAGCCTTCTCAGCTTGCTGCTACGGGACAAATGATCTCAAAGGGAACCGAAGCAGGCACAACTGCAGTGAAGGAGGCCTTGAGTACAACGTGGAAAGGTCTATTAGGTTTTGGCAACAAAACACGAGAAGTGGTCGGTACGGCTCGTGACCAAGTGGTCACGGGTGCAACAGCAGCGGGGCAAACAATAAGTGCGCGAAGTTCGAGTAAGTTTGACGCACTCAATCAATTTTGTCGTGGGACATTGGTAGAAAAGGAACTCGTGTCTCGCTAACTTTTTTCTTTGTTTTTTCTCAAAGGTATCTGGGAACAGGCGAAATCAACTGTCGGGGGGGTCTTTGAGAACAGTGATACTGGTCCCCAAGCGCCCTACTCATTGGGTGGACAGCCCGTTGGGGATAACAGACCTCCGCCCGGTTACCCAGGAAGACCCATGGGTCCCAACCAAGGTTACCCCGGTGGCCCGGGAGGCCCAATGGGACGCGGACCTCCTCCCCCAATGAACGCTGGAGGTCCACCACAACAACCTGGTAGGTACGGGTCTCCGTATGGACAGCAGCCTCCTCCTGGCTATCGGGGACCACCAGGACCCGGTGGACCTGGAGGACCCGGCGGACCCGGCGGGCCACCCGGTCGGCAGCAACCACCTCCCTCACAACATCAGCAGCAACAGCCACCGCAACAGTCGAAACCGCCACCAGGTTACCCGGGCATGCAGCCACGAAGGGATCTGCCTTACCCACCAACCCAAAACAACAGTCCATACCAACGTGGCCCGATGCAATCTCAGTACGGAAACCAGCCCGGATCCCCGCCTCAGGGTCAGGGAAGATATCCACCCAACCAGCAACGGCCACCCTTTTCGGGTCCTCCCGGACAGCCCAACAGAGGCCCACCGAACCCGGAGCAAAGGCCTCCCGAACAGAAACCTCAGCCAGATCCCTGGGAGCATCCAGGTTTGACGGGTGAATTTTAAAAAACTTAGAATTTTAACATCCGCAGAGTGCAAATTGTTTCACCCGAAGAAAAAATAGAGAGGACTACGTGTATGATTACTGGTACTGTACTTTCAAGAGGCTTGATCTGGTCCAAGAACGCTTTTCAAACTGCCGGGTTTTCGTATCCATACTGTTATGCAACGCCATTCAACTCCACAGCAGACTTTCTGTAGTATCCTTCCGAAGCTACGTACCCGTATGTAGACACGGTACAAATACTGCGTTGACATACGATAGATCCCTGCCCAAACCGACCAGTTCTCTTCTTCTGCTGCTCCCTCCTGTGGTCTCCTGCTGGAAGGTCTCCGTCCAACGGGTCCGACCTCGCATCGATTCGTCTCTCGCAACTCCCGAGCACAACTCCGGAGCAACGAAGCAGCACACGAAATGACAACGCCCATACCGATACAGACACTATCCAACCTTCAATAGTGGAGGCTTCCAATCCACCACCACTCCAGATCTTTTTCATGACCGGCCATTCCATCATGGAAGGCCACTGATATGTGGAAGTCAAGGAAGAAAGCACAATGGGACCCTCGAGTGGATGATGCAAACCTTTCCGGAGACATACGGCAAGCTGAAAACCGGCAGCGACTGGACGGACGTCTTGGTTTCTTTCAACGAGCAGTTACGTGACGACGTCAGACCGGAACACCATGGGGTTGAAAAACTCAAGGCGGGATTTGGGGGAGCCATAGGCCAAGAGGACCAGCAGATTGGACCGGAACTGGGCCTTGGCTGAACCGCCGGCGGCGCTCTGGGCAAAAACGAAAATATTTTGCTGATCGGGGCAGCCTGGGGCAGTAAGAGCCTTTCGCTAAACTTTCGGCCTCCGTCGGCAGGCGGGACCACAGGGCTGCACTACGAGGTCATGATGGCATCGTACTACAGGACCATCGCGGAGTTGGACACGATCCTCCTTTCGCGGAAGCTAGCAGGAGGCTACGAACTGACCGGATTTGTCTGGCACCAGGGATGGAAGGACGACTGCGACGCGATTATGACCGCCGCCTACGAGGAAAGCCTGGGGCACTTGATCCGGGACGTGTGGGTGGACCTTGGCGTTCCGAATCTGCAGGTGGCTATTGGGGTGTCGTGCATGTTCGGGTGGCAGACCGAGTATCTGCTGCGAAATCATATCGCCGAAACCCAGCTCGCGGTTTGTGAAGTATCCCGAGTTTGTCGGAACCGTGTCCACCGCTGAGACGCAGTCGTTTTCCCGTGAGGACTACCCGGTCTCCCCGGGGAATGAAATCGCCCACTACTAAAAGAATTGCGAGTCCTATTGGATGGTGGGAGCGGCGAGAGGCCATAGTCGGGCTGGTCCGGGGGAACGAATTGAATGGCGAATCCAACCAAGGTGGGAAGCTGCAGCTCGGGGCACACCCTATTTAAGCTGTCGAGGGGAGCGATCACTGATGCGATCTTTTCGACCCAGGTGGCATAGCGCCCGATGGAATACTCTGTAATACAACACAGACCGAAACCAAAGAAAAAATGAATCGTATCGGAAACAAACTGCATTACAAAAACTTCGATCCGCCGCAAACGTAGTCTTGAGCGGCAGACTGCCGCATCAGGATCTAAACTTTCTAATGTGTATGCAGTAGAAATTCCAGGTTGTTAAAAGTGTTGTTGGATTTGTTGAGATGGTTGAAATATGCGGGTTAATAGAAGTGTTACTTTATTGGATTCTATCTTTTACAAAATATGAGCCAGGTATTCTCCTCCAATAATCCCAACGATTGTTCTAACAACCACTGTAAATCACTCCTAAACCTCTTCCTGTGATAAGCTCGCCAATATCTCTTTTGTCGCTGCTCTAAGTACCTTCAGTTGGGGACACTGAATATTTGTCCAACTGTCTTGTCTTCATCACAGATTCACCATATTTGTGTCCTTACTATTGACTTTGTGAGCTTGAAATATTTGCTAGTTTGCACCTCTTGCCATCTGTTTTAGTGCTTTGTTTGTCTTCTCCTTCGCGTTATATTTCTTCTCCTCTGAACTGTGATTCCTTCATTATTTCGTCTGTCCGTTCTTCATTTGACCACTTTGTCTCAACACACTTCCCTATTTAACCTGTTCAGCTGACCAATTCACTGCTGTATTGGTTAAATAAATCTCGAGACAAATTCTTAGTGTGCATGTCTGGTGTCATATCATTCCCAGTTCTCCACTTCACCATAAGGAATCCTCTCTCCTTCAATTCCCGGAGAAAATTCTGTTTGACATCTATATGCCTGGTTCTTCCTCCCACAGACCAGTTGTTCGCCAAATCAACTGTGCCCTTGTTATCACAGTACAATATCATTGGCAACTCAATTTCCAGTTCCATGTTGATCATTATGTGGTACACAAACATCATGTCCTGTGCAGTAAGTACTGCTGAATAGAGCTCTGCTTCTGTTGTTGACAGTGCTATAATTGGCATCATTTTGCTGAATTGTTTGACAATTGCGCCCTCCAGGTACACTATTCCGGCATTCACACTTCTTCTGCTACTGTGTTTCGCGTATTCCGAATCACACTTACCGCTGATCGTGAACTTGTATTTGCCCCGTCGTCCATTCCATGCACCGGGCTTAGTTACCTTAATCGTGAAACCCTTCTTCTTAGTGGACACTATGAAATTCATGACCCTCTTAAGCGCCTTCATGCTTCTTGTACTGGCCTGTTGCATGTGACTCGATAACTCTCTCACTGCGTTCAGTACATCTGGTCGGCTCCATCTCATCATGTGCAGTAGAATTCCTACTCCGGATCGATACTTGGTTTGTTCTTCTGATGACAGGGGCTTATCGATTTCAGGCTTAAACTCCAAAACACTTCCCGGCTCTGCTGGTGTTGTTGGAGCTTTATTCTGAGTCCCAGTTCCACCGGCACACCCAAATTCATCCACAAATCTCTGTACTTTCACCGGTTGTGTTAGTCGTATATATCCTAACTCACGCTCCACTTGACAACCCACATACTCTTTTAATTGCCCAAGATCTTTGCAGTCCCACAGTCCCATAAACTGTTTCACTGTCTTCAGGACCAACTCCTTAGGCCCGGAAATGCAGCAGTCGTCCACCCATAGAACAAACAATACCAACTGTTCTTCCTCATACTTATAGAACACGCATGGTTCTGCCGGATTCCTCTTGAATCCCAAGAAGGCTAGCGTCTTACAACACTCTCGATAGTATTGCAATGCTGCCTGTACGGTTCCATATTGTGTCTTAAGCAGCTTGAACACTCCCCATGCCGGGTACCACTTCTTATAGGCCTCAGGGATCTTCATGTAAATTTGGTGTCTGTCTGGGTGCTGGAATTCTCCATTCAAGAAGGCTCCTTCCACATCCACCAGGTGTTGATACCACTTGGCCACCAGCGCCAACACGAAACAGATCCTAATGCTGACTTCTGTAGCCACCGGTGCTGATTTGTCGTGGCTGTCATAGTGTTTCCCATCAACTTGCTGAAACCCTCTGAACGCGTTTCTGGCTCTGAAGACACCATTAGGCTTCTTCTTCATGGCCCAGGTACTGTCGAACAGCTTGGTTCCCTTTGGAATATCTCTTGGGTGTACCACCTCAAACACGTTGTACTTGACCATTTTGTCATGTTCTACCTTGATAGCCTTCTCCCATTCCTCGCGATCGACTGTCTTCATCGCTTGCTGGTAGTTCATCACATTAAGCTCTTCTGTATTTCCATAGTTCTCACCTGTTGCTCCTACCAGAAATAGCTCTCCTTCTGTGTCCGCCAGCGCTGCTGCGACCAATCGATGTTGTTTTGTTGAGTCTATGTACCCAAACGCATGCTCCACCGATTGATACTCCTTTTCTCCTTTTGTTAATGCAAACACCAGCGCCTCCTCTTCCATCATGCTCTCGTCATAAACCTCATCTAATGCACTTATACCTGCCTCATCCAGCCCTAACAAGCATGTTTCCTCAGCATACCCATCCTGGATTGCGAGCGCTGCGAGCTCTGTTCCATCGTGCGCTAATGGTGCTCTGACTTGCCTGCCCGATCGAGTTACTGTGCGTACAACTCGAGTATCTACTTCGCTGCTGTCTGTGGTCTCGCTTCCGTCCGTTGACTCTGTATCAGTTTCGAACAGTGGCTGTTCCGCTTCGAAATCCACCACTTCTGTGTGTATTGACGTGTGCACCGTACTTTCCTCACTGCTATCACTCGCCACGGATACCACTGATTCCTCATCCATTTCGGGTTCCATCACGATATCCACTCCCGGCAAACTGCCCGGCTTATAATACATGCGCCCCAACCATTGGACATCTCTCGAGTGGATTGTTTTCTTAGTTTTCGGATCATACATAACGTAGCAGTCTCTCGCATGATTCTCCGAATAGTGCACAAACAGGCATACCTTGCCACGTGCCTTCACCTTTGCCGTGCCCCTCTTGTATGTTTTCACCACGCCGGCCATTCCCGCCACCTGTAAATTGTCGATCCATTTAGGTAATTTTCCATACAAGTGCTCATGTCGCGTCATTTTTCTCCCATGAACATCCACCACTGTCAACATGTCAGTCTGCGCTGCCCACTTAAGAAAATGGGTGAACAGTGTGTATCGATACTTATCAGGCACATTTGCCGCCGCCAATGCTGCGCGTGTCTTCCCACACAGGTGGTACAGTTTGGTCTCTACTCGAGAGTTGCGCTGAGGTGTTTTGGCTGTATATTCGAACTGCGCGTCCATCTTCCACTCTTTACCATTGAGTACTGCCTCAAACCTGTAGTTCTCCCCGCCGTCATCACAGCGTATGTATTCCGGTTGTTTTCCATGTTTCTTGAACCGGTGAAGCTTGGTACAGAAATCATCAACAAATCCTTTCTTCGATCGGTACCATCCAAGAATAGTTCCCCCTGTTAGATACTCGACGCCGACTGTCAGACAATTGTTGTATGGGAATACCACTCCTCCTTTCTTTGGTTCCTTAAGGGACAATCCATCGACATACCATTTCTGTCCGATTTTCGTGATTTGTTGTGTTTCCCCACTACCTAAGTCTCCCTGTTTTGCCTTACCAACTGCGCACGCCTCACATGTTGCTTCCTTTCCTTCCAACGTCCAGCCCAGATGTTTAGCTGTCTCCTTAGTACTTCGGACATTCGCATGTCCACAGTGCTCGTGTGCCTGCTGCACCGTCATCACGGTTGGTTTGGTTGCCAGCGCCATTTCTTTCTGGTGACCATCGTTTCTCCGATCGATTCTCACTGCCCAAAGCTTACCTTCTTTCGAGTGTATTGGTATATCAAAATGCAGTGTTTGCTTACCTTTGTACAGGTGTATCCCGGATTTATCTCCTGTCATGGTCCAACCATTGTCAGTTAGTTTGGTTATGGAGCAAAGATTGAATTTGGATCCACCATATCTGCCGTCCATCATGCGAATTAATGTGGTAGTTCCCTTTGGTCCCCGTACTATCCCTGGTATATCCACGATCGCTACTGCTTGCATCTTATTCCCACTCGCATCCATGGAGTGGTTTGCAGTCTTTAGTCGTGCGTTAGCATTCTTTGAAGGAATCGAGCCTACCCGACTGTTCGTGATGTGACACGTTGCTCCTGTATCTGCAATCCATAAATACGGTGAGTATAGGGATTCCGACGCCGAATTTGCCGTAAGTGCCTTAATGTCCCCTTGAGTGTTCAGCATTGCGTATTCTTCGCACCCTGCGAACTCGTCATTCCCGGGTCTATATGTCGGTTGTGCTTCGGTTGGCCAATCGTTCGGCGCGTCTTGTTCGGGTCTGTCGGTCCAATGCCGAATTGCATAGGTTCTGCGTGTATGTGACTCCAGTTGTTCTGCCGCATGTATATATTGCGGCATGGATATCAACATATCACTGTCAGTTCCGGCTGGCACTGCTTTGAGTCTCATACTCCAGCCCTTCAACTGTCCGTTACTATCTAACAATTCCGTGACTGCTTGTACTTCTCCCAGTATTGGTCTGTTGTATGTATGTGCTGGCGCACGATACCATCCCTTACGATTCATTTTTGTTTGTTTCTTACGCGCCTGCGTGTTAATCCCGCACGTGTTCCTGGTGTGCTTTGGTGTCACACAGCATTTGTTTTGTTTCTTGCGCTCCTGCCTGTTCATGTGGCAGTCGTTCTTGGTGTGTTTAGGTCTTGGACAGTGCTGACACGCGCTGTTGGTATGTGCCTTTTGCCTTTGACTTTGTTTAATCGTGTGTTTGCGTCCACGATTGCTGCTTTCAGGTCCATTTGCTCTGTGTCCCTTCACGTACATTGTCTGTACATTCTGTACTGCTTTCTTGTCCTTTCTTTTCTTTGGCTTGTTTCTGCTCCTGTTTACCCTGTTGCGGCGCCAGTTCATATCTCCTGGTTCAGTTAACTCTGTAACCTCTGACATGATCTCTCCTGCTACTTCACCATGGGACTCTTGACACGACAAACACTGATCGATTCTCGCTAATGCCATCTCGGATTCAATCGACAATGCCGCGATCTCGTTGGTTTGTTTCGCTTTCACTCGTTTTGGTTTCTTTTCGGGGTACTTGTCCCAACAGTTTGGTTCGGCGTGTCCTTTCTTTCCACAGTGACTGCACTTCTTCAGTTTTGGGCAATCGCGTTTGATATGTCCAGGCTTTCCACAGTTGTAACATTTCTTCTGACCATGATCTCCAGAAGTCTTGTGGTCTATTTTGTTCCCGTCGTAATCGTACTCGTTCGACGTCAAACTGTATTCAACCTGGATTTTGTTCTTGTTTCGCTCATTCAGCGCCTTCCAGAGTGTGATCATTGCTTGCTTTATCTCGCGAACCTTTGGTGCGCCATTGTGTTCCTTTAGCGCTTCCTCTCGCTTCCGGATCAAAGTCTGTTGATACAGATCCGGTGCTTTGGTGTAAATCAACACTAACTTTTCTTCGTCGGTTATTCCCTGGGTTCGGTCCGCATACTTCAGTTCGATCTTTGCCAGTCTCGCGAAGAAGTCCCTTGGATTTTCCTTGTTCTTCATGGTAAGTTGCGCCATTTCCCTGCGTTGATCAAATAGAGCTGTTGCCGGATCTCCTCGATACTCCGCAAATAGGTCTTGGATGATGACGTGGGCTTGTCCAATCGGCCACTCTTTGGTAACTGACGCATGCACCATGGCTAAACAGTTAATCATCTCACCTTTTGCAAACGCAATCTGCATTGCTGACACTGCCAGTCTGTTCTTCAGAATGGCTTCCTTGTTGGCCTCGGAATGCTTGTTGCCCTCGTCTTCTTCCTCCTTGTCCGGCATGTCCTTGTGCCGGTCTTCCTTTAGAACTTCGATAAAGTCCTTCTGAGCTGCGTATGCTCTCAAATAAGCCCACCAGCTTGCGAATCCGTCCTCACTGTCCACACTGAATGTCGGTACGTCTACCTTTATGGACTTCTGTTTGGTTTCACCCATGCTTGTGGTTTGTTACTTACTTTGTTGCTGATGGCTTATACGGATATTCTGTATGATTCTTTTAACTCGATTTCCAACGCTTACAACTCAAAACGTTCTTCGAAGAATGTTGAGATGGTTGAAATATGCGGGTTAATAGAAGTGTTACTTTATTGGATTCTATCTTTTACAAAATATGAGCCAGGTATTCTCCTCCAATAATCCCAACGATTGTTCTAACAACCACTGTAAATCACTCCTAAACCTCTTCCTGTGATAAGCTCGCCAATATCTCTTTTGTCGCTGCTCTAAGTACCTTCAGTTGGGGACACTGAATATTTGTCCAACTGTCTTGTCTTCATCACAGATTCACCATATTTGTGTCCTTACTATTGACTTTGTGAGCTTGAAATATTTGCTAGTTTGCACCTCTTGCCATCTGTTTTAGTGCTTTGTTTGTCTTCTCCTTCGCGTTATATTTCTTCTCCTCTGAACTGTGATTCCTTCATTATTTCGTCTGTCCGTTCTTCATTTGACCACTTTGTCTCAACAGGATTGAATCAATCTATTTTGATCTACCGTGATACTTTTCTTCGGATGTTGAATCAGAGGGTAAATTGACAACTGATACTACACACACCTAAGCATTCAATGCCTTTTTAAAAAACGAATTGATGGATTTCAATGAGACTTTTACGTCCATCTAGTCTATCGGTTTGATGAAAGAACATTTGTGTGCTAACAAGATGCATTTTGCGTAAGATTACTCGTACGATAGTGCGGAATTTTTTCCTGTGAAATTTGGAAAAAAAAACTGGGATTGGAGCTTCTTTTGTTCACACATCGCACGCATCATTGTTGCTTTTTGTCTCGTTCTCTCCGCAAAAAAGCTGTGAGAAAGAGAGAAACGGGACTGGACCACTCGTGAACGGTAGAAACAACATACTACCGTAGTATTACTTACAGTCTCTCAAGTTGCGGCGCTCGCGCCAACTCGTTCGACGACCGGAAAAAAACATTTTCATCACGTCGGGATACCAATCGAAAATCCAAACCAACTGAAAAAGGACCATTGACTTGTGGCAATCGAGTATGGATCATAGCACTGACGAAGCACGATACTATAGGGTTGACCGCTGGTGTCAAGAACAGATTCGCAATGGCAGCGATTTTTTATTCGATCCTGTTCTCTTCGATGCGACAATGAAGGCAACCAGCAAGGATTTCGGTTTTCCGCTCGAATCACTACAGTCGTTTTTCCGAAATCTATACGTCAAACACATAAAGAACACGAGTTATAAAGTGAAAAACGATCTGCAGATGAAATACATCGATAGGTATTTATCCGGAATATCCATAATAGATTTGGCCAAGGAGGCGAATTTTTCTCCTGCTCTCTTCGCTAGACGAGTAGTCGAAGAATTGACCGATCTTAGAAAGAAGGAGTTGAGCATTGCCATGAAGAATCCGCTGGATCAACTTGCAACCATCGATTGTATCAAAGAAAAATACAAAGATTCAGAGGAAAACCGACGAAATGATGGGTAGGTCTGTTTTATTTTATTTTGTCGGGAGGTCCGTTTTGCAGATTTGTTTTCCGTGACGATAGAACTGGCATCACGTGCTCTTTTCGTCTCATTGGTGAAGCCATGCGTTTCCAAACCCCCCGTGTGTCGATCGTTTCACAGGCCACAGACATCTCCATCTACACCGAACACGACAAGGATTGCTCGCGAAGTCATTGATGCAATTGCCGCAGATCCTCTTCATGGACCTGCCTCGGATCGTGCAAGGCATTTCATTGGGATCGAATATGAAATAGTTTTGGAGCGTGGATTGAAAAATCTAGGTGAGTGAACGTGACAACTGGTCACTGGAGTTGTGGATCCTGCTTCTGGAGACGATACGTTTTGACGTCGTTATCAGTATCGTATCTTTTTCATGTCATGTTAGGCCAATCATATTCTCAACAAATCATCACAAAAATGATGCAGGAATATTATTCGAATCAGAAGCAAAACTTCGAGCAAAGGGTTCTTCTCGAACCCCAGATGCAGTATTGTAAGTGTTACTTTGTGATTGTTCGTATCTGTGAAATCGGTGTGGAAAAGGTTGAACGAATGAAGACGATGCGCTGTATCTAAGCGATAGAATTGTTCCCCACAAAAATACTTCGATACGTAGATCGTGCCCAATAAGTGTGAAAGTTGGATCAGAATGGCACATCGTATGTTGGATTGATTCGAAGGTAAGACGTGAACGAATTTCATAATGAGCTATGCAAGCGATCAGACTTGTGTGGAAATGAATGGATCTTGCATCAGCGTGAAAATAAACTAAGATCAAGTCGAGAAGCTATTTTTTTCTTTCGTTGGTCTTTATCCTAAAATGTCCTTCTTTCCAATCCGATATTTTCTGATGAAAAAATAATGTCTGCCTAAGGCACTTTATGGGGACATTGATACTCATCGAACCGTACTTCCACAGGCAGAAGCATACGTAAATCGATTTGGCCCTGGACTCGTTCTGTACTGGTTTGGTCACGCCCCGGTTTCCAAACTGGAAAATGCAAACGGTGACTTGCTGATTGTAGGGTGGAAACTTCCCGAAACTATACTGTGGCCGACAGGTGAAGAGCAACGTGGCCCCACGGAAACACAAGTTGAAGAAGTAGCAACCGCTGGTGCTAGTGATGAAACGCAGCATTTGACCAACGTTTCAACATGAATGATCGTCGCATACTTTTCTTAAGGATCACCTCTTATATTGTAGGTAAAGTTTTCAACCCAGATTTCTTTGTTACTTGCACCTTTGAATCTCAAGGAACCCGTAACATATGCAACGCGATGCTTATTACCCCAATCGTATGTAGCACTCATGGTGACTGGGTAGATAGTCTCACCACGTCGACCTTTAGCGACCTTGCGCTTTTTCCCCACTACCGGTTCGTTGATTTTCCAATGACGGCTGCCCCGAGAGTGGTCCTTCTTGAAAAACGCAACAAAGATTTCCTTTGAAATTTGCTCGGTGTCCATTCCGCCTGTTTCATACTCGCAGAATGTCTGGAAAAAAGTGTAACCCAAAGAAATTGGTTCTACCGGCTCGAGGCCAATACCTGGATGAAACTTGCTGACGAAGTACAACTTTGTAAGGGGTTTCATGCGCGGGCTGAATTCGTAGACCCGTTTGGCCGAGCGTTGTGTGCCACCAAAGGAGCTACCGGCATTGGATTTGGATGGCGCCGTGAACGGACCCATATGCTGTGACGAAGGGCGTTTGCGTTGATTGGGCTGAGGAGTCGAAAAAGGAGCGCCCGCTCTTACATTCTTGGCTTCTCGATCGATTTTGTGGGGAGTAGCAGGTCTCTTTGCACGGGAAATCGCCATGCGATGAAAGTTTGAAAGTTCCTCATCGATGGGAATTCCACAAGGATTCTTGTTGGGAAGATTAGCTCGCGTTGAAGCTTTGAGTCTAGCTCGAGTGGCGAGAGTATGACTCTTCGAAGATATAGTGTGAGACTTATAGAGACGGTCAAACACCGAGGAGGACCTGACGGCGGGCAAACGAGGAGTTCCCGTTTTCTTCGCATTGTTTGGAGTGATTGGATGAATTTCCTCTTTGTCATTATTTCGTGTATCGCTTGGCTCTTCTACCCGAGAAGGCAAAGACGAGAGTGCTGCAACAGCAGACATCATGAGTTGCCTTTGTTCTTGGTTCGTCGGTTCGTTGGACGCTGTGCCCGCATCATCAACCGGCATGATTCTTTTTTGATCAGCAAACTTCGTTGCTGCTGAAGACTCTTTTGCTACACACGCCCTGGTTCTGGAGTGCCGTTTATCTCTTTCCCAATCTTTCAGCGTTTACGCTCATGCACGTCTAAACTAATGCGATACGCCAATAGATCGATAACAAGCTGCGCGCAGTTGGTTTCTATCGGCAAGTTGAACGTCGTCTTTCGAGTCTCAGCACGGTAATAATTATTGAAAAAGGGGTTGAGAGTTTAAAGGGTGATTCGAACAGTAACTTTTAAAAAATTCATCGGAGTAATACGGTATGAAACAAAAAGATTCCAGAGTTGTCCGGTAATTACTAATTACCGGTTCAGTACGACACAGTAAGCAATTTACGTACCAAATCCGTAGCATTTTTTTTTCATGAAAAAAAAATGACCGACGCCAAAACTGAATTTGAAATTTTAAAAGCGAAAAAAAAATAATAGAAGTAAGTCTTGCCGGTAAGGTTAACCTTAATACGAGTAAGGTTTTTATGAATGCTTGTACTCGTAACTTACCGCACTAACCTTAGGTGGACCCATGCAAGTCTGTAATCCTCGCGTTACGCGTTACGATCACCAAAGATCCATCGTTTGTACCGGTAAGTTACAACAACAGCAAAGGAACAACTAACCTTAAATTACTTGTAGTAGTAACCTTACGAACTAAAGTAAGTTGCTACTACTTGTACCGTACATGACTGCGGATGATGGTGACGTCTGGTAAAAGATCTTTCGTTTGATTTATTTGTACGGTAGGTGTCGAACATCGCAGCCCCAGACTACATTCTGAATATGAGATTCGAATCAAAACAATAATGATGACAAAACGTAATCATAATGCATCACAATCTGTAGTCGTCAACCTTCCGAGTTAAAGAACACAACCGACTGCAAGCTATAACTTCCGTTCCATTGTTGCGGATTGCGAACGCACGCAGCCCGCACTGGCTCTTCGGCCATGGTGGACCCGCTAGCAACCGCCGAGGCGGTGACGGACGCAATCGATGACACGAAAAGTCTGACCCAGAGGCAACAGCAACAGCAACAACATAAACAAAAACGACGAGAACCGCTGCGCATCGGCTTGCTGGGATGCGGCGCCATCAACAGCACCGTGGCCAGAATGATCGTCAACCATCAAGCCGGACCGGCGGTCTTGAAATCCATCCTCGTGCGAACCGAAAGATCCAGGGACGAGCTTCGATCGATGATGATCGATGTGGATTCCGAGACGCCGGATGGCAACGACGACGACGACAATGACAATGACAATGACAATGGCGAACCGCACACGCACAAGCACACGCCCACGTGCACCACGGACGCCGATCGATTCTTTTCCGGTAATGATTGGAGCCTCTGCATCGAGGCCGCCGGGCAGCAAGCCGTCAGAGACTACGGAAAGCGGTGCCTCGCATCCGGCCGGGACCTGATGATCACCTCCATCGGCGCGCTCACCGATGACGATCTCTACCACGAGTTGCGGACCACTGCGGAAGCCAACGGGTCCCGTCTCATCCTGTGCACCGGATCCATGCCGGCACTGGACTGGATGGGCGCCGCTTCCCTCGACGACTGCGAGGAGGTGACGATCACCCAGATCAAGCCACCGGGGGCGTGGCTCGGGACCCCTGCCGAGGCCGACCATCCCGATCTGCTGGAGCTCTCGGAAGCCCGGGTGCTCTTCGAGGGATCTTCCCGCGGCGCGGCGTCCTTGTTTCCTAAGAACGCCAACGTTGCCGCCATGCTGGCCCTGGCCACGGTGGGCCTCGACCGGACCAGGGCGCGCCTCGTGGCCGATCCGCACGTTTCCGGCAATCGCGTCGAGCTGTCGATTCGGGGGGCCGCCGGAAGCATGAAAGTGGACGTGGAGGCGGCTCCGTCCCGGACGAATCCGCGGACGTCAGCGATCGTGGCCCTGTCCGTGGTCAAGGCGATACGAAAGCTCTCGTGTCCCGTCGTGGTGGGATTGTAGTGGACATCAGAACAGAATAGAACAGAACAGAACAGAAGAGAAAAGAACAGGACAAGACAGAACCGAACACATACGACAAACGTGTTCCATCAAGCAATCCATTCACGGCAGGGAGACTGCAGAGAGCTACCACACTACACGTACGAACGATGTGACCGAAGAACTACTGTAGCTTGCTACAATTCATTCAGTTTGAAGTTCCTCCGATAAAACCAACGACTGAACACTCTATTTTTCCACTAAGTAATGAATACGTAAATGGATGAAGATGTTGATTCTTCGAATGAGTTGTTAATAAAATTTGTACTCTCTGAAAGGGTGAAATGAACAAAGTGAGAATGTCGATCTGTTCATGTATTATTTGATGTCATGTCAATGTGTTATACATGTTGCTCTTCGTGAGAATCTTCCTTCAGAGTGGCGATATGTAAAAAGTATGTATGTAAATTCGGACCCTTTCTTGGAAAAGAGAACACACGTACCATCATGCATGTGTTGGAAGAATAAAAATAAATCTTCAAAATAGAAGCACCATGTTGAAAAGAAATAATGATGCGAGTCATAAAAACAGTAACCACAATCTTTTTTCATTACCAGTTCATAAGAGTACTGCACTCTCGCCAAAAGTTCCCTATCTCTCTCAGTTGTGACAAATATTCTACATCACGTGAGTGTTCAATAACCAAAAAATAATCATTGAACCTCATATTTTGAACCTCACTCCAAAAGATTTGCACCGTTATGGATAATTTTCATTCCTACAAAGTATTTTAAATTACAGCAGCAAAGTGGCACCTCCCGATATCGTTTCAAATGCCGGTCGGATGCAAATGCATAATATTATTTTCACTCGTTTGGTTTCATGTAGTGAATCATCTGAATGATCTCACCAGTTGCACTGAATGCCAACAAAAATCGTGAATGAATCACTTGCTAAATGTCCCAAAATATTCACCCTGAAAGCGACTTGTCAACATTCGACTTCATTTTTTATCATTTCTCAAAGCACCGAGGCCCGCGTCAACTTCTCCAATCGGTATACAATCAGCAAGAGATATCAACGATACAGTTTTGGTAGACAGCATCGTCCCGTATCCCCATTCATCAGTAAGTCATTACTTCGCTCTTGAAGCTGTCTTGTCTGAGGAATTTTTCTTATCGTTTGCAGAAGCTATTTTTTTCTTCGAGTTATAACTTGCGGTCCCCTTCGAATATAAGCGATCGTAAACACCCGATGAACCATTCTTAGTTTCCGGACGAACCAAGTTTGTCTTCGATTTCAACACAGTCCTGGGACGGCGATTGCTGGAAATAGTTTTCTTGCCTGTGTTCACGGTTTCTTTTCCGGCGGACTGGCGCAACCGTGAAGATTCGGTCGATTTGGAATACAATCTGTCGAAGACCGACGACGAACTTTGCGAGGAAGGGCGGTTTGTATGAGAAGTCATTTTGTCCTTGGATTATAAAGCTCTAGACGGATGGATTTTGTAAACTTGTATAGATTTCTTACGCCGGAAGAGGCCCGTCAGATGAGATGTGAAAGGAAAGAACAGGTTGAAGAAGGTTTTGATGAAGGAACTTCGATTATTTTATTTGACCACTTCGGTAAATCTTACGGTAGATCCCAGTTTGTGACAAACTTTTGTTCCCGTCCGGCGATCACCGTAGACAACTCATGATGTTTTCTGGTTTTCGACATTCCACGCTTGTCACGGGCTTATATATTTTTGCATTTCTGAACATGCCGGCGATCAGCGAGCCAGTCGGGCCAACGACAATTTTGGAGTCAAGATACGTAACATATGTATGAATAATATCGTTCATGTCGCAAAAAGGTGGATGATGTACGGCGGAAGATTACTGGTAACTTACTCGTAATTACCGTACCGTATGTACCGGTACGGTCAAAAATAATACGAAGTACAGTAAGGTTACTTCGTACGAAGTACTTCGTAATAACAAATAACCTTAACCTTAGGAAGTGAAGTTAAGATTACTTCGTAGTACTAGTAGTAAGTTACGGTAAGATTAATTACCGGGAATGTAAGATTACTTCGTAATAATATTACTGATCGAAGTACAATGAAGATCTTACGAACAAGCTCAATTATTCTCTCAAAATACTTGTACGTTTTTTACACATACGGTACCGTACGTATTCATAGGAAGAATTTCTTTTTTAATTACTACTTGTACCGGTAGTGTACTAATAAGCTTATTATTTTCGACGAAAAAAAATAGTTTTACAACGCATCATTATTATTCTTTTGTTGATGAATGTTTTTTTGTAATACCGTAGTAATCATCATTATCAGAATATCATTTCTTTGGTAAAGAAGTCGATTCATACCGAATTACCTACACTTCCGCACAATACTGCTCTGCTCTGTGTTATTGTAATAAATTATGGTTCTGGCGAAACATTGAACACCACCTGACATCTTGATTGAAACATTCTAGATTGTATCATGAGTTGATTGGTCAATTCTATTATTCAATCTATCGGCAATAGATTCCCCTTGTAGAGTTTTCTAGAATCAAAGAAAAGAGGACATTGGCTTGGCGGCGGCAATCTGTTGCCGCCGTCTCACGGGAAGAAGAGGAAATAAATCCGGCATTCATTTCTTCTTCTGATGTTCTGGATTGAGCGGTCGAGTCTTGTTGTCCTTGATGCTTCTCTTTCCAAGATGCAGTCAGGGTTATCCTTGCTAGAACGATGGGCCATAGGGAGGGGCATTCGGACAAGATGCTGGATCTGGACAGAAAATGAACCTTAAATCGATTCCGGTCAGCATTCGCCACGATCGTATCGACGAGTTTTCGCAAACAAGAAAAGCCGATCAAATCGTTGGTATTGACGGTAGTCAACGGCAAAGCTGAATCAGTATCATCCATTTCATTGCCACCGTTATTAGCCCGACCACTACTATTTCCATCTCTGTGTTGTTGTTCTTGTTGTTGCTTGTATTCCATTAAACGCTTTTGTGATTTGAAGCACTGCCATTCGTCCCAAGGACCCAAACTTGCCAGACAAGGAAAGGCCACCAATAAGTTGTTGATGTGCTGGAGGGATGCTATTTGCTCTTGAGTATACAAACACGGATTATTCCACAAATTCAATTCGACCAACTCGCTACAGGCACTGTTGCAACCAAATTTGTTTGTTATTCTCGTGGTAGAAGGGAACTGCTCCAAGTCATTGTTGGAAAGATCCAGATTTTTGACAGTAGAGGGCAAACTCCTAATCAGCTCATTAGCTTGCCAGGTCACCAACCCAACGTTACAGAGTCTCAGAACCTTAATCATTGGAGTTGTCGCGGACGTCAGAGCCTTCACGAATTCGGGTATCGGAAATAAGGGTTCGTCAGTACCATGCACGCTCTCCTCTCGTCGTTTGGTGTGATAATGTTGGACACGGCGTCGATGATGATGTCGTTGTCGAGTTATATTATTTCGTCGCAAAACCTGACCCCATCCATTCAATGCCATGGCAAAGCATTCCAATTTAATTTCTGAGAGAAAACACCCATCACTTCTGTTCCCACTGCCGCCGTTCAGCAACAAGTCTCTTATGTGAGGGACCAGGAGAGATTCTAGACATACATTATCCTTATGGCAGTAAATTTGCAATTGTTGGATTGTTGAATGATTCCGAAGAGATGTGGATAGACCTCTTACAAGATGTTCCCGAGTTCTAACGAAGGTGGTCGTTACTCCCTGAGAAACGGCATTTTGTGTCTGGTGATTTTCCAGGTTGACGCCTTCGAGGTACTTGTAATTGTTGCTGTATAATTTGACCGAAAGGGACCGCAGTGATGCATTGGAAGAAATAGCCTTCCAACAGCTGTACGATTGGATTTGATCAGCCGTCTTTATTCTGCTACCACCACGACTAGAAGGATATTGATGGTGATCGTTCGTGACTATTGAGTTGTCAAGTGTCTTGTGTTCGTTCTCATCATTTTCGTCGCCATCGTGAAAAGCTATTTCAAGAGTGTCCACGGAATCACTTGTCGCTATTATGTCCCAAAGAGAAGGAAACATAGACGAATTCCCGAAGCTGCATCCCAGTGTGCCGAAGGGATAGCAACGTCCGTAGCCGCGTAGCCGAATGTCCTGTAAATTCACTTTGCTCAAAGAAGAAGAATTTGTCATTGCTATTGCTTTCAGGATTCGACGAAAATTGTCGTCGTCACTAATAGTTGGTTCCATTTCCAAAGATACGAAAGCAGTAAATCTCTCCGACTTTTCGAGAGTACTAAAGAGATCGACCAAGGAGTCAGCAATGTCCGCGGTTATGGCATAACGGTAGTGTGACTGACATCGCTTTTCCGAAGTGAAGCTTGCCCCTAGCCTGATTTCCAGTCGTAGCTTTAACTTATCGGCGAAATTATTTTGGAAACGACAATCTTGAGTTGCGATTTCTTCGATCCGATTCAGAATATTCCTTGTGTTGTTTGGGTTGTTCTCATTGTCGCCGTCGCCAATCGAAATCGAATGATAGTAATCGTAGCGATCATGATTGCGGTGGTAATAGTTGCAGCTTGTCTTCATGTTATCTATTGTAGTAATGTACCGTGTGGTGACTTGTGGAAATCAAAGAACAAGAAGGGAATTTGTTGGACTCCAGCTGATCAATCGAGCAATCGAATTTCTTCGGAATCACAATCATGCTTTAGTTCTGAGTGCTACCTGTATGAGACCAGGACTGAAACAAAGCGAGTGATGTCATTATGATGTGAAGAGTTGAAACTCATTCTTTTGTTACTGGAAGACGTGACTATTACACGTACGTATAGTACTCGTATGTAGGACTACTGTGCCCTTCGTAGCAATATTATTCATCATTGACCGTTAGGGTGGGGTTAAGTAACGAAATGTTAGAAAGTCGTGATGTTTCTCTCTTTTCAAAAAAATAATGGTCATTGCTAAGGGGGAAAAAAATCGCAAGTACGAGTACGTACGAGAAATACAGTAAATCTCTAGCACTGCTCATTTTATTGCTTGCGATGATGATATACGATTTATTGTATTATTTCTAATAAATATCACTTCGACTACACGTAGATAACAAGCCGCAGCACGTATTTCCTTCAGCGTACCGGTACATCGTGTACATCAGGCGGAGATCATTATTTCATCTCGTTGTAACTTGTGTTGCAGCTTGACAATAATCTTGTGATCGACATTTCCATTGGTACCTTTTTGATGATAAGGTTCCACTCGAAGTGTTTACTACAGCGAATTTCTCGAATGCAATGGATTCCAATTCCCCCACCATGTGCCAACACTGCCTTGCATGGTCTACTGAATACATGAATCAAGTAAGGGCAACGGTAACTTTGTCGTTTCAATGATGGTGTTACACAATTTTTTTTCAAAATTTGAAGATTGAAAAGCGACCTTGACGAAAGATCGGTCCGCCTCTCAATCGTGAACGTTATAATGACAATGTGGAAGGAGTAACACACATCTATATCGTAACTGTTGAAACGCCTGGTCAAAGGGATAGGGAGAACAGAAACAAGCATTTAAAGTTCGATCTCTTTTAATAACAGGAATACCCAATATTTTAATAGAATAGCGAAAAAAACATTTAACTCAAGTCACTTCTAACCATTTCTCAAGTTTTACTTTTGTCACAAATTACACTGGGAAGAGTTTACTCCTAAAATCGAAATCACCAAAGCTATTGTTTGGAGGTCCACCGTATAGATTGGTTGTGTTGCTCCTGTACGGTACCATTACGATCTTCTGTTACTGAATATTTTCTTGAGTTCGCTACGTGATTTCCTCGACAATCTCATAGTCTTACTATGGGACCTTTTCAATCCCATCATTCGATCCCACTTATGAATATCCTGCTGACTCTTTGCACTCTTTTCCATGGCCAATGCGAAGTTCTTGCATTCGTTTTTAAATTTGGATCCATCAAAACCGAATGTGGTTCGGTTGTATTTCCGTGCCGTAGACTTCGCAAACCTGCCTTGCGTTACCCTATTTGTGTATGGAATCGCTGAAAAAGATGGTTCGGTGGTTCTGGCTAGATTTTCCTGAAGAATCAATGTATCCCCAAGCAATCTACTATCCCTACAAAATACATTTTTTCTTGAATTGATCGCCTCATCTTTGATTGGTTCTTCCAATGGTATACCAGCATGGATCGATGGAAAGTGATAATCATTTTCGAACCGAGCGGAAATCATTTGCCTATTCTCCTTTCTATGCCGTAATTGTTCGTCATGAAGGTGATTGGGATGTTCACCTCCAAGCGGTTGATTCATCAGAAAAATCGGATCTTCAACCTGATCGAAGGTATTTTGGTTCGACGGTTGGAAAGCTGTCTCGGTTAGTCTCTCCGGCACAGGGTCATCACGCCCATTCGATGAACTTCTCTCTTCTTTGTGAAGCTTATTCAATATCTCTCGTTGTTTAGCAAGTAACGATAGAAAACTTGCATCATCATCGTGATGCGTCATGGATGGACTCATTGTTGAAAACCGGGTACATGGAGTATTTTAATTAAATAATGTTTCACTCAGTTGGGAAGTGCTGAAGTAATGAATTTATTTTTAAAAATAATGAACGAAATGTTATTACTCCCGTACATTTTATTTTGCTGACATAGCTTCCGCACTCGTATGCAATGAGGCAATTTGGTGTAGTCTTGCCCACGAAATAAGCCTTCAATTTCTATATTATGGAACGGTGCGAAAACTTTCACACTTCGTAAGTCATCGAACGATCAACCATACGACCAAGGATGAAATAATAGCCCCCGAACAGACTTTGTATGCAATCTTGTGTACAGGTGCGAAAAGGTACGACCTAGATTATCATTGTCCCCCTCCCTTCCTCACAACCGAATCACGATGATTATTATTTACGAAGTAACCTCTAGAGAGGAATGAAGGGAGTCAAATCGTACATCATACCGCGGTAAAAGTTTACTTAATTGAAAGTCTTTTGACTCCCTTACTACTACATGTACTACATAATGTACCGAAAGTGCGTTGTTTCTTCTTTTGAGTATGACCCTTCTTCAAGTAGTAATAGCAACAGAAAAATACTTCAGAAATGATAACGAGAAGCTGCTTGGATGAGAGCATTTGTTGACATTTTAAGATTTGTGGACATTTTAAGATTCATAAAAAAATGTTCAACAACTGATTTTCTTTAGTTCAAATTCTGTGAAATAGAAAATGATCTTTGACCATTAAGTCTGTATTATTCTATTAATTCTGCCTATCTGAATTTCAGATTGATGTCATTTCTCTTCTTCAGAATAAAGTTACTGTTGTGATGCAATTCCTAGTACAAGAAGCAAATAACTCAAGTATGACACAGACATTGATGTACTAGTATTTTTTTGCTCCTCCTACCCAATCACCAGGTTATTAGTACTACTACTAGTGACAGTGTTGCCATTGACAGGCTATAGGGGGGTTGAGATTCAACTCTTTATATCTTTGGATCTATTACCAAATCCAAATTGTGGCTCCTTTTTGGACACAGTTTCTTACATTGAAGGATCATTCAGAGTACTGATGCTCTTTTGTGTAGTACAAGAAAGGCTGCTGAGTGGTTACTCACTACTACTAGTAGCACTACTAGCTGAACACCCCAACAGGTGTGTTAGTAGTACTATTGTTGAATGGTTGAATTTTGCCATAGTATTAGTGTGTCACTTGAAGGTCTTATTAGATTCTAGCAGGTATTCTGATAACTCCCTAATAGCAAAAGAGATCTTGCTCAGCACTGAAGGGCAGGAACTACCAGCACCACAATTATTGCTTGCTCGACTCGTTCTTGCTGGTGGTACTAGAAATTTTGTTAACAGCAACAAGTGCAGAGCTGAAGAGGGTGATATGTACATGGCTAGTATTTCAGTCGTTTACCAGTCGTTCATGACCACAACAGAATTTCTTATTGACTCAGATAACCAATTGACTCAGATAACCAACTTGTTGCACAGGGTGGTTTGAGAGTTGTTATTCTTGATTTGAAAGACCACCGTAATTTAGTACTTCGTACGTCTTATTTTAGTGAGAAGTCCAGCAGATTTGTATGTTCAACGTGTACCAGTACGAGTAACTTACTTGTACAGACCAACCATACTGTATGTCTGCACGCGTTCGATCGTCAACCGATCGTGGTTTACGTTAATTACGATACCGGTAGGGGTAGTAATCGTGCAGCACTAACACGAATACAATGGTAGTCTTACTCAATCCTCATAGCTTTCCGAAGATCATCATCTCGTATCCCATGTGAGCGAAAGAAAAGAAACAAGTATTACAGGTACTTCGTATATCATGTCGCTCTTAAAATCTCGTCCACTGTTTTCATCGGTCATGTCCATGATTCTGGTCGTGCTGTTTGCAGTGCTGACGAAAATGACATCGACAGGGCTTTCTACCGATGTCTGTATCGATGTTGGAGATGAGGAGATGACATGCACGAGGGAAGTGCTTGAAACAAGGACGAGATACGACGATGTTTCTATCAATGTCGGTGTCACCCAGCGTATCGATGGGTCAGATGCAGAGAAACAAGCAGTGCGAGAGGTTCTAAAGCACATGGATAATTATTTTTTCCATGAAGTTTTGGCTTTACCAGAATACGAATACGCTCGTTCCAGATGGTACGGCAACAAAGATGAACAAGCAGAGAGAAAAAGCAAGTTTGTTGAGAACAAAAAAAATTTATCTAACATCGTTGCCTTATCCTTTTGAAACATTTTCACAAACACGATGTTTTCGTTGTTACTCCTCTTGTTTTCAGCAAGAACTCAAACGAGGTAAGTGTTTTGTTGCAATTTTTGTCATTGAAATCCTTTTTTCTCAGCATAGGCCTAATGATATCTGTGCGTTATTGGTAGCTTTGTGCATTCTGGTCCTCAGTAGGTAAGGATAGCAAGCAGACCCAGAAAATATAAACCAGTTTGCATCGCACTTTTTCTTGTCTAATTAAAAGCTTGAAATGCAAAAGCAAGAGTACTTCATCTGACACATTTCTTCCATCAATGTTACTTTGGCTCTTCTTCTGGTGGTTGTCTTCGTTTACGCGATGATCCGTGTGCGTAGGCGAATGCGAGTCCAATAGAGTTTTTATGTTGACCAACTGTCCTGCGGCATGCCGCTTTTGTTTGCTACTGCATTCAGGATTGGCCTCATAAAAAAACGTTTTTCACGTCAAAAGGAATTACATTGTTCCACCAAATAAGGTTTGCTGTGCAAAGCATTGTTTGCATACTAAACTCTACAGGCGTGTTCGTCGAATGGCAAAGGCTGGAAATCAGACGCAACAAAAACTCCAAAACAGATTTGGATTGAATCAAACCAACATTCGTGCTTTTCTGATGTGCTGATTGTTTCATCTCCATATGATACAGGATATGGATCAATTAGTTATCTTTCCTTGAAGATTTGAATCTGGTAAAGCACGAACTACAGTATCGAATGGAGCTTCTTTTCGAGATCGGCACAGACCAAAGTCAAGAGACATGCAAGAAAATCACAAATATTGTGACAGCTTTGATTCTCTAGCAGGATCAAATATAAAGATAGCTTAACGCCTACGATAACTCGGCCAGGCTCTTATCTTTGGAACAAAAAATCTTTCTAAACGTTGCGCTTCCGTACGGTAGGTGTACGTAGAATGTAATCGCTGATTGCCATCACGTGTCATGGCTCTACTCAGCACTACTACAGTAAAATGAAGTAACTTGATCGTCTTTTTACTTCATTGACTCTTGCATTGACAGCTAGTAACCTTATTGAATAGTGCGAACAGATTTTAGTGTAAACATTACTTTGTACGAAGTAGTAAGGTTAACCTTCACAAAACTGTATTATTGACTTCGCAACAGAAACATTGCACGTAAGACTTATTTTGTAATTAAGGTTACGAGTACCCGTAATTACTTGTGCTCCAAAGTAACCTTACTACGAAGTTCGTATTTCTTTTAGTTAAAAAAAAAAAAAGTAAGATCTTAGGGTAAGGCCTTACTCGTACGGTTTTGTTAGCGTATCTTTTTTAAGACTCGCAGCACCGTAAACCTTACTGTACTACGTAAACCGTACTCGTACCTCGCTTGTCCGTACTACCGTACTGTTCGATGATCGGTTCGTTCGATCCTTCACGACGAACGAAAATACGAAGTAATACGAAGTAAACTTATAAACTTACTTTTACTACGTAGTAGAAGTAATAATGTAAATGTTTGGTCGTACCAGTACGCGTAAAGGTGCTGTTTGAGTCACGGGTGAGGAAATGTTATGAGTTCTCAGGTCTCATCCCGACAAGATCAGATTTTGGATTGTTGGCGGTTTGATTTTGTTTATGGAGATTGAGATCTACCGTAATCTTACCGGTATGCGAGCCATGTTGCCGATTGTCTCCATTTTTCTGAACCCCAACAACAGGTCATTGATCAACTTTTTCCAAGGCCTTATTACTTCATATTCCTGTTTCGTCAATAGCATCATGAGGCATCGGATTTGGTGTTTATGCTTATACCTTCTTGTGACGCTTGTCCTCGTGACATCAACATCCGCAGAGTCGGGCTCGAGCACGTGCGAATCTTCTCGTGAAGGAGAATGCAAGACAAAAAGTGAGAAATCGATTCACACAGTGAGTCGCGAAGAACTTGAAACAAAAAACGGGGACGGTGGTTCTGAGATATGGCTATCTGTTATGGGGAAGGTCTACGATGTTACCGCGGGAGATTCCTTTTATGGAAAAGGAATGTCGTACGGCGCTCTCTCTGCGACAGATTGCACGGTATGCTTTGTTACTGGCATATTTTCACCAGAAGAAGCCGCAAAGCACCCGGATGTTCTGTCTGATACGATGCTGCCCGGTGTCCTCGAGTGGGTGACTTTCTACGAAACACACGATTTATATAAGTTTGTCGGATACCTTGTGGACCCAAGATACTATGACGAGAACGGAGATCCAACGAAAAGTTTGATCGCCTTGAGGAAAAGAATCTCAAACCTCCAAAATTAGAGAACCGGACAAGACCATGGGAAGCTTGGTATGAACGGCAGTGACTCCCGTATCGTGCTCCCTCGGGTGGCGTAATTTAACTAAGTTTTCTAATTGGAATCCATACAAATTCTGAATTGCAGTCGTATGCCTCAACATGAGTATCCATCCCCCCTGCTTTCTTGATCGAAACTCTCATTACTTTGCAATTAAGGTATCCATCGAACCACAACTTCGATATAAATACGGCAGTAAATCAGAAAAGACGCGTGATCATTAAATATGGTAATGGTTTGAATCTTGTTGTTGATATCCTTCGTAACCATGTTCTTCGGTCATGTTACAGAAAGTTGCCCACGAAGACAATTTTAAAAGATGATTATTACTACTGTACCATGGATCAATAAACAGTATGATACCATTTGATTTGGATGGTAAAGGATCTTGCATAGTAGTTTCTGTGCTACTTTCGTAATTCCTATGAGATTGCATGATGTGTTTTGGCATTATCATGTCATGTAGGTCCTTGACGCAAGCTACTCAGCATTTGGCTGTACTACTACCCAGAAACCCAATCCAGAAACTTCTTCACAATGCAAAATGCACTGTCAAGAACACAATGAGAAAAATGATAGCACCTTCTGAAACAGAAGGGGCTGAAGATCTGTGTTGACAGATACTCATTTTCACCTTTTCAACTGTTTTGGGAATAAGAAAGTCATGACATAGTAGTTTGTTGTTGTTCTTAGTCATTTTGATCCCCCTATTACCAATTTACTAATATGTGTCCCAACATCATATCAAGATGGCATTTGTCAATGTAGTCACCGCTCTTGAATTTATGGCCATTGGGTTTTCATCTTTGAAAGTATAGTAAATAAAAAAAAGTTAAGATTTCGAGTGCATAATTCATCTAATATAACTTTTATCTTTCACAGTATTGTTAGAGAAGAGTGTTCTTGTTTGCTTTGTGGAACTCCTGTGGCAGATATTAACCTTTCTCTTCTGTCTGAGATTCTGATTTGCCTCCTACATCATTTATTTTAGATTGAACGCATTATAAGTATGATACTTTGCCATTCAAACATGTTTCAGCTCCTCAACTCTATGAGGTTATTTCACTGTCAAAACCACTTTCCTTCTCACCTTGGTGAGCTTTAAAGGAGGTTTTTTACCAGTATTCATGCCTGTTCTTCCTATTTTGTACTACGTGTTCAGTAAGCACTATCACACGCACAGTCTACCACCTGTTTTGTTAGACAGTCTTGTGTCTCAGGGTCAGGCAGCAGGCTAGTTGGCATGAGTTTCTAGGGATCTGGGGCATAGAAAGAGGCACCACTCCATTTGACCTACCAATGATTGTGCAGGGTGCATACTAGTAGGGTATCCCTAAAATGCAACTGTAGTTGCACGCACTGTGTGCCTGTGCAACCTGTACCACATAGTACATATACATAGGTACGTTCCTAAATACAACTCATTTTCTGATGTATGGGAATGGTTTTAATGGCTGGGAGTACAGTACCAGTTGCTGTCTAGACCTCGTTAACATCACTGAAACAGTTGTTTTCTTCTCTTTATATTCACACAGAGGTGCGCAACCTTCCATTGCATTTCTAAAGACAGGATTCAAATGTCTATCAAAATTTCTGTCGTTCAACTCTCCAAATGCTTCACATAATCCATTGACTGTTTGCTCACTATTATTTGTCAAAAAAAAAATGCCAAGGCAACTGTCTATGAATCCAAGGCAAAGGGAGAGGCGCGCAAGGCTCAGGGCTGCTAGTAGGGAAGACAAAGCACAAAACAGCACAACATTTGCAGCTGCATTCACTGTGGATGCCAGAGCTGCTCGCGCCCAGCCGGCTGCTGCAGAAGGTTCACCACCTGCCCCAGCACCTTCTCCTGCTGCCACTGCTGCTCCTCCTCCCCAAGAAGAAGAAGAAGAAGACAAAGTTCCAGAAGAACCCCCTGAACAGGAAAATGAGGGGGATTGGCCACCTCCTCCAGTTATTAACCGGCGCAAGAACCTGGGACCACCAAACCTCCCCAACGCCGTGAATGCCCCCACACAGTTAATGAAAATTATGCCACAATACTTGAGATGATGACCCACTTTACAGGGATCATCCACCCCAGCAACAAGGTATTCATGAACGCTGAACTTGGTATTGTTAAGCCGGTCCACATCTACAAGTAAATGTGTTAGAGGGCATTTGGATCCCAGTCTGGAGGACAATCCTCATTATGCAAGATCCTCAATGCTGGAGTTCTGGAAGAAAGCAATCTCCTATTTCATGCCAGTCAGTGCAGAATGGGATGACACTAAAGACGAGGACAATCCCATTAAGTCCAAGAAAATTAACAATCTTATCAAAGCTATCAAGAAGAAGGAGGCGCAAATGCTTGGAAAGGAAGGACAAGCTGACAGAGCCTTTACCCTTTATGAATTCATCCAAATGCTGGATCTAATTTGACCAGCTCATACAATTGGAAACTTGAGGCACTGTGTCATGCTGAAGTTCCAGCTCCATCTAATTGCAAGGGGGGATGATACTTCCCACATGAGGAAAGCAAGCATCCGCAAGAGTTTAACATGTCCAGGATACCTCACTGCACAGATGAGGTGGTCAAAGGATGGACAAGAGGAGAAGGACTGTCCCCTACAGTTGCTGATGGGCTCCATGGATCCCCAGTTCTGTGTACTGCTTGGTCTTGCTATCTATCTTGAGACCTGGCTCACTCATGCAGCCAGTTGACTCAGTCAGTGGCTGTTTGCTGAGGGAGATTTGTGGGCTGGATCGACAACCAAGAAACAAGACAAGGAGGCTGACATCTGCAAGTTTGCATACCAAAGAGTAACGAAATCAGTTTTAGAAAGTGGCCAGTTTTGATTTGCAGGAGACAAGCAACTAGGAACCCACTCTGTTGAGAAGTGTGCAACTACAATGTCCCGGCGCTGTGGTGCTGGTGGGAAGGATGATGTCAAATACCGAGCCCGGTGGAAGACTAGTAAGGCAATGCAAGACAAGTACTTGGAAATTCAATTGGATTGGCCAGATATTAATGCTGGCAGCAGGCTGTAACACTCTAGGGTAGAATTAGATGGAGTGGTACGCGATGGAGGTATTTTTAATGATGGATGATTAATAAATTGTGTTATAAAAGAGAATGGTTGAATACTTTGAGAAGAGATGGGAATGATTCCTTGAGTATAGGTGTTACACGTTAAGGTAGAAAGTTTCGGAGTGGTATGAATATTGTGAATGTTTAGATACTTTACGAAATATTGTTACGCAAATTAAGAATGGAAACATATAAAAATTGAGGTCGCGAGCATAGCCACATTTTGGCATGCTCTGCCATAAATGTTGTTTCATTGTCGGCTCCCACGATTAGGCATATATTATCTTCTGGGACTCAGTCATAATAACTGGGACATATATCGAATGTATCCCTTCTTGAATACAAACATATATTTGGTGATTCCCGTGTGGGATTCGTTTAATTATTCATTCGTGAACGTAGCTACGCTACAGTGTCACATAGTGCCTCATGATTGAACGGAAACCATACTTAAGCCGACCAATGAATCGTTGTGGGTTCAGATTGGTCAACGGGCGTTGGTTCTCTGTAAGGTGTTAGCTTCCGGATGTTAACTGTTTCAACAACCGATGGGGTTTTCTGGATTTTAACAGTACCATTGTCATGTACCTGGGCAATAGTGAATGGTCCTGTTTTTCTTGGCTGTAGTTTATCTGGATCCGGTTCTTGCATCCATACCTTGTCATTGAGTTTGAAGGTATGTTCCTTACGTCTGGCGTTATCTCTGAGTAATGCCTTGTTAATGCCTTGTTGTCGGAGCTGCTGTAGGGCTAATAGGTTTGATGTTAGTGGTAGATCAACAAGCATGTCCCGATTGAATATTAAGGATCCTGGGGATGCTTGTAGGGCAGTATTGACAGCACATCTGGAGGCATGCATGCAAGTAGCTAGGGCGTTGTCCATGAGCTGACTAGCTCTGGTATTTGCTTGTGGAGGGTTGATATGTACCAGGACTCGTAGTATGTCAGCTATTGTATGATGGACTCGTTCGCATATAGCATTGGACTGTGGATTCTTGACTGTGGTTGGAATGGCTTGGATCCCATACTGCTTGAGTGTAGTTTGGAATTCAGCTCCTAGAAATTCACCACCATTGTCATGAACACATCTGATAGGTCTTGGGTATCTTGAGAGCCAGCAGTTCTTGAATTGGTCTGATACATGTTGTGAGGACTTGTCTCTGATTCGGATGATTTCCAGCATGTTGGTGACTGGATCAATACAAGTGAGGGCCTTGAAGTTATAGTTTTTGCCTTGCGCTGTAATCTTCCATGGTCCTATAAGATCAACATGTACCTCGTTGAATGGCATCAATGGGGCTTCTTTCGGAGGAAGCTTCCCGTATTTGGAGTGTTGGTTCTTGTATTTAATGCAGTTATCAGGGCAAATGTAGGATTTGCATTTAGCGTCTAGATTGTCAGCGTAGAAACGGGCTGAGATCGTTTTATATAGCCTGGTGGATCCACAATGACCCAACAGGAGATGATACCATCTTATGGTGTCTTCGGTGAGTGACCTGGGAAGGTATATTTTCCAGCTGTCTGGATTGGCTTGATTGGCGTAACAGAGTATCTTGTTGCCTTCTAATTCTTGATAGAAGAAGGCTCGGGATTGAATTTTGAATTGGATGGTCATGTCCTTTAGCTGATGGAGATAAATATTGGAGAAGTTCACTGGGCATTCCACGTCTTGGGCGTTTGGTAGGTTAACTAAGCACTCATTATTCAGCAAGCAGGCTTGTAGTTCGCTGTCTGCGTCATTGCATAAGTGCTGGAAGAGGTTCGGGAATTCAGCTAAAAACAGTTCTTCATCTTGTTTAGGGACTTCCAGTTTCAAAAAATCAATAAGAGCGCCCTTACCAAGGGCTTCTTTCTTCCCCACTGTAGGTGGATCCATCCTGGGGAGCCTGGAGAAGGCGTCGGCAAGAATGTTCTTTTTGCCCTCAACATAGGTGAGGTTGACACCAAATTCTTCAAGGAACAGTCTCCACCGGAGGACTCGTTGGACTGAAAGCGTTCGGAAGGTTAGATTTTTATGGTCAGTGTATACATTGATAACACCACCAAGTAACATCTTTCGGTATTCTTTGCAGCAGAGTACAATTGCTAGGAGTTCTTTCTCCATAGTAGTATAGTTCTTTTGGGCATCAGATAGTTTCTTGGACCAATATGCAATAGGTTTGCCATCTTGTATTATGGCAGCACCCAGCTGTAGGTCTGAGGCATCAGTGTACAGTTCAAAGGGCTTGTTTAGATCTGGATAGGTGTTCAGCGCATCTGCTGCCACCATTGCTTTCATTTCTTGAAAGGCTTTGTCTTGAGCAGGTCCCCAAGTGAAAGCTGACGGAGCCTTCCTTTGTTTGGCTTTGATGGTAGCTGGTTGAGCAGGAGTTTTCTTGGGGGTCCCTGTTATGTCAAATAGAGGAGCTAGGACATGAGATCTGCGAGGCCACATGTCTCTGTAGTATCCTACTGCGCCGAGGAAGGACTTGACTTGAGTCACAGTTCGTGGTCGATCCATATGTAGAATGGCTTCTATTTTCTTTCGCCAGGGCTTAACAGCTGTAGGTGTCATCCAATATCCAAGGAAGTCAGTTTCTTGGACAGCCCAATCACACTTGAGTGGGTTGCACTTGAGTCCATTTCGGTTGAGCCGGTCTAGGATCTTGTCTATGGTCTTCATGTGGAGATCGAAGGAGCCATTGGTCCAGACTCCTATATCATCAATGTAGACAGTGCAGTCAGTGTCTTGTAGGATATCTTCCATTAGTTGCTGAGCAACGTCTGGAGAGACTTTGACACCCATTGGTAGTCTTTGGTATTCATAGCAACCATAAGGAGTGACGATGGTACAGAGTTTTTTGCTTGCGTCATCCAGTTCAAAGCAGTAGTATTGCATGGACAAGTCAATCTTGGTGAAGTGAGTGTACTTGCCTCTCTTGTTCATGATATCCTGTATCCGAGGGATTGGATAAGGACGTCTTTCAAGCAGTTCGTTGAGTTCCCTAAAGTCTGACACCCATCTAACTCTGTTGTCTTTCTTTGGAACAATAAAGGTAGGAAACGCCCATTCGGCTGGTCCAGTGCAACGTTTGAGGACTCCATCATTACATAGGTTCTGGAGTTCCCGTTTGAATAGGTCTTCTCGTTTGTATGCAACTGGATAAGGCTTCTTGTGTATAGGCTTGGCTCCGGGCTTCAGTCTTAGGGAGATTTTCTTATGTGGATACTTTCCCAATTCTCCATTGAAGACGTTAGGGTACTTGCTTAATATTGCTTGGAACTGCTGCTGCTCTGTTGTGGACATATGAGACTGTTGCTTGGCGACTGTTGATGGATCTGTTTCTTGGTAGGCTCTATCTAGGATGATCTTGGACTTGTATGGATTTGCGAAGGATAGTTCATCAGTGAAGAGTTCAGCATCTTCGAGTTCTTCCATGAGCAAGTTATAGTCGTCATGGTATAGGGAGGTATCTTTCATAGGAATAGTTCTGTCCATCCACTGAACTGCTCCTTCTTTGAATAGGAGGTTGATCTGTGCTAGGTGGAGGAAGTCTCTGCCTAGTATCAGATCATATCTGCAGTTGGGTGAATGAAAGAGCCTAGCTTCTTGTCGTTCGATGGTGTAGTTGCCAAACTCTTGTAGCTTGAGGTTCTTCATGATGATGTATTCTGTAGTGTCGAAGCTTCCATTCGCTGTGGTAGTTATAACTTGGTGCTTGCTTCTTGTTGGTATGGTGCCAAATGGTAGGGCTCTCTTGTTGATTAGTGTTCCGGATGATCCACTATCTAGTAATGCGAGTAGTGGTCTTGCTTTAATGTAGATGCCTTGTATATACTGTACGTTGGTTAGAAGAATAGGAGCCACGTTGCTCGTATTCCGAACAAGAGCCACATTGCTCTTATTGGATGCCTGTTCTACTGGATTTCCAGTAGTCGACAGCAGTTTTAAATAATTTTGCTCCAGCGCACCTCCTCTGGTGTATTCTTTGGAGTTTTGGGTATTGCAATAGAGATTTTTTGCTGTACCGGTGGACCAGTTCCTTGCCAGGGGCAAGAGTGGTCCATTTGTTACTGCTGTCTTGTTCGAATCGATTGTATTAATCGGTTCTGATGATGCGTCTGTTGTACCCTTGGATCGATTAGTTTGATTCGGATCCATGTTCGAATTGCTCTTTACTGAGAATTGAACTGTTGTTGTTGCTGCTGTTGCAGTCTTTGCTGAGCGCTCAACAGGAATACTCCATCCTGTAGGTTCCTTCCCCTCTTTCTCCGGGAGATCTCCTCCTTGCGTCATCCCAGTCAGCTGTGCTGTACTGGCATCCAGGGCCTGTGGTGCCGGAGGCAAGGTGATTGCTGGTTTTGGTGGACCCTTGGGTCTCTTTTTGGAGGATTGCTGGTGCAATCATGGGAGCCAAATAAGTTCACCATCTATGCTCCTTTCGGTTCGGCCGCCAAAGTCCGATTGATATGATTCCATTGCGGCTTTCATGTGGGCTTGGAAAGATTCGTTGCTGCCTGAAAGGTCATGAGTGTGAGAATGGAATGTCTCCTTGGTGTTGGTGCCATGGGCCGTGTTGCCGGGCCCCTTGTAGTTCTTGGAGTACTTATTCTTAGGGCATTCGGACCAATCGTGGTTATGGCCTGGGATTCGACAGGGGTTGGATGTCTTTTTGTTCTTAGGGTTGTTCTTTTGGTTGCCAGAACGTTTCTTATTGTTGGTGTTTGAAGTGTTAGAACTGTTAGGACGTCTCCCATTGTTCTTATTCTTCTGTTTGCTGAGCCTGTCGAGGCTGCTCATGTGGTCGACAATGAACTGAGGTGTGGTGTTGTGAGTGACTCCCTGGTGAATGCGCACGTAGTCTTCTATCCAGGCATTCGGGTAGCTGTGAAGGAGGATGGTGACTTGCTGGAGGTGGTCCAGGTTTGTCACATAACCATGTAATTTGGCCGTGTATTTCATGAGGGTAAGGAGTCGATCGGTGTGGTCTTTACATGTGGACTCGATTTTCTTTTTGCAGGCCGGGCTCCGGAGGTATATGTGCATGAGGTCTCTTGCATCCTCAGCATTACAATATAGTTTGATGAAGGCCTTGAATGCTGATTCAAACCCTTGTCGTGTGAGTGCATATAATCTTTGTCCATTCGGTCTGGTGCTCCGGGCTAAGGCTCTCCATTTGGTTTGTGAATCGACGCATAGGCATCTTCCGAAGTATCGGATCAGGGCTGTGTCCGGTATGCCCAAATCCTCCACTGCATTAAGGAAAGCTTCTTCAGTGTGGAGCAACTCTTCCAGACCTCCTTTATCGGTGAAGAGCGGGACTTTGACGCTGTCGGAATGGTCGGCGTTATCGTAGACCGAGAGCGTGACTAATTTTGGCTTGGAGCTGTCGAAGGAGCTCTTGTAAGAGACCGGTGGGTCTCTGTAAATTCCTGCCATGGTTGGAGATGAAGATGAAGAGCTTGTTGGAGATACAAGTTGCCTTTGTTGTTGAGGTTGTTGCTTGTTTCGAATTCAGTACTGAGTTCTACTGTTTCTACTTTAAAGCAAACAGTAATTACTGTGTTACACGTTAAGGTAGAAAGTTTCGGAGTGGTATGAATATTGTGAATGTTTAGATACTTTACGAAATATTGTTACGCAAATTAAGAATGGAAACATATAAAAATTGAGGTCGCGAGCATAGCCACATTTTGGCATGCTCTGCCATAAATGTTGTTTCATTGTCGGCTCCCACGATTAGGCATATATTATCTTCTGGGACTCAGTCATAATAACTGGGACATATATCGAATGTATCCCTTCTTGAATACAAACATATATTTGGTGATTCCCGTGTGGGATTCGTTTAATTATTCATTCGTGAACGTAGCTACGCTACAGTGTCACAATAGGATGAATGGACGATCAAACAATAATAATGTTCGTCGGGCATTGTGACGGGCTAGCGTAGCAAGCATGAATCACGATTAAATATTAACCGAATCCCACATACAAGCCGCCCGGCGTTGAATACTGACCAGTGTTTGAATTGAATTCAAACTGTAAGCCGGACACCCCAGCAATGCATGTGTGCTGGTATTCAAATAGTAGCAAGGCACGCTTGCAAATATTCAAACGTTCACACAAAAATCGAAAAGCTCTCTTAAGAGTTAAAATATTAGTCACAATTTTCATACCACTCCGAAATTTCTACTCTATGTGCTTTATAGTAGAAACAGTAGAACTCAGTACTGAATTCAAAACACCAACAAACTCAACAACAGAGGTAACTTGTATCCCTGACAAGCTCACCGACTAAAACAAGCAGCTGAGAAAAGAACCATGGCTGGCATCTACAGGGATCCACCAATCGCCTACAAGAGCTCCTTCGACAGCTCCAAACCCAAGCTCGTAACCCTATCCGTTTACAATTCTGAAGATCACTCGGACAGTGTCAAGGTGCCCCTTTTTACTGACAAGGGGGGACTAGAAGAACTCCTCTACACTGAAGAGGCTTTTCTGAACGCCGCAGAAGACATCTCCATTCCGGACGCTGCACTCATTCCATACTTCGGTCGATGCCTATGCGTCGATGCGCAGACCAAGTGGAGAGCACTAACAAGAGCAACTCGCGCCAACAACCAACGAGTGTACCTACTTACAAAAGAAGGATACACCTCAGCCTTCCAAGCCTTCATCAAGCTATACTGCAATGCGGAAGAACGCTAGAGACATCATGCATGTCTATTTATGCAGCAGCGCCTGCAAGAAGAAGATCGAATTGACCTGCAAAGATCACACCGACCCAATCATGACCTCAATCAAGTACTCAGCTAAGCTACATGGATCTCATCCAACCTGGACCACTTGCAGACACTAACCATCCTCCTACACAGCTATCCGAACAGCTGGATCGAAGACTACGTCCGCATCCATCTAAAGCTTACTCCTGAAATCACGTCTCAGTTCATTGTGGACCACATGAGCAGTCTCGATTGGCTCAGCAAACAGAAGAACAATAAGAATAATGGAAGACATTCCACCAATTCTAACAGTTCTAACAACAATCGAAAACGCTCTGGTCCCAACAACAAATATAACCAGAACAAGAACAAGAAGAAATCCAATCCATGCCGAATCCCGGGCCACAACCATGATTGGTCCGAGTGTCGTAAGAACAAGTTCTCCAAGAACTACAAGGGATCTAACAACAACAATTGATCCCCCACTACACCAACCAACGAGTCCTTCCAAGCTTGCATCCAAGCAGCAATGGACACAGCCATGGAAACCTTTCAAACCAAACATGGTGGACGTAGTGAAAGAAGTATCGATGGAGACCTAGTATGGCTCCCTTGAGTGCAACAGCGCTCATCCACAAGAGGGACCAAGCGCCCCACTAAACCAGCAATCACCATGCCTCCGGCGCCACAGGCCCTGGATGCCAGCGCAGCACTGCTGCCTGGGATGACGCATGGAGGAGATCTCCCGGAGAAAAAGGGGAAGGAACCTGCAGGATGGAGTATTCCTGTTGAGTGCTCAGCAAAGACTGCAACAGCAGCAGCAAAAACAATTGTTGGAAACATCCTAAAGGATATATCGAACGTGGATACGAATCGAACATCGAATCAATCCAAGGGTACAGACGCATCATCGATCAAGGCGATCGATCCAAATAAGACAGCAGCAGCAACAAATGGACCACTCTTGTCTCTAGCAAGAAATTGGTCTACCGGGACAGCAAAAAATCTCTATTGCAATCCCAGAAACTCCAAAGACTACACCAAAGGAGGTGCGCTGGAGCAAAATTATTTAAAGCTGCTGTCACCTGCTGGAAATACAACCAAAAATACAGCAGAACAGGCATCAAATAAGAGCATCGTGGCTCCTATTCTTCTAACCACAGTACAATACATACAAGGCATCCCAACAAAATCAAAACCACTACTAGCACTACTAGATAGTGGATCCTCCGGAACACTAATCAACAAACGCGTCCTACCATTTGGCATACTACCACTTCGAAGCAAGCATCAAGTCTTAACTACTACAGCCAATGGAAGCTTCGATACCACAGAATATGTTATTATGAAGAACATCAAGCTACAAGAGTTTGGCAACTACTACACTATCAACCGACAAGAGACAAGGCTCTTCCATTCCCCCAACTGCAAATATGATCTTATACTAGGCAGAGACTTCCTCCACCTAGCAAAGATCAATCTCCTATTCAAAGAAGGAGCAGTTCAGTGGATGGATAGAACTATTCCTATGAAGGACACGTCCTTATACCATGACAACTACAACATGCTCATGGAAGAACTAGAAGATGCTGAACTCTTTGCTGATGATCTCTCCTTTGCGAACCCATACAAGTCCAAGGTCATCCTTGATAGAGCCTATCAAGAAACAGATCCATCTACAGTTGCACAGCAACAGTCCCACATGCCACCAACAGAGCAGCAGCAGTTCCAAGCAATACTAAGCAAATATCCTAACGTCTTCAATGGAGAATTAGGGAAGTATCCACACAAGAAGATCTCTCTAAGACTGAAGCCTGGATCCAAGCCCATTCACAAAAAGCCTTATCCAGTTGCATACAAACGAGAAGACCTATTCAAAAGGGAGCTCCAGAATCTTTGTAATGATGGAGTACTCAAGAGATGCACCGGACTAGCTGAATGGGCCTTCCCAACTTTCATTGTTCCAAAGAAAGACAACAGAGTTAGATGGGTATCAGACTTCAGAGAACTCAATGAACTCCTTGAAAGAAGACCATATCCTATACCAAGGATACAAGATATCATGAACAAGAGAGGCAAGTACACTCACTTCACCAAAATTGACTTGTCCATGCAATACAACTGCTTTGAACTAGACGACGCAAGCAAGAAGCTCTGTACCATAGTCACTCCATATGGTTGCTATGAATACCAAAGATTACCAATGGGAGTTAAAGTCTCCCCGGATGTTGCGCAGCAACTTATGGAAGATATCCTACAAGACACTGACTGCACTGTCTACATTGATGACATTGGCGTCTGGACCAATGGATCCTTTGACCTCCACATGAAGACCATTGACAAGATCCTAGACCGGCTCAACCAAAATGGACTTAAATGCAACCCACTCAAGTGTGATTGGGCTGTACAAGAGACCAACTTCCTTGGATATTGGATGACACCTACCGCTGTTAAGCCTTGGAGGAAAAAGATTGAAGCCATCCTACATATGGGCCGACCTTGAACTGTGACTCAAGTCAAGTCCTTCCTTGGAGCAGTAGGATACTACAGGGACATGTGGCCCCAAAGATCCCATGTCTTAGCTCCTCTCTTTGATACCACTGGCACCCCCAAGAACACTCCTCAAGCAGCTGCCATCAAAGGCAAGCAAAGGAAAGCTCCTTCAGCTTTCACTTGGGGACCTGCTCAAGACAAGGCCTTTCAAAAAATGAAAGCAATGGTGGCAGCAGATGCGCTGAACACCTATCCAGACCTCCTGTAAACTACAGAAAGCTCCCTCAGTAGTTGAAACAGTGAATATCCGGAAGCTAACTCCTTACAGGGAACCAGAGCTGGAGTCGGAGTCGACGACCATTCATTGGGCAGCTTAAGTAGGATTCGTTCAATCATGAGGCACTATGTGACATGCTAGCGTAGCAAGCATGAACCATGATTAAATAATTAACCGAATCCCACAGCGTTAAATATAAGAGCTGACCGGTGTTTGAATTGAATTCAAACTGTACGCCGGACACACCAGCAATGCATGTGTGCCGATATTCAAATAGTAGCGAGGCACGCTTGCAAATATTCAAACGTTCACACGAAAATCAAAAAGCTCTCTTAAGAGTTAAAATATTAGTCACAATTTTCATACTACTCCAAATTTTCTACTTTAGAGTGTAACAGTGACTTCTAGCGCCCCTTAAAGGGGCGTTTCTACAGTACAACAGTAATGGTGCTGACAGCCAAGTCCTACTTTAAATCTTACCAGTAAAGGCGCCAATTTGTACCTACCGTCACGTACGTACGGTACTCAGCTCTAGTGCAAGTCCTAGGTTGTATGTACGTACGGAATAAGTGGCTGTCAGCAGCACTTTAAAAGGCACATATACATTCGTCCTTGTCATCAAATTGAAGCAATTTGGAGGCTTCAATAAGTGGCTTAAGTTCTATATTGATAGGAGGCTTATTTAAATTATTATTACATTGTTTAATTGGCTGCTTTACCTATTTAAGCCACATAATTATGTAATTAATCCACGTAATTGTTCAATCGTACGTAATTAACTGCAATTGTGCGTAATTTTGCGTAATTAATCAATTAATTACACAAGAAATTATGTACGTAATAAAAATTAATTACGCAACCAAAAAAACTATTTTTAGTTTCCTGGATCCCCCTTTTTATTTTGAATTGTGGAGATTTTTTTCATGAACGTTAATTAAGGTTTACTTATCACTTTCTACATATTAATACGTAGATCACACGTTGATATAATATGTAGGATATGTACAGTAAGTTCATATCATTTTGAAAAAACTTAACATGCTGCATTTTTCTATTTCCGACCACTCCTGTAGTATTGCAGCAGTTGAAACTGCATTTGAGAAGACTGGAGTTAATACAATGAACGATGTGTTCTTTTCATTGCAGTGTTGCTTGGAAGATTCTCTGTCGGTCAGTGGTGACAACACCTAAAAGCTCTGTTGTACTGGAAAGGATTGTCAAGGGGGAAGACTCCCTGTTTCTATTGCTTGTAACCCAGCTTATGGATGTGAGATCCTGCGTCAAGCTGCTGCTAGTACTAGCAACACTAGTAGTAGTGCTGCCAATTGTGGTAGTAGTGCTCATACTAGTAGTGCTGCCAATTTCTGCAACGCTACTACTGGTACTACTAGTACTGCAGCTCGGACTAGCAAAAATTACCCATCAGCCATTGTGTACTATGTATTGCTGGAACATGGTTGATTTTTGTTTTTTGGATGAATTTGATAATTCCCGGTCCCCCCACCATTTTAAAAATAATTTGAATTTACTACTGTATGAGTAAGGGTACCAACTTACTGCCAAACTTCTGTTGTGAGTGTCAAAGTGGTCACTTTGACCCTGAGTGTGACTTTGACACTTGCATGAGACTAAGACAAAACAAGACAAACAAGGAACAATGAACGACAAACAAGACGAACACTGCATGTTGGGTACACAGTTTTAGTACATCTCGTAGGACCTGCATCATTTGTCTTATTTGATTTGAATGCCTTGTGTTTGTCATTAAACATTCATTAGACAGTCTTTGTTTGTTGGGGTATATTTTTTATTAAGATATTTCACCTCTATATGCGGGGTATGATTCAGATATAACCCCAACAAACAAAGACTGTCTAAAGAACATTTAATGACAAACAGAGGCGTAATAAGAGGAACAAAGGGCATTTGTGATGAATGGGTGTCAAGTTGACACTTGGTGTCAAAGTGACACCCGGTGTCACTTTGACCCCAGGTGTCACTCTGACACTCGAGAGGGCTAATGTTTCATCTGGGATTTTTATTTTTCACCACAAGGGGGTTAGAAAAATTTAAATTCTCCAAAAAAAATGAAATCAACCATGTTCCTGTTAATTTTTTGAAAGTTTTCATTTTTGTGGTACATTAATACCTAGGGAAGTTGTATCGTAGACATTCAGTTTTAAAAGAGATCTACCCAGTAAAAAAGGGGAACCTTCCTGGACCTTCCAGAACTGAAAATATTTTGCGCAGACTGCGCAAATTTTAAGTCAACTTGGTCAACGCTCATCCCCCTTTTTGAACACAATTTTAGGGAGATAAACTTGCACTTTTTTTTTAAAACTTTTTCCAAGACCAAAAAGTGCAAGTTTTCACGGGACTAAAAATTCTGTTCTTTTTCAACTTGCATTAAATGCGAGTTTGCTTCAACGGATGAAAAAGGTGTAAGTTTTCTTCGCAAATTTTTTTTTGTTAAAATAATAACAGAGGTGCAGCGAAGAGGGAGTCGATTTGTTAATAGAGGCGCAATGACGCAGGAGTCGATTTGATAAGAGAGGCAAAATGACTGAGTCGATTTGCTAAGAGAGGCGCAATTACGGAGTCAATTTTTAATAGAGGTACAACAGCAGAGTCGATTTGTTAATAGAGGCGCAACAATGAGGGAGTCAATTTGCTAAGAGAGGCGCAATGAGGGAGTCAATTTTCAATAGAGGTGCAACAGCAGAGTTGATTTGTTAATAGAGGCGCAACAACAGAGTCAATTTGTTAATAGAGGCGCAACAACGGAGTCAATTTGTTAATAGAGGCGCAACAGCGGAGTCAATTTGTTAATAGAGATGCAACAACAAGGGAGTCAATTTGTTAATAGAGGCGCAACGACAGAGTTGATTTGCAATTTTTTGTTGAAATTTTTGTTGAAAACACTCATTTTCCAAAGAAAACTTGCATTTTTATTAGAAAACTCGCATTTTACTGCTGAAAACTTGCATTTTGTACTGAAAACTCACATTTTTCTGCTGAAAACTTGCATTTATTGCTTTATATACGTGTTTTTTCTAGAGCAAAAATGTGAGTTTTTTAGACCCTAAAAAATCCGCACTTTTTTCAATCCCAAAAAATGCAAGTTTCTTTGGGGAGATAATAAATTTAAGGGGATACCCTCAAAATGACTAATTGGAATAAGAAAATTGCACAGTCCACGCATCGAAAACTAACTTTGTTCTGGAAGGTCCTGAAAAATTATGGAAAAAAGTTTTTTCTTAGAAAATTTCCATATTTGGGCTCTTTTTGCGCGCGATAAAATTAATGTAATTTTTAACTGCTATTTTTTTGTATAGCCGCTTTAACGGTAGAGTGTCCTCAACGATTGTCCTCAAAACTGTCCTCAAAACTGTCCTCAAAACATGTCCTCAACGATTTTGTCCTCAACAGCTTGTCCTCAACAATTATGCCCTCAACCATTATGTCCTCAACCTCAACGTTAAAATTATAGAGGTTGAAGACAAAATGTTGAGGACATAATTGTTGAGGTCAAGCTGCTGAGGACAAAATCGTTGAGGACACGTTTTGAGGACAATTGTTGGACCAAGATTTTGGTTTATTATGGTTGCTCAGCTTAATTTAAAATATACTTATTGACCCTGAGATTTTTGAGAATAGTCGCGCATACAATGCGCATAAATATGGCAATTTTCCCAAAAAAATATTTTTTCCATAACGTTCCTGGAAATTTTCAAAATTTCTGCAGAATCTTCCTAGACAGGCGCACCAACTCAGATGTCCAGAGAGTAAGGTTTTTAAGATTTACTCTTATAGTCTCAGACATTGAAACATTCTCTGATATTCATCCTAGGTGGCTCATTTTCAACCTCACAATATAATCAATTTTCAACTGAAAATAGTAAAGTTTTTGAAAGATTGGCTTATATAAGGCTTAGATAATTTTGGCGGGCTGGTTAAAAGTTTCTACTGTTCTATCCCGAGTCCAGAAATTCTAAAATTTAAGCCGAGCGTTGGATGTGTTATTGTTGTTGGTGCGTTGCTGTGTCTGCGATTGTATATTAAAGCAGAGAAGGGACGCATTGTTAGTTTTGTATTGAATTGCGTTGTTGCCATCACTTTGGATCGGTCTTGAGCGCTTGTGTAATAATAATAATATACGTATTTAAATAACTTTAATCACCAAAGGTGAAACTAAATTACTCAGTCTGTAACCAGACTTTAACGTCGCCTCCATCGAAGAGTCAGGACCCCAAGTGGCAGAACGACAAATTTTCAAACAAACCTTGAACATCAAGCAGGGAAAAAGACATACAAGTCCCACAAAATAGGGACTTGAGAGAAAGTGAGATGGGAATGTGGATATTGGGATAAGATCCAGTATCAAAAGTTATATGACAGGATGAGAAACAGGAACAGAAGACAAAACCAAAGTACAAAGTGGAAGCACCCTAAGGTCCAGTAAGCCAGGCTCTTAAGAGAGCAGCCTCTCGTTGGTATGGCTGCACAGGTTGGACAGGTGCTGCATACTGCTTCCTGGCAAGGTGGATGGTTGCAAGCCACTGCCTCTTGGCAGTCAGGGTGTAACCTTGTAGGACTTGGAAAGGGGTTTGTAAAAGGGAGTGTGACTGGGGAAGTGCACCAGCTGCACCAATGGCCAATTCAGAGGTAATGGAAGCATCAAGAGATTGGTGTTGTTCAGCATCAAGGGTACCCCCAGGACCATGGAGTCGTTCATTCCTATAAGTCCAAAGATCCCAGGAGGTAAGAAAGAACTGATGGATGATAGCTGTAGCCCAACGTTTGGGAGAGCGCTTGCTTCCAATGTGGGAGTAGTAGTCAGCCTGGATTTGGTACCAGCGAGGAGACCACCTACCCAGAAGCCAGTTGTGCCAGCCAATAGTCCTCTGTGCCCTGACAGCAGACGCAATTGCAAGTGAGTAGGATGATGGATAAATTCTCTGGCCCTTCCGAACTCTGGTGAGAAGATCCACAATGGCAGCAACCAATGATGGATCAGTTTGTTCAACTTCAAGCCTCTTCTGCAGTGGTCCCGTGAAGGCAGACACACTATGCCTGACAGCCCCAGTATCCTTGCAGGAGAGCACATGAGAAACCTTCTCGTTGTCTGCATCACACAAGGGACACCTGGAGTGATCCTGATACTGGTAGTGAAGGAGTTGGTTGCCAACACCAATGCATCCAGAAGCAAACTTGACAAACCACCTTTGCATGCCAGGAGATAGACGCTTGAAGGCAGACAGATGGGCACACCAATGGATGGAACTCAAAACAGGTTGTGGAATGGGGATATCATGGTGGGTCTGCCAATATTGAAGAAGAGGAGGACCAGAAATGGCAACATGCAAAGCATTTTGATCAAACCTTGAACACTTGCATCCATTGAGAGAAAATGCCCAAGGCTCAAACACAAGTCTGGGATAGTGATGGGCAGAAGCTCTATGGACAGAGAGAAATGCCTTTGCCATGCTGTCAACCTGATGATTGCGAAGGGCCCACCAATCAAGAAAGATTCCAGCTTGATGGCCCTGAACCCACTGAAAGTGCACAGAGATTGGCAGGGCAGAAATCATGTTTCTGATGACATAAACATAATCAAAAGACTTCTGGGAAATAACCAATGGCCATGATCCCTCAGCCTGTTTGAGAGCTGTGTCACCATCCAGAGCAATGGTGATAGAGCCAGAAGCAATATCAAAAAGACTCACCAGAGCAGTGCAACAGGTGAGAACCCCAATGATTCCTGCCAGTTCACTCCTATAGGATGATTGGTCCTCAGGGGATCCACTGACAAAATTACAGCCAGTGAGGAACATTGAAGCAGACTTGGTGGAGGTATTGGGTGACAAAATGAAAGCAGAAGTTCCTCTGAGAAGGTCCGGATCAAATGAACCATCACATACAGCACTGGCAGTACCACTCTCAATAGCATCAACAAGGTGCTGACAGCCAGCCTGTGGTAGGGAATATTTGTGGAGAAGTACTCTTGGAGACACACAGAGTGCAGCAAAGGCATCTACTGGGGAGTCTGGAAGAGAATCAAATGGATTGTACACCAGAGGATCCATGTCAGGAGGCTCAGAAACAAAAGCAGAGGACCCAACAACGCGTACAACTTGTCCACAAATAACAGGGCAGACAAGCACATCAGCACAGACTGGTTTGTCAGAAATGAGTTCAGAAGTGACCCTGTATCTGCCCCTGCCCTGGGAGGTGCTCACAATCCAGCCAGTAGAAGTTTTGAAGAATATTCTGTTGGTGGATGGAGACAAAAACCAAGGCCAAAGAGAAGCTGTCTGGGGAGAGAGCCAATGCCCAAGATGAAAAGAAGGAGCCAGTGCCCTGGCTGCAGGGGGTGGACAGGGGGGAAGAAAACAGGTCTGAAGAGCCTTAGTCCATAAGCGCTGTGCTGCTGGAGGCCAAGATGGAGGACATCTAGGCCAGTCAAGATGATCCCTCAAGTGATTGGAGGATGTCAGCTGGAAGGCCATGGGAGAGAGTCGTTTCCCATCTGGAGTACAAATGTCAGCAAGGGAAATAGCCTTGAGGGACATGCGCATGTGATTCAAGAGGGACAAGTCAGCACCTCTGAAGCCAGAGTTGACAAAGGCTTGCATGAGATAACAGTCATTGGAACGTAACAGTGGTAGGTCTGGGAAGTCTTCAAACAAGCTCACAGGGTGAACAGAGAAAAACTTCCACACATGTTTGTACCAGCAAGGAGTGATGTATGAAGCAAAGGGATGATAGGGTGTGACACCAAGATGGAGAGGAAGTCCAAGTTCAAGCCTGAGAGCTTCAGCAGTGAGCCTGAGAATCCTACCAGTTTGTGAGGACCTGACAGATTCCTGAAAGAGGGTGGCAATATGACTGAACTCTTGGAGGAGGTATGGATGGATGAAACCAAAGCCTTGATAGAGGGAAGGACCATAGAACACATGTCTGGGAAATGTCCGTGACATCCCTGCTTTATTCAGCACAGGAACAAGAGCTGGGTGAATTATCTTAGTCCAAGTGGCCTCATCAAGTTGCGTGACAGGCATGGGGTATTCAACAGACTTCATGAAAGAATACTTGAAGGTGTAGAGGGATGCGCGCTTCTCACACTTGGAAGCCCTGAGTTGAGAGCCAAAAGACTGAGACTGTGACTTCATGTGAGCAATCTGTGCTTCCTCATTGCCATCCATGGAGATAAAAACCCCAAGGGTCTTGTCAGCATGGTCAACTTCAAACCGATCCAGGGTAGCTCGATTGCCATTTTTGTCAGCAACTGAGAAGTCACCGGGCATGTCAGCAATGGAACGATAATCCCAGCCGGATCCATTCCATTTGAAATCAATCAAATAACAGAAGGATTTGGCAGGTTCAATAGCACCACCAGTGGCAATAATCCCACCAGCCCACCGGTCAAGAGCTTCCTGAAAGTCAACAGCTAATTCCTCACCAGATGTGGAGGAATCAGAGCCAGCACAAAACAAATCTGTGTCATCCACAAAGGCAAAACCCACAAGAGAAACCAGTTGCAGTGACAATGAAGTGAGAAGATGGACACCATGCCCAGCCTGTTGCATCATTCGGAAGACTATTGTGGACACCAAAGCCCAAAGAGTTGGACCAATACCATTGCCTTGGCCACAACCACTGAGAGGAACAGGTTCATCACCATACACAGGACCTGACCGACCAAAACCAGTTTTGATGTGGTGCTTGGCAAGTTGCAAAGTAGACAAAAGAACCTCACACACATGTGCAGGAACCCCAAAGCTCTGGAGAGTGAGACCTGCAATCGGATGAGAGATCCTATCATAGCAGCCCTTGGCATCATTCATAGCAACAGCACCGGATCTGCGCTTCTGCCGCAACACATCACATATGAGCTTCTTGTTCAGGCAGGTGTTGATTGCCTTGTGGTGTTTCCTGCTTCCATGTTGATCAACAGCCACAGCATTGGCACGTTCAGCATGGGCAAGAATTCGTCTGCCAATCATCTTGTTGTTGATTTGAAACTCAGGAGACATCAACTGGATGAGTCTCATCTTATCCACTCTATATTCACCAGGTTTCTTGAAGATCTCAACGTCAGTGATGACCTGGGCCATCCGATGGTTTTATTTTCGCGCGGTTTTTGAGGACCGCGCGAAAAGTTATAACCGTTAAAACCGTTATAGACGTTAAAATTATGCGTCTAAAAACTTTTTTAGACGCATAACTATGCGTCTAAAACTTTTTTAGACGCATAACTATGCGTCTAAAACTTTTTTAGACGCATAACTATGCGTCTAAAACCTTTTTTAGACGCATAGTTATGCGTCTAATATTAGACGCATAACCCACGATTATGCGTCTAATATTAGACGCATAACTATGCGTCTAAAAAAATTTTAGACGCATAACTTATGCGTCTAAAACATGTACTAACGTGTGTACAATTCTACAGAGTTATGCGTCTAAAACTTTTTTAGACGCACAACTGGTCCAAATTAGCGTAGAACTCAGTAGTAAACTGAAGAATTTTTAGACGCATAACGCAAAAACACGCTGAACTCGAAATCAGCAACCCAAAGCAAGACGCACTAACTTGCTGCAACTCAGAATAATACGGTAAGATTACCGGTAAGGTTACCGTAAGACACACTAACTCGCTGCAACTCAAAAAAATAAGAGGAGGAATAACGGAAGACACAATAACGTAAGACACACTAACTCGCTGCAACTCAAAATCAAACACACTAACTCGCTGCAACTCAAAACAGACATCAGACACACTAACTCGGCGGAATTCAAAATCAGAAACACCAACTCTTCGGAACTCGTCGGAATTTAAAATCAGACGCACTAACTTGTCGTAACTCAATCAGACACACCAACTCGTCGGAACTCGGAAAAATATGACACACAAAACGATGGCAACCTATGCTGATCTAAAACAATCTGGATTACAGCGATACAGTCCATACAGAAACATTGATCCAGGATAAACTGGAGTACAGCGATACAGTCCATGGTTCACTTACTACCTCTCTAACAATCTGATCCGAACCACCTTACCTAACCTCACTTCACCTCCCCTCGATCCGGTCCCGTCGGAAAATTGAACATGGTAAGAATATCGCTACGCGCTGGAGTGGGCGCCGAAGCGTCAATCTTAACAAAATTCATCAAGCCGGAACAGTCGTGCCCACGTAAAGATCACCGAAGCTGTGTTGTTTTGGACAGCGAATTTGAAGAGAACGGAAAGAAGTTCTATCGGTTTAGGTACGCTTGCGATCCATCAGGCCAGCTCATGCATGGATTACGCCATTGGGTCAAGATTACGAAAGAAGGCAGTCCAGCTCATTACTTTGAAGACGGGCAAAGAGCACAAGAGAGATCATCTGATGCCGCATTTCAAGAGCCGAAAGTAAAATGGAAAAACTCCCTTGCGAGAAAATTGCTCTACAAGGACATGAAGGATAGGATTGTGCCTCTTGAAGCAGGAAGCCTAACGTTGAAGGAAATATATTTGATGCGTCCAGAATACGCTGAGTATGCGTACGAAAAGTTCTCTTCTCGAGTTTCAGCCCTCCGGAAGAGCATCAAGAAGAGCATATCAAGGGCCGAAGAAGATAAAGCTGCTTTCGATTTGTACGTCCAAAACAACAAAATATCTTGTTACAGCCACAAAGGCTATACGGAGTGGCAGGGCTCTCAATCTCAGCAATTGCTACGAAAAGACATAGCCGAAGGACTTGTGGACCAGATGAAGAAAATGGAGTTATGGAAGTCTCGGGAAGAATACCATGGGGAGTATCCGTTGAATGTATTTCGTGACAAAGTCCATCAAGAGATCAGTACAGCGAAGTACCTTTACACCTTGAGAGTAAAGGGCAAGCAATACAAAAGTAGTTGAGCTAAGTGTAGTCTAGTGTAGTCTAGCGTAGAGTAGAAAGCCCAGCGTAGAGTAAAAAATATATATAATCTATAGTAAACGAATCATGAACCAATCATGTAATTTTCCAACTCAGCAAGGAGGAAACTAGCGTCTTCCAATGTTTTGATCGGATCAAGCGATGAAGAGCTTAGCGAGTCGTCAACAGAGTGGAATGAACTGGTTTCAACATTATTATCTTGGAGTCATTCTGCCAACGGAGTTCGAAGGTTGGGCGCAGGAGCCCCTTGCTTAGGAGGCATCGGAGGGTACTCTGCAATAGGGATCGGTGAAACAGGGATCGGAGAAGAGTTTTCTGCACGGATCGGTGAAGAGATTGGTGTGACATGATGATCTACAAATTCATACTGATTCGGTACAGTATATTTTTCGTATTGTTTACTCCCCTTAAATTCAAGTACTTCTCCAATTTCGCACATCACCGAGTAAGGGATTTGGGCCATGGCACAATCGTGGGCGGGCTCCCCGTCAATGTAAACCTCGATATCCTCCTCATAGATCAGCCTGACTTGAAGTGTGCGCGGCAAAATCTTGTGTTCCTGAACGAGTGCTTCTGGAACAGTGTAGTCATCATAAGCCCTGTCTGTTCCCTCAAAACGGAATACAGTACCAACTTTGGCACTGACTTCTACATCAGTTCTTGCAGGAATACTATAGATCGATCCGTCATAGTAACAGTCGACTTGCCTTTCGCAATAAAATTTGACAGAAACCATGTAATCTTGCGAGCTCATTCGATTTTGTAGTACCTTCTGAGAACGCTTGTCCTTGTTCTTCTTATCCATGCGCTCAGCTAATTCAAAGGCTTTGTTCTTTTGTTTCTCGAGTTCTTGTACACTTCGACTCTTTTCTCGTTGTTCCCTGCGAAATTGGGCTTCGTCAGATTTATTCTTTGCCTTTTGGACCGAAGCTGCCCGCTCAGCTGCTTCACTCAGGTTTGGGGCAATCTGGGCTGCGTCGGCTAGCTCCGTCAAAAAATCATTGTCCACACGCTGAGCCTGGTCTAACTCTCTTTGTCGAGCGTGGTCATCCTGCTCTAACTCAAGTTGTCGAGCGAGCTCAGCCTCGCGGCGTCGAGCGAGCTCAGCCTGCTCTAACTCGTACTGGTGGCGTCGAGCTTGCTCAGCCTGCTCTAACTCGTACTGGTGGCGTCGAGCTTGCTCAGCCTGCTCACGACGTCGAGCTTGCTCAGCCTGCTCTAACTCTCTCTGACGTCGAGCTTGCTCAGCCTGCTCTAACTCTCTCTGACGTTGAGCACGCAACTGCTCCATCTTCTCTCTATGAAGTCGAGCTTGCTCAGCCTGCTTCATCTGCCATCGGGCATACTCTTCCTTCTCTGCCTCTCTCTGACGTCGAGCACGCTCAGCCTCCTCCAATCTCTGAAGTCGAGCACGCTCAGCCTCCTGTCGAGCACGCTCAGCCTCCTCCCTCATCTTAGCCTTAATGTGCTCAACTTCTAAGAACGTCTGATAACTGTCACGCGACCCAACGCGACCCAACGCGACCTATTTTCCAGAAAATCAAGCCTAAATTATGCCACGCGCAACCTTAACCTTGATTTTCGCGAGGTTTCTTCCAAGTTTTTCGCAACCCCCCCCACCTCGCGACAAAAATACCATTTTGACCCAGGCTTGTCGCGTACGATTTGTACCAGTTGTACATACCCCGGGTATAGCATCCGCATTAAAAAATACGAAGTACAGTGTAGCTGAGTGCTACAAGGTTAGGGTTGCTAATGCTACGAAATACGTACTGGATATGCTAACCTACCATGCTACCATGCTAAGATACTATGCTACCGCCGGGGTCGGGTCACTGGTGTACAATATGTACTATGAACGGACGCCTGACCCAAACAGTTACCCAACGCGCTAGCACACCTTCGTTATTAAATAACGGGAGCTACCCTACTACGCTACTCCGTACGCTACCCGTATAATACAGTACTGGAGCTACAGAGCTCTATTATCTACGAGTTATCAGAACGATACGATACAGAGCTGAGCTGCGCTGATCCCCTGTAGCGCTGTATCCCCTGTAGCGCTGTAGCGCTGTATCGAGCTACGCTACGCTACTCCGCACACACTACGCTACCCGTAGAATACAGTACTGGAGCTACAGAGCTCTGTTATTTTACGAGTTAGCGGAGAACTGTCACGATACCGTACGATACAGAGCTGAGCTGCGCTCATCCCCTGTAGCGCTGTATCCCCTGTAACGCTGTATCCCCTGTAGCGCTGTATCCCCTGTAGCGCTGTATCGCTGTATCCCTCCTGTATCCCTTCAGCGCTGTAGCGCTGTATCCCCTGCAGCGCTGTATCCCCTGTAGCGCTGTAGCAGCAACGCGTCGATAATACAGGGGGGGGGACAGCAAGCAGCAAGCAGCAGCAACGCGTCGATAATACAGGGGGGGGGGGACAGCAAGCAGCAAGCAGCAGCAACGCGTCGATAATACAGGGGGGGGGGACAGCAAGCAGCAAGCAGCAGCAACGTGTCGATAATACAGGGGGGGGACTGCAAGCAGCAAGCAGCAGCAACGCGTCGATAATACAGGGGGGGGACTGTTTGGGCCGGGTATCCGGTCATGGTACATATTATACACCAATGACCCGACCCCGGCGGTAGCATAGTATCTTAGCATGGTATCATGGTAGGTTAGCATCTTTCAGTATCTCGTAGCCTTAGCAACCCTAACCCTGTATCGTAGCGCTGTATCCCCTGCAGCGCTGTAGCGCTGTATCCCCTGCTTAGTATGGATGCTACCAGAAGTTACTAGGGCCATCGCGTACGATTTCTACCAATCGTACGTACCCCGAGTAAAGCACCTATTATGGTGTAGCTAAATGCTACAGGGTTAGGGTTGCTAATGCTACGAGATACTGAAAGATGCTAACCTACCATGATACCATTGCTAAGATACTATGCTACCGCCGGGGTCGGGTCATCATAGTACAAGATGTACTATGACCGGATACCTGACCCAAACAGTTATTAAGCGACGAGCTAACTCTAATACGAGCTAGCGCAAGCGCGTTAGAGTTATCGCAAGCGCAAGCAATCTACCTAGCACCATTAGGGTTAAGGGTTGTAACGCTGTATCGTATCGCTCATTATTATTATTATTATTTATTTTTTGGTATCTTTTACGTCATTATGACAATATGGGTGTAAATAATGACCCGACCCGACGACACCCACCGGTTGAGCCAATCAAAAAATTCGATTTTTCGGTACGTCATTACGACAATACTATTTGGTACGGTATCTCAATTTTATTTATTATTATTTGGTACTACTATCTTTTACGTCATTATGAATATATGGGTGTCAAAAACGACCCGACCCGACGACACCCACCGGTTTTGCAAATCTCTGTATTAATTCACTGTATTTTTCTTTTGCAAATCACTGTATTTTAAATCACTGTATTTTGCTCCTTCCCGTAATCACTATCACTTTTTTTGTGTGCTCCACTCACTATTTTCTTCAGGAATAACACAAATCACTGCTGTTTCGATTCACAATCCGACTTATTTTGAGTAGAGTTGCTTTATTGCACTCCGTCCCGAGAACGAATCATAGAACCCGCCCTACGGTAGGCTCTTTTGCTCATTGTATTTTAGTCCGAATAACCTCCTTGAAGTGGTACAAGAAGGAATACCTATTGGTAAACACTTCAACACGGTCAAGTTCTTGGTTTTCGCGTCGAGGATTAAGAAGAGAACGTCAGTGTCTGTGTTGTAATTCATTCCCCCTACGATCGATTCCAAGCCGGTGTGGTATTCATCCCCCCTACGATCGATTCCAAGCCGGTGTTGTAATTCATTCCCCCTACGATCGATTCCAAGCCGGTGTGGTATTCATCCCCCCTACGATCGATTCCAAGTCGGTGTGGTATACGATTGATTCCAACCCCAACAATTCCAAACCCCGATCGATTCAGCAACCCTACTATGATTCATCCCAAACCCCGATCGATTCAGCAACCCTACTATGATTCATCCCAAACCCCGATCGATTCAGCAACCCTACTATGATTCATCCCAAACCCCGATCGATTCAGCAACCCTACTACGATTTTTCCAAACCCCGATCGATTCAGAAACCCTACTATGATTCATCCCAAACCCCGATCGATTCAGCAACCCTACTACGATTCATCCCAAACCCCGATCGATTCAGCAACCCTACTATGATTCATCCCAAACCCCGATCGATTCAGCAACCCTACTACGATTTTTCCAAACCCCGATCGATTCAGAAACCCTACTATGATTCATCCCAAACCCCGATCGATTCAGCAACCCTACTACGATTCATCCCAAACCCCGATCGATTCAGCAACCCTACGATTTTTCCAAACCCCGATCGATTCAGCAACTCTACGATTTTTCCAAACCCCGATCGATTCAGCAACCCTACGATTCACCCAACCCCGATCGATTCAGCAACCCTACTACGGTTCATCCCAAACCCCGATCGATTCAGCAACCCTACGATTCACCCAACCCCGATCGATTCAGCAACCCTACTATGATTCATCCCAAAACCCGATCGATTCAGCAACCCTACTACGGTTCATCCCAAACCCCGATCGATTCAGCAACCCTACGATTCACCCAACCCCGATCGATTCAGCAACCCTACTACGGTTCATCCCAAACCCCGATCGATTCAGCAACCCTACGATTCACCCAACCCCGATCGATTCAGCAACCCTACTACGGTTCATCCCAAACCCCGATCGATTCAGCAACCCTACGATTCACCCAACCCCGATCGATTCAGCAACCCTACTATGATTCATCCCAAAACCCGATCGATTCAGCAACCCTACTACGGTTCATCCCAAACCCCGATCGATTCAGCAACCCTACGATTCACCCAACCCCGATCGATTCAGCAACCCTACTACGGTTCATCCCAAACCCCGATCGATTCAGCAACCCTACGATTCACCCAACCCCGATCGATTCAGCAACCCTACTATGATTCATCCCAAAACCCGATCGATTCAGCAACCCTACTACGGTTCATCCCAAACCCCGATCGATTCAGCAACCCTACTACGATTTTTCCAAACCCCCATCGATTCAGCAACCCTACTACGATTTTTCCAAACCCCCATCGATTCAGCAACCCTACGATTTTAATATTAAACGATAATTTAAAGTAGGCCGCAGCGTTGTAGATCTCCCTTGTACTAACTCGACGCGTTCTTTATCTCCCTTGTAACTGGATGCGTTGTTTGTCTCCCTTCATTCCCTACGATCCTTCAATCCAAGCTGGAGGTTTGTTTGTTTACAATCCCAACAAAGCAGCAAGCAAAGCAGCAAGGTATTAATCCCCCTACGATCGATCAATTCCAAGCCGGTGTGGTATGTGGTATTCATTCCCCCTACGATCGATTCCAAGCCTGTGTGGTATTTATTCCCCCTACGATCGAGACCAAGCCGGTGTGGTATACGATTGATTCCAAGCCTGCTGTGTGGTATTCATTCCCCCTATGATTGATTCCAAGCCGGTGTAACAACCCCAACAATTAGTGTCCCCCCTAGCACAGTTGAGTTCTGTTAATCAGTTTAGCACCCCCTGTAGATCTTCCAATATTGATCTGATAAGAGATAGGGTATGTAGATCTGGTACAAGTTCTGCATAGAAGGCCCAGCATCCTGCTTAGCATCCTGTTAAGTGTTCCCCTTAGCACAGTAGAGTTTGGTTAAGCAGTTAGCACCCCCTGTAGATCTCCCAGCAATATTGATCTGATAAGAGATAGGGTATGTAGATCTGGTACAAGTTCTGCATAGAAGGCCCAGCATCCTCATGCTCAGCATCCTGTTAAGTGTCCCCCTTTGCACAGTAGAGTTCGGTTATTCAGTTAGCACCCCCTGTAGATCTCCCAATATTGATCTGATAAGAGATAGGGTATGTAGATCTGGTACAAATTCTACTAGAAGGGCCTAGCATCCTGCTTAGCATCCTGTTGAGTCCCCCCCCTTAGCACAGTACAGTTCGGTTTATCAGTTAGCACACTGAATATCTTAATAATATTGGTCTGATAAGAGATAGGGTATGTAGATCTGGTACAAGTTCTACATACAGGGCCCAGCATCCTGCTTAGCATCCTGTTAAGTGTTCCCCTTAGCACACTACAATTCCATTTATCAGTTAGCACCCCTGTAGATCTTCTAATACGGTCTTCTAATACGGTAACATACTGTATCAGTGTTCTAAGAGCCGAGGAATGTAACTATGATACATATCTATCCTATTACAGGATTCTACCACCCAGTACAATCTCAAAGTACATTAAATAGACGTGACATCCAAAGTATTGGGTCTTGCTCACTCAGACTTTTTTCATAGTCCCAAGCATACATAGGGTGAGGACTATTGGCACTGGAATGGTGGAAATAATCCATTTCTGAATTTACATAGGTCATTTTGTATATTTTCTAGTGAAATATGCCAGTACTGGAGGAAATGTGCATTAAATAGATGTGACATCCAAAGTATTGGGTCTTGCTCACTCAGACTTTTTTCATAGTCCCAAGCATACATAGGGTGAGGACTATTGGCACTGGAATGGTGGAAATAATCCATTTCTGAATTTACATAGGTCATTTTGTATATTTTCTAGTGAAATATGCCAGTACTGGAGGAAATGTGCATTAAATAGATGTGACATCCAAAGTATTGGGTCTTGCTCACTCAGACTTTTTTCATAGTCCCAAGCATACATAGGGTGAGGATTATTGGCACTGGAATGGTGGAAATATTCCATTTCTGAATTTACATAGGTCATTTTGTATATTTTCTAGTGAAATATGCCAGTACTGGAGGAAATGTGCATTAAATAGATGTGACATCCAAAGTATTGGGTCTTGCTCACTCAGACTTTTTTCATAGTCCCAAGCATACATAGAGGGAGGACTATTGACGCTGGAATGGTGGAAATATTCCATTTCTGAATTTACATAGGTCATATTGTCTATTTTCTAGTGAAATATGCCAGTACTGGAGGAAATGTGCATCAAATAGATGTGACATCCAAAGTATTGGGTCTTGCTCACTCAGACTTTTTTCATAGTCCCAAGCATACATAGGGTGAGGATTATTGGCACTGGAATGGTGGAAATATTCCATTTCTGAATTTACATAGGTCATTTTGTATATTTTCTAGTGAAATATGCCAGTACTGGAGGAAATGTGCATTAAATAGATGTGACATCCAAAGTATTGGGTCTTGCTCACTCAGACTTTTTTCATAGTCCCAAGCATACATAGAGGGAGGACTATTGACGCTGGAATGGTGGAAATATTCCATTTCTGAATTTACATAGGTCATATTGTCTATTTTCTAGTGAAATATGCCAGTACTGGAGGAAATGTGCATCAAATAGATGTGACATCCAAAGTATTGGGTCTTGCTCACTCAGACTTTTTTCATAGTCCCAAGCATACATAGGGTGAGGATTATTGGCACTGGAATGGTGGAAATAATCCATTTCTTAATTTACATAGGTCATTTTGTATATTTTCTAGTGAAATATGCCAGTACTGGAGGAAATGTACATTAAATAGATGTGACATCCAAAGTATTGGGTCTTGCTCACTCAGACTTTTTTCATAGTCCCAAGCATACATAGAGGGAGGACTATTGGCACTGGAATGGTGGAAATATTCCATGTATTGATTTACATAAGTCGTTTTATAGTTTAATAGTTACTGTTTGTACTAGTAGTAGTGTATTTTTTAGTGTCTTTTTGCTGATTTGGGAACGGATGTCTGTCCTTTGTCCTTTTTCCTTGTCGGGTGCACCAGGTTTTGGAGTATTCTTACTAATTAACCTTACGTGAATGTGTACCTAGTCAAAAATTAAATGGAGTCAAAAATTATGGCGCGGACTGCAAATGCTGCAAACACACAGCATATGACCGGTAAGGTACTTATGCAAAAAAAGCAAGCAAAAAATGCACATAAAATATGTGTGCCAAACTTCACAAAATTACTGAAATCCAATCCGACGGTGAGTGAACTGCATCAAGATTGGGGGAATCGATCATGGACTTCACTTCTAACCATGCATTTAATTGCCTGCTCGTTCCTGGTAGGGAAGAACACACTGAACGCAACTGAAATAAGATGCAACGGGAACTGGAATACGATACGACGGGAGCTGCTGGAATACAATACGACGGGAACTGAAATCCAATCTGACAGTGAGTGAACTGCATCAAGATTGGCCGGGGTATCGATCATGGAGTTCACTTCTAACCATGCATTTAATTGCCTGCTTGCTCCTCGTAGGGAAGAATACACAGAACGCAACTGAAATACGATATGAAGGGAACTGAAATACGATACGACGGACGATACGACGCACGATACGACGCACGATACAATGGGAACTGAAATACAATCCGACAGTGAGTGAACTGCATCAAGATTGGCCGGGGTATCGATCATGGAGTTCACTTCTAACCATGCATTTAATTACCTGCTTGCTCCTCATAGGGAAGAATACACAGAACGCAACTGAAATACGATATGACGGGAACTGAAATACGATACGACGGACGATACGACGGACGATACAATGGGAACTGAAATACAATCCGAAGGTGAGTCAACTGCATCAAGATTGGGGGTATCGATCACGGAGTTCACTTCTAACCATGCATTTAATTGCCTGCTTGCTCCAGGTAGGGAAGAATACGATGTGACGGGAACTGCAACACGATACAACAGGAACTGAAATACAATCCGACGGTGAGTGAACTGCATCAAGAACGGGGGAATCGATCATGGAGTTCACTTTGAACCATGCATTTAATTGCCTGCTTGCTCCAGGGAGGGAAAAATACGATGTGACGGGAACTGCAATACGATACAACAGGAACTGAAATACAATCCGACGGTGACTGAACTGGGGAATTGTAATTGTGGAGGCGAGTTATGATTTTCAAAACGGGGTATAACTCGTTTGGGATAGTGTGAAATGGATTTTCGCAACCATACAAATTGTTTCAGAATAGTAAGAGGTTGCGTTTCACAACCCCAGAGTCTGATTTTCGCAACCACATAGGAAGTATTTCAGAATAGTAAGAGGTTGCGTTTCACAACCACAGAGTCTGATTTTCGCAACCACATAGGAAGTAATTCAGAATAGTAAGAGGTTGCGTTTCACAACCACAGAGTCTGATTTTCGCAACCACATAGGAAGTATTTCAGAATAGTAAGAGGTTGCGTTTCACAACCACGGAGTCTGCGTTTCGCAACAACGGAGTCTGCGTTTCACAACCACGGAGTCTGATTTTCGCAACCACGTTGATATTGTTTCAGAATAGTATAGGTTGCTTTTCGCAACCACGGAGTCTGATTTTCGCAACCACATAGGAAGTAATTCAGAATAGTAAGAGGTTGCGTTTCACAACCACAGAGTCTGATTTTCACAACCACGGAGTCTGCGTTTCACAACCACGGAGTCTGCGTTTCACAACCACGGAGTCTGATTTTCGCAACCCCCTGGCGCGACCCAAACCGCGCAATAACCTTGAACGTATAGGTTGTGCAACGCAAGGTGATGCAAACATATGTCGTGTTAAATTTGCACACAAATGAGGTTGCCACGGGGGGTCGCTACGGGGTTGCGTGACATTTATCAGACGAAAGGTAATAAAGTGATGTGAGAAAATTCAGTTTACTTTATACTGTGTAAGAATATCCAACATTGATCTACCACGCACCTCCCATACCTTCATCATCATCGCCAAATGAAAGCGAACCCCACTGTTCGATGCAGCCTTCAATGTCCTCATCGACAGCAGATTCTACTTGGATGTCTACGATGCTCTGCTCGACAGCAATCTCATAAGAAACAAATGGTAAAAGTTGGCTTGTTTTCCCTGAGAATTCGGTTTGGCATACACCAAAATGTCGCTTGAGTTTCAAGCCATGGGAATCATCGAAACCATCATTGAAGAACTGATTTGTAACAGTCATTCCATGCGGGAACTTATAGTAGCGGACAACAGTTTGTCTTCCTTCAGTATTCATGCGGGTTCGAAAGACCTCGTAACTTTCGTAAGTCTTCTGGCATCGTGGCACCATTTTTTTCTGTTTTTTTGATTCTGTCATGTCCATGCAGAGCCTATCAATATCTTCAGTTAGAAAGAACGGTTGTAGTGGAGAGCGGATAAAGACACCCCTTCGATCCTCACTCAGCCAGGCTTCGTACATTATAGGTTGAGTTGAGCGAAAGTCGCGTATGTCGATGACAGGTTGATGGATTGTGATCTTTTCCATTCTTTTCGAAACCATTCCAGATGAAGATGGATAAGAAACACGAACATCTCGAGTCAGCATTACCTGGATGCCTTGGTGTGCTTCAGGCTGTTCTAAGTTGATCTGAAGCTTTTCAGATGTCTCTTCATCGCCATTGCGAATACTTCGGCTTCGAGCACTCATGGTCACCGGAGTTGAGGCGAATCTAGTGGACTTGGGGGTCGTCTTGGGGGTCGTCTTTGGGGTCGTCTTGGGAGTCGTCTTGGGAGTCGTCTTGGACGGAGGTCTAGAGAGGAGTTTAGGTGACTTGCTGGATGCCTCCCGTGAGTGGAACAGATCCCTTCTAGGTTGCGCCTCGCTGTCGCTGTCTATGTCACTGTCACTTTCCGAAGCCACACTTTTCGAAGCCACACTTTCCGAAGCCACACTTTTCGAAGCCACACTTTCCAAAGCCACACTTTCCGAAGCAACACTTTCCAAAGCAACACCTCCCGAGGTCACACTTCCTGTAACTCCCTTTGGAAACAATTTTCGGGGGATATTGATAAACTCACCCTTTTTCTCCAGCTTTCTCCAATAATTTACTATATTGCGAATCTGCGTCCGCGCTTCTGATTTCGGAAGACCGTAAAGTTCTTTATTGCCGTCAAGGATTTTCTGGAGCACTCTATTCGACCTGTCTTTGCAAACTTTGTCAATCCCTCCCTCTGCAATGATATCGAGGTAAAGTCTTTGTCGGACAAAAACCGGTAGAGATGATTGTTGTCCGCGCCGATCGACTGTCATCTGATATTATGAAATGAGAATCGCGAAGCAAAAACGCAACACATTTCTTCAGCCGCTACTTTCCTAGTAAACCTTGGACCACCATCAGCTTAGTGTACGGCGGAATACTTCTTATTCCTTCTTTCACTCGTAGAATCGCGAAGCAAAAACGCGACTTCTTCAGCCGCTACTTTCCTAGTAAACCTTGGACCACCATCAGCTTAGTGTACGGCGGAATACTTCTTATTCCTTCTTTCACTCGTTCAATCCGGCATTGCACTGCTCAATGTAATCCACGATGAAAGGGCCGTTACTTCTTTTCCTTCTTTTCGTATGGTAAGGTTACCGTAGTCTTGCTTCAACCAAGTTTTTGATTACTGGAAATTACTCCTAATAAGCAGCTGTCAAACGGTAAACCTTACGGTAGATTATTGTAAATAATAACTTCTCACCAGCTGTCATCAGTATGTGCATCTGATCGTGGATTGTCAACGTGGTACGTAATTAAGATTACTTCGTAAATTTTACTGTGCGCAGAGGGCCGTGATACGGTGGGAGAGCAAGTCAGGCCGTGATGCGGTAGGAGAGCAAGCCAGCTATCCAAAGTTTTTTTAAGCATACCAGTTTCTTTGGTATGTACCGTAACCTTACTGATAAACCTTACTCAACGGGCCGACTGAGTTTTCACATGTACCGGTAAGATTACGGTAACTTAAGACTTACTGGTTCGTGTTGATACATAGTGATACTCAACGCGCCTACTGAATTTTCACGATTGCTTTGTTTTAAAACAAAATTGTTGATACCGGTACCGGTACGTCCACGACGGTCTGTTGTAAGGTTACTTACATACTTATTGTGACTGATACTCATACGTAACTTACTCAACGGGCCTTACGTACAATCATGTTGGGATGTCCACGACGGAATCCCGTGTCTGTTGTTTTTTGTGTTCTTTCTACAACCATGTAGTTGCCAATTGCAACATGCCGGCATGTGGATTTGTATTCTGCTATGGAATTGTGATTCCCACAAAGAACTTGTGCTTCCCACGATGAACTTGTAATTCCCACGATGAACTTGTTTTATTTCAAGGTTGGCTATGCTATAGCGGTAGTACGTCAAATGATTCTTCACAAGCTGTGCAAGCATCAGGTGCTGTGTGATATTTTCGCTTTTCTTCAGCGTTCACACTCTGGCCTCATAATGTAGAATTCTCATCATGTCATCCTCATCCGAGAACAGCCTCGAGGGGCTGACGGATCAACAGTTGCAAACGATTCTACGAACCTGTAAGGGCACTGACCTGGAAAGGAAAGCTGAGATTGAAGTGTTGGCTAGGTGCAAACGCGAAAACGATGTTCCTTTCGAGATCAACAAATCGCCGGAAGCTTCTGATGACTCATCAGAACGCACCAATGAGTTTGATAGGGCTATCACCAAGCTTAATATGATCATCACCAAAACCGAAAAAGTCAGAGAAGCATGTATTGAGACAGTTTCCTGTGTCTTGGACGAGTTGAAAACTGCCGTGGACGCCGTTGAAGAAAGGATCACGAAGGCGAAGCTTTACAAGAAGAAGCGGGCTTCGCAATCGCCATCCACCAACAAGAAGAAAGCAGCGAAGACAGGCCCGACCGACGATGGGACCGACGCTCAAGTAAAGACCTACCGGTGCACGGTAAATATCCCGGATGACATCGATTTTATGGAGAATCAGAGGAGACCTCCGAAAATTGGTCTAGACTACGAGCAGGTACCGGATCAAAACTTCGGCAATTCCCGTTGTAACAGTCTTTCACCTGGAAGTGCCGTCAATCTTTTTTCGAAATCCAGGTGGGTTTTCGATCCCCACAAACTATCATCTTTCAACCTAAGCAACAACCCCGATTGGAAGCTTGTCCCTAATGCTAGCATAGCCATGTACGCATTTTACAAATCGATGCCACCACCCAAGCCAAAGAATTGCAATCTGGAAAGAATGAACACAATTGTGGACCGTAACAAGGACGTCAAGACCACTGAGTCGTCTATCGATTACTTTATGTCCCAGTTCCCACAAATGAGAAAAATAAGCAGCATTGATTTGTGCGGACTGCTTACATCTCAGCCTGGAGATGGGGAATTCTTGCATGACCCTACCCAGAACACTGTCGTCGTCTTTTGGTTGGGGGGTACTAACTATTTGAGATACCACTTTATGTTGTTCAATGCCAGGAAATCTCTGTTCCTCCCGATGTATGGTTGGGATGGTATTTATGTTGGCAAAAACGTCCTCGATGATGCTCTCCTTAGGAATGAGAAAGAGGTTCTCCGTGTTCTGGCACCTCATATTTGCAACAATAAGAATGCCTCCAATCATAATCCACCGATTTTTGTTGGTGCATGGCAGCTTGATTGTGAGGATGTTTGATCAAAAGAGTTTTTTCCTTGATATAAGCGGTCTGAAAATGTCCCGTCAAGAGTGGTTGAGAGTGGTTGAGTCACTGACAAGGATGTTCCTTTCCCCGGCAAGTCCGAAAATGTTCCGTTGTTCCTCAGTAAGATAGCTTGTCTGTTCTTCACTTTCGGTGATATACTTTCAAGTCCGACCATTTTCCGCTGAGTTTCCCTATTCTCTCTTCACTTTCGAATATCCGCTGTTCCCCGGCAAGATACCTTGCCTGTTCTATCTTCACTTATGGTGATATATTTCCCGCTGAGCTTCCCTGTTCCGCTGTTCCCTGGCAAGATACCTTGCCTGTTTTTTCTTATATTTTCAACTCGGAACATGTTCCGCTGTTCCCCGGCAAGATACCTTGCCTGTTCTTCACTTTCGGTGATATAATATCGTCCGAACATGTTCCGCTGTTCCACGACAAGATACCTTCACTTCATTATAATCTATTAAAAAATTTCATACTTTACTTCTCCGTTAGGTAGAACAATTATAGCAGCTTATCTACATCCATTCCGCTCCCACCTCGGCGTATAAATCTTGTTCTGGTTCATTGACCAAGTCATCGATGAGTATATCGTAAAGGGGCTCATTGATTTCAATTTTATACTGGCATATTACACAAACGGCTTCGAATGCAAGAGGAAATTTTTTCAAAGGATGCCGGAATCTATCACGGAGAATTCTAAACACCTTTGTCTTCCCATTGTAGTCTTCGTGACGTTTAAGCGCTCGCGCCTTAAATCTTTTCACCCCATATTCATCGTGTGCATTTGGGGTTGATGCAGTCTCGTTGTGCCCACGATAGCCTCCATCTCCGATACATTTCTTGCCAAGATATCTAAGACGCTGCTCTAGCCCTTTTTCGACAAAGATGGTAACATCATTCTGACCAGCTTTAAATGGTCCATTCATCCAGATCAGCTTGCTTGAAGCTAGAGCGATTCCGAGTTCGTAGTTTATGCCAGCTTTGTTGAATTTATGGCTAAAATACTCCCGATCTTGGGAAAAGTTTGGATGCCCCGGTTCCGCAATCCAGCAATGAGTGCCATCAACAGTCATAATCCAAAGATCGTCCCCTCCCAGATCATCTGGCCAGGTAATTTTTTTGGCTTTCAAAAGTTGGATTCGTTCAATGATGTCCCATATTTTGTCACGTGCATGGGATATATTCATGTTGAAATGTCTTTCAAATTCATTTTCCGTCGGGTAATTTCTCAAGTAATACATCGTCCTGAGAAACCACTTAAAATTGGTGTAGGAAGCCGGCAAACGCATTTCTCTTGGGGGATTGCAGGTATCCTCCAAAAAATCATGCGCAACTAAATCTTCGTATATATAGCACAAGACTGTTGGCGATGCGCCGAATGCGGAGTTAAACCGGTCATAATTTGCGGATGGTTGGGACCGCTCTATCTGTCTTGGCGTGAATCCTGCAAGAGTAAGCCCTTGATGTAGCATTGCATCGGGGTGCATAACATGGTCGTCTGGATATTCTAAATTGTCCGCCATGTTGGATCGATGGAAGTTAAGTGAGCTTTCATCAAACTATCGCACCCTGTTTCATTCGTCAATACGTACGTCTAGGCTGAAGCTGGATAGGTTAAGGCAGGCCTAGTGTCCGGTACGGATACGGTAAACCTTACTGTCGACGAGGCCAGGATGGATTGAGAGGTCGAGGCCAGGATTAAGGTCGAATGTTTTTGTTCGAAAGAACAAAAAAGAATCCAAGTGATTGTAACTTACCGTAGGTTACCGTAGGTTACCGTAGGTTACCGTAAGATTACATGAACGAGAATGACTCGCAACTGTGCTTCTACTACGTACGTAGTATTTTTTATTAGGCTGCGCTAGAAAGAAAACCAGTTTTGATGTGGTGCTTGCAAGTTGCAAGTAGACAAAAAAAGAACCTCACACACTGTGCAGGAACCCCAAAGCTCTGGAGAGTGAGACCTGCAATGGGATGAGAGATCCTATCATAGCAGCCCTTGGCATCATTCATAGCAACAGCACCGGATCTGCGCTTCTGCCGCAACACATCACATATGAGCTTCTTGTTCAGGCAGGTGTTGATTGCCTTGTGGTGTTTCCTGCTTCCATGTTGATCAACAGCCACAGCATTGGCACGTTCAGCATGGGCAAGAATTTTTTTTTTTTTTTTCGTCTGCCAATCATCTTGTTGTTGATTTGAAACTCAGGAGACATCAACTGGATGAGTCTCATCTTATCCACTCTATATTCACCAGGTTTCTTGAAGATCTCAACGTCAGTGATGACCTGCCAAGAAGAAGGAGAAAAGCCAACAATCAAAGGGACGGATCTCAGGAGAGTGTCAAACTTGTTCAGCTGGGGATCCAGGGCAAATGCCTTGTGGTGGGCAAAACTCAAACAAGAAGGTTCACCTGCTGTGCGCTCCCTCTGGCGTTTCCAGGCAGCAGCATTGTCAGCTGGACACACTGAATAGTCAAAGGGGGGCAAACTCAGAATAGAGTCAGGGACTTTGAGACAGGAAAGAAATTCAGAAAGGTATTTGTCAGTGGCAGCAGGAGGAGTGTATGTGCCATCAAGAACTTGAGCAGAAGCATGTGCTGTGCCTAGGTAGCCAAAATCCTCAATGAAGGAGGGAGTCATGGAAGGAGTGCCAATACACTGCTGTTGACGCCGTACATTGGATTCAGCCATAGCTGGAACCATAGTAGACTGAGACTCCAAGACCTGTTCAACACCATTATGGCCAACTGCAATAGCTCGCAAGACTGCTGACTTGTTGACACGTCCCCGAATAGACCGAGCAGCGAGACCAAGCTCTCGTTGAAGACGTTCCCTGCGCATCCTGGCACGAATCTGGGAAGCATGCTGGTTGTGAGGCTTGCCTTCAGCAAGAAGTGCATCCACCAGGCCTTGATTGAAGGAGTCGCGCCATGAGGGGGCCAATTTCTTCACTGCCCGGTATTGCTTGTAAGCTTGTTTCAGATGGAGGAGAGCACTGGAAAGGTCACTGTGTTCTCCTTTGTAGAGAGAAAGCTTGCAGGCCAACCTTTTCAAAACAGTATGACTGGTGGACACACCCTGTCTCAACTTAACAACACGCCGCCAAAAGTCAATGGTATCACGATAGACTTGCAGCTTTGGTGACCATGGAACCAAACCAGCTCTAGTGTGGCAAAGGTTTTGTTCAACAGAGAGCCTGAGAGAGGTAGAGGTTTCATGGAGTACTTCATATGTGGTGATGAGATCAGTGCGCACAGAAATATCCCCAGACTGAAACTGAGCCAGTAGGTGCTCCAGCTTAGCTTGGAGAGAAAACACTCCAGCCTTGAGAAAGCCTTGCCTAACACGCTTGAAATACCGTTGGCGCAGATGAGGGTGGGAGGACTGGAGTTTGGAATGAGAGAATCTCACAGGAGGTGGAATACGTTTGCCCATGAGGCTGCAATTACAGACTTCAATCCAAAGCAGTCTGTGGTCAGATTCCATACCATGGGAACCTCCAAAGGGACAATACCCAGCCCTGAGAACATCAACATTCTCAGAGACCCAAATGGCATCAATTGGTGTTCTGGTAGTGTTGCGGTTGTGAGTGGCAGGAGGCGAAGACGTACTATGAAGTGTAAGAATGGCCTCTCTGAAACCAAGAGCCTTGAGCTCAAAAGACAAGCCATCAGTCCTGAACATCAGCATTCTGGTCAATCCCAACAATGACTTGATCACCTGCACCCAGACAGACTTGAAGGGCAGCAGTCAAATCCCTGTGAAAGAGAATGCATGGATTGGGACTGAAAAGATTTTCAGCTGCTTGAAAGTATCGGTACTGTTGATTCCAGACGGAGCCAAGATCCCTATCATTTTCAACTGGGCAGTAGGCAGAAAACATGGTGACATTGTAGCCATCCCTGCCCTGAAACTTGACAAAGGACCATCTGCCAAGACCAGATGGATCAGCTCCATGTGCAACCTTGTGTGAGCTGAACAGCTGGTCAATGGAAAAACCTGTGCCGCCAGGCTGAAGCCAAGAGCAGGCAGAAGCTTCGTGCTTGTTGTTAGCAAGATAGGAAAAACTTGAGGGACTGACATTCTTCATGCGCCGATTGAAAAGATCACAGGGCAGGAGTTTGGATTCATTCAAACAATGTTCAGCAAAAAGAGCCACACTGGCATTGCTCTTGACAAATTGACGGGCGTTGTGCTTGGACATGGACATAAAGGCAGCTCTGCGCTGTGGTCCAATGTTTTGGAATGTGATGATGGTGGAGTTAGAGGATGGAGCTTGAGGGAAGGAATGACCAAAACTGTCAGAATCCTTAGCAGCAAGAGATTCTCCATGAAGAGTTAATTGGACAAAATGAGGGACAGGGGAAGAGTCGGAGGGGGAAAAGGGAGAAACAGGAGAAGCATTGATGGGATTTGGATTGGAAGGCATCCCATCACACCTCATACCAGAAGAGCTAACCATGATCAGAAGGAAACCGAGTCTGTCGCACGGAAGGAAGAGTTGCCGGAGCTGATTTGGTGGAGACATTGGCATGGCTCAAATCACTGACACTAGCATCATGACTAGAAGAGAATGCAATTGCAGCAACTCCAAGCCTCAATGCAGAGGCTGCATCTTCCCCACCACCGGCAGCAGGAACTGCAGGTGAGGACTCAGGAGAGGCCACAGGGAGGTCACCAGCCATGGCATCATGGGGAGGGTCAGGAACTTCAGGGGGAACTTCAGGAGAGATACCAGGGGAGGCATCAGCCTTGGCCACATGGGTAGGATCACCGCCAGGAGGAACAGCACCTGCAGGCGCTGGGGCCTGGACAGCAGTAAGATTGGAAGTGCCAGTCGCTAAAGTATCCATGGATTGAGAATCATCAAAGCCTCCACCACCACTGTCAGCACGGGCTTGGAGGTTAAAGTGCAAATCCAGATCAAAAGTGAGATCAGGAGCAAGGTCAACTGACAAGTCATCATCAACAAGTTCCCAATCTCGTGCATCCCCATCACCAAAAAAGGGAAGAGAGTTATCCTGCATTGGATCTGCAGCAGGTGCAGTTTCCACAACACAATTGACTGCATCATCCCAATGGTAAGCTTCCATTTCAGTCAAGCACTCAGAAGAGAACCATTGTCTAACACAAGAACCATACTGAGCTTCCAGAAAAATAGGCAGGAAAGACAACATGGCCATTGCTTCAGCCTTGGTAGTGATGTTGTACAAAGCAAGGATCTCGCCTCGGTATGAACTGGTATCGACAGAAAGAAAAAGAGGCCATGACCAATTGTCACGGGTTCTGATACCCAGAAGCACACTGCGCAGTGTCTTCAAACCCAGCCCTTGGCCCAAGTCAACTGGAAGATCAAGATCAACTACCCCCAGAACAGGAGCAGTTTCATGGCTCTCAATAAATTTGGCTTGGCGGTGCTTAGCCTGGCGAACAGTCTTGAGCTTGGAGGGGGGAAGAGGTCTGTCAGAAGGATTGGTAGCTGTCTCAATAAACTTGTAGAATTTACCATCAGGTAAAGAGGCAATGTCTGAAGGTTTGCAACGGTTGAACTGGGCTTTGAGGAGCTTAACAGTTTGGGCGCGCTTTGTTGCATCACATAAAACATGAGCAGCCAGAACCGGATTGGGATCAGGAGTTCTGGAGTTGTCAAGGCTGATATTCTTCCTGATAACAGCAATAGGACATGCCTGAAACCTGGGATGAGTCTGAAGCAATTCGTTGTAGTGGTCAAGATCAAAACTCTGCATGTAAGATCCAAGGAGAAAGCCACAGGTGACAATAACTGGGGCCTGTATGTGGTCATATTTCAGGTCCATGTCACGGTCTCTGAGCCTCTGGAGCAATTGTGCTGAAAAGAGTTTCTCCAGGGAAGCACTGTGTCCCACAAAGAATCGTAGATGAGGAGCAGTTCTACTGCGAAGCCAGAGCTGAGCAACATACAATTCCAAGGTCTTCCTGTCAGGAAGTGTCGTCCAAAACTTGGTAACAGGCTTGGCCTTGGGGTTGAGCCTGGCTCGTGAGGGAAAAACATACAACACCAGGCACTTGTCAACAGTCCATAGAAGATCCAAAGCTTCCTTGAGAGACTTGAGCGAGCGCTTGTGTATTTAGTTCGAACATTTTGTTTGCAACAGGGCTCATCTCCGTAGGTTGCTTCCCCTTTTTGGGAGTTCTCCTCCATACGTCTTCCCAGACAGCAGTGCTGTACTGGCATTCAGGTCCAGTGGAGCCAAAGGCATGGTGCTATGGATATCATGATCCTTATGTGGTTGGTTGGTGTTCCGGGCGTTTTGTTGAAGGCCAGGTGATAGTTTGCTTTCGAACATGAGTCCTTTTGGGTTTGAAGATAATGGTCCCTTCAATTGTCCGTTCAAGTGTTCCATCATGTTGGGTGCAATAGGATTCCATTGCTTGCTTGAGGTAAGCTTGGAAGGATTCATTGGAAGCAGTGCTTCCAGTTTCATTGCTAAAGGCCGTAGCAGTGCTGTTGTTGCTGCTATTGCTCTTATATCTTTTGGAATATTTATTCTTTGGACAATCAGACCAATTGTGGTCATGTCCGGGGATTCTGCAAGGATTACTGTACTTGTATTTGCTGGTATTAGTATTGTTTGCTTCTTCTTCTTCTTCAGATTCAGCTGTTGGTTTCACTGTCCGAATGAGAGCTGTTGTTGCCTTCAGCATCCGAATTGCTGTTGTTGTCGGCGCTTGCATTGCTGATGCTATTGATATCAGAGTCATATGGATTGTCGATGGAAGAGTTCCTTTTGCTCAACCGATTGAGGGAGCTCATGTGGTCCGCTATAAATTGTATAGTTGTTTGCTGTCTGATTCCACTGTGGATTCTGCGATAGTCTTCAATCCATTCATTTGGAAAGCTGTGGAGTAAGATGGTCATTTGTTGCAGATGGTTTAAATTAGCAGCATAGCCTTGTAGTTTTGCAGTGTATTTGATGAGTTGTTCCATTGGGTCTGCATGGTGTTTGTATGAGACATTGCTTGGTTTCTTGCAGGAGCTTCGGAGATATGTATGCATGATGTCTTTGGCATCTTTGGTGCTGTAGTATTGTTTGATAAAGGCTGAGAAAGCTCTGTTGTATCCATTTCTTGTAGATGGATAATCACGTTGGCTTTTTGTTAAGGCTCTCCACTTGGTTTGGGCGTCTACACCACAGAGACATCGGCTGAAGTATTTGATATATTTATCTGCTGAAAGATCAAGATCTTCTGCTGCGTTTCAAAAGGCTTCTTCTGTATGCAGGAGTTCTTCTAAATTGACGTCTGTGAATAGAGGGACTTTGACGCTGTCTTCTTGGTCTTCGTTGTAAACTGTTAGAGTAACGAGCTTGGGATTGGAGCTGTCAAAGGCTCTCTTGTAAGGGATTGGAGGATCTCTGTAGAGTCCTGCCATGGTTGATTTGTTTCTTTTGATTCGTATTGTTTGATCGTTTTTGTGTTCGATCGATTGTATCGGTTGTTTCGTAGATATCAATCGTTTTGTTTGATCGGTTCTTTCGATCGGTTCTTTCAATTGCTTCTTGCTTGTCAGGGTATCGATGTATACCTGTTGTTTAGGATGAAGGATGTTTTGGATTCAGTACTGTGTTGTTGTCTTCTACTTTCAAGCGGATAGTAATTACTACTATGTAACACTCTATGGTAGAGTTAGTTGGAGTGATACGGGATAGAGGTATTTTAAAGATGAATAATTCTAAAATTGTGTTATATAAGAGAATGATTTAATACTTTACGAGATGGGAATGATTCCTTGAGGAAACTAACAATGCGTCCCTTCTCTGCTTTAATCTACAACGGCAGACACAGCAACGCACCAACAACAATAACACATCCAACGCTCGGCTTTTCACCTATCTTTACTCCTACCGTATTACAGCAGGAGGTGTTTTTATGCCTAAAGAGCTATCGATTTCAGTCAATCGAATTCCGAAAATCAGCTCCACTACCTGAGAGAGGCATATCAAAGTTGGGGGAGGAAAAGAATTTTCTTCGACTCTTTTTCTATTTTTAACATGTCTTTAGAAGCCTTCTCAAGAACAAGGAACAAATCTTTGATTTCTTCAGTATCACAAAGAACCTTCTAAAATTCTGGTTCGATCTACATTACCACGTATCTCTCGAAACATTTCAAATGACATATATCGTCGAATACATCAACTTCAACGGGTTCTCGAAACAAGCATATATCCTCAACCGAAACCACTTAACTTCGAACCTATACTACCACATGCAAACTTAACCTAATCATTAGGGAACTATGTGACATATTGACGTAGGTACCCTACGACAGGGTTTAAAAATGATTATTGAATCCCGCATGTGCTCCAATACACAAGAATATCATACATAAATCGAAGAACACGGCACACTGAGTGGTAAGGTTTTACACGTACTGGTAACTTAACCACACCTCTGGTTGGCATGGTTCCGATAAGATTACTGTAAGGTTACTAGTACTCCGATTTTCCCATTTTCGAAAGTGACCCCTCTAGCGTCGTTTTTTTGACTGTGTGGAGGTCTTCAAAAATTATCGGTCATACGGAGTAATTCAGTTACTTGTATTTCGGAAAAGAGGAAGTAATTGGCATGGGCAAGTGCTCTTTATTGTTTCATTCCTAGTGATAACGATGGCGATGACAGGATTTCTAGCTTTTCTTGCAATACGCGATGATGATACAAATCAATGTTCGTCAGAGTTGATCCGAACAGTGTCGACGGTCGCCCTTACTATCTTGTCGTATTTTATCCTGTTCGGGAATCGGCACATGCGCAGACGACGGAAATTGGCCAAGGAGCTTGATGTTGCAAAAGAACAAGTAGCATTCTTGCAACAAAAGCTAAAGCTTACTCGCAGCCCGAGTGAGTGCAAGTTAGAGGAAGATGGCGAAGAGAAAAAGGAAGTCCGGATATTTATGGAAGGCGCATTCGATCTAATGCATTTTGGCCATATGAATGCATTTCGTCTTGGTCGGTCTCTTGGAACGCATCTCGTTGTTGGGGTGAATTCGGACGAGTCTATCACAGAATGCAAAGCGGCGCCTCTGATGAACAATGAGGAAAGACTGGCTATGGTAAAATCCTGTAAATTTGTCGACGAAGTCGTCCCCAATACCCCATACGTCATGAACAAGGAGTACATTGATTATATATTTGAAACTTACAACGTTGATTATATCATACACGGAGACGACCCATGCATTGTGGATGGGAGGTAAGTCGAACGTTTATCATTTCGACCAGGCCAGATCGTTCATGGGATTCGACGTTTCTCATGTGAAGAAACTCATTATTTTCGTTGCTGCTGTTTTTTATGTTAGGGATGTGTACGAGACTGCGAAGAAGGCAGGGAAATTCCGAACCATACCAAGGACAGAAGGTGTCTCGACGACCGATATATTGGGAAGAATGTTACTGCTTACAAAAGAGCATCATATGGGAGGCGAGACAGTTGGCGCACTGGGACGTCAATCCAAGTTTTTGACAACAACAAGATTGCTACAATTGTTCAGCGAAAACGTAACAGTCCCAACTGAAGGTATGCGTGTGATTTACATAGACGGAGCCTGGGATATGGTAAGTGTAGAGGGCCCTACCTCTGTGTTTATATTATGCATGCGTACAAGGGGTGTCACTTTGTTTCGCACAACTTTTACGTAGTGCTCATTACGTCTATTTTTTGTTCTATAGTTCCACCCTGGTCACGTTGCTCTTCTGAAAGCAGCAAAAGAGGTAAGTCTCAAAGAGGCTGCACAGATTATATCCCGTGTGCTTCTTTCTCATCATCATTGGTCTTCTGTTGCCTCTTTCTCCCACCATTATGAAATGGTTGATGCTTGTATTATATTTATTTTTCCGATACTGTAAAAAGCGTGGAGATTACTTGATTGTGGGCATACATAGTGACGGTTGTGTGAATAGAATCAAGGGCATGGTAAGTTATTGTCCGCTTCAACGCCATTTCATGAATTGAGAGTGTAAGATGCCAACTCATCAACTTCCGTTCGTTCCTTCTTTCTACCTTGATAAAGAATCTTCCTCTTCTGGTAGGTACACTCCTACTCTTTTTAGGTGACACATCTCTCCTTTGCGAATCTCACGCATTTCTTTTTTCAAAATTTTGGTCGTATGCTCATGATAGAATCTTCACGAACGCGTATTGAGTGTCTTGGGATGTCGTTTTGTAGATGATGTTTTGATTGACGCTCCGTATGAAATCAGTGCCGAAATGATTGCATCATTGAGGATTGCTGAGGTCATCCATGGGACTTACGATGTTGACGGGGAATACTGCAGCAAAGATGACGAGAGATACAGACATGCGAAAGAGAAAGGTGTTTTTCACACCTTAGAAAGTCCCTGCCTCTTCAATTTGAAGACTATTTTTGAAAGAATTCGGCACAACCAAAAGACGTTTCAAGCGAGGTTCGAAAGAAAGATGAACACTGAAGCAGAGCATTACAAACAAAAATATAGTGACAGTGGGTCGCAATAGGTGGTGGAATCGCACTATTAAAGACGAACTATAACCTTTAACCTGTGGTATGCTACAAAGTTTGAACGACCTCAACAAAATCATGAGTCTCGTCGAGCTAAAATACAAAGCATAAATAATGATATAGTATTCAAATATACCGTCATCTATTTATAAGTTTCTATTGCTCACATTCATCCCTGAGTTTTACTCCTCGCTGCTGGACGCATCCCCAGACACTCTACATTCCATATCCATACGTTTGCTATGCGCCATTAAATTTTCCCTGGTAAATTCGTGCGGTTCATGAAAACCTTTCAAACGTTTCCTTGGAGGGCCTTTACTTGCACGAATCGAAACAGATAACTTTCCCTCGGACTCATCACTAGCTTTCTCAGATTCATCTGTATCATCGCTGGAGGATTTGTCAGACTTTGAGTCTTCCTGTGAACTTGATGACTGCTCGATTGTTGGTTGGGACGACGTGCTTGATGACGTCTCGGTAACAGATGCTGGCTTCACCTTTCGTTTTGAAGATTGGAAGTGCGACAGTGAAGTAATAGGATCAGAAGTTTGTCTTCTACCGTTTATTACTTTCTGCGAAAGATCATGGTCCTTCCTTTTCTTTCTTTCACCAGCACGGTTGCTTGAATCTGAATTGACTTCTGCAGTGTCTTTTGACGATTCGTGTCGTGCACTCGAAATTAATTGTGTCCCCGGAATAGAAGCAGGGATGTTTTTGTTTTCCTCATTGCTTTTGTTTGTCATTTCATTGTCTCCTACCTTGGCTTCTACGGCGTCTTCGTATGATTCTCGGAGCCCCCGGATTGAATTTAGAACCCCAAGTAGTATTACAGCTGCCTCTTCATCTGATGTCTTTTTCTGACTAGATTCTCTTTTCTCTTTTGCCTTCGGTTTGTCAGTTTTGTTCCCTCCAGCCTCTACCCTAGCGGCTGGTTCTGACGGAGATAATACGGGAGACGAAGGTTTCGAGGATATTTTTTTAGTAGATTGTTCCTCGGCTTTTTGTAGAGACGCTAGATGTGCTTCGTAGCTTCGTTGTAACTGTTCAGCGGGACTAACATTCTCTAATGCATTAGAGTTCTTCGATGCAGCGACAGCAGAAGTGGTGGCATTAGCGGCCTCCAAATTTGCTGTACTAGATGCCAATTCTTGTTGATCGTCGTCCCAATCTTTCGCATCTTTTAAGGACTTTTCGAACGCCAGTCGAAGCGCTCTTTGCTGCTCTTCGAAGGCGGCTTTTAGTTTCTTCGTGCGTTCTTCTTTCCTTGAAAGAGTTGCAGGTGAGGGTATTGTCTTATTGCTCACGGGTTGCTCCGGCTTCTTCTGAGGAAGCTGCTGTTGTTGCTGTTGTTGTTGCTGCTGCTGCTGCCGATATAGCTGCACTTGTTCGGATCTTTGTTCCATCGGAATCGGTGGTGACGTCCTTGTGACATTGGCTGCGATATCAGGAACATTGAAGTTGAAAGTGCTGCTTGGAGGTGCCGAGTTTGAAGTGATTGCTCCAAGCGTTCCATTATTACGTGGTGATGTATTGGACCCAGGAGGTCGTAGCACTGCCAAACCAGCCTGCTGCTGTGTTATCGCTTGAGATAAGGCATATGAAGCAACAAGATTATTTAGCATCTGAAGTGGATCTGGTGCTGGAGCTGCTATCGGTGTCGACGATGGATTGCTGGCTTGTGTTCTTTGGTGTAAGAGAAGAGGGATTAAAGGACAAAGACGTGTGAGACCCATAAGTGTCAAGCATTCAAAAAAATACACAGATTGGAAATATTACCAACCTTTCGGCAGGATTCTGAAGAAGAATCTGTCCTAAAAGTATTGAAGGGTGGGTCGCAGCGAGGTTACTCGCAGGACTAGGAACGCCAGCATTCGGGATTATACCCGTCGGTCCAGGTAGAAGAGAAGCTTGACCGGGAGTAGGAGCTATCAATTGGTTTTGTATCCAGGGATTTGCCGCTTTCAGCGCGGAACCTTGTTGGAACGAGAATAGTGATGGTATCACCGCTGAAGCCGATTGTGGCGGTTGGGATGCAAGTAACTCGTGGCGGGGAGGCAAAGGCAGGCCCGTTTGTTCATGCTCTACTCGCAAACGAAATCGTTGCTCTAGATGCATCAGTTCAAAGCTAGCCATTTCCACTTCAGCAGGAGAAGCTCTTGGGCGATCGCGTAAATGGTACGCACGCCGCCCAAGACAGCATGCTCCCGTAAACTTCTTGGTTATTCGCATCGGATCACAGTTCAACTTTTCCGCCAGATAAGAACGAAGGGTTGCTCCGTCGGGTAAAGTAAGCAATCCAGTGCTAAAGTACTGTATAATTCTTGATGTGTATTCTTCTTCTTCGATCTAAACGAGAAACAAGAATTGAGTGAGATTTTGCAACCAATGTACAAAGTATAATGGATTGCACAATGCCAGCAGTGTTATTGAAGATTGAAAAGCGTAATGCATTCGAACGTCAACATAACTCACCGTCCATTTCCCTTTACGTAGCTTCTGTTTCGACTTCTTACCAACGTCGGCAGCCGGGGCCGAAGCTCTATTTTGTGATTGTGATGGCGATTGCGATTGAGTAGGTGCTATCTGCTGCTCCTGGTTGGCTTTCAGAGGAGCTGGTGCTGTCGGATCGGAAGATATGCCGTTGCTCTGCGCTGGACATCGATCGGGAGACCCCTTGGTATCTCCGATAGGTGCTGCTTTGCTTGAATCATTCTGCGATACTATAGCTGAAGTTGTTCCCAGATCATTCTTGTGTTCCGGCGGTGTTGGTTTATCCATCTCGATTGCATTGCTTTGTTGCACTAATGACGGCGACGATTCTGCTATTCCCCGAACAAAAGAATCAATGCGAATACTGTGTGTCCAACCAGTCGCTTCTTCTCTCTGTTTCCTTCAGACCTTTCCCCTCCTCTTCTCTCTAGCGACCTAATGTCTTCCTGTTGGTATTGGTGTTGGTGTTGGTATGTTGGCTGCTCGGTCTATGGTCTATGGGTCGGTTGCGGTTCCATGCCTGATTCAGGACCAATTGTCGATGGTGAACTTCATTTGTCAACAGTTGAAACGATGTTCGACCTCTAGTTCAATGTTCCATTGTGGAAAAACAGTTTCCAACTTGCAACAGTTGCCTTTACTAACATCAAGTTGTTACGCGAGTTCATTTAAGGGCTGGGAACCGGGATGATCTTATATCTATAAAGGTGCGTGTTAGTCTGTCATTTGTTGTCATCAAAACCGTAATGAATGCCCTTAATCAAATGAAATTTAGATTCTTCTTTTGATCGCATAAGTGACGCACATTTGGTCGTAGTTTGATTCAGAATAAGATGCTGCTGACATCACTTGGTGTTCCAATTGAACACAACAGAAAAACCATCAATTTTGTTCGCTGTTACGAAGAGAATCCCCGTGTAATCTACATACGGTTCAATCCAGTCTAATGATTGGCCTGTGCCGATCGATTGTCTTTCGTCGAAGAAGAGGTCGCTGCGAAATACCTTTATCTGAAACAGAGTTACCGATCATCATCGTTACGTCATTAGTGAACCATGATGTAGAAACATCGTGTCAAAGAATGACGCGCATGCGCTATTTGGCGGTAACCTTACTCGTGCGTAGGATTCCTACGAAACTGTTTCTCATTAATTAAGCAACACGAAATCGTTCAAAATAATGGTCTCTATCGTATTCGTGCAGTCGATTCTGTTTTCTTGATGCTTTTACTACGAACTTTCCCAGGTGCAAACCTGACATGGTGCAAGATGCTCTCAATTACTAGTGCACTCAATGCTGTTTCCTTGCAACTTTCCCAGGTACAAGTAGCTACTTGTTACACACAAATGTGTCAAGCATGTGGGTGTTACAAATTCATAGCACGTTTCATGTGCATGAGCCCCCCTGTTTGCTTTGTGTAGAAAGTCAGCTCTCATCTAGGGGCATTTAGTGCATATCTTCGTTCCAAAAGATTTTCTGGACCACAAAATAGTGTTTACAGATCTTATATTCTTTGCTGAATGTGAATTCCTGCATTTCATTGCACTTTCATGGAATCGATGTCATTCAATAGCAGCAAAATAAGATCTAGTACATAATGTTGCTGTAATTTTGGTTCATTCAATCTTGAGCTGTTCCATCTGAATCTGGTTGCTTTTCACATCAATACCCCTCAGGCAACTTTGGGCTGTGGTGTTTGCATCAACTAAGAAGGTGCTAGTTAATTTGTGAACATCCCTCATATGTTGTCCTCTGATTACCACAGCTCTCTTCTTGTCATCCAGAATCTTTGGTATTGTTCTTTTGTTTCCTTAATTTGTTGCTGGACCTGGAATTTCTTTGCTGCATGACCGCTAGTAACATAAGCTATTTGTAGACCACCATCATTATAATTTGTTTCATTGTCATATACTAGTAGCTTCTTTCACAACAAGGGAATAAAGTGATCTGTACAATATTGGTGCAAGATAACTTTCTGCCCTGTGATTCCAACCTGGTTTGTGCTCTTCATTGTATCTGAGGTGCATGCAACTTTTTTTAGGTTACATAAACCTTGGATAGAATGTGAGAACAATAGTATTTGATATTTGCCTTTGCTATTGTCCAAGCTTGCTTTATGAACACAGAGTCCTGGTGGACAACACACCATTTTTCAGTCAGCTATAATTCATGAGTAGTACATTCCAACAAGTGCAGATCCCTCCTCACAACTCCTTTCCCAAATAATGGCCTCCAAGATGATTAATCCACTTTGTTAGCTGCCTTAGGCAAAACCTCTTTAATCTTTTGCTTGATTCAATTTTCTCTCTATATTTCACTACACAAGCTTTCAAAAGAGAATCAATTGGTTGCACACACCCTTCTCTTTGCACTGTCATCAAAGCTGTGCTTCATTATAACATATGAATCTTTCATGAGACTGGAGATGACTCCTGATAGTACGATCTTTGGTGTGTGGGATATTCTGTTGTCAAACTCACAAGACTGCCATGCTTGATTACAAATCCCATGATGTCACAGCAAAACAGGTACATGTACCCTGTTCTTCTCAAATTGGATGACTTTCCAAATGCCTGTCAATTGTCTGAAAGTTGCAGCCCTTATTTCATGATTTTGCTGAACAATTCTAGGCTCAAGCTTGTACCAGGAGACGTGAGAATGCAGTTTTTCCTTTGTATGGTTTGGGTCAAGGATTTACACCAGATTACAGATGGTTGTGGCTGTCATTGTTGAACTGCTGTTGTGACATGGTAGCGTAGCTACGGGTCACGAATGGATAATTAACTGAATCCCACATGGGAATCAAATATAAACCTTTGGTGATGGATACATTTTATATGTGTCCTAATTAATATGGTTGAGTCCCCTAATTTCTCCGCGCGATTTTTGAAAACCGATTTATGTAATCTCGCCTAACGGCGAGAACCCCGAACACCAATTTCACAATGGCAGATTTTATCACCAACACACTATACTCTGTTTAATTGACTACCCTACAACTCCTCGGACAGTCCCTGGAGCGCTAGTTCACCGTCTCTGCAACAGCTTCCCAAATCACCGCTCAGCGATTGTTTTTATTCTCGCTGCTGACCACAATACCTGCTACGTTCTTCCGTCTCCACTGACCATTTTGACAACAACACACCCCGTTTAAATGACTCCTACTCTACGCCTCCTTGGACAGTCCCTGGGGCGCTAGTTTACAGTCTCTGCAAAACAGTTCCAGCTCGGGCCGACGCCCGAGCTTTCCAAATCACCGCTCAGCGATTGTTTTTATTCTTGCTGCCGACCACCGTCCCTGCTACGTTTCTCCGTATCCACTATCCTTCCGACAACAACACACGCTGTTTAACTGAATCCTACATTACTACTCCCAGGACAGTCCCTGGAGCGCTAGTTTACAGTCTCTACAACACAGTTCCCGCTCGGGCCCGAACCTGAGCCTCCCAGATCACCGCTCAGCGAGTGTTTGTATTCTCGCTGCAGCACCATCCCCTACTTCTTCATCCACCCGTCTTTTCCAGATACCACTACCCCGACACTCTCGGGCTACAGTTCCATCCGATTCAATCCAGATCTCAGTTCTATCCATTGCCGCCGCGGCCGCGACCGCTATAAGTTTGGCGTCCTCTCACGGTGCCTCCATTCAACCCACGAGGTTGTTACCCTTCACCGTTCCCTTCACCATGCGCTAGCCTCGCCTCCTTGGCTTCCATTCCCTGCATCACCGGCACCCATCAGCATCAGGAGCCCCGTCGGCTCCTCCTCCAGCTACACCCGGCCATGGTCCCCGATCGGACCATTCCCGACGACTCGACAACACGACAACATCCGACATATCTCTGAACTTTCCTAACCACATGTGATCATTCTGCCCTCTGGTCCTTTTGATATTTCTCCTGGTCCTTTTTGATATTTTTCCTTTTATTTCAGTCATTTTCAGATATCTCTGGACCCAGGGACATTATCAATCGGTTCTCCAGTTTCCGCATTAAGTCTGCATACTTCTCTCCCGTTCCTTCAAGTTTATCAGCACGCCCGACCAGTTTTCATCCAATATTTGGGGGTATTGTTTTCGCATTACCAATTCCGCATGACATTCTCAGATTCCCAACTTTTATTTATACTTCCAACTTATCGGAGCGCTATTACATGGGCACTAATAGCAATCCAACCACGTCATAATTGGTTTGTGAATGATTCCTGCTCGCACCGTCCTTGTACTCCTACGGCCCAGGATATAGCCTCTTTCCTGCTTCTCAGTCTCCGACCTACCAATACGTTTTTCCCATTCATCTGTTCCTTCAAGTTTATCAGTATGCCCGATCAGTTTTCATCCAATATTGAGGGGTATTGTCTGTGCCTACCGAATGCCAGTATCCGATTTACAGTTCTGTTTTACAGTTCTTATTCCCGTTTTTATTTATTTCCCGATTACTCTAAATGGGGCGCTATTACTTGGGCACTAATAGCCCTCCACTCCCGACATCATCACCACGCTTCGGTCGCACACCATGATTCCTGCTCCACGTGTCCTCTTACTCCCACGGTTCAAGATCGCCATGATCATCTTCAGATCACCTGCTTCTACCCTGACTCTACAACCTCCGCACCTTGCACTGTATACGCTTCCAAGATCCTTCTATTCCTATTTTTCAGTCCATTCGATATACCTAACATCCTGACCTCGACAAGCACTCTAAATCAAGGACCCAAGAAGTTTCCCTCCGCCTGATGTAATCGACATTCGTGGTTGATTGTTACGTTTAAGTTCTCAAGGAACCAGGATATTCAAGATTTCCGACATCATCTTTCCCTGCCACCGGCAGGGTTTTCTACCCGAAGATGCATCCCCGAATGCAGCGGCGCTCAGGAGTACATCTTCAATCTTAACTTGCCCGCTCCACTAGAACCATACGAATTTTAGTGGCGCCAGCACTCTGTGAGCCCATACTAGCATCTGCACGCAGTGCAATCTTGCTGGTCGGGTCGAGAGTATAAATTAGATATTTTACACTAATATGGTTGAGTCCCAGAAAATGATATATGCCTAATTGTGGGGACGGACAATGAAACAACATTTATGGCAGAGCATGCCAAAATGTGGCTATGATCACGACCTCAAATTTTATATGTTTCCATTCTCAATTCGCGTAACAATATCTCGTAAAGTATCTATGTAACATGCTAGCGTACGCTAGTAGGTTACGACTTGATAATTAACCGAATCCCGCATTGAATAATCGAATATAATCTTCGGTACCGGATACATGTAATATGTGTCCTAACTATTATGGTCGAGTCCCAGATTAGGATATACGCCTAATCGTGGGAACCAACAATGAATCAACATTTATGGCAGAGCATGCCTAAAAGTGGCTATGCTCGCGACCTCGAAATTTTATATGTCTTCATTCTTTATTCGCATAACAATATCTCGTAAAGTATCTAAACATTCACAATTTACATACTACTCCGAATTTCTACCTTAGAGTGTTACACAGTAATTACTGTCCTCTTCACGTAGGAACAGTAGTAAAATTCAGTACTGAAATCTCGAGACAACTAAAACACCTTTAACCTCAACAAAACAAGCACCTTGTATCTCCAACAAGCAACATGGCCGGCATCTACAGAGACCCCCCTATTGCTTACAAGAGCTCCTTCGATCGAACCAAGCCCAAGCTCTTCACCCTATATAATGTCGACGATGATCGAACCGACAGTATGAAAGTCCCTTTGTTTACGGAGACAGGAGGCCTGGAAGAGCTGCTCTTTGTGGAGGAGTCTTTTCGAAACGCTGCCAAGCTCCTAAGACTACCAGTGGACATCTACCTTACCCACTTCAGTCGATGCCTCACCACTGACGCACAGAGCAAGTGGAATGACATGATAAAGGACCCACTGGATCCAGAAGAGTACCAATACTCGCAAGACAAAATCGGTGGATACGACCAAGCGTTCATTGACTTCACCAAGCTCTACTGCAACGCCAGAGATGCCAGAGACATCATGCACACCTATCTAAGGAGCGCAGAATGCCGGAAGACTCCATCAGCTACATGCAAAGAGCATGCCGACCGGATCCTTATCCTCATGAAATACACCCAGAAACTAGATGGAAGCAGTGCTCCTCTATCGAGAGTGGAAAAACTCACCATCCTTTTACACTCCTTCCCATCTGCATGGATTGAGAGCTATGGGATCATCCACAGTGGAATTCAAGAAGATACCACCGTCCAACACATTGTCGATCACATGAGCTGCCACGAGAGACAAGCCAACAAGAAAGGCAATAAAAACAATAACAAGCAACAAAAGCGCTCGAACAATTCGAACAACAACAACAACAACAACTCTCGCAAGCGCAACTCCCATTCGAACCACAAGGGACATAGCAACAAGAAGAAATCTAACCCTTGTAGAATTCCGGGCCACAATCATGACTGGTCTGAGTGTCCGAAGAATCGTTACTCCAAGAACTACAAGAGCAACACTCAAACTGAGTCCTTCCACACTCACACCCAAGCCCTCATGATACCAGGAAGCAACGAGACCTTCCAAGCCCACATTAATGCAGCGCGTGACGCAGCAATCGAAGAATACCATGCCAATCATGGTGGTCGAATGGAAAGGAGTATCGATGGGGACCTCATTTGGCTCCCCTGAGTCTCCGGAGGCTCCAAGCCTCCAAAACAGAAGCCCCCGGCTTCACCTAAACCAGCAATCACCTTGCCTCCAGCTCCCCAGGAACTGGATGCCAGCACAGCCCTGCTGTCTGGGATGACGCATGGAGGAGATCTCCCAGAGAAAGAGGGGAAGGAACCTACAGGACGGAGTCCTGTTGAAAGCTCAGCAAAGCCTGCAATAGCAGCAACAACAATAAAAACAGTTCAATTCTCCGCAAAGAGCAATACGAACATGGATCCGAATCGAAAGCAATCGAATCGATCCAAGGGTACAGACGCATCATCGATTCACTCAATCGATCAGACAGCAGCAACAAATAGACCACTCTTGTCCCTGGCAAGGAATTGGTCCACCGGTACAGCAAAAAATCTCTATTGCAATACCCAAAACTCCAAAGACTACACCAAAGGAGGTGCGCTGGAGCAAAATTATTTAAAGCTGCTGTCGACTGCTGGAAATCCAGCAGAACAGGCATCGAATAAGAGCAACGTGGCTCCTATTCTTTTAAGTTCAGTACAGTACATACAAGGCATACCAACTAAATCAAGACCACTACTAGCCCTACTAGACAGTGGATCCTCCGGAACTCTAATCAACAAAAGAGCACTACCATTCGGAACACTACCAATCAGAAGCAAACATCAAGTCCTTACCACTACAGCCAATGGCAGCTTCGATACTACAGAATATATTATCATGAAGAACACCAAGCTACCAGAGTTCGGCAACTACACTATCGACCGACAAGAGGCAAGGCTCTTCCATTCCCCGAACTGCAAATACGATTTAATACTAGGCAGAGATTTTCTCCACCTAGCAAAGATCAATCTCCTATTCAAAGAAGGAGCAGTTCAGTGGATGGATCGAACCATTCCTATGAAGGACACGTCCCTATATCATGAGACCGACTACACCATGCTCATGGAAGAACTAGAGGATGCTGAACTCTTTGCTGATGATCTCTCCTTCGCCAATCCATACAAGTCCAAGGTGATTCTCGACAGAGCCTACCAGGAAACAGATCCATCTACAGTCGCACAGCAACAGTCCCACATGTCCAAAGCAGAGCAGCAACAATTTCAAGCTATCCTAAACAAATATCCAAATGTCTTCAATGGTGAACTTGGCAAGTACCCTCACAAGAAGATCTCTCTAAGACTGAAGCCCGGATCCAAGCCCATACACAAGAAGCCTTATCCAGTAGCATACAAACGAGAAGACCTATTCAAAAGGGAGCTCCAGAATCTTTGCAATGATGGAGTACTCAAAAGATGCTCTGGACCAGCTGAATGGGCATTCCCAACCTTTATTGTTCCAAAGAAAGACAACAGAGTTAGATGGGTATCAGACTTCAGAGAACTCAATGAACTCCTTGAAAGACGTCCTTATCCAATCCCCCGAATACAGGATATCATGAACAAGAGGGGCAAATACACTCACTTCACCAAGATCGATTTGTCCATGCAATACTACTGCTTTGAACTGGACGACGCAAGCAAGAAGCTCTGTACCATAGTAACGCCCTACGGTTGCTATGAGTACCAAAGACTACCAATGGGTGTCAAAGTCTCTCCAGATGTTGCTCAGCAACTCATGGAAGATATCTTACAAGACACTGACTGCACTGTTTATATTGATGATATTGGTATATGGACCGATGTATCCTTTGACCTCCACATGAAAACCATAGACAAGATCCTAGACCGGCTCAACCAAAATGGACTCAAGTGCAACCCACTCAAATGTGATTGGGCTGTACAAGAGACTGACTTCCTTGGATATTGGATGACACCTACAGCTGTTAAGCCCTGGAGAAAGAAGATCGAAGCGATTCTACATATGGATCGACCACAAACTGTGACCCAAGTCAAGTCATTCCTCGGAGCAGTAGGATACTACAGGGACATGTGGCCCCGACGCTCTCATGTCCTAGCTCCTCTCTTTGATATTACAGGAACCCCCAAGAAAACTCCCCAAGCAGCTGCCATCAAAGGCAAGCAAAGGAAGGCTCCTTCAGCTTTCATTTGGGGTCCTGCTCAAGATAAAGCCTTTCAAGAAATGAAAGCAATGGTGGCAGCAGATGCGCTGAACACCTACCCAGACCTTAACAAGCCCTTTGAACTGTACACTGATGCCTCAGACCTACAGCTAGGTGCTGCCATAATACAAGATGGCAAGCCTATTGCTTATTGGTCCAAGAAACTATCTGATGCCCAAAAGAATTATACTACTACGGAAAAAGAACTTCTAGCAATTGTACTCTGTTGCAAAGAGTACCGGAAGATGCTCCTCGGTGGAATCATCAACGTATACACTGACCATAAGAATCTTACCTTCCGAACCCTATCAGTCCAACGAGTCCTCCGCTGGAGACTATTCCTGGAAGAATTTGGCGTCAATCTCACCTATATTGAAGGCAAGAAGAACGTTCTTGCTGATGCCTTCTCCAGGCTTCCCCGGATGGATCCACCTACTGTGGGGAAGAAAGAAGCCCTTGGTAAAGGCACCCTTATTGATTTTTTGAAACTTGAAGTCCCTAAACAGGATGAAGAACTGTTTCTAACAGAGTTCCCCAATTTGTTTCAACACTTATGCCATGACGCAGACAAAGAACTACAGGCTTGCCTGCTGAACAATGAGTGTCTAATTAACCTACCAAACCAACAGGACTTGGAATGCCCGGTGAACTACTCAACCATATATCTTCATCAACAACAAGATCCGACCATCAAGTTCAAGCTTCAATCCAAAGCCTTCTTCTACCAAGAATTAGAAGGCAATCGAATGTTATGTTATGCAAATCAGTCCAACCCTGATAATTGGAAGATCTATATTCCACCAACACTGATTAATGATACAGTCAAATGGTATCACCTCCTGCTGGGTCATTGTGGATCCACCAGGCTATATCAAACCATCTCAGCCCGATTCTATGCTGATAACCTGTCTAACTTATGCAAGTCCTACATATGCTCTGACAACTGCATCAAATACAAGAACCAACACTCCAAATATGGCAAACTGCCACCGAAAGAAGCCCCACTAGCGCCATTCAACGAGATACATGTGGACCTTATAGGCCCATGGAAGATTACAGCCCAAGGCAAGAACTACAACTTCAAAGCCCTCACATGTATTGACCCAGTCACCAATCTACTTGAAATCATCCGGATCAGAGACAAATCTTCTCAGCATGTCTCTGATCAATTCAAGAACTGCTGGCTCTCAAGATACCCCAGACCTATCAGGTGTATCCATGATAATGGAGGCGAATTCCTAGGGGCTGAGTTCCAGACAACACTCAAACAGTATGGGATTCAGTCCATTCCCACCACAGTGAAGAACCCCCAGTCGAATGCCATCTGTGAACGCGTCCATCATACAGTCGCTGATATTCTCCGAGTTCTAGTCCATGTGAATCCCCCTCAAGTCAACACCAGAGCCAGTCAGCTCATGGATAATGCCCTTGCCACATGCATGCATGCCTCCAGATGTGCTGTCAATGCAGCCTTACAAGCGTCTCCAGGGTCCCTAGTCTTCAATCGGGACATGCTGGTTGATCTACCACTAACCTCCAACCTAATCGCGCTACAACAGCTCAGACAGCAGGGAATTAACAGAAATCTCCTCAGGGATAATGCCAAAAGAATCGATCATACCTTCCAAGTCAATGACAAGGTATGGATGCAAGAACCAGACCCAGACAAGCTCCAACCCAGGAAGATTGGACCTTTCTCAATCACGCAAGTCAATTCAAATGGAACTGTGAAGTTGCAAAGAGCTCCCTCAGTAGTAGAAACAGTGAACGTTCGAAAATTAACCCCATATCGAGAACCGAATCAGTCGGAGTCTACGGCAGATGAAGTTCCCGATATCCGAATGAGCCAATCAGAAGACTCAGAGTCCTCTTCGAACCATTGGTTGGCTTAATCATGGGATTCATTCAATCATGGGGCACTATGTAACATGCTAGCGTACGCTAGTAGGTTACAACTTAATAATTAACCGAATCCCACATTGAATAATCGAATATAATCTTCGGTACCGGATACATGTAATATGTGTCCTAACTATTATGGTCGAGTCCCAGATTAGGATATACGCCTAATCGTGGGAACCGACAATGAATCAACATTTATGGCAGAGCATGCCTAAAAGTGGCTATGCTTGCGACCTCGAAATTTTATATGTCTTCATTCTTTATTCGCATAACAATATCTCGTAAAGTATCTAAACATTCACAATTTACATACTACTCCGAATTTCTACCTTAGAGTGTTACAATCTAAACATTCAAAATTTATATACTACTCCGAAATTTCTACCTTAACATGTAACACAGTAATTACTGTTTATCTTTAAGTAGGAAAATAGTAGAAATCAGTACTGAACTCCAAAACCTCAATACCCTCAACAACAGAGGCAACCTTTATCCCCAACAAACCACTTTCGACATCAATAATGGCAGGCCTCTACCAGGATCCCCCTATTGCCTACAAGAGCTCCTTCAATCGAACCAAGCCCAAGCTCTTCACCCTATTTAACACCGACGCCGATGGCAACACTGATAGCATGAAGGTTCCCCTGTTCACTGGGAAGGGAGGCCTAGAAGAATTGCTCTTTGTAGAAGAATCCTTTCGAAACACTGCAAAGCTCCTCCAATTACCAATTACCAAATACCTCACTCACTTCTGTCAATGCCTTACCACCAACGCACAAAGCAAATGGAACAACATGATCCAGGATCCCGTCAATCCAGACACCCTCCAGTATGAAGAAGATGAGATTGGAGGATACGAACAAGCCATCTTGGATTTTACAAAGTTCTACTGCAATGCCAGAGATGCCAGAGACATCATGCACACTTTGTTACGGTCTAAGGTAGAAATCTCGGAGTAGTATAAAATTGTGAATGTTTAGATACTTTACGGAATATTGTTACGTGAATTAAGAATGGAAACATATAAAATTTGAGGTCACGAGCATAGCCACATTTTGGCATGCTCTGACATAAATGTTGATTCATTGTCGGTTCCCACGATTAGGCATATATCATCTTCTGGGACTCGACCATATTAATTAGAACACATATAAAATGTATTCCTGACTGAAGATATAATATTCGATTCCCATATGGGATTTGGTTAATTATTCAATCGTGACTGCTAGCTACGCTAGCCTGTCACACACTTATCTCCGAAGCAACAAATGTCAAAAGACACCGGCAATGACATGCAAAGACCACGCCGACCGAATCTTAATCCTCATGAAATACACCAGGAAATTAGATGGAAGCAGTACTCGCCTCTCCAAGGTGGAGAAACTCACCATCCTTTTGCATTCCTTCCCAGCATCATGGATCGAACACTACGGCATGATCCACAGTGGCATACAAGAAGATACCATGGTACAATTCATTGTCAATCACATGAGCTGTCATGAGAGACAACCCAACAAGAAAAGCAACAAGAACAACAAGAATCAAAGCAAACGTTCTACCAAGTCCAATACTAGTTCCCGCAACAACAACCAAAAATGTGACTCGAACTCCAACAGCAACAGCAACAGCAACAGCAACAGCAACAGCAACAAAAAGAAATCCAACCCATGCCGGATCCCCGGTCATGACCATGATTGGTCTCAGTGTCCCAAAAATAGGTTCTCCAAGAATTACAAGATACATACCGGTGGGCTCTAGCTGGGTTTGACTTGAAGTTAGCATACGAGACAGCAGCTTGCTGTCTTCTTGTACTTGTAACAACGCTGTGGGACTGTGTAATTTATTTATTGTTGTATGCTTACTTGTTTACTAGCTTATTAATGCTAAGTGCAGGGCTGAGTGTACAGCTCCAGTATATAATTTACATGAGGTCCATGCCCCATGGTATAAGCATAATACTGTATCATTGTAGCACAGAGCTCATAGTATATAGTATCATCCTTAACCCTGTAGCATCATGCTACTGTATGCAGATCCCCATGCAGGAACCGAGCAACATATTTAGCATTTGCCATAGTACTATCTTGGATATCTTTACATAGTGAAAGTAGGTAGATCTTTTATGCACTGTGCCATGGCTGGCTTACAGACAACTTAAAGGCAGGAATGGAAGATACAAATCCTTGGCTCAAAGTCTCCTCTATCACCCACAATTGAGGGATGAAAGATGGAAATGATCTGATGATTCACAATCTCACCTGCTGGCTTGTAGTTCTGGCTTGAGTGACCATTCCCTGACTGGTGGAAGCAAAGCTCCCAGGGGGATCAGCTGATTCATTATGCACCAGTAGATGTAAGGACAAATTCTGAAAAGCCAGTGAATAAATGCCTCCCTGTTGTTGAAATACATGGGATTATTTCACGACTTCTGCTCACACTTGGAGTATAGTGTAGGGCTTGTGGTAATAAATACTCAATGTGTGTATGGTACTTGTATCATGTACAGCAGATTGGAACATGGTTGAATTTTATTTAGGAACATGGTTGAAACTTTATTTCAAAAATTTAAATTTTTCCTGGCCCTCATACACCGCATTCCAAAATACATGCTTGATTTTATTATTTTTTGGACAAATTTGAAAATTCCCAGTTTTGAAAGCAATGTCAAGCTATAGCTACCAATTCAATGCCAACTCAATGCTACACTTCTCTCAAGAGTGTCAAAGTTTCAACCTTGACAAGGAGGACAATCTTAGGTTGTAGGCTGAGGTTACTTGCCACAACCTTAATAAACATGTAAAACACAAAAACATTTTTAGGTTTATTACCACAACCTTAAGGTTTTAGGTTGACATTCCATACAACAACCTTGAGATTTTAGGTTGAGGTTATTTTATACAACCTTCAGGTTTTTGGTTGAGGTTTTTTCACAACATTTAAGGTTGTAATTGTTCACTTAATTAATTGGGTTGAAAACATGTTATTACCGCCTTGCATGATATTTTTTTTACTAATTTCTACAAAATCTTTTAATTCAGTTGTTATATTCAGGTTCTTTTACTTCAATCCATACTGTATATCTGGACTTTTTAAAATTTGGTAAGTATCCAGATTCTTTAATTTGATCTGTTTACCCAGATTTCTTTTGATTTGGCCTGCCTGTAGTCATCCTCATGTTTGCCTTTTTGTGAAGATATCCAAGATGATGCTATGGACTGTGCTAAGGTTCCTGTCTAGGGAACTGTACTGAGGCTACAGGTACCAGCCTCCAGTAACTGTCTACAAGGTGCTAAACTGTATGCTAGATGCTTAGCATACAGGCTTAGCATACAGGCTTAGCATACAGGCTTAGCATACAGGCTTAGCACACAGGCTTAGCACACAGGCTTAGCACACAGGCTTAGCACACAGGCTTAGCACACAGGCTTAGCATACAGGCTTAGCATACAGGCTTAGCATACAGGCTTAGCATACAGGCTTATTACAAGGTGCTATGGAATGCTAACACCAACAGATCAGGGTCCTCATGTAGGATTTGTACGAATTACAAGGACCTGGGTATAGCACCAGCACTAGCACACTGTAGCATAGTGCTACAGGGTTAAGGTTGCTACTGTTACGAAATACTTGGTATGCTAATGCTACCATATTATGCTACCGTCCAGGGACGGTCATTGTGTACAATATGTACTATCGTCTAGTGGTGGCCGTGCCCAGATGGTGGGATTTATCCTATCGCTTTTTGGAAAAATCCTAACTTATAAAGTATTGATCCAATAGCAACAAGTAATGGCTCATTAGAAAGCTCTCACTCTCCTCTTTCTATATGGTTTTATATGCTTCAGAGGTGCTCTTGTTGTTGTAAATACTCAATGAAGTATACTCAAGTGAACACATGAATTTTAGACCTAACCCCGTTCCTGGGCATACTTTTTTACAAGTAAAGACTCATTTGACTCAAATAATTGTTATTGTGATCAATGATCCTATTGGTCAATAACAAAGTACATAATTTCTTCTTTTGAGAACTATTGTACATATGAAAGGTGAGATCAACATAATTGCAAAAGCACAAGATTTGACTAAAGAGATTAACAATCCAACCAGAATTTTGGGAAACGAGTAAAATTTGACTAAAAAGATTAACAATCTAACTGGGTTGGAAAGTAAGAACCTTTAAATTGAATGAGTCTTTACTAGTAAAAAAGCATGCCCACAAATGGGGGTGTAGCAGCTCTTTTTTCCGCTGCCACTAGACGATAACTGGACGCCTGACCCATACAGTTATTAACCAACAAGCTAGCAACCGAGCTAGCAAGCAAGCTAGCAAGGGAGCTAGTGCTGTGAGCTAGCAAGTGAGCTAGTGCTAGCACACAAATAGACCACTTGCTGAATGCTACTCCGAGTGCTACCCGTACACTACAGTACTAAACCTACAGAGCTGTACACTCCTGTACAGCGCTGTACAGTGCTTAGTGCTATGATACGATACAAGACAGTGAAGCAAGCTGTCACACCAGAGCTGAGTGCAGCTCAGCTCCCTCCACTATTCTTCTTCCACCTTAAATAAACACCTATCATGCCCTCCCCTTCCAACAATCCCTTTTGTACCTCTAGGGGAGTATCTTGTAGTCATAGCATTTGAACAGTATCCTCTGTAGTCTCACTATTTGCCAGCACTTGGCATACTGCTGTTGTTATTGTTATCACCTCTTTGCTGACAAGCAATATCATAACATTTGCTTGTCTCACAGGAGAAAGTACCACTCTGAACATTATTTCTTTCCAAAGAACCCGAAATTTTCAAATCGGTCCAAAAGTAAAATCAATCATGTTGGGCAAGAAAAATTGAAAGTTTTAGAAAAAATTAGATCAACCATGTTCCTAAAGAGCTTGTAAGACAAATGAACACAAAGGTTTGTATCTGGGGTAGATACGTACGGTATTTGCATGGTTACGAGTATCACTTCTACGAAGTATGAAGTATTTCACTAACTGAAAAGGTCGCACAAAGAGTGCATTTTTCTAGTTCCGACCGCGGTGCTCGGAACGCAGATACGACAATCAAAGTCAAAGGGAACGCAGATAGGGTATTTTGAGTCAGAATTCTTCAATTGGTACACTAATCTAGTAAAAAACGAAAACAGGGATGAATTCGGTACGCAAATCTGGTAATGAAAACAGATGATACTTCCCACTATATGCTTAACAGTGTTCAATAGTAGGGCAATATTGCACGCACAGGGAGAAATACACAAACGGTGCATGGTAACATGCACGGTAATGAGGCTGTAGGTGGTTTTTGACGTTCGGGTTTTTTGTTGTAGCCTCCTTTTTCCTGATTCTTATTGTCGGTCCTATCCAAAAAAAATCTCTTGACTAAAGTGATAGGATTTGTAAGTCGAGCAACTCTTGATTTCTGTTTCTTACTGGGAGGGGCATTGTCTTTATGGAAATAGATTGATGGTACACCTTTCGGAAGACATGCACGGGAAACAGTTCCTATCATTGATAATCCTTTTTGTCCCATCCAATCAAGGATAACATCTCCATTGAAGAAATTATCAACTGTCAAATGTGTTTATCTGGGCCTATTTGTGGTAGAACGCCCTTGGTCATCAGCTCATACACTTCTGACTGTCCTCTCCTGGTAAACCCAGGAGCACATTTGTACTTCCCCAGTCTATGAATGTATGCTCTTGGATGTATCCTATAACAATCCAATAAGATTGCAGTTTGCCCACCTTGACTGGTCCTCTTCCCAGTAGTATAATAAACATTTGGACTACCAAACCTCTGTATGACCAAGTAGTTTCATCTATCACGAGATCAAGGTCTGCTTTTTTTGTCAAGTAGTTGGTGTTATGTACAAGCACCTTATAAATGTAATCGAACTTATTAGATGGGTTGAAAGGTATCTTGTGTTGCTCATCATAATTATTAGATACCTTTAGGTTCTCTTTAATCTCCCTACACCTCCAAAAAGACATAGTATTATTGATTGTTTTGTTGTACATGCAATCATTCGGATCCCATCTGTTCCTGATATCCTGACTGCTTCCTCCACCACAAGCTCCATGCATAAATAAACAACCATCAAATTTAACCACCTCTTTGTGCGAGATAGATTTGATCTGATGCCCGTACCCATCATTCTTCCTATTAGCGTAAATGTTACTGAACCAAGTAATGAGTGGATAGTAAGACAATCACTTGTCTCCTTCTACACAGGATCTATCCAGATAGTGTAGTGGAAGGATAAGCTGATAAAAGAATAACACGTCATCATCCTGTATTCTTTCAACAGTCAACCCATGCTTTATCAGCTTGTCTTTGTCTAAACATCCTTTCCTACTTGTGGGAAATAGATTGTTCTCAGTTCCTGATCTGAATTTATCCATAGTACCTTTTCTGCTTTCCATCCTTTGTAATGGAAAGTCCATCCACTGTCTTGGTGGTACCTGACAGGACCGATGTCGACACCATCAGGTATTCTTTTTCTGTTTTCATAGTGGATACTGCATCAAATTGTTTTGCTTCTTCACCCTCATCATCACTTTCTCCACCATCTCGACCTACGTTGTCTTCAGCATCTTGTTCACCAAAATGTTCGTTTTGGGTGGCTATGATTTCTTCTGGTGAGAAAGGGAGCAATGTGGATTGATTGTTATCAGTATTTTTTACTGTATTACTGTCGATGGTATCTTGACTGGTAGTTAGCGTACTGACATCAGAGTGCATGTTGCGAGAAAGTCTGATGACCAGCATTGGGGAAGGAATGTTGTCGTCATCGGGATTCATGATTGTCGTGTTGTTTCTTTCAGGTTGATTAGTATGTTACCAAAAAAGGAAAAATTGAAGGCTTGTTAGAAGATCAACAAACTCAACAAACAGTCTCACTATTCTCTTGACAAGATTTCTGAAGATCCAATAACAATAGAATTGTCATCAGACCAGTTGTTCCTGACACTACCAGATCCAATAACAATAGAATTGTCATCAGACCAGTTGTTCCTGACACTACCCGATGTGCTTTTTGGTATGTGTTCCGTACATTTTAGATTGTGGAAACACAGGAAAAGAAGCCAAATTCCGATGTCGGTTAGATTGTTTTTGGCGCACCATAATTTATTTCCAAAATGGAGTAAAATAAGACTAGTTGGATTAATATTTAAATGAAATTTGACTAATAGGATGAGAAAAAAATATGGGAAAATCAACTGTGGCACAGTAGATTTCTTCCGCCGCCACTAAATGATACTTCCTCCGTTCCGAAATAAGTGTGAACTTCTCACATACAAGCTTGTGTATCGATCAATTTTCAACCAATTCAAATGGTTCTTTTTGGGTTAAACTCTCTTCAACTAAGTCCTTATGCCTGGTTAGTGCCATACCCCGGGTCTACTAGTGATTAGAATAGTAGTGATATGCAAATTGTGAGCTCTATCAATTAGTCTATTGCTATTGCTTTCGATCGGCATTTGGAATCGGCGATTCCAACGCCTCGCTAATTTATCCTCAACCTTAATCCAGTCCCGAGTAGACTCGTGACTGTATTCCGGTGCACGGCATGCTCCTCCATGGTACTGTAACAATTACTTCTCTGGTTCAGGGCTATTCCTGCAATAATAGGGATGGACTCTCCTGATGTTAACCCGGTCAGTTACAAAAGGAGCAGTTTCAATAGTTACAGTTCCATTATCATGGGCCTTGAGCACCTTGTAAGGTCCTTGCCGTGGGAAGGATAGTTTTGGAATAATGCCCTTCCTTTCCAGGGTGACATAGTCTCCTTCTTTATAGACATGGGGGATCCTCTTCTGGTTTTCCCTGATGTTGCTCTTGTGGATGCTTTTCTGCTTCCTTGCTTGGATTGCTTCCCAATCCACTGGGAAGTTCACCGGCATGAACATGTCTCGACCAAACACCAGTTGCGCTGGGGAGTACCCCAGGGTGGTATGGATGGCGCTTCTGATAGCATACGCTGCCTTGGTGGTGAATTCCTCAAAAGGGTCCTCCTCGTGGAGGTCCCTGTTTTCCAGGTTGAAGGACAACAGACAGTCCTTTAATACCTGATGGATCCTTTCCAACACCGAGTTGGATTGTGGGTTCCAAGCCCCACTGGGCTTTCTTTTCATCCCCATGTTCTCGCAGAGCTCTTGGAACTCTGCTTTGAACTCACTCCCGCCATCAAAGCCAATTTCCTTTGGGCGCGGATATCTTGCCAGCCAGGTACTGTCCAACAATCGTTGAGTTTCTGCTGCATTTGGGGAGTCCTTCAGGTGAGCCAGTTCAAACCATCCGGTCACTGGGTCCACCATGGTGAGGACATGGATTTGGTAGTCTTTACCATTTTTGTTGTGGACAGTTGCAGGTCCCCAGAGGTCCACATTGACTCTCTGCCATTTGGTGACCTCAGCTGCTTTTTCCGGTAGTAGTCCATACTTCTTCCGGCCACTCTTCTTAAACATCTGACACGTGTGGCAGTGTTTGCAGAGGTCCTGAACGTCCTTCCGTAGGCCTTTCCAGGTGAACACTGAGCGTATGCTCTGTTCCATTCTCTTTTCTCCGGGATGGACCAGCATGCTGTGGTACCATTCCATGACTCTGTCCTTGAGTTTGTCGGGAATCAGAATCTTTCCTTCTTTGTGGATTAGGTTGTAACCTTCCACCATTTTGGTGGTCAGTCGGTTGTCTTTTTCCAAAGCGCTCATGATTCCTGTGTCCTGTTGCTGGTAGAACTGAATCATGTCTGGGGCAAGTGGGAATGCACTATTGCCCTGGAATTCTTCCGGAGCTTCTTCTCCAAGTGGGAATAGAAGTTGTCGGAGGTGCTCTTCCTCATCCGCGTAGGTGAGGGGCTTATTTGGTGGTAGCCATTCCACAGTATCTGCTGGATCATCTGTGATGTCCAGGCGAGACAGCGCGTCTGCTGCATCGTTGTCTTTGCCAGCAACGTGCTTGACTACGGGGTGGAACTCCTCCATGAGGAGTCTCCATCGGACCATCCTTTGGGTGGGCATCTGCTGATAGAGCAGGTTAAGGTGGTCTGTGTGAATAATTACATCTTGTCCTCGTAGGATTCCCTCAAACGCTTTCAAGCCCTCCACTATACCAAGGAGTTCTTTTTCCCCGACAGTGTAGTTGAGCTGCGCTGAGTTCAGTTTCCTTGTGTAGAAACCAAGGGGTTTGCCATCTTGACATACGGTTGCTCCCAGTTGCCTGTCACTGGCGTCTGAGTAGAGGTGAAATGGTTTCGTAAAATCCGGGAATGCGAGTTTCGCTTCATCTGCGAGCATCCTCTTCGCCTCCATGAAAGCTTTCTGCTCTGCTGGGCCCCAGTACCAATTTGTTTTGCCCTTCTTGCCCGCAAGCTTGTTGAGGGGGGCCAGGATGTGGGAGCGGCGCTTCCACATGTCCCTGTAGAAATTGACCATCCCAAGGAACATCTTGAGTTGCTTGGTGTTCTTGGGGGGTTCCAGGCGCTTCATCGCCTCCAGCTTCTTTGGCTGGGGCTGAATGCCCTCTGTTGTTAACAGAAATCCCAGATATTCCACTTCTTTTTGCATGAAGAAGGATTTTCTGAGGTTGGCTTGGAAGCCGGCATCATCCAGTCTCTGTAGGACTGTATCGATTTTGTCGAGGTGATCCTGCTCAGATTCCCCCTCGCGTTGAATGATTAGAATATCATCGATGTAGACAAGGACGTAGTCCAGATCCCCTAGGAGGTTCATCATGACGGACTGGAAGATATCCGGTGCGCATGCGATTCCCATTGCCAGTCTCTTGTAGGCATACTTTCCCCATGGTAAAATGGTAGAGCAAATCTTTTGGCTCTCCTTGCAGATGGGGATGGTATAGTATCCTTGGGACAAGTCCAGCGCCGTAGCTGATTTGAACTTTTGTAGTCTTTGGATGGTTTCCCCAATGCGTGGTAGAGGGAACGGCTTTCGTTGAATGGCTGCATTCATCTTCCGAAAGTCCGTAAGGACTCGTATGTCCCCTGTCTTTTTGGGTTGACAGAACGTCGGTGATGCCCATGGTGAGTCATCATCATGTGGAAGTTTCTCCAGGACTCCAATGTCACAGAGCCTGTTGATTTCCTTCCGGAGTGCTTGTTCAAAGGCATGGGGTACTGAATAGTACCTCTGCCTGACCGGTTTAACCCCTGGTTGGAGTTCAATAGATACCGGTTCAATATTCTTGAGCAGTCCCAGACCTCCTCCAAAGAGTGTGGGGAACTTCTTCAATGTTTTCTTCAGGGCCTCCTTAGACGCGTCTGTGGTCTCCAGGTCGTTGACCATGGAGTCTATATCTACTTTGGAGTAGTCGGCGTCCAGTATCTTGGCTTGCCTTTCTTCCTCCTGTTGGAGGATCGGACTCTGTGTGTTGGCAAAGAATACTGCCTCACATTTGTCCGGGTCAGAGAGCTCCCCCATTCCCTTCATGGGGATGGAGTCACCCTGCCATGTGATTGTCTGGGAGCTGTATTTGATATCCAGTCCCATTTGTGCCATCAGGTCGGATCCTATGATCATGTCATAGGGCACCTCCTCGTGGTGATGGTACTCATCCACTTGGAAGGTCCATTTAATGGTCTTTGAGTTTGAGAATTCTATCAGCCTTAGTCCCACTGAAGCCGCAGACTTTGTTCGAAATTTGCCCCCATAGGTATTATAGGTAACAGATCGTTGGTCCCGGTTCGTAAGTTGACTTCGGTCGACGAAGTGTTTTAGGATTATGGACTTGGAGCATCCTGAGTCCAGAAGGCCCCGGAGCATCCTCCCCCTTCCCTTGTGGTCCAACACCTCCACACAGACATCTGCAAATCAGTTGATTATGCGTGGTCCGGTGTGGATGGTGTCGGCCATTCATTTGTGGGATCCTTTCTTCTTGAAGGTTTTTCTGTATTTTCTCCGGTACTCCTTGAGGTCCCTGTCGGAGATATCAATCTCGTCGTCAGAGACTTCATGATCAGCTTGGGCCGTGGCCAGTACATAGGAGTACTCGTGGTTGGAGAGGTTCCTTCCCCAGTGGGGTTTGGATTGTTGCTCGTTGTCCGAGTCTTCTTTTGCCACAAAATGCTCCTTGAGCAGATTGATGGTTTCCCGGTCGAATTTCCCCTTCTTGGGTGGTCCTCCGGTTAGTTTCCAGCATTTGCCGGCGTGGGTCTTGCCACAGATTTTGCAAAGTTGCTTATTGTTGTCCATTGGGCGCTTCTTTTTGTTGGGAGACTTGCTGTTTCCTCCCCCAGAAGTGGCCTTGGAGTTCTTCTTGGTGCCACCGTTTTGTTTTTCCAGTTCGGTGATCCGTTTGCGAAGTTCTTCTTCGTTTCGGATGGTGGTTTCCAAGTTTTCGAGTTTGTCGATCGTGGTGTTGAAGGAATGGGCAAAGACATCCCATCCAATGTGTTCCAGTTTGTCCCTCTGGGTGTGGGTCATGCTGGTGTCCAGGATTTCCTTCATCTCGTCGTGAGTGAAGCTGGAAGGTGCCATTCCTGTGGCGGCGCCACTTTCCCAGAGACATTCTGGTAGATAGCTTTGGAGTTCGGCCATTCGGTTGGCCCAGGCTCGGATGCCATGTTTCATGTCGACTCGCATCCCCCGCATAAAGCGGCGGAGGAGGATGTAGGAGCGTTTCCCGTTCATGTCATTGCCGAAAACTTTCAGCTTGAGGGCATACATGCATTCCTCGATGACATCCTTCTTGTACTCCTCTGATTTGTAGTACTTTGTGAGGGTATCGGGTACCTTCTTTTTGGGGATTGGAGTGCCGAGGTCCTCGGGCTCCGTTTCCTCGTCCGATTTTGCCGTGGCAGTCGGTTTGGTTTTGTTGGTTTTCGGGGTGGGGTTCCCTTCGACCGGCTCCTTGGTCGTGCCAGCGGGAGCTTCTGTGGTTAGGTCGGTTGTTTCGACCTTTTGGATCCGCTTTTGGACCAGTTTGTTGTTGTGTGTCTTGTGACCTGGTTCGGCGTAGTAGGACCGGCCTAGAGTCATTTGGACAATAGAGAGTGCCTCGTTGGAGAGGACCCTCTGGAGGACGTCCAGTTTCTGGTCTCCTTGGAGTTTGTCATTGCCAGCAATTTTCTGGTCAAAGTCTCTTTTCCAGATGATAAAGAGTTCCGGTCTTTCAGTGCCGGTGAGCACCTTCAGATAGTCACTGAAGGCTACCCCTCCTTTTTCTGAGTCGATACTCATTTTCACGGTGGTGGCATCTTCCGGCCAGTCCTCTCGTGTAAAGGTAAAGGGTTTCTGCTTGGTTCCTTTAGACGCCATGGTGGGTTAATCGGTTATTTTATTTAATTTAGTTACACTATTTCTGTTATCTTTGCTGCTTGTGTTGAAATTGAGCAAAAAGTGAGAAAGGGAGCAATGTGGATTGATTGTTATCAGTAATTTTTACTGTATTACTGTCGATGGTATCTTGACTGGTAGTTAGCGTACTGACATCAGAGTGCATGTTGCGAGAAAGTCTGATGACCAGCATTGGGGAAGGAATGTTGTCGTCATCGGGATTCATGATTGTCGTGTTGTTTCTTTCAGGTTGATTAGTATGTTACCAAAAAAGGAAAAATTGAAGGCTTGTTAGAAGATCAACAAACTCAACAAACAGTCTCACTATTCTCTTGACAAGATTTCTGAAGATCCAATAACAATAGAATTGTCATCAGACCAGTTGTTCCTGACACTACCAGATCCAATAACAATAGAATTGTCATCAGACCAGTTGTTCCTGACACTACCTGATGTGCTTTTTGGTATGTGTTCCGTACATTTTAGATTGTGGAAACACAGGAAAAGAAGCCAAATTCCGATGTCGGTTAGATTGTTTTGGCGCACCATAATTTATTTCCAAAATGGAGTAAAATAAGACTAGTTGGATTAATATTTAAATGAAATTTGACTAATAGGATGAGAAAAAAATATGGGAAAATCAACTGTGGCACAGTAGATTTCTTCCGCCGCCACTAAATGATACTTCCTCCGTTCCGAAATAAGTGTGCACTTCTCACATACAAGCTTGTGTATCGATCAATTTTCAACCAATTCAAATGGTTCTTTTTGGGTTAAACTCTCTTCAACTAAGTCCTTATGCCTGGTTAGATACTGTTGGGCTTGAGCTATTGGTCTACCTTTCATTAGGACTTGAAAATGACCTGTTTTGCCCTTCAAATGTGATTTTACCGGTTGAAAGGGTTCCACCAGGCATTTGAACCTCTAGGAAGGTTCTTTGGAAAGCTGAGACACTAAACTTTTGTCTTGCAATAGGTGATAGAAACAGGAAGAGAGTTCTTGTCTTCTGTTTTATCATCCAAAGATAGCCTATTTTTCGTTGATTAATTAAAATTAAAAAATTAATTAATTCTTGTATTTTATATTTTAGCGTGATAACACTAGTTATTTTTGTTTGTGTGTGTTAATTTGTGATTTTGATGGGCACCTATTTTGATGTTTGTGGTACAACTTCTACACGTTTTCTACACAAAGCAACAGATATTTCAGAACGCACACGTCTGGGTCATCGCACACTTATTTCGGAACGGAGGAAGTAACCTGATGTAGTAAGGTCTACCGTACGGTATGACTGTAAGGTTGCTCAATTTACGTACCGTACCGTATGGTCGTGCCTACAAATGCTTCCATACCCAAGCCGGGCACTTTTGTGTTGGGTTGATTGGCTTATTTTTTAAGTCGTTTCGTGCAATTGATCGACACTGAAAAAGAGGGCTAATCATTTGGGGGAAGTTCTCGTTACTTATGGTACAGTACAGAGACCCTGAGAAGCTATTTCTAAAAAACGAGGAGGACGGCTCCCATGCTTACGTTGATTTTTTGTATGTCACTTGAAGGCAATCTTCAGGAGGATGACCTGAAGAACTGTGCGTCGGGCTCGGAAATTTTGATTTGCTTGCTGTTCCTGCAGTGTTTTCGTCTTTCGTTCACCTTGAGGAATCTAGAAAACGAAAACGTAGGCTCGTTTTTTGGTTGACGCGATTGAACTCCATGATCAGTAAGTAGCAGCATCGTTACTACGATTCTACACTACCAGTATTGTATCGTACACTCCGTTCTTGATCTTGGTTCTCTGCAAGAATATCGCCTTCAATAGACCCTAGCTCTACTGTACACTCTCCGGTTGTCAACGGCGACATCGACGATAGAGTTTGACTTTGGAGGTGTCCTTTCACCTCCAACATCAATACCATCATCGAAGTAGTTTCTATCTGCGATAGACTATCTGCGATAGATTTACCGGTGTTTTGCGGTATTCGTAGACGGCGGAGGGAAGAAGCTATCATTGCATGTTTTAAAGTTTGTTCCACTTCAAAACTGTTACGCTAGTAGGAGAATCAACGGAGGAAAACTGACAGGAATCTCGGCTACTTCAAGTCATTTGACAATCGAATAGAATCAATATAAACGGCAATACTTGGTTCCGAAAAATCGACGCCGACGTTTTAGGTGCGAACAGATATCAGACTTGAAGCAAAAGACAAGAACGTAGTACTACTATTTTAGCATGTCGCAAGGAATACAACAACCCTTATTCGCTTCCGCTTCTGCGCAAGGCCAGGTACGTCTGCACGGTGTGAATTTATCGCAATTCGTGGTTGGGTCGTGCGTTCTTTCTTTCCGTTCGGACTGTGTGGTATCGCCTTTTCGTACGAGTTGTGTCGAATCGAATGCCAATCGAAATAAGTCTTGGTCTCGAACAAAGTTTGCCGACAATCGCAATGCGGCGCATTTTTTTCTTTCACTCACTGGTCGGCTCTTCCTTACGCAATCAATTCTAGACGGATGACTTTGACTTGAATGAAATTTTCGCCGAGTATTTCATCGGCGAGTTTGAGAATCCTCACAATGCTTACACCAATGCCATGGGAAACTACGTTGCGGCCCCGGGAACCGTTGCAGCTCCCGCGCCACCAGCTCCTGCGCCAGCTATAACGTACGCTCCGGCACCAGCTCCTGTCCAGCAACCAGTATTGAGCACTGGAATCAGGACCCCCTATCATTCTGCTGTAGCGGCTCCTGCTCCGACTCCATTGGCAGCCCCTATGCAGCCGCAACCTCAAACAGTGGGATTACCTTTAGCGAAAAGAGCGAAACTGGAACCGGGAACGACCACAAAAACAACCACTAGGACAGCTACTGTGGCCGCAACGGGCGGAGTCACTAGTCGATTGGGGTTCAATACCGGACACCTCCAAGGTGGTTCTCAGGTCCAAATGGGAGGAGCTGGTGGCGGTATTTCAGCGGGAGTCCCCGGATCGATGATAGCGCAGCAACAGCAACCAGGATCATACGCTCAGCACCAGCAACAAGGCACCGGTGTTGCTCTACCCGTCGGACGTGGTATTCGGCTTGGTGGAGCTGGAGGGGTGGCTCCAGCAACGGCACGGAAGGTTCCTGGTGTTGGTGGCATTGTCTGGGGAGGGCCTCAGATGATGGGCATGAATGACCAAGCCGTAGCCGAACGTCGTCAACGCAATCGGGAACATGCGAAACGCAGCCGAGTCCGTAAAAAGTTCATGCTCGAGTCTTTGCAAGAACAAGTGGCCTCGTTGCAGCGCGAGAATCAGCGGCTGCGTATGCTGGTTCAGGACAATATCCCCGAGCACGCCCAAGTGATAATATCCGAGTGCTGCACGTCGAGTCCATTGTTCGGAGACGGAGATTCTCAAATTGGAGAAGAAGAGAACGGGGACGGATCGGGAAAAACAGCTCTGGTCCGATCGGATTTCCAGCTGATTGATAGTTTGAGTGCCGGGCAACAAAACTTTGTGTTGTCGGACCCCCGACTTCCCGACAACCCTATAGTATTTGCCACTCCCGGCTTTTACAGGCTCACTGGTTACACACCGGAGCAAGTACTTGGACGGAACTGTCGGTTCCTTCAGGGTTCTGGAACTGATCCCAAGGCTGTTGACATAGTGCGAAAAGCAATCCAATCGGGATCCGATTGTACCGTTTGTATTCTCAACTACAAGGCTGATGGAACTCCCTTTTGGAATCAGTTTTTTGTTGCAGCGCTGCGTGATTCCGACAATTGCATTGTCAACTACGTAAGTCATTCGCTGCATTTATTCCTCGCGTTTGCCTGCATCCATCGTGCGTTCATCATTATAATGTTACGTTACTTTACGTCACTCACTTTTTACCACGTGGTGCAATCGACGGACAGGTTGGGGTACAAACCGAAGTCGAACCTGATGCTGGTGCTAACGCTCTGGAAGACCGTGTCAATGCTGTCATGCCTCTTGCAAACAAGGATGACGAGGATGATGAAGGAAAGTAAGAAACGTGCGAAGCTATATACCAGATTTGGAAAGCGCCCAAAGGTCCTGAGTCGACGTTGCTTTCAAGGATTTGATACATGTTTTAGATGGAGCACAATCGATGAAAATCGGTTGTTTGGTTTCTCGTACTCGATACAGCATCGAACTATCGCACCCTACATGAAATGCGCGACAACTACGACGATGATCGGTCTGTATCTAGAAAGTATCATAGAAGCGTCGTTAAATCTATCTAATAAGTTGACTGACACAGGGATTCAAGAATAGCCTCACTTGCTCTCGTTAGAGTGGCCGAAAAACAAGGACCATCTGTTCTAAAATTATCGTTGTGTGACAGTGCTGCTGTTGCGATTCGGTGATGTTATATGCCGGTTGCAGTTTATTGCTCATGTTGCATCGAGCGATGACGATGCAAGAACCCCCGTGCTCGTTGCAGGATTATCGGACGAAGGAGGCTCAGCTACGGCTATCGTGCCTCCCCTATAATGAGGAATGCTGGAAGACGTTCGATCGTCGTCGATACTCGTTGCGGCGGTGAGATGCGAATTCTTGCTCAGACGCACCAATATTTGATCGATCGCAGCGGATGCGCGAAGTCCCTCTTCCTCTGCTTCGTTTCGTTCCCCGGCCTTGCGATTGTCCAGAATTTTGCGTCGCTTCATTCGTTTGTTGAGCTTCATCAGCGAAACAACCGGATCTATCGTGTCGGCATCATTTTTGTTTTTGTGTTCGTCCTCGTTGTCGTCGAACAACCAAGTATACCCAGTGGATGGAAGGTAGCGAGCGCAAACACTAAGTGCAGAACAAGCTCCTACCGTAACACAAATCCATCAGCATTGAACGAAAAGCGAACAGAAACGATTGGTATTTGTCAGTCACCACAACAACAAGGCCGGGCTGCAAAATGAACTCAAGAAACCCGGACAGAAGCTCGACCAATACATCATACAATCGCCGCGGTTTGTTGCATCCAAAACCCCCCGAAGAAAATCGTACCTGCCAAACCAGTCCAGAGTCCTCGAGATGTTTGACTTCATCAGCGACCGTATCGCTGGACTTTTGTAAATAACTCCTTCCACTACGTAGTATATTCCCAACGGTTTCACGCTGTTGGGGCTGGTCCGTACCACGTGACGTATTGTGTACAAAGGCGACGGGAGAGTATATTGTTCGAGATCATTTGGATCGGGTGGTGGGAGTAATTCGTATTGCTCTCCCGTCAGTTTCGATAGATTTTTTGCATAGGCTTCTTCTGCCGCCATCGGAGAAAGCGGGATGTGACCAAAGCTTGGTTGCATCAGCATTCCGATGCTTATCCCCTGCATGTTCAAGACTTCATTGCTCGTATTGTTCGGCGTCCGGAACGGGTTGAGGGGATGCAGAAAATAATCGATCAAGTTCACCCGGGAAAGACCGAATCTTGCCAGAAAGACCGGGTCGACAAAAGAGGAGGTGTCTGACATATTTGGCTATCTATCGCATTTGCTCAAATGTTCCTCGTAACTTATAGTTTGACATAGAGTCCTTATCAGTGTGGTCGTGTCCGTTAGCGAAACCAAGCACAAACTCTCTGCTCACTGTTGCCTGTTGCGATCAACTTGCATCACTGTCGCAAGATTTTTGTTTTGGTTGTCGTTTTGAGGGGGGAGGGGAGATCTGGGTCTGAGTTTCGATTTGATGCGACTGACTCGAATGAAAATGAAAAGCTTCACGAGAAAACCTATCTCAATTCCAAAGTCATGATTTAGTTTTTTACCATTGTGTTAGTTGTTAGTTTTTGGGATTTAGGAAGCCTTCCGACGATCAACAAAATCCACCATCCACAATGAAACAATAATGAATTCCAAAAATTAATTGAATTGCAATACGAGTTTTTACCACGAAGGGTGGAGTCAGTATGGTATTTTCGAAGAACACCATACCGTACATGTCTCGTTTGTCCATGCCGAGCACTTGCCGACTGAATCTTCTGAAGGACCAGACTTTCCAAGACTGCAAAGGTAAAATATCATGGCAGTGATGCCAAGGGCAATGCGCCCTTCAATACTTCGCATCCTTGTCTCCCTTTCGGCTGAAACGATTGCGAATAGTATCTCCAAGGTTTGTGGCTGTGGAGACGATCAACCGGGACACAGTATGGAGAGGCCTACAGATTGCATTCAACCGCCGTTCCTATCGTCGACGAGGAATCTTCAACGGATTACGGCAGTGAATTCCAGGGTGATGTGCAACGGCTGAAGCATTTGCGCAATGTCGGCATACTTGCACACGTCGATGCCGGAAAGACGACAGTGACAGAGCGCATGCTAGAGCTGGCGGGTGTCGTTCGCAGTGCTGGTTCTGTCGACGATGGTAATACCGTGACCGACTTTTTGCCAGCAGAGCGAGAAAGAGGTATTACCATTCAAAGTGCTGCGATATCGTTTGAGTGGGGATGGCACAACACACAAAAGGAAACATCATCGGGAGACAAACAAAACGACAATGTTTCTATACAGGTAAGTCACCGCAGGTCGACTCGGGTCGACTCGGGTCGGGTCGTTTCCAGCCGTTCGGTAAAAACCGATCGTTTGGAAACTTACGAGTAACCATGTTTGGAAGGCAATGAACGATGGCTTCAGCGTTTTTATTCTCTGCAGCTTTGTTTCGCAAGAATTACCTGACGTTGCTATCTTCAACAATGTCTACTGCAGATCATTGATACACCGGGTCACGTTGATTTTTCGGTTGAAGTAAATCGCAGTGTAGCTGTTTTGGATGGCGCCGTATTAGTCGTTGACGCAGTTGCAGGAGTTCAGGCGCAGACCGAAACTGTATGGAGAGCGATCACAAGGACCATCTTTGAATAACCACATCGTTCAAAATAATGATTCTTCTACCAGCGACAGTGGCGCTGCACAAAATGGAACCCACGATCAACTCAATCACGAACCATTGCCATGTTTGGCGTTGGTGAACAAAATGGATAAAGAAGGTTGTAACTTTGGCAAGGCAATACAATCGCTTCGCGATAAACTTCCCGGGGCCAATCCCATTCCGACCCAAATTCCTCTTTTCAGTGCCGGAAACTCACGACCGAACAATGACGCCATCAGGTCACTCGGCATCAACGATCGGTTGCCACCCAATATCGTCGCAGTCTCACCCGATGAATCGAACACTGCCACTGGAGATTTTGTTGGCGTAGTAGATGTGATTCACATGAGAGCAATTGTTTGGCCGGAGAACGACCATGGAATAGATGTCGAAAACTGCGTACCAGCTGTAGTTCATTTGTTGCAACCTGGTACTAGGAATCCGGCACACGAGGACTGTCAGGTGACCCAAGAGGCTATCAATTCACGGTTCGAATTCGTGGAAGCCCTCGCTGAAGTAGATGCAACGACAGAAGAATATTACCTCAACGAAGAGGAACCAAGCAATGCAGAACTCCTTGCTGCCCTTCGACGCGCGACGATAGAGCGAAAGGCAGTCCCAGTAATGGCCGCCGCTGCCCTCAAAGGGAAAGGATTGGAACCTCTATTGGATAGCATTGCAGATTTTCTTCCTTCTCCGCTTGACAGGACTCCGCCGGCTTTGCACGACTTGGACAAGCAAGGTCACAAGGGCGAATTGGTAAGTCTGCAATCGCCCAACGGAGCCTTTGATCCCATGACCATTCCACGCGGTCATCCGTTGGACAAATGTTCGCTTGCACTTGCTTTCAAAGTCGTGCACATGAAGGGTAGAGGTAGCGGTGACGGACGTGTTGTTTTTGCCAGAGTATATTCCGGAAGACTTCGCGATCGCGAACAGCTCCAAATCATCACGCCTCCAGCCCCTGGTGAGTTGGCGGCCAAGCTGCGCGTGGAAAGAATCGGCGGAATGCTCGAACTTGCTGGTGGTCGCGTCGACAATGTAGAAGGTGGAGAAGTCAGGAGCGGCGAAGTGTGTGCCCTGGTTGGGCTCAAAACCGTGGTGACGGGCGACACCTTGATAATGGCGTCGGATATTTCACCCGGTCAAAAACAGAGGAAGGGAGACAAGAAAGATGCGAACGGCATGGTTTGTTTGGCCGGAGTGGCATCCCCAAAACCCGTGGTAACTGTTCGTCTCGAGTCGGAAACATCTCAATGAGCAAGCAAGGCTTTCCGAGGCACTGGTACTCATGGCAACGGAGGATCCTAGTCTACTGGTTGAAGAGACAGAGTCTGCAACATTGTTGTCGGGATTGGGAGAACTTCATATCGAAGTAACTCTTGATCGATTGCAACGGGAACATGGGTTGCAGGTCATGGTCGGTCCTCCTTATGTCGCATACCGCGAAACCGTAAAAACGGAAATCGAAACCCATGGTGGACTGATTGAATACGACCGTACCATAGGATCTACGCGTCTGCAAGCCGCTGTTCATCTTGTCATCAAACCGAATCATCGAGGCGAAGCCGATCACGGAGACAATTCGTGCATGATGCTGACCGATCCAATTGTGACGGTTGGTTCCAAAGCGCGAGAATTCTTGGGTCTGAACCCAGACTTGTCGGAAGAAGAACTGTTGGCGAAGAGCAACATAGCTAGGGCATTGATCCAAGGGTGCCAGGGGGCTCTGAAGCGAGGTGTTTTGAAGTCAGTGGAAATGACCAATGTGGTGTGTCACGTCGAAGACGTCGATGCAGAAGGAGGTCTAGCTGCCCTCACCGCTCTTCCCGGGGCACTGCAAGCTGCATCGGCCAACGCCGTTGCGGTTTGTCTGAAACAAAACGAGAACGATTGCTCCGTCTTGGAACCGACCGTGTCTGTGGAAATCATAGTTCCGAGCGACATGGTGGGCACGGTTCTATCCGATTTGAACAACAGACGTGGGATCGTCGGGGATGTTGTTGTCGGAGACGAGTCTCACAGTAAATCGCTGGTGCGGGGCAATGTTCCGTTGGTTGAGATTCTTGGTTATGCCAACAGCTTGCGGAGTATAACCGGGGGAGAAGGAGCCTTTACCTCGGAGTACCGCGGGCATTCCTATTGTTAGAGTCGAAAGAATACGATAGACATTACGAATAATCTGAAGATACTGAAACGTCATGCTTAGTAGTTCCTATTCCGTGTATACACGTGAGCTCCCTGTGGGAAAGAGAAGCGTTTTTCTATCATTTCAATCTTCATTGTGGTTTTCTGTTTGTTTAATTGAACCGAGATCTCTTGTGACTACCGCCAATTGGTTGAAAATCAATAGATCGTTTGGGGGGTCGACCAGACTCTGGACTGATCTGCTTCGAGCGAATACCACCGATGCGACCGACCATTTTGGTGGACCCTCGGAAGTCATCCCGGGTGGAACCTTCGTCTTCGCAGACGCTTTCGTCCTCGATGGGGAATTTCAGTTCCTTTGCTTTCTCGATCTCGTCCGCCAATTTGTGTTGGCGGTCGGCAATCCGAATGGCAATGTCGTAACTTTTCTCCGTGTGGAGACGGTTGGTAAGGTCAAAGGCACTTTCGAGCTTTCCTGCGTCCACCATCGCCGAAAAGAGTCTCAGAGTGACCTTGTCCTGAAAAAGGAGCGGACAAAACCAGAATCAGATGTCGACGATTCCTCGTGACAGAACAAAGGATTCTACGCACTAATTACTCATAACGATGCTGGAACTTACTACCTGCGCGCAAAGAGCCACATACTCGTCCTCGAGCTCGTCGGCATTTTCGCTGTCGCGCTCGACTTCCCGGAGGAATTTCTTTTGGGACAGAGCAATGTTCGATCGCACACTCAATTCCTCCAGTGCGGAACTATTGTACAAGCAATCCCCCCCCCCAAAAAAAAAAACCAACAACAAAACAACAAAAACAACGACGCGATTCGGAATGAGTGTCGAATCACGGTGGAGAGCCACGAGACCAGACCGCTGGAGACCTTCGGTGCGGTGGGACAAAGCACCAATATGCTGCCATCTACTTACTTCTTCGAGACCAACGATCTTGCGAGCGGCATTCGGAGCCCGAGCAGGGACGTCACGGGACGGCGGGTCGCGTCCGGATACGCGTTGCCCCCCCTGAGGGGGACGCACACCAACTTGCCGTCGTGCACCGTCACCGGCCAGTGCCGGTCGTCGGACGACTTGCGCAGTCCGACCGTGTCGAGGACCGGGGCCCATTCCCAGGCGGGTGATTGCGTTTGCGTTTGCGTTTGCATTTGCGATTCCGACCGCGACTCGGTCGAGATGAGCATGGACAGCATGCCGTCGCTGTCCATCACCATTAGCGAATAGTCGTTGCTGAATCCCACCCAGGACAGCGACGATCCCCTGCTGAGGCACGACACGGTGCCGCGCGACACGACGCGAAAGTCCGCCGCGTCCCACAGGGTGTATCCGAGTTGCTGGGTGCGATCTCGCAACGGACAAGCCTCGTGGTAAAAGACGGCCAGGAATCTCCCCCGGCCGACCGTGGTGACGGGGTCACCCTTGAGCCAGACCATTTGGTTTTGGTTTCCTCCGGGGGAAAAGAACCGAAGGAATTTCCGGCTGGAAGTGGCAACGCAACGCAAAAGAAAAGAAAACAAAACAATGCAATGAGATTCAACGCAACGCACGGTGGTGACAACGAGCGCCCGAGGCAATCGACAACCAATCCGTCTCGGATGGATCGATGGATCGATATCGATCGATCCAATCATCATGGGTGTCGGTCACCACTCACCTCGTCGCGACCGCGGCCCATCCGTCCCCGCACGCCGCGCCGAGCGCGCGTTCCCCGTCCGGCAGAATCAGGTGCCAATCCTTGGTGCGGCGGTGGACCAGACCGGAGGTCTCGAAGCGGTAAAAGAAGATGCTCGATCCGGTGGGTCGGGAGTTGCCATTGCCACTCGCATTGCATTGCCGTTGCCGTTGCCGCTGCCCGTTTTGGATCGCTTTCGCCGATCCCGCCGCACGGCCTGCTTGGTGCGTTCCGAGACGTTCACGTCGTCCAGGACTTGCTCGTCGTCCGAACAGAAATCGTCGTCGTCGTCGTCGTCGTCGTCCTCCCTGACGTCGGACGCAAAAATGCCCCCGCTCTCGCCGATGCTCCCGAGAATGAAATCGATGTTGTCGGTGAAGCTGATGGGCCGGTGAAAGCCGGAATCGGCAAACCGGATGTCGATCGTGTTGGTGTTGGTGTTGGTCGTTCGGTTTCCGTTGGTGTCGCGCCGGTGGTCCCCCTGCAGAAGGGTGACGCTGCCCATGTGGTTCCAGCACAGAAAGCGCCGCGTCAGGTCCAGTGGGGTCGACGAGGGAGAAAAGGCCGGCTGCGGCGGGACCATCCGCGGGAGGCGGGTGAGATGGTGGTCGTCACCGTCCGGTCCCAGGCTGTCGTCTTCGTCGTCGTCGTCTTCGTCGTCAATGTCAATGTCGACGTCGATGTCGCCACCACTGTTCTTGTCCGTGCCATCGCCGGTGGCCACGCCCGATGCCGATGCAGATGCCGATGCACCCGCACGATTCGATGGGTCACCCCCATTGGCGGTCTCGGCATCATCGTTTTTATTGTCGTCGTCGTCGTCCTCTTCTGCTTCGTCCAGAAAGTGAACGTTTTTGGGTTGCGACGACGACGCGGGAAATTCGACGGAATCGTCGTCGTCGTCGTCGTCGATGCCTCCGAGGCTCGTGTCGCCGAACCGGCCCTTTCGAAGGACCTTGGGAGCGGTCCGTTTCTCGGACGACGGTTCGGTGGCGGTGGCGGAAGGATTCGCCGTCACCGTCTTGGTTGTCGTTTTGGGTTGGGTCGCGGGCGCCCCCATTCCCTCGCCGCGGAGGGCCTCGGAGCCCTCCACGATTCGGAGGCTGCCGTTGGCGCAGGCCGCCAGCAGCGCCACGCGGTTCGTGGGAGTGTTAGCGGCATCGGCAGTGCTGCCGCGGTCCCGGTGCTGCAGGCACAGGTCCGTGGCGGGGGATTCCAGCGCGTACCGCTCCACCACGCTCCACGAGGCGGCGCCGCCGGCGCCGTGCTGCGCCGTTCGTTGCGTCTGCCGGTTTTCCCACACCAGGACCCGGCCGTCCCGTCCGCTCGTGACCAGCACGCGTTCCGAGACCAGATAGAGGGCGACGATCGATTGGACGTGCGCCCGATCGGCATCCGAGGCGTCAAAGGCCGACTCGGGGAGGGTCGCGATTGCGGGAGTCACGGTTTCGGACGCCTTCGACAGCGACAGCGACAGCGACAGCGTGCGGAGGCACGGAACCAGCTTTCCCGGCGTGCCGATCCAGAGATCGGTGTTGCTCTTGCCGTTGCCACCGCATCGGCGCAGAACCGGCCGGCAGGACCGATCAAAGGCGTCGGCGTCGTGGATTTCCCCCACGTCCTTGCGGGGGACGCAGGGCGAGTCCTCGCGGTGGAGGAGGAGTTTGGGCGCTCGGGAGGAGGCGTTTCCTTCCGACGCCGACGCCGACGCCAACTCCAACGCCGACGACGAAACGTTCCACAGACACAGGCGGCCGTCCATGGCCAGGCTCGCCAGGACCGGGGTCGACTCTCCGCCTTTTTCCAACGAGCAAGAGCCGACCGCGAGACCGCGAATCCCGCACCCGTCGTGGGAATCCCTGGCTTCCCGCTCCAGCCACCGCTCCGAGCTTTCCATGGCGGTTTTGCCGGTGGCGTCCAGGACAAACATGCCGGCTTCCGAGGCCACCGCCAGACGGTAGGTCCGGTCCGAACGAGAAGAAGACGACGAAGAAGACGATGGCAACTCCATCGGGAGAAAGACCATGTCCCGTGCCGGAGCGCCGAGGTCGGGTCCGACAAAGTAGCCGGGACCGCTGTCGTCGGCGGCGGCATAATCCTGGGACAACAAAAAGTCGTTGTTGTGGTCGTTGTTGTGGTCGTCACCGATCGCGATGGCATCGGATCCGCCCCCCTTTTCGAGCGCGGCTCGCACGTACGGGTGCGGAACAAGCGTTCCCGCGGTCTCGCCGCCGGAGGGGTCGCGATAAAAGTCCTCATGATGGTATTCGTCGAAGCAGTGGATCCGCGTCTTGCCCGTGTCGAATCCAACCGCCAGGCGCCTTCCGTCGTCCGAGACGGCGATGCAGCGAACGGCGTCGTCGTAGCGCTGGACCACGACGAATTCGTACCCGTTGTTCTTCTTGTTCTTGTTCTTGTCATTGTCACTGGGATTCGGAACGAGGCACGTCACGTTGCCATTGTCGCCACCGTAGGCGAGCAGGTGGCCGGAGGGCAGGCGGAGAAAGCGACGGGGTTGTTCCTCGGTGTCGTCGTCGCGATCGCAATCGTCATCGTCATCGCCCCCGTCTTCGAGGCCCAGCGACGATCGAAGGATCGGTGCGGGTTCGCTTTCGGCTTCGCTTTCGACGTTGGTTTCGACGTTGGTTTCCCCCCGTGGCCCGGACATGGTTGTGGTGCGGGCAAGCGAAGGTTGCAAGGGTTGGGCTGCCTGGGTGAGTGGCGATTCCCTAGAGGTGTGTGTGTGTATGATGGATGGATGGATGGATTGATTGAGATTGTCAAAAGTGGCACCCCAACGATTTCGTAACAGAAGTGGGCAGTAAGGCTTACCAGGTACGGTTGGCCAACAACACCCGTCACACTCGATTGTTAGCAGTAAATTCCTGCTTTTGGATCTCAAACTACAAAATACGTACAAGTACCCGTACAACAAGTACTGGTACCGTACCGGCCTTTCCACGGAAAAAAGGCGCGCCAATGCAGAGCGATGATGATTTTTGATCCCGGGCATTGCGCGCGCCAGAATAGATAGAGTAGAATGTAGAATTTTGGGCCGACTCGACTCACTCACTCACTCACTCTTACGGTAAACCTTAGGCCTCGATGAATTTCCTTGTTGGGGATTTTTTGGCGCGAACCAGTGTGGGGTTTGTCGGTGGGGGGGTGGATCTACGGTACCGGTAATTAACCTTATGATACAGTACAATTCGATTTTTAGCGGATCCAATTCATTTACTACTATTTTAGTTCCAATGCAAATAAGAAGCCCTAATTACGAGTGGAGGTAAGGTTAAGATTATGGGCACTGAACGCTGGGGGAATAATCTAATTTTGTTCCAAAAAAATACAAATCGGTGTGCGTGATGACGGACAGAAAATTGCAGATTTCCGAAAAGAAAATTGTCTATTGACTAAAAAAATTGTTTTTGAATCCACCCGACACCGGTTTGTCGATTGACAGTGATTCGATTCATTCGATTCAAAAAAGTACTGTATTCGTTTGTTCCCGCGCAGAGCGCAGGATCCGAGGCGTTTTGGATCTTCGTTCTGCTTCTCTCAACTCTGAACTCTGAACTCTCTCAAGAACCAACACCAAAATCAGATTGATGATTGATTGAGATTCCAGATGGGCTGCGTACATTCCTGATCGCCACTGTACGCATCATCTTTTGTTGATTGATCGAGTGATTGGTTGGTTCATTGGTTGATCGATTGGTCGATTGATTGATTGGTCGATTGATTGATTGATTGAGAGCGGAGTCGGGACACATTCCGTTACCGTACCGCGCCAGAGAGTGGGATCGCAAACACGGACGCTTCGCACGGACGCAACCTCAATCACGAACGCACGCACGCACGCACGCATCCGCCGCGTCTCGCCATACCGTACCCATACCGCAATTACTGTACCGTCATGACCGCTCCCGCTCCTTCGCCGTCGGAAGCGCCGCCGGAGGGGACGCTCCCGCTCCGTCTTACCTCCGTCGTCGTCAAGGGCTACGGCCGCGGCAGCACCGATCTCGGGATCCCGACCGCGAACCTCTCCCGGGACGACATACGGTTCAACCTGGGGGGCGCGAACGCTTCCTTCGACGATCTTCCCACCGGTGCGTACGATACTGTACTTTACTGTACTGTTTGCCGGGATGCAATTGACACACACACACACACACACACACATACACATGCATACATGCATACACACACACATGCATAATGCATAATGCACTCTGGTTGGAAGCGGAGTACCCGCTAGCGTTATTTTGAATTGGACTGGGTTTCATTTTGAAGCAGCGCATTGCATCTATTTTATATCAATCCAATCATCATCGCATTTCATTTCATTTCATTTCATCGCAGCGCATTATACAAATCTGGGTCGGACTGACTGATTGCTCACTCGCTCACTCACTCACTCACCTCCGGATCGCTCCCGTTTCTCGCAACGCGGTTTTTGGCTTCTCTTCCACTCTCCGATGATTCCTTGGGTTTCTTCGTTCATTCCTTCGCAACAACAACAAAAATCCACCACCACAATCGCAACAACAATCACAACAGGCATCTACTGGGGCTTTTGTCGGGTGGGCGAAACCAACCCGACCGTGTACAAGACGGCCTGCAGCATCGGGTACAATCCCTACTACGGAAACCAGCGCAAAACGGTCGAGCCGCACCTGATTGCTTCCGTGGGAGACGATCGGCGCCACAAAAGCAGCTGCGGAGAGACGCTCCTCGGGGACCTCTACGACCAGACGATTCGCTTGTCTCTCCTGGGGTACCTCCGGCCGGAACTCCCCTTTGAGGGACTCGAGAAACTCGTGGCCGCCATCAAAAACGGTGAGTGAATACACTGCACTGCACTGCACTGCATTGGATTGGATTGAATGGGGTTGTTGGGTGACAGGTTCCCGGGAATGTTTCGTTTGATTTGAATTGATTTGGATTTCGATATGATTGGATTGAATTAGATTGGATTGGATCGGATTTGAATTGAATTGAATTGAATTTGTTGTAAATGGATTTGATTTGATTTGATTTGATTTGATTGAGTGGGACTCAACCCATCCTGTTTCTACGCTATTGATTATTGTTATCGTCAATCTTCCAGATATCTCGGACGCCGAACGGCTGGGAGACAACCAAGATGCAAAAACATTACGGGAAAAGGAATGGGTTGCGTCCGACGACGACCCTATTTCCGAAGAATCAAACTCATTGGCAGCATCGTTATAAATAACTAAATAAAAGATTCAAAACGAACGAACAAACAAACAAACAAACAAACACTTTCGATGCCAACGTGGTACACTTTAAACAACTGGTAAATCATTTGAAGCATCGAGTGCATCCGCGATCTGCCAGTCTCCGTCTGCAATGCGTACAATGCGTACAATGGATGAATTGAAACTGCTTTGGAACCTTTGAAGTAGCGTTATGCATCATTATAATATACGGGTGATGGATTCTACCTGTACCGTAGACTCTTGCCCAGAGTAGAATTCAATCCGTGCCCAATCCAATGTACCGATTGTCGGTCCATCCGTCAGTACGGAGCGGCAGACATTCGGCTCCGGGGTTTGCGAAGCTTCCCGCCGCCGGATCCACCCGGCGAAGCTCCCTCCCGCTTTCGTTTCGCAACAATGATTTGGTTCTTGTTTGCGGTTGCGTTCGCACTGGCACAACTTCCCGGCGTTGTGTTGGTCCATTCGCACAGGCGTGCGTCCTCGCCCACCGTCAAGAAGGAGGACCGAACTGGATTCGACGACCAGGCACGGATGACACCCCGATGTCCTCCGCGGAGATAATGCAGGGGGGTCACCTCCTGTTCTCCCACGTCAAACACCGCGCCGTCTCCCCTGGAAGATCCTGCAAGAAGGGACAATTTTTGTCTCCCGGAATCCCACGAACAATCGACCAGGTATTCCATCGGAGGCAGAGACGACGACGACGACGAAGAAGAAGAAGGGGCAGCGGGTGTGCCCTGTTCGTACCGTGCCATTTGGTGGCCGAGATATTCCCGAAACCGAGGTCCAAAGTCTTTGCGACACACCGCATCGTCTTTGTGATACAACAGGAGGTTCTCGGATCCGGTCAGGCAATAGATTGCCTCCGACTTGGGACCGAAGAAGCCAACTTCTCGGAGCGGCGATTGCACCGTCAAAATATTCGTAATAGCGCTTTCTTCCGTCGTTTTGCTCGTATCGAACACACACGCTAGCCCGTCTTCCGATCCCGAAACGAGCATCGGTGTCGCGGTTCGGCGCGTGCAATTGGACCCCGGCAATCGGCTTTCGATGCTCTGGAAACGAACGCGCGTGACCTCGTTGGTGTGCGCCTGGCTGTAGGTCCCCAAAATTCCCCGCTTGTTTCGAATGTCAAAAAAGTGAATCTTCCCCTTGCTGCTGCCAACCGCAGCAATGTTGCCATCGAAACCCACCGACAGACTCAGAGCCTCCTCGTCGGGTCGAAGCATGTTTGTCATTGCGACTGCCGGATTTATTGGTTGCCGAATGTCGTAGAGAGTGAGACTTCCGTCGTTCGCCGTGGCTGCCAGGAGATTGGCGTCGAATGTTTCGAACGACATTTCCGTTATCAAGCTGTTTCTTTGGTAGGTATGCAAGAGGTGCAGCGTGTTTTGGTCGTAGATTTGGACTTCCCCGTTGCTCAACGCGCATCCGACGCGATGGTGGACATCGTTTGTAGCCAAGCAAAGAACCCAGTCTCCGTCGTCGAAGTAATCCCCGTTTCCTTGGCCGCTGCTCTTTTTCGGATTGAAACTGGTAACCAATGTTCGGCAGGGCGAGAGCCGTGTCACATTCGGCCCCGCCGGAGGTGAATTTGCCGCCCCGAAATTCGCCATCATCGTTTCGACTTTTACGTGCGATTCTGTTCTTGAGGTTGAAGACAGGCAGGGTGGGAGGGAGTTTGTCGATACTTGCACTTTGTCAACATGCGAGAAACGTTGCGTCGCTATTGACTACCGGTACTGCATCTGGTGGACAGTAGCAAGCATCCGGGGACGAGATTCATCGCATCGTAAGGTTACCATTCCGAGTGGAAAAGGATTACGGGGTTGGAAGGGGGCTATCGCCGGACACGACGTGTTACTTGAGATACTACTATTATTTTTTTCAAAAATTTTGTGGTTTGTAACGGCTATCGTCATCGGGTCAAACGGCTACCAAAGCGAAACTTACGAGTTGGATAATGGACAGACGAAGCCACATTCAGCAAGCTTTCAAAAAGTGAGGAAGATAGATGAAAAAGGTTCGCTTGAAAATGAACTGATGATTTTTTTGTTGTTGCATTTGCTGATACTACAGCTTTAGAGCTTACTGCTGTGTTTTATTCTACAGTTTAATGTCTTCAACAAGCATCTTGGTATGGAACAAGGACCAACACGGCAGAGCATGATGATCTAAGGAATCACAGAAAGTTTCCACTTTCTTCAGAGTTTTGAGTGTAGGCACTGATAGTTTTGAACTGGGCTTTGCATTGCAATGACCAATTTTTCAAATGGAGTGAAATGTTGCACTATGATAATATTATATACAGTAATAATAGTTTGATATTATTTTATTGTACTTGGTACAGAATACTACAGTACATCAGAACAACGACTGTAATTTCTACCCAATCATACCACCAGTTTTCTTCTTCACAGTGAGAAAGAATCTAGAATCAAAAAGCTGGATTTCATCTCACAGGTGTCACTATCAAAATTCTTTGCACATGAAACTGGGACTCTGATCTTCCGCCAGTAGCTTGTCATTTGCAACAAACATATTATGATTTAGTTACATCCATTTTCTTGTGCAAATTGATAGTCATACCTGACATACGGAACAAGTCAAAATATAATTCAAAATCTTGTTAGACTGAGAAAGGAAACAGAAGCCAAATAAGTTGAGACAGCGATGTATTGAAACGTACATGTGAACCCAAGCATTTGCACCAAATTTTGTTCCTTCAATAACTGGCAACGCCTGATGTTTCGTGCGTCCATCCTTTTCCATCGGCTGCGCACTGTAAACACTTGGCCACAGGACTGCTCGTCCTTTCTTGGGCATGACTGTAATTCCTAACGAGGGGAAGTCGGTTCCTCCTCCTGCCTCTACATCTGAAAGGTATAAAAAGAATGTTAGAACTCGAGGACCACATTGCCTCTTCTTTTGATGAGGTATGTAGTCATGATGTTTCTATGTCGGATTTCGAAAACAATGTGTGAAAGGAACTGGTTAGCGCATGTGTATGGAACGGGACGAAAATGTTAATCCCCAGACAACATGGATTCTTTGACGTACATTGTAAACTTTTTGGTGTTTTTTTGTATCATCGAGAAACAAATAATGTCACGGAGAAAGAAAGTAACGAGGACACAGTTGAGTTCGGGACAAGAAATGATTGCAAACATGAAAGGCAAATCAATCCATGAACTTCCAATACATACATTGTCCGACTTCGTACTTCAGAATCTGAAAATCTTCACTATTCTCTGGCTTAATTCCCATTAGATGTGACAGCCGGTCTAGAACACGTTTCGGCACGGGTTCATCTCTGCAGTTATTCTTTCTTGAACACCAGGCATTTTCTGAGGTTCGCCCTGTACTTATTTTGCTGTCAAAAAATCCATCGAACTTCTGTTCGCCGACATCTTCGGATCTTTTGTAGCCTGCTTTGTACCCATGCTGAATCATTGCATCGCATTCTTCTTCAGTCAGCAAATTATCAAACGTTATCACCCAAGGAGGAAGCTCCCTATCCGACTCAATGTTTACCTCAGTCGCAGGTCCGTCACTTGGTCGAGAATGAACTGTAACAGAGTATTCAGGCATCCCTAAATCTCTTAGTGCTTCTCGATCCATTTCCGTCAGTGTCCTATTTGCCGGAGCTGTCTCAACAATTCTTTCAAACATTTTATTCAAATCTCCTTCTCTCAAGGCTGGGACAGCATCTGGGATTTCTGGGCAACGAGTTGCCATGTCAATGAGGTGACAACTTCGACAGGCTTTCGAGCAGGGATAAAAGTTGTGTTAGGTTTCTGATCCAAGTTCTACATCGTATGAACGCAAAACTTCTTCAACGTACCTGGTGCACATGATACCTTCATGAATGATTTATTATTTTCACATTCCCCTATCGCAGCCCAAAACGAACAAAGGCTTTCCTGAAGGACAATACGACAGAACAAGTTAAGAGACTGGATTTCTTTTTTCACAAGTTGTTGTCACCAAAACATACCTTGTTTTTGCAGTTTTCCTTTATTTTCTTAGGCAGAGACATGAACTCATCGCTTTCGATGTATGTCATCATTTTCCGCATTACCTCCAACGTTGATTCTTCCTGATTGCCATCAGCAATTTGGACGACTCCAAATTCACCAGTACGCCGAAGAAGATCAGCAACATCAGCTGTTTTGGCTTGATCAACAGCATTATCTGTTTTGCTTTTCATACCGTTTGTTGTCGTGCTATTGCAAACATCGCAGGCTTTTTTACAATTCTTCAGCATGTATCCTGGATTAGCGTCACATTCTCCAATATCCTGTAGTATCATCAATGAAGAGAATTGCAATCGAAGCTCATCAGGAAACCATTTGTTGCAAGAAACTGTTCTTCACTCCTTTCGTTCAATACACGTGGAAAAGTAGTCCGCGAAAAGTAGTCCGTATCAACCTTACCGCCCAGACTCCACAATCTTCATGATCATCTTTGCATAGAATATCACCTTCTTTGCTGGCGATGGAAGTCTTCGGCTTGCACTTTCCGCATGATAACGGGCAATATTTTTTGACCGAGGCGTTTGTCTCGCATTCTGTCAATTCTTTCCAGATAGGGCAGTTTTTGTGAATATCTTTACATTCCTTCCGACCTGGAGATTCTTCCATGTCATCACACGATACTTCACAGGTAGCCCTCATGTAAGTTGGACTCCGATAGCTGGGGGGAATCAAAGTGCAACATATTGTTGTGTTAGTACAATAGCAGTTAGTGGGCTAGGAGACCCCCGTCAGTGTGGGGTATCGCAGTCATTTCGATCGTCCCAAACTTACCATTCCCCTTCATCTCTCCATATTGGGCTTATTCCGAAGATGAAACAGATGAATGCATCTTTTTGTGAGAAAATTGAGATTCATTTCAAAAAATTCAATTGTGAAGCAGAAAATCGTACCATCGTTCGTGACTGTCGCAGATGCCATCGGCTCTGCACTCCTGTGAAGCCACTGTTGGAACCAAAACCAGAGCTACCAACGATTTGAACAGATTCAATGCCTTCATTGAGTTTATTGTTGTTGTTTTCTTCTCTGTGAGAGTATCCGACTTCTTTGTGAGAGTATCCGACAAAGTCCCGCTACGCACAAAACGTGAAATAGCACATTGAATGCTCTACCGTTCGTAATTCTCAAATTGTTGGAACACACATGAAGAATACTGTATCGTGAAAGTTTCTGGTACAAATTCATACTACCCGTACGTGCTGGGACGGAGTAATTTTGTGCTCGGTAAACATTTACGGTAATTACTCGTATTTTTATTATTTGGAAAACCCTTACTTCCAAGTCGATGAATAACGGTAGGGTCATACAAACGGTCACACTAAGATTGATCGAGAGACAAAAAAAATTACTGTACTACGGTATGATGCTGAAAAAGAGAAAAGAGAGAAACTATTTCAGTATTTTTGCATTTTGAAACCTCTTTACTCGCGACCCAATACTCTGAATCGAATGAATCAATCATAAATTTTTTCTACGAAGTACAGTAAGGTTTGAGATTTTTAATCACTATCTCCCTCACCCCCATCATTCAGTCTGTCTTCCCTCCATCTTCGACAAAGCGGGGTCGTCACCAGTCAAAACTCAGGATCATGTTTTCCATCTTGGTTGGAATTTTCACGTCTTCATCAATGATGCAGTAAGTTACGCACCATACTGCATTGCCGAGAATATTGATTCTGGAGAAGTGTGAAGGAAGGGGTCTACCGGCATCCTTTGTTTCAAATTCAACACGAGTGTAATCGAAACGCTAGCCATGGGACGACGAGGGAAGAAGAGGTCGACGGCCTCAGTATCCGATGGTGCGGGTGGAAGCGGGGATAGAAAGAGAACACCTAAGATTGTAGAGGAAATCAATGATTCTGATGATGAAGAGATCCCAGAGGACGAGGCCTTCAATTCGGAAGACGAACGGCTTTATGGGCATTTTTTTGAAAACGGAAGTGACGACGACGACGACGACGAAGATGACGACGAAAACGATGCAAAGGAAATAAATTCTTCGGCATCTTCTTCTGAGGACGAAGTAACGAGTGAAGAAGACGACGAGGATGACGACGAGGATGACGATGACGAGGAAGATGGGGGCCAATACATGCTTGATCTACTAAACAAACTAGATGACGCTGGAAGTGGCAACGGCACAAACGACGGAAAGCTATCTCTGGCACAAATGGTCAGGATTCCTGAATCCGAGTATTCGAGTTCAATTTCGAAGAAAGGCCTCACATTGGATAATTTAATGGAAGGAATTCAAGACACACAAGGCTTTCGAGATTTACAGAAATCTTTGTCCTCGAAGCCTTCAACGACGCCGGCACCTTTGAACAAAAATATTTCCAGTCGGAAGGAACGGCAAATTGCTTACGAGTCTCGTTCAAGAGATATTTCCAGATGGGTCGAAATCATACAGGAAAATCGTAAGGCAGAAACTTTGGATTTCAAACCCAAGGAACGCACGGGGTTGACTCGGGACATACTGGTAGATAAGTTCGAAGCAAAAACTGATTTTGAAAAGGAAATCGAAGAAGCACTCGAAGAAGCAGGCCAACAGGATGAGGAAGCTGTGCTCAAGAAGGAAGAAGAAGCGTTACAAGATGACTTGGGCGCCAATCGTCTAACGATGGAGGAATATAAGAAGAGACGTGGTCAACTAGCCCAGATTCGAGCTCTCATGTTTTATCATGAGCGAAAGCGGCATCAGATGAAAAAAATCAAATCAAAAAAGTATCGAAAGATCAGAAAGAAACAACGTGATCGCCTAAAAGAGGCTGCTATCGAGGCTGCTATCGAAGAAGACCAAGATCTTGCTCAAGAATTGAAAGAAAAAGAAGAAGTTGCAAGGATCCAAGAACGTATGACGCTTGCTCACAAAAACACAAGCAAATGGGCAAAACGTATCTTGAAACGAGGTAAAAACGTTGACGTTGACACAAGACGAGCACTCTCCGCACAACTGAAAAGAGGAGATGATCTCCGACGCAAAATGATGGGCAGCGAAGACGAGGATAGTGACAACTCCGATGAAGAAAATCTTGTAGAATCAGCCCGGAAAGTTTTGCAAGACACAGAAGACGATTCAGATCCGACACACGGGAAAACCGGTCTTTTCAAATTGTCCTTCATGCAAAAGGGAGTTCAAAAACAAAGAGAGCAGGCTCGTGAAGAAGCACGAAAACTCCTTGGGGAACTCGAAGGCAATGAAATAGACGACTACGACGACATGGTGCAGAACGAAGAAAAAGAAAATGAAGTTGACGATAAGAAAGAAGTAAAAATGTTGTCAGCAAAAGAAATGAGTAGTGTGCTAGAAAAGGGCGAGCTTGTTGCATCATCTCTGGAATTCGGGAATTCAAATGCAATTGCTACCAGCAACGGTATTGAAATCGATCTCGAAGATAACGACAACAGCAGTGATTCAGATAGTGATGAACAAACTACTACTCCCTCTATCAAAGCCAACACTGGAACTAGTGAATATGTTGCCACAATGGAATTCGACAAGGCGTCATCGAAAGTGACTGATCAAAACAACAGTTCTTCAAAGAGATCTCTGAAAAATAGATCGAGTCAGAAAGAAACCAGCAAGGCCTCTGTTGCAGGATCAAAGCGGGTTGCAGCTGAGGATGGCGATGAATCTAATCCATGGATGAAATCTACCACGGAGAATGCTCCAAGCACCAAGTCGTCAAAGAAAGCGAGGCGCAAGGGGGTGGTAGACATTGAAGGAGCTACCGATATCTTGGATGCTGATAAGGAGGAGCGAGATTCAACCAAACAACGCGAGAAATCACGTGGAAAATCTGTTCCACAAGAAGATGGAAAAAGTGAAAACAAACAGATCACACTATTGACTCAAGAAGAACTGGTGCGACGAGCGTTTGTAGGTCAGAATGAATCGGAGATCGAGGAAGAATTCAAGAAAGAGAAGGAAGCTATTGTCGCCGAAAACGATCCAACGCGTAAGGTCACCAAAGACAAAAGTGCTTCGGATGATGTAGTGGGGTGGGGCTCTTGGACTGGGCAGGGGGCACCTCCTCCAAAACCTCGGAAACTACCGAAAAAGTTACGAGCGCCGAAGAAAAAAGAGGAGAAGCGAAAGCGTTTCGATGATTACAAGCCAGATGTCATCATCAACAAGAAACGAATGAAGAAGACGGCGAATAACTTCATGCTGGCTGATGTCCCTCACCCATACGCCTCTCGCGCCGAGTATGAACATGCCATGCTGGGCGGAGTTGGGAAAGAATGGAACGTGTCGAGTTCGTTTAAGAACATGACCCGTCCCGAAATTCTCACTCGATCGGGCAAAATTATTCAGCCTATTTCAAAGAAAGCAAAGCAACCAAGACCTGCGGCTAAATTTTGATACGAAAGTAACTGTTTACGGAGCGATTTTAAAATTGATCCATTCGAGTGTCATGCCGTCGACCTCCTACTTTATTCATATACAAACGGATTGGATCTATATTATTAGTAGAAGTTCAACGAGAACAAATTCTCAAAATAATATTTGTTTTGTGTCCAAAATTTACCATACAATAATCTTGAGTATGAGAACTCAAGAAGTAATCATTGTCAAAGTTTGATGTACGACATCACCAGGAGTAATGGTTCGTTGATTGCTCGCCGCGACTGATGTACAAACACAACTTAATCCCCTCCGACAGCAGAAGCAAGGTTCTTTGCTTTTGTAATCAAAGGAACTGTGATTGCCAAGACAATGACGGTAATGACACCTCCCAGGAGAATAGTCATTTTCAAGTTCTTCCATCTCATTTGTTTCTTGACGTCCGTAGCTCTCTTCTTGAAGACGGATGCCTGTTCGTTGAGTTGATCCGCCTTGGCTGCCATGTCTTCCGCCTTTTCTGTGTTTTTGAGCATGTTAGCTATGTTATCTTGCATTTGACCCTTGACGGCATCGACTTGTCCCAAAATCTTTTGCGTCTTATCAACTGCAGCTGGGTCCTCATACTTTTTGCACACTTCCTGGAGGACCGACTTAGCCTTTTTCGACAATGAATTTTCCGCAGCAGTCTTGGCGGCATCGCCGAACTTAGCTGAAAAATCTTTGTAGAGGTCTTGCAACATGCCAATGGAAACACGGGAAGGATAGTCTGTTCCCGAAATGGTAGCACAGCCTGAAGTACAGTGTTTGTATTGGAACGAGGATAAAGGTCAGAAAAATAGTTTTCACCCCATCGCTACTTCGTGAATGCCACCGTTGAAGAGAATTGTAGACCCTCTATCGACCATGGCAGCAGGTTTCATCGGAGGGAAGAATGCAACTAGTCGTGTTTGCTGTTGCAGGCATAGCGATGCAAACACCTCTACACAACATCAGCGTGACCAAACATTCGACACGAAGGACTTACAAAGACCATCAATATCTGCTCCATAAACGATCTGATGCTGATCCGACTGGACAACCTTAAACCCTCCAAGAGTTCCACTCTGCGAAAGTCCAGAAGGTGGGTCGTTGGTGACTACACCTGCAACAGCCTTGGCGTAAGACTTGTCATGGCCACCATACAAGGTAGAATCAGCTCCTCCATGGGTCTCGTACTGTCCGGCGTGATCGTATTTTGCAATGCAGACAGCATTGCCACCGCTTTCAACGCGGTAGACCAAAGCGCATCGAAGTTTATTGTCGGACATGGTGATACGGTAGCTGTTGATACTACTACCAGATTAGTCTTAAAATATTATGGGTGTTTTAAAATTATTAAGAAGCACTCTTTTTGTTACCGAAAAGCTTTTCCACGGTTTTACGCAAAGAAGTAACCGTTCGAGATTCGAGATCCTCTTCATGTTCAGAAGCGAAGGGTTTTTGCTGGTTCCAAAGCTTTTTTGGATCTGTTGGAATGACCCCACCCTTGACAAGGACTGACTCCCGCCACGCGCTATAAGACTTAGTTCTCTCACACGTACAAGTTTCAACGCATCGTCAATGCGCTACTCCGTGATTGAGATTTCGTCGAGACTAAGACTTATTGCTGTTCACGATTTGGGACGACTCACTCACTCCTCACTCATACCGGTACGTACCGGTAACTACGAAGTAGTAAGCCTTAATCTTACCTCGGATGCAATGCACATTGATTCATAGTTACTAATCATTCAACATAACCATATGAATCCGATCTTTGTTTTGAACACCTCGATGAGAATGAACGAAGCACTGATTTTCTTGAGAGTTTTGATCACGATGACCCACTTTTAACTGAACGCCGCATCCAGCACACGGCACACTGAAAATATTGCGATCGTCGAGACATTGGAAGATAGACTCTGGCAACAAAAAGACATCGTGCATTGAAACAATGGTAAGAACGACATCGAACCTTTTACAGAGTTTACTGGGGGGAGTAATAGCACAGGATTGAAAACCGCCAGGATTTGGCAAGTACTAGCTTGCCAGCTGTCATTTGTTGGATCGGGTCATACAGTCTGTGAAAGCAGCATTGTGAAACATCGGATGATCAAGAAATTAGTCATGGTCGACCAGGGAAACGGATGATTGTCAATACCTTTTGTCGATGGCGTTCATCCTGACCACCTGGTGGTTGCTGATGTCTGATTATCGGAGGGACTCTGCCAGTATTGCATAGACTTACATCTCTCGCTCATGACAGCAATGCTTCTAACCATCAGTCCACTCTGTTCATGGTGTCGCTATTTTTTATACTCAATCAACGATGAATCGAATTTTATCTCGTCGCGTCATAGGTCGTCTTGTCAGCATCTGTGTGTACAAGACAGGGCAAAGCCCTCGTCTCTCGACAGTTCGTCGAAATGAACCGATTGCGTGTAGAAGGTCTTCTAGCGGCTTTTCCGAAGCTGATTGGGCACGCCAAACAACATACATATGTGGAAACTGATGTTGTTCGATATGTTTACCAGCCTCTTGAAAACAATCTGTATTTGTTGCTAATTACTACCAAAACATCCAACATTGTGGAAGATCTTGGCACACTGAGACTTTTGGCGAAAGTTGTTCCAGATGTGGCGGGGGGATTTCAAGAGCATGCCATCAATGAAAATGCATTCGAACTGATTTTCGCCTTTGACGAAGTGCTCACAGCGGGGGGATACAAAGAAGATGTTACCCTTTCTGCGATCCAAACCAATCTTTTGATGGACTCGCACGAAGAGAAAATCGCTATTGCTCTTCAAAAATCCAAGCAGGACGCTGCGAGAGCAGAGATGCAAAAGAAGGCCAAGACTCTTCAAGAAGAAAGGATGGCCCAAATGCGGAATGCATTTGTCACGGGGCAACCAGTTTCAGGACCGACTGGACGTATGGAGGGTTTTGGAGGAGGAGGTCCGCCATCTCAACAGTCCGGCATCAGTGGCTTTATGGATCAATTTCAATCGAACCAACAAAATCAACAACAGGCAGTGGAAGAAGAATACAACCCATACGCTGCACTACAACAGCCCAAGGCTCCAACAGCTGTTGCCCCCAAGGTCTTGGCGAAGTCTGGTATGAAACTCGGCGGATTGGGTGGAGCGAAAAAGGACTCACTTATTTCGGCCATGGCTGCCGAGGACAACTTGTTTGGCGGTGCTTCAAAGGGAGGTGCCGATTTCGGTTTTGGAAAACCTGTTCCTCCTCCTGCTGCAGCTCCGTCTACTCCTCTCACTCTTTCATTAGAAGAAAAGATCACTGTATCGATGAATCGCGAGGGTGCCGTCGAGTCTTGTGAAGTCAAGGGTATTTTGAATCTAACTGCAAATACAGATGCAGGTGCTGCCGCTGTCATTGCAGTCAACAAGGCACAATTACCACCAACCTTCAATTTCGCCACGCACCCGAAGGTCGACAAGAAGGGATACGAAAAGCAAGGAATCTTGTCTCTCAAGGGAGGCAAAGGATTCCCAGTTGGACGTGGCGTCGGAATTTTGCGTTGGTCTACCGGAAGTGATGATGCTGCTCCGATTAGTATCAATTGCTGGCCAGAAGAAGAAGGTGGTGGAAGAATCATGGTTAATATCGAAATGGAGCTCACCCGAATGGATCTCGTTCTCCATGATGTCAACATTTTGTTGCCGCTTGGGACTCAGAATCCTCCTTCAATCGAAAGCATAGACGGACAATTTAAACACGACCCAGCTGCAGGAATGATGTGTTGGCATTTTGATACGGTAGATGCCAACAACAGCAGTGGAAGCCTGGAATTTAGTGTCGATGGACAAAATACTGAAGTTTTCTTCCCAATCCAAATTGGATTCCGATCCGAAACACTTCTCTGTCCTATTGAAATCAATGGAGTTACTAACTCGATGTCAGGAGCTCCTATTCCAAACCAACTAACGAAAGCTTTCGTCCCAGAGAGCTATCAAGTAGCTTAGACGGAAATCAAGCATAGAATAATCATAAAAATGGAATCGTTGCAATCGTCCATCGAATTCAGAATACGTCGCTTCGCCTCGACATAAATATCACCGACACATGTTTATCGAATAGAAACAAGTAGCTATCACTTTGACAGACAAAGGTTCTTGAATATGTTCCGAGCACAACTATGAATCGTTTGGAAGTGAACAGATAAAGTGTTTCTTGTGACAAAATGATAAATGGCAGTCACTCATTTCGAGTCGAAAGCATTTGTGATAACACGCTACTTTTGACGTGGGCCAATAGTTTTGTAATAGCATCAATATGATTGAAATCCTTTGTTTGATCTTGACCTGGGATCAGACGCACAACAGTGTCTCGATTGCAAGGTTGAAAAATTTATCATTGTCTGTATCAGCTGAAAGATCTAAGCTTATGAGCTTTGTTGCAGAGCTTTGGTGCATATGTACCACCCGTATTCACGTTTGAAATACACAGTTCCTGAAAGTAGGCATTTTGATTTCCGATTAACCCGGAGCCCTATTTGAAATTGACAACTCCGCACACACCTTTTAGCATTGCTTTAGCAACAGTGACCCTACACTTGCAAAATGTCAGTGTGCTCGTCCTATTGGTGGTATTAACACATGTGTTGCAAAAAGAGTGGGATCATTCATTTCTGACTACAATTTCATCCTCATGTTGTGAATTGTATTGGAGGATGGAGGATGGAGGATGGAGGATGGAGGATGGAGCTGTTTTCTTAATGGAGGGGGATCATGGGTCAGTCAAGGGGTGTTGCATCATCCAGTTCAATTTGCTGATTAATAAGTTCACACTTATTGTAATATAAGCATCAATACCAGCAACAGGAGCAAACAAACACTTTGCAGCGTATGAACACCTAAATCCCAACATCTCATCCCCACAATCCACTCATAGATCCACCACAAATAACAGACTGATTTACTGAACAAACTTGAACCAACAAGCTTCAATAGAAATCCAGCTTCTTCTGATTGAGTCTTTTGGGCTTTTTTCAAAAGTTCCAATCACAAGCAGTACTAAATTACATAGAACCACACTTTGTAGAACTATGCCTGAACTTCCAAAGACTGTCACCTCTGTCAACCAAATTTCTATCCAAGATCAACTCAACCACCTTGATATTGAAAACACCAAATCAACGACCAACATGTAACTAAAAGGGACCATCAACCAAACACAATAAGTCAGATGAAAATACAATTCAGACCCAGCTCAAACAGAACCAAACACATCCACCCTGACACGTTGTCAAAAGACAAAGGATGACACTAACTCAAAAAATGCCAAAAATTGACTCACCCAAATTAATGACTCCAAACCAAAAAGTAAACTCACCAATTATGATACAAAAGCAATTCCAAGTTCTTGTCTTCTACTTTCAAGTGGATAGTAATTACTATGTAACACTCTAGGGTAGAATTAGGTGGAGTGATATGGGATAAAGGTGTTTTAAAGATGAATTGTTATAAAATTGTGAATGGTTGAATACTTTACGAGATGGGAATGATTTCTTGAATATGGGATGAATGAGTGATCGAACAATGATACATTGTTCGTTGGGCATAATATCAATAATCAGCGAGTCATGGGAATCTTTGTTTGAATATTCATTCAGTATCATTCTGTATGTGCACTCTTGTATGTTGAATATTCAGTATAAGTACATGAATATCATACATATTGGAGTATATGCGGGATTCAATGAATCATTCAGAGCCTTCGTAGGATCGTAACACTAGCACGTTACAATGTTTGGCAATAATCCACCCTTACAATAAGAGTAAATGAAATCATTCCCAACACTGACAACTACAACTACACCAACGTCTGCAACAAAACACAAATCCCAACTATGCCAAAAGGGAAACCTAGGAAGAAGGAATCCCCAGGGATTTTCTCCTCATCAATCCAAAAATATCTCATTGCAGGCAAATATCCATGCACCTAAAGCCCAGCTGAAACTAAATGACTCAAAATGTAGGAATATGACAGTAATATTGAAAATAAGAATTGAGAGTGATTGAACTTGCATTCCCACAAACCAAACCAATACATCATTGTACTGAACGGAATACTAGTATGAATCTTAGTTACTTTTGTACCGTACGGTCCTTACACTACAGCTGCCTGATACTTGTACCCGTACCAGTAGCAGCGAAGTGAGATTAACACACGGGAAGGCTAATCTGTAAGCGAAGTAACTTTTTTCACATGAGATGCATCGGTGAGTGTCTCGAGTTCAGTCTCGAAATCTAGTTCACGCAATGAAAATTAGAATAGAATTTTCTAACACCATTGTCGAACAGTTTCAACCAAGACGTGCCTAAACTTGAATGGTACTGCTAGAAGATGGGTGCAAACCGAAGATCCCGCCACGTTCACAACCAGTCTCGTCATTCATCAGACGACAACAAAACTCGAACCAAAGGAAAAACTATCTCAACGGGAATTGATACGACCCAAGCTAACTTGGACTTTAATGCTGCCCTTCAGGAAGTAGATGGCGATGGGGGAAGGGAAATAACCATAGTTCTATTAATTGTTGTTATCCCAGTTATCCTCGCTTTGGTTCTCGGAGTCGCTGCTGGTATGACAATTTCTATCCATTATCTCGAGAACCAAAACCCATCAGCAACGTTTGGTGGAATGCGAATGAGCTCCCGTGAAAATTCTCTGCTCTATTCAGGACCGTCGGGAGTATATCAAAAAGTGACGACATCAGATCCTCTCATTGCATCTAGCAATATTGTTCAGAGAGATGGAAGTTTGGACTTGGGAAAAGTCGTCACAGCTACTGCGAGCGGCCAATTGAATGTTTTGATGGTCGTGGACGAAGTAGCACCTCTTCACACCGACTATCAAAATCAAAATAGCGATGACAGCACGGGGAATAACCACAGGTATGATGTTGCTTTCGAAAGGAATACAAAGAAGCACAAAACAGGTAACTCGTTGACATTGGAGCAAGCTGAACTGATTGCTCCGGGATATGGTCAATGGGAAGCATCTCAACCGAAAATCGAACTGCGACAACCAACAATTCTTCCTTCATTGTGCAGTGACGGAGTGTCACTAGGCTTCGATAATTGGTCCAAGCTAAGAGCTGCGGTGCACGAAGCTAACTCAATTTCTGCAGAAAGATTTATGAAATGGAACGAGTATTTTGCAAGCAATTCTTTTACAGCCTTTCAGGATGATCGTTTGTATTACGAGGAAGACATTATCTTTTCAATTTGTCCAGGAGCTACACTACGCGCTCGGAAGGGACCTATCTTTATTAATGCGGAGAATGTTGTCTTGGAATGCGAAGATCGATGCGTAATTGATGTAGGAGGTACCCACCTTGCGTTCGGAGCAAATGCCAAAAATGTGCTTGTACGAGGTATCACCTTCCGAAGAGCCAGCACGAGTAGTTTAACATTCTACCATGATGGAGCGGAGGCATCCTTTGAAGATTGTTCCTGGGTCAATGACAGCGGTATCAGTAATTATTACGGCTCGATTGCAAACGTTAACTCGACTAGTATCATTAATTTCTATCGATGCGAAATCGGTATTGGAAACAAACACATTGCGATGGGGACCACATCTGCATCAACCAATGCCCTTTCAATACGAGTTTGACCGGTATTTGAGTCGAGCAAAATAAAATACACGTGGGTGTAACTTCCAGACGGGAGGGTTCATAAATATCTAAAAATCTTTTTGCTTCACGAGCTCAAAAAGTATCTTCTATTGAACTTCAGTAGAAAATCTCGACTTCATTCAACTCGAATGAAAAAAAAGAATACAGTGCTTAGTTCAATAAGGCAAACATGTACGATACTCACTTTGTCAATGAAGTGATCAGGATTTTCCATCGGTTGGATTCTAAAAAGCTCCCAAATTGACACATGCAACAATAATATGAGTATCATGATTGTTCTTGGCGTGTGAGGTATTCCTTTCATTTACTATAATTCTCCAACTGTTTTCGCCAATAGACTCTCGTTACTTCAACTCGAGAATAAAGATATGAAGGTACTCAACCATTCATCAGCGGTATCCCCCCTTCAAAGTTAGAATGCGTTGACATCATTGATGAGACAGAGCGACTTCAATGATTGACCGATTAACCTGCCAGAAACAGAATACCATTTTTCATTGGATCCTTGCTGTTATGAAAATACTGTAGCAAGAATTTCACTTTCCAAAAGATCGCATCCGTATTAAAAGACTCAATCGTAGAAGGATTCCGTGATTATAGTGTTCAAACGCTGCTTTCCGGGTAAGGGCATCATTCAGCACGCCCATCTGTAACCGCATTCATTGCATCGATCTCGTCGCTTTCAAGTTTTAACTCAGATGAAACTTCTGAAAAGTTTGGCCGTTCTTTGATGTCTGCACTCCAACTCCGACCTATTATTCTAGCCATGCGAGCCGACCAAGTTGAAAATATTTTTGGTCTGTACCCTCGGTTGCAGACTCGATCAATAATCATTTGTTCGGTGTATAGAGCAAAGGGAGGCTCCAATGCTAGAATGTTCCACATTATCATTGCCCAGCTATAGACATCCGTTTTCAGATTGTATGGGCGACCTTGTATGTTCTCAGGTGACATGTAACGGATTGAGCCCGTGCATCCAGTCAGGTTGTAAAGACCGTCTTTGTTTCGGTCAGTGTCTCTCAGCTCCTTCGCGAGGCCAAAATCAAATATTTTCAATATTCCTTCGAAAGAAAATCCAATGTTATCGGGTTTCTGGATTAGGGAATATAATTCGTTTTTGCAGGAATCACAAAAATAATTAGAACGAAATGAAGAGCGATTTTTGTTATCAAAGCACTTCAACGGGAAAATGCGTCGTCACTCCAATAGAAGATTTGAAGGCTTACCAGATCTCTAAAAACAATATTTCGTCGATGCAAATAATCCATTCCAGAGACGAGATCACACGCAGCTGACATTCTTTCCGACTGTAATCTCCGCGCTTTCTTTTTGCTCCCGGTAAAGACACCTGTGATACCCTTACATTGGCGATCAATGTCCATCCAACCTTTCACTCTCCTCGCTAAGGTTTCGTTTATCTTCTCGAGGACGATAAAATAGCCATCTGAAAAGGCATCTTTCGACGATAACCCTTTGATACAAATAATATTTTTATGGTTGAGTGATGCCAAGAATCTTGTTTCCATCGCCAGATCTACAGTTCCCTTCAAAAAGTTGATCTTGTCCGCCCGTTTCAAATCAGAAGAAAGCTGCTTCATTACATATCGGTTGCGACTGGTGGAACTACTGAGTCGCTTAGTGGGGCGATACTTATGGTCGTGGTTACTTCCGCTCGTAGATGCCGAGTTGGTGCCCGATGCCGATTCAATACAACTGCCATTCACCCTCTTCCGTCTGCCTACAAACTGCCGCATATAATTTCCCAAAGATTTTCCCTTCTTCTCGGTGTAATTTTTGTCTGCATCTAACGAAAAGGTAGAATACGTACATTCCTGGACAACACAGAAAGTACCTCTCCCCAAAACACGACCCTGTACCAAGTCTCTCTCATCAATTTTAAGTAAACCCAGACTATATCCATCGTCGTCCGTGATATCGTCGTTCTTCTCCGAATGTATACCATTCATCTCTTCTTTTCTAATTGTATCATTACTAATAATATCATCGGTTCCGTTTTGACTCGCCTCTCTCGTCAAATAGGAACCAACAATCTTCTCTTCAAACACATCACGGGCTGTCTGTCTCAAAACTTCCAGGGATGCCAGCCGCATATCCTTTACGATGGCCTTATCGCACGACGACGTCATGGCCTTTAAATGAAAGGATTTTCAGCTGTGTGCTAGCAAGTGCGTTCGCTCGTTAGAAGTGATGCGAACGATCCGTTAGACTCAGAATGTAGATGAAACCGAAGGGATGATGAGGTAATCTTATTCTCGACCAGAGTAATCGCAGAAGGGTAAGTCTTAACCGCAGCAGAACTGTAGAATGAAAGAGACATGCGGCCGACATGCGGCCCACACGATACTATTGTCTGTAGGTTATTGGTCTTCCGGTCAACCAAAGAAACTCTTCGCATTCAAAAGGTGAAATTCGACAGAAAACAATGGTTGGACTGGAAAGGCCAATCAAGGAGGGTGAAAGGCCCATCAAGGAGGGTGTTGGGGCAATAATTTTAGTTTAGGTCCCACAAATTTGGAATCATCCTGTTCAAGCTTTCATCTAAATATTGGATCATAAGAAACAATCTAATACGGGAATTACATCGATGCAAAATGCAAATGCAAAAAATGGATGTGAAATAATAACCTTACTTCGTACTACTACTTGACAAACTTCAACTTTAGTGATTTTCTGTTTTTCATAAGGTTTTAGCTGTAGTTTAGACCTTCCATCAGGGGTCATAATATAATTCCATGAGCCATTGGTTGATTCATTCCGTTGAACATGTACGAGTAAAATAATGATGATAATAATAGATGAGTCTTCCCTAACACAATTTCTGGTACCGTACTGACTACGAGTACAATGTTCTCGCATGGGCAAAACACAACAAACTGTTTTTGTTTTGTAGATGATCGCTCCGAGTTCAGTCGGCCAATCTTATAAAGTTGATTTCAGTAACCTTACTAATAACCCATATCTCATACGACCTCATCAAGCCATTTCTCGGGAGGGGTTCTACGATGAGTTGATGAATGACGCCAAGCTAAGTTTGAAGCCTCTGCTCTCCCCGGTATAAGGTAAGATGGCTCGGGGCTTCATCCAGAATTTTGCGGATGTACGGTATGTTCCAATCAGTTTATTATTATTATTTATTTATTCAACACCGCCGTATCTATTGCATACACAAACTTGAGCTCTGTGTTTTGTTATGAAATAATAATAAGAGATTATAATATTATTATTATGATGACTACGTGTAAGTGCTAAGTGCACGGTAAACAGTGTAATAATTCTCTTGCAGATTATTGTCTACACACATCGTACTTCGCAAACAACAAAAAATTACTGATAACTCAAAAAAAAAACATAAAGGGACAACAAGCTTTGCCATTTATGCCGCCTCTTCGACAGCGACGGGCTTCTCGATACCGTCTTCGGCGTCAGCTCCCTTCTCCGGTTCTTCGGGAGCGGCCTCCTCTTCCTTTTCCTCTTCCTCGTCTTCAGCCGCCGGATGCTTGATTCCGACAAGGGAGAGAATATTGAAAACTACCGAAAAGGAAAGGTAGACCATGAAGCCTCCGATGAGCCCGTAGGCAATGGAATACGTGAGGGGCATGAGCATGATAGTAACAAAGGCCGTGAGGGCGTGGTCGATCCTCTTCCACTGAATCAGGGTCAGATTGCGGCACATGAGGGCACCGACAATAACAAGAGCACCCCCAGTAGCCCAGGCGGGGACACTGGAGAGAATTGGCGCGAAGAAGATGGAAATGAAGAAGTAGAACGAGCAGACGAGCGCGGTGAGGCCGGTCTTGCCGCCGGCTTCCACACCAGCAGCGCTCTCGATGTACGACGTGATGGGGCTGAGACCAAAGAGAGAGCCAATCATGGTGGCGATGGCATCCACAGCGAAGGCCTGGCGACTCTTTGGGAAATCTCCATTCTCGTCGGAGATGCCGAGGGGGGCGACAACGGCAAGCATAGTGCCGGTGGTGTCGAGGAAATCAATGAAGAAGAAAGTGGCGAGGGCGACTCCTACTCCGCTCAGGTCGCGCGAGTACTGGACCCACAACTTGTTGATTGGCTCCAGTGCCACGACCTTTTTAAAGTAGTCGAATCGTGCATCCCCAGCGTCGGTTTCGGGGAAGAAGGTCACGGCAGTGTTGCGGAACCAAGAGATGAAAGTCACGAACAGAATTCCGACAATGATACCCGAGTTTTTCTTGTAAGCGAGCATGATAGCCATGATCATCATTCCCAACAGACCGATCCACGTGGTCCCACTGGTCATTGTACCTCCCATTACATCGCAGGTGTAGGAGTCCGAAATAACGCAAATACCGTCGTTGGCACAGGCGTCGTCGTAGGCCACGAGGGGAGTACGGTATTTCTCGGGACAGCCTCCGAGGGTGACGGCGGTGGCAATGTCGGCGACGACGATACCCAGCCCCTCTGCTGTCTGAAAGCCCAGGTGAGCAAGAAAGGCTCCGATGGCGGGGGCGGTTGCGAGCTTGATGGGTTCGGGGATAAGCTTGGCGAAGGTGAAACGGATGCCGGTGACAGCAAGGACAAAAAAGATGGCTCCCTCGATAATGACGGCGGTGAGGGCGGCGTCGAACGCAACGCCTCCGGTGCCCCTCCATCCGACAACGGTGTACGTGAAGTAGGCGTTCATTCCCATGCCCGGAGCGAGGGCGATAGGGAGGTTGGCCAGGAGGGCCATGAGTAGGCATCCAATGAAAGATCCAATGGCCGTGGAGGTGACGTACTGGCGTCGGATTTCCTCGAGACACTCCTCGTACTCCGGGGCGAAGATATTGCCATCGGGAGCCACGCACGATCCACCGGAATCGGCCAGAATGCGAGGATTGACGGCCAGAATGTAGGCCATGGTCAAAAAGGTTGCGGTTCCCGCCTTGATTTCGGTAGTGAGCGTGCTCTTGCGTTCCTCCAGTTCGAAGAACTTACCGATACGGGACTCGCCCACCTTCGTGTTTAGGTCATCGAAAAACTTCATCTTGATTGATCAAAACAAGTACTGATGATGATGATGATGATGATGATGTTGCTGTCAATGAAACTTCGGTCTTTGCGTTACAGTTGACACTTTTTGTTTGCTTTTGCGATCTTTCCGCAGAATGACAAAGCAATTTTGGGAACACGGAATGATTTCTGGATCAATCTACCCGTATAAAGCCAAACGCTTGGATCGCAAAGAATTCGAAAATTTCGAGACGAGAGAAGAATCAATTTTGAGGAAATACGAATAAGCGGCTTGACAGCGAACACTCAAGAAAGATGAGAAACGTCCTACGTAAGCAACTCGATCCAGACAGTGCGCTTCTACTATAACCGTATTTGTAATTGGCGCGGAGAAATGCATTCGCGTTTCTAGCACAGCAAATTATTATTACTGTGACACCCCCAAATAAAGGGCCTAAGGGTGTCGATAATAGTATTTTTTCGTTTCAACGATTGAGAGCGCTTGACATCTATCATCTGCCGGTTGATTCGTAGGTACAAAAAAGACTTCTTCCCAGAAATCTTCCGGATGTTGTACTACGTATGTAGAATATGGATCTCAAAAAATACTGACACACAACAAAAATAGGCCGACTATAATTGCCCCAATGAATTTTTTCAAGCTGTAAAACATTGCCGAACAAAATCAGTTGGCGCCAGCTTCGCAGTAAGGTTATGTATGTACAAGTACTCTTACCAACTGCAATTAACTTACTTCGTACTACAGAATTCCTAACAGCTGTCCGTTGGTTCTACGCCCCTATATACTAATTTCTACGTGGACTTGAGGACAGCTGTTAGGAACTTCGTAGTAGTACATCACAGACTTACGTCGGAGTATGGTATTCGTCCTTTTGCCGTACGAGTAATCCTATATCTTTCATACATGTAACGTACAATTTTACCGTACCGTAATACAGTAAGGTTACCGTAATTACCCGTCAAACACTGTTGAAGCACCTTTTAGTGACAGATTGTTCCCTTACTACTATCTGACCAAAATGCCTCCCCCAAGCGAGGGAAACATCCTCAACCCAAGTTACAACTTATTTGTAAAGAGTATAAACTGACTGTTTGCAACAACCCCATGGCAATTGGTGACTTCCGTCCACAGCTTTGGTCTCATTTAGTTTGCCCTTTTGTCACCAAATTCCAAAAAGTTGATTCATTTTTGACAGTTTTATAGACATTGTTACATTTTCTACGTGCACCCATACCATCACAGTGACAGCATGGTGACATTGAAATTGCATTATTTTATGTGCACAAGCCAGTAGCTGAGGCTGGTACTATGCCGGGGTGCATACAGTCGGTACCTAAAATATATAGTGGTGGAACTAGCTAGTATGGTATTCAAAACTCTATAGTAATTGGCCAATTAGAGTGTCAACAGGGCACCATGGCATGCAAGCCTGGAGAGGAAGCCAGCTCAAAGCTATCACTCAAAAACAACCCATTTTTGGCCTTTGTCCTCTACTTCATGAGCTTACTAAGGGAAGAAATAAGCAAAGATGTTTAAAAGTGAATATAGAGCATTGTAGAGCAGAGTGTTAGCGAAAAGACCATGTCTTTACTCTGAACAGAGACAGCATATGTGCAGAGTTATCACCAAAGGCAAACATTCTGTCATAGACTTGCTTCATTGATGTAAACTTGCTTCATTCTAGTTTGTGATGGTACCATGGTGGGTCTCTACTGCCCCCCTCAAAACTCAATTTTTGTCCAGTACCGGTGAATATTTCTATGATGAACTTCTGCCAAGTAAGCTGTGTGATCTTGTCCATTCAGATTTTAGTTATCCCCAAGCAATTGCAGGTTAATTGGAATGATGAGCTCATGTATGTTGCATATTGTACCACCATATTGTTTGCATGTTTGTTTGCCAGTATTCAACACACCATTAGTATAATGCTTGATCAGAATACTCAATTAACCAGAATTCAACACTTCAATCACACCCTTTTTACCAACTTGGGGATGACTTACCATTGTCCAAGGTATCTGGATGACCCCTTAGTTTTGTTTATTGTGATAATATCATTTTGAAATCACCTTTCTACTTGCTTAGTTTGAGTGGTCATGGGTTTGAGTGCCCTTAAAATATGATGTGATAATCAAACTACGAATGTAACAGACTATTTTGGTTACGTAGTACTGGTGGCAGCTACTATGAGCAGGGGGGAAAGAAGAAAAGTCTTTGGTACCCAGGCCTTGCATGTGAAGTAATGCTACGGACATTCTCCTGGCAAGAAACAAATCACTACGGAATTTCTAACAGCTGTCCCCCAGTTCTTGTAGAACTTAGGATTATGGGATGTAGAACCGAGGGTCAGCTGATAGGATTTCCGTAGTACCTGTGCGTGATGATTCATAATCGCCTATCATCATCTCGTTGCCCTACATCGAATCTTGCACATGTGACGAACGAAGTGAAACACAACGAATCGTAACATCTCATCAAAGACAAATCGAGCTCTTCAAGGATCCTCCAACATCTCCAACCTCTCTATTCCTCCTGAAAAATTGTTGAGTTTTGATTTCCGAGCCTTATTTCGTTATTTGGTGTGCATACACTCATTCACTAGAGCTTAAATAATGACTTCATCATCCCACTAATTCCATTTCTGTTGCGGCCTGAATCGTCGAGTAGGGAGGATGACATACGATTGTTAGAAGAGGAAATCATTTTCCCGGCTGCCGATCTTGCTTCTTCTGGTGATAAGAATGGGACGCTGACGCCATCCCTTCCACCAAATATCAGGACATTGCTGTCTAGGTCGATCAGACACCTGAAACGGCGCATCTGGTCGAGGCCAAGTATACAGCATGGTAATGCAGAGTCAATTACCATAAAGAAGAGACGAAATTCGACATGACCAACAAAAAGCTCGACGTTCTTTAAAACGCCGACAATATTCGAGCTTCCGACACCTTTCGCGGCACCATAGACTGTTCGATTTATTCTCTCCTGAAGTCCAAGAGATACCGCCATATCGACCGACATGGTGGAACAGGAGGCACCGGAGTCCACAAGAAGTTCAACTCTCTTCCCATCGAGAGTGCAAGATATAAAAATCATATGATCTGAATTCAACTTTCTTAAATCAAAACCATCTTCCATCATGGATCCTCCTCTGGTTGCTCGTCTCGCTTGTTGTTGGCGGACTTTTTTGTTTTCTCTCGCCTGCAATTCGAATGCGAGTTGCATATCTCGAGCTAGACGCTCATCTTCGACTGCTTCTTTTGATTTCATTGGACTGCTACTTTCCTGTCTTTATTCACTCCCTCAGTTTTATGATCCTGGTTTCGATAAGCAAGCCAATTATTACGAACCGGTTTCAGCAAAGAAAAATGGCAACCGCCGCTTCGCATTCTTCGACTGCTTTTCATAGAAACAGTGGTATTACTCGTAACTAATAGACAGACGTTGTTGTTGCCTTATTTTTTTGCAGAGAAAATTTCTGTTCCAGGTCCAGGTCTTCCGAAAAGTCGTACCGGTATTAGTACGGTTACCGTAAGGTTACGTAAACCTTACTGTTTCGAGGTTTCATACTGAACGGGCATTGAGAAGTGATAGTGACTCACAGATCCATTGAGTCGTACAAATAATGATACGAATCGTCTACGATCGTCCAAGACATTGCGGTTCATTGTTTTTATAATGAGAGAAGTGCAATCATCAAAACTGAAGTTGGTAAACTTGCAAAACTGCGACCTATGACAGACGGGCACGGTAGTTGCATGAACTAATGAAAGATACCGACAGACCTATCGACTTTAGATCTAAGGGGTAAGGTTAGTTTCAATGCCTTATCTGTGTCTAAATATTGTGTACGCAGTACTATTATTTTTGAAGTGTGACTACATGTTACTCGTCCTTTCCTGCCTTTCGATCTGTCGAAGCCGAGGTAATTCTGGAGACATGGTCTTCATCGCTGAGGGCAATTTAACCAACGTACTTCAATAGCAGACCGTTGCTTCCAAGAGCAAATCCCTTGTTTCCAAATTCCTTGAAAAACTTCACGTTGTAAAGGTTTCCTGGAATGTTATTCGCACTTTTGTCAAAGCTGAAATTCTTTCCTCCGTCTGTACTGACGTACATAGTGTTCGATCCACCTACAGCCCATACTTCGTTCTTTGATCTCCATGCTACATCGGTGATTCCAAATCCACCAGTCTTGATATTTGCCTCCTTAAAATCGAAAGTGTCAGACTTGAGGTCTGGCTCAGAATCGCAGATAAGAAGCTTGCCTCCGTTCAAGGTCATCCAAACTCCCTTGTTAATGTCGCCCTCGACGAATCCCATATTTTGAATACGTCTGGGAGTTCCTCTGTTGTGTGGAATCCAGAAATCATTACCGGGTTCCCACGTGAGGAAAAAGTTTCCGCGACTGGAAACAGCCAAGTAAGCACCATCGTCATCACGAATTTGAGAAATAATGCTACCTGTGAAGTAAGAAGCTCCACTGACTCCACTGCTCGAAATACGATTCAATGTGGCGTCGATTGTTTCTTTCACCTGCGCCTTCCAGTTTCTTCCAGCATTTTCTGTCACGTAGACAGCACCTACTGATGTGGTCATTTCTGCTTTTCCTGGGCCCAATGATGTGATAGATGTTGGCTCACCAGGCAGTTTGGGGGAAAGGGGAATGCGTTCCCAAGTCTTTCCGGCATCCTTTGTGTGAAGCATCAACGTAGGCTTTCCCAAAACCCATCCCTCTCCGTCAGTAAATGACGAGACCGTGAATCTGTAGGTGACTTCTTCCTCAGCATCTAAGTTGGAGAAAGAACGGGCTTCCCAAGTTTCGCCCCCGTCGTTGGTTTCTGCGAATGAACCACGAGCTCCAACCAAGTAACCATGGTCCGGCCTTTCGATAAAGTCAACAAAAATTCAGATGGTACATTTCAGAAGAGGGATCAAAATTAGATTTCGATGAAGTAACAAAAATCCAGAAAGTACATTTCAGAAGAGGGATCAAAATTAGATTTCGATGAAGTAACAAAAATCCAGAAAGTACATTTCAGAAGAGGGATCAACATTAGATGAAATCCGACTCGAATTGAAATTAAAAACAGCAAATCGAAATTATTCTGAAAAAGCAACAAAAACAATACTTACGTGTCGAAGTCAATATCATACAAAGTTTCCCCAAAAGGAAGCGGAACTGGCTTCCACATTTGAGAAGATGCAGCGTCTGCGGGTTGTGTGGGCACACCGACGGTTCCTGTGGCCGATGCTAGAGCAGCAGCGGCAACTGTGGATCCGGTCTATTTGAAGCATTGTTGATTGAGAGGGAAAACATGTGAGAATGTCGTCACAAAGTGTAGTTTCAATGGATTCCACCAAGTGGATGGAAATGTCGAGCAGCCCTCACCTTGGTCACAAAACTTCTTCTGTCGTCAGAAGCATTTCCCTCACTTTGCAGATTCAATTGCGTTGAGACGCCGTTAACATTGATGGATGGGGCGAAAGCAGATGCAGATCCCACCAGAAAGGCAAAGACAGCTGTCGTTCTGAGAAGCATGATTGTCTTATTTTGTTAGTTCGGTTATGACAGTTTATGTTATAACAAAGATGGGAATAGATGAGCGGCAAGAACTGTCGATGCACAATCAGTTTGATTGGGACGATGTCTGAATCAATCAAACCTCATCATCTTGTCTGTTTCTCCATTCACCGCTACACAACGGTGACAACAGTCGCTCCACGACAGATTTTCAAGTCATCAGATTCAAGACGTAGATGCGCATGATGTGTCAAAAAATTAAAATACATCGTGCGGTACACGTACGGAAATTTGCCGTAATGTTTCTACTGTGCCTGTAGGATACAAAATCGGAACACGTACGCGTCGGATATTAAAGCACAAAAACACTTAACCTTAATAGTTTAACTTTTCAGATTTGTCAGGAGTGATCCGTTACAGCAGACTACCGTTACAGAGGATTACGTTCAATTAAAACTTACGAAGTACTTCGTACTTGTACTGTCAAAAAATAATAGTGATATCTTACGTACTTACTGCTTCTTACGCTTACAACGTCGTACTACGTACCGGTACTACCAGTACTTGTACTACTACCTGGTACTTTTACTGAGCTTAGAAAGTAGTAGTAACATAATGAACAACACAGTTCGTACGTACCGGTAAATCTTACGTAAGCCTTACCCAGCATTTAATTATTTTGAAGCACGTTTTAGTAACAGATTGTTCCCCTACTATCCAACCAAACCTCCTTAAAGCAAGTTAGAGCTTCTTTGTAAAGAGTACAAACTGACTGTTTGCAACAACCCCTGTAGCAATTGGTGACTTACATCCATTGCTTTGGCCTCCCTTTGTTAGCCATTATGTCACCAAATTCCCAAAAAGTTGATTCATTTAGAAAAGTGTAGAGATTGGTAAATTTTCTATGCGCCACCATTGAAAAAGGTGACAGCATGTTCTTGTTGATGAAAATAAAAATAGTTGTTGTTGTTCTTTGTATGAATCATAATAATGCTATCGTGTTATCCGGTGCGCATACTGATTTTGTGTGCAAAAGGCACCGTACTAATTGGAACTGAGGGCTACAGGCATAGCCGGCTCAAAGCTGTCACTCAAAAACGCCCCATTTTTGGCCTTTGTCTTCTATTCATAAGCTTACTAAAGGAAGAATAAGCAAAGGCGTTTAAGAGTGACTATAGAGCATCGTAGAGTAGAGCGTTAGCTAAAAGCCCATGCCTTCAGTACGTTGAACAGGGATGGCAGATGTGCGGGGTTATCACCAAGAAAGGCAAACATTCTGTCACGGACTTGCTTTGTTTTTTAAAAAAATTGCTTCCTTATAATTTTTGCTGAATGTGTACAAGTAATTCCTATTTCAATGAATCTTACAGTAGTGATGTACAAAGCACAAAACATCTCAGTAATGGTCAGGAAATCTTGTTGTTTTGATAATGTTGTAGAAGGACAGTTTGGTTTGTTCACAATCACAAAGACTACTAATTGGGATTTACCAGTACTGCTAACTTCACTGTAGGAGTTCCTAATGGACATCTTCAGTAGGATATTTGTTTATTGATCTTCGCAATTTGCACCTGACACAAAACATTGCAGCGCACACATTTCAAATTTGCAAAGATTTTTTCCCAGTGAAGATAGACAACTACCTGGCAACATCTTACTGAACAGGCCCAACACAGGAGCACTTCTCCGTTTGCTAAAACTAATCCTTTTGGATTGCTGCCAAATTCAAGATTGTGAATGGCCATATATAATATTATTCAGTTCCCTCAAGAATTTTCAACTTGGCGATACAATGCCAATCAAGTGCTGGTAAATATCGTTAAAGAATTGTTTTACTAGGGAGTTGCGCAATCCACACCCGACCGCCAGAAGTGTACTACTGATGGGAAAAGATATAGGACGTTGGGGTATGCGTCGCGTTTTGTTGCAAAGTGTTGAAGTAGGTGAACGAACGAATGAAAGTATTAGTTCACAATCTGATGTTCTATCTCACGTGATAATGTTCGTTTGGTGACTTCTACAACAACGGCGTATTTTCGTGACATACGATGCGAAGTGTTTCAGGACGTGATCGTCGAAATCATGTTCGACAGAGTGTCATTAGCAATGCATGTTTATTTAGATCTTGTTTCTACTTCATTGCCTTCGAGACAACATTGTTCGCTTTGGTATTGGTCATTACATCACGGTTCAAACGGGCTAAGGCCGGCCGCACATATCGCAGTGAGTGTGTCAGATAAATTCCACTCGAGAAGACTACAATGCTTCCTACCTGATGAGCGGCCGCCAGAGACAGAGGAACATATTGAAGGAGTGTTGTAATGCCAAGCAACATCTGTCCGACGGTAGTTGTTCCAACCGCATACAAACCCATGCGCACCTGACGAGTGAAAATTGCAGCTGTCTTTCCCTTCGCGGGTGACGCTAGGCCTAACCCTACAAGTCCTAATCCTGCAACAGCGGTTGACACACCCAACACGCGATGATTGAACTGAACCGTTGCAGTGTTTTCCTTCAGGTTCCGATACCACGGAGTCATATCAGCTATCTCCGACGGAATCCATTCCTCGTCCATTTTTGGAAATGTGTTGTACGCCCGCCCCGCGTCATTTCCAGCCACCAAGGCACCACTCACAATCGTGAGACCCGTAAGGGAAGTCAAAAAGATGCCTCCGGATCTTAAACGCAGAGCCCTCTGGAGCGCTTCTTTCGAAAATATCTTTGATGCTTGTTCTGCCATAGTCTTTTGATGAGGGAGTCCAAGTATGTCCAATCCCGTCCAAAGAAGTGCTCCATATGTTGCAACGGCCATGGTCAAATGTGTCGCTAAACGGACCGGACGAACGCGAATTTCTTGTTTGTCACCGAACCTGTCGTCGCCCAAACCTGATCTAACCATCCACCACCCCACTAGCCCTTGTGTCCCACCCATGGCAAGTAATCCAACCATTCGTTTTTGGTAACCTTTAGGGATCAGCTTCTTTGCACTGAAGTAGGCCCAGGGCAATACGAAAGCCAATCCTACCGCTCTCCCCAACATACGATGTCCATATTCCCACCCATAAATGAATTTGAATTCTGACAATGTCATGCTTTTGCGTTGTTGCCATTCCGGGAAGGCCTTGTAGCGTGTGAATTCAGCTTCCCATTCATCGTTAGTGATTGGGGGGAGGGTGCCCAACGGACTCCAGGTCGTCATGCTCAATCCTGATTGGGTCAACCGTGTGACACCCCCGATATGAATCATACCAACCACCGAAAAGGCCGTCCCTAGCATCCATTTACCGGCTGGAGCATACATATTATGAGCAGAGCTCGTGACAGCCGGCAAACCAACTTTTTCTACCAAAACACTGCCAGTGTTTTTGATTCCATTTACGACTACCGAAGATGCCATTTTTTGGTTCGCCGCCTGTAAGATCCTGGATTTTTGTATTGATTCGAAGACTTCAAGGGATCGTAAGTTGGATGGGAGAACAGTGTCGCTTCGTACCCAGTCTGATGGAATCGTTCTTGACGAGACAGAGGATCCGAACCGGTTTGTTGGCCTCTCAAATGAGAATTCCCAAGTTCAAAATACGAAATGAATGATAATAACAATATTATGATCACACTTACCAGGTACACCATCTACGCTCACCGCGAACTCGTACTATGAGCACGATATTGTTGTGATCCTTCCCCACAATTTTGAAGACGGTAATTTTAGAGTAACTTACCGTACCGTACGTGTACCAGGTTACGAGTACAATGGATTGAGATTCATTCGTTTCAAACGTGCTTCTCCATATTTTCCAGCTCATTAAAGCCGAAAAGTGAAGAAGCCCGACGGCCTGGGGAAACATGGTTGATTGACCAAAAAAAACTTCGTAATAGTAACGTTAAGTTACCGTAATCTTACACGTACCGGTACGAAGTACGAAGTAGAAATTAGAAAAATAAATAATAATGAGTGATTCCTGAAAACATTAATTGCATTAAAAGTTTATATAATAACGGTCGGGATTTAGTCCTAATTAATGCAAATAATGCAAAATCAAAATCAGATTATGACGGGGGTGCACCTCCTCCTTCATAATCTGATACTCTGAAAAAATTCCCAACGGAATCTAAAAATCAAAAAACTGATCCAAATTTTAGTCGGGGAAGGGATGTCAGTCATTCAAAAAATTTCGAACATGTGTTTTGTAAATCGTCAACTTGTGTTTCAAATTTGATAACATGTGTACCTCTTGCATTCGGTTAATTGTTTCCCTGAATTGCTTATTGATCACTCGTTTTGGAACTGCTGTTCATCCTTGCAGAGCAAAATGCCTGGAAAAGGAAGAAAACATGGTGCTGGCAACTATGGCAATGATGAGCTGACTCACATGTTTGCTTGTTTGGAAGAAGTCTTACCCATCGGACCCGACGAGTGGCAGGCAGTGGCTGATAAACATTCGGAAAAGTTCCCCGGAAGAGACGTGGAATCGATTAGAAGAAAATTCGCAACATACCATCGAAAAACTATACCCACTGGAGATCCAAAGTGTCCCTGGTATGTCAAAGAGGCAAAGAGGATCAAGTATTTGATTGGTCAGAAGGCAGAGTTTGGAGATGGCCAAGACGTGTTTGATATCGAGACCGGAGACTTTAATAACACGCGTACTGAAACCATGGAAAATGGAATAATTGATACTGGTGAACAGTAAGAAGCAATGGGAGCAACAACAACCCAACAACAATTTGAAGCTGGTCCCCCTCTTCGACAACCATCACAATATTCACAACAACGTTCACAACTCACGATGGACAGCGAAGACGCCGATGACGACGCGTCTTCACTTGTACCAACAGATACTGAAGTTGCAATACCAAGAGGAGCAGCCAGAGGAGCAGCCAGAGGAGCAGCGAGAGGAGCAACACCAATCCCTATGTCTGTTTCAACTGGCGCGACGCCTACAAAACAGCAAAGAGCATCAAGCCCTTCTACTTCTACTCCATCGACGTCTTCAAAGAGATCCTATAGAACAATGAGATCAATTGCTGCTGAAGATCCAATTGTTCAAGTCTTCCAAAGGCAAATGGAAGAATCGCGCGCTGACAGACTAGAGGCCAGGCTTGACAGACTAGCTCGCGCTGAAGAAGCAAACAAAGCAAGAGAAGCACAAAGAGAAGAGAGGGAGGCGGCCAGGTTAGAAGCACGAGAAGACAGACGTTTGTTGTTAGAAGCGTTTCGGATTGCCGTAACTCAGCAAGGAACTCAGGGACGAAATACGAGTAAGAGGAAGAAACATAAACATAAGCGCTCCAGCAGTAGTAGTAGTAGTAGCGACAGTGAATAAGGAACGACCAAACTGTTACACTCTAAGGTAGAAAAATTGGAGTAGTATGAAAATTGTGACTAAAGTTTCGACTCTTAAGCGAGCGTTATGATTTTCATGTGAACGTTTGAATATACAAACGCGCGCCGTGCTCATATTTGAATAACGGCACACATGCATTGCTTAGAGCGTCCGGCGTACAGTTTGAATATTTGTATTCAAACACCGGTCGGCTCGTATGTGGGATTCCGTTAATTATTTAATCGTGATTCATGCTCGCTACGCTAGCATGTCACATAGTGCCTCATGATTAGACGAAGCCTGCTTACTAAGTTGACCAATGAATCGCTGGCGACTCCGACTCCAGCTCCGACTCCGGTTCTCTGTAAGGAGTTAGCTTCCGGATGTTCACTGTTTCTGCTACTGAAGGCGCCTTCTGCAGTTTGACTGTACCATTCTCATTGTAACACTCTAGGGTAGAATTAGATGGAGTGGTACGCGATAGGTTAATAAATTGATGTTTTAAGATGAATAATTATAAAATTGTGAATGGTTGAATACTTTACGAGATGGGAATGATTCCTTGAGTATGGGAATGAGCGATCGAAGATTATCAGCGAGTCATAAAGACTCTTGATATTTTTATCTTGATATTTGTCAATATCTGTTGTATGTGTATACATACCAAACATACATACATGAATACCACATATATTGGAGTACATGCGGGATTCAATAATCATTTAGAGCCTTTTGTAGTAAGGCCACGCCAGTATGTTACAGTCTTGACCTCCTCCGTTGTGTCCTCATGTTACATAGTGCCCCAATGATTAGGTGAAGTTTGCATGTGGTACAAAATACAATAGGTTCGGAGTTGAGTGGTATCGATGGAAAAGAGATATGCTCGTTCGGAGAACCGGTTGAAGATGATATATGCCATTTCAAATATTCTGAAGATATATGGTAATGTAGATTGAACTGGGATTGAAGAAGGTTCTTAGCGATACTTTAGAACTCGAAGATTTGTTTCTTGTTCTTGAGAACGGTCGTAAAGACATGGTAAAAATAGAAAAAGAGTCGAAGAAAATTCTTTTCCTCCCCCAACTGTGATGCACCTCTCGGGGTAGTGGAGCTGATTTTGGAAATTAGGTTGATTTGAAATCGATTGATTCGTTGTCGAAATCAGTTGCTCTTGGTAGGCATAAAAACACCTCCTGTTGTAATAGGAGTTAGGTAGGTGAAAAGCCGGAGCGTCGAATGTAGTGGTATCGTTGTTCGTCCTCTGTTGTTTCTGCGATTGTATATTAAAGCAGAGAGGGGGCGCATTGTTAGTGACGGTATGAGTCATTTAATTCATTCGCGATTGCCGGATACTTTGCCGGTCTTTCATTTTGGGTATTTATTTGCAGCAGTTTTGGAGGTTCGAATTTTCGTAACTCCAGAGCACCTCTGTGGGTGTAGAACATGGATTTCGTGGGATTGCTCTATTAGTTCTGGAGCTCCCTGTGGACTATTTGTTTGTCCGGAACAAGGTTGACCTTGTTATTGCTGCTGTACCCTTTATTTTGTTTGCGTCTGTACCCTTATCGATATCGATATTATCGATTCGATTGATTGATTCATGACATTGTTAGCGTCTGTACCCATTGCAACTGGTTCGCGTCCGAACCGATCTGCGTCCAGATCTTTATTGCGATTATATGTGATTCTTTGCCATATGAATCGTTATTTATTTAATGTGGTTGATTGTTGCCGTCACTCTGGATCGGTCTTGAGCACTTGTATTTAGTTCGAACATTTTATTTGCAACAGGGCTCATCTCTGTAGGTTCCTTCCCTTCTTTTCTTTGGGAGTTCTCCTCCATGCGTCATCCCAGACAGCAGTGCTGTACTGGCAATCAGGGCCAGTGGCGCTGAAGGCACGGTGCGGTGGATATCATGATCCTGGATTCGTGATCCTTTTGGTTGTTGTTTGGTTTAGTGGCTTCTATGGTTGCCATGTAAGACTGCCGTCATAGTTTCTTTCGACGCGGCCGCCATGTTCCATGCAATAGGATTCTACTGCTTGCCTGATATGGGCTTGGAAGGTTTCGTTGGTGGAAGCAGCAGTGCTGCCATTTTCATTGCTAGGAGCCGGAGCAGTGCTGTTGTTGCTGCTATTGCTCTTATTTCTTTTGGAATATTTATTTCGTGGACATTCAGACCAATCATGGTCGTGTCCTGCAATTCTGCAAGGGTTATTGTACTTGCGCTTGCTGGTGTTTCTGTTGTCTTCTTCTTCTTCAGATTCAGCGTCGCTGTTGCTGTCTGAATTAGGGCTGTTGCTTTCAGCGTCCGAGTCAGAGTTGTTATCGGAATCGTATGGATTATAGATGGAAGACTGTTTTCGTTTGCTGAGTCTGTCCAGAGAGCTCATATGATCGATTATGAACTGGATGGTGGTTTGTGGTCGGATTCCTCTGTGAATCCTGCAGTAGTCTTCAATCCATTCGGTTGGAAAGCTGTGGAGCAGGATAGTCATCTGTTGTAGTTGGTTTAGATCAGCAGCAAAGCCTTGTAGTTTTGCAGTGTATTTGATAAGCTGCTCCATTCGGTTTGCATGATCTTTGGACGAAACGTTGCTTGGTTTTTTACACGTTCGGAGATAAGTGTGCATGATGTCTTTGGCATCTTTGGCGCTGCAGTATTGCTTTATAAATGCTGAGAGAGCTCTGAGGTATCCATTTCTTGTAGTTGGGTAATCACGTTGGTTTCTTGTTAAGGTTCTCCACTTGGTTTGGGCATCGACGGAGAGACATCGGCCGAAGTATTTGATATATTTATTTGCTGATAGATCAAGATCTTCTGCTGCGTTCAGAAATGCTTCTTTGGTGTGTAGGAGTTCTTCTAATCCTCCTTTGTTGGTGAATAGAGGGACTTTGACACTATCTTCGTGGTCTTCAGCGTTGTAAACTGTCAGCGTAACAAGCTTGGGATTGGAGCTATCAAAGGCTCTCTTGTAAGGGATTGAAGGATCTCTGTATAGTCCTGCCATTGTTGATTCGTAGCGTTCGATCGTATCGATCGATCGGCGATTTGAATTGCTTGTAGAGCGTTCGATCGATTCGGTGTTCGATCGATCCGGTTGGAGATTGCGATTGTAGGATTTTGCTTGTCTGGGTATCGATGTATCCCTGTTGTTTAGGATAAAGGTTGTTTTGGATTCAGTACTGAATTGGTTCTGTTCTACTTTCAAGCGGACAGTAATTACTGTGTAACACTCTAGGGTAGAATTAGATGGAGTGGTACGCGATAGGTTAATAAATTGATGTTTTAAGATGAATAATTATAAAATTGTGAATGGTTGAATACTTTACGAGATGGGAATGATTCCTTGAGTATGGGAATGAGCGATCGAAGATTATCAGCGAGTCATAAAGACTCTTGATATTTTTATCTTGATATTTGTCAATATCTGTTGTATGTGTATACATACCAAACATACATACATGAATACCACATATATTGGAGTACATGCGGGATTCAATAATCATTTAGAGATCGTAACATTAACATGTTACACTCATTTACTTGTAGGATGAGGAAGGGGCCTGTTCTTCTAGGCTGTAGCTTGTCCGGATCCGGCTCCTGCAGCCATACCTTGTCGTTGATCCGAAAGATATGTTCTATTCGTTTGGCGTTGTCCCGAAGCAGAGCTCTGTTGATTCCTTGTTGTCGTAGCTGCTTGAGGGCTAATAGATTGGAGGTTAGTGGCAGATCTATCATCATGTCCCTGTTGAAGACCAGGGATCCTGGAGAGGCTTGTAAAGAGGTGCTGACTGCACATCGAGGGGCATGCATGCATGTTGCTAGGGCATTATCCATGAGCTGTGTGGCTCTGGCGTTGGCTTGTGGAGGATTAACATGTACGAGAACGCGTAGGATATCCGCCACTGTGTGATGTACTCGCTCGCAGATGGCATTCGCTTGTGGATTCTTAACTGTAGTCGGGATTGATTGGACTCCATACTGCTTGAGGGTGAGCTGGAATTCAGCTCCTAGGAATTCACTGCCATTGTCATGGATACATCTGTTTGGTCTAGGATATCTTGAGAGCCAGCAGTTCTTGAATTGATCAGAGACATGCTGAGAGGATTTATCCCTGATCCCGATGATTTCAAGTAGATTAGTGACTGGATCGATACATGTTAGCGCCTTGAAGTTATAGGTCTTGTTTTGGGCTGTGATCTTCCAAGGCCCTATAAGATCAACGTGGACTTCATTGAAGGGCGATACCGGGGCTTCTTTGGGAGGAAGCTTCCCATATTTAGCTTGCCTGCTCTTGTATTGGATGCAATCATCAGGGCAAATGTAGGACTTGCATAAGTTGGACAGGTTGTCTGCGTAGAAGCGAGCTGAGATAGTCTTATATAATCTGGTGGATCCACAATGACCCAACAGGAGATGGTACCATTTGATGGTATCGTTCGTAAGAGAGCTTGGTATGTAAATTCACCAATTATTTGGATTGGATTGGTTGGCATAGCAGAGGATGTTATTGCCTTGTAATTCTTGGTAGAAGAATGCTTTGGATTGGATCTTGAACTTGACAGTCGGGTCCTTTTGCTTATGGAGGTATATCTTGTTATAGTTAACCGGGCATTCCATGTCTTGGTTGTTTGGTAGGTTGATGAGACACTCATTGTTCAGCAAACAAGAGTATAACTCCTGGTCTGCGTCATTGCATAAGTGCTGGAATAGATTTGGGAACTCTGCTAAGAACAGTTCTTCATCTTGCTTGGGGACTTCAAGTTTCAAAAAATCAATAAGAGTGCCCTTTTCAAGGACTTTCTTCCCTTCAGTAGGTGGATCCATCCGGGGGAGCCTGGAGAAGGCATCAGCAAGAACATTCTTCTTGCCTTCAACATAGGTGAGATTGACACCAAATTCTTCGAGGAATAGTCTCCACCGGAGGACTCGTTGGACTGAAAGTGTTCGGAAGGTAAGGTTCTTATGGTCAGTGTATACGTTGATTACACCACCAAGGAGCATCTTCCGGTACTCTTTGCAGCAGAGTACTATTGCGAGGAGTTCTTTCTCCATAGTAGTATAGTTCTTTTGGGCATCAGATAGTTTCTTGGACCAGTATGCAATAGGCTTGCCATCTTGTAGTATGGCAGCACCTAGTTGTAGGTCGGAGGCATCAGTGTACAGTTCAAAGGGCTTGTTAAGGTCTGGATAGGTGTTGAGCGCATCTGCTGCCACCATTGCTTTCATTTCTTGAAAGGCTTTATCTTGAGCAGGACCCCAAGTGAAAGCCGAAGGGGCTTTTCTTTGCTTGCCCTTGATGGCAGCTGCTTGGGGAGTTTTCTTGGGGGTTCCTGTAATATCAAATAGAGGAGCTAAGACATGCGATCTGCGAGGCCACATATCCCTGTAGTATCCTACAGCGCCTAGGAAGGACTTGACTTGGGTCACAGTTCTTGGTCGATCCATGTGGAGGATGGCTTCTATCTTCTTGCGCCAGGGCTTAACTGCTGTAGGTGTCATCCAGTATCCAAGGAAGTCGGTTTCTTGTACAGCCCAATCACATTTGAGTGGGTTGCACTTGAGGCCATTCTGGTTAAGTCTGTCGAGGATCTTGTCAATGGTCTTCATGTGGAGGTCAAAGGATCCATTGGTCCAGATGCCAATATCATCAATATAAACAGTGCAGTCAGTGTCTTGTAGGATATCTTCCATTAGTTGTTGGGCAACATCTGGAGAGACTTTGACACCCATCGGTAGTCTTTGGTATTCATAGCAACCATATGGGGTTACTATGGTACAGAGCTTCTTGCTTGCGTCATCCAGTTCAAAGCAGTAGTATTGCATGGACAAATCGATCTTGGTAAAGTGAGTATACTTGCCGCGCTTGTTCATGATATCTTGTATCCTTGGTATGGGATAAGGTCTTCTTTCAAGGAGTTCATTCAGTTCTCTGAAGTCTGATACCCATCTAACTCTGTTGTCTTTCTTTGGGACAATAAAGGTAGGGAACGCCCATTCAGCTGGTCCAGTGCATCGTTTGAGTACTCCATCATTACAGAGGTTCTGGAGCTCCCGTTTGAATAGGTCTTCTCGTTTGTATGCAACTGGATAAGGCTTCTTGTGGATGGGCTTGGATCCGGGCTTCAGTCTTAGGGAGATTTGCTTGTGTGGGTACTTGCCGAGTTCCCCATTGAAGACGTTAGGGTACTTGTCTAGTATTGCTTGGAACTGCTGCTGCTCTTGCTTGGACATGTGGGACTGCTGTTGTGCCACTGTGGATGGATCTGTTTCTTGGTAGGCTCTATCGAGGATCACCTTGGACTTGTATGGGTTGGCAAAGGAGAGATCATCAGCAAAGAGTTTGGCGTCCTCTAGTTCTTCCATGAGCATGGTGTAGTCGGACTCGTGGTATAAGGAGGTATCCTTCATGGGAACAGTTCTATCCATCCATTGTACTGCGCCTTCTTTGAATAGGAGATTGATCTGTGCCAGGTGGAGGAAGTCTCTGCCTAGTATAAGATCATATCTGCAGTCAGGGGAATGGAAGAGCCTTGCCTCTTGTAGGTCGATAGTGTAGTTGCCAAACTCTCATAGTTTGATGTTCTTCATGATGACATATTCTGTAGTATCGAAGCTGCCATTGGCTGTAGTAGTTAGGGCTTGATGCTTGCTTCGTAGTGGCATTGTGCCAAATGGTAGTGCTCTTTTGTTGATTAGAGTTCCAGAGGATCCACTATCTAGTAGCGCTAGTAGTGGTCTTGCTTTGAGGGGGATGCCTTGTATGTACTGTACGTTGGTTAGAAGAATAATAATAATATACGTATTTAAATAACTTTAATCACCAAAGGTGAAACTAAATTACTCAGTCTGTAACCAGACTTTAACGTCGCCTCCATCATAGAGTCAGGACCCCAAGTGGTAGAACGACAAATTTTCAAAACAAACCTTGAACATCAAGCAGGGAAAAAGACAAACAAGTCCCACAAAATAGGGACTTGAGAGAAAGTGAAATGGGAATGAAGATATTGGGATAAGATCCAGTATCAAAAGGGATGGGACAGGATGAGAAGCAGGAACAGAAAACAAAACCAAGGTACAAAGTGGAATCAACCCTGAGGTCCAGTAAGCCAGGCTCTGAGAAGAGCAGCCTCTTGTTGGTATGGCTGCACTGGTGGGTCAGGCGCTGCATACTGCTTCCTTGCAAGGTGGATGGTTGCAAGCCACTGCCGCTTGGCAGTCAGGGTGTAACCTTGTAGGACTTGGAAAGGGGTTTGTAACAGGGAGTGTGACTGGGGAAGTGCACCAGCTGCGCCAATGGCCAATTCAGAGGAGATGGAAGCATCAAGAGATTGGTGTTGTTCAGCATCAAGGGTACCCCCAGGACCATGGAGTCGTTCATTCCTATAGGTCCAAAGATCCCAGGAGGTAAGAAAGAACTGATGGATGATAGCTGTAGCCCACCGTTTGGGAGAGCGCTTGCTTCCAATGTGGGAGTAGTAGTCAGCCTGGATTTGGTACCAGCAAGGAGACCACCTACCCAGAAGCCAGTTGTGCCAGCCAATAGTCCTCTGTGCTCTGACAGCAGAGGCAATTGCAAGTGAGTAAGATGATGGATAAATGTTCTGGCCCTTCCGAACTCTGGTGAGAAGATCCACAATGGCAGCCACCAATGTTGGATCAGTTTGTTCAACTTCAAGCCTCTTCTGCAGTGGTCCCTTGAAAGCTGACACACTGTGCTGTACTGCCCCAGTGTCCTTGCAGGAGAGCACATGAGAAACCTTCTCGTTGTCTGCATCACACAATGGGCACCTGGAGTGATCCTGATACTGGTAGTGAAGTAGTTGGTTGCCAACACCAATGCTGCCAGAAGCAAATTTGACAAACCACCTTTGCATGCCAGGAGGTAAACACTTGAAGGCATTCAGATGGGCACACCAATGGATGGAACTCAAAACAGGTTGTGGAATGGGAATGTCATGGTGGGTCTGCCAATATTGAAGAAGAGGAGGACCAGAAATGGCAACATGCAAAGCATTTTGGTCAAACCTTGAGCACTTGCTTCCATTGAGAGAAAAAGCCCAGGGCTCAAACACAAGTCTGGGATAGTGATGGGCAGAAGCTCTATGGACAGAGAGAAATGCCTTTGCCATGCTGTCAACCTGATGATTGCGAAGGGCCCACCAATCAAGAAAGATTCCAGCTTGATGGCCCTGAACCCACTGAAAGTGCACAGAGATTGGCAGGGCAGAAATCATGTTTCTGATGACATAAACATAATCAAAAGACTTCTGGGAAATAACCAATGGCCATGATCCCTCAGCCTGTTTGAGAGCTGTGTCACCATCCAGAGCAATAGTGATAGAGCCAGAAGCAATATCAAAAAGACTCACCAGAGCAGTGCAGCAGGTGAGAACCCCAATGATTCCTGCCAGTTCACTCCTGTAGGAAGATTGATCCTCAGGGGATCCACTGACAAAATTACAGCCAGTGAGGAACAATGAAGCAGTCTTGGTGGAGGTATTGGGTGACAAAATGAAAGCAGAAGTTCCTCTGAGAAGGTCCGGATCAAATGAACCATCACATACAGCACTGGCAGTACCACTCTCAATAGCATCAACAAGGTGCTGACAGCCAGCCTGTGGTAGGGAATATTTGTGGAGCAGTACCCTTGGAGACGCACAGAGTGAATCAAAGGCATCTGCAGGGGAGTCTGGAAGAGAGTCATATGGATTGTACTCCAGAGGATCCATGTCAGGAGGTTCGGAAACAAAGGCTGAGGACCCAACAACGCGTACAACTTGTCCACAAATAACAGGGCAGACAAGTACATCAGCACAGGCTGGTTTGTCAGGAATGAGTTCAGAAGTGACCCTGTATCTGCCCCTGCCCTGGGAGGTGCTCACAATCCAGCCAGTAGAAGTTTTGAAGAATATTCTGTTGGTGGATGGAGACATAAACCAAGGCCAAAGAGAAGCCGTCTGGGGAGAGAGCCAATGCCCAAGGTGAAAAGAAGGAGCCAGTGCCCTGGCTGCAGGGGGTGGACAGGGGGGAAGAAAACAGGTCTGAAGAGCCTTAGTCCATAAGCGCTGTGCTGCTGGAGGCCAGGATGGAGGACATCTCGGCCAGTCAAGATGATCCCTCAAGTGATTGGAGGATGTCAGCTGGAAGGCCATGGGAGAGAGTCTTTTCCCATCTGGAGTACAAATGTCAGCAAGGGAAATAGCCTTGAGGGACATGCGCATGTGATTCAAGAGGGACAAGTCAGCACCTCTGAAGCCAGAGTTGACAAAGGCTTGCATGAGATAACAGTCATTGGAACGTAACAGTGGTAGGTCTGGGAAGTCTTCAAACAAGCTCACAGGGTGAACAGAGAAAAACTTCCACACATGTTTGTACCAGCAGGGAGTGACGTATGAAGCAAAGGGATGATAGGGTGTGACACCAAGATGGAGAGGAAGTCCAAGTTCAAGCCTGAGAGACTCAGCAGTGAGCCTGAGAATCCTACCAGTTTGTGAGGACCTGGCAGATTCCTGAAAGAGGGTGGCAATATGACTGAACTCTTGGAGGAGGTATGGATGGATGAATCCAAAGCCTTGATAGAGGGAAGGACCATAGAACACATGTCTGGGAAATGTCCGTGACATCCCTGCTTTATTCAGCACAGGAACAAGAGCTGGGTGAATTATAAGAATAGGAGCCACGTTGCTCGTATTCGTTCGAATTGGAGCCACGTTGCTCTTATTCGGGGGTGCTTGTTCTGCTGGATTTCCAGCAGTCGACAGCAGCTTTAAATAATTTTGCTCCAGCGCACCTCCTTTGGTGTAGTTTCTGGGTTTTCCGGGATTGCAATAGAGATTTTTTGCTGTACCGGTAGACCAGTTTCTTGCCAGGGACAAGGTTGGTCCATTTGTTGCTGCTGTCTTTGATGATGCGTCTGTACCCTTGGATCGATTCGGTGTTCGATTCGTATCCGTGTTCGATATATCCTGTAGGATGTTGCGAACGATTGTTTTTGCTGCTGCGGCAGGCTTCAGTTGTGCTGAGCTTTCAACAGGAATAATCCATCCTGTAGGTTCCTTCCCCTCTTTACCTGGGAGATCTCCTCCATGCGTCATCCCAGACAGCAGGGCTGTACTGGCATCCAGTTCCCGGGGAGCTGGAGGCAAGGTGATTGCTGGTTTTAGTGAAGCCGGGGGCTTCGATTTTAGAGGCTTGGAGCCTCCGGAAACTCAGGGGAGCCACACAAGTTCTCCATCGATGCTCCTTTCAGTTCTTCCACCATGATTGGCATGGTATGCCTCGATTGCTGCGTCGCGCGCTGCGTTCATGTGGGCTTGGAAGGTCTCGTTGCTTCCTGCTATCATCAAGGCCCTAGTATTGGCGTGGAAGGTCTCCGGTTGGTTGTTTCGGGAGCCCTTGGTGTAGTTCTTGGAGAACCGGTTCTTTGGGCACTCAGACCAATCATGGTTATGGCCTGGAATTCGACAGGGATTGGATTTCTTCTTGTTCTGGTTTCCCTTGTGGTTGGAATTATGGCTGCGCTTCCGGGCGTTGCTGTTGTTGCTGTTGTTGTTGTTCGGGCGCTTTTGTTGTTTGTTGTTATTCTTGTTGCTCTTCTTGTTGGCTTGCCTCTCGTGACAGCTCATATGATCCACAATGTGTCGGACCGTTGTCTCCTCTTGGATTCCACTGTGCATCATGCCATAGCTTTCAATCCATGTAGAGGGGAATGAATGGAGGAGGATTGTAAGTTTCTCCACTCTGGAAAGGGGCGCGCTGCTTCCTTCTAGTTTCTGCGTGTATTTCATGAGGATAAGGATGCGATCAGCGTGTTCCTTGCATGTGACTGATGGTGTCTTTCGGCAGTCGTGGCTTCGGAGGTAGGTGTGCATGATGTCCCTTGCATCCTTGGCATTGCAGTAGAGCTGAGTGAAGTCAATGAAGGCTTGCTCGTATCCCCCAATTTCTTCTTGGGAGTACTGGAATTCTTCGGGATCCAGTGGGTCCTTGATCATGTCATTCCACTTGCTCTGAGCGTCTGTGGTGAGGCAGCGTCCGAAGTGGGTTAGATAGATGCTGATTGGTAGCCGGAGATAGTTGGCAGCGTTCCTGAAAGACTCTTCTACAAAGAGCAATTCTTCTAGCCCTCCGGTCTCCGTGAAGAGAGGGACCTTCATGCTGTCGGTTCTCTCCTCATCGACATTGTACAGAGTAAAGAGCTTGGGCTTGGTCCGATCGAAGGAGCTCTTGTAGGTGATGGGGGGATCTCTGTAGATACCTGCCATGGTTGCGTTGGAGAGGAGCTTGCTGGAGATAAAGGTTCCTCTGTTATTGAGGATAAGGTATGTTTATCCGATTGTTTTGGTTCAGTACTGAATTCTACTGTTTTCCTACTTGAAGATAAACAGTAATTACTGTGTTACACTCTAAGGTAGAAAAATTGGAGTAGTATGAAAATTGTGACTAAACTTTCGACTCTTAAGCGAGCGTTATGATTTTCATGTGAACGTTTGAATATACAAACGCGCGCCGTGCTCATATTTGAATAACGGCACACATGCATTGCTTGGAGCGTCCGGCGTACAGTTTGAATATTTGTATTCAAACACCGGTCGGCTCGTATGTGGGATTCGGTTAATTATTTAATCGTGATTCATGCTCGCTACGCTAGCATGTCACACAAACGAATCCTAATGAATCGAATCGATATATCCGGATAAATCCATTGAGGAGGAACGTTATATCCGGTTTGACCGATTAAAGAACGTTAGAAAGAATCGATATTATGATTAATATTTGGATTAATTTATATTTGGATTAATTTAAGTGCATTAAATGAATTTGTCAATTATTGAACTCCAGAGCACCTCTCTTCGGTTTGTTTATCAATCTTAAGGCTCTCTTCGGTTTGTTTATCGATCTTAAGGGAGTATTTTTTTTGTCAAGAGACGTGTTTGCCTTGTTATTGACGCTATTAGCGCTTGTTTATTCCTCCGAGGACGATGGATCGAAAAAATTGTTGGCATTAACAGTGGGTATAAGGTTGTAAGAAAAGAATCCAGGTGTATCACTCACGAAAGTGTTCCGAATAGTGTTGATCCCTATCTTGCTTGTCTGATAATTGTACAAGTGAATAACAAGGAAGAGTATCACTTTCCTTTCTTCTATTTGCATCCGGTCTTTTAACCGGGGGAATCCTCCTTGTATCTGACGCATCCCCCACTCGGATAATTGTCGACAGCTTGTTGCAGCTCGGTTCAGTGCAACTCCAGCCGGTGTGTCTGGATCTCTTTGAGAACTTTTAATTAGGAAATCCTTGGATCCTACATTGAAGGCAGAGTCAACTACCACTCTGGCTTTGAACCGGTCATAGATGTGCTCCATTTTTCCATATAAGCCATAATCAGCTTGTGTACTATCGTGCCAACTGCCGGGACAATTAAGCGTACAGGCCCTGATCAAACCGTCGGGACCGAAGATAATAACAGAGTTGACGTGTGTGTTTGATGTCCAACCATTGTGGTATCTGTTTTGAATCCTCCAATTACATGACCTCTGTAAATCAAGTTTAAGTCCATCACAAGCTGCCCAGACTCAATGCTGTCCTAATAGTGGATACTTGGCACCGATAACTTTGATATAATTTTCGATTTCTTCTTTATCTGGCAATCGAACGCAGGCAGAAGGATCCTTTTGTATTGCAAAAAGAAGTACTCTCCTGCCAAATATAAGCCATTTATACATAGGAGTGGCAGTTAATCCAAAGGCTAGACTAATCGATCTTGCTGCTGATCCCCGCGTTCGAAACCAGTACAACACTAGCCCAAGACAACCCACAGCATCCATGTCGCGTCTTCGACCTTTCATCTTCTCGGGTTTCCGAACAACGCATCTTGTTGTCTCATTGTATGTATACATGTCAAAATAGGGTTCAAAGATAGCAAGCAATTCGTGAAAGACTTTATGATCCATTCCACAACAGTTGAGAAGGGCTTGATCGTCCCCAGATCCAAACATGTAAGCGAATGGGGATGATGTGTATCTACGGATGGAGATTCGAGGATTTCTTCTGTCTCGTCTTCTTTTATCTTCAGGGGATAACTGCCTATAATTGTAATCAGGCATTCTATATTTCTTATAGTAGTAATAGAAAAAAATCATTTCGAGTGTTGACACCATTGTACTAGTTCTAATTCAGCAGGAGGAGAGGCTGTCGATTCGATTGTGGATTTGTCAATCGATTCGGTTGTTCGAAAAAGATAAAGATTAAATTAATTTGCCAGAGTACATCCCCCCCCTGTTGTTAAGGATGCAAAATCAAGTAAAAAAGTTGGTCTTTTTTCGTGTTCGGAACAGAGCCGGCCTGCTATAGAGGTTCGGCTAATGACTTTTTTGTTTTTGGAAAGAGAATTCCAAATTCCAAAATGCCCAAAATAGGCACGAACCGAATCGACCGTTAAACTCTCATTCATTAGAGTCCGTTGGGTGCGCCAAAAAATAAACGTTGTTTAATGCGATTTAATACTTTAGGTAATTTGTGTTTTCAGGAATCACTCAATACTGGCATCCCGCTCCCCGAAATCGCGCGATTTCTGTGGTCCACTTAACGGATTTTTCCTCCAAATACAAGTACTAGTAGTACTTCGAATTACGTGTACGTGTACGAACGGTACGACTACTGGATTGATTGATGAACTCATAAGTGATTGATGGTTGATGGTTGGTTGGATGTCGGACCGAAAAGAAAACAATAGAGACGACCAAAATGAACACAACATGTATGGCAAGAATGAGGATGACAGAAGCCATTCGATTCATCGTATTCTATCGCATCATTACCATCGGTAATTAATTCTTCCTCCCTCGTTCGACGCTTACGATCCACGAAGAACGACAATGAAACCCAGGTCCAAACGCAATCGAAAACGACCACGGTCCGAGGTGAATGGATTGAAGAAAGATCCTGTGTATGAAACATACGTTAGACAGCTCGAACTCGACGGAAAACTAATCTCGGCTCCCCAGAAATGGCTGCGAGTAATCAAAGTAAGTTGTCCAGATTTGAGTTGCAGTACTGCTATATTGTACGAAAGTATTTTTGTCAAGTCGAGCCCTCGACCTTACTGAACTCGTTTCCCGCAACGCTATCATCATCACCATCACCACAAAAATAGCCGTATCCATACACCTATTCTACGTTTGCGAAAGCTCGATGGGAAGGTAGAACTATCCTCGATGTTTACTCTACCGAATTTGGATCCTACCCGAAATCTTACTACGAAACAGCAATCTGTCAAGGTCGAATACTTGTCTCGGACAAGCAAGTGTCGACATCATACATCATCAAAGGTGGAGATGTACTGTGTCATACCGTACACCGACACGAGCCAGGTGTGGCTGTTCAGTCCGATGTCGAACCACATGTTCGAATTATTGATGGTAAGTGGGAGCCATGGAATTATCGTATTCTTCCAATTGTGACGACAGTTTGTCGTCTTTTGCGTCCAAGGTAATGTGCACTCAATTTGCCGGAGAGCTTTGCAAAAGAAACCCCCGAGCTCGTGATTGTAGAAAAACCAGGGACCATGCCGAGTAAGTGTGTACGGAAGCAGAATTGAAAGTTTAACGTCAATGTCCCAACTTTCTTTGTAGCCCTCGGTCAGCACTTTTGTAGTCGTCCCCGGCGAAGTCTCTCAACAAAAATGTGTCTTTCTTCCTATCTTCAGTTCATCCTTGTGGCGGGTACAATATGCAATCTCTTGTAAATATTTTGGAGAAGTATTACAAAAATAAAAGCAAGGATGGTATCAGTGACGTCAAGAAACTGTATACGATTCATCGGTTGGATAGATTAACGTCAGGTTTGGTCATTTTTGGGAAGACGTCCTCAGTGGCCAAGGCTTACTCAAAATGTATCATGAACAGGTCTAGCAAGAAGATCTATTTGGCACGAGTGGCGGGCAAATTTCCGTTGAAATGCCGAGGGTTAAAGAAGCTCAACTCGAAACAGTTTGTCCGGTCAGGAATACCTGTGAATGGTGAATGGAACGACGAAACGTCGACCGGCGATGACGTGGGTGACCCTCAGAAAAATCAAGCCAGTTCTTCTTGCTCAAACGAGAAAGAGCAGCTTTATTCTGTTGCTCGTCTGCGGCATCAACATGCCCTCGCTTGTTGGACTGAAGATGGAAATGGAAAACCAATCTTTGGGGATAACGGAGAAAGTGAGACTGACATGCTTGAACGGGTCTTTGGATGTCGTCACAGGTATGTCCGTATCGCCTCATTCCGCGTTGCACTATCGATATCTTCATGTATGCGATACTAAGTGCAATGTCTTTCCTTCTCTCATATTTGTCCGGGGTAGTGTCGACGAATGGCTTGAATCGATTGATAAGAGAGTCGATGAAAAGGAAGAAAGGCGCGACCTCTTATGGTTTCATTTGGCTTGTCCAACGCGAATAGCAAAACACAAGGATGGTGTTTGCGAAGCTGGTTCTTTTGACGACCTAGATGATGATCTTTACAAGAAGACAGTAAAGCCCGCACATTCTTCGTTTGGGGTTGTGTCGTACGATGAAAGATCTGATTCTACACTTTTGGTACGAAGAAAACTTACTACAGAGATGGATTTACTGTATTGTCCGCTTCTCTCATCATTTCTGTCCTTTCTATTCACTCGATTTTTTCATCTAGATTTGTCGACTTTACACTGGTCGCACTCATCAGCTTCGTCTGCACTTGCAGCACCTACAACACTCCATTGCCAATGATCCTAATTATGGTGGAGATATCTGGTATGGAAATCCGGAAGGGAAAGAAGCTTCCAAAATAGCTCAGGATAGATTGAATATGATGAATAATAATGATGATGTGTCGGCAACTGTAGAGTTCGAGAACTCCGATAGTCAAAAGAGAAAGTGTTTGATAATTGGTAGTGAAAGCTCCGATTCTACAACAAGGACATCTGCCATTGATGTACCCGCAACTGAGAGCGAGGTACAAGATAGAATTGTTGCCGCCGTGAGACAAAACGAAGAATCGATTCACAGCTTCATTGAACGGACTTGTGTTTGGTGTGCTCGATCCCGTTCTGTGCCCAGTGAGGATAGAGCTGTCCTCGAGTTTGTGATTCGGAGCCCCGGAATTTGGCTCCATGCACTGCAGTACAGCTTCATCGCTATTACCAAATCGGATGATGCCAAGGAAGGAGAAGGAAAAGAAGTTGCAAAATCGTTTCGAACTAATTTGCCGGATTGGCATGACTTGTAAAAGTTGAGGGGTTTCAGCCGGGTGTTCACGTACTATTTTTGGAAGATACGATGTTATTTTCGTTGACTCTAATCAAAAATCACAGAGAGAAAAAATCACTTCATACATCGTATGAGTCAAGAATCAGAAGATAGTTTCCTTGTTTCAGAGCACGTTACTTGCTTCGAAAGTTTATCAACTAGTTTTACATGTCCTTTATGTTTTCAACTTCCTGTGCCAAGTAGTTTAGTCTATCTTTCAGTACCCGTAGAGCGGACATAACGATTTCATCGGCATCCATAGCCCCCGTCGATTCAACCGTAAAAATGAATTTGTCTGGTGCAGGTTCTACAGTGACAAAATCATCGTCCTCCTTTCGCTTCTTGATCGATTGTTGGAATTCGTTCAAGTCTTCGGTGTAAGTACATCTATCCCAAGCATCATCAACGGCCTTGATGGATCCCGTTTCGCCGTCTATCTCTAAAATCTTGTCGGGACAGACTCTGACCATTTCTTCTTTCTGTTCAATCGACAACGTCGCGATCTGTTCCTCATTGATGGTTATGTTAGGCCAAAACCGATAAGTTGCTATGGCAACTGGGCACCATTTCGCGTGTTCCTTGGCAATTCCCATTCTTGCGAAGGCCTTAAACTTCAGACGTTGGCCCGGCCCTATTTTTACGATCGCTACACCAGCGTCTTGCGACTCATCCTGCTCGTCTTGACTCAAGAAGTGAGCGGGGATGACATTCTCATTTTTGGACTTCAGGTCTCTGGATGTTATCGTTAACGGGGCCATGAGTTCTTCTTCTGATCGCAACGTATTCGCTTCGTCGAATGCTACGTCGAGTTCGAATTCAACAATGCAACGAGGACAACGATCGTAGCACACGCACTCTCGACGTGGCAAAAAAGCTCCATTGCAATCTTGGCCTTTCATCGAATCTACCGGTTGATAACGAATCGGAATGAGACCCAGACGATGAGCTATGTATTCGTCGTTCAGCACCGATGAGTTCTCCTGAAATTCTACGAGATCGATGGCCAAGGTCGGAACTTCCGCAATCATGATCCTCCGTAACGCATTGGCTACCGATGTGTCCGTCTCGCTCAAAATGAATCGCATTTCGTGCGGAGCCATATGGAGTATCTTTATCTTTGGGAAGCGTTGATGAGGCATTGTGATATGCGCCAACGATGGACTAGTAATTTAGTTCAGAGAAGGTTGTGCGGCAACAGAATCAGGGAGGAATGAAGTGCTCTAGAAACCACGAGCATAGAGTAGCTTTCGATGCGGAATGTGACTTCACAACAACTTCAGAAAGGAGTAACTTTCCCTATCATTGCTGTCATCTGGCGTACTGGTAAGCTTACTGTAGATGAATCGTCTTGCCTCTACGAGTAAGGTACTCGTAATCAGTAATCTTACGAAAACTTCTTGTCGCATACGAAACTCGCGTTTACTTTTACGACTTGCTCTTCGTACTCGTAAGTTAGTTACTTGGAAGGTAGAGGTGTTAACCAAGAATCGGATTGTGATGGATCAGGAGGGATGCGGACAGACCGAAGATGACATGAGTACGAGCATGACAGTGTTACTACCGGTAATGGTGTACGGTAACCTTATGTACTACTACGTACGTACTACACTGTTTTTTTGACTCTTGATGACCAAGGCCCAGCAAAGTTGCAGTGGTATTTCCGGCACTTCATTCTTTTGAAAGCTGTTACTGACAAAGGCAGAATCTCAGTGAGCTGAGATTTTGAAGAAGTAGTCTCACCTCAAAAAAGAAAAACTTGTCAGTATTTTTATTAGGTGGCACAAACAACACTGACAACATCTTTAGTGATGAAGCCGATTGTTGAGAAGGCTTGAACACAAATGTTGATGGACGACCCATAGTAGTAGGAGATAGTAATGATCATAAGTCAAGCATTGGTCATGGGGAGCAGTGTTTGTGTGAAAAAGGGTAGCCATTTGTCTTTTCTTTGGATCCATTTGGTTAGTCAATGTGGTGAACAAAATTAAGAAGCAAATTCTCAAGAGCTCCTCTGTTGTGATAACTCTTTTGGGTTCTTGAAGCACCATTGAATTAATTGATTACATAACTAATTATGCAATCAATTACACAGTTAAGCCAAAAATTTCAGCTTTTATGGCATTTATTACAAAATGAATTATTGCCGTGCACCAAAATACAGTCACGAGTACATACGGGACTGGATTAAGGATAAGGATAAAAACATTCGGCGAGTCGACAGAATCGCTGATTCGGAAGGCTCTTAGAACTGTAGCAAATAGACTAACCAATAGAGCTCACAATTTTGCATATCACTACTATTCTAATCACTAGTAGACCCGGGGTATGGCATGATTTTAAAATCAAGCTGAGTGCTGATGACCATGAGCAGAAAGAAATCGATCGGCCAAGGCGCCGACGAGATCGAAAGACTGCCAGAAAATGGAGGCACAGAGAGGCAAAACAGGGAGAAGGATATCCAGTGTCTGCAGCACAAGGAAGACCGACCCCAGCGACTGTTGGCTCCAGTATAAGGGAGCAACAGCAGCAACAGAGACACCTAAGTACCTAAACAGGACCATGGTCGACAGCAAGAATAATCGAAAAATTCGAAAATACACACTGAAAAAGTGACACATAATCCAGTGAGTGGACTAATTGGACCAACACTGAGTGGATGGACAGACCGAAGAGGGTATGCCAACCAAAACCAAAATATACGAGTATACGGAAAGGTATATAATAAATACCTGAACACCACTAATCCCACGGGAAACGGGAAGTGGGACCGGCCCGGTGACCGCTTAACAGAGAAGCAACGGCGGAGAACCACGGGAATCGAATCCCACAAAATAAAAACAGAAACAACTCCGGGGAACCACAGGATTCCCGGGAACTAAAGAGAGAAACAACTCCCACCACTGAACGGACCAGGGGGAAAATCAGTTATAACACGAGTTATCGCGAGAGCAGTCTAATCCAGAGCTGAAAACTGGAAAAACTGGAGCAATCATTCTTGCTCAGTTCAGCACAAAGCAACAAAGATAACAGAAATAGTGTAACTAAATTAAGTAAAATAACTGATTAACCCACCATGGCGTCTAAAGGAACCAAACTGAAACCCTTTAACATCACTCGGGAGGACTGGCCGGAAGATGCCACCGCCGTAAAAATGAGTGTAGACAGCGAACAAGGTGGAATCGCATTCAGCGACTACCTGAAGGTTCTCAATGGCACTGAAAGACCAGAACTCTTCCTTATCTGGAAGAGAGACTTTGACCAGAAAATTGCTGGCAATGACAAACTCCACGGAGACCAGAAACTGGACGTTTTACAGAGAATCCTCTCTAATGAGGCACTCGCACTTGTCCAGCGAACGCTCACTCGGACCTACTTGGCCGAACCAACCCACAAGGTCCATCACACCAGACGCGTACAGAAAAAGATCCAGGAGATCGAACAAAGGGACCAAGCAAACATACTACTATCAATGGGGCAAGACGCCACCGAAACTCCCACGGGAGCCTCCAAGGAGACGGCAAAGGAGAAATCTCCAAACGCCGACAAAACCGACACAGCCACGGCGAGATCGGACCAAGAATCGGAGACCGACAACCTCGAGTCTCCAATCCCAAAGAAAAAGGTCGCAAGCGCCCTCACCCAGTACTACCAATCCCAGGAGTACAGGAAGGATATCATGGAGGAATGCATGCATGTCCTCAAGCTCAAAATCTTTGGCAATGACCAAAACGGCAAGCGCTCGTACATCGTCCTCCGACGATTCATGCGAGGCATGCGCGTGGACCTCAAACATGGCATCAGAGCCTGGGCCAATCGAATGGCCGAACTCCAAAGCTATCTCCCAGAATGCCTCTGGGAATGTGGCAGTGACCAAATGGAAACACCAAGAAGTTTCACCCAAGGAGAACTGAAGGAAATCTTGGATTCCAACATGACCCACTCCCAACGCGAGAAGCTGGAACACATTGGATGGGACCTCTACACCCAATCCTTTAACACCACTATCGACAAGCTCGAAAACCTGGAAATCACCATCCGGAAGGAGGCAATAATGCAACAACGCATCACCGACCTCGAAAAGCAGACCGGCGTCACCAAGAAGACCCCCAAGGCCGCTTCTGGGGGAGGACACCACGGGAAGTCCCCTGGCAAAAAGAAGCGTCCTATGGATAACAGTAACAAACAGCTCTGCAAGACCTGTGGCAAGGTCCATGCCGGCAAATGCTGGAAACTAACCGGTGGCCCCTCCAAGAAGGGAAAGTTTGACCGGGAAACCATCAACTTGCTCAAGGAGCACTTTGTGGCAAAAGAACAAGACTCAGACACTGAGCAACACCCCAAACCCCACTGGGGAAGGAACCTATCGAACCACGAGTACTCTTATGTACTGGCCACGGCCCAAGCTGACCACGAAGTCTCCGATGACGAGATCGACATCTCCGAACGGGAACTCAAAGAGTACAGAAGAAAGTACAGAAAGACCTTTAAAAAGAAAGGATCCCATAACTGAATGGCCGATACCATCCACACTGGACCCCGCATCATCAACAGATATGCAGACGTCTGTGTGGAGGTATTGGACCACAAGGGAAGGGGGAGGATGCTCCGGGGCCTACTCGACTCCGGTTGCTCCAAATCCATCATACTAAGGCACTTTGTCGACCGAAGTCAACTAACGAACCGAGACCACAGATCCGTCACCTATAATACCTATGGGGGCAAGTTCCGAACCAAGTCTGCGGCTTCAGTGGGACTGAGGTTGATAGAGTTTTCAAACTCCAAAACCATCAAATGGACCTTCCAAGTGGATGAATACCATCACTATGAGGAGGTGCCCTACGACATGATCATAGGATCCGACATGATGGCACAATTGGGACTGGATATAAAATACAGCTCCCGAACCATCGAATGGCAGGGTGACTCCATCCCCATGAAGGGAATGGGGGAACTTACTGACCCGGACAAATGTGAGGCAGTATTCTTTGCCAACACACAGAGCCCGATCCTCCAACAGGAGGAAGAGAGGCAAGCCAAGATCTTGGACGCAGACTACTCCAAAGTCGATATAGACGCGATGGTCAATGACCTGGAGATTACAGACGCGTCCAAGGAGGCCTTGAAGAAAACACTAAAGAAATTCCCAACACTCTTTGGAGGAGGATTGGGACTACTCAGAAATATAGAACCGGTGTCCATTGAACTCCAACCAGGGGTCAAACCGGTCCGGCAAAGGTACTATTCTGTACCCCATGCCTTTGAACAAGCACTACGAAAGGAGATCACCAGGCTCTGTGATATTGGAGTCCTGGAGAAACTCCCCCATGATGATGACTCACCATGGGCATCCCCGACGTTCTGTCAACCAAAGAAGACAGGCGATATCCGAGTTCTCACCGACTTCCGGAAAATGAACGCCGCCATCCAACGAAAACCATTCCCACTACCACGAATAGGGGAAACAATCCAAAGGCTACAAAAGTTCAAATCAGCTACGGCGCTGGACTTGTCCCAAGGATACTATACCATCCCCATCTGCAAGGAGAGCCAAAAGATTTGCTCTACCATTTTACCATGGGGAAAGTATGCCTACAAGAGACTGGCAATGGGAATCGCATGCGCACCGGATATCTTCCAGTCCGTTATGATGAACCTACTCGGTGACCTGGACTATGTCCTGGTCTATATTGATGATATTCTCATCATCCAGAGGGAAGGGGAATCCGAACAGGACCACCTCAACAAAATCGATACAGTACTCCAGAGACTGGATGATGCTGGCTTCCGAGCCAACCTAAGGAAATCCTTCTTCATGCAAAAAGAAGTGGAATACCTGGGGTTTCTGTTAACAACAGAGGGCATTCAGCCCCAGCCGAAGAAGCTGGAGGCGATGAAGCGCCTAGAAGCCCCCAAAAACACCAAGCAACTCAAGATGTTCCTTGGAATGGTAAATTTCTACCGGGATATGTGGAAGCGCCGCTCCCACATCCTAGCCCCCCTCAACAAACTAGCAGGGAAGAAGGGCAAAATGAACTGGTACTGGGGTCCAGCAGAGCAGAAAGCTTTCATGGAGGCGAAGAGAATGCTCGCCGACGAAGCAAAACTCGCATTCCCAGACTTTACAAAACCATTTCATCTCTACTCAGACGCCAGTGACCGGCAACTGGGAGCCACAGTATGCCAGGACGGCAAACCACTGGGCTTCTATACCCGGAAACTGAACTCCGCGCAGCTCAACTACACCGTAGGCGAAAAAGAACTCCTGGGCATAGTAGAGGGGCTAAAAGCGTTCAAAGGAATCCTACGAGGACAAGATGTGATTATTCACACAGACCACCTTAACCTGCTCTACCAGCAGATGCCCACCCAAAGGATGGTCCGGTGGAGACTTCTTATGGAGGAGTTCCACCCGGTAGTCAAGCATGTTGCTGGCAAAGACAATGACGCAGCAGATGCATTGTCTCGACTGGATATCACCGATGATCCAGCAGATACTGTGGAATGGCTACCACCAAATAAGCCCCTCACCTACGCGGATGAGGAAGAGCACCTCCGGCAACTTCTATTCCCACTCGGAGAAGAAGCTCCGGAAGAATTCCAGGGCAATAGTGCATTCCCACTTGCCCCAGACATGATTCAGTTCTACCAACAGAAGGACACAGGAATCATGAGCGCTTTGGAAAAAGACAACCGACTGACCACCAAAATGGTGGAAGGTTACAACCTAATTCACAAAGAAGGAAAGATTCTGATTCCCGACAAACTCAAGGACAGAGTCATGGAATGGTACCACATCATGCTGGTCCATCCCGGAGAAAAGAGAATGGAACAGAGCATACGCTCAGTGTTCACCTGGAGAGGCCTAAGGAAGGACGTCCAGGACCTCTGTAAACACTGCCACACCTGTCAGATGTTCAAAAAGAGTGGCCGGAAGAAGTATGGACTACTACCGGAGAAAGCAGTGGAGGTCACCAAATGGCAGAGGGTCAATGTGGACCTCTGGGGACCTGCAACTGTCCACAATAAAAATGGTAAAGACTACCACATCCATGTTCTCACCATGGTGGATCCAGTGACCGGATGGTTTGAATTGGCCCATCTAAAGGACTCGCCAAACGCAGCAGAAACTCAACGTTTGTTAGACAGTACCTGGCTAGCAAGGTATCCGCGCCCAAAGGAAATTGGCTTTGATGGCGGGAGTGAGTTCAAAGCAGAGTTCCAAGAGCTCTGTGACAACATGGGGATGAAAAGAAAACCCAGTGGCGCCTGGAACCCACAATCCAACTCAGTGCTGGAGAGAATTGCCGTGCACCGGAATACAGTCACGAATCCGTTCGTGATTGGATTACGATTAGCGAGTCTCCTTATCGCCGAATACAGGAGACTCGCTGGAAAGCAATAGCAATAGACTAATCAATAGCTCTCACAATTTGCATATCACTACTTTATTCACTAGTAGACCCGGGGTATGGCATGATTTTAAAATCAAGCTGAGCGCTGAAGACCATGAGCAGAAACAACCAACCGATCGGCCGAAAAGGGACCGACGTTGGAAACTGCCGAAAAAAAAAAAAAAAAAAATGGAGGCGCATAGAAGCAAAGAACAGGGAGTAGGATATCCGGTGTCTGCAGCACTATGGAAGACCAACCCCAGCAACAGTTGGCTCCATTACAGGGAGCAACTGCAGCAACAGAGACACCTAAGGACCTAAACAGGACCATGGTCGACAAAAGAAATAATGAAATAAGTGTCGAAAAAGTGACACATAATCCAGTGAGTGGACTAATTGGACCAACACTGAGTGGATGGACAGACCGAATAGGGGATGCCAACCAAAACCGAAGTATACGGATATCCGGAAAGGTATATAATGAATACCTAAACACCACTAAATCCCACGGGAGACAGGAAGTGGGACCGGCCCGGTGACTGCTTAATAGGGAAGCAACGCCGGAGAACCACGGGAATCGAATCCCACGAAATAAAAACAGAGACAACTCCGGAGAACCACAGGATTCCCGGGAACTAAAGAGAGAAACAACTCCCACCATCACGATGGTTGAGAGCAAAATCAGTTATAACACGAGTTATCGCAAGAGCAGTGGAAATCCAGCAAGAAAAACTGGAGGAGCTGAGCAATCACTTTTTGCTCAGTTTCAACACAAACAGCAAAGATAACAGAAATAGCGTAACTAGATTAAATAGAATAATCGATTAACCCAACCATGGCGTCTAAAGGAACCAAACAGAAACCCTTTACCTTTGCACGAGAGGACTGGCCGGAAGATGCCACCACCGTGAAAATGAGTATCGACTCAGAAAAAGGAGGGGTAGCCTTCAGTGACTATCTGAAGGTACTCACCGGCACTGAAAGACCGGAACTCTTTATCATCTGGAAAAGAGACTTTGACCAGAAAATTGCTGGCAATGACAAACTCCAAGGAGACCAGAAACTGGACGTCCTCCAGAGGGTCCTCTCCAACGAGGCACTCTCTATTGTCCAAATGACTCTAGGCCGGTCCTACTACGCCGAACCGGGTCACAAGACACACAACAACAAACTGGTCCAAACGAGGATCCAGAAAGTCGCAATAACCGACCTAACCACAGAAGCTCCCGCTGGCACGCCCAAGGAGCCGGTCGAAGGGAACCCCACCCAGAAAACCGACAAAACCAAACCGACTGCCACGGCAAAATCGGATGAGGAAACAGAGCCCGAGGAACTCGGCGCTCCAATCCCCAAAAAGAAGGTACCCGATGCCCTCACAAAGTACTACCAATCAGAGGAGTACAAGAAGGATGTCATCGAGGAATGCATGTATGCCCTCAAGCTGAAAGTCTTCGGCAATGACATGAACGGGAAACGCTCCTACATACTCCTCCGCCGCTTTATGCGGGGGATGCGAGTCGACATGAAACACGGCATCCGAGCCTGGGCCAACCGAATGGCCGAACTACAAAGCTACCTACCAGAATGTCTCTGGGAAAGTGGCGCCGCCACAGGAATGGCACCCTCCAGCTTCACTCACGACGAGATGAAGGAAATCCTGGACACCAGTATGACACACACCCAGAGGGACAAACTGGAACACATTGGATGGGACGTCTTTGCCCACTCCTTCAACACCACCATCGATAAACTCGAAAACTTAGAAACCACCATCCGAAACGAAGAAGAACTTCGCAAACGGATCACCGAACTGGAAAAACAAAACGGTGGAACCAAGAAGAACTCCAAGGCCACTTCTGGGGGAGGAAACAGCAAGTCTCCCAACAAAAAGAAGCGCCCAATGGACAATAACAAGCAACTATGCAAAATTTGTGGCAAGACCCACGCCGGCAAATGCTGGAAACTAACCGGAGGACCACCCAAGAAGGGGAAATTTGACCGGGAAACCATCAATCTGCTCAAGGAGCATTTTGTGGCAAAAGAAGACTCGGACACCGAGCAACACTCCAAACCCCACTGGGGAAGGAACCTCTCCAACCACGAGTACTCCTATGTACTGGCCACGGCCCAAGCTGATCATGAAGTCTCTGACGACGAGATTGATATCTCGGACAGAGAACTCAAGGAGTACAGGAGAAAATACAAGAAAACCTTCAAAAAGAAGGGATCCCACAAATGAATGGCCGACGCCATCCACACCGGACCACGCATCATCAATCGATTTGCGGACGTCTGTGTGGAGGTGCTGGACCACAAGGGAAGGGGGAGGATGCTCCGGGGCCTACTGGACTCAGGATGCTCCAAGTCCATAATCCTAAAACACTTTGTCGACCGAAGTCAACTTACGAACCGGGACCAACGATCTGTCACCTATAACACCTATGGGGGCAAATTTCGAACAAAGTCCGCGGCTTCAGTGGGACTGAAGTTGATAGAGTTTTCAAACTCAAAGACCATCAAGTGGACCTTCCAAGTGGATGAGTATCATCACCACGAGGAGGTACCCTATGACGTGATCATAGGATCTGACCTAATGGCACAATTGGGACTGGATATCAAATACAGCTCCCAAACAATCTCGTGGCAAGGTGACTCCATCCCCATGAAGGGGATGGGGGAACTCTCTGACCCGGACAAATGTGAGGCAGTATTCTTTGCCAACACACAGAGTCCGATCCTCCAACAGGAGGAAGAAAGGCAAGCCAAGATCCTGGACGCCGACTACTCCAAAGTAGATATAGACTCCATGGTCAACGACCTGGAGATCACAGACGCGTCTAAGGAGGCCCTGAAGAAAACATTGAAGAAGTTCCCCACACTCTTTGGAGGAGGTCTGGGACTGCTCAAGAATATTGAACCGGTATCTATTGAACTCCAACCAGGGGTTAAACCGGTCAGGCAGAGGTACTATTCAGTACCCCATGCCTTTGAACAAGCACTCCGGAAGGAAATCAACAGGCTCTGTGACATTGGAGTCCTGGAGAAACTTCCACATGATGATGACTCACCATGGGCATCACCGACGTTCTGTCAACCCAAAAAGACAGGGGACATACGAGTCCTTACGGATTTTCGGAAGATGAATGCAGCCATTCAACGAAAGCCGTTCCCTCTACCACGCATTGGGGAAACCATCCAAAGACTACAAAAGTTCAAATCAGCTACGGCGCTGGACTTGTCCCAAGGATACTATACCATCCCCATCTGCAAGGAGAGCCAAAAGATTTGCTCTACCATTTTACCATGGGGAAAGTATGCCTACAAGAGACTGGCAATGGGAATCGCATGCGCACCGGATATCTTCCAGTCCGTCATGATGAACCTCCTAGGGGATCTGGACTACGTCCTTGTCTACATCGATGATATTCTAATCATTCAACGCGAGGGGGAATCTGAGCAGGATCACCTCGACAAAATCGATACAGTCCTACAGAGACTGGATGATGCTGGCTTTCGCGCCAACCTCAGAAAATCCTTCTTCATGCAAAAAGAAGTGGAATATCTGGGATTTCTGTTAACAACAGAGGGCATTCAGCCCCAGCCAAAGAAGCTGGAGGCGATGAAGCGCCTCGAAGCCCCCAAGAACACCAAGCAACTCAAGATGTTCCTTGGGATGGTCAATTTCTACAGGGACATGTGGAAGCGCCGCTCCCACATCCTGGCCCCCCTCAACAAGCTTGCGGGCAAGAAGGGGAAACTGAATTGGTACTGGGGCCCAGCAGAGCAGAAAGCTTTCATGGAGGCGAAGAGGATGCTCGCAGATGAAGCGAAACTCGCATTCCCGGATTTTACGAAACCATTTCATCTCTACTCAGACGCCAGTGACAGGCAACTGGGAGCAACCGTATGCCAAGATGGCAAACCCCTTGGTTTCTACACAAGGAAACTGAACTCAGCGCAGCTCAACTACACTGTCGGGGAAAAAGAACTCCTTGGTATAGTGGAAGGCTTGAAAGCGTTTGAAGGAATCCTACGAGGACAAGATGTAACCATTCACACGGATCACCTGAACCTATTGTATCAGCAGATGCCGACCCAAAGAATGGTCCGGTGGAGACTCCTTATGGAGGAGTTCCACCCGGTAGTCAAGCATGTTGCCGGCAAAGAAAATGATGCAGCAGATGCGCTGTCCCGACTGGACATCACAGATGACCCAGCAGATACGGTGGAATGGCTACCACCAAATAAGCCCCTCACCTACGCGGATGAGGAAGCGCACCTCCGGCAACTCCTATTCCCACTTGGAGAAGCACCGGAAGAATTCCAGGGCAATAGTGCATTCCCACTTGCTCCGGACATGATTCAGTTCTACCAGCAGAAGGACACGAAAATCATGAATGCTTTGGAAAAAGACAAAGGCCTGACCACCAAACATGTGGAAGGTTTCAGTCTCATCCACAAAGAAGGCAAAATCCTGATTCCCGACAAGCTCAAACAAAGAGTGATGGAGTGGTACCACACAATGTTGGTGCACCCGGGGGAAAAGAGAATGGAACAGAGCATCCGCTCAGTCTTCACCTGGAAAGGCCTACGGAAGGACGTCCAGGACCTTTGTAAGCACTGCCACACGTGTCAGATGTTTAAGAAGAGTGGCCGGAAGAAGTATGGACTACTACCGGAAAAAGCAGCTGAGGTCATCAAATGGCAGAGGGTCAATGTGGACCTCTGGGGACCTGCAACTGTCCACAACAAAAATGGTAAAGACTACCAAATCCATGTCCTCACCATGGTGGACCCAGTGACCGGATGGTTTGAACTGGCTCACCTGAAGGACTCCCCAAATGCAGCAGAAACTCAACGATTGCTAGACAGTACCTGGTTGGCAAGATATCCGCGCCCAAAGGAAATTGGCTTTGATGGCGGGAGTGAGTTCAAAGCAGAGTTCCAAGAGCTCTGCGAGAACATGGGGATGAAAAGAAAGCCCAGTGGGGCTTGGAACCCACAATCCAACTCGGTGTTGGAAAGGATCCATCAGGTATTAAAGGACTGTCTGTTGTCCTTCAACCTGGAAAACAGGGACCTCCACGAGAAGGACCCTTTTGAGGAATTCACCACCAAGGCAGCGTATGCCATCAGAAGCGCCATCCATACTACTTTGGGGTACTCCCCGGCACAATTGGTGTTTGGCAGAGACATGTTTATGCCGGTGAACTTCCCAGTGGATTGGGAAGCAATCCAAGCAAGGAAGCAGAAAAGCATCCACAAGAGCAACATCAGGGAGAACCAGAAGAGGATTCCCCATGTCTATAGAGAAGGAGACTATGTCACCCTGGAAAGGAAGGGCATTATCCCGAAACTATCTTTCCCACGGCAAGGACCTTACAAGGTACTCAAGGCCCATGATAATGGAACTGTAACTATTGAAACTGCTCCCTTTGTAACCGACCGGGTTAACATTAGGAGAGTACACCCCTATTATTGCAGGGATAGCACTGAATCGAACGAATAACCAATTGTAACAGTACCATGGGGGAGCATGCCGTGCACCGGAATTGCCATACCCCGGGTCTACTAATGAATAAAGTAGTGATATGCAAATTGTGAGCTCTATCAATTAGTCTATTGCTATTGCTTTCGATCGGCATTTGGAATCGGCGATTCCAACGCCTCGCTAATTTATCCTCAACCTTAATCCAGTCCCGAGTAGACTCGTGACTGTATTCCGGTGCACGGCATGCTCCTCCATGGTACTGTAACAATTACTTCTCTGGTTCAGGGCTATCCCTGCAATAATAGGGATGGACTCTCCTGATGTTAACCCGGTCAGTTACAAAAGGAGCAGTTTCAATAGTTACAGTTCCATTATCATGGGCCTTGAGCACCTTGTAAGGTCCTTGCCGTGGGAAGGATAGTTTTGGAATAATGCCCTTCCTTTCCAGGGTGACATAGTCTCCTTCTTTATAGACATGGGGGATCCTCTTCTGGTTTTCCCTGATGTTGCTCTTGTGGATGCTTTTCTGCTTCCTTGCTTGGATTGCTTCCCAATCCACTGGGAAGTTCACCGGCATGAACATGTCTCTGCCAAACACCAATTGTGCCGGGGAGTACCCCAGAGTAGTATGGATGGCGCTTCTGATGGCATACGCTGCCTTGGTGGTGAATTCCTCAAAAGGGTCCTTCTCGTGGAGGTCCCTGTTTTCCAGGTTGAAGGACAACAGACAGTCCTTTAATACCTGATGGATCCTTTCCAACACCGAGTTGGATTGTGGGTTCCAAGCCCCACTGGGCTTTCTTTTCATCCCCATGTTCTCGCAGAGCTCTTGGAACTCTGCTTTGAACTCACTCCCGCCATCAAAGCCAATTTCCTTTGGGCGCGGATATCTTGCCAACCAGGTACTGTCTAGCAATCGTTGAGTTTCTGCTGCATTCGGGGAGTCCTTCAGGTGAGCCAGTTCAAACCATCCGGTCACTGGGTCCACCATGGTGAGGACATGGATTTGGTAGTCTTTACCATTTTTGTTGTGGACAGTTGCAGGTCCCCAGAGGTCCACATTGACCCTCTGCCATTTGATGACCTCAGCTGCTTTTTCCGGTAGTAGTCCATACTTCTTCCGGCCACTCTTCTTAAACATCTGACACGTGTGGCAGTGCTTACAAAGGTCCTGGACGTCCTTCCGTAGGCCTTTCCAGGTGAAGACTGAGCGTATGCTCTGTTCCATTCTCTTTTCCCCCGGGTGCACCAACATGGTGTGGTACCACTCCATCACTCTTTGTTTGAGTTTGTCGGGAATCAGGATCTTGCCTTCTTTGTGGATGAGACTGAAACCTTCCACATTTTTGGTAGTTAGGCCTTTGTCTTTTTCCAAAGCATTCATGATTTTCGTGTCCTTCTGTTGGTAGTACTGAATCATGTCCGGAGCAAGTGGGAATGCACTATTGCCCTGGAATTCTTCCGGTGCTTCTCCAAGTGGGAATAGGAGTTGCCGGAGGTGCGCTTCCTCATCCGCGTAGGTGAGGGGCTTATTTGGTGGCAGCCATTCCACTGTGTCTGTTGGGTCATCTGTGATGTCCAATCGAGACAGTGCATCTGCTGCGTCATTGTCTTTGCCAGCAACGTGCTTGACTACCGGATGGAACTCCTCCATGAGGAGTCTCCACCGGACCATTCTTTGGGTCGGCATCTGCTGATACAATAGGTTCAGGTGGTCCGTGTGAATGGTTACATCTTGTCCTCGTAGGATTCCTTCAAACGCTTTCAAGCCTTCCACTATACCAAGGAGTTCTTTTTCCCCGACAGTGTAGTTGAGCTGCGCTGAGTTCAGTTTCCTTGTGTAGAAACCAAGGGGTTTGCCGTCTTGGCATACGGTTGCTCCCAGTTGCCTGTCACTGGCGTCTGAGTAGAGATGAAATGGTTTCGTAAAATCCGGGAATGCGAGTTTCGCTTCATCTGCGAGCATCCTCTTCGCCTCCATGAAAGCTTTCTGCTCTGCTGGGCCCCAGTACCAGTTCAGTTTCCCCTTCTTGCCCGCAAGCTTGTTGAGGGGGGCAAGGATGTGGGAGCGGCGTTTCCACATATCCCTGTAAAAATTGACCATTCCAAGGAACATCTTGAGTTGCTTGGTGTTCTTGGGGGCTTCGAGGCGCTTCATCGCCTCCAGCTTCTTTGGCTGGGGTTGAATGCCCTCTGTTGTTAGTAGAAAACCCAAATACTCCACTTCTTTTTGCATGAAGAAGGATTTTCTAAGGTTGGCTCGAAAGCCAGCGTCATCCAGTCTCTGTAGGACTGTATCGATTTTGTCGAGGTGATCCTGCTCAGATTCCCCCTCTCGTTGGATGATTAAGATGTCGTCGATGTAGACGAGGACATAGTCCAGGTCGCCGAGTAGGTTCATCATGACGGACTGGAAGATATCCGGTGCGCATGCAATCCCCATAGCCAATCGCTTGTAGGCATACTTCCCCCATGGCAGGATGGTAGAGCAAATCTTTTGGCTCTCCTTGCAAATGGGAATGGTGTAGTACCCTTGGGACAAGTCCAGTGCCGTGGCAGACTTGAATTTTTGTAGTCTTTGGATGGTTTCCCCTATTCGTGGTAGTGGGAATGGTTTCCGTTGAATTGCTGCGTTCATCTTCCGAAAGTCAGTGAGAACTCGTATGTCCCCAGTTTTCTTGGGTTGACAGAATGTCGGTGATGCCCATGGTGAGTCATCATCGTGTGGGAGTTTCTCCAGGACTCCGATATCACAGAGCCTGTTGATTTCCTTCCGGAGGGCTTGTTCAAAGGCATGGGGTACTGAGTAGTACCTCTGCCTGACCGGTTTGACCCCAGGTTGGAGTTCGATAGATACCGGTTCGATATTTTTGAGCAGTCCCAGGCCTCCTCCAAAGAGAGTAGGGAACTTCTTCAAAGTTTTCTTTAAGGCGTCCTTGGACTTGTCTGTGATCTCCAGATCAGTGACCATAGCGTCGATATCGACCTTGGAGTAATCTGCGTCCAGTATTTTGGCTTGCCTTTCTTCCTCCTGTTGCAGGATTGGACTTTGGGTGTTGGCAAAGAATACTGCCTCACACTTGTCCGGGTCGGAGAGCTCCCCCATGCCCTTCATGGGGATGGAGTCACCCTGCCAATTGATTGTTCGGGAGCTGTATTTAATATCCAGTCCCAATTGCGCCATCAGGTCGGATCCTATGATCATGTCGTAGGGTACCTCCTCGTGGTGATGGTACTCATCCACCTGGAAGGTCCATTTGATGGTCTTTGAGTTTGAGAATTCTATCAGCCTTAGTCCCACTGAAGCCGCAGACTTTGTTCGAAATTTGCCCCCATAGGTATTATAGGTAACAGATCGTTGGTCCCGGTTCGTAAGTTGACTTCGGTCGACAAAGTGTTTTAGGATTATGGACTTGGAGCATCCTGAGTCCAGTAGGCCCCGGAGCATCCTCCCCCTTCCCTTGTGGTCCAACACCTCCACACACACGTCCGCAAATCGGTTAATTATGCGTGGTCCGGTGTGGATAGTGTCGGCCATTCATTTGTGGGATCCCTTCTTCTTGAAGGTTTTCTTGTATTTTCTCCTGTACTCCTTGAGTTCTCTTTCAGATATGTCGACCTCGTCGTCAGAGACTTCGTGGTCGGCTTGGGCCGTTGCCAGCACATAGGAGTACTCGTGGTTGGAGAGGTTCCTTCCCCAGTGGGGTTTGGAGTGTTGCTCAGTGTCTGAGTCTTCTTTTGCCACGAAATGCTCCTTGAGCAGATTTATGGTCTCCCGGTCGAACTTCCCCTTCTTGGGGGGTCCTCCGGTTAGTTTCCAGCATTTGCCGGCGTGGGTCTTGCCACAAATTTTGCATAGTTGCTTCTCCATTGGGCGCTTCTTTTTGTTGGGAGACTTTCCATTTCCTCCCCCAGGAGTGGCCCTGGGGTTCTTCTTGGTTCCACCATTTTGTTTTTCCAGTTCGGTGATCCGTTTGCGAAGTTCTTCTTCGTTTCGGATGGTGGGTTCCAGGTTGTCGAGTTTGTCGATCGTGGTGTTGAAGGAATGGACAAAGACATCCCATCCAATGTGTTCCAGTTTGTCCCTCTGGGTGTGGGTCATGCTGGTGTCCAGGATTTCCTTCATCTCGTCGTGAGTGAAGCTGGAAGGTGCCATTCCTGTGGCGGCGCCACTTTCCCAGAGACATTCTGGGAGGTAGCTTTGTAGTTCGGCCATTCGGTTGGCCCAGGCTCGGATGCCGTGTTTCATGTCGACTCGCATCCCCCGCATAAAGCGGCGGAGGAGTATGTAGGAGCGTTTCCCGTTCATGTCATTGCCGAAGACTTTCAGCTTGAGGGCATACATGCATTCCTCGATGACATCCTTCTTGTACTCCTCTGATTGGTAGTACTTTGTGAGGGCATCGGGCACCTTCTTTTTGGGGATTGGAGCGCCGAGTTCCTCGGGCTCTGTTTCCTCATCCGATTTTGCCGTGGCAGTCGGTTTGGTTTTGTCGGTTTTCTGGGTGGGGTTCCCTTCGACCGGCTCCTTGGGCGTGCCAGCGGGAGCTTCTGTGGTTAGGTCGGTTATTGCGACTTTCTGGATCCTCGTTTGGACCAATTTGTTGTTGTGTGTCTTGTGACCTGGTTCGGCATAGTAGGACCGGCCCAGAGTCATTTGGACGATAGAGAGTGCCTCGTTGGAGAGGATCCGTTGGAGGACGTCCAGTTTCTGGTCCCCTTGGAGTTTGTCATTGCCAGCAATTTTCTGGTCAAAGTCTCTTTTCCAGATGATAAAGAGTTCCGGTCTTTCTGTGCCGGTAAGTACTTTCAGGTAGTCACTAAACGCGACCCCTCCCTTTTCACTTTCAATGTTCATTTTCACGGTGGTGGCATCTTCCGGCCAGTCCTCTCGTGTAAAGTTAAAGGGTTTCTGTTTGGTTCCTTTAGATGCCATGGTGAGTTAATCAGTCAGTTATTATATTTTAGTTTAATTAGTTACAGTATTTCTGTAAGTTGTTGTTTGGGTTGGAAATGAGCAAAAAGTGATTGCTCCAGTTTTTCCCCCTGAGGTTCACTTCCACGCGATACCCCGTGTTGTAACTGATTTTTCTCCCAGGCTTGTCCAGTGGTGGGAGTTGTTTCTCTCTTTGGCTCCCGGGAATCCTGTGGTTCTCCGGAGTTGTTTCTGTTTTTATTTCGTGGGATTCGATTCCCGTGGTTCTCCGGCGTTGCTTCCCTATTAAGCAATCACCGGGCCGGTCCCACTTCCTGTCTCCCGTGGGATTTAGTGGTGTTTAGGTATTTATTCTATACCTGTCCGGATATTTATATGTTCTGGTTTTGGTCGGCATACCCTTTTTGGTCTGTCCGTCCACTCAGTGTTGGTCCAATTAGTCCACTCACTGGATTATGTGTCTCTTTTTCGACACTCATTATTTTCGATTATTTCCATTGTCGACCATGGTCCTGTTTAGGTCCTTAGGTGTCTCTGTTGCTGCAGTTGCTCCCTGTAATCGAGCCAACTGTTGCTGGGGTTGGTATTCCTTAGTGCTGCAGACACCGGATGTCCTTCTCCCTGTTTGCTTCTACGCGCCTCCATTTTTTGGCAGTTTCTTCGGTCCCATCGGTTTGTCGACCGATCGGTCCCTTCTCTTGCTCATGGTCATCAGCGCTCAGCTTGATTTTAAAATCATGCCATACCCCGGGTCTACTAATGAATAAAGTAGTGATATGCAAATTGTGAGCTCTATCAATTAGTCTATTGCTATTGCTTTCGATCGGCATTTGGAATCGGCGATTCCAACGCCTCGCTAATTTATCCTCAACCTTAATCCAGTCCCGAGTAGACTCGTGACTGTATTCCGGTGCACGGCAGGAATACAGTCACGAATCCGTTCGTGATTGGATTACGATTAGCGAGTCTCCTTATCGCCGAATACAGGAGACTCGCTGGAAAGCAATAGCAATAGACTAATCAATAGCTCTCACAATTTGCATATCACTACTTTATTCACTAGTAGACCCGGGGTATGGCAAGAATCCACCAGGTCTTGAAGGACTGCCTGTTGTCCTTCAACCTGGAACAAAGGGATCTCCACGAGAAGGATCCGTTTGAGGAGTTCACCACCAAGGCAGCGTACGCCATCAGGAGTGCAATCCATACCACCCTGGGATATTCCCCAGCACAACTGGTGTTCGGACGGGATATGTTCATGCCTGTGAACTTCCCAGTGGATTGGGAAGCAATCCAAGCAAGGAAACAAAAGAGTATCCACAAGAGTAACACCCGGGAGAATCAGAAGAGGATTCCCCATGTCTACAAGGAAGGAGACTATGTCACCCTGGAAAGGAAGGGCATTGTTCCAAAACTATCCTTCCCACGACAAGGACCTTACAAGGTGATCAAGGCCCATAACAATGGAACTGTAACTATTGAAACTGCTCCCTTTGTAACCGATCGGGTTAACATTAGGAGAGTACACCCCTATTATTGCAGGGATCCTATTAAATCGTAACAGTACCATGGAGGAGTATGCCGTGCACCAAAATACAGTCACGAGTACATACGGGACTGGATTAAGGATAAGGATAAAAACATTCGGCGAGTCGACAGAATCGCTGATTCGGAAGGCTCTTAGAACTGTAGCAAATAGACTAACCAATAGAGCTCACAATTTTGCATATCACTACTATTCTAATCACTAGTAGACCCGGGGTATGGCAATTATGCAGATATGCCAAAACGTGCAACTTCAATAGCTTTAATTATGCAGGAAACAAAAGTAATTACGCAGCTAGGTGATACTAATAGGGACCTGTATAATAGCAAGATTACATCAAGTGTAAAAATTATTACATTCAATAACACCTGTGAGTGATGCTCATAGCCCCTTTCAGTGGTGCTAACAACTACTGAGAGGGACTAATAGATAAAGGGATGAATAAAAGTATTGGTGTGTTAAATATCTATCTTTTGTCCTTCCTTAAGTAATAATCTTGCTAATGAATCAATTACAAAAGTTATTAATTGCGTATCTATGTTTTTAACATGCGTAATTTCATTAAGCAAAAATTCTCATTTATTCTGTGTGTAATAAGATTAATCACATATCAAATCTGGAACACCTGTTTACTTCACTGCAGCCCCTTTCACACTCATAAACATTCGGTGCAAGTAACCCCTTTCACACTCCTGAACATACAGCTTACATTATGTGTTTTTCTATTTTTGACTGTTCCAGTATGTTTATGTTTGTACAGGAGGATGCAGTAAAGTAAGAAGCTGTTGCATGTAGCTAATTTTAATTACCCAACCAATTAATTGTGCCAAATTATTACATAAATCATGCCCCATATTCCCCATGCTATTGGCTTTTGTATGGCCACTTTATAGGGCTATCAATGCCACCAAAAAGGGTGACTCAGCACTGATACAGCAGCTGTTGGATAGGGGAAGTAGCCCTGTTGTTGCTGCTATCAGCTGTTTTTTATTTCAAGTTTCTAATTGACGCTGTCCACCAGGGGGGTATCAATTTTGTTGATTGAATTGCAGATCCTTTCCAATCAATAGTTTGTCTCTGCCATTACTTGTTGGTTGTTCTATAATGTAATACATCTGTAGTAAATAATGCATAAATATGAAAGGTAGCCTCTTGTGTAGTAGTCTGAGTCATTGCTTCAGAGAGAGGATGGTCCAGGTATTTTGTCATGCAATTGACCCACCATTGTTGGGAACTATTTTGAGAACCTATATTTTTTCTTTGAGAGGAATCCTGATGGTCTTGGATTATTTTTTGGCTATCACATTACAGCCAGCACTGCTGATGCACTGATGCATGTGTTGTTTGTGCTGGTATGGAGGGTTGCATTTATTACACCATCACAGTACTAGTAATAGGAGTCCAACTAGCACCAATCGTACAACAGGCAGTACACACTGTCTAAAAATGATTCTATCTCTCAGAAAAAGAAATCTCTACAATCTCTTTTGAGACATCTATTTTTTCCTTGAGAAGAAAGACCTTTGAGCGCTGTACTTAAAACTCTTCCAAATCCTCCATTTTTGGTGTCTGGTGGAATATCAAAATTTCTTCTTAATCCTCCAGAAAATTTGACTATCGGTAAGATTTAAGGTTACTACTACCGGTACCGGTAATCTTAGGTCCGACAACAATCGAGAGCGTTAAAAACGATTGATTCTCAATTGTTGTGGGACGCGTACTACAAAATTCCTATCAGCTGTCCCCCGGTTCTACATCCTCAACTACTAATTTCTACGGAAACCGGGGGACAGCTGATAGGAATTCCGTAGTACGAGTAATTACCGTAGTGTTCTCAGTTGATGTAGGACTCGTACTTGTATCGTAATTTACTGTACGATCGGCATCTGATGACCTTTTGAGGAGTAATGGTGACTGTTTGGGTCATTTATGTCCAAATTTCAGTTCAGCCCAATTGTGCTTTGTGCTTTGGTCTACTGGAACAAGTTCCAGTACGAGAACTTGGACTTCGTACGAGTAACCAAACTTTGTTCTGCATCTAATCATTATCATGATAATGGTAACTTACGTGTACGAGTATTAACTAAGTTACCGCAAGAAAATGGAAGTACGACGTACAACGAAGTACTTCGTAATCCGTAAGTACGAAAATCTACTGTCCGTACTTGCAACATCGTACACCGTATCTTCAGAATCTTCTTCAGTTTTTCTTTCTTCTTGTGCGGTGTTGGTTTTTTAAAAAAGAAATTACGTAGTAATTACCTTGCATGGCATCAACCAGGAACGAGGTACAATGCTGTAAATATCCGAAGGACTCCTCGATGAAGTTCAAATTAACTTGAAATCACTCTGAACAAAGCGAGATACTTTGTATTCATCAAGGTTTTCCTTTCATCCAACACTTTTAGAGTTTTCGTTAGCACGATAGAAATGTCACAGATCTCTGCTGTTTGTCATGTCGAATATGGAAGGAACTGAGCAGAAAGATGTTGGTCAAAGAATTTCTTTGCTCTCAGAAGAAAAGATTGATGACAAAGACCACAAGGACGGCTCACGTATCGGAATCGAAGAAGATGAGTCAAACGAAAAACGCAAGCGTGGTTGGGGCAAATTAATGTGGTGGAAGAAGGATCGATCTGTTGAAGAAACGGAATCAGAAGCTCTCATGCCTGCAGATACGGACGACGACGAAGGACAAATAGGAGGAGGAGACATTTCTACCGGTGGTCTTGTCTACGAGAGCACAGCAGACAACAAGGAAACCACAAGTATCGATGTTCTTGAGGAACAGACAAAGGAGACAAACGATGATTCAGGAGAAAACGACGAGGTGGCGAAAGAGGGGGATCTATTGCTTCTAGGACAGTCGCAAAGCAAGGATCACAGTGAATCATTAAAACCGACCATTTCGTCAACCTCATTGATAGAAACTTCAAAAAGTGAACTTGGTTTTGAAAGCGATTCGGACGGTAGCTCTGACGAAGGGTCTGAAAGTAGCTCTGAAGAAAGCTCAGATGACAGCTCTGAAAGCAGCTCCGATGACGATTCAGATAGCAGTTGTGCAGACCAAGACAACGACCATTCCGTTTTGAAAAATCTATCCGACGATAGACCTAACCTGAATAGACGCTATGCTTCAACGAGGTCATTTTTCAACAATAGAGACGGAAAGCAGATCACGTCAAGACCACCTCTGTCGCGCAGTCTATCTCTAAGGTCGGCATATAGCGACAGTGAGAAGCAAAATATTTCTCAAGATATTGATCCAGAGGGTAGAAAAAGAATGCATGGCAGGATTGAGGGATTTGGAAATTCCGTATCTCCCGAAAAGAAATCATCTCCAAAAACATTTCGGGATCGTTTTCAAATATTTCTAAACAATGAAACTAATGGAATGAAAAAGATGGATACCGGTATCCAAAAATTTTCGTGGTCGGACAGTTTCGAAAATACCATGAATAATATAGCCGATGCTATGATGCCCCCAGAATTGCAACCGTTTGAAGAAGGATATTCGATTGCCCCTGTTATCATTAAAGACGTCGAACTTATGAAGAAGGGGAAAACTAGCGGAATGAAAAAGATGGATACCGGTTTGCAAGGGCAAACGTGGGCTGACAGTATCGAAAATACAATGAATAATATAGCTGATGCTGTCTTGCCCCCTGAACCGTATGAGGAAGGCTATATGATTGCTCCAGCTGAAGAGATTGAAACAAAGACGATACGCAAGACTGGTAATCAGGCAAAGGCAACACCAGTGCGATCAGAATTAAACGGAGAGGACAAAAATTATATCAAACGTATTGAGCAGGACTTGAAGCGAAAGGATTTGGAGATCATGTGTTGGAAGAATCGGGTCAAAGATTTAGAAGAAGAAGTCAAGCGTTTGAGAGAAATGATAGACGAAAACGTGCTCATGGATAGCAAATGTGAGGAAGATAACACGGGCATAGAATGGAAAACAGAAAATGTTGACCTCATTAGTTGATAGGCTGTTCTAATATCAACGTTCCCCTTATTTTGGAAACTCCATTGCTGCGATCTCGCTGTGTTGAATGTTCAGATCTTCGAAAGTGTACCTAAAGTGTATCATTATTACTAAATGCAAGTTATCTGGAAAGGCTTATAACTTTCAAAGAAACGGAGAAATGTGTCCCTTCAATAGTAGACTCTGTTGCAATCGGAACGATAGAGAAATATCGACATGATATTGGGATTTTAAAACGTAATTTTCACTTCCCAATCTACCAATGCAGAAAGCTCAGGCTTCCGGATGACCAGGACATGTCCATTGCTGTCATGGGTGAATCCCAAACTTTCACCCACTTCATCCACGCTTGAGGGGTGTTTTTCCACTCCCATAATTATTATCCTTTCGATCATTTTATTGGTATCCTCCGATATCCCTTCCCACCCTTCTCCAACAGTTGGAGAATTTATTACATAACCGTACTTTCCAGATACTTCGACGGAAAAATTGGCAAGCGCAAATTCATTTTTCGTTGCGTAGTTGAAAGTGTTTTCGTCGTCCATGTATAAGCTTCCAGAGGCACGACCATCCTTATCCAATGCAACATAAAGAGTGTAAGGATCACGATTCATTGTGTGTGTACTGCGTCGCAGTCTCAACTTGCGAGGAATCACGGATCCTCCTCGCTGGAAAACGGGAATCGTATCGATGTCGCTTGGGACCGTTATCTCCTGAACCGTTCCCTCCTTTCCTTGTTTTGATACCACAACAAGACTCTCTGCGTCGTACCAAACATGCTCCCCGGGAAACTTAACAACAGACTCGGTCACTTGCGGAGCGGTCACTGGTTTCACCAAAAGATCCGAGCCTATGAGGAATTGATCGTCCACAGCAAAAAGAGATTCGGTTTGTGGATAGTTCATCCACATAGTTCTCATGACAGGCATCCCAGTTACACTGGCCTCGTGAAAGACAGTGTACCAAAATGGTAGTAATGCATATCGAGCCATTGCCGCCTTTCTCAATCGAACCATAGTTTCATCTCCGAACATCCATGGCTCTCGGCGCTTTGCATCGTGATGAGCGTGTCCTCTGAAGAATGGCTGGTAGGCTCCGGTCTGCATCCAACGCGTCATAAGTTCAGCATCTGTATTACCAAAGAAACCACCAACATCGGCTCCTACAAAGGAAAGTGCACCAACATTCAGACTGAGGAGCATGGGTGATGCGATCTCTAAATGAGACCACTGGGCCTCGTTATCACCAGTCCAAATTGAACCATATTTCTGACTTCCGGCAAAGAAAGATCTGCTCAGAACAAAAGGTCTGACGTTCTCTTCCTCATTTCGACGAATCAATCCTTCCATAGTTGAACGCTGGAATAACATCCCATAAATGTTGTGCCACTCTCTATGCTCATCTCCATGGAGATTCAACAGGTCTTTTTGCATTGTGACTGTGAAGAGAGATGTTGTAGAACACATAGAAGAAGAATGAATTAGTTCTAGAAAAGAAAGCTACGGAGAAAGTCCAGAACTACCCCAAGCGAGTACGATGTAAGCACAATGCAAGTAGTTACCTTCTGGTCCGTTGAAAACACTCGGCTCATTCATATCGTTCCATGTGTAGAGAGAGGGCGTCGATCCATGATACTGATTATATGAAAATTGATCTGCCCACCAAGATCGAGCCTCTTCGTTGGTAAAATCAAGATACGACGAAGATCCAGGCCAGCACCATCCATCGAAATCATTCTTCCCATCTTTGTCTTTTATATAAAGTCCTTTGGCCGTGGCTTCTTTGTGGATGTAGTATCCAGAATCACGCTTTACGTGAGGATCAACTATCGTTACCTGAAACAAGAAGACAAAATTTAAAGAAAGTCAACATCGAAAGTCAGAAAATGATGCATCGTACTGCTCCAAAAACAAAGTTTGCGGCGGATTTGAAGTCGTACCATGCGGCGTCCTTGTGACCACAGCTTTTCTTGCATTGACTTGGGGTGGGGGAAGAGATTATGATCCCATGTAAAGTATCTCTTTCCATCTGTATGTTCAATATCTAGCCACAAGACATCGTATGGGTAATCAAGCTCTTCGAATTTCTCGTGGACTTGATAAACATCTTGTTCATCCTTGTAGTTCCATCGACACTGGTGATATCCGAGACTGAAGATCGGTGGAAGAGGCGTCAAACCTGTCAATTTTGCATATTGGCGATACAAGTCTTCGGGATTTGGACCGGGAATAAAAAACACATCAATGATTCCACTCTCGCTCATCCAGTGTGACGTTTTACTCCCACTTGCATCGTCGTCGATATCCACAAATGTTTCCGTCGGATTAAACCAGAACACTCCCGAGGTTCCTGTCTTGGTACTCTGGCTCACGAGAAGAGGAACAGCACCATACAGAGCCATGGGAACGTCAAGATCATATTCAAAAACGTCGAGATTATATAGACGGTAGGGGTTTTTGTACTCGGAGTTTTTCCCCGTGGTTCGCTTCAGTGCAGTAGAGGAGGCGTGTTCCGGAAGTCCATACAAGTACTTGGATCCAGGGAACGTAATGTCAGAGCCAACACTCATCGGTCCATTAGGCTTGGAATCAACATGAGCTCCGAACTTCTCTTCCCACATACCCTCCTTATCCAAATCTATTTCGCTCAACTTGCGATGATCCGCTTCTTGGTTTTCTTCTTTCCGTTCCTCCCGTGTTCCATCTGCATAGATTGCCAAGCCATCCTCCCAGTATCCGACAATTTCTTTTTCTGGTTCTTCCTCATCTTTTTTGTTTTCCTCACCAACGACATCATCGAGATTCTCGCCCTCAGCTGAATTGCCATCGGTTTCATCTTTATGGCGACGTATTTCAAAGTGCGTCATTTGTTTGTCACCCATGGCAATCACTGGTCCTTGACTTAACTCAGACTCGCGGTACAAATACGTTGCAAACGAATCCAATCGTAGCAAAAACAGCATTCCACTCTTCTCGTGCGCGGCAGATTGATCCCCGTATCGCAACCCCATGTAGCGCTTTGCCTCCTCCTGGCTTCCTAGTACATCGACTAAATATTGCTCACCAGGTCGAATCCAATTCGCGTGTTCTGCGGGCTCCATGTTTTCAGTGGTCAACACCAATTCATCATAAGTTATACGAGCCTTGTCGTGTGGTGTTTTCCGATTATCACCAGAATTTCCTGCTCGATAGACTTCGGTGATGCGCATTCGGACAAGTCCATCGGAAAGACAATGAACAGAAAAATTTAGGTATTCCTTCTTGCCAGTGGAAGTGTCTGTCGCAGTATTCACTAGGGTACCAGTAAGTGTTGGTGGTGGTCCTCTCACGTAGGGATCTTTTTTCTTTTTGGAAGAATCATCACTGTCGGTATATTTCCCTAATATACGGTTCTGGAGAGACTTCCATAATCCATCGTTCTTCTCCGCGCCCTCTTTTTCGTTTTCGGCCTTCTGATCCGAAACCACCCCTGCCTTCTCACTGGGATCATTGATTTCATCTTTCTCCTCGTTGGGAAGGTGAAAGTGCACAGACTCTTCCTCAACCCGGTACTGGTATAGACTCGCTGAATGATCCCCTCGATGGCGACGGCAAAAGGAGGTCTGCTCGCACGTTCGAAATTTGGACTGATCAACGCTCAATCCAGTCGTAACCAGGCAACCGACGAGAAGCGCCAGCCATAGGAAACGCTCCGGATGTGCTTTGGTTTGCAACATTGTGAATGGTGTTAGAGTTTCAACTCGGAGCACTACAGTGTTCCGGTTTAAAAGTCAGGAACTGCCACAAGTACGGTACCGAATCCCGATGTACAAGTTATATTGAAAAACGGACTTGTAAAAGCAAGAGGGAAAAGACCCGACAACAGATTTTCAAAGATCGTTAAAATAATAATGATAGTACGGTAAGGTTAGTGAGGTTACCACTCGTAATACGAAGAACGAAAACAATATCCGCAGTATTATGTTGTACAAGTACGCGTACGTACCGGTATCGGTAGAACGGATTGTTTTCGTTCCATCCCCGACAGGGGCAGGGATCAGGGGTACTAATACGCACCTTACTAGAAGTAAGGTTAGTACGAGCAGTGGTCACAATTTTTACTTGTACTTTTTTCGAGGCATAGGTGTGAGGTCTGTCTATCGTCCGTCCGTATTCGGTGCGTTTTGTGCACGATCCAAAAAATAATAAAAAAATTCGGAATTCATATTCGACTGAACTGCTTCGTCCTGCTTTAGGTACGAGGAACTTAACACCGTAAAAACCTTACGTAAGGTTAACTTACTCGTAGTACACCCCTGGTACGAAGTAAACCTTAACTTTATTATTATTTTATTCAGAAAAATACGGTCCGAAAAATACCGTACCTTTGGTTTACCAGGACTAAGATTTACCGTACGGTACAAGTAAGTTACGTCTACGTACTTGTGTAAGTTAACCTCAACATTAATTTACACAAGTAATTCTTCTCGGATTGATCGTAAGATTACCCTTAACTTACCCTAACCTTACCGAAGTAAGGAAGCCTTAACCTTACGAAGTTTTTTTTCGCACGAATTTCATATCTAATAGAAGGTTGGAGTTAACTCTCCTTCCTGAACTATCCGATGTCTGATGTCAGTTCATAATCATGCATCACAACGAATTGCTCATAAAGAACATCACGCAAAACAGTATATCCATCAACAACAATAATGGTGATGTTATATGTTCACTGCTTCACACCGAATACATAGTGGGAACGATGATGGAATTCGGTGTTAGCAAGCGTATTGGAGTTTCCTCAAGGAGACGGGCGCCTTCATTGAGAGTCGAACGGTGCCATGCAAACGGATACACCAGGACGACACGACTGATTGGAATGTCATTCCTCTTCGTCACAATCACATTTTGCCATCGCTACATCGGATGTTCTTTGCTATTGGATTATACGGCTCATGCATTCGTTTTCAAGAATATTGCATCATCATCTCATAGAAGATCTCTTTCCTACCAAATGCATCACATGCACCTTTCTCCCACGAAAGCGATGATTACTTCATTGGAAATGAAAAACAATCCACATTTGGGTATTTCAATTGACCCCTTAGTGGGCAAGATTTTTGAGGACGAATGCAAGAACGAAGAAGACGAGAGCGATGACTTGTTCATGGAATCCCTCCGTCGAATTGACTCTGGAATTTTGGAATGTTCTCGTGGGATGCTTGTTTGGAGACAAGCTCTTGCAAAGGGACGGTCGCCGATAGAATCCGACTTTGTTCCAAATATTGCCAGTCCAACCGGTATCGCACGTGTTTGGCCTCCACCACCCCTCTTTTCAAGCCTAGTAGAAGCAGCTTCTCTGTTGCAACTTCCTCGTCTAGCGCTGCGCCATCCGGAAACAATACCAATGATCCTCCGGTCAATTTTGCGAAAGACCTTCGATTACGCCCGGCGACGTATAGATGAAGAATCGAATGTTGATAGTAGTGGAGGTGAGGAAGACGAAGAAGAGCAGGATCCATATTTCTATGATTGGGAAGATGAAACAGGCGATGATGCTTGGGGTGGCGCGTCCCTATTTTCTTCAGATACTCCTTTCGATGACGACGAGATTGCCAAAGATGTCGCTGAGAGTCTCGTCGCAGAATGGCGCGAGGTGGTCAAGGGTGTGAGTCTATTGGACGACATTTTTGGATTCGACCATGATCTATTGTCCTCTGGGGAACAGGAAGAAGAAGATGGAGATGATGATGGAGGAGCTGCTGGTGCGGCAATGGGCTTCGGAATGCGTGACGGCATTTGGTCCCACACAGGTTGGCACGTAATTCCAGACTTGCAGAAACAAATTTCGGACATTCCGGAACTGAAAGACCTTATGCAAGATCTGGGACGTCGTCCTAGCGCAGAAGAAAGTGCGAATCGTCGTTTTGAAAAATTTGCTCCTCGGAGGTCGCATCCAGATGGTGGAATGGGGGCTGAATTTGATCCCTATCTACGTCGCGAATCGGTGACGGGAATCGCGCTATCTGGTAACCCATCCGAGATGCTACCGTCCGAAGCGGTATTGCTTCGCCAACGCCTTGGAATAGAAGACAAAAAGGAATCTTCTTCCAACGTACTTCGACGACTGTTTTTGGCCAAAATGGCCGAATCCAAACTCCAAAGTTACGAATTATCTGGCTGGGCCGACATACCAAGTGTACCACGGACCCGCCCTCTGTACCTAAATCGCCTGCCCTCCGCTCCTGGTGGACCCATCATTGTGTGTTTGGATACCAGTTGGTCTATGTCGGGAAACCGAGAGTCACTTTCGAAAGCCGTTGTCTTGGCTTGTGTTATCGAGGCGCGCAAACAGGGACGCGAATGCCAGGTTGTTTCATTTTCAACGGAGCGGAAAGTGATGGAAACTGGAGTGATTACAGCCGACACGGATGGTCTCCGACGCTTGTTAGAGTTTCTCTCGCATTCTTTTGGTGGTGGAACCGATGTGACTGGAGCGTTGAAATTTGCAATCAATGCTCTCGAAAGTGATGAGAGTGACAATCTAAATGGTGGCAACAGGAGAGAAAATTTCTGCATGGAGGCGGCAGATATTTTGTTGGTGAGCGACGGAGAAATCCCGGATCCCCCAGTGCCATCCGAAGTAATGGCGTCGATCGATAAATTGAAGCTTCTGAAGGGTGTCGAGTTGCACGGTTTGTTGATTGGAAAGTCGGAGAGTAAACCATTGTCGCGAATTTGCACCCACACCCATGATTTCTTATCAAGGTACACTTTGCCATCGACGTTTGCTGGTGGTGGATTTGTCGATCAATCTTTCAACCAGAACTTGATTCGACAGCAAGGAAAGATGAGTACAACCAGACTTTATGCTAAGAGGTCGTACTATGATGATGGTGACGACTACGGTTCCAAGCGAAAAGGAAAGAAGCGCAAAAAGGGCAAGCAGAAGTGGGATATGCAAGATGAAGACGACGAATACTATGAGAATTCGTGGGGCAGCATTCGCGACGAAAGAGATTATAGTGGGATGTTCGAGAATGATGAAGAAGAAAGTATTTCGCTCTCGACTGACGAGTCTCGTCAAGTAGGCGATGACACAAAGTCATCGGTTGAAGGTAGGTAATGTTCTATGCTACCTTTGTGTTGAATTTTGCACCTCTGCCAACAATGCCAACAAAACACGTCCTCTTCGCCCTCTCTTTTCAGACACTGCCGTTCAAGCATGCTCTATTCTGAAACAAGATGCTGCTGGTGTTGTTGCCAAAACTCTTTGGACAGAAGAAAAGCTACGTGAAGAAAGAGCAGCCAACGATAAATGCTGGGAGGCGCACAGACACCTTAATGCAGCTGTTGCTAGAGTAGAAGATGGGTTGGTGGAAAGAGGAGAAGATGCGCGTCTCGTTGTCTTGGCTATGATTGTAAACGAGCACATCCTTCTATTGGGAAAACCCGGAACAGGTAAAATCTGAACGTTGCAAGCACCTGTTTGATGACCTCCGAAAAAAAAATGTGGTGTTCATTTCCCTTGCCGATATCTCACATTTGTTTGCAAATACTCGCAGGAAAGTCAATCTTGGGTCTCCGGCTTGCAGAGTTGTGTGATGGAACATTCTTCCAACGACTTCTCACTCGATTCACAACCCCAGAGGAGTTGTTTGGACCTTTGTCTTTAAAGTCTCTCGAGAACGATGAATACCGCAGAGTCACGTCTGGATTTTTACCTACAGCGAACATAGCTTTTCTCGACGAAATTTTCAAAGCAAACAGCGCAATTTTGAACACCTTGTTAACAATCTTGAACGAACGCAAGTTCGATAACGGTGGATCCAGGGAGTCGTGCCCGATGCGGTGTGTGGTTGGCGCTTCTAATGAACTACCGGATAGCGAAGAGCTTGTTGCACTGTACGATCGATTCCTCATCCGGAAGGAAGTGATACGAGTGTCGGATCAAGGTGTGATGGATCTCTTGTCGATGTCCAATCCGGGAGAGTCGTCGTGTTTACCACCCGACAATGACCAAGGTTGCGACATACCAGTCGTTGGTGACTTGGATGGCATCATCGAATCGTTGTCATCGGCCGCGGAATCGATAATCATGGACGACGACGCTTGTGAATTGATGAGAGATCTTAGGTCCTTTCTACTGGAGCATCACGAAATCGACATCAGCGACAGACGACTGGTGAAGGCCGCCCGTCTGCTAAAAATCAGTGCTGCATCGGACGGAAGGAAAAAAGTAGACACCGTCGACTTCCTGCTGCTTCAACACTGTTTCTGGAACGAGCCCGGTCAACGAACGGTCATTCGCGAGTGGTTGTGGGACAACCTGACTCCGTCGGACCGCGGCAGCGGTATTTCTCCGAGCCAGATACGCTTCCTTCTCGAAAATCTCCGGAAGGAAATTTTGTCCACCCTCCGCAAGACCAACGGCGCCATCGATGGATCACTGGGAGGGAAGGACGAGGACCTGACCGCCCTCGATGTTCTGAGAGACGAGTCCGAGCGCATCGCAACGATTGCACAGCAACGCCTCGACGCTCTGGCCCGGCACAAGGAGCTGGTGCTGAGGTCGGGAGACTTTACCTGGATCGAGCCGGACGACGCCGGTGCGATCCAACAGCTTCTTCTCCCCCGGGCCGAACTGGTCTGGCCGCAGGTCGAGAAGGTGGCGGAGGACGCGAGGGCCCTCTGGATGGCCGTATCGCCCGCAGCTTCGGATTCGATCCCGGACCGGCTCCGGGCGGAGGTCATCGAACTGCTCTGGGAAGATGGCGATTCGCTGGCCAGGGACTTTACCGAGGGCGAGCTCGGCGTCAGCTCGAAAGAAGCCAAGTCCAAGTACGATCTAGAAACCTTTCGACGGTGGAAAAGGGCCAAGAAAAAGGCAAACAAAGCATCGAAGTGAGCAGAGTCACTGTACGTGTAGCTCTTGGGTACAGAGTTGCAAGTATTTGCAACGTTCCGGAGTAAAATTGCACGCAACGGCAGAAAAATGCGGTCGTGACAATCCGTTAGAATCCCTTAGAATATTTTTTTAGAGACTGCTTGCCCAAAGATCCTTCGCTTTCCCTGCCTCGTTGTACAAATTGACATTTCCCGGGTTAGTCCCCGGAGGAAGCGCCTTGCAATTCGGACGATTCGATTCGCGAAGACTTCGACAGAATGGTGGGGCGAGTTCCCCTCTCGCGGGAGGTAGATACCAGCGGCTACGCCCCGGGCCAACGACCACCGTGCTTCCGGAAGCTGCGATCGATGCTGCACTTCCGGTGGTCACGGATCCTTCAGGTACACCGAAAACTCGATCCCGTCGCGCAGCATGGTTTTCGTGGGTTCCGTTTTCGATGTCGTTCTCGATTCCGTTCCCGCCGATGCGTTCGGATTCGGATTCGGATTCGGATTCGACACTGCCATTGCCACTTCCAGTTCTGGTTGGCAGTATTCGACCAGGAGGGAATCCTCCAATCGGGTTTCGACGATCCCCTCCCCGGCCCGCTCCGCCATGTACCCGCGGTAGTCGTCGATCTGCGCAAAGACCACGTTGTCGGCCGCCACGTGCGTTCCCGCTCGCAACCACCCGGTGCGCTCGAGTTCCTTGAGGTGGGTGAGGTACAGGGACTTGTCGTGGTCCACGAACAAAAAGTCGACGGCGGCGGGGCGATCGGTTGCGTTCGCGTTCGCGTTCGTATCGGTGCCCGCACGCGGCACTCGCTGCGAGAGTGCGGAGGAGAGCGACGAGGATTGGTAGTCGTGTTGGTGTTGGTGTTGGTGTTGGCAGTGGTGGGCGTTTTCGTCATCGGCTCTCTTCTTCCCGGCAGCGGCCGCCGCCGCCACTGCGTGCGCATCCTCCGGCTCGTCGACCAAAATCACGGTGACGAGGTCCTCCATTCCGGCCAGCCGAATGAGTTCCCTGGCCACCCTTGCATATTTCTCGACGACCTCGACGGAATAAATATGAAACAACTTCTTGCTGGTGTCGTCGTTGCTGTCGTCGTCGTCGTCGCCGTCATCGTTGTTCTCCGGCTCGGCGTCCAGCAATTCCAGCAGCGTCTTGGCGAAAAAGATGGAGGAGTACCCGCAATAGGTCCCCAGCTCCAGAACCGTGAGGCCTCCGGGTGGTTGCTTTCGCGCGCGGAACCCGGAGAGACACGACGCCAGAAAGCCTCGCAACGGTCCCGCCTTTTCGGGTCCCACGTGCATCATCCAGTGCCGCGACAGGCAATACGCGTCGACCAGCTCGAGGACCGTCGAAGCGCGGTGGACGGCCGCGGCCGACACCCTCCGAGCGGAACGGCCGAGCTCGAACTCGGACTCGAACTCGGACCCGTCCGCATCCATCGCTTCCGCGGCGTTTCGCCGGTTCTGCCGGTTCTCCCCGCGGTCCAGTTCGGTCCGGACCCAGTGCAGCAGGGCCACCTCGGTGCCGGCGTGGAAGGCAAGCACTCCGTTTTCCGGATCGCGGGCGGGGGTTTGCTCCTTGGTTTCGGCGTTATCGTTGTCGTCGTCGTCGTCGACGACGTCGTCGTCGTCCGAGGAATCGAAGCAGGCAAAGGGATCATCGGTTTCGTCTTCGTTCGTCGCCATTGTGCTGCGTCTCCGGGAACGAGGGTGGATAGCAGAATGGATGGAATGGAATGGATGAATGAATTCGGTCGGAACTGTGTATATCGGACTCGATTTCTAGAAGTCGTTCGGCATGTCGGGTACGTACCGGTATGATGGGGCCGAGTTTTCGATAGAATAGTCCCAGTAAAAAAGTGTTTTGAGGGATGAGAGATGAGATACCATACAGTAACTTACGGTAACCTTGCGGTGTGGGATGGCCAATCCAAGGAGTCTCGGATTTTTGTTGGATGATCGTGAGATGATTGTTTTGTTTTTTGTGATGTTGTGCCACAATGAAAGTTTGTCGCGCGCAATCTCGTACGAATACAGACGGGTTGTGACTGGGAATGGACTCCTTCGATTCAATATTGTAGGTCAAAAAAGTGCGAACTGCGAACAGAATTGATTTCAAAATCCATCCTCGATCCTTTGTGGAACGAAAAACTACAACCCAAAGAGTGTTGAGAGTTGTCAGAGCAATCGCGACAGAGGCAACAAGAAGCAGTGATCAGGGATCACGGAGAGAGCAACGAAATCGATTCTACTATAAAGCAGCACTACAAATACGACACGCCACGCCACGACACGACACGAGCCAAAGACCGAGGACCAAGGACCTCGCCACGTGCACACCGTGCGTACATTCATCCATGCTCCTTCGAATCGAGGTCTTCCAGCCGGAGGTCAAGGGAAGCAGCAAAAGCAACAACGATGACGCCAACAGGATTCCCTCGCAAATCCTCTATTGCTCGCCCTCCACCGTGGCCAATCGTCTCGGGGCCAACGGGAGCGCGGCAAACAGCGATGCGAACGACGATCGCGACGGCGACGGCGACGTTGATGCCGATGCTGATGATGACGACGACGCCACCGTAGATTCCAGTGACCTGCGCAAGAAGCAAAAGCAGAAGCCAAACCCCAACGCCGGGCTCGTGGCGAGGATCGGACGCAAGGGCGACGTCGATGTCTTGTTCGGAACGGATCGCTCGATCAGCCGCGAGCACGCCCTGCTGCGATTCGTGGGGATTCCGAGCCAGTCCAAATCGGGGACCAAACCGAAGCCGAGGACCAGCCGGATTCGAACGAGCAGCGCACGGGCCAGCAATGAGAAAGACAAGAACGAGAACGAGAACGAGAACGACAGTATCAACAACAACAACAACAACATCAACAAGGCGTGGTGCTTCGAACCCCGCAACGACAAAGAGGCAGCGGCCTGCAAAACCAGTCCGTATGGAATGTGCCTCGTCCTCGAAAACAAGGGAAAATCAGGGAGTTACGTTGCCTCCGAGGACACGTCCTCGGCGGAGACAAACGATTCGGAGGAAGCCGGGGCGAATTTGAACGCCAATGCCAACGAGGATTCGGACGCTACTACGGATGACGAGACCGGGGCGAACAGCAACCGGTATCGGCACTGCTCCCGGGCGAATCCCGGGACGGCCGCGTCCCTGGCTACCCAAACGGGAGAAATCCTGGTGAGCCGGAAGAACCTCGCTCCGTCCCAGAGCCTGCCCTCCCTCTCCGGTGCGGTCCAGCACTACTTTGGGAGCGACACCCCCGTCCGTCTCACCAAGATCGATGCCGGTGAGTCCCACGTCTTGTCCCTCGGCAACGACGGGAACGGGAACGGGAATGGAAACGATCGCTCGTCGGTGCTCGTCCAGTTCGGAATCGCCCAGCTTCCCACCATAAAGATCACCCTCGTCCCCATGACCGTGGTCTTTTCGAGTGGAGTCCCGGCTTTGTTCCAGGATTCCCTCCGCCTCTGCGGGGGCCTGGTCCAGGAATCCGGGACGCTTCCCCGCAACGACACTAAATCATGCGGAAAAAAATCATTGGCAAACGCAAACACGACGCACCTGGTGACGACCGAGCGCAAGCCCGTGGCCAAGCAGCTCATCGCTTGGTGCTACGAGATTCCCATCGTCTCGCCCGACTACCTCGGGGCCCTGCGGAAACACTCGGACCTTTCCGCTCCCTTTCCGGATCCGGCGGGTTTTCCGCCCCCGGCCACCGACACGATGGACTTTTGGGAGTCGTTGCGGCCCGCGAGGGATCTGCTGTCCGGCTACGTGGTGCTCAGCGCCGAGCCGTCTCCGGAAATCGAGGGACTGGCCCGGGCCGCGGGTGCGGGGTTGGAGCGGCTCTACGACCGGCAGAAGAAACACACCAGGGCAAGGGTCGCCGACTTTGTCGAGCGCATCGAGGCCCTGCTGGACGACCAACAAAAGAATCCCTCTTCGGCGAAGCAGGTGGTCCTCCTGGCGTCCGGCAGCAAGACCAAGTCCTCCAATGCCAACACCGCCATCCTAATGAACACACTCAGGGACGAATTGGGAATTCCGACGGTCTCGTCCAAGATGCTGGCCAAGACCATCACCCAGCAGGTATCTCGGATCGTGGGACTCCGGCCGCCGGTCGACGGGGAGGCCTTGTCCGCTTGCCAAGCCCCGGCGACTACTCTGCCCGCCGTGACGAACCGCAACGACGAGCCAAAGACAAAGACAAACACAAGCACAGGAGAAGGTTCGCAGCCCTCCTCTTCGTCGGAGCCCCGAAATACGCGCAACGCAAGCCAAAAGCGGGACCGAGAGGAAGTCTCCACCGGAAAATGGGAGCGTGCCTTGGTTTCCGATCAGGTTTCCGACCAAAACTACTGCGAGGAGCCCGCCAATGATTTTGGCGCAAATAACGACGGGGAATATTCTCCGGAACGAGTGTCATCGGAATCCAGCACCAGGCATCGGAAAGAACAGAAGCTACCACCACATCGTCGATCAATGCACGAGGAGGCAACAAGAGACGACCCGGCGCCACCGTCTTCCGACCCGATGGCTCTGGTGAAACCCACCAGAGCGCACCAAAGCACCCACGGATCGACCCAGCTGGGACGGGCGGATGCAAACGGTTGGTTCACGGCGGCTCCGAGGGACGATCGCGAGCGCTCGAAATGGAGACAGCGGGCCTCGGATGCCTACCGTTCCCAGACGGGTGTCGAATTGGAACGGTCGGCCTCCACCGACCGGGACCTCCGCATTCTCGTCGACGTCCCGAACACGGCCCCGAGCAGAGATGGGAACGCTCTTGCGACGAATCGCCTCCGCAATCGCCCGACCCCATCCCACCTCCCGGATTTCAAAAAGTTCCGAAAGAACCCCATCGCCAGGGCCGATCCGAGCCAGGGGGTTGTTTTTCTGACCGAGGCGCTCTCGGCCTCCAAGAGGGACCAGCGGGAATTGAACGCGGAGGAAAAAGAACTGGAGGAACAGCAGCGGCTGGCCGATGCCCTCTTTCGGGGAGAAGCCATTCCGACCGGGACGGGCCACAAGAGGCGCCGGGTTCGAAGGTGACGCCCTCCCAACGAGTGCCGAGTGCTTGCTGCCCGAGGGACCGGCGGTTCATTCCTTCGGCCCGCGGTGGAAAAAAAAAACATCGGGACGGGCGAGCACGAGAGATCTGCGCGAATCGATCATCGGACACACCGACGATTCGACGGAATCGCGGCTCGGGTCTTGGTGGTACGGCAGGAGCACCGGTCGTCTCCCTGGCATGGCAATGTCATGCCATGGCAAGAGAGTGAATCGAACGACTGGGGGCGGGTCACGATTCTCACACAAACCGTGTTGGAGAGATAGAGCAAAAGCAACAATCGAAATTCTGATCCTCAACCTCGCGATCCATTATACTACGTAATTGAAGGCGTCGCGCACTTGATGCTTGCTGCGTGCCACATGTTTTTAGCGGGATACACCTACTGAAAGCCAGCCAACAAGATCCACCAGCAGGTCACGAACGACTACACGTAGTTTGTAAACTGCGAACTAAGCAACTAAGAACCTATAATCACAATGTAAAATAGCATGCATATCATCATCAATCTTCACTTTTGGTCGTCCCTTGACAGTTCTCGGTCAGTCTCGTGCACCACCATCTTGGTTGAACATTTCTCGGCACCTTTTTGAGTCGAGAAAGCCACGGTCGATATCGATCGAAAGCGTCATGACGAGAGGTCTTGCGTTTTTACCCATTTTTGCTAGTGGCGCTGTTTGAGTTAGAACGGTAATGTTTCTAACTTCGTGGTGCCCGCTCTTGGAAAGATACTCCATAAAGAGCGCTGTGTCACAGTTCCCCCGCAGTCGTTTTGGAAGCGCTACGGATTCCACTGACTCAGATAGTTGGTACGGTAGGAACAAAACATAAATGATGCGGATGATACTATTTACAAAAGTGGAGAATAATTTTGAATGAGATCAAGAACGCAGGATTTTGGTGAGGCGCCTCGGATACCGTATCTACATGAATTCCCTCTCCGCGTCGCGCAAACACAATCTCAATCCAAGTCGTGCTCGAACGAACAACGTCGCCTTCTTCGTGGTTGACTGCTACCCAGCCCCAAATCAGCAGGCAATACGTCACGCAGCTCTCTTCCGAAAGGACCCCCCATTCCCATGTTGTACAGAAGAGATTTCAAATCGTTCTTCCCACGTGGCGTCAATCGAGCTACCATCCTCAAAAAGCGGACTAATGTTCCGCTATCAACAAACTCAGACCCATCCCATCCCAACGCTACGGTACTACGGATCTACACATTGCACTGGTGCCATCAGTCCGTGAAACACGTGCCAGTACCGCTTCCTCTATAGAGCGAACAAAATATGAGTCTCGCTTCAATCGAAGTATTACTTTTTTTGGTGAAAGTTGGTAGCGGGACGAAAGCCGTCGGAGTTATTTTAGCTAAGCACATTATGCTTTGCTTGAATGAAAAATAAAAAAATCGCTATATTACGATTGATCTGGTCGTAAAAGAACATGGAGAGCTTATAAATATTAGTGAGATCCGGGACTGTTGTACAAGAGTATTGGTTTCTGAGAAGACCTCCTACAAGAATTCGAAGCAATGTATTGCCGATAATGCAGAAAAGAAATTTCTTTCAGATACCGTATCTAAAATGTACCATTGGCAATGTTCCAATAAGGTTAAATAATAGTTTTTAGTGTTTTCGATAATACCCGAATCTCGATAATGTTTTTTCAAAAAGAATTGAGATAAAAAATGGAGACAATAGCTTTTTTTTTCCGATTCTGATCTGGTGACTTTCACGTTCCACTGTGAAAGAACACTGAAAAATATGTTGGTTTGAAACATCACAACTTGTGCAACTGCGGAAATCACTGATGTGCAGCAAGGAAATCGTTTTTCAAGAAAGCACTTCCAAGCTCTCACAATTTCGGGTTTCAGGTAAGCCAAAACAAACATCCAAGCACAGGAATTCTATTCTTCTTGGTGAATGAACTCGTACTCACGACAATTTTTCAGAAACCAGTACGATCTTTCAGTCACGAAAAAGAAATACAGAAGCAAGATGAAGTTCACTCTCCCTACTCTAGCAGTTGCGATTGTTTCCTCCCTGAGTGGATCGGCAGTCGTTGCCGGGGCTCCTACGTGCGGTTGTCTCGTTGACGATCCCGACGCCCGGAGCTTCAAATGCGGGAAACACGTCTACGTCTGCCCCGGCAAGAAGTCGATTTGCAGCACTCAAGGAGCAAAGCGCTCAAATTATTATGTTCTCGATTGGGAAGAGTGCGACTACATGAAGACACTTGAGATCGACGAAATGTGTCCTCCACTCGAACGATACGGCATTACGAAACCAAAGGCCTTGAGCAACAGAGTTTGCTACTCTGATGGGGCATCCGATGGCTTCAAAACCGACTCTGACGGATGCGGACCATGCAGAGATACCAGTGAACCAGTCCTCATTACTGATCATCCAAGTGATGTACCCAGTACTTCGCCCAGCGCCTCACCAAGTGATGCACCCAGTGCCTCGCCCAGCGCCTCACCAAGTGATGCACCTAGCGCCTCACCAAGTGATGCACCCAGTGCCTCGCCCAGCGCCTCACCAAGTGATGCACCTAGCGCTTCACCAAGTGATGCTCCTAGCTCTTCGCCAAGTGCTTCACCGAGTGGTGCTCCTAGCTCTTCGCCAAGTGCTTCGCCAAGTGATGCTCCTAGCTCTTCGCCAAGTGCGTCTCCTAGTGCTTCACCAAGTGCATCTCCCAGTGCATCTCCAAGTGCTTCACCAAGTGCATCTCCCAGTGCATCTCCCAGTGCATCTCCCAGTGCTTCACCGAGTGCTTCACCAAGTGCTTCACCAAGTGCTTCACCAAGTGCTTCACCAAGTGCTTCACCAAGTGCATCTCCCAGTGCTTCACCAAGTGCTTCACCAAGTGCATCTCCCAGTGCTTCGCCCAGTGCTTCGCCGAGTGCTTCACCAAGTGCTTTGCCGAGTGCATCTCCCAGTGCTTCCCCAAGTGCATCGCCCAGCGCTTCGCCGAGTGCATCTCCCAGTGCTTCCCCCAGTGCTTCACCAAGTGCTTCACCGAGTGCATCTCCTAGCGCTTCGCCGAGTGCATCTCCCAGTGCTTCCCCCAGCGCTGCACCAAGTGCCTCTCCTAGTGCCTCACCCAGTGCGTCGCCCAGCGCCTCGCCAAGTGCGTCGCCCAGCGCTTCACCCACTGCTGCACCAACTGCTGCACCAACTGCTGCACCAACTGTTTCGCCCACTAAATCTCCTACTGCAGCACCAACTACCTCGCCCACCGGTTCGGCGCAAGAAGGACGGAGTGGATGCGATGCCAGCGTCGGTTGCCTTGTTAACGACCCCGATGCAAAGAGCTTCAAGTGTGGGCAGAATGTCTACGTCTGCCCTGATCAACCCCAGGTTTGCAGTACTCAGGGAGGAACTAACTCGATCTATTACGTCCTAACTGAAGACGAGTGCAATGCAATGAAGACCAAGAACATTGATGACAATTGTGTTGATCTGCTCCGATACAACATTTGGCCGTCTCCAGCTTTGAGCAACCGTGTCTGCTACAACAACAACGATTCTAACGGAATCAAAAGAGACCTTGACGAAGGGTGCGCTTCATGCAATGGAAGTATTGTGCCAACATTTGCCGAGGAACCGTCTGCACGTCGTGGATTGCGGGGCTTTCTCGATTGATAATAGAACATTGCCAAAGGTTTGGTCCCTCCGGTAACAAGTCGTCACACCGCTTGTTCACTGAGGGCTTATTGACTACGTAATTTTACATCCGAACAGAATGACAACAATATCAGGTCATACATATTCAAGAGAATCAGAATCAAGAGAATCAGAATCATCAGTAACAACAAATAAGTTGAGTCACAAAAACAAACAAAAAAACGGATAGATACGCTCTTTGAGTGGAATTAAAATAGCTGTCCTCGCGGTTTTTGTTCAGCATCCGTCGTCCATTTCTATTTCAAAAGGAGGTACACGGGTAAAATTCCCTTCTGTGGCATCGAGACGAGATCTACTTCGATGCCATCGTTTCTTCATCCAAAACTCGGCTGCGCCGCTGAACAACACGACCTCGAGAAAGAGCACAATGTTGAAAGTCATCATGATGAGCATGAGCAAGCCAGAGGTAAACCGTTGTATTGTATAGAATAACACAGAGATGTATACGCCCGAAGCAGTACCATCGTCGCAAGAGAGATTATGAACACAAGATGCATGTGCGGCGTAGCGATCTACAACCGCCAGGGCAGCGATTCCACCACCAGAGAGGACTATCGACCAAATGCTTCCATCAATGACCAACGCAGGTGCCAGGACTTGCACGCCATCTGGGTCGAGGAAGAAGTATGGCTTCCACCATCCCATCGCCATTTTATTTTCACCGTACAATGATTGTTGAGTTTTAGAGGTTGTATTCTGCTTGGTATGTGCGGAAAAACTTATTGTTCGGTAAGACTCTACTGGAACATGGTTGATTGTAATTTTTTTTTTGGAATTTGAATTTTTCCGACCCCCTTCTGGTACGATTAAAAATAAAAATCGGAAATGAATCCTAAGCCCTCTCGAGTGTCAAAGTGACACCCGGGGTCAAAGTGACACCCGGGGTCAAAGTGACACCCGGGGTCAAAGTGACACCCGGGGTCAAAGTGACACCCGGGGTCAAAGTGACACCCGGGGTCAAAGTGACTCCCAAAAGTATCAGCGAGTGTCAAGTGTCAAAGTGACCCCGGGTGTCACTTTGATACCGGATGTCAAGTTGACACCCATTCGTCACAACTGCCCTTTGTTCGTCTTATCATGCCTTTGTTCGTCTATAAACGTTCGTTCGGTTATATCTGAGCGTTGTTCGTCTTGTTTTAAACATGCCCTTTGTTCGTCATTCAACGTATGTACGGTAATAGAACCTTGTACAGGTTCGTTAGATAGTCTTCGTTAGTTGGGGGTACGGTACGATACGAGCGGGGTACCCGTCAAAAACTAAAATGGATCACGTCCGAGTGACAGATTGTTGCCTCACTATCCGACCAAATACCTCCTCCCAGTAACGGAAACCTCCTCAACGAAAGTTACAACCTGTTCGTAAACACTATAAACCGACTGTTTGCAACAACTCCTGTTGAAATTGGTGACTTACATCCATAGCTTTGGCCCCCGGTAGTTAGTGGTTTTTTCGAAAAATTCCCGAAAATTGATCCATTATGGTAAACGTAGACACTGGTACATTTTTCTACACGTGACCATACAATCGAGTGACAGCATGTCGAACGAATTCGAAACGAAACGAAAAAAAAAAGAATTCTCGAACCGAAAATGAGTTCTGTTTTTTGCTATTCACGCAAGCCAAAAAACCATGCCGGCTCGATGCTGTCACTCGAAAACACACTATTTTTGGCCCAATTTCTGTATTCGGGAGCTTACTAAGGGAAGAATAAGTTAAGTTGTATAAAAGTGAATATAGAGCATTGTAGAGTAGAGTGTTAGCTAACAGACGATGTCTTTACTTTGAACAGAGGTGGTGTATGCATGGAGATATTGCAAAATGCAAAGATGCTGTCACTCGACTTGATCCATTATGGTAAACGTGATCCATTTTAGTTTTTGACGGGTACGGTCAACACCTACGTCTTGTTCGTCTTATATGCCCTTTGTTCGTCTTATTATGCTTCTGTTCGTCAATGCGAGTGTCAAAGTGACACTCGGGGTCAAAGTGACACCCGGGGTCAAAGTGACTCCCAAAAGTATCAGCGAGTGTCAAAGTGACCCCGGGTGTCACTTTGACACCAGGTGTCAAGTTGACACTCGCAAATTTGGGAGTAAGTTGGTAAGTTACTTAACCTCTTATTATTTTTAAAAACCGGTGGGGGGACCGGGAATTATCACATTTCTCAAAAAACAAAAATCAACCATGTTCCTGTCTCCGGTGCGTTGTGAAGTCTTCACACCGATATCGAAACCGGTACAAATCTTCAACATCATGATGTAAGGTTACGCATATTGGTTGATCAACTGCACCATTGAACAAAGTGCGAAGCGAAAGAGTGAAGACCTCGGGTACTGTCGGTGTCACCGTTGAAGGCGTGGATCGATGGCGGTTTTCGTCGCGCGCCTTCTTGTTGAGTTTGTTGAAGCCAGAATTACCGGTATACGTAGTATTACCGGTACATATTACGCGTTATCAAAAATTCGGTGCCCGACAGTAAAAATTTTTGACCTCTACACGTTCTAAGTAAGGTTACGGTACCGCTCATACTGGTACTCGTACTCGTACTCGTAAAGTGTAATACTCATAGCAGCCTACTAGTACCGTTAAATTACGCACGAGTACGTGGGATCTCAATCAAAAAGATCCAATCTTAAAATCATACGAAACAAGTAAGGTTACGAGTACAAGTACGTACTTGTACTCGTAAGGTTACCGGTAGAAGTATTATTGTTTGTTTCGGACTCTCGCTCATCCGAGTTGACACCAATCTCATTCCCTTTTGGAAGAAAGTAGCCTTCGATCTGCAGCTCGAAGTATTGATTGGCAAACGAATCAGAATGGCGCGATCCTTCGTCTTGGTGACTTTCGTCTTCCTCGCTCTTGTCGTTCTCCTTGCGACGGAAAGCCGCTCGTTTCATCTCCCGATAGAAACAAGCTGTCCCCGGCAACGTCAAAGCCAGACCCGAGCTCTCCCCCGCGCGTTCGCCCATCCATCCGAACCGTCCGAGAATTCTCGGGGGGACGACCGCGATTTTTCGAATCGGCGAAAATTCCTCTCCGATGGTCTCTCCGGAGTTGTCGGGGGCGCCTCCGTCGGTGCGGTTTCGTCGTCGTCGCCGCTGCTGCTGCTGCCGCTGCTAGCACCCGCCCCCGGAGCGTCGACGGCGGCGGCGGCAACGACACCCGACGTGATCGCCAAAGGTGCCATCAAGATAACGCCCATTGCCCATACCTTTGTGACCACCGGGGGCACGCCCAAACCGATCCGGGAAAACGATGCCACTCGCTTCTTCACCAATGCCCGGGTGGTCTATCTCTTCGAGGGTGGCAGCGGAAGTGCCGACATGGTGCAAGAAGTGGTAGATCTCACCGAGAAGCGAAAGGCCGACAGAGGTCCGGGCGTCACGCCGGGGGAGGTGGAAACGCTGGTCGGAGCCGCGCAATTGAAGTGGAAAGCCGGGGGTTCGGTATCCCAGTTGGTAAACGAGGTCGCCGGCAAAGCGAAAGCAATGCCCGACGGAGACGTTTTGCTGGTAGGACCGATTCCTTCCGGAGGAACGGCGGCAGACGGCACAATTTTAGCGGAGACGGCCTCCGCCTTGGACACGTTTGTCGGTGGCAAGAAAGAAAAGGGCATCATTTCGGTTCTCTTCGACGGGCCGAAAGAAAACCTCAAGCTGGTGGAATCTGGCTTCCCTGCTAGCGACCTGCTGTGGTACAGTCTTCCGTCGAAGAAATAATAATAATAATGGGTCGCCATGCTTGTCGCAACAACAACTGTAACATCAAATAATTACAACAAGATTTACTCATACTGCAACTCCATTGGATGCAGCATGAATGAGAAAAATTATGCGGGAGCCATGAGTCATTCCGTTTTTTTTTCTCGATTTTTGAGATGAAACGAAAGAGTGAAGCTTTCCATTATTTCGATTCTTTCATCGCGGATGATGCAATATCCCTTCCGCAAATCACTGCGTATATCTTCGAAGGTTCACACATACCAACTGTTTCCAAAGTCACAAACCCGAGCGATACGAAAATCGGGCGAATCTCGATCTCAATGTGTGTGAATCCATGAGTCATGGATGGCGACAAAATCAATCGTTTCCGCATACTTGTTTGTACCATCACCATTATTGTTTGTCGTGCACTAGAAACGAAATCTGAATAGTACTAACAATGTGCGGTCTTGTCTCGGAAGAAGGTAGCCATCTCTACACTCCGCGATGCCACTGGATTGCAGTGCCGTGCAGTGCCGTGCAGTGCAGCAGAGTGCACAAAGTAGCAATCCGAAAGAGAAGAATTTGACTCTAATGTGTAATGTACCACTTATCACCGCAAGGTATGGCAAAGGCCTGAATGGTCACTCTGGCATCCATCATGCTCCCCCGACTCCATTCGAAGTAGGCAAAGGGTCGGATGGCGTGCAGGACGGTCAGCTCGAAACTATAGACATTGCCGACCTTGTAGTCCACGTCTACTCGTGTTCCGTCCGGAAACCAATAGTACAAGCCAGCACCCGGCGGTTCCGTGAGCGGTATCAAAAAGGTCCGCTGTCCGTCCGGATCGCACTCGTTCCCATCGATCTCGTCCATCTGATAGAGGTAGTTGTCGGTGTGCGGATTGTTGAACCAGTGCCAGAAGAGCGAGGGAAAGATGACCTTGACGGCCGGGAATCCCATTCGCTCCATCCTGGCGAGGGCTCCCGTGTCTCCCAGCACAATGCTTTCCGTATCGACTCCCAAAACTCTTGCGTAAATTCCGGCGAGTCTCGAACCGAATTTTGCCCGAAACTTTTCCGCAACCTCCCTTCGCTTTTGGGGAAAGTGGAGACGGTAATCGCTTTCGCCCCAGGTTTCTCGATAGCTCGTCAGCCGGAATCCCGAGCGCAAGCTGTACATGTTTCCCCTGGGTTGGTCGTCGTCGTGATTGAAATTTTTGCTGCGGGAGTTGGTTGGTTGGGTAATTCGTTTGTTTGGATACGATTCGATGAGACTTTTTTTTTTTTTCCTCGAGAATAGTTATTCCGTACACGTACCAACGACAACAACAACAATACGAGTCACATAGATGGCAACGCAACGCAACACAAAGAACCGCGGTGACTCACTCACCCAAAGACGAAATATCCCAGAGCACGCCCGTGGCTAACATGGACCCAGTCGTTGCGATTTTCCCAAACAAAGTCCAGCAACGGTCCCGACTCCAGCGCAGCGGCTCCCACGGCCTCGATTATGTCGGGTTGGTAATTGATGACAACCTCGGGAATGTCTTCGACCGGCACCGAGGATAGCAACGGCCTCGTGAAAACCGGCAGATGCGGCATGCCGATCGCGATGGCCACAAAAACAACCACGGCGGCCTGCGGACGCTTCCGAAACGGAGTCACCAGCAGCAACAGGGCCATCGTCAGGATCGCGCAGCAGCGATAGGCCTGGAACGGGATCGGCATCGGCCCGGGCATGACGAGCATGGCGATGGCCAGCGCGAGCGGCGACAAGAAGAGCACCCCGATGCGGGTCCAACCCACGGCCAGGAGCAAAAACGGTATCGAGCCACCCAAAAAGCTCACCAGGGCCAAATCGGAGCGGACAAAGCCGACGAGCGGGACCGGGTACCACGTTTCGTTTCCCGCGGCGGTGATTCCGCTGAAATAGGACCGGACGAACAAGATGTTCCACGTCGCGAGATAGAAGAGCAGGGACGTCGGGATGGGTGGCGAGTATTCGAAGAAATAATACCAGAGCGATCGTATCCTTCCGGAGTTCTTGCCGGTGCTCTTGCCGTTGGAATACTTGTCCAAGAAATCATCGAGTTTCAACTCATCTGCGGGGCCGCCGTCATCGATCGATATCCCACTGCTGCTCGTGGATGGTTTGGTTGTCCGTCGTCTGTACATTGTATTTTTATTTTTTTTTATTATTATTATTTGGTTCCGTTCGTTCCAAATAAATAATAATAGCTAGCTACGGTACAAACGAAACGTGCAGGGGCCGCTTGCCGCTTCGGTTCCGATACTGCTGTTGTTCCCTCAATCCTGTTGTGACACTCTCGTTGACGCCACTATCGTTGACGCCACTACTGCTGTCGATGTCGGCGGGTGTCTTTCGTTTTTCGTTGAATAGTTCTCGGTACAGTAAGTTACCGTACCGGTATGGATCTACCAGCCTGCGAGTTTGTTGGTCGTGCTGTACCGGTAGGATTCTCGTTCCTGATTCTTTCGAGGGAAGGGTGTTCCACAAAGTCCGACGAAGACATTACCGAGTAAACCTTACGAACCGGTAAGCTTACTGCAGATAACTACGAAGTACAGTAAGATTACTATTTTAAGATTACTGTACTTCTGATCTTTTCGTGATTGAGAGAGTCTCTCTCTCAAAATTATCAATCTCAAGAGAAAAAGATTGCGGGAAATCAATCAATTCTCTCGTCAAAACTTTTTGGAGTTCCGAGTGAGAGTCAGTCATTCTTGTACTACAGTAACCTTAACCTTACCAGTATAGTGCGCACATTGGAAATGAAGCAGGCAACGGTTGGCATTACAATAAGGTTACCGTACCCTTACCGGTAAAGTTACGTAAATTTACCTACCAGCAGGTCCGTAGCGACCAATAAGAATTCCTTCGAACGAACCATTCTCCAAAATTCCAAAACTCAAACGACCGACCGGGGACTCGAACCCCGAACCTCAAGATTAGGAGTCTCACGCGCTGCCATTGCGCCAGACGGCCACATGCTTGACTGCCACTATAATGGTGATTTACGCTACTTGAACTCTACAAAGCAAAAACGATCTTGGGATTATTATTATTTTATCTCAGTAAAATTACTTTTGTTTATTTCATGTGGTAACTTAGTTGGTCATAAGGATAGAATCAAAAACACCTGGCCCGTTCGTAGCTCACGAATCGGTCTATCGCTTCTCCTAACTTTTGACGAAGTTTATGTTGAGCATGCAGTGCGTGTTGCACTCTCACTAACATCGAGCTTTCAAAATGCATTCTTCACTTATTATGAATCCAGGGCCGGGATTCATGTGAAACGATGAAGCACTGCTTCTATGTATCGTACTTGTAGTTGATTGATTTGTTTTCCTTCTGGCACGGACTACTCTACTCTACTTCTGAGACCTGAACATATTAGATGTACCGGTAATTACGCGACAAACAATTCAAATTTAATTTTATGTCCGTGCCTCGCAATTGGATACGCTCCAACGGCAAGACGAGCTGTGTAATCCAACCGGTGTCTGTACAGATTCCAACGAACGCAACGAAATGGTTCTCCGTGTTTGCCGGCCATGAAGCGAGCCGGCTTGACGGATACTGCATCTCTTTTTCGGTCCCCCAACCGATCCGTTTCGCGAAACGAATGAATCGGCAACACGGCGACGTCATTCCTGCGTAGGTTGGCAACCCAAGACTCCGATCCGCTCGCGTCGGCCGTCACCGACGGTTCGCGACATACACTCCGCTCGACCCGCCACCGGCACCGAGATCCCGCCGCAAAAGAACACCGACATTCCATCCGTATCTACAATCATTCGTTCGTTCGTTCATTCATTCTTGTTGTTCTTATTGGACAACGGTTCCGTGCGGCCCCACGAGTCCCGACCAACCTAGAGCTCGTCGCTTCCCTTGGTCTTGGCCGCGTGGACCTTGCAGGCCTTCATCAGACCGAGACCGGAGCCCTTGATTTCGTCCACGGCCTTCTCCTTGGCTTCCATCATCGCTTGGTACTGGGCCTGGAGACCCTCGACACCCTTCTTGAATTCCGTCTCGGCTTCCTCGATCTTCTTTTCGCCGTCTTCGATCAACTTGTCGAGCTCGGGGCCGGCCATGCCCAAAAACTTCTCAATGTCGGCCTTCTTGTCGGCCTCGCACAGATCGATGTTGGAGGGGGAGCACATGGGCTTGAGGTTCTCCTTGGCAAACTTTTCGAGCGACTTGAAATCGCGGCCGCCCTGGTAGTCTTCCAGGTTGGCGGGGTCCCCGTACTTGAGGGTGGGCTGCAACAACAGGATTGGTGGATGAATGGGTGGATGGATGGATGGATGGATTCATTCATTCAATGCGAACGCACCAGAGCAGAAATCGTTCCGAGGAATCAACGCAGAAATTTCGAAGCAAAGAAAACAGAGGCGGGTGAGTTGCATTGCGAGTCAACCAGGTTCCTTCGTCCCATCCACGGTTTTGCAACGAGTGGATGGTTTGTCTGCATCCATTTGCATGTTTTTTTGCTGTAGTGTGTAGTGTGGTTGGATCCGTAACGACAGATTTGACTTACGTATCCTCTGATACCGTGTTCGGTACAGAGTTCTTTGCCCGCCGCAGTACAATCGACATCGGCTACGAGGGCGGTATCGGAATCAGCAAATGCGTCCATTAGCTTGTCCCAATCAGGCTTCATTTTCTGTTATGGGAATGTCACCGAACGAGCGTATCGGATACAGAAATAAGCGAACGACAGAGTTGAGAGGAGTTGAGTGGATTGAATGAAAGTGCTCACAAGAGCTGCAGTGGTTGCCAGCGGAGGAAAAAGACACGCTGTTGTGATCGAGGCACCCGCGTGCTCCAGAGGAATTGCCTGCATTCCTGCTGGATTTTCAACGGATACAAAGTGCAAACAAAGCCAAGCATTTTCACCCGTCCCAACAATTCTTCTGTGACTGGAACTGCTGCTCTACCCAGCTCGTTTGGGGGCAAGGGACCCGATTCCCTTACGGCACACCCACGAAATCCCAAGCCTGCCTGCCTGCCTACCTACCTTGCAGTGCCCTCACCAAGGCGCCAAGAATTTGACGAAGATCGTCTTTCCGGCGGTCAATTCGTCATAGTTGTCGAGGGTGAGCTCAACGGCGTTGCTCACGGCAAAGAGTGTGAGGAGGATGGAGATGATGGACTTCATACTGGTAATAGCTTTTGATTCGATGGTGATCGAATGTTATGACACGGAATGCCAGCTGCAACGAAAGGGGAATTTGGCGTGCCCCTGCTGTACTGTACCGAGGAAATGAGAAGATACCGTACGGTAAGTTACCGAACGAGAATATTCGTAGCGAACCTGCCGTGACCTAGCGCGAGCTGGATTGATTCTGGTACCGGAATTTTTCGCCCGGTCTCGTTTCTGCAAGACGATAAAGCAAGCTATGCCGCACGACACGATGCTGCATGGCGGCAATAGCAACCGGTACGAGTAATTTACCGGTAACCTTGTGTAACGGACGGTACTCGTACCGGGTAAAGTAATCTTACTCTTTCCGCAAGCGGTCACAAAACAGCCGTCGGAAACAGAAACAGTAAGGTTAACTTACTACTAGAATGACCATGTGCAGCGGACGTCGAACAGCAGTCGGAACGAGTGATTGAGTGAGTCGACCGCACGGCAGGATTTGATTGGCTGCTGTCCGGCAGTTGTTTCCTCCTCTCGGGCTGTTGGCATGTGCGGTCAGACGAGGCAGTAACCTTACTATCATATAGTAGTTTAAAGTACGTACAAGTACCGTACCGGATGACTTCCTGCTGTGGGGAACCGCAAGGAAGGTCGTTCCTTCTTGTTGTCGGGGTGCCGTACGACCGGCGGACGGGGCGCACGATTTTTGAATTTTGAATTTTCGTTTGCGGGGGTCATGTTTGTAGGTTTACGTGAATTCAAGTACCATACCGGATACGTACCGGAGGGCAATAGATCTTGCGCAAGCGAAATGGTACGAATCGATACAGAATCATCCAGAAGAAACCGTCAAAATACTACGAGTCCGACAACAATTGAGAATTTTCGAATTCCCCCCGAAATTACCACTAGTGAACCACCAGCGAACCACCAAGCAACCATACCAATGACAAAAAATTATTCTGTAGTAGAGAAATTCCTATAACCCTTTGTAGTATGGTCTTTTGTTAGTGGAAACCCATTGTTCGAGTGCCTTTCCAATCTCTACAAAAAATCACATTTTTGGTGTTCGCATCACAATAACGAGAACACATACCGACGAACACCTTGACCATGGTGGATCCGGCAGATACCAGAGCCAAAGCCCGTCAAAAGCTCCAGCTCTCTAGAAAACTTAGAGAGAAGAGGAGGGAGGCATCCCATCCCAGCAATGGAGGGTGTAGGTGTTACACTCTAAGGTAGAAATACGCGATAGGAGTATTTTAAAGAGGTATGATTAATAAATTGTGTTATGAAAGAGAATGGTTGAATACTTTACGAGATGGGAATGATTCCTTGAGTATGGAATGAATGAACGATCGAACAATAATAATGTTCGTCGGGTCATTTGAATCTTTGTTTGAATTGTATGTGTATTCTTGTACGTTGGATATTCAGTATATGTACATGAATATTATATATATTCTTGTGTATTGGAGCACATGCGGGATTCAATAATCATTTAGAGCCTCTCGTAGGGTACCTACGTCAGCATGTAACATAGTTCCCCAATGATTAGGTGAAGTTTGCATGTGGTTCGATAGTATAGGTTCGGAGTTGAGTAGTATCGATGGAAAGGAGATATGCTTGTTTGGAGAACCGGTTGAAGATGATATATGCCACTTGAAATATTTCGAAAGATATATGGTGATGTAGATTGAACTGGGATTTGAAGAAGATTCTTCGTGATACTGAAGAAATCGAAGATTTTGTTTCTTGTTCTCTTATTTGTTTCTTGTTCTTGAGAAGGGTCATAATGACATGCTAAAAATAGCAAAAAGAGTCGAAGAAAATTCTTTTCCTCCCCCAACTGTGATGTACCTCCCCGGGTAGTGGAGCTGATTTGCAATTTCGAGCGATTGAAATTGATTGCTCTTAGGCATAAAAACACCTCCTTTAATAGGAGTTAGGTAGGTGAAAAGCTGGAGCGTTGAATTGTGATCGTTGTGCAAAGCTGGAGCGTTGCTGTGTCTGCGATTGTATAGTGACGCAGAGAGGGGACGCGTTGTTAGTTACGGTTTGAATCGATATGTAAATTCGGTTGCGATTCGCCGGATACTTTGCCGGTCTTTATTTAGGTGTATTTGCAGCAGTCTACTGGAGTTTCGAATTTTGTAACTCCAGAGCAGCTCTGTGGGTGTAGAATATGGATTTTGTGGGATTGCTCTCTTATTTTTTTTTGGAGCTCCCTGTGGACTATTCCTTTGTTTGGGTGCGAAGGTGTCCTTGTTATTGCTGCTGCTGTACCCTATCGATGATCGATCGATGTCGATTCGATTGATTGATTCATGGCTTTAGCGTCTGTACCCGTGCAATTGGTTCGCGTCCGAACCTTTTGCTGTTATTTGTATTTGCCATTTTGGAATCGTTTATTTTGGTTTATTATTTGGTTGATTGTTGTTGCCGTCACTGTGGATCGGACTGAGCGCATTGATTTAGTTCGAACATTTTGTTTGCAACAGGGCTCATCTCTGTAGGTTCCTTCCCCTCTTTTCTTGGGAGTTCTCCTCCATGCGTCTTCCCAGTCAGCAGGGCTGAGCTGGCATTCAGTTCCAGGGGAGCTGAAGGCACGGTGCTGGATACTGTGATCCTTTTGTTCATTGTTGCTTTTGTTCGAATGGCTATGGTTGCCATTGGAGATTGCCATCGAAGTCTCTCTCGACGCGTCCTCCATGTTGCAAGCAGTATGATTCAATTGCTTGCTTTACGTGGGCTTGAAGCGATTCCGTTGAAGCAGTGCTTCCAGTTCCATTGCTAGGAGTCGTAGCAGTGCTGTTGTTGCTGCTATTGCTCTTATTTCTTTTGGAATATCTGTTCTTTGGACACTCGGACCAATTGTGGTCGTGTCCCGGAATTCTGCAGGGATTGTTATATTTTCTTTTGCCACCGGTTGGCTCCTGCTCTTTCGCTTCTTCTTCGGATTCAGCGTTGCTGTCACTGGTATCAGAGCTGTTGCTGTCGATGCTGTCAGCGTCCGAATCAGAGCTGTTGTTATTGCTGTCAGTATTGGCCGACGCCTGTTTTCTTTTTGTTTGGCGCTCCAAACAGCTCATATGGTCCACGATGAATTGTACAGTGGTATCTTCTTGTATTCCTTGGTGGATTAAACCATAGCTGTTGATCCATTTGCTTGGGAAGCTATGTAGCAGAATTGTTTTCGCTGCTGTTGCTGAGAGGTCAGGGGCATGGCCTTGGAGTCTTTTAGTGTATTTGACGAGCTGTTCCATTCGGTCTGCATGATGTTTGCAGGAGACGTTGCTTGGTTTCTTGCATTCGGAGCTTCGAAGGTAAGTGTGCATGATATCTTTGGCGTCTGTCGCATTGCAGAATTGCTCGGTAAAGTCAATGATTGCTTGTTCATATCCTTCGACGCTTTCTTCATATTGGAATTCAGCTGGATCCAGGGGATCCTGTAGCATTTCATTCCACTTGGATTGAGTGTCTGTATTCAGACATCTGCTGAAGTGGGTGATGTAGTTGGTAGTTGGTAGTCCTAGGAGCCTTGCGGCGTTCCTGAAGGCTTCTTCGACAAATAGAAATTCCTCTAGTCCTCCTCTGTTGGTGAATGGAGGGATCTTCATGCTGTCTTGTTTTCCATTGGGATGTGTAATCGAGAGCTTGGTGAGCTTTGGCTTACTTCTCTTGAAGGAAGGAGTATAATTGATTGGAGGATCTCTGTAAAGTCCTGCCATGGTTGTTTCTTCGGCGTTCGATCGATTCGGTGTTCGATCGGTCGTCTTGGAGATTGCGGTTGTTCCGTTTGATCGATTCGTAGATTTCGATCGTTTCGTTCGATCGGTTCTTGTTTCGATTATAGGATTTTGCTTGTCAGGGTGTCGATGTATACCTGTTGTTTAGGATAAAGGTTGTTTTGGATTCAGTACTGAGTTCCTGTCTGTCTTCTACTTAAAAGATAAACAGTAATTACTGTGTTACACTCTAAGGTAGAAATACGCGATAGGAGTATTTTAAAGAGGTATGATTAATAAATTGTGTTATGAAAGAGAATGGTTGAATACTTTACGAGATGGGAATGATTCCTTGAGTATGGAATGAATGAACGATCGAACAATAATAATGTTCGTCGGGTCATTTGAATCTTTGTTTGAATTGTATGTGTATTCTTGTACGTTGGATATTCAGTATATGTACATGAATATTATATATATTCTTGTGTATTGGAGCACATGCGGGATTCAATAATCATTTAGAGCCTCTCGTAGGGTACCTACGTCAGCATGTAACAGTAGGGGCTTCGAAGAATGGTACCGGAGACAACAGATCCAAAAATTCCAAGATGGGGAAGAAATAGAGGTGTCAGAAGCGTCAATTTACCGGTGGATGAGCAATGGTGTTCAGCGCTGCCGAATGAATGGAAACAACGATAAATCAAAGCTTGTTTGCAGAGATCTTAGTCTTCTCATGTTCTGCCTTATTGTTTGGCCTCAATTCACCCTCGATGAGATGGCAATGTTTATTTACAATGAGGGGGGAGGAATCTACAGCCGACAGCTCCTCTCGCACCGGTTACAAGAGCTCAATGTAACACAGAAAAAGGCTAGTATCGAATCTTACCGGGCTTACACTGCAGTGAACAAGAGGAAGGAATGGTTGTTCTGGAACAGACCATTGCCATCTGGTATCGCTGGCATCCCCAGAAAGCGCCTCATCGATATCGATGAGTTTGCCATGGAAACAAAGAGACTGAATCGGCGAAACGCCTGGGCAGTTAGTTTTCGGAGAGTTCGGAGTATCGGCAACTACGCGAAAGGGCATAAACTTACAGTGATTATTGCTGTGGAAGCTGGAGATCCCACTGTCCCTAACCATCTCTCTGGCAGCCTCCTCCATCCACGAAGATGGATTCGAGTCACCAGGGAAGCAGGAACAACAGCCGACAATTTTGCTTCCTTTGTAGGCAGCATCTGCTCTTCTTTTGAAGGAGAGCGGCGAGTGCCGCAGACAGATGACTGGAGAGTCTTTATGTGGGACAACTTGAGCAGCCACGCTGCGCCCGTTGTTTACAATACTGTTTTGGACCGGGGGGGAGGAGGACCGACGCGATTCGACATTGTCCCCCGGCCTCCCTATCAGCCAAAGTATGGACCGACAGAGTATATCATCTGTCAGCTAGTGAACTATCTGAAGATCAATACGAGTGGGGAGCTAGATTTGGTAGATCTAGAGCAACAGATCTACAGAGCTGCAGGAGCAATCGGTCCATTCGACGGGACATTCGCTCACTGTGGATACAGTGTCGATGGTACCTACCCCGGCGTTGTAATAGAGCGCTGAGCGCCATTGTCGATTGTCGCGTCTCCGGCTCCACCATGGTCGATTGTCGATTTGGTTGTATTTCTTAGTGGTAGTTTAGTGGATTGCTTTTGCAATTTGTAAAAATATAAATAATGAATTAGAGTTGCTCCAGTTTATTTCAGATAGGTTTTCGATTGTACCCAATAGCGCCGCCGGTAGTCGATCACTCCCATGTCTTAAGTATCAAACACGTCCAGGTGGTGGGATTGAAGTCGACCGGCGCCGCAAAGTATAGAAGAACTCCTGGGATTGAAGTCGACCGACGCGTCCAAGTATAGAAGAACTGCTGGGACTCAGAGGTGTTGGACCTCTCTTTATCTATTGTAGCTCTACATGTCTGGATATCGAACATACCGGTACACGAAAGTCCGGAACGCAAAACACGATCGATCGATCGGATCGATCAGCAAACAACAGCAAACAACAGCAAGCAGCAGCAAGCAGCAGCTCATAATTTTGCTGCTGGCAACATCTAAAAACTACACTATGCCTCCAGCAAGAGTAACCAACAACCAACCGGCAACCGACAATGGCGGACGCAACAATCGACAGCTAATCATAGATAATTACTAATAATACAGTTTATTTTTTGTCTTTCGCCGGAATCTTCTGGCGCTTGCACCAGTCCACCATCTTGGGGAGACACTCCTCCGGATCTTTCCCGCGCTTGGCAAGATCAGTTGCCTTGTGCTTGATCCGGGAAGCTTCTGCTGAATTATTTTCAGCAGTAAGAGTGTCTCCCAGGCGATCGAGGATCTCCAAGGTGGGCTGGGAGTTCTCCTGGAAGTCAGCTTTCTCATTGGCTGCTTCCCGCATGGATCGGAGGAAGGGAGGAGTATCACTCGACAATTCGCTTGGTGGAGTACTCGTATCACTCGACAATACGCGTCTACTCGACAATTCGCCTTCAATCAACAATTCGCGTTCCGGTGGGCCACTCAACAATTTACGGCTTGGTTTGATTGGAGTACACAACAATTCAGCTCCGTCGATACTGATTGGTTGGACGCGAGATCCCATCCCTTCCACAGCAGATGGCGTCTCAGAGAACCGGTTCGCCGTATTGTTGTTTCGGAGAAACCTGGTTGGATCCATTGGATGTTCCTGGAGTCTGTTCCGGTAGAACCTGGAATCTCCAGTAGGATCAGGAGTGACACCCTTCTTCTCTGCCCGGAGCTGATCGATAGTCTTCCCATCCTTGCTGGTAGACTTGATAGGCCCGACTTCATCCTGGAGACGCTTCCTTGCTTTCGCAGTTCCGAATACTGGATCGGAGAGCATGTCATGGAAGGTGGCTGCATGAGCGTCCCGAGCAATCTGTTCCTTGGAAGCTGTTGGATTGAACAGATACTGCTTATTGGCGTTAGCAGTGTACCTTTCTTCCATACCCCGGAACACCTTGGATGTGGTGATATCTTCATCGGAGTCGGACTGCTCGCTCTTCGGATCCACTGAGTCAGCAATTGCCTTCCGTTCGGTTTCAGTGAAAACAACATCACACTTGCAGCTGCAGACGAAGCATCGAGTGCACCTCCCATTGACAAGGTAGCTCATTCCAAAACCGGTGTGACGCTGACACTGGGGACACTTGCCACCATCTGGCGCGTCCAAACAGTGGATCTGAAAACAGAAACAACCAATCTCGCGTTCTTTCTTTCTTGGCTTCCGGGGCTTTTTGGTTGCTTGCTGAGCGCTTTTGGACATGGCATTGTATTGCCGGAGCTTCTTTCGATGCGCCTCATCGATCTCGTTGTTGAAGTCTTCGATTTCCTCCCTACTCTGGAGATACATGGTGTAGTGATGACCACAGCTGGGGCAGGGTTTGATGAGCATCTCTGATTTGTCGAATTCGATTTGCTCGTGTGGTCGTGGTGTTCCGGTAGTTTTCTTGAGCTTGGCGCGTTTCTTGACAGCTTCCGCTGCAGCTGCTTCCTTCTTGGCTTGAATCTTTTCCAACTCAACAATATACATTTTGTTCAGTCTATTGAGCAACAAAATCGCCTCAGGAGTCTTTTTGTTGGAAGGACGTGTCTTGGGAGCTTGTTTGACCATGGACTCGGTCAGTTCCTTGTAGATTCCGAGCTGCTTGATGGCTTCAGCAAGTTGCCCAGCAATGTAGGCAGCGCCCCAATTCTCCCGTTTCGAGCGTTTGGAGGTCCCTTTGCTATTCACACAGTTCTTTTGGAGCGTCAAGAGAGCAGTCTTGGCGTCATTGTCCACAAGAGGGGACAAATCAGAGTTGATGAAGGCTTCTAGGTGTCCACTTTTGACAGGTTTGGTGTATGGAAGGCGAGTCTCCAGGAGGCTGTAAACAGCGAGGGAATGAGCAGTATGGGGATCCATTTTCCCTTTCTTTTTCTTGTCAGGACAGATTGTCTCGCAGCTGAGGAGACTATCATCAGACGAGGATTCGGAATTCATCCGACGGACGTATCCAAATTTGTTGATAAGAGCAGAAGGGGTATGATTGTTGAAGATAGACATGGTTTCGGAGCTAATTTGGAGGAGATTGCAGTTGCAGAGGATTCCAAGGTAGGTACTTTCAATCGATCGGACTGAATACTGTGGTGGATTGTCGAGTCTCCGGATCTCTCAAGAGGATTGCCGTGTTATTTCGATGCGATCGATCGCATCGATCGCATCGATCGATCCATTTCCTCTGCTGAATTCCTCTCTGTTTCTCAGCTCCACTCTCTCTCCACCAATGACCCAAGATCAACCCCCTCATCCAAGACAGTGGCAATAATTGCAAGTGTGATACCATCTTGCTCTCGATTGCTGTTGTTGTGGATAGAGCCACATTTTGGAAGGCCGAAGCCAGGAAAAAGAACTTTCGTTGTAAGTTGCGAACACCAAAAATAGACGATTTTGTAGAGTTTAGTAAGGCACTCGAACAAGGGATTTCCACTAACAAAAGAGCATACTATGAAGGGTTATAGGAATTTCTCTACTACAGAATAATTTTTATTTTTGGTATGTGTTCCTACCCGGTTGGTTGGTGGTTCGCTGTTGGTTCATTGGTGGTAATTTCGGCCGGAATTCGAAAATTCTCAATTGTTGTCGGACTCGTAGTAATGATCATTAGTCCTCCAATTGTTTACCGCACTTACTAAGGTTTTACTTCGTACTACTTGTTTTTCACCCCAACACCATGACGATACGGATGGCATCCATCCTCCGGTTCTGCTTCGCGGTTTTGTTATCGTCGTTTTTCGCGACGGCGATCGGAGCCAGCGACAGCAGTGCCGCTGCCGCTGCCGCCGCCGCCACCAAACGAGAAGGATCGGTCGTTCGGCTGACCCTCGACAACTACGAAGCGGTGATGAATGCTTCCGACTCCGACGACTCGCACCGGTACGGCGTCGTCTTTGTCAAGTTTTTTGCGCCGTGGTGCAGCCATTCCAAGAAACTGAAGCGCGACTGGGATCGGCTGGCAGAAACCGCGAGGAGCGACAAGGGACTCCTGGTGGCCGAGGTCGATTGCACCGATGGCATCGCCGGCGGCGGCAAGGCCCTGTGCCAGCGGTTCGGAATCGAGTCCTTCCCGACGCTCAGGTACGGCGCCCCGACCGATCCACCGCGCTCGTTCGAAGACTACAACGGGAAGCGAACCCATGCCCACCTGCTGGCCTTTTGCCGGCGCGTCCTCTTGCCGATGCTCTGCTCGCCCCTGGCGGAAGCAGCCGCGGCAGCGGGAGCGGGAGCGTCCCGTCCTCCGCGCGATGGGTGCGCCGAGAGAAAAACCGAGAGCGAGGACAGGGACCGGGACACCGCGGAGGGCGACTACTACGCCTCGCTCTCGATCGACCAACTGCGGGTCGCGATCCGGAGCCACGAGGAACAACTCGAGGCCGCCGAGAGGAACTTTCGGCGCGAGGTCCGGCGGTTGACGGGCGAGCACGAGGTGGCGAAAGAAACGAAACGATCGGCCGTCGAAAAAGTGCTGCTGTCGGACGGAGAGCTGGAGCTCGCGAGGCAGACGCTCGCCATGCTCCGGAAGCAAGAGAACAACCCGCGGCCGGTGTCCGGGGACAAAGACAGACCGAGACAGAAACGCAGCGACGAGCTGTGAGACGCTGCAGGGAGGGAAGAATGGGATTGAGCGCTTGATTGATGGATGGATGGATTAATGGATTCATGGATTCATTCGACCTCCGCAGAATGCCATGGACGAAACACATCACAGGAAACCGAAGCGATCGCAACAGAATGCGGAGGAAGGAAGGTGTCTCTGGCGCGAATCAACAATTATGTTTTGTGCATTCCTGATGCAATAACGAAGAGCTGTGAGCGGTTCGTAGCAAGAAAGAAACAAAGAAGAAGTAAATCCGATCCCCTCGTTGGGGGGATTCCGAGATTTCTCATCCGTGACTCTCGATAGGTTTGGAACGGGGAACGAATGCTGCGGTTGTTTCCTCGGTTCACACCGTCATTGTCATTGCACATCAGCTCGCAAACGAAAAACGACTGGCGGACGGGTTGCTTTCGACTGTAAAGGAATTTCTGTACCGAAAATAAATAATAAGGATTCATTCGCTTTGCCACTGTTTGGCAAGCGAGAGAGCTCCGCGGAACAAAGAATTTCGAGTCCAAGCGTCAGACTCTCTCAACCAGTTCATAAAACAACGGAACAATAGGAAAGGAAACAACATTTTCGACCTCGATAACAAGAACCCTAGCAGTATAATGTTATTACCATCCATTATTTTTCAAAAAATAGAACCACCAGCCACCGGTTTCCCATGCCCAGTTCCCTTCCACTTCATATATACTTCTTCGCTAGTCTGGTCGTACCGGTACCAGTATCTCATTGCTTATCCGTCCATGCTTTCCAATACTAACGTACAGTAATTGCCTGTTAGTACTAGATTGTTGGTTTTAAACTATCAGCACCAGCAGATCGAGTATTATTATTATTTTTTGGTGCGGGGAACATTCTGTTCAGGAATACGCAATTAAACAAATTCTCGAAGCCCCCTTCAGTGTAACCAAAAATGCGGTTCATTAGTACGTACCGTAGTATTACTTGGTACGTGTGACAACGTAGGTCCTGTCATGGACCCGGTTGAAGTTCCTTTCCTCTCACAAAACGAAGAAGAACAGAAACTGCAGAAAATGGAATGCGACGCTGATCGGAAGTGAGGAGCAACCATCAACCATCAACGATCGAGGGGCCGAAGCACAGCATTGAGTATTGCAATAGAAACAAAGAACTCCGCAATGTACGAGAACATTCCCAGACCGTTGTTACTGCTATTGCTGATTTCCGTGGTTGTTACCACGGAGGTGGAAGGATTTTTTGCCACGACCAAGTCGTCTTCTTTGGCCAGGCCATCCATTCATCGCCTGTCATCCTCCGCCGTTGACGCCGTTGCATCCGAGGAACAAGTTCGGGACGAACCCATCGACGAAGCTTTTACACCCTATCGAGGGGAACAGCCCAAGGAAGCGCTGAGTGAAATCTTCGTTCCGCAGGTGTTTTCGCATTCCCTGGACTGCGGAGATGCGATCGATGAGGAGAAACTGTGGGTGCCGCAGACGGATTCCGTTTCCTTCCGCCCCCTCTGCTTTTGCGTTTCCGGCGGATACTATGTCAACCTGTTGCGGGTCCGTGGCGCCGGACTCTTGTCCAGGCACAGGCATCCCGGCCCGGTCCACGGCCACGTTCTCAAGGGAAAATGGTCGTATCTGGAACACGACTGGGTTGCCGAGGCCGGGAGTTACGTGTTTGAGCCGCCGGGGGAAATTCACACGCTGGTAGTTCCCGAGGGCGTTGACGAAATGGTACGAATCGAAGCGCGCCGCGGAATCAATCAAAACCGTCGTTTGGGAAGGTTTCGGATGGGAGCAACAGCGGGCATCCGACCGCTTCGCACGCCCAAACTGCCGGGTTGGTTTCACTCGAGATATTCTTTCATGCTAACGCACCAATGTCGTTTTCTTTTTCATTCGCTCAACCGATTTCTACAATAACAACACAGATCACTCTCTTTCACGTAACCGGTAGCCTTTTGTATTGCGATCCGGATGGAAAGGTGATAGGTGCCGAAGATGTCTTCACCAAACTAGAACTTGCGAAGAAACATTACGAAAAAGTGGGACTGGGAGAAGATTTCGTTCAGCAGTTTGTCCGATGAAGAAATGATTTCATGCATGCATTCAAAGGAATGGAGTAGTGGTAGATGGGTTCTGCTGCATGCCATTCGTGGGAGTTTATTACTTTATTTTACGCAGTACGAAAATAGACGCTTTTGCTGATCACGATGCCGATTTTTCGCGTTGATGCAATGCACTAGTACTACTACCATAGGGCCGCTGTTATTGTTGTTAATACCACCACCATGTTCGTTGATTAAATGCTTTCAGATCAAAGAAAATGCAAAAATTACCGTAAGGTGATAGAGAAGGAGCTCATATTGTGTCGTGAGGTTCCAGCGACACAGAATGAATCATGTGTTTCTAGGGTTAGAAGAGCAGTAGTATGCAGTTGAACAGAGTTCAAGAAAGAAGACTGGCAGAAAAGTTGGATACATTCTCAAGCATAAACATAGTCACTCTACATAATTGATGAATGACAACTTTGCAGTACAAAGGTCTCTAATTTACTGGGAGCACTCAGTTCTACTCAGTTTGAATGAAACTTGGTACTTGATATGCTCTTGCAACAAAAGTTTTGTAATATCTAGGTTTGGTACCAGCAGTATTGTTATGTGGCTGAAATAAGACAAAATCAGGAACCAGTTATTTAGCTGAAGGGTCAATTGTTTGCAATGGATCTACTCTTAGTGCAACACACCAGGAACAGCCTCATGATACAAATGACTGCTGGCTCCACAGCACTACAAGTTTGATAGATCCCACTGAGACCTTCTCACCTTCAGCAAGAAGTGTACCAAGTACGCCTTTATGTAGTTAAAAACATTCTGAATTGCATTGAAATAAAAGCTGTCAAATCATTTTAGTATTGACAACTAACTTCTGGTTGGAGGAAGAGCAGCAGTTCAAGAAAATTAAAAACTTCTTCAAAGTATCTACAGGTGCAATTTATTGCAATGTAATGGAGAAGAAGAGCATAGAATTTTTTGATGACAAAGACTGGGTACGTGTACCCTTGAAGAAGTAGAATATTGAGGCATCAATAATGAGAATTTATCAGTTCTTTTTGCTTTTCACAGTTTGAGCAGCAATGCCTTTTGCCCACCTCAGGTCAATCAACTGAAGAAGGATGAGGTAAGGATCTACCACACCGTAATCAGTTAGACACACAGTAATTGTTTGAGATGGATGTGAATGTAAATTACTTCCTCCATTTCAAAGTAACTGTGTGATGACTTTTATGTGTGTGTTCCCTGTATAAACTGTTGCTTTGTGTAGGAAATACATACAACTTGTATGATGGATATCAAAATATTCAAAATTTTAGTTTTTTCCGCATGATACTCTGTGTAAACAAACATGCCAATTTTTGGTGCAGGATTTGGGAGCATTGTGAAAAACATCCCAAAATTGGTGCACAAGACATCACTGTGTAAAAACACACAAAAAAAGTTGATCAAAACAAGATTGGAAAAAACTCCCATCCAAAACAGCAGTTTTAATTGTGCTCCAGAGGGTCCATGTCAGAAGGTTCAGAAACAAAGGCAGAGGACCCAACCACACGTACAACTTGGCCACAGATAACAGGGCAGACAAGCACATCAGCACAGTTTCGCCGAGTGCAAAGCCTCCGGCAAAAACGGTGCCTCCTTTCAGATGGTCTCAAATTATTGCAAACAGCTGCTAGCGCAGTTCAGCTGGGTTGGAGATATCATACATCTTGTAGCTCAACGCCATTTCGATTGTATTGAATACATACTCAATTGGACCATCAAGGGGGTAATAAGGGGCACGGAACACAAATCGGTGCCCCGCTGCTAGAATTGTGTTCAACGTCAGTGGATTGTGGTGAACCAGCAAATTATCCATGATAAAGCACTTCCTATTCCCTGGCGTCCCATTCACCAGGGTGGTGGAATTGTCGGATTGTCGGATTCTCGCCGACGTTGTTGGCAAAATCAGAAGCAGTCGAAAAATCACTTTCCGAGGTCAATTTTCCAGCAAAAAAAGGCTCAAACAGCTCTGGACAAGAAAATTGGTTCAAAGGAGCTGTTGCAACAGGATTTGGGCAACCACCATGGTCCGGGTCGAAACAGGAAGGTGTTGCCAAAAGAATGAAAAAAATCAGTGGTCTGACAATGGGGTCAAAACAGAGCACAATAGAGCACGATTAACCCTACACTGAATTAGGTAGAAATTTGTACTACAGAGTTTTTCTGAGTTTACGTTGAATCGACACAAAAAAGCTTTTTTTTCTTCTTAAAACTGGAGGGGGGACAGCTGATAGGAATTCCGTAGTACCGATATGTAGGATTAAAAGACCAGCAATTTCATGTTAAATTGTAACCGTGACACGATTCATTGCATGCGCGCACGCACCATGCGCAACATAGTTTTCTACAGGGTTTCCAGTACTGCTTGTAAACAAACAGCAAACACAACAAGACAGCAACGTCGATTCCCCGACAAGATTGCTGTCCTTACATCTTTAGTTTAACTCCGATTTGAATACCTTGATACTTACATCCTGCTCCTTGAGCAGCTCCCTGTAGAACTACAAGCCTAAGATCTAACTGACTGAGCCCACAGGTAGTTAGAATAGATCTGGTCGATTCGTTCGATCGCAGTGGTGAATCCGAGACTATCGATAGGATAGAACAGACCGGCACCTCAACCGGTTTGCACGCCTCTGCTCCTGCTGTATATCTCCAAGCTTGCCTTAGGACCTATCAGCTTAAACCCTGTTTCAGCTACATTTTAACAGATTAACAGTCGCAAGCTTGTTGTAAGCTTGCAAAGCTGGAGATCTACAAGCAACGAAAATAACAAGAAGCAACGACGACGACGAGAAGACCGAATCGATGCTGTTACAGTTATAATTTTATACTGGATCCCCAAGCTCTCCACTGTCGAGCCGTTCCAAGTATTATTATCATCCTTGTTATTACAAATATAACCATACAAACGGCGTCCCGAAACTCCAAGAATTGACGGAGAAAGAATTTTTCAAAAATTCTACTGCTGCTGCACCCATTTCTCCCGTCACGACACAACGTGCCCTTGTTATTGCTGCCAACCACAACAAACACCACACCCACCTTGCTGTTCTAAACACAACGCTGTTTCAACGACGTAAAGCTTGCCTTAGGACCCATCAGCTTAAACCCTGTTTCAGCTACATTTTAACATTTCAATGATACAAGATTGATGGTTTCCGTTGCGATATGAAACGGACAATGAAGATACAAGTGGTGGTTGAAAACCGTGCCACCTCTTTTTCGTACAGTACGTGTATGCGCTGGAGAAGAAAATTTCATTTTGGGTCCGAATTCAATTCATCACTGGGAGTACTCGTACAGAATCTCATTCATCACCACTAATGCATCAAACAGAAGAACACTCTTACTACAAAATTCCTATCAGCTGTCCCCCGGTTCTACATCCCCAACTACTAATTTCTACGGAAACCTGGGGACAGCTGATAGGAATTTTGTAGTAATCCACACAATCACACCGAAAGGTCATAGTAACGCCACCAATTGTTGTTGCAACACTATCATGTTCGGAAGCAAAATTGTCCTCCGTGCCCTGCTTGCAGCAGCTGCCATGTCCGCTGCGGACGCTACGGTACCCTCTGACGTTCCTTCTATGAAACCCTCTGGAGTCCCTTCGGGCGTTCCATCTGCAGTCCCTTCGGGCGTTCCCTCCGGACAACCTTCGGACGTTCCCTCTGGAATTCCCTCTGCATCCCCTTCGGATGTTCCTTCCATGATTCCCTCTGCATCCCCTTCGGATGTTCCCTCCGCAGTCCCTTCGGGCGTTCCCTCTGGGATTCCCTCTGCAGTCCCTTCGGGCGTTCCTTCTATGATTCCCTCTGCATCCCCTTCGAATGTTCCCTCTGCTACTCCCTCCGGATCGCCTTCGGACGTCCCTTCTGGTAATCCCAGCGTCTCCGTCTTTCCCTCTTCCGCTCCCTCCACGAACCCCTCCGTGTCTGTTTACCCTTCAGGCTCTCCTTCCTCCAACCCCTCCGTGTCTGTTTACCCGTCGAGCTCTCCCTCCTCCAACCCCTCCGTGTCTGTCTATCCTTCCAGCTCTCCTTCCTCGAACCCCTCCGTCTCGACCTTCCCTTCTACTTCTCCCTCGGAAGCCCCTTCTGCATCCGTCACTGTCACTTTGGAATATGAGACTGTAATGGACCAAGACCAGGTCGAGTCCGATGTGTCCACGGTTGCTTGTTGGGGTTGTTCGGTTGAGGATTTGCAGACTTCCACTGTTGGTGTATTGGCCACGTTCATTGACTGTCCTGACGTCTCCCCTGCTGTGAGCTGTTGGGAGGTCTTCATCGAATGGACCACGACGGTGGAGGACCCTGCCTTTGATCCCGATGCTGTTGTGATGAGCTTTGCGGAAGCCGTGTTGACAGGATCGATCCTCAGAACGTTCGGAATTGCCGGACTAGAGGTCCCCAGAACACTTTACTTTGACACCAGCGACTCCCCCAGCGATTCCCCCACCGATTCCCTTTCGTCTGCCACAACCGACAGCACCACCGACATCACCACAGCAGTGCCCGAGGCGATCCCGCTACCCACCTTGGCTCCAACCGCAGCTCCCACCGCAGCTCCTACCCTCATGCCAACCAAGACCCCTACCAGGTCCCCCACCAAGGGTGGCAAAAAGGGCAAGAGTACCAAGGCCCCCACCAAAAAGCCTACGAAGTCTCCCAAGAAGAACAAGTCTCCCAAGAGTACCAAGGCCCCCACCAAAAAGCCCACCAAGTCTCCCAAGAAGACCAAGCCCCCCGAACGTGCATAAACTCGAAACCGGTCGTGTTCTCTCATTGAAGTCGCCGCCAGCCGGTGTCACAAGAAGACCAAAATCCCCAAAATTGCATAATGTCGAAAACAATGCGTTTTCCAATTGAACTCGCCACCGTGTCTCTCTAGAAGACCAAGGCTCACAAAATTGCATAATCCAGAAAACATCGTGTTTTACAGTGCTAATCGATACAATACAACGAAACTGTCACGCTACAGAGCTGAGCGCTTTGGCTCAGCTCCCTCCACTATTCACTATTCACGATTTTATCCCTTTAAATTAAGACACCTATCAAGCCCTCCCCTTTCGATGATTCCGATGCACCTCTAGGAGAGTATCTTGTAGTAACTGAGTGTATGCAATAGCGTTCGAACAGTATCCTCTGTAGTCTCACGATTTGCCAGCACCATGTGCTGTCCTTTTGTTATCGCTATCACCTCTTATTTGCTGACAAGCAAATATCAACGCAGACGTACACCCGAGATGGCGCCGGGGTATCCCATAGGATACCCGTATATTAACACGGAGGTGTGCAACCTTACGTTGCATTATTAACAAAGACAGGATTCATATCTATCGAAATTTCTGTAATCCACTGTTTGCTCACTATTTCACAGAAAAAAAACCGAAAACACTAAAACACCATGCCAAGGCTACTGCTACTATTAGCAGTACTACTTCTATTAGTAGTAGTAGAGGTGGTAGTGGTAGTAGTAGTAATACTAGTAGTAGTGGTAGTACTAGTAGTACTACTAGTACTACTTCGATATTTGATCATCAGCAAGAGATATGAATAAGACAACAGAAACAGCAATAACAGCAGCCCACAGAGTGCTGGCAAACAGTAAGTCTACAGGGGGATACTGTTCAAGCGCTAGTATTGTACACACTCAGATACTACAAGACACCCCCCTGGAGGTATAATAGTATCGGTCGATAGAGAGGGCATGCTAGGGTGCTTAATTGAAAGGAGTTAGCTCAGCTCAGCTCTGTATTTGGGGCAGCATCTTGTTCCCTTGTAGCATAGCACTCCAGTATGGGCATGGTGATACCAATGGTGGTATGCATTTCCTTACTAGTAGTATTACTAGCAGCATTTCATGCATTTCTAGTACTGTACTAGTACTAGCTCCATGAGAACATCTAAACAAGCGTGAGCTCTGGTACATCTATCAATCACATCTGGAGATACATGCTGTCTATCAGGACAGTACATGGGTGTACTAGTACATAGTAACTGTAGGTAATACCAGTAGTAGTATCCCAACACCGTGGTGTTTCACTACTACTACTAGTCAGCTTATGTCATATCAATTACTACTAGTACTAGTACTACTACTACTACTAATAGTAGCATACAGGATCAATGGTTCCAAGCCATTGCTTTGATAATTGCTGTTTGTTTTGTTGGCTAGTGAAAGTACCCCTGTTGTTGCTGCTAAGGCATGTTCATTTTTGTCGGTCTATTACTACCTGTACCTGTAGTCCTACTGCTACTGGTACACCGTACGTAATAGTGTCAATACTTCGCACAATATTTTCAAGTCCAAGGAGAGAATGTAACCAAAAGAGCTTTGCGCGCCTTCTGAGCCCACTTAGGATTTGTACGTGTTTTCTGGTACTCATTCTTTTCGTTGCATATAGTTATGTTACCATCATCGTACTAACCATACCGTACATACGGTGCAGTTCCTTTTGTCATTCAGACGATTGATTTTGATGAGATGATTTGTCTTTCGCGCCAAATTTGGAAGATGCCATTTGGCGTCAACCCGGCGCGCCAAGCACGTTGGTCGGTCATGACGTTATGTATTTTTTGTTTGTTTGTTCTGGCAAAGCGTCGAGAAAAGCTCTGTACCGTACGGTACAGATGGTACTGTTCGTTGCGTTTAAAATCGTGCATCGCTTCGCGTTTGCTCTGTACGTACTCGCACGCGATGGGACCTGGGACCTAGTAACTTAATTAGCTACCTGGTACACTTTTTGAAACTCCTCATTGCCGCAGTGCCTGCCACGGGTGTTGCACGGCGATCCCACCATTGTAGGTGCGAGGGTTTCTTCTGCAACCGGAATGCCACCGCACATCGTTTTTGATTTTGAATGAATTGGATCGCATCGCATTGCATTGCATTGCATTGACCCCATCCCATTCCATCTTGTCCCATCACAACCCGTCTACAGAGCAACTCAGCATCCTCCATACGGCACGAGAAAATCCAAGAGCTCGCAACGAGACCATCTTTCCAATCTCTGTTTTCGTTAGCAACGAACGACCGGCATGGCGAGAGGCAACACCCAGTCCCGGGACGTCAGCCTAACCCTCGCCTTTGAAAGCGTTGTGGTGCAGGATTCCGGTTCAACTCTGTCCAAGGAATTCCAGAACCTTTCCGTCGAGGTCGTCTCCGGGGGAAAAGAAGTCTATCTTGGGTCAAACTACAAGGTGAAGTGGAAGAACGTGACATCGCTGGAACTCTACAACGATCACGGGGAAGAGGGATTCGAACTAGTTTGCACGTGCTCCACCCACAAATCGAACCCATCCTCCGAACAGGACAGTCGTTCCTTTGCTGTCCAATATCCCTGCGAGGGATCCTTCGGCTGGAAGCGCTTTGCCGCGCTTCTGGCCACGGCCTACCAGAAGGAATGCCGCAAGCGACAGCGCAAGCGGGACAAGCGCGAGGCCGAGCAGAAGGAGCAAGAATATCGGGAGCAACAGCAACGGAAGCAGCAGCAACGCTCGGGACGAGGTCGGAACAACCGCCGGACCTACTCGCGGCGGCCCTACGACTTTATGCGCAACAACGCGGCCAACATTGCCCACAACGCCGAGATCTGGTCGGACGAGGAGCGGGACATTTATGGCTCGTTGGGTAAGAGAGAAACAGAGGCAGAAGCAGAAGCAGAAGCAGAAATCGAACCAACTCCATCCGACGAATCCAATCCAGAGGCACCCTTCGAGGATGGTGGAAATGAAGACAATCAAGACAACGAGGACGACGACGAGGAAGATCAGAACGAGAACGAAAACGAGAACGAGTTCCACGATAGCTTGGAAGAAGGCCCCGGTGCCAACGAGGAACACAGCGATCCTTCGCGTGTGGGAAACCCAAAGATCATCGAAGACGCGGACGCCGAGGACATCGATATGTCCGAGGAGGAGGCACCGATTGTTTCCACTCGAAGAAAGTCGTTGGAGTCTTCCTCTCGCTCTGTTTCCAAGAAAAAGCGATTCCAGCGCCGAGCACCCATCCTGGACGATTCCGACGACGAGGGCGACGACGCCTTTCTCTTTGGCGGTAGTGATCGCAATGGCAATAGCAATAGCAACGTGAAACAGGACGAAGACGACGGGGTCTCCGTTACGACACTCGGAGCAGTGGTTCAGCGAGTGGTAACTCCTGCTGTAGCCACCTCGGTATCGTCGCCGTCTCCCACAAAGGATCGAACCAAGACAAAACCTCGACTGTACCTGGGAGATGACGACGACGACGACGACGGCGTGGAAGAAAACGATAAGGATTCGGTACGACGCCAAGAAGCCTCCGAGAAGCCGAAGAAGACTAGCAAACTCCCCATCAATTCCTTCTTTCAACCCCGGTCAAAGGCTACGACTGCCGATTCGGGAACGAAGAGTCTTGCTACGAACTCCCCCGCCGGTGTCCAGACTCCTAATGAGCGCTCGGAACACGACGAATGGCCGTCCTCGTCACTTGGATCCTCAGACCCAAAGCGAGACGAAGTCGAGGGGGAACCAAAAACGGGAACCATCGATACAAAACCAAACACAACAACAAGCAGTGATGCGCGTTCTAATAGCGGCAGCAGTCCAAAACCAATGGCAGAGACGTTTTTCGCTCCTCGTGGCTCTAAACCGCAACCTCGCCCTTCTCCTCCCGTTCGCAACGGTGCAACGAAGCGATTCAGCAGCATGGAAGACTTTGACAGCGGTCGGAAGCCGAGAAGGAATTCAATGCGTTTCACTGCAACCAAGAACGCTCTGCGCGATGTCGCTACCTCGGAACGCGACGAAAACTCCACGGTGGCGCCGAGCCAGGCAAACGATGACACCCGAATGGACGAAGAAGGCGTCCAGGACGACATCGAATTCACCCAGAACACGACCCCACCAACCTTCCAGTCTCCCGCACATCGGACCTCCAGTTCGAAGCGAAATCCCGATCTCGTGCGCTTATCGCAAAGCAAGGTACACGACGGAGGCCGTTCCAGCCCCCGGGGCGTCGAGGACGAGGATCCCATCGAGTCGACTCAATCCCAGTCTCCCTCTCGGCCCCTTTTTACGGCGTCCAACTCCAAACGCTATCAGGGTACTTCCGTCTCGACGAGTGCCAAACGCCGCCGATTGAAGATCCAGGGCTCGTCGCGCAGCGCACTCGAAGCCCTCGAATTCGCCGATGCCAGGAAGATCTCACCGAAGACCACTAGTGTCCATAGGGAGCGAGGAAGATCTCCCCTCCAGCCCCTTCGGCTCGGGGTGCGGGTGGAAAAGGCCGCCATCGAGCGGGAAAAGCCCGCGTCTTCCTGGAGGGGACTGCGGAACGACGGGAACTCGTGCTACGTAAACTCCTCTCTCCAGCAGCTCGTTTCGGTCCCCTCCTTTATGGAAGCGCTCTCGAAGCGGCGTGCCGGACACGAGCTTGTGGGAAAGCTCTCGGACCTGTACGAAGATCTCTTCCGACAGTCGGGAAGGGGATCCATGGTGTCGGCGAAGGGAGTAAAGACGGTTATGGACGGATTGACGGACCGGTTCCGGGGGTGCCAGCAGCGGGATGCCCACGAATTCTTGGGAGAACTCATCGATCGAATCCACGAGGAATTGGCGCCATCGTCGAAGAGCAACAACAATGCCGAGGGGAAGGAAAACGACCGAGGGAACCGGGACATGGGTTCTACAACACCAGGTTGCCACGGGGGAGACTCACACGATGCATCCGATGCAGCAACGGCAGCAGCAGCAGCAGCAGCAGCATCAAGAGATGTCGAACCAACGGACGAATACTTTCGTTGGAACGTTCGGGTCTGTTTGGAATGCAAACATTGTGGCTATTCTCGGTACGTCGGAAGAAAGATTGCTTGTATTGCTTGTGTTCTGTCTCTCGATTTTCGATGGGTGCAAAAGGGGCGCCGCTGATGAGTTTTGCGCTCAACCATATCTTTTCGTTTGATTGACATTCTCGCACGCGTGAATGAAAACCAAATCTCGCGCCTCGACAGGTCGAAAGAGGAGATGCATCGGTACCTGTCGATTGATATTGCCCACGAAAGCATCGATCCGCGGGTTCCCGGATACGTCAAGCCCGCGGTGAACTCGTGCCTTGCCAGGTTTTTCAGTCCCGAAGACCGCGAAATCGATTGCGAGAAATGCAAGGTTGGCAAGATTGCGACCCAGACCATGAAGATCATTTCCCTCCCCAAGGTCATTTTATTGCACCTCAAGCGTTTCATTGTAGCGGAACGACCCGGGGTGGGTAACGACACCAAAGAACTGGTATTGAAGAAAAACAGGGCGGCGGTAGAACTCAGCCAGGCACTATCGATCGACAAGACTCTGCTAGTTGACAGCGATTGCGACTCCTCCGAAAGCAAGTCGTACCAGCTGCGGTCCGTGGTGCACCACATTGGTAACACTGCCGATTCGGGTCACTACACGACGGATGCGCTCAGAGCCAACCCCGTAGACGGTAAGGACCGATGGGTATCGTACGACGATGGGATCACCACGGAACAAAAGTTGGAAACGGTGGTCGGTTCGACTCACAACCAAAAGACGGCCTACATGCTGCTCTATTCCGCAGCATAGCGTACAACTTGTCTATTCCCTATAATTTTTAATCGAAACAAAACTACGCACAACTTGACTAAACGCAACACGACACATTATTCTAGTTCGTTCGTGCAAGTATCATTGGGGTTCTGACGGCACCGTATTGCTCAAGCTTCTCACTGCCATAGCGCCATTAGACATTCTCCACAATAAATAGAAACACAATAAAGGCAGCAAGGACGAGATCGGAGGAACTCGTTTTCCACTCAACCATTGCACAACCGAGGCTCGCCTGCGGTATCTTTCAACTCTGCCATAGAATTTGGAAAGTACTTGTACTCCGACTTTGTCGAGATACAGACACTAGTACAACTACGTCATGCTGTGTAAGACTAAAATATCTCACAAAACTTTTTGTTCTGCCATCGCGACAATAAATTTGAAACTGTACGCCGTTGGGTGACGTAATTAAAAGTCTTACTCGTACTCGTAGTCTCAACAACAAATTTCTTCGCTGAGAGGCAGTGGAGACGATGCGATGGTGGCTTGGAGGGATTATTCGGTTCTGAAGATACCATTGCTTTTTTCTGTAGTACTACGTATTCCCATTGGAATTCCGAAGAACCATCTCAAAGATCGACATCACTCACCTCCTTCGATGCATTCGTGACGTCCTCCGCGACATCGAACGCATTCGTGACGTCTTCCGCGACCAAAACATTTGAACGGATCAGATGGGATTGAAAACTGTCAATGCGTGAGGCTTTTTTTTGCTAACGAATACCTCGCACTATGCATTTTGTTTCCACAGTGCGTTCTAGATTGCCGTGTGAGCTCCGTGATTTGGAAAAAGAACAATCCCGTCAAGCTTCCGACCACGTCAACCGGGTTCGAAAAAGAACCGCTCTCATTGGACAAAATTCCGCGAAGACGAGTCAAACCAATCAATCATACCGTTTCCCACATCAACAATCTGCATGACAACTGTCCTCGCAAAAATTTTGGGAAGTTGCGAAACATTCTGGGTCCATCGGCTCACCTCCTCCTCGCGGAAACGCTTGCGGATTTCGCATCTCCGGTGGTGATGTGCACAAATGTAGGAACGAACAGTCCGCAAACCTAGCGATCACTGCAGTCAGCGAATACATCCATTCCATCGCTACTCTTTGCAATCATTCAGTCAATAAGACAGACAGAAAAATGTTAACTTCTACGGTTCTCAAGCGATCTTTGATGCAAGTGGGCAGGTCTTCGGCTGTGTCACCCGTCACCCAATGCTGTCGGTCGGTTTCCTCTCGATTCGCATCGTCCAGCGCCGAAGAGCAGCTTGATGGTGGTGCGGAAACGCATCACACCAACTCCGGTGACTGTCTCAGCAACGATCTCCGCAACAATGGAACCATCCAGTTCCAAATGACGCCCAAGCACGAATTTGGCACTCTTTCCGATCCCCAGCAATACGGGGGAGCGTCGATCGATTCGAGCGACAAATACGAAGATCAGTATGGAACGGATCCGTACATGGATCAAACCGCTGCGGCGGAGCAAATGATGAACATCATGGAAAACTCTTATTATTTTGCTTCCTACAAGGCTGGGGGTAACAGCCAGGAAGGATTGAACCGATCGCGATAGACGCTTAGGAAATGAAGATCCATACTGTTTTTTATCACCTGCTTGTCTGTACCTGTGAACAGCAAGCTCATGTTGTATGATTAGTGAAGGAATGTCATCATTTTGTTCTGTATATAAGGAAATAAATAGCTGAAATAGTAAAAACTTAAAATCAATTTGATTCAAAGACTTTATAGTGTGTTTTGACTGAATGAAATGAAGTAACTCAACCAACGAGTTCATACATTATCATATAGGCAGTTCGAGATGCATCCTTCACAGCCTCTGTCGGCGTAATCTTTCTGACATAGCTGTCGTTGAACCTCGTCCATTGCCGTTCATCCCAAGCGTCTTCATTGATTTCGTTAGCGTCACTGATGTAGTCGCTGGTTTCATTCTCCCTCTCATTCATCGACTTGTTCCGTCGTTTGGCATCTGCTGTGTAATGGCCACAACTTGCCGAAGATCCAATGTGATTCACGACGCTGCGGATTTCATAGGCTCCACTCTCCGGATAGGCGCAATCCATCGCCAAAAATTTGCGAAAGCCAACCTCCTCGTCAGCGTGATGATAGCTCTTGTCGACAGATGTCTCGATGTCAATCCGCTCCGCAAACGACACCGATGACTGGTCTTTTCGGTAAGAGATCGATGTATAGTCTGGGCTTACATCGACAATGAAGCGTTTCAGGTGAAGAAGCAGGTTCCGTGGAAGCTGAGTGATTTCCATGGTCTGAAGAGCGCTTGTGTGGAAGCATTTCTCACACTTGATCTCTCTCTTTTCCGGTGCAAAAAACTTTCGTAGTCCATCTTCTATACTGCTCATTGGCTGGGGTCCAAATTCATCTATAGGGTTGTCGTCGTCGGATCCCGCGCTTATGTCAAGCGATAAATGCAGGTAAGTTTCAACGTGGCTTCTTCGAAACTTACACACCTCACAAGTGAGACACACCCGAACTTTGGTGGTGAAGTCGGAAGCAACGGGAGAAGATGCGGTCTCTTCCTCCTCGTCATCGCAGTGTTCATCTTCAACAATCTGTTGCTCTGGAGTTGCTCTGTCGAGACTAGCATCCGTATGTTGAACGTCCTCGTCCTCATCGACAAATCTGGTCAATTCAACCCCAACCGTACTCATTCTTCCTCCCGCAAGCTTACATTTCGGTTCTTCTCTCTTTGCAGTCGTTTTCACCACCTGGGAAACCTCCATTGTAGCAGAAAGGTTATCCTCACCGTGAAGAAGGTTTTCAATGTCCGAGAACTTGAATTCACTGTACGATTTTGACTTCGGCATAGAGCTGGTAGGAACGCTCTCTTTGGAGACTGATTCACTTGAAGCACTATTCTCTACTACCTTTTGTCGCTTGAACGGAGAGTCTTGTAGTTGCAAGTCCGAATCACTCTCGTCGTTGCTATGGCCGTAGTCAATACTTCCTTCTTCAATTTCTGAATTATCGAGAACTGATATGGATTTGTCGTCGCCCTCTTCAACATTGGTACAATTATCCATAGAATGCATCATTTCCTCCTTTTCACTTGACGAGTTTTTATCACTATCGTTATCCTCATCTTCATCTTCGCTGCCAGCGTCTACTGAAGTTGTTGATTCTTTCTCCTTGCCTTCTTCTTCTTTTTTTTCTTCCTCTTCTTTGTTGTCTGGTATTGGCTTGTAGTCTTCGTCGATAATGTCTAACAAGGTCGTAAGAAACTCGTGGGCATCTTGTTGATGGTAGCCCAAAAACAAACTCGTGCGTGAGTCTATGCAACCCTTCAGCTTGTCCGGCCGGACCGTTTCTCCCCTTGCAAGTCGTTCCATGACATCGAGCAAAGGGCCCCGGAGCGAGGGTTTCGACTCTGCCCCCGATTCCTCATCTTTCGTTTCCTCGTAGTTGTCCATGCTGATGTCTCTTGGTGGAATCCTGGCCTTTAATTCGGCCTGAAAGGTATCTAAGCCGCATAAGAGCTGAATAGCGCTTGCCATGTAACATGTATTGCCGAGATTCTCCAAACCTCCATAGGGGGATTCTTTCAATGGCGATGCAATCGTGGAAACTATTTCCTTTTGCGTTCCCGTTGGTTGTATTGTCGATGAAATATCTTCGACCTCCGAACTGTTCTCTGTATCCATTTCCATCACCCCTGAAGTTGGTGATGGAACTAAAACGGTGTCTTCTTCCGGAAGTTCTGGAAGATGAGAGTGATTGTTTTCGAGCACGCTCGTTGTTGTGTCGGCAATGTCTAAGGGGAGGGATGATTCTGGCTTGATGAAAACTTCGTCGTGCAAACCATCATTGGATGTACTAGCAATGTCGACGGCCATGAGGGATTCAATGAATTTCGTGTTCTCGTCAACGACGCTGTCATTCACTTTGTCGCTACAGCTACAGCTACAGCTACAGCTACAAATACTGATCTCGCTTCGATTCTTCTCCGTCCGTTGCGACGAGGAAACACCCTTTGATTCCTGGTCGCTCGATATTCGACAATCGTTTGCACTTTTCTCATTGCTGTCATCGTTGACACGACTTGCAGCATCGTCCACCGGACGCGTTGCTGTTGTTGCATCGGTGCTTTCATCCCTGTCAGGGTCGGTTTCTCGATTTTCGCACGGGTCCGCTTCTCTGTGATCAATATCCATCGGGATGTCCGTGTCGCTGCTTTTACAGTTAGCCCCGCCAACCCTCTCACCCTCTTGCTGGGGAGGACAAGGACTATCTCGTTCATTCTCAGCGAATACGTTTTCGTTGTTGCTCATGGCCATTGTTTGTGATCTCTCGGTTTCATCCTCTTCATCACAACAGGGACTGCCGTATTCATCCTTCACGGGATCGGCGAAATCGATTTTGTTTTGAATCGGTAGTACCACAGCCATGATGATTACCGGACCTGATTGTGTGTTTTCACTTCAGTTGATTTCCTTTGTTGATTGCTTTCCAGCTTATCTTGTGTGGTTTCATGCAATCGGACAACTTCGTTTTAGCGCAACTCTTTGTGGCTGCCATGAGAGTAAGGTTTAGTTAGTTACGAAGTATTTACGATCAAAAGTGAAACGGCTTATTCGTGGTACGATAGCGTTCGTTGCAAGTCCACCAGCTACCGGTAGAGCGTGTACAGAACTGAAGTACTAGTGCGGTACGTACGAGTACTCGTACCACGAAAGGGAAACAAACCAACAAGTCATTATGAACTACTTCTAAAAATTAGGTCTTGGTGTAAAATCGTACCGGTACTTGTACCACAAAATACTAACGGCATCGTCAATGTTCGCGGTAACCTTACGTAGTTTTTGCAGTTTCAGTGAATTTTGCCGAACGGTACGTGGTGGATAGTGGATACCTCCAGTCGTGTAAAGCGTTCATCCTTCAATTTCTTCAATGAGCAATCACTACAGTTCGTACGACTGACGTCCCGATCAAGTACTGGAAAGACTGTACGCCGGTAACTTCTTGTTCTAACGGTACGTTCGTACAACGAAGAAATAGGTTAAGGTTCTTACTTGTATCTTACTTTGGCTGGCTCCTGGACGTGAATGCTTCTTGATTGGGATTCATTCATTATTCATTCATTGGACCCGTTTCTAACCTAATTGAGGGGTCATAGTAACATCCCCCTGTTTCTTCCTCTAGGTCTGTCCGACATCGGTGAGACACAGATTTAGGGCGATAGCCACCCCTGCCTGGTCGTATCGTAAAAACAGTAAAATGTCCACTACGAGTAAGTTAATACCCGAAGTATTACGCCTTATTTTGTGATGTACCGGTATGGGAACGTTTTTTGTGGCTGAGAGTACAGTAATTACTTAGGAACGTAAGATTGCCTACCGTATTGGTAAGTTTACTAAGGTTACCATATTCCTTTTGTTGAGATGAGACAAAAAAATCATACGATGTTCCGTTTGTTCATACCTACCGTATGGATGTAGTGTCAATAGTATGAAGAACATCAATGCTCGATGCATTTTCTGTTCGTTTGGTGGCTACGGCACGCTTCGCTCCGTTCGTTCGTTACGAGAAGGGGAGAAAGGATTGGCTCCCTCAACAAAAGCGTACCAAGCATGGCTCGCTAACGCACAGGAGTTTCGTACAACCCCCTATCTTTACAACGCAATTGCAACCAAGACAACCGATAAAAAGAACTTACCATGTCTCCTGCTGCAGCGACTACCTACTGGCGCATTGCCGGAATGACTTACCTCCAGGTACGAAAGACTTAGTGCGTTACAACTGTGTCCTCATCAAGTCGATGCTTGGGCATCGAGCATTACCGATTGGGTCGTCCTAGGTCACTTGCGTTGCAGTCCTCGAATCGATTTAGTCGAGACGTCCATCGGACACAGACCATGGTGTCGATACAACATCATTCCTTCTGAACGAGAACAGCGCTTGTCCTCTGTACCCACCATCTCACTTCTGTATTGCTACACTCGATCTCTGGTTTGCACCTTTTTGGCAGTACGTCAACCGAGCAGCGGGCGCCGTCCGATCGGGGCTAAAGGAACCCATGAAGTCGAAGCTCATTGCGCAAAGCGAATTCAAATACAACGCTTCTGTTTGGGAGAATGGCGTTCAGGGAGCGAAGAAAGAAGTCAGTGCCTTGGGTCAGGTCTAAAGTCGATTTTTTGAGTCCGAGAATGTCCGGAAACACTGCAATTCCCTTTGAGTTGGGCGTCCCGTGACTGGTTTCAAGGTGTTCAAAAGGTCGATATACATAGAAAATAATGATGTAAGCGATCCAAGATTCAGTCGCAAATTATATTAACGTTGACCATGTCAAGAATCTTGTAGTGAAACACGCATTGCTTCTGTTATTTGTCATTCCAAAGAGATGTTTCCATAGACGAGTTTCCGTGGCGATATGGAACACGCTGAATGTGTGCTCATGCCTTAAAATAGTTTCCATATTGGAGCAGTTTTGGTTACTCTGTGTGGAGATATTTCCTTCCCGTGTTCGTAGTACAGCACTTGTATGTTGTGAAAGTTCTCCTCAAAAGACGGACAACCTCCCGCTCTACATAATTCTCTATACTTCTAGAGACATCATAATAAGTGTTGACATGTACAACTAATGCTTGTCAGTGATACCATGTGCAGTACCGCACTTAAAAGTTATTTACAATACTGCAATTCAAAATGTTTTCAAAAATTATTATACTATAACATAGGCCAATACGTATTTCCAAACACATTTATTTTCTTAGAGGTGTCCGTTCATCTATCGTGCCTGACAGCGATTATACTTTCAGGGTCCAACCAACCGATGGGATTTTGTAATATTCTCCGATGTGTCTTGGAACGAAGGCATCCTTCTTGTCCATGCCTCTTTCGAGGCAAGTGATTAATTCAGTGGCACACTTGACATTAGTTACCAAACTTGTTCCGAAATCAACTGAGGCACGACGGATCAAATAACCTGAGGTCAACTCGTCCTTCCGACCAGTGCCATCACTGATATTGATGACAAGGTCAATATTTCCCTCCTTAATTTCGTGAAGGGCTGTTCCTTCTCCATCGTCCGACTCGTCGGAAGGTTTCGTGACAACCTTCATATCAATATTGTACTTCTCCTTGTAGTATTCGGCTGTTCCCGGCGTCCCGTAAAGAGTATACTTCCCCATATCATGTAACGTCTTCACAGAGTCGGCAAACTCGAACCTTTTCTCCGATGCTGCGATAGATAGTAGGATGGAGTGGTTATTTGTTGGAAGCTTGAAAGTCGTCGAAAGCAGCGCTTGCATGAAGGCTTCGTTTTGATCTTCCCCGAAACACGCAACTTCACCAGTCGATGCCATCTCTACACCAAGGGAGGGATCGGCGCCACGGAGACGAGTGAAAGAGAACATGGGAGCTTTCACGCAAACATAGTCGATATCTAACAAAGAGAATTTATATGGCTGCACGTCGACGCTGGTCATTGCTTTGGTTGCAAGAGAGATGAAGTTGTGATTGAAGGTCTTGCTGACGAAAGGAAATGTGCGACTTGCGCGAAGGTTACATTCGATGACCTGAACTTGATTACCTTTTGCCATGAATTGAATGTTGAAAGGACCAGTAATTCTCAAAGCCTTCGCAATGGATGATGCATAGCGCTTGACGTGCTTGATGGTCTTCACGTAAAGCTTTTGAGCGGGGAGAACGACCGTGGCATCACCACTGTGCACACCAGCGTTCTCCAAATGCTCTCCAATGGCATAGTTCAGAATCTCTCCTCGATTCGCTACAGCGTCGAATTCAATCTCTTTCGCTCCCTCAACGAACTTTGTCACCACGACAGGCTTGTCTCCAGATACATCCTCCGCAAGATCGAGGAAGTTTCTAAGTTCGTTTTCAGTCGAGGCTACACGCATTGCCGCACCAGACAGAACAAAACTAGGTCGGACCAACACTGGGAAACCGACCTTGTTTGAAAACTCAATCGCTTCGTCCTTCGATTTCAGTACCGACCACTCGGGCTGTCCAATATTCATGTTGTCAAGCATCCTGGAAAACTGGAATCTATCTTCGGCCCGCTCGATGTCGGTTGCATCAGTTCCTAGGATATTTGCACCACTATCTCTCAAAGGCCCAGCGAGGTTGTTGGGAATTTGTCCTCCGACAGAAACAACAACTCCAACGGGATTTTCGCGTTCGTAGATGTCCATAACTCGTTCGAGACTGAGTTCCTCAAAATACAAACGTTCCGACTCGTCGTAATCTGTACTCACTGTCTCTGGGTTGTAGTTGATGATAATACTCTTGAAACCATCACGACGCAACTGCCGAATGCAGGAGACAGCGCACCAATCAAATTCCACACTAGATCCAATGCAGTATGCTCCGCATCCAAGAACAATTACTCCGCGTTCCTTAGCCGTTAGCATGTTTTTGACAGTTTGGCCAGTAGAAAGGGTTCGGGCTCTGCGCATGAATGCGTTTGAGTCCAAACTCCTATCGTTGCTCACTGTGGCACTTGACCGGTAGGAAGGATTGATTTCATCTTCGATCGTTTCAATCATATCCACATCATCTTTATCACCCGAATATGTCATGTACAGATAATTGGTCTGAGCGGGAAATTCGGCCGCAAGAGTATCAATTTGTTTCACTACAGGGACGACTCCGAATCGCTTTCTCAAGCTGCGGACTTCTTGTTCTCCCTGGCCGACGTACTTCGCAATCTGTCGGTCACTGAAACCTGCCATTTTCAGTGCTCGTAGTCGTTGCCTAGGATTCTCCTTAACCAGCTCGTCGAGGCTTCCAGCATGTTTGCAAGCTCTTCTCATGCTTGCAATGTTATTCAGCTTCGACAAAAACCATGGGTCAATCTTAGTGAGTCCGAAAATCTTTTCGACTGACCATCCACGCTCAAGTGCCAATTGTACAGCGAAGAGACGTTCATCAGTTGGGATGCGAAGCATTTTTTCTAAATCAGCATCTTCTTCGACGATGTTGGAATCCTCTCCGTCAAGACCAGCAAGGTTGGGGTTGACCATTCTACATGCTTTCTGGATTACCTCCTCGAATGTGCGACCGATCGCCATAACTTCTCCCACACTAAGCATCGAAGAGCCCAATTTGTTGCTCACACGGTTGAACTTCTTCAAATCCCATCGAGGCATTTTCAGTACACAGTAATCAAGACTTGGTTCAAAGCATGCAGTTGTTGTTTTTGTGATGGAGTTCTTGATTTGGACAAGATTCTTCCCCAACGACAACTTCGTGGCGACGTATGCCAAAGGATAACCCGTCGCCTTCGACGCGAGGGCAGACGAACGAGAAAGTCGAGCGTTGACCTCAATAATGCAATAGCGTTCACTTTCGGGATGCAGCGCATACTGAATGTTGCACTCTCCAACGATCCCTAAGTGACGGACTACCTTTAGAGCGGTTCGTCTGAGCATGAAATACTCCCTATTGGTCAAAGTTTGAGAAGGAGCAACAACGATGGAATCGCCCGTATGAATTCCAAGAGGATCGAAGTTCTCCATGTTACAAACTGTGATACAGTTGTCACTATTATCCCGGACCACTTCATATTCGAGCTCTTTCCAACCTCGCAAGTCTTGGTCAATAAGAATTTGGTCAGACGTTGTGAATGCCTTCGCAGCCATTGCCTCGAGTTCTTCGTCGTTGGCGGCGAAACCCGATCCCAATCCACCTAGCGCGTAAGCAGCACGGATAAGAACTGGATAACCAATCTTATTTGCCGCCTCTTTCGCTGACGCTACATCAGTTGCACTGTAGGAGAGCGCGATGGTTTCTCCAATTTCTTTTAGTTTCTCGCTGAAAATTTCTCTGTCTTCAGTTGCTTCAATTACTGGAATTTGAGTCCCCAAAATTTCAACTCCAGCCTTTTGAAGTTCGCCACTTCTCCACAGCTCAACTCCGACGTTCAATGCTGTCTGCCCTCCCATACTAACAATGATACCGTCGGGTTTTTCCTTCCGAATAATATCCATTACGACATGCGGACGAATGGGAAGGAAATAGACTCTGTCAGCCATCCGAGATGCTTCCTCTTTTTCTTGAGATGTTTGTACAGTTGCGATGTTGGGATTGATTAGAATAACTTCAATATCCTCCTCTTTGAGCGCCTTAATGCACTGGCTTCCGGAGTAGTCGAATTCTCCGGCTTGCCCAATGGATAGGCCACCACTTCCCACGAGTAGCACTTTTTTGTATGTCTTTCGTTGGTAACTGAGACCATTCTGTAGAATCAGAGGCTGTGACTCGCCACGTGTCTCTCCCACAAACTTATCGAACAAGAAGGCTGTATCACACGGTCCACCGCTTGCCTCTGGATGAAACTGAACACTAAAAAAAGGTTTTGTCGTATGCACGATACCTTCATTCGTTTGGTCATTGGCATTGAGGAACAGTGGCTTCCACAAGTCTGGAAGAGAATTCGAATCGACAGCAAATCCGTGGTTTTGGGGAGTAATGTAGCATCGGCCAGTTCTCAAATCAATGCAAGGTTGGTTCATCCCACGATTACCATATTTTAGTTTGTAGGTCGTCGCACCTGCAGCCAATGCCAGCAATTGACTTCCGAGACAAATGCCAAAAATTGGTTTCGGAGGTTCTAGCTTCAAGGCATACTGAATGGACTTGATTGTTTCGGGACACATGGTCGGGTCTCCGGGACCATTCGAAAGGAAGAGACCTTCCCACTCGATGTTGTCAGGGTTTGCTTCAAGATCGTAGTTGAAGGGAACAACGGTCAATTGAACTTTGTGTGTATCGACGAGATACCGAATAATGTTGAATTTCATTCCGCAATCGTAAGCAATGATCTTCGGTGAGTTCCCCTTTCCGTAGACGACCACTTCTTTCGTTGAAACTTCTGCAACAAGGTTGCGCTTATTAGGATCTTCAAACATGTCAGGAGAGCAAGGACGACCGAATGCATCTCCGTTTTCCTCGGTTTCCTGATTGATATCAGAAGAAACGACACATGTATAGGTCATGATCAAAACGACGAAGTGAGCTTCCAATCGAACACAAATTCACTGATTGCCTCCATTGTAACCTTTCATACTTACCACCTCCACTCTTCCCAGAATGGAGCCGTGCTCTCTCAAAGTCTTCGTCAGCTCTCTGGTATCCACGCCGCATATTCCAGGAATATTGTTCTCTTTCAACCACGAAGCCAGTGATTTCTGAGCGGCCCAATGAGAGTGTGTCCAAGAATAACTCGATACGACCAAACCTGCAATGTGAATCTCCTTGCTTTCAAAGAATTTTGGCAAACCATCCGAGTCCTCGATCGATTCGTCAGGTACACCATAGTTACCAACCAAAGGATAAGTTAGAACTAAAATCTGCCCCCTGTAGCTCGGATCAGTCAGAGCCTCTGGATATCCAACCATCCCAGTGTTGAAGACGACTTCACCGGAGACAGACACCGGTGCCCCGAAGGATCGAGCTTCGATTGGATCGGAGCCATCGGCTAAGTAGAGAAGGGCGGATTCCCCCTACATCGCACGGAAAAAGGTGATCGATAGAAATAATTGTTGTTTTGATGCGAATTGTTTTGTGACGTTGATGATTTGTGAATTAGTTCGCGATACGGTATAGTTGTTGTTGTCGACGAACGAGAAAGTTGGCGAAAATGTAAGGCGCAGCAAGGACCAAATTCAGATACCAATATTTGTCCAATCATGCGAAAAAAGCGTGATGCCATCGTGTTTCGTACCTGGGGATCGAGGCAATCCATAATGGTTTCGTTAGCAGCCGCCATCGTTGTTATTGCAGTCTTCTTTTGAAAAGAAAAAGGCGGGATAACAAATGAAACAGAAGAGACGAACAGAGTAAGGAACGAGGCAAGAGACACCAAAATAGTGGACGAGAGCATCATAGATATCATCACAATTTTTCTAACTTCGTACCTTTTTTTATGATGGGGGAGGGTTTCGATGACACTAGCGAGATACGTTATTTCGGATGATGGGTATTCGCTGGTACAGATTCTGTCGCCCCGCAAAAAATAGTTGGCGCACACATCACATCAGAATGAGAATCTATGGTTGTAAACAACGTCACTTGATTTTTAGTACTTCTAGAAAGTTACATACGTACTATGGTCAGACACAGTCCTATTAACAGAACTTGCTACTTCGTTCGTACAAGTAACCTTACGAGTACCGGTAAAGTTTACTTGTAAGTTTCGGAGCCTTTAACGCAGATACCGGTAACGACAATCGAAGTCGAAGGGAACTCAGATGGGGTAAGGTTACCTTACTTCGAGTCAGAATTCAATACGCAAATCTGGTAATGAAAACAGATGATACTTCCTGCTCTATCCACATATCCAGTAATGTAGTATTCTAATCATCCTCAATACCCCTTTTTACTAGTCTCCATCTAAGTTTTGTCCCATTTCTTCCTTTTTTCTCCTTCTTTTCCGTTTGGTCCCCTTTGGTGTCCACCCTTGGTGGCTGAAAAATATGTTCCTTTACCTCTCCCTCCTCCCCGTCTCCTCCCCATTTCCTTCCTATCTTGTCCCTGTCTCTGTTACCTCACGTTCAATTTTTGTCCCTTCGTTCTTCTAATGAATAACTGTCACCACAGTAACTTGCATGTCTTCTGCCTTTCGCAATGCAACCATGGATAAACATCAATCAAATCTGTTTCAACTTCAGGTTGACCCTGGACAATTGCGACGTTCGTCACTCGAAACTTTTCATATTATTGACCAGCCTTTGCACGATGGGCCAATTCCTCTGTATGTTATCAGTTCTACCGGTACAATATATTCCATTGCTTTCACATCTTTGTGTACGATTATAGGCAATTGTCCTGATTCCCACCCAACTTGCAAACATATCCTATTCCTCCTTTCCCTCATTGGTTTCCTTCCGCAGCCCGGTGTTTCATACGTTGACACCCAACATGCTCAAGAGTACATTAGGCAGCTATCACCATTCAAACATTTAGACCCAAAGACAAATTATCTTTGTTTCCGTTTGGTAACAGATGATATCTGCCGAGTATGCGGCGTGTGTCAGCTGCCATATCCGAAATGCACTACTTATTTCTGCAATAGATGCTGTGAACTGGTGCATGAGTATCATTGTATTGGGAAATCAAATTGCGTTATATGCCAACACAAGTGGAAGCCGTACATCTTGGGTTATGTCAATACATACCCAAATGTCGCTCATGTGCTTATACGGAATGGAATTCCTTGGTCATTTAGAATGACACGCTTTGGACATACATGGGACGGGACAACTTCCATATCTCCTTTTCCCTCTATTGCAGCGAAACGTGTTCATTTTGCAAAGAAATCAAGTTGGCATATACCCTCTTCTTCCCATCATCACTTTGGTACGGATGATGACTCGAGTAATCACTTATCCCACAACATACCCAATTCCCCGTTGCACCTATCGGTTTCGACCCGGATGTGTCATCTCCCCCTTCTCAAGTGGTTTCACTCTGATATCTTATATGATGCAAAATCTTTTTATGGTTTGTTTTCATGTTTCAACTTCTCCAAGTAAAAATATCACTAAATAATTATTTGCGTTGATATTGCTCGTCAGCAATCTTTGTGGAACTTGAATCGTCTCGTAGATAAACGTCTCGTACTGCGTACTGGAAAAAAATAGGGGAAAGCCCTAACAATAATAACACATAAGGTCCTGGCAAATCGTGAGTCTACAGTGGACTGTTCAAGGTCTATTGAATACACTTATTCAATACAAGGCACTTCCCTAGAGGTACATCAGAATCGGTCCTAAGGGAGGGCATGATAGGTGTGTTTATTTTAGAGCATAAAGAAAAGTGAATACAGGGAGCTGAGCGCAGCTCAGCTCTGTATCGTGACAGCGTTCCGATAACTCGTAGAATAGCGGAGCTCTGTAGCTTCAGTACTGTATTCTACGGGTAGCATACGGAGTATCGTATCTCCGATTAATTAATTATTAGCGATCGTGTGCTAGCTCACTTATGCTAGCGCGTTGGGTAACTGTCTGGGCCGGGTATCCGGTCATGGTACACATTATACACCAATGACCCGACCCCGGCGGTAGCATAGTATCTTTCAGTATCTCGTAGCATTAGCAACCCTAACCCTGTAGCATTTAGCTACACCACAGAAGGTGCTTTACTCGGGGTACGTACGATTGGTACAAATCGTACGCGGCGACCCTAGTAATTCTGCTAGCATCCATACTAGACAGGATAGGTCTGCTACTAAGCCTGTTGCTAAGCCTGTTGCTAAGCCTGTTGCTAAGCCTGTTGCTAACCATTTAGCACACAGCTCTAGCACTCAGCCCAGCACCTGTTAGTCAGTTACTGGAGGCTGCTGCCTGTAGCTCCAGTACACTCTCCTACACAGGAGCCTTAGCACAGATCATAGCACCACCTTGAATATCTTCATATATTAGTTGTTCGTTACAACATGACGTTTTTAGTGTTGGATAATGTTGCTTCTGTCTTTTTGCGGTTTCAGTGCCTTCTTTGTTTATTTTCTCTGTGTAGAAAACGGTGTGATTCTTCATCACTATCTGTTGAATCTAAAAATCTTTGACGTCTAGTACTCCCTTGGGCCAACCGTGGTGGTGATTGATTGCGGTATCTCCGGTACCTATTGTTCTCAGAGTCTCTTTGTCAGTTTGATTTGTTTTTGTCACATTCTTGGGCATTTTCACCCTGTCTGTTGCGTCCCGTATCTATAGATCTATCTCTTTCTCTTTCTTGTTCTCGATTGTGACTGTTCTCTTCATCTCTTCCTTTAGATGTAGCTCTCTCTCGGTCTCTTCATCGTTGTTGACCCTGCCTATTGTGCCCATCATCTCTTTCTTCAGATCTCTCTCTTTCTCGGTCACTTTCCTGGTCTCTGTAACACTCTAGGGTAGAATTGGTTGGAGTGGTATGCAATAGAGGTATTTTTAAAGATGTATTGATTAATAATTCCTGTGGTTAAAGAAATTGTGTTACGAAAGAGAATGGTTGAATACTTTACAAGATGGGAATGATTTCTTGAGTATGGAATGAATGAGCGATCGAAGATTATCAGCGAGTCATAAGACTCTTGATATTTATCTTGATACTTGAATATCCAATCAGTATCGAACTGTATGTGTACATATACTGAATATGCATACATGTATACCATATATATTGGAGTACATGCAGGATTCAATAAACATTTAGAGCCTTCATAGGATCGTAACGCTAGCATGTTACAGTCTTGACCTCCTCCGTTGTGTCCTCTTTGTCATTCTCTGGAGGTGTCACAATCCCATCTGTTGCGTCCCTCCCTTGATGTATCTCTGTCTCTGTTTCTTTCCTGTTCCTGATCTTGTCCGTTGTGTCAGGGACCAAAGGTATCCCAAATAATGCAGCTAACAGCTCCTACCACATGCAGCGCTCACAGTGGCTCTTCAACATGGGACCATTCAGCAGCTTGGTGAGTAAGTCAGCAATATTGGTCTCGCCAGGCTCCTTTGCAATTCGTATTGTCCCAGCAGCAATAGACTCGCGCGCCTTGTGGCAAGCAACGCTGTTATGTTTCTTGTTGCATGGACTCTCTGGCCTGGTGGTGTTCTTAACAACAGACTCATTGTCACAGAATACATTGGTAGATCCTTGTATAGGCACACCCATCATCCGGAGCTCTCAGTTCATCTGGACCATACCGGTCCCCGAACTGGTTGCTGTCTTCATACAGCTCATTTGTCGTGGTTATTTCTGCTGCTTGAGTCTGGCCGCCTTGGACATGGTTCGTGAGTAAACAAGCTGTCCCCGGAACAGTATAACTGCAACTGTTCCACCCGGTTTATCGTAGATCCGAAACGTGTTGCTCCTGCAACCCGTTCATTCATCCGGTCATGAGCAAGCAGTCCCCGGAACAGAGCAACTGTTACAATATTCTGTATGGGATCGCTTGTCACTTTTTGTCGGTTATCGTTTAACTGGTTATCATCAATCCCAAATCATGCTGCTCGTCCTGTAATACTGGCTTTCAAACAGCAGAGCTCCTGATTTGTAGATCATATCGTCGTCGGAACATCGGTTCCTGTTTCGTAGATCGTATAATATCGAATCACGCCGCTCCTGTAGCACAGTCATCGGAACGGCAGCTCCTGGTTCGTGGATCGTATCGATTCAAAACCACGCTGCTCCTGTGACAGGACGACCGGTTCAATCGTTTGGTTGTCCCCGGAACAGCAGTTCTGTATTCATAGTATCGAACATAACAGTTTCGATGCCACAGTTTCAATACTGGTCTCTGGACTAAATAGTTCGGTCCTTGCGTTGGACTGAATTGAATTGTCTTCGGTCGATACATTCAATCTATCGTAGCAGTTAGCGCCGTTTGAAGTACATCAGGCACTGCTGAGATATTCGATCTGGCGTATTCAATCGGTCGTGGCAATCAGCATCATTCGTAGTGGAGTTAACTGAAATACATCCAATTAGCCATTGCAATCAGTGTCATCCACAGAGCAAATACGAGGGATACGCGCCGTCGCTGTTGGTGTTCGTAGTCCTCTGTTACACGCAACTTTGTCGCGGTTCCGTACAGTGTGTCCCCGTAACTGGAGGATCGCCTAACACTACTTGGCTATGAGCAACGCCGTAAGCCTTCGTGCGTCATGCAACTCCGTTGCGCTTCCATTGTTCAGCCTACTAGTATTCAACCGATGACAGGGACAGTATGTTCCCTTAATAGTATCATTCAGCATCATTCGAAGTAAGTGAGGCACTGCTAGGTCGTACATTCCATACGAGCATTTACCATGCGCTCGCCTAGCTGCCTGTCTCGTGTCAACTTCGGTGCTGTTTGCAATCGTCTGTTCCATGCAGCACTGTTGCGCTTTTAACAGGGCGTTGTCGTTGTGTCGTAACACTTCAGCTTCCGCATGAGCGTTCCTGCTTTGCAACATCTGCCGCTCTTCTTCAATCGCTCCAGCCTACTGGCGTTCAATCTGTAACAGGGACAGCATGTCCCCGTGAGCTGAGCACTGTCGGCTTTCGGTTCCGTTGCATCCTGCAATTGTCTCGTAGAGGCAGCGAGCCACAGCTCCGTGTCGCAGCCTCGATTCTTGCAAGACTCATACTCGGATAACATCAACATTGGGCTCGCGAGTCTAGAATGAATCGCCATACGCAGCTGTCACACGTCAACTGTAACATGCCAGTCCAGCAGCACGCCACCGTTCACTTGCTGGGTGCATACTGCTGTAACTTGTGCCCTTGCTTTGAATCGTAACCTTGTTTCCAATATACTCATTGTAGGTATCCCAATCAGGTACGAGCTCATCCACGTCCGGAATAGGGGCTTCTGGTTCTGTCATGGTGGCTAAATCGTTTGGCCATCTATCCTGGTGGTTCTCAATTAGTTCCTCTGGGGGTTGGGGCACATGTCTTGGAACTGAACATCTGTATTCTCAAGCTTGTCCCCGATCTTGGATTCAACTGCTTGGTCAAACGAGTCCATTGCTCTCTTGATCAGTCCAATAGACAATATCACACCATTCGTTTTCTTGATACAAGGAGAGGTTCGGCATGTACCCATGGACTATCTCAAAGGGAGTTCCTTCCACGCATGTTGGATCGCTGGAAACAGTCCTTTGCCTAGAATTCCCACAGACGTTTGGGGAATCTCTTTCTGGCAGTCTTCTTCCGAATGCTTCTGCTGAGATGCCCTATGCTGAGCTCTGCTCTGTTCTCATGGGTAAGGATCTTCAGGCCATCAGCGGCTTGCCTCTTGCTGTGGATAGGGATGAATTCCTCATAGCCCTGGCTGTCGTTCAATCCATAACAGGGGACAGTATGCGGGTTGATAGCAGGGAACGCCATAAGAGGTCAAGTCCCCATAGGTCTTGGTAGTACTAACAGGAGTACCACGCCATTCTGTCCCCGCTGTCTGATGCGGTGTCTTGCTTGGTCTTCTACTAGTACTTGCGCTCCTGCGCTATCCGCTGCTTACTGGCTCTTCAGCAGTGGTTCTTAGTACAATGTACTCACGGCAGATGGGCGTCCTGAATACAGGTCCATAAAGAGCGTCATGACTGGTTCGACTGCATCATCGTCCCATCGAACATGCTTGTAAACGGATGACAGGCACAGGAGAGTCGTCCCATCGAACATGCTTGTAAACGGATGACAGGCACAGGAGAACTGCAACGGGGATCCAATTCAAAGCGCTCGTGTCCATCAGTGTATGCGCGCTCGTACAGAGGGGATGCAGGGCGTTGATTGTAAGACTTGGTACTGAATCCACGTCTACATCGTCCCCGCAAGTCTTCAAGGAATCGCCCGAATAGATAGAATAAAACCGTGCATCCAAACGGGAGTCGGATGCGATCGCACATGGGGTCAAATCACGGCGGGTCGCGCCGAAGGGGCTCGTCGTACAAGTGGGGACTAAAATTTGTTTCGACAGGCTCCAACTTGCACTTGTTTGTCGAGACAGGGTTCTCAATCGGTTCGATTCCTGTCGGGGTTCTGGATCGGTTCACGGCAGGGGTTCAATCGGTGCCGGTCCGATACTTGCTGTAGGCAAATTACCTGTCGGGGTATTAACTTTGGTCTGTTGTTGCTGCTATTGCTGAATGGCAGGAACAAGCTTGGTCGAGTCGGGGGAATAAGGATGTGACTGAACATTCGCCGCGTTTGCTTGTTGGAATTTGGAACCCATTGGGTTCCAGGGCTCTTCCTGGTGGCAATCACATGGTCGCAGGTCTCTATCTCGTGTTTCGTGGGGCGCCTGGAGGGGGAGTAGGAAACAACACCATTAAGCATCAGCTTAATATCCAGTGTTCAGGGGGTTCCTTCACCTTCATCTTTGTCCAATGACTTGGAATCATACTGTCTTGGCATCGCGTCCACACGATTGTGACCACAATCCTTAATTTGGTTGGGACATATCAGGCTGTGCTGTAGCCTGTCCCTGAAGCATAAAGCCTCGTGGGAATAAATCAACCAAACCTTCCTGACTGGATCTGTAGAAGAATCCACGTAGGAGGTAACTTGGTCTTCCAATAAAGTCATGTTGCAACTAGCAGCTGTCGTATCTGCACGACTATCCAACTCAGAGTTGCTTTCTTTCGGCCTTGCTGATCTTGCTCCCATTTCCGTCAGCCACAAATGCTGAGACGGATCGACCACGCTATACTCGTAACAGAGCACGTCGTAGCAAGTCTACCAACGAGCGTCGTTACTGTCGCTCATAGTAGCATGCTGCCAAATTGTCTTCAGTTCAATGCGCCCTGTCTACTAACAATGCGCTGCGGGTCCATGCTGCGCTTGTTCCTTTGCTCCCACCAATCCTTTTAGCTGCTGTAGGCTTCTCTCCTGTCAGGGCATCGATGTTGTTCTCTTGTTGCTGCTACTGCTCTTTCGCCGCAAAGACATACATAAACATCGATGTTCCCGCTGTTCCTCAGGGAGAGCGGATCAATCGGTCAACGCTGCGTCTAGCAGCCGCTGCGAATCCTCGCGTCTGGCGTCTGCTGCTATCAATCCGTTGCCATGGATTTGGCTATCAATCTGTTGCCATCGATCCGTTGCTACGGATTTGGCTATCGATCCCTCGGAATACATCAATCCATCGAGCACTTTCAGTGTGGTTTGGGAGTCCGCTCGTATGGCAGTCTTCCTAGCCATCCGCGACTATTCTTGCCTTCCTTGTAAGCGACCCCAGCTACACCGTCGAAGGGCTCAAGTCCGAAGGATCCAGCAACTCAAACGTCATTTCGTTGTTTCCCATTCTTTCTCGTAGATCAGTCGTCGGGCACTACCGATGACACCTTTTCTTCTGTTACGAGCAACGATGGGCTTCTTGTTGAGGATACTGGTGGTTTCAGAGATACTTTTTGCAAATACTTGCAAACATACAGGCCTTTCAGCCGTCGAACTTCATAGACACTCAGATTCGATGTTTATAAGACATACAGGTCTGCTGATGCTGCTGTCGCTGCTGATGCCGCCGCTCGTGCCCCTGCTCCTGCTCAATCTCAGATCCAAAGGTTGAGGTCTCGACAGTGGTCTGGCGTTTGCTGAACCACAGGATAGGGGCCCTGTGCGCTTCAGGAGCATCTGCCGGCAACACCTCCTTGGCGTCTGGGTAGAACTCACTCCAGTCGCTATCAGGGAATCTAGTCTCATCCACTTCAGGACGCGTCTCGTCAAATACTAACTTGGATCGTGCATGCGCCTTGAGATAAGCGAACATGTGCAATACTTGATTCAAATGCCCTGTTCTTGCTTGCGCTAAGTATCTAGACATGAGAGATACAGGCATGACCAAGTCCAGTCTTCCAAGTTCACACAACCATCTCAAGACGCCAATCAGTCCTTGGTAGTAGTTCTGCTTGCTTGGATCCAGTTCGGCGGTTACATCAACTTCAGGTCGGTAGTCTGATGTCAACGGGGTTGACACCTTGTTCAGAAGGTACTTGTAACCATATTGCTCGGTGCCAAGCTCCTTTTCCACCGCGTCGATGGCTTTCTTGGCATATTTCTCGAAGGACATCGCCTCAGCAGCCATCCGGGCTGCATTCTCGTTGCGCATTGCTCTCAGTTCTTCAGCAACAGCAAGTAGGATCATCTCAGATCGAGGTTGGATATCAAGATTTGGTCCTTGCTGGATCCTGGAGACACCAAACGCAGCAGGCGCTCCAAGAGGAGGGATTGCAGTTGCTCCGACAGGGGGCAGCGCTCCAACAGGGGCGGCGCCAGCGACTCCAGGAACAGCTCCAGACGGGGGAGCGCCGGCTCCGGCTCCGGGGACAGCGCCTCCACCATCTCCAGGGGCATCTCCAGCAGCGCCGGCTCCGGCGGCGGCTGCAGCGATTTGTCTTCTAGTTTGCTTGGCCATGGTTGTCTTGCTTTGATTAACTATTTCGCTTCAGTTTCTAAACCAAATTCTTTTGTGGTGGGGACTGTTTCCATCCAAGTTGTCGATCGAAGGTCTGTATCGATGACGACCAAAAGAAAAGGTATCGTGTCAGCGTTTTCGTGTCAACAGTTTCGTGCCGACGTCTTCGTGTCAACAGTTTTGTGCCGACGTCTAAAAAGGTATCCACATCGATGGTTCCGATTCGATGGTTGGATGGTTGGTTACGACCAAAATAGAAGAATTCTATTCGGTCTTTCTGCTCTGGACTAATCGATTTGATTTTTGAGATATGACTGATCTCAGGGTTCTTGGCTTGTCTGATTCCAAATTCCCTTGGCTAAAATCAAAATCGATGGTATGGCAGATTTGAGGTTGTCTGCGCCTCATGAGGTTGTCTGCGCCTCATGAGGTTGTCTGCGCCTCATTTGTTGGATGGGCCTGACGTCATGTCCTTGGTCTGCTGGACACTGTCTTCACTGGGAAGTACGTGGTGGTCTGTCTCCACGGAAGTTCTTTCCCATTGTGGTTCCATCCGTGGCAAGCAAGCGTCCCCCTTGAATCCTGTAAAAATAACAGGAAATCATGGACGCTGCTTTCTCCACATCCTGCTCCTTCCCCTACCGGATCGAGCCTCCATGGTGCCACCATGATGCTCATCTACTGTATCAACAACTGCGTATCAACAGGCCCCAGAGGTGGATGTGTGGGCTCCGGTCGTATTGCGCGTTTGCTGGGGAAGGGCTCCCCATTAACATCAGGGATCTCGCGATGTCAGCTGTAGGTCCAATAAGCTGATGTTTTACATCCAAGTGTAGGCATGGATGCCAGTGGTGATCAGCCAGCTGGGTTTCATCACGCGCTCTAGCCGGCGTCCCGGTTCGTAGAAGTGGGTCGAGCGGTGGGTCTGATAAACTGCGTTGATATTGCTCGTCAGCAATCTTCGTGGAACTTGAATCGTCTCGTAGATAAACGTCTTGTACTGCGTACTGGAAAAAAATAGGGGAAAGCCCTAACAATAATAACACATAAGGTCCTGGCAAATCGTGAGTCTACAGTGGACTGTTCAAGGTCTATTGAATACACTTATTCAATACAAGGCACTTCCCTAGAGGTACATCAGAATCGGTCCTAAGGGAGGGCATGATAGGTGTGTTTATTTTAGAGCATAAAGAAAAGTGAATACAGGGAGCTGAGCGCAGCTCAGCTCTGTATCGTGACAGCGTTCCGATAACTTGTAGAATAGCGGAGCTCTGTAGCTCCAGTACTGTATTCTACAGGTAGCATACGGAGTATCGTATCTCCGATTAATTAATTATTAGCGATCGTGTGCTAGCTCACTTATGCTAGCGCGTTGGGTAACTGTCTGGGCCGGGTATCCGGTCATGGTACACATTATACACCAATGACCCGACCCCGGCGGTAGCATAGTATCTTTCAGTATCTCGTAGCATTAGCAACCCTAACCCTGTAGCATTTAGCTACACCACAGAAGGTGCTTTACTCGGGGTACGTACGATTGGTACAAATCGTACGCGGCGACCCTAGTAATTCTGCTAGCATCCATACTAGACAGGATAGGTCTGCTACTAAGCCTGTTGCTAAGCCTGTTGCTAAGCCTGTTGCTAACCATTTAGCACACAGCTCTAGCACTCAGCCCAGCACCTGTTAGTCAGTTACTGGAGGCTGCTGCCTGTAGCTCCAGTACACTCTCCTACACAGGAGCCTTAGCACAGATCATAGCACCACCTTGAATATCTTCATATATTAGTTGTTCGTTACAACATGACGTTTTTAGTGTTGGATAATGTTGCTTCTGTCTTTTTGCGGTTTCAGTGCCTTCTTTGTTTATTTTCTCTGTGTAGAAAACGGTGTGATTCTTCATCACTATCTGTTGAATCTAAAAATCTTTGACGTCTAGTACTACTCCCTTGGGCCAACCGTGGTGGTGATTGATTGCGGTATCTCCGGTACCTATTGTTCTCAGAGTCTCTTTGTCAGTTTGATTTGTTTTTGTCACATTCTTGGGCATTTTCACCCTGTCTGTTGCGTCCCGTATCTATAGATCTATCTCTTTCTCTTTCTTGTTCTCGATTGTGACTGTTCTCTTCATCTCTTCCTCTAGATGTAGCTCTCTCTCGGTCTCTTCATCGTTGTTGACCCTGCCTATTGTGCCCATCATCTCTTTCTTCAGATCTCTCTCTTTCTCGGTCACTTTCCTGGTCTCTGTAACACTCTAGGGTAGAATTGGTTGGAGTGGTATGCAATAGAGGTATTTTTAAAGATGTATTGATTAATAATTCCTGTGGTTAAAGAAATTGTGTTACGAAAGAGAATGGTTGAATACTTTACAAGATGGGAATGATTTCTTGAGTATGGAATGAATGAGCGATCGAAGATTATCAGCGAGTCATAAGACTCTTGATATTTATCTTGATACTTGAATATCCAATCAGTATCGAACTGTATGTGTACATATACTGAATATGCATACATGTATACCATATATATTGAAGTACATGCAGGATTCAATAAACATTTAGAGCCTTCATAGGATCGTAACGCTAGCATGTTACAGTCTTGACCTCCTCCGTTGTGTCCTCTTTGTCATTCTCTGGAGGTGTCACAATCCCATCTGTTGCGTCCCTCCCTTGATGTATCTCTGTCTCTGTTTCTTTCCTGTTCCTGATCTTGTCCGTTGCGTCCCCTACCTCTTTCCCTGGATAATCTGTGTCGGTCACTTTCTTGGTCTTGATCCTGTCTGTTGTATTCTAGACCTCTCTCTCTGCTTTGATCCAGCCCATAGTCCTGTCCTCCTTCTCATTAGGTTCTCTCTTTGCTGCTCCTCAACTTCTCAATGTCTGTCCCTTACAACAGGGTCACCCTTTGGGCCACTTTTCTTTCGTTTCTCCTAAGAACATGATCCACCCATCCCTGCTTGTTTGCAATTGGTACAAGGGGCTGTAGAATTGCATGTGGAAACCTTTCACTTCTTACACTTGATGCACACGTAGTTAAGTATGCCAGCTGCCATTAACTCCATCAATAATCTGTCATCATTGATTTGTGAAATCTCTCTCGGTGTCAGGCTACCATTTCTGCCTCTTTCCAAGATCTCTTGTTGTGCTGGGGTCAAGTCATTCGGTTCTGGATAGGTTTCTTCGCCAGTTTCAATGTACCGACACGCTTTCATGTACATATTCCCAAATTTTCTGCTTTGGCGACATGGCTGTTTAACATCACATCTAAACTTTATGTTCCTACCTATGCAGTGATTGCATGGTTGGACAGGTTCTTCATCTTCGCTTTCATTCTGGCCATTTCTTGTTTCTTCATTTTGGAAGTGGTTCTCGTTATCATCATTGTTGGGATACTCATTTGCATCATTCAGATTGTTCAGATTCACATTCTGGTTTTCCAGGTAGAAGACATTGGGCATTTGGGCTATCTGGTTATCAGGTTGGTGTCTCATTATCTCGTTTTGCATGATGTCTGGGAGTTGGACTCATTGGACAGGGACAAGTGGTTGATTTAGGTGTTGTTGCGGTTGATTCAGCTGGTCTTGGACGGGCATAAGCGGCTGATTTGGGTGATTTGGGTGATGTTGAATGGGCAGAAGTGGTTGGTTTGGGTCGTGTTGAACGGGGACAAGTGGGTACGGGTGTTGAACGGGATCAAGCGGGTGCGGGTGATGAACCAGTACAATTTGGTTTTGGTTTTGGACGGGCACAAGTGGGTGATTCAGGATGTGATGGACAGGTACTAATGGGTGATTCACATTGTGGTGGACCAGGACTAATGGGCGATTCACGTTGTGGTGGACTGCTACCAGCGGGTGGTTTGGGTGTTGGACTGGGACAGGTGGACAATTTGGTGGTTGTTGGACGGGGACAATTTTGTGATTTGGTGGGTGTCGGCCTGGGAGTAGTGGGTGATTCAGTGGTTGTTGGACGGGGACAATTTCATGATTTGGTGGGTGTCGGCCTGGAAGTAGTGGGTGATTTAGTGGTTGTTGGTCTGGGAGGTTTGGATGCTGACTAAGTGGTTGCTGATTAGCTGGTCGTTGATATTGGGTACGTGGCTGCTGATTCGCGTTGTGTTGGATGTGCTGTTGTTGGTGTTGATTTGTTTGTTGATTTGCTCGTTGATTTACCAGTTGGTCTACAGATAGATGCAGATGAACTTCATTCACATTGGATATACAACTTGGGGTGATCAATCCGTTGGATGGAAGTCAATTATTGTCATTGTCTCCTCTTTCTCGTTGGGATTGGTGCCGGGTTGGTTGATTCTCTGGACTGGGCACCGCAGCATCAACATGTTGAATTGCTGGAAATGGCAACATGGGAAGAGTATCACTTTCGTTACCTTCACTTCTATTGTCATCCATTTCATTTCTATTGTCATCCGTGTCTTCTGCCATACCCCGGGTCTACTAGTGATTAGAATAGTAGTGATATGCAAATTGTGAGCTCTATTGGTTACTCTATCTGCTACAGTTCTAAGAGCTCTCCGACAATCGGCGATTCTGTCGACTCGCTGATTGTTTTTATCCTTATCCTTAATCCAGTCCTGGGTAGACTCGGGACTGTATTCCGGTGCACGGCATCTTCATTTTCTTCTTGGCTTTGGCTGTAGTTATTCAAGTCACAAAGTATTGGGACCGCAGTAGAAAGTCTGTTTCCCATTGTGGTTGATGGGTTTGAATTGACATAAAAACTTTTTTATGAGCAACTTTTCTACAGAAGAAGTGTTTATTTTTGTGGGGTAGGGTGCTTAGTCTCAATAATTCAAAGGTTTTTGTTCTCTCTCGTGTCTGGGAGTGATTTTTGTTCGGGGAGGGGTAGACACGCTCTTGATGTGCTTAATTAATAGAAGCCAAACCAAGAAGAAAACTGATAACAAAATGGAAAATGAAATCGGGTAATTAATCAACTGACACCAATGTCCGTAATCAAATTTTCATTCTTGTGTTTGTTCCGACCTTTGTGACGTTTTTTTAAATGATGAAATGGGCAAAATTTCTTCTTTTTTTCTTTCCTCAACGGAATTCCTAGGTTTTGGATGATAACCTAATAGAACAGGTCGTTTTTATTTCTCTTGATTCCTTCCAAGAAAGCAACAGCATTGCCCTTTCGGAATGCTGAAATAACCTCCGACCATGTTAAATTCATTTTGCAAAACAATATAAGCACCCTCCTTTTCACTCTGCCCCACACCTTTTCTAACTCTTTCCCGGGAAAATTTGCGTTTTGACCTGGATTAAAGTTGTTGTTTAGACGACTGTGTAAACGATTGGCAATGTAAGAGAGGAAATGATTGGGCATGTTTCCATATCCTCTTGGACGGCAGTCATGATTCTCTACCATATCCATGATTGCTCCATTGCCCGCGGATGTTCCTGTTCCTGCCGTTCACCCCCCCCCCCCCCGGCTCAGTCCCCCGCGACGCAGCCGTCCCCCGCGACGCAGCCCCACCCGCGCCCAATGCCAACCTGTTACGTATCACTCTCCTCCGGGGCTCCCTCTCCAATCTGCCCGCCAACAAGCGGATCCTGAACTCCCTTCCACTCACCGCTGTGGTCCATTCCTTATTCTGCTATCCTGATCACCCCATCGACACTCCCCTTGGTCCCCGCCCGTGTCTCGCCAAGTGGTAAACCCTGTTTGCCCACCCCGAAGGCAAGGCCATTGCCTCTGTCTTGGCGCCTCTCGAATTGGCCCATCCTTACTGCCCCACCTACCAAACCATTGCCACCAACCTTCGCCTTGCCTATACTGTCCTCCACTGTGTCCATTACGCCGAGCCCGTTCCGGCCCCCACCGACGCCGCCCTTGCTCGTCTTCTATCCAGGGTCAACGACGACCGTGACTCCCTCCCTGTTCCCCCTTCGACTAGCCCCGTCCCTGACCCGACTCTGGTCGCTACCCTCCGCGCTCTCCGCCTCGAGTTCTACTCCAACGACGTGATCCCCCTCATGGGCACCCCCACTCGCCCCTACCTCCTGTGCCTCCACATCCCTACCCTCATCAACTACCTCGGCCACTATGTCTTCGGTGTTGTCATCCCCGAAGGACGCCTCCTCTTCCCTTGCTCCATGAGGGGCAAGGTCTTGTGCCAATTCACCACCAAGCTCAACACAGTTGGTTTCGTAAACAACGTTGCCACCGCCTACGGCGCTCCCCGCAACACGCTCGCCCCGGCCTCCGTCTATGCCTTTGTTTTCCCTCCTACTCGCGCCTCCTCCGACGCCCTCCCCCCGGCCCCCACTGTGGGCCCGCTTGCTCCGGCCCCTTCCGATGCCGCCTAGGTTGCCTAACTGTCCGCACCCTGCGCCTTTAAGCCCTGTTAGTCAACCATCCCACCCCAATTTTTTCCTTTTCTTTTTTTTCCGGTTGTACTCGTCAACTTCGAGAGTGGCGGTGGCTCGACTTCCATTCGCGCTTCACCCCCTCTTCGAGCGGGTTCACGAACTCTCCTCTCCACCCGTTGTGGCAAGGACTCTCTGTGTACTGTACTAACCCTACATACCCCTATTACATAGGGATCCCACCCCGATTAGGGTTCGGATTAGTGACTAGCTAGCTACCACGCGCACACTACACCACACATTCGCCTAGAGCTTCGTCAATCCGCCATCACTACAGCGTAGACATAAGGTTACTGTATACTGCTGCGTATGACCTAGCATAGCCAAATGTGAGCACAGAGTAATCTTACGTGCACTCCGAAGTTGACGTACACCCGAGACGGCGCCGGGGTATCCCATAGGATACCGTTCCGAGAGAGATTGCTTGATAATCTTGGTGCAAATAGTAGGAGTCGGAAAAGGAGAAAACATCCCATTCATTCTCGGTAACTGAAAATAGTTGAAAAGTAACTTACTAGTACTAATGGTGATCGTCATGGTTCAGCATCCAAAGGTTGTTGACTTTTAAAATATTGAAAACATGATGACAATTTTTTTCAAAAAGTGCCACAGGTGGGCTAGTAGTAGTACTAGTACTAGTAGTAGTATCTTCTTGTTCACTCATGACGACGAAGTCGAGGAGCTCATATCTAACCCTTCTGGATTGAATTCTATAATGGTACTAGTACTACTAGTAGTACAATTGCTGACTCAGACTGCAAAGTCCACAGAAAAAATGCAATTCTGTGCTCGCACCAGCTCTCCTTTTTGTCTGTACATATTATTATTATGTTAAGGTTGCTGATCATTACCACTTAGACTTGTCTTCATGGCCCCATCAAAATCTCCAAGCTTGAAATGCATCCGGCCCATGCATTTCTTGGTCTCACGGATTTGACCTTGTACTTGAGAAAAGATATTGGCGTGCTCGTCGCACATTCGATCAAAACACTCACCGCACGTCGCAACGGTAGAACGAACATCATCCATAACGGCTAGCTCGATTTCCAAGGCATTGTTGTACTTCTTTAGTGCCATCTTGTGCCACCCGAGTCCTTTGTCATAGAGCTTCGCTAGCTCGTGGTATATGACGCTCACGGAGAGGTGATGAGCACCGAGTTCATTCCGAGTGATTTCGAGTTCGCGCATGAAGCAAGATATAGCGTCGCGTGTCCGTCCCATGCGACTGCAGAGTTTTCCGGTGGTGTAGAGCAGCTTCGCTCTTTCGGCGGGATTCTGTGCCTCTTGGAAGGCTTGCTGATAAACATGCAAAGACTCTTCCCTTCGACCGAGACGGTAGTAAACATCACCCTTCAATTGTAGCAATTGAGCTCGAATAGCATGTTTCGTGACTGATTTTTCACAGTTGCTATCGTCGCTGGCATCTCTGCTTTTGTCGTGTTGACGATAGGCCGACTCGAGTTCTTCGAGAGCCATGTCTAATTGGCCATCCGCGATGTAGATTTCTGCAATGTGAGAAGAAATTTGAGCAGCTTTTTCCTGCGAAGAATGACTCTGTTCCTGTTGGAAAGTCTTCAGCGCCAAGTCGTGCTTTCCTTGTTGTTGGTATTCGGTTGCCAACAAGTGTAGGGCTTCCGAGTACATGGTCGCGTCCCGTTGATCCGCGGGAACTTCTTCCAAGCGCTGAATAGCCAGCTGTAAATGCTGGACCGCTTCCCCCTGTTTCTGGCTTTTCAATTTCATTGCAGCTATGTGAAAGTGGATTGTGGCAAACTTTCCCGAGCCGACATTCGCATCAATCGGGGGTTCTTCCGAGCACTTGTCCTCCTCGGGCTCTAATAATAATACTTCTTCACCTATTTGCTCGTCCGATGATGACTGCTCCGAAAGATTCTTTGCGACGATGAGAGCCAACTCCCAAGCTTTTGCTTCGCAAAGAAACTCCATGAGCGAATGGTCACACCGCAACCATTCTGGTTGGACCATAACGGGTTTGATGCGATGCACGTATTGCTCTGCCCGTTGTTGGTGGCGAGCCGCGGGAGTAACAACAGCATCGGTACGATCGTGATCGCTCGACGCAGAGCCACGCCCTCGGTGTTGCTCTCGGATAGGAAATTGCTCGTCGTTCAGGACATCTTCTAACCTCAAACTGCATTCACTGATACTCCCGGTCGACGATTCATCGTCATTCGAGACCGGCATTTGTGATGTGTCTCCTGCCGCATCTTCCGCTCGCCCCAGGCGCTGGCTTTCCTGGAAGTGCAGGTCGAAGAGCATGCAAAGAATTTCGGACAAATCGGAGAGACTGCTGAGATCTCGATTCACTTCGGCTAGATCCAGGGCCTTTGTCCAGTGCGCAATCGCCCGATCGAAACGCCCCTCCCGATGCATCGTTCTTGCCAAGGTTTTCAGTCGTGTTTGTTCCGAGGAGAACTGCGCTTGCAACTTGTCGAGGAGACGAACGTCGTCCTTGATTTCCCTGCTCGTTTCGATTTGTTCCCGAACGATAGGAGCCTTCGTGACATTGCTGCTGCTTGCGAAAGATGCAGAAAGCCAATGCCGGGAGGCCTCGAACGTAGATTTGACCGACGAGGCCGCTTTCGACAGCGACGACCGACGCTCGTGTTTCCTTCTGTGGGACTTTGACGGAAACGTTTGTGTCGGCAGGGATGTAAACTGCATGCACGACGTTGACGTTGAATCGGGATGGGCTTTGGGTGACGACATCAAATCCCCGTGCAGTTCCTCGGACAGACCCTCGTAGAGCTCTCCGTCCTCGGACAATCGACTGATGGTGCTTCGTGACCCGCGTCTCGATACCGATCCAATGGACTGCGTGTTGCCATTGCCATTGCCACTGCCACTGCCATTGCCATTGCTGTTTCCGATGTGACCCGATGACGCAAAGAGACGACCGAAAATCCCGATTCTGCTGCTCCTGCGATGGCTATTAGAACCGTCGTTGTCGCTTCTGAGGGTTCCCGCGTCGTCCAATGAAAACGCCGAGGAATGCGTGGAACGAAACGATTCGGGAGTTGATTCGTTGGCGGTGGTTTGATTTTGATAGCTGTGATCCATGGTGTGTCGGCGACGCGTGATGCCGTTGCGCGCTGCGGGTTTGTTCCTAGATTTCCCGTCGAATTTCTCTCGCTGCTCCTTTTGTGAGCACTCGGATTCCGATATCGATGGGTGGTGTCGAATGCAGATTTCATTGTTGTGAAGCCTATCGATCACCTTGCCCTTTGCGATGGTCTTGCTGCTAGTACAAGAATGCGTAGTGGCGGTGGAATTGCAACTCATGTCAAAAAAGTTGGTGGTCCCCGTGCTAGACCTCCGGGGCATTATCCGCCGCCTCAAGTGTTTCACCATGCTTTTGGGTTGCATCGTTGGTCTACCGTACAGCCTTGTCGGTTACGACTATTGGTTCATAAATTCTAGATTTTGTTGTCTCTCTCTTTTTTGGGACAATGGAGGAGTCGTAGTCTACCGTGTGTATGTGGACCGGTCTGATTATTGGTTTGGTTTGGCAGCTTGCCGATTAGACACTTTTTTCAAGTCGGGGCTTCGCTCCTTTGCTTGGTTCAATCGTACCAGTTTCAGTGTTGTGGCGTGAAAGGCTGGGAACGAAAGATTGTGCACGCGATGACGAAAACATACGAGTAAGATTACTATTCGGGAAACCTTTTTTTAAAAAAAATTCCACTTTTCACACGAAGGTTACCGTATGGGATGCAACTGTGACAGACAAAAAATAAAACTGCATCAAGTATAAAGTGTGAAACGCGTTTTCGAACCTGTATGCGTGATGTTTTCTTGGTTTGAATAGAAGGGATAACAAGTCAACTTCAATATGAAGCATCGAGAAAATTGACATTTGATAAGCCTTTGTGACCGCTAGGGGAAGAAACCCTAAAAACAAAGGTTCGATCAAAATATTTGGCTTCAATCGGATATGCCTATTATTCTCTGAGAATGGACGAAGACACCGCGTCCCATAAGTAACATCATCCAAACCAATCAAGCTCTCGGAACAATATGGGAATTCCGTACATCATGTTGTTATTCCGTCCTAAATGCAACCTGATACGTGAAACGGTTCTTCGAAAAAAAACATGGGATCGGGACCTAAGTGTTATCGAAAAAAATAATACTACTAGTAATACTAACTTGGCATGATGGTTGGACGAGTAACCTTATGTGTACGAGTAAGGTTACTTGTAACACGACGGTAATTTCGATACAGATATGTGGAAGATAGAGAAACTATAGTACTGTAAACCAGTAGCCGTTAGGAGAGGAAGATTAATGTAAAGACCGTGAACATTAGCACATGCTACTAGCAAAGTTGAAGTTGTTGGTCGTACGCAATCGCATTCGAAATCTCTGTGTTCCAAAATACAGCCTGCCGGAAGAAGATTTTTCATGAGTTCTTTGATTGAGAGGCAACTATGGTCCAGATTGATTCCATGATACTGCTCAACAACATCATGTTGATTGAATGCTTCTGCAATGCAGGCAATTGGTCTGAAACACTGTACTACTAGCTTGGTGTTCAACTGCTGAGAGCACAATTCGTCTGTCAAGTTATGTGGACACCTCAATAAACACCAGCAGCACCTCCTTCTTCTTATTCATTCAAAACGTCCAAAACATATTTTACTGCCAAAAATTGTTAACATGGTGTAACAATGATACTATTACTAAAAAATTTGAACTATGCTTTATTTTATTTGTCACGAGGAAATGAATATTGGAATGAATTCCGAAGTTAGTAGTATTGAGACTTCCTCCCAGAAAAAAAGATGTCGATTGGGGGCTCCAGCAGGAGAATTGGCACATTGTGAATATCATTAGCGCATGCTGGCAAATGTATGTTTCCTGTTTCTTTGACATATAAACATTATAGCACAAGAGGTGGGGTTCCTCAAGACTGAGTGGAAGTGTCCCAATGAGAAAATGTTGATTACACACAGTATCACATGTTATGAGTGATTTGTATGTGATTTTCAAGTTTTAGGCATTCAGGATTCAACGAGAAAAAATATCACCCAGTGCATGGTGCACCAATAATGAACATGCCTCATATATGCCTTTTGTGTATGAATCTGAGTCCCTTTCAAAAAAGTCAGTCTTTTCAGTTGAAAATAGATGATAAAGTGAGGTTGATAATGAGAAAATTATCAACACTTTCATAGAGCCTCCTTCAGGGGCATAGGCTATAAGAGCATTATCTAAAGGGCTGTGGTGGTGCGCTGGTCTGGGAAGCTTCTGCAAAAATTTTTAAAATTTGAGTTTAATCCAGATTACACTGTGAAGCAACTTAAGGATGAGGGTTATAGCCAGATCACAACCCATGTGATATTTGATATCAAGTTGGGAAGTCTTACAAGGAAGGCTAGGCTTGTTGCTGATCAGCACCAAGAAGTCAAGGCCACAGCCAAGGAGCATACCTTCAGTGGTGTTCCTAGCAGGGATTTGGTTTGGATATTCTTTCTGCTGGCAGCTCTGAATGGATAGCTGTACTCTCTGCTGATATCCAGAATGCCTACCTGACTGCACCAATCAAGAAGAAGTATTATTTGGTGGCAACAGCTGAGGATGGATTCCCCCCTCATTTGGTTGGGCAAGTATGCGAGATTGTGAGAGCTCTGTATTGACTGCTGGTTGTAGGCACTTCCTTTAGGTCCTAATTAACCAAGCATTTAAGGGAGCTAGGCTATCAACCATGCAAGGCAGATCTGGATGGCCACATGTGCATCAAGACCAGAAAAGATGGCTCCAGGTACTGGGCATATCTCATTGCTTATGTGGATGATATTGTCTGTTGCAGAGAGGATCCCCAGAAGCAGCTGGAGAGTATAGAACAGCAATTTACCCTCAAGGATTTATTGCTGCTCTACTATCTTTTGCATCTGTTGTACCCTTGGATCGATTCGGTTGTATTCAATTCGGATCCATGTTTGTGTTGCTCTTTGCAGAGAACCGAACTGTTTTTGTTGTTGCTGCGTTTGCAGGCTGTGTTGCTGAGCACTCAACAGGAGTACTCCATCCTGTAGGTTCCTTCCCCTCTTTATCCGGGAGATCTCCTCCATGCATCATCCCAGACAGTAGGGCTGTGCTGGCATCCAGTTCCCGGGGAGCTGCTGGAGGCAAGGTGATTGCTGGTTTGGTTGAAGCCGGGGGCTTCTTTGGCTTGGAGCCATTGGCAATTCAGGGGAGCCACACTAGTTCCCCATCGATGCTCCTTTCTGTTTGGCCACCGCGCGCTCCTTTCTGTTCGGCCACCATGCTCGGCGTGGTATTGCTCCTTGGCTGCTTCCAGTTGCAGCATTCATGTGGGCCTGGAAAGTTTCATTGCTGCCTGAAACGATTTGGGCATGAGTATGAAAGGACTCAGTTGTTTGGTTGTTGCTGGATCCTTTGTTGTAATTTTAGGAGAACTTGTTGTTTGGACATTCCGACCAATCATGGTTGTTTCTGGGGATCCTGCAAGGGTTAGACTTCTTCTTATTGTGCTTCCCTTTTCCAGAGTTTGAGTTGCGCTTTCAAGAGTTGTTATTGTTCAAACGTTTGTTTTGCTGTTTGTTGTGGTTCTTATTGCTTTTCTTGTTAGCTTGTCTCTCGTGGCAGCTCATGTGGTCCACAATGAACTGGACTGTGGTGTTTGCTTGAATGCCACTGTGGATGATCCCATAGTTCTCAATCCATGCTGAGGGAAAGGAGTGGAGTAGGATAGTGAGCTTCTCTACTTGTGTGAGGGGAGTGCTGCTTCCTTCTAGTTTCTGAGTGTATTTCATGAGAATGAGAATTCAGTCGGCATGTTCTTTGCAGGTGACTGAGGGCGTCTTTTGGCATTTGGAGCTTTGAAGGTAGGTGTGCATGATGTCTCTAGCATCTTGAGCGTTGCAGTAGAGCTTGGTGAAGTCAAGAACTGCTTGTTCAAAGCCTCCTAACTCCTCCTGCTCGTTTTGGAATTCTGTTGGATCCAGGGGATCCCTGATCATGTCATTCCATTTGCTTTGGGCGTCTGTGGTAAGACATCGGCTGAAGTTTGTCAGGTATTTGTTGATTGGAAGCTGAAGGAGGATAGCTGTGTTTCTGAAGGACTCCTCCACAAAGAGTAGTTCCTCTAATCCCCCTGTTTTGGTGAAGAGTGGGACCTTCATGCTGTCAGTTTTGTCCTCGTTGACATTGTACAGCGTGAAGAGCTTAGGCTTGGTTTGATCAAAAGAGCTCTTGTGAGCAATAGGTGGGTCTCTGTACATTCCTGCCATGGTTGAGAGGGAGTTTGTTGAAGAAAAGGAGCTTGTTGGAGGGTATTGGTGCCTCTGTTGTTGAGGCTATCAATGGTTTTAGTTGGATTCAGTACGGAATTCTACTGTTCCTACGTAAAAGGGGACAGTAATTACTGTGTAACACTCTAAGGTAGAAATTTGGAGTAGTATGAATAATTGTGTGTTATTTCACTTTACGAGATGGGATTTAAATTAAAGAGGGGAAATAATGAGCGATGATGTCATCGCAATCTCCTCATATAATCTACATCCTTGTATATAACATATATTCAGCATGTAACCTTAATTGTACAATCGCTCTCCCCTGCATGCCTGTTTATACATACCGGATATCCATGTATGGATACCTTTATATTTGATTCGCATGTGGGATTTGATTAATTATTAATCCGTAACACTACTAGCCTATGCTAGCATGTTACAGTACCAAAGCTCTATCTTCATGCTTACATCAGTCAATTTGTGATTGATGGTGATACTATTCCCAAGTGGGCTGTTTCCTCAGAGAAGTATACAAAGAAAGCAGTGGATGCAGTGGAACAGGAGCTTGGAACTAACAAGTATGGCTACAAGCACCTACCAAAGAAAGACACACTCCACTTACCTCTGATTACAGGCCAGAGATTGATTTGACTTAGGAACTGGATCCCCAGATGCAGAACTACTACTACCAAGGCCTCATTTGAGTGCTCAGATGGCTCCATGAGCTTGGCCGGTTGGATCTGATTATGCCGGTGTCCATAATGTCTAGGTATTTGGCTCAAGCCCAGACTGGTCACTTGAATCAGCTATTCCATATGTTTAGATATATCAAGCACCACAGCAGGTCCAGGCTAGTGTTTGATGACAGCGTCCCTTATGTGGATGAATCCAGCTTCACTCAGTGTGATTGAAGTGAGTTCTATCCAGGCGCTAAGAAAGTGATCCCATGGGATGCACCTGAAGTGCTGGTGCCATACCCCGGGTCTACTAGTAGTGTTTACGGTAGTAGTGATATGCACATTGTAATTGTGAGCTATTAGATCATTAGTGAGGTTATTGGACGTGCTCTCTCGTGGAGCACTGAGTGATTGATTAGCAAGCCCTGCTGGGTCAGCTCATTGCCGTTCGGTGCACGGCAGCTGGGCAAGGCTGTTATTGTGAGCTGTTTTCTTGATGCTGATCATGCTGGCTGTAAAGCCACAAGGAGATCACATACTGGAATCATTATATTCCTGAACAATTCCCCCATCCTGTGGTTCAGCAAGCGACAGACCGTTGTGGAGACTTCTACCTTTGCCTCTGAGATTGTGGCTATGAGAATTGCCATTGAACTGATTGAAGGTCTCAGGTATAAGCTCCAGATGATGGGTGTGCCCATTGAAGGACCTACCAATGTGTACTGTGATAATGATTTGGTTGTCAAGAATGTTACCAGACTGGGAAGTCCATGCAATAAAAAGCACAACAGTGTTGCCTACCACAAGGCTCAGGAGGCCATTGTTGCTGCTGGGACAATTGGTGTCACAAAGGAACCAGGAGAGAGCAAAATTGCAGATCTATTCACCAAGTTGCTCAATGGTCCCACGATGAAAGGCCATTGTGAGCATTGCATGTGGTAGCTCCTAGCTGCATTTTTGGGGTACTTTGATCCCTGACAAGTAGCTTGGATGCAGTTGATTTTATGCATGTGGGAGTTCCAGGGACTATAATGTGAATCAATAATAGGCTGATCCTTCCCTCTTGTATGTGACAAGGAATGCAATTACAGGGCAAAATGTCCTCCAGTTGCTGGGCAAAACGTCCAAACCCCCTTTTTCCTTTTTGTTAAAAGATCAGCCAGGCCTCTGATGGGAGCTGCAATATTTGATGCAGTTTGTTCTGAAACAAGTTACATGGAAGCATTCCTGAATTGTATTATGATCCATCCAAGTATCCTAGTACAGCAGGTATGGGCACTGGAGTCTCCCTGGGAGTATCAGTTTTCAGGGACTGTCCTAGTGGCTCAGTACAGGAACTAGTATGAATCATGGGGACTGTGAAAATATTCAAGATGCTATGGACTTTGCTAAGACTCCTGTGTAGGGATATATACTGGGGCTACGGGTATCAGCCTCCAGTAAAATTTCTATAAGGTGCTAGGCTGCAGGCTTAGCAACAGGCTTATCAACAGGCTTAGTAGCAACAGGCTTATTCCAAGGTGCTATGGGGTGCTAACTCCAAGTGACCAGGGTTCTCAAGTACAGTTTGTAGTACCAGTTTCAAGAACCCAGGTATAACACCGCTAGCACACTGTAGCATAGTGCTACAGGGTTAAGGCTGGATGCTACACACTGTAGCATGGTGCTACAGGGTTAAAGTTGCTACTGTATGCAAGATACTGGGTATGCTACCATCCAATACAATCGGGGTATGATCATTGTGTGCAATAAGTACAATCATTGAATACCCAGCCCCTGCAATAAACACGTGAGCAAGTTAGTAAGCATGCTAGCATGCTAGCAAGTATGCTAGCATAACGCACCACAATTGAATTACTTGCTAAACGCTACTCCACTAAATGTTACTCCATATGCTATGCTATTCTGTACACTACAATACTGAACCTACAGAGCTGTACAGCACAGCGCTATATGAGCTTTGAGCTGAGCTCCCTCCATTCTTGTCTTAACTACCTTTAAACTAAATGCTCCATCATGCCCTCCAATACAACCAATTCCTTTGTACCTCTAGTAGGGATGTATCTTGTAGTAGTAACTAAGTGTATGCAACAGCACTTGAACAGTATAGTCTCACTATTTGCCAGCACTTGGTGTGCTGCTGTTGTTACTGTTATGCCTCTCCTATTGCTGACAAGCAAGATCATTACAAAAACTTGAAAATCACATAAAAATCACTCATATCACTGCACTCGTAAGAACAAACGTGTTCACTTCGTTCAGATTGATGAGATTGATTGATTGATTCATTCATTCATTCTTTCATTCGTGAACAACCAAAAGGTCTCAAAAAATCGTGGCCAATCATTATTATCAATTTTTTCCCATCCTGCGATCATACTACTGCATTCACAGTCGCGTTCATTTCACGCAATGTGTGATGGCTAGCGATTGGGCACGCAGCGAAATAACGTAACGAAATTTCGCTTTCGTTACGCAGATTCTTACGTTTTGCACCTATGTGCGAAATTTTGCATCTTTTGCACTTTTGCACTTATAACGGATGACAGACAGACGACGGACGACAGACAGACACCAGACGTTTCAGTTAATCCACAGAATAGCAACTTATCCTGATATCTGAGTGAATCTGGTTCATATTTGTAGGATTCCAGTGTGAATATTCCTCAACATATGCATGGGCAAGAGTATTGAAAAAGAAGTATTGAAAAATCATTGATAGTTTAGATGTCAACACTGATTAATGAACATTTGGTCCAGCACTGGAGAATTTACCAGAAAATATTGCCAAATCATATATCTGAGTGAATCTGGTTCATATTTGTAGGATTCCGGTGTGAATATTCCTCAATATATGCATGGGCAAGAGTATTGAAAAAGAAGTATTGAAAAATCATTGATAGTTTAGATGTCAACACTGATTAATGAACATTTGGTCCAGCACTGGAGAATTTACCAGAAAATATTGCCAAATCATATATCTGAGTGAATCTGGTTCATATTTGTAGGATTCCGGTGTGAATATTCCTCAATATATGCATGGGCAAGAGTATTGAAAAAGAAGTATTGAAAAATCATTGATAGTTTAGATGTCAACACTGATTAATGAACATTTGGTCCAGCACTGGAGAATTTACCAGAAAATATTGCCAAATCATATATCTGAGTGAATCTGGTTCATATTTGTAGGATTCCGGTGTGAATATTCCTCAATATATGCATGGGCAAGAGTATTGAAAAAGAAGTATTGAAAAATCATTGATAGTTTACATGTCAACACTGATTAATGAATATTTGGTCTAGTACTGGAGAATTTACCAGAAAATATTGCCAAATCATATATCTGAGTGAATCTGGTCCTTAATTGTAGGATTCCAGTGTGAATATTCCTCAATCTTTGTATGTGGGAGACTATTTGAAAAGAAATATTACAAAATAATTGATAGTCTAGATGTCACCACTCACTGATTAATACTTTGGCCCTTTACTGGAGAATGTGGTAGAGAATTCCACCACATCCAATATCTCACTGGATCTGGCCCTAATCTGTAGGATTCCAGTGTGCATATTCCTCAATCTATGTATGGGAAACAGTATTCAAAAAGAAGCATTCAAAAATCATTGATAGTTTGGATGTCACCATTCACTAATGAATATTTGGTCTAGTACTGTAGAATTTGCTAGAAAAATACTGTCAGTCAAATCATAGATCTGAATTAATCTGGCCTGTATTTCCCGGATTCCAGTATGAATATTCCTCAATCTATGCACAGACAAGAGTATTGAAAAAGAAGCATTCAAAAATCATTGATAGTTTGGATGTGAATATTGATTAATCAATACTGAGCCCACTACTAGAGAATCTGCTACTAGAATATTCTATCAGATGAAAGATGTGCGTGAATCTAATCAACATTTGCATGATTCCAGTGCAAATATTCCTCAACCTATACATGAGGGAGCCTATTTGGAATGAAGTATTCAAAAATGATTGATAGTTTAGATATCAACACTGATTGATTAATATTGGCCCAGTACTGAGGAATTCACTAAATAATATTGTCAAATCAAAAATCTGAGTGACACTGGTTCATATTAGTTTGATTCTGAATTTTCCTCAACCTCTGCACGGGCAAGCTCCCCTAAAAGTAGCAAGAGTTTAACTGTCAGCCCTTAAAGATTAACCTAGCAGCATATGGAAAAACATTTCTCCAAAAACAAAACCATTCCAGCATCAGGATTGGAACCCATGACCACCTTGTTACCTATACCGCTAACCCACCAAACTTCTGACAATGGTGCTAGTACAATATATATATACAGTAATCTTTTATTTGTATGTATTATATGGCACTATCAGGCCCAACATTATGATTATATACCATGGGTAATGGGTACATACCCAAGCATACCATATAGTAGTACTATACTATCTACAGGGAACGTCCAAAAACTGGTTCGCGACCCCTCAGGAGAATTTATTTGGGGGGTCGCGTTTATACTTTACCCTTATCCAGCACCTCACCTGCTGCTACTGTTCATGCTCTCGTTAGTCTCTCCATTACTGATGAGCAACACTATCTTTCTATTGTCAAACAACCCCCCTTCCCCCATTCTTGGGGGGGTGGGGGAGCTGAGCTCCCCCTTAGGGGGCTGCGCCCCCTTTCCGTTTTGCCCCTTTAAAACGTAACGAAAAAACTGCGAAATTTCGTTTTGCTCTCAAAAAGCAAAACGTGCCCAATCGCTAGTGATGGCTGAGATTGCAGAAAAGAAATCTTCGAACGAAAACCATCACGACATCAGAACCAGGGGCTGATTAGGACTGAAAAAAATAAGAAAAACATCAAACCAGGGGACCGGCCTGTATTTTCATTTTCATCTCCTCCTCGACAGACAATCATTCATCAAGGAAAGCTGAAGTCGTATTTAAACTTCAGAGAAACGTGCTCCACAAGGCAAAATAATACTTCGTACATAGTTGTAAAATGGTGTCCGAACAAGATTCAAAGTGTTTGATAGAGGCTGATCCTACGAAGGGCATTAAGGTGAATGCGGGTGATGTCGCTAAAGCCTATCGAAACGAAATCAAGGCACGAGTTGAAGCTTTGAAGAAAGAGGGTTTTGGTGAGTTTCCAACCAGCGATAGAGTTGTTTTCGATTTGTGAATACGGAACTACGGAAGAAGTTTTCAACATTTTACGGGGTGATGTGTTTCCTCAGGAAGAAATAAGCGATTTTTCGTTTTGAATTAATATCCTCATGGAGTAATGCATCTTTTATCGCACCATTTATCAAACATAGAGGCACCTCTTCTGGTGGGTCTGTTGGCGAATAAAGACCCTGCTGCTCGGAAATACGCCGAATGGACTGGCAAGGCCTGTCAGGCCGATGGATTACGCTACGAGTTGAGAGTTCTAGATGATCCGATCGACGTAGAGGCTGCGTTGATTGACGCAAATGATGATCCGCGTGTACATGGTATAATTGTGTATTATCCAATCTTTGGACAACAGGAATCATTTTCCGGAGAGTCGCAGGATGATTACCTCCGTGACACTGTCAGTCACAAATGCGACGTGGAGGGACTATGTCATTTATACAGAACCAATCTATACCGTAATGTCAGATTCCTCGATTATCCGGCAAACAACCAAAAATGTCTTCTTCCATGCACGGCTTTGAGTACCCTTAAAATCATAGAGGCATGTCCGGGTACTTATGACATGACAAAATCGGTGGGTAAAAAATTAGAGGGAAAGACCGTCACTGTTATTAATCGGAGCGAAATTGTTGGAAGACCCCTTGCGGCTATGCTTGCAAACGACGGTGCAGTCGTCTATTCCATTGATATCAATAGCATTTACATGTTTCGAGACGGTCGTTTACACCCCTGTGGAGAAGATGTAACTCCCGAATCTTGCGTGAGAAAGGTAGGTTATTAGGAGGAGTTCGACGGGAAAAATACTATTGCCATTGCATCATTTCAGTGCATCATTTGAGTTGGTCACGTCTCACTTTGTTTTTTACGTTTCATTATCAATGATTGCTGTTACGATCCCCGCTAGTCTTCGATTGTTGTGACAGGCGTTCCCACCAAAAACTATAAGCTTCCCACGGAATGGATCAATCCAAATACGACTGTTGTCAACGTTGCGTCGTTCAAAAATGTTGACGAAGAGGAGTTGCTAAAGATTCCAGGTGTTGTCTACGTACCTCTTGTTGGAAAGGTTACCGTTGCCATGCTGTTGCGGAACTTGATGAGATTGTATGAACAGTTCCATGCCCCCAACGTTAAATCTTCCATTAGCAATCGCAGCGAAGGTTCTACTTCTGTTTGGAGCATTGGACTGCAGGCCTATAGCGCCGTTGTATTGACTGCTATCCTGGCAATGCAACTACTGAAGAAGTAAAACCACTGGCCAATGAGCTCTTTTTTGTCGTTGGGTAATGGGATTTCTTTGGTAGGTAAAGGAAAAAACGTAATATGCGTTGCTGTTTCTGGGGCCTGAAATACGTACAGCTATCCTTTCTTCCGACCTACATAAGCATTAACTTTTACCCATCGACTTCTTCAAAGTAATACTTTCTAAACAACCCCATACCGAATCAAGCGGTCGTTTGTTTTTTGTTGCACAATCGTTCACCGCGCGTAGATCCAAATCCTCTCATACCTGATAACTCAATCCGCTTCGAAAACAGTAACATTTGGATAACATAGAAAATGTGTGTTGCTTTAATTAGAGGGGATTTTGAAAGGAGCTAAATCTATCGAACGTTGACGGGATGAAATACGAAGCACAATACGTGTAACAGTTTTTGAGGTACAAGTAGTTTTCGAAGGCTGCAACTTGTCTGCCATCTTCGAACGGGAGATGTTTTCGTGGCATCGTTCCTGTGCATTGGTAAGTCAGATCTCACGGGTGTCTTTGGGCGATCGTGTTGTATTGAACCACAAAAAACAACGTTACACAATTCGAACCTACTGAGAGTATCGCGCAAACGTATGGAGATCAACTAGATCATCTCTTCTGTTATCGCGACTTCTTCCCGTGATTCGGATTGTCGGACTACTGGTATTATGCAAGTCTCCAACATTGAGAAACTGAACTGTCCGGATTGTGTCTTTTCTATGGTTTTTTAGATGGGGGAAAAGGTGACTAATGTCAAAGGTTGCAGGTACTTTATAACGGGGTTTTCTTAGTTGGCACCGGCTTGACGGGCTCGCATCTTGGAGTTCAACTCCTTAATATCTTCTCTCTTTGCCAAGGCACGCTTGTGGGAACCAAGACGTCTCTTGGCAAATTTGTAAATACGCTTATCGGCAGCAGCTCCTCCAGTCTTGATCATATCCAGAATTCTGCGTTCGTAAGGTGCAAGTCCGACAACCTCACGAGCGAGCTCTCTGATCATGATAGTTCTCTTGCTGGAGGCCTGTTGAAAAGAATTTGACGAGAAAGAAGACGGATACGTAAGTGACTGTACGGTAATCGACGAGCTACAATTGCAAGAGTTCAGCGACACCAAACTCGGGCGACGGACATCTCATGAGCTATACGTACCCCTTTTCGGTGCGAAGGCTTGACCTTCTTGGGTCTTTCGGTCGTAACGTGACCAGCGTTAGCTCCCTTTGCGTACCCTGAACGTGCCATCTTGATATTAATCTGTTTGAACTAATTGAATTAATTGATCTCGTGTAATCGACGACAGTTATTCGGTGCTATTACCCTATGGCCATGAGTGTAGAACAGGTTTCGTACTAGTATTCGACCTGATGGAAACGACAAGCATTTCGGTCAAAGGCCTTCAAACTTACGAAGGACGGACGATCAAGTAGATCTTACGACACTCGTAGTACCAGACACTTACCTCCTCTACTACAAAACCACAATCGCGTAAGTTCGCGCGATACAATTTTATGCGTCCTACCGCATACTAAACTGAAAATTGGCTGTCATCCTTGTCTAGAAGTTGGCTGTCGACAAGACCCGTTGCTCCCTATCGTACGGTACAAAATTTATTTGTCAGGACAGGTAAGGATATCCACCATGGAGGACGCGACAAACGACAGCATTGAAAACTTGGGTTGTTCCTGCAGTATATGACTACCTCGACAATGATTGACGAAGAGGATCCGTGCGATGTTGTTCTGGACGCCAAGCGCTTGCTATGTGTGTTCAAGAAAGCTCGACCCCCGACGGCCTCTCTTACCGGTTCCAAATTTTGTTGTTGTCTTCGCTTCACCTGCAGTTCAATTCTCGTAACTTAATTTTATCTGATAAACATGGGTGATTCACGTTGGACTCGAGTAGGACGCCATTCCTACAACACTCGGCAGCACAAGGCTCGCCCCGTCAGAACTCCTGGTGGCAAGCTGAAGGCACAACGCGTATACAAGACCACCAGCGGACCCAAATGCAGTGACTGCAAAGCAACTTTGCAGGGAATTAAGCACGTCAAGTCTAGTCAATACGCTTCCTTGAAGAAGAGAGAACGAACTGTCTCTCGTGCCTACGGAGGTTCCGCCTGTGCCGGATGTGTCAAGCAACGAATCATGAGAGCCTTTTTGTTGGAAGAACAAAAGAAGGTGAAGAAGATTTTGGCAGAGCAACCAAAGAAATAAGCACTCTAAAGTAAAGCACATCTGAAACCCCCTGATTACGAACCTGTGTCATACGCATCATTAATTTTCAATTTATCAGGCTGCACGATTCTTTGGTACATACCGTGGCGGAACGTCCACGACACTTGGTTGACTGCGGACCGAACTACACCAAGGTTCGGAAGGTTTCTGAGTATAGAAACTGAGTAAGATGCATTTGCGACGCACTTAACCAACGCGTAGTAGTTCGTAGTTCAGTTGGCCCTGCACACTTCCTTCTTGATCGAAGTTGTGGTTGAATCCCACTTATTCAAACAGCCTTGATAGCTTGACAGTTAGCTGAAGATGTGACCACACGGCGAACTCTTTGAGAAAGTGCTTGCAACTGGTATAAAGCACTCAGTTCGCGGAGGTGTGGGTAATGGATCCGCTGCGTTCAGTGCCAAAACTATAGCTATATAAAGGCTCCTGTAAATGCATGATTATCACATCTATCGTTTGGCGTACAAGACGAAGTCCCCGTACTGTACTTTCCCGGTCTCAATGGCACGTTCATGGAGATAGGGAATATATAGAATACGGTGAAGTGTACTAGTAGTGGCCTCCGAATCGAGGAAGGGCGCAGTCACGATTGGCTTCCACTGAGTGTGTTTCTCACTGTCGTCACTCAGTCCCACACAAGAGTCCAACGACGTCGAGAGTTCAAGAAGAAAATCGCAGTTTTCAATTGGAGTGTAGGATCCTGGCTCTGGTTCGTTTTTGTCGTTGAAACGATTTGATCCCGTCTGGGGGGTACCGCTCCCTTCTTGAGAGAAGGGCTGCGGAAGCTGACCTGTGAAAGTTGATGGGGCAAAACCAAATAAAACTTCCGATGGCTCTGAATCTTTGATGAAGAAACTGGAAGGGAAACGATACCATTCACCACATGTGCAAACGACCTTTGTAGATGCGGCGGTGGTGATAGAGTCTTCATCTGTAGATGATAAGTTTGAGTCTGCAATGGCAGCTGACATCTGAGCGTAAACATGAAGAGGTGCGGAGTAATACTTCGATAGCGCAGCGGTTCTACTCAAAGAAAAGACGCAAGCCGGAGTCCACAGTATTGCCAAGATTGTGGCACTTATTCCAGTCTTTCTGGTCGATTCTTGTTTCAGTCCGTTTTTCTGTTGCTTTGGCTTTGTCCACCAAGTATAATTCAACATTGCTTGAATGAGTGAAACACTCACGATGGCAGCACCCAAACAAAGAGCGGGATAAACAGGATACAGGAAGCGTTCTTCTTTGTGCGGTCGTGGCATCACGACTGCAAGCCATAGGTACAGTGGAGCCATCAGACCCAGACCATCTGTCCATGCCGACGAAGAAGAATGAGGCCGTAGAAGACCCCAAATCAGAGGAAAGATTCCCATGAGGCCCACAGGAGCGACATAACTCAAATTCAAAACAAGATTTTTCAAATAATACGATAAGGGTTCCACTCCGTAAAGTTCGTCACCACCAGCCTGTGTATTGTAAAGCAAAATATTCCACAACGGAGATACGAGACGATCATACTGGTTATAATCGACGGCCATTACCAAACCTTGTATGAAAAGCGTGATAGGGACAATCTGGAAAAATATAAACGCCACAATCTGTTCTTGTTCTCGGATCAAAATCCCGACCCCGAGAGGAACCAGAACCAAAACGCCGAAAGGCCAGCCGATAGCCAATGTAGCCGAGACTGCCAAAAAGCAAAAGCGAACATGCTGCTTTCTGAGATAGGCAGCCGCCGCCAATAACCACATGCCCATCAAAGTAGAAGAGGGCAAAAGCGCTGCCGCTGAATGCGCCATTCCAGCTGCGGATATAAGCAGGAATTCAGTGACCCATCCGACTAGGAAAAACCAGCTTTTGGATGAATCAGCAATTGTTTCAATTTTGTCACTGCGTTCCTCTAGGCCTTGTTCCACAATGGACCGACAAAAAGAAACCTCGGCATATGCCATCGAAGCACCAAAGGTGGAACGCAACAAAACAAATAATGCAATATTCAATGACTGTGATGGATCAAATGATTGTTCGGTCAAGAGAGTCCATAGCCAGGAAGGGAAGATACCCCCTCGCAAACCCTGTAAGTAAATCCAGGCAACGCCAGCAATCGGTGTCAAATATGCATAGGTCCTCAAAGCAAATTCATTCGCATATTCCCACGTTTGAAAGGACTTGCCCCGAAACAAGAGGAAATGAACAACTTCCCAATAATTGAAGGTCTCGTCACAGTCCATGATTGGCATACGGTTCGCTTGATAGACACGGTATCCGATATGAACTGGCAACACTATGAAAGTCCAAATTTCATATGAAGACATGATATTATACCATCGTATTGAATTTTCGTTGGAGTGCCGCAGTCTCTGCGATTCGCCCTTCATGGTGGTCACTTCTACAGATCGAGAATCAATGTGCAAAGCCTGTCGAAGCCTTCGGCGATTACTTGAGTGTGAACTAAGGTTTACGGTCAAAAATGAATTTATCTAGTAGAAAGAGGGATTTTCATGTACCGAAGTAAGGTTTAATGTCCGGAGTGGTGGAAGAATACTGATACACTTCTCAAATATCGGCGGTTAATTTTCGTGATTCCGAAGTTCTGTACATAAGTTAAGTCTTACCTGGTACGGTACTCGTTCAAAAAAACATGAGGTGTGTAGGTGCTCGGAACGCAGATACGACAATCGAAGTCGAAGGGAAGGCAGATAGGGTATTTCAAGTCGAAATTCTTCCATTGGTACACTAATCTGATAAAAAACAAAAACTGGGATGAATTCGGTATGCAAATCTGGTAATGAAAACAAATGATATTTTTGTCTGTATTCACATGTACAGTAACTAATTATTTTAATGATGCTCAACAGTATTTAACAGTACTAGGGCAATATTGCGTGCACCTGGAGATGCACCATGCACGATAACATGCACGATAACATGCACAGTAACATGCACAGTAACATGCACAGTAACATGCACAGTAACATGCACAGTAACATGCACAGTAACATGCACAGTAACATGCACAGTAACATGCACAGTAACATGCACAGTAACATGCACAGTAACATGCACAGTAACATGCACAGTAACATGCACAGTAACATGCACAGTAACATGCACAGTAACATGCACAGTAACATGCACAGTAACATGCACAGTAACATGCACAGTAACATGCACAGTAACATGCACAGTAACATGCACATAAATATCAATCATTGTCGTAAACGTTCAATAGTTTTAAAAATTTAACACGTAGATTCAAAAATTGTCTATTACCCGTTTGTACCCGGTTGGCCCGGTACAGAAGATTTTTGAATCTACGTGTTAAATTGTACTAATTTTACTCGTACCGGGTTGTTTCCGTACGAGTACATACCCGGTCAGCCCGCCCAGTACATAAGATTTTTGAATTTATGTGTTAAATTTGTAACAATAAACCTGGTCAACCCGGTACAACCTGGTCAGCCCGTGTTAAATTTTTAAACTATTCTCCATGATAAATTGAATCTATTTGAATCTACATCTTATTTAATTAAATATTTAAGACAGATATTCAATTTAACATATAGGAAACATTTTAATTATTGTCTTGATAAATTGTTACTTAAGGTATTTGATTACTTAAGGTATAATGCACATGTGTGCATGTTACCGTGATAGTGCATGTTACGGTGCATGTTACGGTGCATGTTACCATGCATGTTACCATCCATGTTATCGTGCATGTTATCGTGCATGTTATTGTGCATGTTATTGTGCATGTTACCATGCATCTCCAGGTATACGCAATATTGCCCTACTTTTAAACTCTGTCAAGCGTATAGTGGAAAGTATCATCTGTTTTCATTACCAGATTTGCGTACCAAATTCATCCCCGTTTTGGTTTTTTACCCTATTAGCGTACTGACCAAAGAATTTTGACTCAAAATACCCTATCTGTGTTCCCTTTGACTTCGATTGCCGTATCTGCGTTCCAGGCGCCGAGGTGTGTAATAGTCTCATCATTCTGCGTTCCGATTGACCCTAACCTTACCCATTACGTGTATCGCATTCCTTTTCCCCTCAATATTGTAAGTCACTAACGGACCGGTAATTGAGTGATTGCCATACCCCGGGTCTACTAGTAGCGTTTACGATAGTATTGATATGCAAATTGTGAGCTCTATCAGTTAGTCTACTTGCTATCGGGTTCAGCAGTCTCGAAATCGGCGATTCCAGAGACTCGCTAATCGTAATCCAATCACGAACCGATTCGTGACTATATTCCGGTGCACGGCATGCTCCTCCATGGTACTGTTACGATTCAATGCTATTCCTGCAATAATAGGGGTGTACTCTCCTAATGTTAACCCGGTCGGTTACAAAGGGGGCAGTTTCAATAGTTACAGTTCCATTATCATGGGCCTTGAGTACCTTGTAAGGTCCTTGCCGTGGGAAGGATAGTTTTGGGATGATGCCCTTCCTTTCCAGGGTGACATAGTCTCCTTCTCTATAGACATGGGGGATCCTCTTCTGGTTCTCCCTGATGTTGCTCTTGTGGATGCTTTTCTGCTTCCTTGCTTGGATTGCTTCCCAGTCCACTGGGAAGTTCACCGGCATGAACATGTCTCTGCCGAACACCAACTGTGCCGGGGAGTACCCCAGGGTGGTATGGATGGCGCTTCTGATAGCATATGCCGCCTTGGTGGTGAATTCCTCAAAAGGGTCCTTCTCGTGGAGGTCCCTGTTTTCCAGGTTGAAGGACAGCAAACAGTCCTTTAACACCTGGTGGATCCTTTCCAACACTGAATTGGATTGTGGATTCCAAGCCCCACTGGGCTTCCTTTTCATCCCCATGTTCTCGCAGAGCTCTTGGAACTCTGCTTTGAACTCACTCCCACCATCAAAGCCAATTTCCTTTCGGCGCGGGTATCTTGCTAGCCAGGTACTGTCCAGCAATCGTTGAGTTTCTGCTGCATTTGGGGAGTCCTTCAGGTGAGCCAGTTCAAACCATCCGGTCACTGGGTCCACCATGGTGAGGACATGGATGTGGTAGTCTTTACCATTCTTGTTGTGGACAGTTGCAGGTCCCCAGAGGTCCACATTGACCCTCTGCCATTTGGTGACTTCAGCTGTTTTCTCCGGTAGTAGTCCATACTTCTTCCGGCCACTCTTCTTAAACATCTGGCATGTGTGACAGTGCTTACATAGGTCCTGGACGTCCTTCCGTAGGCCTTTCCAGGTGAAGACTGAGCGTATGCTCTGTTCCATTCTCTTTTCCCCCGGGTGCACCAACATGGTGTGGTACCACTCCATTACTCTTTGTTTGAGCTTGTCGGGAATCAGGATCTTGCCTTCTTTGTGGATGAGGCTGAAACCTTCCACATTTTTGGTGGTTAGGCCTTTGTCTTTTTCCAAAGCATTCATGATTTTCGTGTCCTTCTGCTGGTAGAACTGAATCATGTCCGGGGCAAGTGGGAATGCACTATTGCTCCGGAATTCTTCCGGCGGTTCTTCCCCAAGTGGGAATAGGAGTTGCCGGAGGTGCGCTTCCTCATCCGCGTAGGTGAGGGGCTTATTTGGTGGTAGCCATTCCACTGTATCCGCCGGGTCATCAGTGATGTCCAGTCGGGACAGCGCATCTGCTGCATCGTTTTCTTTGCCAGCAACGTGCTTGACTACCGGGTGGAACTCCTCCATAAGGAGCCTCCACCGGACCATTCTTTGGGTCGGCATCTGCTGATACAGTAAGTTCAGGTGATCCGTGTGAATGGTTACATCCTGGCCTCGCAGGATTGCCATACCCCGGGTCTACTAGTAGTGTTTACGATAGTAGTGATATGCAAATTGTGAGCTCTATTGGTTAGTCTATTTGCTACAGTTCTAAGAGCCCTCCGAATCAGCGATTCTGTCGACTCGCCGATTGTTTTTATCCTTATCCTTAATCCAGTCCCGTGTGCGCTCGTGACTGTATTTTGGTGCACGGCATACTCCTCCATGGTACTGTTACGGTTTAACGGGATCCCTGCAATAATAGGGATGGACTCTCCTAATGTTAACCCGGTCGGTTACAAAGGGAGCAGTTTCAATAGTTACAGTTCCATTATCATGGGCCTTGAGCACCTTGTAAGGTCCTTGTCGTGGGAAGGATAGTTTCGGAATAATGCCCTTCCTCTCCAGGGTGACATAGTCTCCTTCCTTATAGACATGGGGAATCCGCTTCCGGTTCTCCCTGATGTTGCTCTTGTGGATACTCTTTTGTTTCCTTGCTTGGATTGCTTCCCAATCCGCTGGGAAGTTTACAGGCATGAACATGTCCCTTCCAAACACCAGTTGTGCCGGAGAGTATCCCAGCGTGGTGTGGATGGCACTTCTAATAGCGTATGCTGCCTTGGTAGTGAATTCCTCAAAAGGATCCTTCTCGTGGAGGTCCCTTTGTTCCAAGTTAAAGGACAGTAGACAGTCCTTCAGCACCTGGTGGATTCTTTCCAGCACTGAGTTGGATTGTGGGTTCCAAGCGCCACTGGGCTTTCTTTTCATTCCCATGTTATCACAGAGCTCTTGGAACTCTGCTTTGAACTCGCTCCCGCCATCAAAGCCAATTTCCTTTGGGCGCGGATACCTTGCTAGCCATGTACTGTCCAATAATCGTTGAGTTTCTGCGGCATTTGGTGAGTCCTTCAGGTGAGCCAGTTCAAACCATCCGGTTACTGGGTCCACCATGGTGAGAACATGGATGTGGTAGTCTTTACCATTTTTGTTGTGGACAGTTGCAGGTCCCCAGAGGTCCACATTGACCCTCTGCCATTTGGTAACCTCAGCTGCTTTTTCCGGTAGTAGTCCATACTTCTTCCGGCCACTCTTTTTGAACATCTGACACGTGTGGCAGTGCTTACAGAGGTCCTGGACGTCTTTTCGTAGGCCTTTCCAGGTGAACACTGAGCGTATGCTCTGTTCCATTCTCTTTTCTCCGGGATGGACCAACATGCTGTGGTACCATTCCATGACTCTGTCCTTGAGTTTATCGGGAATCAGGATCTTTCCTTCTTTATGGATTAGGTTGTAACCTTCCACCATTTTGGTGGTCAGTCGGTTGTCTTTTTCCAGAGCACTCATGATTCCTGTGTCCTTTTGCTGGTAGAACTGAATCATGTCCGGGGCAAGTGGGAATGCACTATTGCCCTGGAATTCTTCCGGCGCTTCTCCAAGCGGGAATAGGAGTTGCCGGAGGTGCTCTTCCTCATCCGCGTAGGTGAGGGGCTTATTTGGCGGTAGCCATTCCACCGTATCTGCTGGGTCATCCGTAATATCCAGTCGTGATAGTGCATCTGCTGCATCGTTGTCTTTGCCAGCCACATGCTTGACTACCGGGTGGAACTCCTCCATGAGGAGTCTCCACCGGACCATTCTCTGCGTCGGCATCTGCTGATACAGTAGATTCAGGTGATCCGTGTGAATGGTTACATCTTGTCCTCGTAGGATTCCTTCAAACGCTTTCAAGCCTTCCACTATTCCGAGGAGTTCCTTTTCTCCTACAGTGTAGTTGAGCTGTGCTGAATTCAGTTTCCTCGTATAGAAACCAAGTGGTTTGCCATCTTGGCACACAGTGGCTCCCAGTTGGCGGTCACTGGCGTCTGAGTAGAGCTGAAATGGTTTTGTAAAGTCTGGGAATGCAAGCTTTGCTTCATCCGCGAGCATTCTCTTCGCCTCCATGAAAGCTTTCTGCTCTGCTGGACCCCAATACCAGTTCATTTTGCCCTTTTTCCCTGCTAGTTTGTTCAGAGGGGCTAGGATGTGGGAGCGGCGCTTCCACATGTCCCGGTAGAAATTTACCATTCCAAGAAACATCTTGAGTTGCTTGGTGTTCTTGGGGGCTTCGAGGCGTTTCATTGCCTCCAGCTTCTTTGGCTGGGGCTGAATGCCCTCTGTTGTTAACAGAAATCCCAGATATTCCACTTCTTTTTGCATGAAGAAGGATTTCCGTAGGTTGGCTCTGAAGCCAGCATCATCCAGTCGCTGTAGGACTGTATCGATTTTGTCGAGGTGATCCTGTTCAGATTCCCCTTCTCTCTGGATGATTAGGATATCGTCAATATAGACCAGGACATAGTCCAGGTCCCCGAGCAGGTTCATCATTACTGACTGGAATATGTCAGGAGCGCAGGCAATCCCCATTGCCAGTCTCTTGTAGGCATACTTTCCCCACGGCAGAATGGTGGAGCAGATCTTCTGGCTCTCCTTGCAGATGGGAATGGTGTAATATCCTTGGGACAAGTCCAGCGCCGTGGCTGACTTGAACTTCTGGAGCCGTTGGATAGTTTCCCCTATTCGTGGTAGTGGGAATGGTTTTCGTTGGATGGCTGCGTTCATCTTCCGAAAGTCGGTTAGCACGCGAATGTCCCCTGTCTTTTTGGGTTGACAGAAGGTAGGGGATGCCCACGGTGAGTCATCATCGTGGGGGAGTTTTTCCAGGACTCCAATATCACAGAGCCTGGTGATCTCCTTCCGGAGTGCTTGTTCAAAGGCATGGGGCACCGAATAGTACCTCTGCCGGACCGGTTTGACCCCTGGTTGGAGTTCAATGGACACCGGTTTTATGTTTTTGAGCAGACCCAATCCTCCGCCAAAGAGGGTTGGGAATTTCTTCAGTGTTTTCTTCAGGGCTTCCTTGGACGCGTCTGTAATCTCCAGGTCATTGACCATAGCGTCTATATCGACTTTGGAGTAATCGGCGTCCAGGATTTTGGCTTGCCTTTCTTCCTCTTGTTGGAGGATTGGACTTTGTGTGTTGGCAAAGAATACTGCCTCACATTTGTCCGGGTCAGAGAGCTCCCCCATCCCTTTCATGGGGATGGAGTCGCCCTGCCATTCAATTGTCCGGGAACTGTATTTTATATCCAGTCCCAATTGTGCCATCATGTCGGATCCTATGATCATGTCGTAGGGCACCTCCTCATGGTGATGGTATTCATCCACTTGGAAGGTCCATTTGATGGTTTTGGAGTTTGAAAACTCTATCAACCTCAGTCCCACTGAAGCCGCAGACTTGGTTCGGAACTTGCCCCCATAGGTATTATAGGTGACAGATCTGTGGTCTCGGTTCGTTAGTTGCCTTCGGTCGACAAAGTGCCTTAGTATGATGGATTTGGAGCACCCGGAGTCGAGTAGGCCCCGGAGCATCCTCCCCCTTCCCTTGTGGTCCAATACCTCCACACAGACGTCTGCGAATCGGTTGATTACGCGCGGTCCGGCGTGGATGGTATCAGAAGCCATTCAGTTGTGGGATCCTTTCTTTTTAAAGGTCTTTCTGTACTTCCTTCTGTACTCTTTGAGTTCCCGCTCGGAGATGTCAATCTCGTCATCGGAGACTTCGTGGTCAGCTTGGGCCGTGGCCAGTACATAGGAGTACTCGTGGTTCGATAGGTTCCTTCCCCAGTGGGGTTTGGAATGTTGCTCATTGTCTGAGTCTTCCTTTGCCACAAAATGCTCCTTGAGCATGTTGATGGTTTCCTGGTTGAATTTCCCCTTCTTGGAGGGTCCTCCGGTTAGTTTCCAGCATTTGCCGGCGTGGACCTTGCCACAGGTTTTGCACAATTGCTTGTTGCTGCTGTTGTCCATAGGGCGCTTCTTTTTGCCCGGCGACTTCGCGTTTCCTCCCCCAGATGCGGCCTTGGGGTTCTTCTTGGGACCACCGGTTTGTTTCTCGAGGTCCGTGATGCGTTTGCGGAGTTCATCCTCGTTCCGGATGGTGATTTCCAAGTTTTCGAGCTTGTCGATGGTGGTGTTAAAGGATTGGGTGTAGACGTCCCATCCGATATGGTCGAGTTTCTCGCGTTGTGAGTGGGTCATGTTGGCATCTAGGATTTCCTTCATGTCCTCTTCCGAGTAACTGGATGGTGCGGTGCCGTTTGCGGCGCCACTCTCCCAGAGGCAGTCGGGTAGATAGCTCTGTAGCTCGGCCATACGGTTTGCCCATGAGCGAATACCGTGTTTCATGTCGATTTTCGTGTTCCGAATGAATCTTCGGAGCAGGATGTAGGATCGTTTGCCATTCATGTCATTGCCAAAGATTTTGAGCTTGAGGGCATGCATGCATTCCTCGATGACATCCTTTCTGTACTCCTGGGATCGGTAGTACTGGGTGAGAACAGACGAGACCCTTTTCTTGGGGACCGGGTCGTCGAGGGTGACGGACTCCGGTTCTGTCTCGGACGCCGCCGTAGCAGTCGCGTCGGCGGCGGCTGGGGCGCTGGCGCCCTCCACCGCCTCTTTGGATTTGTCAGCGGGGGGTTCCTTAGGAGGTTCCTTAGGTTCCCGCATGGCAATCATCTCGAGTTTTTGTTGGATCAGCTGGTTGTTGTGTACCTTGTGTCCTGGTTCGGCATAATATGTCCGACCGAGGACCATTTGGACGATGGAGAGTGCCTCGTTGGAGAGGATTCTCTGGAGGACATCCAGTTTCTGGTCTCCTTGGAGTTTGTCATTGCCAGCAATTTTCTGGTCAAAATCCCTCTTCCAGATGATAAAGAGTTCTGGTCTTTCCGTGCCGGTGAGTACCTTCAGGTAGTCGCTGAAGGCTACCCCTCCCTTTTCTGAGTCTATGCTCATCTTTACAGCAGTGGCATCCTCCGGCCAGTCCTCTCGTGCAAAGGTAAAGGGTTTCTGTTTGGTTCCTTTAGACGCCATGGTTAATCAGTTTTATTTAGTTAACTTAGTTACTTTAGTTTGTTATCTGTTAATTTTTGTGTGGAAATGAGCAAGAGTGACTGCTCCAGATTTTGCAGTTTTTACTACTAGATTTGATTTCCACGCGATAACTCGTGTTGTAACTGATTTTGTTTCCAACCATCGTGATGGTAGGAGTTGTTTCTCTCTTTGGTTCCCGGGAATCCTGTGGTTCTCCGGAGTTGTTTCTGTTTTTATTTCGTGGGATTTGATTCCCGTGGTTCTCCGGCGTTGCTTCTCTGTTAAGCGGTCACCGGGCCGGTCCCACTTCCCGTTTCCCGTGGGATTAGTGGTGTTTAGGTATTCATTATATACCTTTCCGGATATCCGTATACTTCGGTTTTGGTTGGCATTCCCTATTCGGTCTGTCCATCCACTCAGTGTTGGTCCAATTAGTCCACTCACTGGATTATGTGTCACTTTTTCGACACTTATTTCATTATTTCTTTGTTCGATTATTTCTGCTGTCGACCATGGTCCTGTTTAGGTACTTAGGTGTCTCTGTTGCTGCTGTTGCTCCATCTAATGGTGCTGACAGTTGCTGGGGTCGGTCTTCCTGGTGCTGCAGACACCGGGTATCCTTCTCCCTGGTTTGCTTCTCTGCGCCTCCATTTTCGGGCAGTCTTTCGGTCTCGTCGGTCCTTTTTGGTCGATCGGTCCCTTCCTGCTCATGGTCATCAGCGCTCAGCTTGATTTTAAAATCATGCCATACCCCGGGTCTACTAGTAGTGTTTACGATAGTAGTGATATGCAAATTGTGAGCTCTATTGGTTAGTCTATTTGCTACAGTTCTAAGAGCCCTCCGAATCAGCGATTCTGTCGACTCGCCGATTGTTTTTATCCTTATCCTTAATCCAGTCCCGTGTGCGCTCGTGACTGTATTTTGGTGCACGGCAAGGATTCCTTCAAATGCTTTTAAGCCTTCTACTATGCCCAGGAGCTCCTTTTCTCCCACGGTGTAGTTGAGTTGTGCTGAGTTCAGCTTTCATGTGTAGAATCCGAGGGGTTTGCCATCTTGGCATACAGTTGCTCCCAGTTGCCTGTCACTGGCGTCTGAGTAGAGATGAAATGGTTTTGTAAAATCCTCGCATTAGTTGAGTTGTGCTACAATTTGCGCATCGCGCATTTTGTCCGACGTTCCGATGTTCCAGTACTAAAAATACGTAGATTTCTACACAACTTTACCATGCGATATCTCGCTCCCTTTTACACCACCAATCACAACCCCAGGACCTACATGTATTAACCAAGACCTGCGCTCTTTGTTTCTGCTATTGGTTCAGTTGCTGGCTGCTTCTTTTGGTTGATTTGGTTGCCAATTCACCACTCGGCCGATCGATCCGCAGCAACAACCAAAACAAAACCGACACCTAATTTTCTACAGCACCTCCAGTACCGATTCTACAGCGATTCGAAAATACTTCTACTACGTAATACTGTTGCCGTCTTACTGTTGCCGTCTGTACTGCTTCGATCTGTTTCCAAGCTCCACCCTCAAGGCCCTTAAGTATATATTATACTTAATGTTCTACATTGTTTCCAAGCTTCCTAAGTGATTTCCACTTAACGTTCTACATTCTTCAAGGTTCCTTGCTAAGTCCCCTAAGTCTTTTCAAGGTGTAGTTCACGAACAGCCCCTTCCACTGTAGGTATATTTCTACAAGAAATTCCAGCTGTCATCTGTTTTCAAGTCCATTGCCCTGCTGGACCATATGTGTTTTCGCTTATGGTCCTACTGTTTCTTGACCCAAGCCCCAAAGCCGCTAAGTACAGTTTGCTTAAGGCTCCACCACCTACATAACCCTCTCAGGTGTACTGTATAAATGTCATCTGTTTCCAAGTCTACTGCCCTGATGGACCCTAAGTGTTTTCGCTTATGGTCCTACTGTTTCCTGACCCAAGCCCTAAAGCCACTAAGTACAGTTTGCTTAAGGCTCCCCTACCTACATATACCTCTCAGATGCATTCTTCAACTGTCATCTGTTTTCAAGTCTACTGCCCTGATGGACCATAAGTGTTTTCGCTTATGGTCCTACTGTTTCCTTACCCAAGCCCCAAAGCCGCTAAGTACAGCTTGCTTAAGGCTCTCCTACCTACATATACCTCTCAGATGCACACTTCAACTGTCATCTGTTTTCAAGTCTACTGCCCTGATAGTCCATAATTGTTTTTGATTATGGACCTACTGTTTTTATGACCCAAGCCCCAAAGCTGCTAAGTACATGTTACTTAACGCACCACCACCTACATATACCCCTCCAGTTCACAGTACAGCAGAGACCTGTTTTCAAGCCTACAGCCCTGATGGTCCATAAGTGTTTTCACTTAAAGGCCCTGTTTCCAAGCTACTACAGGAGAGCAAGTTCAAGTTCGAACAGAAGGCCAGCTGTTACGAATTTGAATTTGGTAGTAGGCTCCACCGCCTCTACGTGTCTCCTACTACGAAGTTCGAACAGAAGGACAGCTGTTACGAATTTGGTAGTAGGCTCCGTACTATATGTACCATACAGTGGTAAGGAATGTGTTTGGGGCACTCGCATTACTGATGCTGCAATACAGCATGCAGAGACCAGTTTTGCTTGCGTCAGCTGACCACTTGCATTACAGATACTATGTATCTAGGCAAGGGTTTTGCTTGTGTCAGCTGACCACTCCAAGCATCACTGATGCTGTACAGTGGCATTCAAGGGACAGTTTTGCTTGTGTTTTCCCTTTCACGTTCTTGTTACCCCGTCTCCTGTACGCTTTGCAACAGCTGTGTCTGTTGTGCTCTGGACTGGTTCGTTTTTTTCCTGTTTCTTACCAAGGTTCGTTTGCAAAATAGCCGTCTTTACAACCTGGGGCCTATTCCCCATGGTTGAGGCGGCGCGTCGTTCTACAACTTGGGGCCTAACCTCTCTTCGATTGAGGCGACGATAAAGTCTGGTTACAGACTGAGTAGCTTTTAACCACCTTCGGTGGATTTTCCTACTTAAATAAGTATATTATTATTATTGTAGTTGAGTTGTGCTGAGTTCAGCTTCCGGGTGTAGAATCCAAGTGGTTTCCCGTCTTGGCATACAGTTGCTCCCAGTTGCCGGTCACTGGCGTCTGAGTAGAGATGAAATGGTTTCGTGAAATCCGGGAATGCGAGTTTTGCTTCATCTGCGAGCATCCTCTTCGCCTCCATGAAAGCTTTCTGCTCTGCTGGGCCCCAGTACCAGTTCAGTTTCCCCTTCTTGCCCGCGAGCTTGTTGAGGGGGGCCAGGATGTGGGAGCGGCGCTTCCACATGTCCCTGTAAAAATTGACCATTCCAAGGAACATCTTGAGTTGCTTGGTATTTTTGGGGGCTTCCAGGCGCTTCATCGCCTCCAGCTTCTTTGGCTGGGGTTGGATGCCCTCTGTTGTTAATAGAAATCCCAGATATTCCACTTCTTTTTGCATGAAGAAGGATTTTCTTAGGTTGGCGCGAAAGCCAGCATCATCCAGTCTCTGTAGGACGGTGTCGATTTTGTCGAGGTGATCCTGTTCAGACTCCCCCTCTCGTTGGATGATTAAGATATCATCGATGTAGACAAGGACGTAGTCCAGATCCCCCAGGAGGTTCATCATGACGGACTGGAAGATGTCTGGGGCGCACGCAATTCCCATTGTGACGAGCTAGCGTAGCTAGCAGTCACGATTGAATAATTAACCGAATCCCATATGGGAATCGAATATCATTTATATTCAGGGATAGATACATTTTTATATGTACCCTAATTAATATGGTCGAGTCCCAGAAGATAACATACGCCTAATCGTGGGAGTCGACAATGGGATAACATTTATGGCAGAGCATGCCAAAATGTGGCTATGCTCGCGACCTCAAATTTTATATGCTTCCATTATCAATTCGTGTAACAACATCTCTTAAAGTATCTAAACATTCACAATTTTCATACTACTCCGAAATTTCTACTCTAGACCGTAACACAGTAATTACTGTTTGTGCTTTACAGTAGGAACAGTAAAACTCAGTACTGAACACGAAATATCGATAGCCTCAACAACAGAGGCACCTTGTACCTCCAACAAACACCATCAACACCATGGCAGGTCTATACAGAGACCCACCGATCACTTACAAGAGCTCCTTCGATCGAACCAAACCAAAGCTCTTTACCCTTTACAACATCGACGCCGACGGCAACACCGACAGCATCAAGGTCCCCCTCTTCACCGAAAAAGGGGGCCTAGAAGAACTCCTATTTGTAGAAGAATCATTTCGAAACGCAGCAAAGTTAATACAGCTCCCTGTTAACAAACATCTCACCCACTTCAGTCGCTGTCTCACCACTGACGCTCAAAGCAAGTGGAACAACATGATCCAAGATCCACTCGATCCAGACAACCTTCAGTATGAAGAAGAAGAGATTGGGGGATATGACCAAGCAATCCTAGACTTCACCAAGTTCTATTGTAATGCCCGGGATGCCAGGGATATCATGCACACATATCTCCGAAGCCCCGACTGCAGAAAGACACCGGCAATGACATGCAAGGAACACGCCGACCGAATCTTAATCCTTATGAAATACACAAGGAAACTGAATGGAAGCAGTGCTCCACTCTCCAGGATAGAAAAGCTCACTATCCTTCTACACTCCTTCCCCCCATCATGGATCGAACACTACGGCATGATCCACAGTGGCATACAAGAGAACACCACCGTGCAATTCATTGTCGATCACATGAGCTGCCACGAGAGACAAGCCAACAAGAAAAGCAATAAAAACAACAGCAAACAGAACAAACGCTCCACTAATTCCAACACTAACAACGCCTCTCGCAAGCGCAATCCAAACCACAACAAAGGGAACCACAACAAGAAAAAGTCCAACCCTTGCAGGATCCCCGGACACAACCACGATTGGTCCGAATGCCCAAAGAATAAGTTCTCCAAGAACTACAAGGGGCCCGGCAATTACAAGGGGCCCGGCAACTCCACACAAACTGAAACCTTCCACACTCAAGCCCAACTGGTCTCTGGAAGCAACGAGTCCTTCCAAGCCCATATGAAGGCAGCAATGGAATCATACCATACAGAACATGGAGGCTGAACTGAAAGAAGTATCGATGGAGAACTCGTGTGGCTCCCCTGAATTCCGAAAGGCTCCAAACCTAACAAGAAGCCCCGGGCTTCACCAAAACCAGCAATCACCTTGCCTCCAGCTCCCCAGGACCTGGATGCCAGCACAGCCCTGCTGTCTGGGAAGACGCATGGAGGAGATCTCCCGGAGAAAGAGGGGAAGGAACCTACAAGATGGACTATTCCTGTTGAGCGCTCAGCCAAGCCTGCAATCGCAGCAACAACAACAAACACAGTTCGATTCTCCAACAGGAGCAATACGAACATGGATCCGAATCAAACACCGAATCGATCCAAGGGTACAAACGCATCATCGACAGCAGCAACAAATAGACCACTCTTGTCCCTGGCAAGAAATTGGTCCACCGGTACAGCAAAAAATCTCTATTGCAATCCCGGAAACTCCAGAGACTACACCAAAGGAGGTGCGCTGGAGCAAAATTATTTAAAACTGCTGTCACCTGCTGGAAATACTTCGAAAAATACAGCAGGACCGGCACCGAATAAGAGCAACGTGGCTCCCATTCTTTTAACTACAGTACAGTACATACAAGGCATTCCAACAAAATCACGACCACTACTAGCACTACTGGATAGTGGATCTTCCGGAACTCTAATCAACAAGAAAGCACTACCATTTGGCACCCTACCAATCAGAAGCAAGCATCGAGTCCTAACAACTACAGCAAATGGAAGCTTCGATACTACAGAATACATCATCATGAAAAACACCAAGCTACAAGAGTTTGGCAACTACACCATCGACCGACAAGAGGCAAGGCTCTTCCATTCCCCGAACTGCAAATATGATCTAATACTAGGCAGAGACTTCCTCCACCTAGCAAAGATCAACCTCTTATTCAATACCGGAGCAGTCCAGTGGATGGACAGAACTATCCCTATGAAAGATACCTCCTTGTACCACGAGTCTAACCACACCATGCTCATGGAAGAACTTGAAGACGCCGAACTCTTTGCTGATGATCTCTCCTTTGCCAACCCATACAAGTCCAAGGTCATTCTAGACAGAGCCTACCAAGAAACAGATCCATCTACAGTCGCGCAGCAACAGTCCCACATGTCCAAAGCAGAACAACAACAGTTCCAAGAAATACTCAACAAGTATCCAAACGTCTTTAATGGAGAACTTGGAAAATATCCACACAAGAAGATCTCTCTAAGACTGAAGCCCGGATCCAAGCCCATCCACAAGAAGCCTTATCCAGTGGCATACAAGCGCGAAGACCTATTCAAAAGGGAGCTCCAGAATCTATGTAATGATGGAGTATTGAAGCGCTGCACTGGACCAGCTGAATGGGCTTTCCCAACCTTCATAGTACCAAAGAAAGACAACAGAGTTAGATGGGTATCAGACTTCAGAGAACTCAATGAACTTCTTGAGCGCAGACCATATCCCATACCAAGGATACAAGATATCATGAACAAAAGAGGCAAGTACACTCACTTCACCAAGATTGACCTGTCCATGCAATACTACTGCTTTGAACTGGATGATGCAAGCAAGAAACTATGCACCATAGTAACTCCATATGGCTGCTATGAATATCAAAGACTACCAATGGGAGTTAAAGTATCTCCAGATGTGGCACAACAACTAATGGAAGATATCCTACAAGACACAGACTGCACTGTATATATTGATGACATTGGAATCTGGACCAATGGATCCTTTGCTCTCCACATGAAAACCATCGACAAGATCCTGGACCGGCTCAACCAAAATGGACTTAAGTGCAACCCCCTCAAGTGTGATTGGGCTGTACAAGAAACTGACTTCCTCGGTTATTGGATGACTCCCACAGCAGTTAAGCCTTGGAGAAAGAAGATTGAAGCCATTCTACATATGGACCGGCCCAGAACTGTGACCCAAGTCAAATCCTTCCTGGGAGCAGTAGGATACTACAGAGACATGTGGCCCAGAAGATCCCATGTCCTAGCTCCACTATTTGACATTACTGGTGGCCCCAAGAAGAAACAACCTCAAGCAGCTGCCATCAAAGGCAAGCAACGCAAAACCCCTTCATCTTTCACTTGGGGACCTGCTCAGGATAAAGCCTTTCAAGAAATGAAAGCCATGATAGCAGCGGATGCGCTCAACACCTATCCAGACCTTAACAAGCCCTTTGAACTGTACACAGATGCCTCAGACCTACAGCTTGGCGCTGCCATCTTACAGGATGGCAAACCTATCGCGTACTGGTCCAAGAAACTATCTGATGCCCAAAAGAACTATACTACAATGGAAAAAGAACTCCTCGCCATAGTCCTGTGCTGCAAAGAATACAGAAAAATGCTACTTGGGGGTGTTATCAATGTATACACCGACCATAAAAACCTTACATTCAGGACACTTTCAGTCCAACGAGTCCTCCGGTGGCGACTATTCCTTGAAGAATTCGGGGTCAACCTCACTTATGTTGAAGGCAAGACCAATGTCCTTGCTGATGCCTTCTCCAGGCTCCCCCGGATGGATCCACCTACTGTAGGGAAGAAAGAAGCCCTTGGTAAGGGCACTCTCGTGGATTTCTTAAAACTTGAAGTTCCAGAACAAGATGAAGAACTGTTTCTAACAGAGTTCCCCAATCTATTCCAGCACTTATGCAATGACGCAGACCAGGAACTACAAGCCTGTCTGCTGAACAATGAGTGCCTGGTCAATCTACCAAACAATCAAGACATGGTATGCCCGGTGAACTATTCCAACATCTATCTCCATCAGCAGAAGGATCCCACTATCAAGTTCAAGATCCAATCCAAAGCCTTCTTTCACCAAGAATTAGAAGGCAATAACATCCTTTGTTATGCCAACCAATCCAAGCCCGAATGCTGGAGAATCTACATCCCAGCATCCCTCATTAATGATACCATCAAATGGTATCATCTCCTGTTGGGTCATTGTGGATCCACCAGGTTACATCAGACTATTTCAGCCCGATTCTATGCAGATAATTTGACCAACTTGTGCAAGTCATACATCTGCCCCGACAACTGCATTAAATATAAGAATCAACATTCTAAATATGGGAAGCTTCCACCGAAAGAAGCTCCACTATCACCATTCAACGAGGTGCACGTGGATCTTATAGGCCCTTGGAAGATCACGGCCCAAGGCAAGAACTACAACTTCAAGGCCCTAACATGTATTGATCCAGTCACCAATCTACTTGAAATCATCAGAATCAGAGACAAGTCCTCCCAGCATGTCTCAGACCAATTCAAGAATTGCTGGCTCTCCAGATATCCTAGACCTATCAGATGTATCCACGATAATGGCGGAGAGTTCCTTGGAGCTGAGTTCCAAACCACACTTAAGCAGTATGGAATTCAGTCCATTCCCACTACAGTGAAGAATCCCCAGTCCAACGCCATCTGCGAAAGGGTCCATCATACAGTTGCTGATATCCTCAGAGTCCTAGTCCATGTTAATCCCCCTCAAGCAAACACAAGGGCAAGTCAACTCATGGACAATGCCCTTGCCACATGCATGCATGCCTCTCGATGTGCTGTAAATGCTGCACTGCAAGCATCTCCAGGATCCCTAGTATTCAATCGGGACATGTTGGTTGACCTACCACTGACCTCTAACCTTTTAGCTCTGCAACAGCTCCGGCAACAAGGAATTAACAAGGCTCTACTCAGAGACAACGCCAAGCGTAAGGAACATACCTTTCAACCCCATGAAAAGGTATGGATGCAACAACCAGACCCGGACAAGTTACAGCCACGAAAGACAGGACCCTTCACTATTGCCCAAGTCCATGACAATGGTACTGTTAAAATTCAAAAGACTCCATCGGTTATGGAAACAGTTAACATCCGGAAGCTAACGCCGTACAAAGAGGCACCGAACGACCAATCGATTCATTGGTCAACTTAAGTATGGGATTCGATTAATCATGAGGCACTATGTGACGAGCTAGCGTAGCTAGCAGTCACGATTGAATATTTAACCGAATCCCATATGGGAATCGAATATCATTTATATTCAGGGATAGATACATTTTTATATGTACCCTAATTAATATGGTCGAGTCCCAGAAGATAACATACGCCTAATCGTGGGAGTCGACAATGGGATAACATTTATGGCAGAGCATGCCAAAATGTGGCTATGCTCGCGACCTCAAATTTTATATGCTTCCATTATCAATTCGTGTAACAACATCTCTTAAAGTATCTAAACATTCACAATTTTCATACTACTCCGAAATTTCTACTCTAGACCGTAACACCCATCGCGAGTCGCTTGTAGGCGTACTTCCCCCACGGTAAGATAGTAGAGCAAATCTTCTGGCTCTCCTTGCAGATGGGGATCGTGTAGTATCCTTGGGACAGATCCAGCGCCGTAGCGGACTTAAATTTTTGTAGTCTTTGGATAGTTTCCCCTATGCGTGGTAGTGGGAAGGGTTTCCTTTGAATTGCTGCATTCATTTTACGGAAGTCCGTAAGCACGCGAATGTCCCCTGTCTTTTTGGGTTGACAGAATGTGGGCGATGCCCATGGTGAGTCATCATCATGGGGAAGTTTCTCCAGGACTCCAATATCACAGAGCCTGTTGATTTCCTTCCGGAGTGCTTGTTCAAAGGCATGGGGTACAGAGTAGTACCGCTGCCGGACCAGTTTGACCCCTGGTTGGAGTTCAATGGATACCGGTTCAATGTTCTTGAGCAGTCCCAGACCTCCCCTGAAGAGTGTAGGGAACTTCTTCAATGTGTTCTTCAGGGCTTCCTTAGACGTGTCTGTGATCTCCAGGTCATTGACCATAGAGTCTATATCCACTTTGGAGTAGTCGGCGTCCAGGATTTTGGCTTGCCGTTCTTCCTCCTGTTGGAGGATTGGACTCTGCGTGTTGGCAAAGAATACTGCCTCACATTTGTCCGGGTCAGAGAGCTCCCCCATTCCCTTCATGGGGATGGAGTCACCCTGCCACGTGATTGTCTGGGAGCTGTATTTGATATCCAGTCCCAGTTGCGCCATCAAGTCGGATCCTATGATCATGTCGTAGGGCACCTCCTCATGGTGATGGTACTCATCCACTTGGAAGGTCCATTTGATGGTCTTGGAATTTGAAAATTCTATCAACCTCAGTCCCACTGAAGCCGCGGACTTTGTCCAAAATTTGCCCCCGTAGGTATTATAGGTGACAGATCGGTGGTCCCGGTTCGTAAGTTGACTTCGGTCGACAAAGTGATTTAGAATTATGGACTTGGAGCAACCTGAGTCCAGTAGACCCCAGAGCATCCTCCCCCTTCCCTTGTGGTCCAATACCTCCACACAGACGTCAGCAAATTGGTTGATTATGCGCGGCCCAGTGTGGATGGTATCGACCATTCAGTTGTGGGATCCTTTCTTCTTGAAAGTCTTTCTGTACTTTCTTCTGTACTCCTTGAGTTCTCTGTCGGAGATATCAATCTCATCGTCGGAGACTTCATGATCAGCTTGGGCCGTGGCCAGCACATAGGAGTACTCATGGTTGGAGAGGTTCATTCCCCAGTGGGGTTTGGAGTGTTGCTCAGCGTCTGAGTCTTCTTTTGCCACAAAGTGCTCCTTGAGCAGATTGATGGTTTCCCGGTCGAATTTCCCTTTCTTGGGGGGTCCTCCGGTTAGTTTCCAGCATTTGCCGGCGTGGGTCTTGCCACAGATTTTGCACAGTTGTTTGTTGTTGTCCATTGGGCGCTTCTTTTTGTTGGGAGACTTTCCAGTTCCTCCCCCAGAAGTGGCCTTGGAGTTCTTCTTGGTTCCACCATTTTGTTTTTCCAGTTTGGTGATCCGTTTGCGGAGTTCCTCCTCGCTTCGGATGGTGGTTTCCAAGTTTTTGAGTTTGTCGATGGTGGTGTTGAAGGAATGGGCAAAGACGTCCCATCCAATATGTTCCAGTTTGTCCCTCTGGGTGTGTGTCATGCTGGTGTCCAGAATTTCCTTCATCTCGTCTTGAGTGAAGCTGGAGGGTGCCATTCCTGTGGTGGCGCCGCTTTCCCAGAGGCATTCCGGTAGATAGCTTTGGAGCTCGGCCATTCGGTTGGCCCAGGCTCGGATGCCATGTTTCATGTCGACTCGCATCCCCCGCATGAAGTGGCGGAGGAGGATGTAGGAGCGTTTCCCATTCATGTCATTGCCAAAGACTTTTAGTTTGAGGGCGTACATGCATTCCTCGATGACATCCTTCTTGTACTCCTCTGATTGGTAGTACTTTGTGAGGGCATCGGGTACCTTCTTTTTGGGGATTGGAGTGCCGAGGTCCTCGGGCTCTGTTTCCTCATCCGATTTTGCCGTAGCAGTCGGTTTGTTTTTGTCGGTCTTGGGGGTAGTGTCCCCTTTGACCGGCTCCTTGGGTGTTCCAGAGGGAGCTGCTGTTGTTGGGTCGGTTGTTTCGACCGTTTGGATCCTCTTTTGGACCAGCTTGTTGTTGTGTGTTTTGTGACCTGGTTCGGCGTAGTAGGACCGGCCCAGAGTCATTTGGACAATAGAGAGTGCCTCGTTGGAGAGGACCCTCTGGAGGACATCCAGTTTTTGGTCTCCTTGGAGTTTGTCATTGCCAGCAATTTTCTGGTCAAAGTCTCTCTTCCAGATGATAAAGAGTTCCAGTCTTTCGGTGCCGGTAAGTACTTTCAGGTAGTCACTGAACGCGACCCCTCCCTTCTCACTTTCAACGCTCATTTTCACGGTGGTGGCATCTTCCGGCCAGTCCTCTCGTGTAAAGTTAAAGGGTTTCTGTTTGGTTCCTTTAGATGCCATGGTGGGTTAATCAGTCAGTTATTAAATTTTAGTTTAATTTAGTTACAGTATTTCTGTAAGTTGTTATCTGGGTTGGAAATGAGCAAAAAGTGATTGCTCCAGTTTTTCCCCCTGAGGTTCACTTCCACGCGATACCTTGTGTTGTAACTGGTTTTCCCCCAGCCTGGCACAGTGGTGGGAGTTGTTTCTCTCTTTAGCTTCCGGGAATCCTGTGGTTCCCCAGAGTTGTTTCTGTTTTTATTATGTGGGATTCAATTCCCGTGGTTCTCCGCCGTTGCTTCTCTATTAAGCAATCACCGGGCCGGTCCCACTTCCCGCTTCCCGTGGGATTGGTGGTGTTTGGGTATTCATTATATACCTTTCCGGATATCCGTATATTTCGGTTTTGGTTGGCATCCCCTATTCGGTCTGTCCATCCACTCAGTGTTGGTCCAATTAGTCCACTCACTGGATTATGTGTCACTTTTTCGACACTTATTTCATTATTTCTGTTGTCGACCATGGTCCTGTTTAGGTCCTTAGGTGTCTCTGTTGCTGCAGTTGCTCCCTGTAATGGAGTCAACTGTTGCTGGGGTTGGTATTCCTTAGTGCTGCAGACACCGGATATCCTTCTCCCTGTTCTTTGCTTCTCTGCGCCTCCATTTTTTGGCAGTCTTTCGATCTCGTCGGCGTTTTGACCGATCGATCTCTTTCTGCTCATGGTCGTCAGCGCTCAGCTTGATTTTAAAATCATGCCATACCCCGGGTCTACTAGTAGCGTTTACGATAGTAGTGATATGCAAATTGTGAGCTCTATCAGTTAGTCTACTTGCTATTGGGTTCAGCAGTCTCGAAATTGGCGATTCCAGAGACTCGCTAATCGTAATCCAATCACGAACCGATTCGTGACTGTATTCCGGTGCACGGCAGTGATTCCCGGAATTACATATCGGAGTATTACATATTAGCATTCCCTGGATTCCAGAACACATATAACTTGCACACCCAACAGAAAACCTAAAATTGCCTCAACGGATGAGGCCTATTTTGGAATTTGGAATCTTGTCGAAAGAAACAAAATTGTCTCTTCACTGTCTACCTGCGCCTCTAGTTTTTTTTCTGTGCGTGTCGCCACACATGTCAAGTGATTGAAATTTTTGATTTTTAGATTCTGTCTAGATTTATGTCTTCTTGTAGTTGGATAGATGGCACTACCGGTTTATATGCTCAATTGTATCAGATATACAAGTCTGATAATTATGAAATGGTATTTTACATAATATGATATGCACCCCTATGAAGATATTTCACCTCGGTATTATGAACTCCCGTCGGGGTATGGTCATTGTGTATGATTTGTACTATAACCAGATACCCAGCCCCTGCAGTTGACAAGCGAGCGAGTTTAGCGAGCGCGTACGCTACAGTACTGGTGCTACAGGTGACAGGTGACAGTAAAAGGTATGCTCAGTACGTTGAATTAAGTACTGGACCTATGTACCCTGACCCTTTACCGACATACAAATCAGCAATATGGAAAAATTATTCCGAGCTCCATTGGAGCTCTCACTCTTTTGAATACTCTCTCTAGTGTGCTCATGGTATATGCAACAGCGCTTGAAAAGTATCCCATTTGTCAGCACTCCGTGCTGTACTGTTGTTGCTGCTCTCCCTGTTTTGCTGACGAGCGAAATCTTAACACCTAAAAATGTAATACGTAATTCTGGGAATCACTCATTGAGTGATAGCCAAAAACATATTTTGCATTTAATAATGGTCAACACCCTTTTACATATAGTAACATTTATTTTTAAGCACACTCAACAAATGCCAATTTAGCGGTCAATGCCGGTTGATGCCAGTTGGTGCCTATTTTGTAGATTTTGGAATTTGGAATCCCATCTCAAAAAACAAAAAAATCATTGGCCAAACCTCTAGCGCATGCCAGCTCAATTTGGAACACCAAAAAACCTTTGATTTTTCACTTGGTTTGCATCCTTAACAACAAGGGGGGACATCCTCCAGCAAAAACACCGACAACCAAATCAACAACCAAATTGACAACCAAATTGACAATCACTTGTCCTGCTGAATGTAATTGACAAACTCATGCTGCTTGAAATCATCTGCCTTTCCTAGTACTACTACTACTACACTAGATTTTTAGCCCCAGCTTACAACTGACCCCGCTTGTCTCCTGAAGATAAAAGGAGACGCAATAGAAGAACTCCTCGGATTGCCGTCTGCTGGTATAATTATTCCCCTTTCCTGTACATGTATGCCTCTGGCAATGATCAATCCCTTTTGAATTGTTGTGGAGTTGACCATAAAGTCTTTACAGAATTGCTTGATATATTTGAACCATTCTATGATTCCTACACATACAACACAACAACCAGAGCTGTCGTTTGAAAAAACAAAATGAACAAGGGAAGAAAAGGAGAACTCGATGCAACTGGTTATCTTGGGCTTGTCTTGTTCTGGTTTCGAACGCAAGGCTCAGCAGCAAGATCAGTGAGTCTAGCATTTGGTTTAACTGCCACTCCTAGTATGTACAAATGGATTAGATTTGGCAGGAGAGTCCTGCTTGTTGCTTTGCAAAGAAATCCATCTGCAGTTGTCCCATTGCCAAACCGAGAAGAAATTGAACTGTATATCAAAGCCATTGCTGCAAAGTATCCTCGATTAGGTGAACACAGAGTCTGGGGGGCTTGTGATGGACTGAAACTTAACCTACAAAGGTCTTCAAACTGGAGGCTTCTTCAATGCAAAAATGGTACACATGTTCCAAATTTTTGATCACAGGTTCTGAGAGTTTGAACACATGTTCTGTTGATGCGTGCAACAAGAACTGACAGCATCTCTCGGTGACTAAAATTTCGATCAGGTTTTTGATTTTAGATTCCTTTGGGAAATTTTTGGGAGCATCAGATTTAGACAGTTGAGGTGCAATAACTGTCTAAATTTGGTCAAGAATTGACATATTTAGCATTAAAAGAGACTAAACTGTGTGTTGACCGTCATTAAATGCAAAATATGTTTTCGGGTATTACTCATTACCCGAACTCGGATTGTGGTATGAAAGATATGAAAGACAAATGTCATCACAGGATGACAGTTGACCCAAGGACGCTGACTTACCGTAATTACTCGTAATTCGTACATTTCAGAACCTACGCTTACTTTCGCGAATTGGTACGTACGATACTCGTACCGGTATGATCTTTTGGAAACTGAAACTTAAAAATCAGTTTGCGAAGGGTAAGGCAGTTTTTTTTTTAGGCATTCTGTAGTCGTGGTTACCGTGCGAATGGCGATGGCGAAGTTAGGTCACGAGTGATTTGCAAGATACAGTAATTTTATTTTCTACTGGTAACCTTAGTACGGAAAAAAATACTTCGGGGTAACCTTACTTCGTAATAATTTTTTGAAAGTGCGGTAACTTACTGTAACCTTACCCTTAGAGCTTAGTTTCTGTATTACAACCTTACCGGTAAGTTATTTTTACCGCATTAGGAACACGAATAAAATGTAGCACGAAGTAAGCCTTACGAATTAGTAGTAGTAATGTTACGAAGTAACCTTAATTACTGTAGTATTTTTTGTTGGGCGAGGAGATGGAACGCGCCAAGTCACAACGAAGTTCTTCTAGCATTTTTCTTAGGTATCGTACATACAGGTAATTACTCACTTTGCGTGAGCTCAACAACGAGCATTACAAACTACTTCTGCTACTACTTCGTACCGGTACAACATACGAAGGACGAAGTACAATGCAGAGGGTCATTCATAAAGGTTCGAGTCATTCTTCTATTATTTTTAGTCATAAAAGACAATGCCTGTTGAGTGAACATTCGAGACGACAATAATATCCAAGACACTTACTTTCCAGGCACCTTCCGTTGTGAGCAACTCGGGTCAACAGTACCGGTAAGTTCACTGTTACTGCTCTCGCTTATCCGCAAAGCTATCCGTGCAAGTTCCGCAAGCCGTACGTCAATATCATCAATTCAATTTTTGCTGCAATTTTTTACCGAGATAGATATTGTGACAATGGCCGACCGAACGAAGAAACTTGAAACTGCTCAAAAGCATTACGATGCGGGAAAGGCACTTTCATGGAACAAGGGTGACTTTGAAACGGCTCTTACGGAGTTGAAAAAATCCCTACAGATCCGCGAATCGATTTGGGGTATGTATCACGAAGAAACATCTAAATCATACTACGAGATTGGAAGAGTTTTGTTCGCACAGAAGCAATACACTGAGAGTTTGGTTTCATACAGAAAATGTTTGAGGATTCGTGTCAGTCTTTATGGGAAGTTCAGCACGGAAACCAAGAATGCCGACCACTGTGTCCGTCTCGTTGTGCAAGCAAAAGGACTTTATAGCGGACGTGAAATCAACGAGGCTATCACCGCCATATATGATTCGATCAATCATGAGATCTCTGGTGACACCTATCGTAAAGCCGGACGCAACGCCGAAGCTCAACTGGAATATATCAAAGCAGCCGCTATCGAGGAATACTATTTTGGCAAGAGTGGCAAAATTCTAGGGGAAATCAACCGGAAGGCTGGAATCAAGGCACCTCCTCCGCCTGGCAGTCGTTAAGTGTCCAGCGATTGGAATGTTGACTATACTACTATCAGCAGAACACTCTTGTATCGTACAACATTCAAGATCCACCCGTGACTGCTTGGTTAGCATCAAATCAATCAAATTATCCCATTAATATGTGGATCTTTTCTATTGCGCCTCGGTTGGTTCCCCAAAAGAAACGAAAAATGGGTTTTTTTCTTTTCAGATTGAAGGCACCAAAGTACAAGATCGGACTGGCACTGCGTTTAACTAGACATTGATAAAAGAATTGTATGTGCACATCAAATTTAGAAACGATAGTAGCAACGAGAAAGTCTTACTTCAGAGGGGGGCATGACAGAGAAAGAATAGCACTGAAAAGAAAGTAACGTAAAATATAATTAAGTTCATTATGGCAAAAAGCAGTTTGGTTTCTGTCGTCAACACACTTTTCTGTCTTGGGTTGTGTTGATGTTCAAAAACTTCATCCAAAGACAAACACACCTCGATATCTTCAAAACAACAGTTAGGAAAGATAAGATGTAGATCAATGCATCCCTGTTGGAATGAGGAAAAATTTATGTTTGCAATGAAAACATTCAATCCCCTTCCATTGAAATCTTAGCTTGCTATTAATAGTAGTGCCGTGCACCGGAATACAGTCACGAGTCAACTCGGGATTGGAATACAATTAGCGAGTCTCCTTATTGCCAATTGCAGGAGACTGCTGGAATCAGTAACAGTAGACTAATCAATAGCTCTCACAATTTGCATATCACTACTATTGTAACTATTACATGTAGATCTGGGGTATGGCATGATTTTAAAATCAAGCTGAGCGCTGATGACCATGAGCAGAAAGAAACCGATCGACCGAAAAATCGAAGGGATCAAAAGACTGCCAAAAAATGGAGGCACAGAGAAGCAAACAGGGAGAAAGAAGCTCCAGTGTGTGCAGCACTAAGGAGCACTAATCCCAGTGGCAGCTAGCACCATCAGATGGAGCAGCAGCAATAACAGAGACACCTAAGGACCTAAACAGGACCATGGTTGACAGCAGAAATAATCGAACAAAAATAAGTGTTGAAAAAGTGACACATACCAGCAAATGGACTACTAGTTGGACCAACACTGAGTGGATGGACAGACCAAAGAGGGACTGCCAACCAAAACCAAAAGATACATATATTCAGAAAGGTATGAAGGAAATACTCAACACCCACAATTCCCCCGGGATAAGGGAAGTGGGATCCACCCGGCATTAGTTAAACAGAGCAACAATGCCAGAGAACCAAGGGATATGATTCCTGGATCACTGAGACAGAAGTAACTCCTATGACTGTACTAAAGATGGAAAACAATGACAGAACCAATGGTGGAGAACCCATGATGGAATGAAAAACTAAAAAAAAAACAGTTACAACACGAGGTATCATGAGAACCTGTGGATCTGGAAGCAAACTAGAGGAAATCACTTTTCCTCAGTTTTAACTCAAAATCAGCAAAGCAACAGAAATATTGCAACCAAAACAAACAACTGACTGATTGCTCCACCATGGCGCCTAGACAAACCAAACAGTCCCCCTTTAAGTTCACCTGCAAGGATTGGCCAGAGTATGCCACAGCAGTGAAGATAAGTGTGGACGGTGAAAAGGGAGGAGTAGCTTTCAGTGACTACCTGAAGGTACTCAATGGTACTGAGAGACTAGAGCTCTTCATCATCTGGAAAAGGGACTTTGACCAGAAGATTGCCAACAATGACAAGCTCAAAGGAGACCAGAGGATTGACCTCTTGCAGCAAATTGTCCCCAACGAGGCATTCGCCATTATCCAGAGAACCCTGGCATGGACTTACCTACAGGAGAGCCCGGCAGCAAAGGTCCACAAGGATAGACTTGTAAACAAACGCATCACCGAAGCTTGCAAATATGGCAAGCCTCTTCCCATGGAGACCCCTGCGACAGCAAAGAAGGGACCCACCTGGAACGAGGAACCTAATCCCCCGGCAGAGAAAACTACCAAGGAAACCAAAGATCCAGAAAATCCAACGCTCAGCACAACCGCCTATCACCAACTGATGGAACAGTGGCTCCTGGGATGCCAGGAACACTTGCTTGTTACTACCAAACAGAGGAGTACAAGAAGGACCTTATCCAGGAGTGCATGTATGCCCTCAAACTCAAAATCTTCAGCAATGACCTCACTGGGAAGCGGGCCTACATCAACCTCCAACAGTACATGCAAAACACGACGATCAAACTGAAACACGGAATTTGCTCATGGGCCAACAGAATGGCAGAACTACAGAGCTATCTGCCAGAATGTCTCTGGGAAAGCAGCGCAGTCCTCGGACTGGCCCCCTGCAGCTTTGACAAGTATGAGATGAAGGAAATCTTGGACTCCAACTTGGCACCCATGCAACGCGACAAATTGGACCTTTTAGGGTGGGACCTCTTTACCAAATCCTACAGTACCACGATTGACAAACTGGAGAACCTGGAACCAACAATTTGCAGGGAGGAGGAACTCCAGAAGCAAATCACCAAGCTTGAAAAGCACAACGGCAGAGCCAAGAAGAGTGCCAAGGCCACTTCTGGAGGAGGAAATGGAAAGTCTCCCAACAGAAAGAAGCGCCAACTTGACACCAACAAACAGCTCTGCAAGATCCGCGGTAAGACCCATGCCGGAAAGTTCTGGAAACTCACCGGTGGTCCTCCCAAGAAAGGGAAGTTTGACCAAGCAACAATTAACATTCTCAAGGAGCATTTTGTGGCAAAGGAGGACTCTGACACTGAGCAAAGTTCCAAGCCCCACTGGGGTAAGAAACTCTCCCACCACGAGTACTCCTATGTACTAGCAACTGCTCAGACCAAGACAGGGATCCCCAATGATGATATTTCCATTGATGAGAAGGACCTGAAGGAGTACAGAAGAAAGTACAGAAAGACCTTCAAGAAGAAAGGATCCCACAACTGAATGGCCAGCACCATCCACACTGGACCCCCCAAAATTAACAGGTTTGCAGATGTCTGTGTGGAGATACTGGACCATAAAGGAAGGGGAAGGATGCTCCGGGGCCTACTAGACACCAGATGCTCCAAATCCATCATTCTAAGGCACTTTGTCAACAGAAGTCAACTAATGAACCAAGGCCAGAGATCTGTTACCAATAATACCTATGGGGGCAAATTTTGCACAAGGTCTGTGGCTTACAATTTTGCAACGCGCGATTTTGTCCGACGTTCCGATGTTCCAGTACTTAAAACACGTAGATTTCTACACACAATTCCCCTTTGATATCTCCCTCACTTCTAAAGCTCCAACAACAACACCAAGCACTACACCCACTAACAGAGACCTCGCCTACTTGATTCTGCTATTAGTTCAGTTGCTCCTTGCTTCCTTTGGTTGCTTTGGTTGCTTGTATCCGGTCGGTCAATCGGCAGCAACAAGCTTCGGCAAGCTAAAAAAGGACACATAATTTTCTACAGCACTCCCCGTACTAATTCTACAGCTGATCTTTGCTTCGATTTGTCTCCGAGCTCGGTTTTCGATCTGTTTTCAATCTGTTTACACGATCCCCTCTCCAAGTTGCTTAAGTACACTATTACTTAACGTTCTACATTCTTCAAGGTTCCTTGCTGAGTTTTCTAAGTCTTTTCAAGTTGAAGTTGTCGAACACATACAAATCCCCCCTTTCTAGAAGGTTCCTACTTGCTGACCCTTAAGTCTTTGCAAGTTCGCGCGAGCATATCTTCCAGTTTCCTCCCTATTTTCAAGCCTACAGCCCCCCTGCTCTTTAAGTGCCTATCACTTAAGAGCTCCCCTGTTTCCTAGCCCAGCCCCCTAGTCCCTAAGTATTTCTGCTTAAGGCTCCCCTACTACATTGGTTGACAGTACAGCTGTCACCTGTTTCCAAGATAAAGCCTCCCTGGTCCCTAAGTGTCCGCGAGTTCCCCGGTCCCTAAGTACCTGTTTTCCAGCAAGCAGCTTCCCTGGTCCCTAAGTGTCTCGCTCAAGGTCTTTGTTTTCAAGCCAATTGCCCCTGGATACTGTTTCCACCCCACCCTGGTCCCTAAGTGTTCAAGAGTTCCCCGGTCCCTAAGTACCTGTTTTCCAGCAAGCAGCTTCCTTTGTCCCTAAGTGTTCGAGAGTTCCCCGGTCCCTAAGTACCTGTTTTCCAGCAAGCAGCTTCCCTGGTCCCTAAGTGTTCGCGAGTTCCCTGATCCCTAAGTGGCTTTGCTATATAGCACCCCCCAGTTTCCAAGACAACAGCCTCCCTCCTTGTCCCTAAGGCCCCTACTAAAGCCCCTGTTTTCAAGCAAGCAGCTTCTTTGATACCTACGTGTCCGCGAGTTCCCTGGTCCCTAAGTACCTGTTTTCCAGCAAGCAGTTTCCCTAGCCCCTAAGTATCTCGCTCAAGGTCCCTGTTTTCAAGCCAATTGCCCCTGGATACTGTTTCCACTTAATAAGTACTCGCGAGTTTGAACTTCAAGTTCCCTCCTGAGCCTTTTAAGTGTGCCCAGTCATTGGTATCCCCCGGTCCCTAAGTGTTTCTACTAAAGCCCCTGTTTTCAAGCCATCTGCTCCCTGGAGCTTAAGTATACCACTTGGAATCATCCCTGATTCGAATTTGTCCCCTACGGTATAAAATTGTTCAACTTTGCACAATTTTTTCTACACGATTTGCAGTAGGCTCCAGGACTTTCGAAATTCCTACCTCCAGAGCACCTCTGTGGGTTTCGAACGTGGCTTTTCAGCTATTGCTCAAGTCCCTTTTTTTGGCTCCCCTGGAGTTTTTTCTTGTCCAGACCAATGTTGGACTTGTTGTTGCTGCTGTACCCTGGTTCAACTGTCATCCCCTGACATTTCTGCTGTTATGACTCCGCCTCCTTCAGCTCCCCGGAGAAAAAGGCCTCCCTCATCTCCCCCTCCCCCAACCAAACGTGCCTTAATGGCCACCCCTCCCTCCCGTCGATCTGCTGGTGGTGGCTCCTCCACTGAGGTTACTCCCTCTACTGCCCCTTCAGATGATGATCATTCTTTCACCTCTGCTGTTGCTAGTGTGACTGATGATGTTACCATGCTAGATTCTGGGCCGTCCCTCACACAGCATGATCCTGGGACCCCCATCACTGGACAGCCCGACTCTGTTGAGATGCACGATACAGAGTTGCCTCCCATGCAACCAGACCCTGGGCAGCCCGGCACTGGGCAGTCTGCTACTGGGTACTCAGGGCAGGGGACCTCAGGCAAGGGGCAGTCAGGCACTGGGCAGTCAGGCACTGTGACTTCTGGCGATGGGACGATAGGCTCTAAGCCCCCCTCCACCAAGGTCTTGGCTCCCCATTCTAATCTGAAGCAAGCTACCCTTCCCTTTTCTTCTGACCAAACAGCTCGCAATACTATTCGCAAGAAAGCTCTGGCGGATGCCAACAAGGCTCACAAGGCCTCCTTCCTCTGGTGTTTCTATGGCAAGGGGCCTCATTCTGGTAGGGTTCCCATCCCTCTGCCTATTAATGCTCTGCGCCAAACCCCATCGGGATCCCGTCTATGGGCTTCATGTTCTGGCCCCACCCACTTTTTCAGCAAGAGGGATGGGAAGGACAAGAAATCCATCCATGATGTCTGCAAATCTGTCATCCCTCCGGTCTATGCTGAAGTTTTCCCGGACACCCCTGACTGGAGAAATGCCTCTGTGGAGTCTTTGACCTCTCTGGCATCTGCCTGCTTCGCCGACTCTGCAGCCTGGACTAAGCAACCTGCTGGCCAGGCTCTGAAGAAATGTCTTATTGGTTTGGCCAAGATGTCTCCTGAGTGTTTTGAAACCTTCTACTGTGAAGGCAATCTGCTGCCCAGCACTGAAGGCAAAGTATGGCTGGCAGCCAACAGAGTTCTGGGATCCCAATGGTATTTCAAGCAAAAGCCTCCCGCTCCTGCTCTTCCAGCTGAGGGTAAGGATCCCAGCCCCAGATCCGTGTCCTTCCTTCCTGGCTTGGGTGGTGCCACTGTCCAATCCTATTCTGATGGGCACTTCCTTCAACGCAAAGGAGTTTGCTCCAGTGATTCCAGGGCCCCAGTTGACGTCACTGAAGGTTCTAAATGCTCTCACAGTTCCTATATCACACTCTCACTTCCCCGACTGATGTCTCCACGCCCTGTGGATTTGTACGATGAACTTCTCAAGTCTCTCAGGGAAGCCTTGGGGCTAATATGGGACGTGGACAAGCGCCTGGTGCTTTATGTGTTTCCTTCCAGAGCTCGGCTCAACCCCAAAGCCAAGCCTATCACCAAGTTGTGGTCCTCTGACACCCCCCCAGACAGAAAAACCTTGGAAGTGTATGTTGCTCAGCTCTGGCTTCGCAGCAGAACTTCTCCCCATTTAAGGTTCCTTGTTGGGCATAGTGTTTCCTTGCAGGATCTCCTTTCTTCAGATTTGCTTGAACTTCTTAAGGAGCGCGACATGGACTTGAAGTATGACCACATCCAGGCTCCAGTCCTCGTCACCTGTGGCTTTCTTCTTGGATCCTACATGCAGAGTTTTGATCTTGACCACTATAATGCACTGCTTCAGACCCATCCCCGGTTCCAAGCCTTCCCTATTGCTGTTATTCGGAAGAACATCAGCCTGGACAGTTCCAGAGCCCCTGAACTCAACCCTGTCCCCGCTGTACATGTCCTCTGTGATGCTAACAAGAGGGCCCAAACTGTTAAGTTGCTTAAAGGCCAGTTCAACAGATGCAAGCCTTCTGACATTGCCTCCCTTCCTGATGGTAAATTCTACAAGTTTATTGAGACTGCAACCAATCCTTCTGACCGGCCTCTCCTTCCCTCCAAGCTTAGGATTGTGAAACAAGCCAAGTCCCGTCAATCTAAGTTTATTGAAAGCCATGAGACTTCTCCTGTTCTGGGGGTTGTTGATCTTGATCATCCTGTTGACTTGGGTCAAGGCTTGGGCTTTAAGACCTTACGCCGAGTGTTATTGGGTATTCGAACTCGTGACAATTGGTCTTGGCCTCTATTTCTTTCAGTTGATGTAAGCTCTTACCGTGGGGAGATCCTTGCTTTGTACAACACCACTACCAAAGCTGAAGCCTTGGCCATGCTGTCTTTCCTGCCTATTTTTCTGGAAGCCCAGTATGGTCCCTGTGTTCGGCAGTGGTTTTCTAAAGAATGTTTGGCTGAAATGGAAGCCTTTCACTGGGATGCTACTGCCAAGTGTGTTGTCGAAACTGCTCCAGCTTCTGATACTTTGCTTGATGACTCTCTCCCCTTCTTTGGTGAGGGTGATGCCAGGGATTGGGAACTAGTTGATGATGACTTGTCCGAAGATTCTGGTCCAGAACTTACTTTTGACTTGGATCTGCACTTTCAGCTTCAAGCCCGTGATGACAGTGGGGGTTGTGGTTATGATGATGCCCAATCCATGGCGACTTTGGCCACTGGTACAACCAACCTCACTGATGCTCCGTCTCCAACTCCTCAAGATTCTGCAGTCGGTGCTTCTTCTGTTAACCCTTTGCCTGGTCCTTCACCAGCTGATTCGCATGCTGCCCAGCCTGTGAACAAGTCTGGGGATGGGGATGATGTGGCTGCTGATCTCCAGGTTGGTGTTGCTGCCATTGCATTTTCTCCTAGCCATGATACCAGTGTCAGTGATTTGAGCCCTGCCAACGCCTCTACCAAGTCAGCTCCAGCAACCCTTCCTTCTCCCGTGCGACAGACACGGTTTCCTTCTGATCATGGTTAGGTTTTCTGGTGTGAGGTCTGATGGGATGCCTGATTCTTCAAATCCCATCCTTGCTTCCACCGGTTCTACTTCTCCCTCCTCTGTCTCTCTCCCTGCTTCTCATTTTGTCCAATTAACTCTACATGGGGACTCTCTTGCTGCCAAGGATTCTGATATTTTTGGACATCCTTTTCCTCAAGCCCCATCCTCTAACTCCACTATCATCACCTTTCAAAACATTGGGCCCCAGCGCAAAGCTGCTTTCATGTCAAGATCCAGGCACAACTCCCGCCAATTTGTCAAGAGCAAGGCTAGTGTTGCCCTTTATGCTGAGCACTGTTTGAATGAATCCAAGCTCCTTCCTTGTGACCTCTTCAACCGGCGCCTGAAGAATGTCTGCCCCTCCAGTTTTTCCTACCTTGCCAACAACAAGCATGAAGCTTCTGACTGCACTTGGCTTCAGCCTGGAGGCACTGGTTTTACCCTTGATCAGCTCTTTAGTTCCCACAAGGTTGCTCATGGGGCTGATCCTTCTGGACTTGGAAGGTGGACCTTTGTCAAGTTTCAGGGCAGGGCTGGTTCCACTGTCACAATGTTTTCTGCCTACTGCCCTGTTGAAAATGACAGGGATCTTGGCTCAGTTTGGAATCAACAGTACAGGTACTTTCAAGCAGCTGAGAATCTTTTCTCTCCCAATCCTTGCATTCTCTTTCACCGGGATCTAACTGCAGCCCTTCATGCCTGCCTGGGTGCCGGTGACCAAGTTATTCTTGGGATTGATCAAAATGCCGATGTTAGATCTGATGGTTTATCTTCTGAGCTCAAGGCCCTTGGTTTCCGAGATGCTGTTCTGTCCTTGCACTCTCAGTCTTCTCCTCCAGCCACCCACAACAGAAACACCACCAGGACTCCAATTGATGCCATCTGGGTCTCTGAATCTGTTGATGTTCTCAGGGCAGGGTACTGTCCCTTTGGTGGTGCCCAAGGAATGGATTCGGATCATCGCATGCTCTGGATTGAAGTTTGCAATAGCAGCATCATGGGAAAACATCTGCCTCCTCCTGTCCACTGCTCCTGCCATACCCCGGGTCTACTAGTGATTAGAATAGTAGTGATATGCAAATTGTGAGCTCTATCATTTAGTCTATCTGCTATTGGATTCAGCAGTCTCGAAATCGGCGATTCCAGAGACTCGCTAATCGTAATCCAATCCTTATCCTTAATCCAATCACGAACGGGTTCGTGACTGTATTCCGGTGCACGGCATGCTCCTCCATGGTACTGTTACGATTCAATGCTATTCCTGCAATAATAGGGGTGCACTCTCCTAATGTTAACCCGGTCGGTTACAAAGGGAGCAGTTTCAATAGTTACAGTTCCATTATCATGGGCCTTGAGCACCCTGTAAGGTCCTTGCCGTGGGAAGGATAGTTTTGGAATGATGCCCTTCCTTTCCAGGGTGACATAGTCTCCTTCTTTGTAGACATGGGGAATCCTCTTCTGGTTCTCCCTGATGTTGCTCTTGTGGATGCTTTTCTGCTTCCGTGCTTGGATTGCTTCCCAATCCACTGGGAAGTTCACCGGCATGAACATGTCTCTACCAAACACCAGTTGCGCTGGGGAGTACCCCAGGGTGGTGTGGATGGCACTTCTGATGGCATATGCTGCCTTGGTGGTGAATTCCTCAAAAGGGTCCTTCTCGTGGAGGTCCCTGTTTTCCAGGTTGAAGGATAACAAGCAGTCCTTTAACACCTGGTGGATCCTTTCCAACACTGAGTTGGATTGCGGATTCCATGCCCCACTGGGCTTTCTTTTCATCCCCATGTTCTCGCAGAGCTCTTGGAACTCTGCTTTGAACTCACTCCCACCATCAAAGCCAATTTCTTTTGGGCGCGGATATCTTGCCAGCCATGTACTGTCCAACAATCGTTGAGTTTCTGCTGCGTTTGGGGAGTCCTTCAGGTGAGCCAGTTCAAACCATCCGGTCACTGGATCCACCATGGTGAGGACATGGATTTGGTAGTCTTTACCATTTTTGTTATGAACAGTTGCAGGTCCCCAGAGGTCCACATTGACCCTTTGCCATTTGATGACCTCAGCTGCTTTTTCCGGTAGTAGTCCATACTTCTTCCGGCCACTCTTTTTAAACATCTGGCACGTGTGACAGTGCTTACAGAGGTCCTGGACGTCCTTTCGTAGGCCTTTCCAGGTGAAGACTGAGCGTATGCTCTGTTCCATTCTCTTTTCTCCCGGGTGTACCAACATGGTGTGGTACCACTCCATCACTCTTTGTTTGAGCTTGTCGGGAATCAGGATTTTGCCTTCTTTGTGGATGAGACTGAAACCTTCCACATTTTTGGTGGTTAGGCCTTTGTCTTTTTCCAAAGCATTCATGATTTCCGTGTCCTTCTGTTGGTAGAACTGAATCATGTCCGGAGCAAGTGGGAATGCACTATTGCCCTGGAATTCTTCCGGTGTTTCTCCAAGTGGGAATAGGAGTTGCCGGAGGTGCGCTTCCTCATCCGCGTAGGTGAGGGGTTTATTTGGTGGTAGCCATTCCACCATGTCTGCTGGGTCATCTGTGATGTCCAGTCGGGACAACGCGTCTGCTGCATCATTTTCTTTGCCAGCCACGTGTTTGACTATCGGATGGAACTCCTCCATGAGAAGTCGCCATCGTACCATTCGCTGTGTAGGCATCTGCTGGTATAGCAGGTTCAGATGGTCCGTGTGAATGGTTACATCTTGTCCTCGTAGGATTCCTTCAAACGCTTTTAAGCCTTCCACTATACCAAGGAGTTCTTTTTCCCCGACAGTGTAGTTGAGCTGCGCTGAGTTCAGTTTCCTTGTGTAGAAACCAAGGGGTTTGCCGTCTTGGCATACGGTTGCTCCCAGTTGCCTGTCACTGGCGTCTGAGTAGAGATGAAATGGTTTCGTAAAATCCGGGAATGCGAGTTTCGCTTCATCTGCGAGCATCCTCTTCGCCTCCATGAAAGCTTTCTGCTCTGCTGGGCCCCAGTACCAGTTCAGTTTCCCCTTCTTGCCCGCAAGCTTGTTGAGGGGGGCAAGGATGTGGGAGCGGCGCTTCCACATATCCCTGTAAAAATTGACCATTCCAAGGAACATCTTGAGTTGCTTGGTGTTCTTGGGGGCTTCGAGGCGCTTCATCGCCTCCAGCTTCTTTGGCTGGGGTTGAATGCCCTCTGTTGTTAGTAGAAAACCCAAATACTCCACTTCTTTTTGCATGAAGAAGGATTTTCTAAGGTTGGCTCGAAAGCCAGCGTCATCCAGTCTCTGTAGGACTGTATCGATTTTGTCGAGGTGATCCTGCTCAGATTCCCCCTCTCGTTGGATGATCAAGATGTCGTCGATGTAGACGAGGACATAGTCCAGGTCGCCGAGTAGGTTCATCATGACGGACTGGAAGATATCCGGTGCGCATGCAATCCCCATAGCCAATCGCTTGTAGGCATACTTCCCCCATGGCAGGATGGTAGAGCAAATCTTTTGGCTCTCCTTGCAAATGGGAATGGTGTAGTACCCTTGGGACAAGTCCAGTGCCGTAGCAGACTTGAATTTTTGTAGTCTTTGGATGGTTTCCCCTATTCGTGGTAGTGGGAATGGTTTCCGTTGAATTGCTGCGTTCATCTTCCGAAAGTCAGTGAGAACTCGTATGTCCCCAGTTTTCTTGGGTTGACAGAATGTCGGTGATGCCCATGGTGAGTCATCATCGTGTGGGAGTTTCTCCAGGACTCCGATATCACAGAGCCTGTTGATTTCCTTCCGGAGGGCTTGTTCAAAGGCATGGGGCACTGAGTAGTACCTCTGCCTGACCGGTTTGACCCCAGGTTGGAGTTCGATAGATACCGGTTCGATATTTTTGAGCAGTCCCAGGCCTCCTCCAAAGAGAGTAGGGAACTTCTTCAAAGTTTTCTTTAAGGCGTCCTTGGACTTGTCTGTGATCTCCAGATCATTGACCATAGCGTCGATATCGACCTTGGAGTAATCTGCGTCCAGTATTTTGGCTTGCCTTTCTTCCTCCTGTTGCAGGATTGGACTTTGGGTGTTGGCAAAGAATACTGCCTCACACTTGTCCGGGTCGGAGAGCTCCCCCATGCCCTTCATGGGGATGGAGTCACCCTGCCAATTGATTGTTCGGGAGCTGTATTTAATATCCAGTCCCAATTGCGCCATCAGGTCGGATCCTATGATCATGTCGTAGGGTACCTCCTCGTGGTGATGGTACTCATCCACCTGGAAGGTCCATTTGATGGTCTTTGAGTTTGAGAATTCTATCAGCCTTAGTCCCACTGAAGCCGCAGACTTTGTTCGAAATTTGCCCCCATAGGTATTATAGGTAACAGATCGTTGGTCCCGGTTCGTAAGTTGACTTCGGTCGACAAAGTGTTTTAGGATTATGGACTTGGAGCATCCTGAGTCCAGTAGGCCCCGGAGCATCCTCCCCCTTCCCTTGTGGTCCAACACCTCCACACACACGTCCGCAAATCGGTTAATTATGCGTGGTCCGGTGTGGATAGTGTCGGCCATTCATTTGTGGGATCCCTTCTTCTTGAAGGTTTTCTTGTATTTTCTCCTGTACTCCTTGAGTTCTCTTTCAGATATGTCGACCTCGTCGTCAGAGACTTCGTGGTCGGCTTGGGCCGTTGCCAGCACATAGGAGTACTCGTGGTTGGAGAGGTTCCTTCCCCAGTGGGGTTTGGAGTGTTGCTCAGTGTCTGAGTCTTCTTTTGCCACGAAATGCTCCTTGAGCAGATTTATGGTCTCCCGGTCGAACTTCCCCTTCTTGGGGGGTCCTCCGGTTAGTTTCCAGCATTTGCCGGCGTGGGTCTTGCCACAAATTTTGCATAGTTGCTTGTTATTGTCCATTGGGCGCTTCTTTTTGTTGGGAGACTTGCTGTTTCCTCCCCCAGAAGTGGCCTTGGAGTTCTTCTTGGTTCCACCGTTTTGTTTTTCCAGTTCGGTGATCCGTTTGCGAAGTTCTTCTTCGTTTCGGATGGTGGTTTCCAGGTTTTCGAGTTTATCGATGGTGGTGTTGAAGGAGTGGGCAAAGACGTCCCATCCAATGTGTTCCAGTTTGTCCCTCTGGGTGTGGGTCATGCTGGTGTCCAGGATTTCCTTCATCTCGTCGTGAGTGAAGCTGGAGGGTGCCATTCCTGTGGCGGCGCCACTTTCCCAGAGACATTCTGGTAGGTAGCTTTGTAGTTCGGCCATTCGATTGGCCCAGGCTCTGATGCCATGTTTCATGTCGACTCGCATCCCCCGCATGAAGCGGCGGAGGAGGATGTACGAGCGTTTCCCGTTCATGTCATTGCCAAAGACTTTCAGCTTGAGGGCGTACATGCATTCCTCAATGACATCCTTTTTGTACTCCTCTGATTGGTAGTACTTTGTGAGGGCATCGGGTACCTTCTTTTTCGGGATTGGAGCGCCGAGGTCCTCGGGCTCTGTTTCCTCATCCGATTTTGCCGTAGCGTTCGGTTTGTTTTTATCGGTAGTTTGGGTGGTGTCCCCTTCGACTGGCTCCTTGGGTGTTCCAGTGGGAGCTTCTGTAGTTAGGTCGGTTGTTTCGACCTTTTGGATCCGTTTCTGGACCAGTTTGTTGTTATGTGTCTTGTGACCTGGTTCGGCGTAGTAGGACCGGCCTAGAGTCATTTGGACGATAGAGAGTGCCTCGTTGGAGAGGACCCTCTGGAGGACGTCCAGTTTCTGGTCTCCTTGGAGTTTGTAATTGCCAGCAATTTTCTGGTCAAAGTCTCTTTTCCAGATGATAAAGAGTTCCGGTCTTTCAGTGCCGGTGAGTACCTTCAGATAGTCACTGAAGGCTACCCCTCCTTTTTCTGAGTCGATACTCATTTTCACGGTGGTGGCATCTTCCGGCCAGTCCTCTCGTGTAAAGGTGAAGGGTTTCTGTTTAGTTCCTTTAGACGCCATGGTTAATCAGTTTCTTTTTATTTACTTTAGTTTAGTTACAGTATTTCTGTAAGTTGTTATTTGGGGTGGAAATGAGCAAAAAGTGGTTGTTTCAGTTTGCTCCAGTTTCCTCTTTGTCTGCACGATATCCCGTGTTGTAACTGATTTTGCTTTAGGCTTGTCCAGTGGTGGGAGTTGTTTCTCTCTTTAGTTCCCGGGAATCCTGTGGTTCTCCGGAGTTGTTTCTGTTTTTATTTCGTGGGATTCGATTCCCGTGGTTCTCCGGCGTTGCTTCCCTATTAAGCAATCACCGGGCCGGTCCCACTTCCCGTTTCCCGTGGGATTGGTGGTGTTTGGGTATTCATTATATACCTTTCCGGATATCCGTATATTTCGGTTGTGATTGGCATCCCCTGTTCGGTCTGTCCATCCACTCAGTGTTGGTCCAATTAGTCCACTCACTGGATTATGTGTCACTTTTTCGACACTTATTTTCGATTATTTCTGTTGTCGACCATGGTCCTGTTTAGGTCCCTAGGTGTCTCTGTTGCTCCAGTTGCTCCCTGTAATGGAGTCAACTGTTGCTGGGGTCGGTATTCCTTAGTGCTGCAGACACCGGATGTCCTTCTCCCTGTTTGCTTCTACGCGCCTCCATTTTTGGCAGTCCTTCGATCTCGTCGGTTTGTCGGCCGATCGATTTCTTCTCTTGCTCATGGTCATCAGCGCTCAGCTTGATTTTAAAATCATGCCATACCCCGGGTCTACTAGTGATTAGAATAGTAGTGATATGCAAATTGTGAGCTCTATCATTTAGTCTATCTGCTATTGGATTCAGCAGTCTCGAAATCGGCGATTCCAGAGACTCGCTAATCGTAATCCAATCCTTATCCTTAATCCAATCACGAACGGGTTCGTGACTGTATTCCGGTGCACGGCAGCTCCATGTCCAGACTGCAATCTTCTCATCCTCATTTGCGTCAACGGTATTTCAAGCGTGTCAGGCACAGTTTTCTCAAGGCTGGAGTGTTTTCTCTCCAGGCCAAGCTGGAGCAGTTGCTGGCTCAGTTTCAATCTGGTGACATTTCTGTGAAAGTAGATCTCATCAACACCTATGAAGTCCTCCATGAAACCTCCACCTCTCTCAGGCTGTCTGTTGAACAACATCTCTGCAACACAAGAGCTGGGATGGTTCCATGGTCACCCCAGCTCCAGGTGTATCGTGATACCATTGATTTCTGGCGCCGTGTAGTGAAGTTGAGGCAGGGTGTGTCTACCAGTCATACTGTTTTGAAGCGGCTGGCTTCCAAGCTTTCTCTCTACAAAGGGGAACACTGTGATTTACCCAGTGCTATCTTCCATTTGAAACAAGCTTACAAGCAGTACCGGGCTGTGAAACAGCTGGCTCCCTCTTGGAGAGACTCTTTCAATCAAGGCCTGGTGGATGCGCTTCTTGCTGAGGGTAAGCCCCACAACCAGAGTGCTTCCCAGATTCGTGCCCGGATGCGGAGGGAAAGGCTTCAAAGAGAGCTTGGTGTTGCAGCTAGGTCAATTCGTGGGCGCATCAACAAAGCAGCAGTCTTGAAGGCTATTGCTGTTGGCCCTGACGGTGCTGAACAGGTGTTGGAGTCCCAGTCAACTATGGTTCCAGCTATGGCTGAATCTAATGTCAGGCGCCAACAACAGTGTATTGGCACTCCCTCCATGGCTCCCTCTTTTATCCAAGACTTTGGATATTTAGGTACAGGCCCCGCTTCTGCTGCAGTTCTTGAAGGATCCTACACTCCTCCCCCTGGCACTGACAAGTATCTCTGTGAATTTCTTTCCTGTCTCAAAGTGCCTGAGTCTCTCCTGCAATTGCCCCCTTTTGATTATTCTGTGAGCCCAGCTGACAATGCTGCTGCTTGGAAAAGTCAGAGGGAACGCACTGCCAGTGAACCCTCTTGTTTGAGCTTTGCCCATCACAAGTCCTTTGCCCTTGACCCACAGTTGAATTGCTTTGATACTCTTCTGAGATCAGTCCCACTGATTGTTGGTTTCTCTCCTGCTGCCTGGCAAGTCATCACTGATGTTGAGATCTTCAAGAAACCTGGTGAATATAGGGTTGACAAGATGAGGCTGATCCAGTTGATGTCTCCTGAATTCCAGATCAACAACAAGATGATTGGCAGACGCATTCTTGCCCATGCTGAACGTGCCAATGCAGTTGCTGCTGATCAACATGGGAGCAGGAAGCACCACAAGGCTATCAACACCTGCCTGAACAAGAAGCTCATCTGTGATGTGTTACGCCAAAAGCGCAGATCTGGTGCTGTTGCCATGAATGATGCCAAGGGTTGCTATGACAGGATCTCTCATCCCATTGCTGGTCTCACTCTCCAGAGCTTTGGCCTTCCAGCGCATGTTTGTGAAGTTCTTTTGTCTACCCTGCAGCGTGCCAAACACCACATCAAAACTGGTTTTGGCCGATCAGGCCCTGTGTATGGTGATGAACCTGTCCCTCTCAGTGGTTGTGGCCAAGGCAATGGGATTGGTCCCACTCTCTGGGCACTGGTTTCTACAATTGTCTTCAGGATGATGCAACAGGCAGGACATGGTGTCCACCTTGTCACTTCTTTGTCCCTGCAGCTGGTTTCCCTGGTGGGATTCGCTTTTGTGGATGACACTGATTTGTTCTGTGCTGGTTCTGATCCCACCACCTCTGGTGAGACCTTGGCTGTTGACTTTCAGGATGCACTTGACAGATGGGCAGGTTGAACCTGCCAAATCCTTCTGTTATTTGATTGATTTCAAATGGACTGGATCTGGTTGGGACTATCGCTCCATTGCTGACATGCCTGGTGACTTCACTGTTGCTGACAAGCTTGGCAATCGTGCTACTCTGGATCGTTTTGAGGTTGACCATGCTGACAAAACCCTTGGTGTTTTCATCTCCATGGATGGCAATGAGGATGCCCAAATTGCTCACATGGAGTCCCAGTCTAAGGCTTTTGGGTCTCAACTGAAGGCTTCCAAGTGTGAGAAGAGGGCTTCCCTCTACACATTCAAGTATTCTTTCATGAAGTCTGTTGAGTATCCCCTGCCTGTCACTCAACTTGATGAGGGTACCTGGACTAAGATTCTTCACCCCGCCCTTGTCCCTGTGCTGAATAAGGCTGGAATGTCCCGCAGCTTTCCCAGACATGTGTTCTTTGGTCCATCTCTTTATCAAGGCTTTGGATTCATTCATCCATATCTTCTCCAAGAGTTTAGCCATATTGCCACTATCTTCCAGGAATCTGTCCGGTCCTCACAAACTGGCAGGATTCTGAGGCTCACTGCTGAGGCTCTGAGGCTTGAATTGGGTGTTCCTCTCCATCTTGGGGTCACACCCTATCATCCCTTTGCCTCATACATCACTCCTTGTTGGTACAAGCATGTATGGAAATTCTTTTCCATGCATCCTGTGAGCTTGGCTGAAGACTTCCCAGACCCTCCTCTGCTGCGCTCCAATGATTGCTACCTCATGCAGGCCTTTGTTGATGCCGGTTTCAGAGGTGCTGACTTGTCCCTCTTGAATCTCATTCGGTTGTCTCTCAAGGCTGTTTCTCTAGCTGATATTTGCACTCCTGATGGAAAAAAGCTGTCCCCAGTGGCTTTCCAATTGCAGTCTTCCAACCACTTGAGAGATCATCTTGACTGGCCAAGATGTCCCCCACCTTGGCCTCCACCAGCACAGCGCCTGTGGACTAAGGCTCTTCAGACATGTTTTCTTCCTCCCTGTCCACTCCCTGCAGCTAGAGCCTTGGCTCATTCTTTTCATCTTGGGCCTTGGCTCTCTCCCCAGACAGCTTTTCTTTGGCCTTGGTACTTGTCTTCCTCTACCAATACACTGTTCTCCAAATGTTCTACTGGTTGGAAGGTGGGCACCTCCCAAGGAAGGGGCAGATTCAGATTCACCTCTGAAGTTCTTCCTGAGAAACCTCCCTGTGCTCATGTGCTTGTCTCTCCTGTGACCCGTGGTCAAGTTGTTCGCGTTGTTGGTTCTTCTGATTTTGTCTCTGAACCTCCTGATGTGGATCCTCTGAGGTACAACCCATTTGACTCTCTTCCAGCATCCCCTGAGGATGCCTTTGACTGTCTTTGTGAGTCTCCAAGAGTGCTTCTCCACAAGTATTCCTTCCCACATGGGGGTTGTCAGGCCCTTGCCGATGCCATTCAGAGTGGCACTGCCAGTGCTGTTTGTGATGGGTCCTTTGATCCTGCTCTTCTGAGAGGTACTTCTGCCTTCATCCTGTCACCCAATACCTCCACCAAGACTACCTCATTGTTCCTCACTGGCTGTAACTTTGTCAGTGGCTCCCCTGAGGATCAGTCTTCTTACCGGAGTGAACTGGCTGGCATCATTGGGGTTCTCACTTGTTGCACTGCTCTGGTGGATCTTTTTGATATTGCCTCTGGCTCTGTCACCATTGCACTTGATGGTGACACAGCTCTCAAACAGGCTCAGGGATCTTGGCCCTTGGTTATTTCCCAGAAGTCTTTTGATTATGTCTATGTCATCCGCAACATGATTACTGCCCTTCCCATTTCAGTGCACTTCCGGTGGGTTCAGGGACATCAAGCTGGATTCTTTCTTGACTGGTGGGCCCTTCGCAATCATCAGGTTGATGGCATGGCCAAGGCATTTCTATCTCTGCATAGAGCCTCTGCCTACCACTATCCCAGACTTGTGTTTGAACCATGGGCATTTTCCCTCAATGGTTCCAAGTGTTCAAGGTTTGATCAGAATGCTCTGCATGTTGCCATTGCTGGTCCTCCTCTTCTCCAATACTGGAAGACCCACCACGATATCCCCATTCCCCCACCTGTTTTGGGTTCCATCCATTGGTGTGTCCATCAGTCTGCCTTCAAGCGTCTCCCTCCAGGCATGCAACGGTGGTTTGTCAAGTTTGCCTCTGGATGCATTGGTGTAGGCAACCAGCTACTTCACTACCAGCATCAGGATCACTCCAGGTGCCCCTTGTGTGCTGCAGACAATGAGAAGGTCTCTCATGTGCTCTCCTGCAAGGACCCTGGGGCTGTCAAGCACAGTGTGTCTGCCTTCAAAGGCCCCTTGCAGCAGAGGCTTGAGGTTGAACAGACTGATCCATCCCTGGTGGCTGCCATTGTTGATCTTCTCACCAGGATTCGGAAAGGTCAGACCATTTATCCCTCCTCATATTCCCATGACATTGCTGGTGCTGTCAGAGCACAGAGGAATATCGGTTGGCACAACTGGCTTCTTGGTAGGTGGTCTCCTCTCTGGCACCAGATCCAGGCTGACTACTACTCCCAAATTGGAAGCAAGCGCTCTCCCAGACGCTGGGCTACCGCTATCATCCAACAGTTCTTCCTCACATGCTGGGATCTATGGACTTATAGGAATGAACGGCTCCATGGTTCTGGGGGTACACTTGAGGCTGAACAACACCAATCTCTTGATGATTCCATCTCCTCTGAATTGGCTCTTGGTACAGCTGGTGCTCTCCCCCAGTCACACCCCCTTCTCCAAACCCCTCTCCAAGTCCTACAAGGTTATACCCTCACTGCCAAGAGGCAGTGGCTTGCCACTATCCACCTTGCCAGGAAGCAGTATGCAGCTCCCCCCCCACCAGTGCAGCCATACCAGCGAGAGGCTGCGTTGTTGCGCGCTTGGCTTACTGGATCTTAGGGTTGCTTCCACCTTGTTCCTTGGTGTTATCCACTATTTCTCTACTCCCCGTCCTGTTCCCCATTATGATACTGGGATTTCTTCCAGTCTCTTCCTTCTCCCCCTTTTTATTTCTCACAGGTCCCTGTTTTGTGGGACCTGTTTTGTTTCTTTCCCTGCTTGTTGTTCCAGGTTTGTTTGGCAAAATTGTCGTTCTACCACTTGGGGTCCTGACTCTTTGATGGAGGCGACGTTAAAGTCTGGTTACAGACTGAGTAATTTAGTTCCACCTGTGGTGGTAAAGTTATTTAAATACGTATATTATTATTGCACAAGGTCTGTGGCTTCAGTGGGACTCCGGCTGATAGAGTTTTCAAACACCAAGACCATCAACTGGATCTTTCAAGTGGATGAGTATAGCGACCACGAGGAGGTACTGGATGGCACATATGGGACTGGATATCAAATACAGTTCCTGAACCATCAAATGGCAGGGAGACACCATTGCCATGAAGGGGATGGGGGAGCTCTCTGACCCGGACAAATGCAAGGCAGTATTCTTTGCCAACACGCAAAGCCCCATCCTCCAACAGGAGGAGGAGAGACAAGCCAAGATCCTCGACGCGGACTACTCCAAGGTAGATATTGACGCTATGGTCAACGACCTAGAGATTACAGATGCATCCAACACTCTTTGGAGGAGGGTTGGGACTCCTTAGAAATATTGATCCGGTTTCAATCAAACTCCAGCCAGGGGTCAAACCGGTCAGGCAGAGGTACTACTCAGTACCCCATGCTTTTGAACAAGCGCTCAGGAAAGAGATTAATGGGCTCTGTAAGATCGGCGTCTTGGAGAAATTCCCACATGAAGATGACTCGCCATAGGCATCTCCTACCTTCTACCAACCCAAGAAAACTGGGGATATATGAATGCTTACTGATTTCCAGAAAATGAATGTAGCAATCCAAAGGAAACCATTTCCACTATCACAAATAGGGGAAACCATCAAGCGTCTGCAGAAATTCAAGTCTGCTACAGCTCTAGACCTGTCCCAGGGGCATTACACCATTCCAATCTGCAAGAAGAGCCAGAAGATTTGCTCAACCATTTTGCCTTGGGGGAAGTATGCCTACAAGAGACTGGCAATGAGGAATGCATGCGCACCGGATATCTTCCAGTCAGTCATGATGAACCTACTGGGGGATCTAGATTATGTATTGGTGCACATTGATGACATCCTCATCATCCAATGAGAAGGGGAGTCAGAACAGGATCACCTGGATAAGATTGACACTGTCCTCCAGAAACTGGATGATGCGGGCTTCCAAGCCAACCTGAGGAAATCCTTCTTCATGCAAAAGGAGGAAGAATATTTGGGGTTCCTGCTCACCATGGAGGGAATCCAACCCCAGCCCAAGAAGCTGGAGGCAATGAAGCGCTTGGAGGCGCCCACAAACACGCGACAATTAAAGATGTTTCTGGGGATGGTCAATTTCTACAGGGACATGTGGAAGCGCCGCTCCCACATCCTTGCACCACTCAACAAACTGGCCGGTAAAAAGCAGAAAATGAATTGGTACTGGGGCCCAGCAGAGCAGAAAGCTTTCATGGAGGCGAAGATAATGCTCACTGAGGAAGCAAAGCTAGCTTTCCTGGATTTTACAAAACCATTTCACCTCTACTCAGATGCCAGTGATAGACAGTTGGGTGCAATAGTATGCCAGGATGGAAAACCTCTTGTATTCTACACGCAGAAACTGAACTCAGTGCAGCTCAACTACACAGTGGGAGAGAAGGAGCTCCTATGAAAAGTGGAAGGGCTAAAGGCATTTGAAGGAATCCTATGCAGACAAGGTGTAATAATAATAGGTGGAACTAGTAAATTACTCAGTCTGTAAGCAGACATTAACATCACCTCCATCGAAGAGTCAGGACCCCAAGTGGTAGAACGACAATTTTTCAAACAAACCTTGAACAACAAGCAGGGAACAAAACAAAACAAGTCCCACAAAAAAGGGACTTGAGAGGAAGTGAAATGGGAAGGAAGATAGTGGGAGAATACCCAGTATCAAAAGGTAGGAGACAGGAGAAGAAGCAGGAACAGAGTAGAGAACACCAAGTGACAGGGTGGAAGCACCCTTAAGATCCATGAAGCCAAGCGTGCATCAGAGCAGCCTCCTGTTGGTATGGCTGCCCTGGTTGGATAGGTGCTGCAAATTGTTTCCTGGCAAGGTGGATGGTTGCAAGCCACTGCCTCTTTGCAGTGAGGGTGTAACCTTGAAGGACCAGGAGAGGGGCTTGGAGAAGGGAGTGTGACTGGGGGAGTGCACCAGCTGCACCAATGGCCAATTCAGAGGAAATGGAAGCATCAAGAGATTGGTGTTGTTCAGCCTCAAGTGTACCCCCAGGACCATGGAGTCGTTCATTCTGATATGTCCAAAGATCCCAGCAAGTGAGAAAGAAATGATGGATGATAGCTGTAGCCCAACATCTGGGAGAGCGCTTGCTGCCAATTTGGGAGTAGTAATCAGCCTGGATGCAATGCCAGAGAGGAGACCACTACCAAGAAGCCAGTTGTGCCAACCAATTGTCCTCTGTGCCCTGACAGCGGAGGCAATTGCAGGGGAATAGGATGATGGATAAATGCTCTGGCCCTTCCAAACCCTGGTGAGAAGATCCACAATAGCAGCAACCAAAGATGGATCAGTCTGCTCAACCTCAAGCTTCTGCTGCAGGGACCCTTGAAGACAGACACACTGTGCTTGACAGCCCCAGGGTCCTTGCAGGAGAGCACATGTGAGACCTTCTCGTTGTCTGCATCACACAAGGGGCACCTGGAGTGATCCTGATGCTGGTAGTGAAGGAGCTGGTTGCCAACACCAATGCAATTGGGGTTGGGGTTGTTGGGGTGAACAAGTTACCAAATGGCAGAGGGTCAACGTGGACCTCTGGGGACCTGCAACTGTCCACAACAAGAATGGTAAAGACTACCACATCCATGTTCTCACCATGGTGGACCCAGTGACCGCATGGTTTGAATTGGCTCACCTTAAGGACTCGCCTAATGCTGCAGAAACTCAATGTTTGTTGGACTGCCATACCCCGGGTCTACTAGTGGTGTTTATGATAGTAGTGATATGCAAATTGTGAGAGATATCATTTAGTGTATTGCTATCGCTTTCGATTGGCATTGGAATCGGCGATTCCAATGCCTCGCTAATCTTATTCTTATTCCAGTCCCAAATGGATTCATGACTGTTCTGGTACATGGCATGCTCCTCCATGGTACTGTTACAATTACTCCTCTATATGAGGGCTATCCCTGCAATAATAGGGATGGACTCTCCTGATGTTAGCCCGGTCGGTTACAAAGGGTGCAGTTTCAATAGTTACAGTTCCATTATCATGGGCCTTGATCACCTTGTAAGGTCCTTGCTCTGGGAAGGATAGTTTTGGAATAACACCCTTCCTTTCCAGGGTGACATAGTCTCCTTCCTTATAAACATGGGGGATCCTCTTTTGGTTCTCCCTGACGTTGCTCTTGTGGATGCTCTTTTGCTTCCTTGCTTGGATTGCTTCCCAATCCACTGGGAAGTTCACCGGCATGAACATGTCCCTTCCAAACACCAATTGTGCTGGGGAGTACCCCAAGGTGGTGTGGATGGTGCTTCTGATAGCATATGCTGCCTTGGTAGTGAACTCTTCAAAGGGCTCCTGCTCGTGGAGGTCCCTGTTCTCCAGGTTAAAAGATAATAGGCAATCTTTTAGTACCTGGTGGATCCTCTCCAATACAGCATTGGATTGGGGGTTCCATGTGCCACTAGGCTTTCTTTTCATTCCCATGTTTTCACAGAGCTCTTGGAACTCTGCCTTGAACTCACTCCCGCCATCAAAGCCAATTGCCTTTAGGCGTGGATACCTTGCTAATCCCCTTGCCACAGATCCACGAGTCCTGAACCAAAACAAGACAAGTCCAAGTGCTCCAATTGCATCAAACTTTCTGTTTCTCCCACTGTTCTGTTTAAACTTCATAATACATCCTTTGGTAACATCATAGGTATACTGATCATAGTGGCGAGCGAAGACAGCAAGCAACTCTCTGAATATAAAGTGATTCACACCACAGCAGTTTAGATGAGCTTGCTCATTTCCGGAACGGAACATGTGTGACATGTTGATGCAGGTACCCTACAAGAAGCTCTAAATGATTATTGAATCCCGCATGTACTTCAATATATATGATATTCATCTATATATACTGAATATTCAACGTACAAGAGTACACATACAAAAATTATACTGAATGAATATTCAAACAACGATTCCCGTTACTCTCTGATTATTGATATTATGCCCCACGAACAATTATATCATTGTTTGATCATTCATTCCATACTCAAGGAATCATCCCCATCTTGTAAAGTATTCAACCATTCACAATTTATAATTATTCATCTTTATAATACCTCTATCGCATGTCACTCCACCTAATTCTACCTTAACATGTAACAAGATGCTGTAGTACATGAAAGGAGATGAAGCGTATCTCCTAATGGCAACTTGTGGCATTTGCTGGTCCCTTTTCATTTGATCCTCATCTGATACCCTTGGTTTATTGTAATCAACAGCTATGTGCTTGTCCTAGTAGTAGAAGTACAGTATCTCTAGCTAGAGACATGCTGTATCTGGAGGAAGAAAACAAAGAATGAAAGTGCTTCTATTGGAGAGCAAACACCCATCTGTTGTTGAGGATAACAGCAGTTGTTAATTTTTGTGGAGAACCAGGAAAATTTTGCAGAGAACAAGATTCCGGCGTGCCAAAGGATCTTTGGAGGCGCGGGTCGGGATTAGAGAGAGAGTTTTTATTTTCTCAACAAAGATTCCAGATTCCAAAGTAGGCCTTGTCTGTTGAAAGTAATCTAGGCTTGTCTGTTGGGTGCACAATTTTTCTATGAATTAAGTAATTTGGGGAATCCTAATATATGTGCTCATCAAATATGATTTCAGGAATCACTCAATACTTGTGGTAGCAGTTCATATTTTCATAAAAAATACAGTCTGCTGGTGTGTTCTGTTAGACGCTATGCACAAAGATTACTTGTATGCACTACTACGGAATTCCTATCAGCTGATCCCCCCCCAATTTTAATCTCCTTTACTTGGGAGTTTAGGGCATTTTGACCTTCGTTTGCTAGTAGATTGTTCTACACAGCTCTACAGAGCAGCTCCTAGGCAACTCGTTGCGAAATCTCTCCAGTACTAATTCTACATGATATTGTTCAAAATTACATTTTGGCTCCTACTCAACCAATCTTGACTTGATTGTTACACGTTAAGGTAGAAAATTTCGGAGTGGTATGAAAAAGTGAATGTTTAGATACTTTACGAGATATTGTTATGCAAATTGAGAATGGAAACATATAAAATTTGAGGTCGCGAGCATAACCACATTTTGGCATGCTCTGCCATAAATGTTGATTCATTGTCGGTTCCCACGATTAGGCATATATCCTATTCTGGGACTCGACCATATTATTTAGGATACATATAAGAAGTATCCATTCCCGAATATAGATATATATTCGATTCCTACATGGGATTCGGTTAATTATTCATTCGTGATCTTCGTAGCTACGCTACCATGTCACATAGTGCCTCATGATTGAACGAATTCCCTTTTTAAGCCGACCAATGGATTGTCGAGGATTCTGATTGGTCTACAGGCGTTGGTTCCCTGTAAGGGGTTATCTTCCGGATGTTGACTGTTTCAACGACGGATGGAGTCTTTTGGATTTTAACAGTACCATTGCCATGGACATGGGCAATAGTGAATGGTCCCATCTTCCGGGGTTGTAACTTATCTGGATCTGGCTCTTGCATCCATACCTTGTCATTGGGTTGGAAGGTATGTTCCTTACGTTTGGCATTGTCTCTTAGTAGAGCCTTGTTTATGCCTTGCTGTCGGAGCTGCTGCAGAGCCAACAGATTTGATGTTAGTGGTAAATCAACTAGCATGTCCCTATTGAATATCAGAGAGCCTGGGGAAGCTTGTAATGCGGCATTGACAGCACACCTTGAGGCGTGCATGCATGTCGCGAGTGCATTATCCATGAGCTGACTTGCTCTGGTATTTGCTTGTGGAGGATTGACATGTACCAGGACTCGTAGAATATCAGCAACTGTGTGATGGACTCTTTCACAGATGGCATTAGACTGTGGATTCTTGACTGTGGTGGGTATGGTCTGGATTCCATATTGCTTGAGAGTGTTCTGGAATTCGGCTCCTAAAAATTCTCCACCATTGTCATGGATGCATCTGATGGGCCTTGGATATCTGGATAGCTAGCAATTCTTGAACTGGTCTGATACGTGTTGGGAGGACTTGTCCCGGATTCGGATGATTTCAAGTAAGTTAGTGACAGGATCAATGCATGTGAGGGCTTTGAAGTTGTAGTTCTTGCCTTGTGCTGTAATTTTCCATGGGCCTATGAGGTCTACATGTACTTCGTTGAATGGCATTAATGGGGCTTCTTTCGGAGGGAGTTTCCCATATTTAGTGTGTTGGTTCTTGTATTTGATGCAATTATCAGGGCAAATGTAGGATTTGCATGTAGCGTCTAGATTATCTGCGTAGAACCTGTTTGATATGGTTTGATATAGCCTGGTGGATCCACAATGACCCAACAGGAGATGATACCATCGTATGGTATCTTGGAGAAGTGACCTGGGGAGGTATATCTTCCAGCTGTCTGGATTGGCTTGATTGGCATAACAAAGTACCCTCCTTGTCCCTAGGGCCTCTACTAAAGCCCCTGTTTTCAAGCAAGCAGTTTCTTTGATCCCTAAGTGTCCACGAGTTTCCCGATCCCTAAGTACCTGTTTTTCGGCAAGCAGCTTCCCTGGTCCCTAAGTGTCTTGCTCAAGGTCCCTGTTTTCAAGCCAATTGCCCCTGGATACTGTTTCCACTTATAAGTACTCGCGAGTTTGAACTTCAAGTTCCCTCCTGAGCCTTTTAAGTGTGCCCTATCATTGGTATCCCCTGGTCCCTAAGTGTTTCTACTAAAGCCCCTGTTTTCAAGCCATCTGCTCCCTGGAGCTTAAGTATACCACTTGGAATCATCCCTGGTTCGAAGTTGCACTGTACAAGTTACAAGCCCTTTTTGCTGCAGGTTCTACACGATTTGCAGTAGCCTACTGGAGTTTCTAAATTTTGTACCTCCAGAACACCTCTGTGGGTTTCGAACGTGGCTTTTCTGGTAGTGCTCCAGCCCCATCCTTTTTTGGCTCTCCTGGAGTTTTTTCTTGTCAAGACCAACGTTGGACCTGTTGTTGCTGCTGTACCCTGGTTCAAACCTACAACCCTCAGCCCCCTCACTACTCTCCGCCGCCTCTGGTACCAAGCCCCAGCAGTCAGGCTCCCAGCAGACAGGCTCCCAGCAGTCCGGTCCTTCATAGTCAGTCTCCAAGCAGTCCAGCTCCCAGCAGTCAGCCCACCAGCGGTCAGCCCACCAGCGGTCAGCCCACCAGCAGTCAGCCCCCCAGCAGTCTGTAACACTCTAAGGTAGAAATTCGGAGTAGTATGAATAATTGTGTGTTATTTCACTTTACGAGATGGGATTGAAATTAAAGAGAGGAAATAATGAGCGATGATGTCATCGCGATCTCCTCATATCATATACATCCCTGAATATAGCATATCTATTGTATGTAACTTTAATCATACAATCGCTACCTTCTGCCTGCCGATTCATACATACCAGATATCCATGTACGGATATCTTTATATTCGATTCCCATGTGGGATTCGGTTAATTATTAATTCGTAACACTACTAGCCTACGCTAGCATGTTACACAGTCCGCTCACCAGCAGTCAGCCCCCCAGCAGTCAGCCCACCAGCAGTCAGCCCACCAGCAGTCAGGCTCCCAGCAGTCAGCCCACCAGCAGTCAGCTCACCAGCAGTCAGCCCACCAGCAGTCAGCCCACCAGCAGTCAGCCCACCAGCAGTCCGCCCACCAGCAGTCAGCCCACCAGCAGTCAGCTCACCAGCAGTCAGCCCACCAGCAGTCAGCTCACCAGCAGTCAGCCCACCAGCAGTCAGCCCACCAGCAGTCAGCCCACCAGCAGTCAGCTCACCAGCAGTCCGCCCACCAGCAGTCAGCCCACCAGCAGTCAGCCCACCAGCAGTCAGCCCACCAGCAGTCAGCTCACCAGCAGTCAGCCCACCAGCAGTCAGCCCACCAGCAGTCAGCTCACCAGCAGTCAGCCCACCAGCAGTCAGCCCACCAGCAGTCATAATAATAATAATATACGTATTTAAATAACTTTACCACCACAGGTGGAACTAAATTACTCAGTCTGTAACCAGACTTTAACGTCGCCTCCATCAAAGAGTCAGGACCCCAAGTGGTAGAACGACAATTTTGCCAAACAAACCTGGAACATCAAGCAGGGAAAGAAACAAAAAACAGGTCCCACAAAACAGGGACCTGTGAGAAATAAAAAGGGGGAAGAAGAAGAGACTGGAAGAATTCCCAGTATCATAATGTTGGACAGGACGGGGAGCAGGGAAATAGTGGATAACACCAAGGAACAAGGGTGAAGCAACCCTAAGAACCAGTAAGCCAAGCTCGCAACAGCGCAGCCTCTCGCTGGTATGGCTGCACTGGTGGGGGAGGAGCTGCATACTGCTTCCTGGCAAGGTGTATAGTGGCAAGCCACTGCCTCTTGGCAGTGAGGGTATAACCTTGTAGGACTTGGAAAGGGGTTTGGAGAAGGGGGTGTGACTGGGGGAGAGCACCGGCTGTGCCAAGAGCCAATTCAGAGGAGATGGAATCATCAAGGGATTGGTGTTGTTCAGCCTCAAGTGTACCCCCAGAACCATGGAGCCGTTCATTCCTATAAGTCCAGAGATCCCAGCATGTGAGAAAGAACTGTTGGATGATAGCTGTAGCCCAGCGTCTGGGGGAGCGCTTGCTTCCAATATGGGAGCAGTAAGCAGCCTGGATCTGGTGCCAGAGAGGAGACCACCTACCAAGAAGCCAGTTGTGCCAACCAATGTCCCTCTGTGCTCTGACAGCACCAGCAATTGCATGGGAATAGGAGGAGGGATAGATGCGCTGACCTTTCCTAATCCTGGTGAGAAGATCCACAATGGCAGCCACCAAGAATGGATCAGTCTGTTCAACCTCAAGCCTCTGCTGCAAGGGGCCCTTGAAGGCAGACACACTGTGCTTGACAGCCCCCGGATCCTTGCAGGAGAGCACATGAGAGACCTTCTCATTGTCTGCATCACACAAGGGGCACCTGGAGTGATCCTGATGCTGGTAGTGAAGTAGCTGGTTGCCAACACCAATGCATCCAGAAGCAAACTTAACAAACCACCTTTGCATGCCTGGAGGGAGACGCTTGAAGGCAGACTGATGGACACACCAATGGATGGAGCCCAGAACAGGTTGGGGAATAGGAATATCATGGTGGGTCTTCCAGTATTGGAGAAGAGGGGGGCCAGCAATGGCAACATGCAGAGCATTCTGATCAAACCTTGAACACTTGGAACCATTGAGGGAAAATGCCCAGGGCTCAAACACAAGTCTGGGAAAGTGGTAGGCAGATGCTCTATGCGCTGAGAGAAAAGCCTTGGCCATGCCATCAACCTGATGATTGCGAAGGGCCCACCAGTCAAGAAAGAATCCAGCTTGATGCCCCTGAACCCACCGGAAGTGCACTGAAATGGGAAGAGCAGTAATCATGTTGCGGATGACATAGACATAATCAAAAGACTTCTGGGAAATGACCAAGGGCCAAGATCCCTGAGCCTGTTTGAGAGCTGTGTCACCATCAAGTGCAATGGTGACAGAGCCAGAGGCAATATCAAAAAGATCCACCAGAGCAGTGCAACAAGTGAGAACCCCGATGATGCCAGCCAGTTCACTCCGGTAAGAAGACTGATCCTCAGGGGAGCCACTGACAAAGTTACAGCCAGTGAGGAACAATGAGGTAGTCTTGTTGGAGGTATTGGGTGACAGGATGAAGGCAGAAGTACCTCTCAGAAGAGCAGGATCAAAGGAACCATCACAAACAGCACTGGCAGTGCCACTCTGAATGGCATCGGCAAGGGCCTGACAACCCCCATGTGGGAGGGAATACTTGTGGAGAAGCACTCTTGGAGACTCACAAAGACAGTCAAAGGCATCCTCAGGAGAAGCCGGAAGAGAGTCAAATGGGTTGTACCTCAGAGGATCCGCATCAGGAGGTTCAGAGACAAAATCAGAAGAACCAACAATGCGAACAACTTGACCACGGGTCACAGGAGAGACAAGCACATGAGCACAGGGAGGTTTCTCAGGAAGAACTTCAGAGGTGAATCGGAATCTGCCCCTTCCTTGGGAGGTGCCCACCTTCCAACCAGTAGAACATTTGGAGAACAATCTGTTGGTAGAGGAAGACAAGTACCAAGGCCAAAGAGCAGCTGTCTGGGGAGAGAGCCAAGGCCCAAGATGAAAAGAATGAGCCAAGGCTCTAGCTGCAGGGAGTGGACAGGGAGGAAGAAAACATTTCTGAAGAGCCTTAGTCCACAGGCGCTGTGCTGGTGGAGGCCAAGGTGGGGGACATCTTGGCCAGTCAAGATGATCTCTCAAGTGGTTGGAAGACTGCAATTGGAAGGCCACTGGGGACAGCTTTTTTCCATCAGGAGTGCAAATATCAGCAAGAGAAACAGCCTTGAGAGACAACCGAATGAGATTCAAGAGGGACAAGTCAGCACCTCTGAAACCGGCATCAACAAAGGCTTGCATAAGGTAGCAATCATTGGAGCGCAGCAGAGGAGGGTCTGGGAAGTCTTCAGCCAAGCTCACAGGATGCATGGAAAAGAATTTCCATACATGCTTGTACCAACAAGGAGTGATGTATGAGGCAAAGGGATGATAGGGTGTGACCCCAAGATGGAGAGGAACACCCAATTCAAGCCTCAGAGCCTCAGCAGTGAGCCTCAGAATCCGGCCAGTTTGTGAGGACCTGACAGATTCCTGGAAGATAGTGGCAATATGGCTAAACTCTTGGAGAAGATATGGATGAATGAAATCAAAGCCTTGATAAAGAGATGGACCAAAGAACACATGTCTGGGAAAGCTGCGGGACATTCCAGCCTTATTCAGCACAGGGACAAGGGCGGGGTGAAGAATCTTAGTCCAGGTACCCTCATCAAGTTGAGTGACAGGCATGGGATACTCAACAGACTTCATGAAAGAATACTTGAATGTGTAGAGGGAAGCCCTCTTCTCACACTTGGAAGCCTTCAGTTGAGACCCAAAAGACTTAGACTGGGACTGCATGTGAGCAATTTGGGCATCCTCATTGCCATCCATGGAGATGAAAACACCAAGGGTTTTGTCAGCATGGTCAACCTCAAAACGATCCAGGGTAGCACGATTTCCAAGCTTGTCAGCAACAGTAAAGTCACCTGGCATGTCAGCAATGGAGCGATAGTCCCAACCAGATCCAGTCCATTTGAAATCAATCAAATAACAGAAGGATTTGGCAGGTTCAATGGCACCTCCAGTTGCAATAATGCCACCTGCCCATCTGTCAAGTGCATCCTGAAAGTCAACAGCCAAGGTCTCACCAGAGGTGGTGGGATCAGAACCAGCACAGAACAAATCAGTGTCATCCACAAAAGCGAATCCCACCAGGGAAACCAGCTGCAGGGACAAAGAAGTGACAAGGTGGACACCATGTCCTGCCTGTTGCATCATCCTGAAGACAATTGTAGAAACCAGTGCCCAGAGAGTGGGACCAATACCATTGCCTTGGCCACAACCACTAAGAGGGACAGGTTCATCACCATACACAGGGCCTGATCGGCCAAAACCAGTTTTGATGTGGTGTTTGGCACGCTGCAGGGTAGACAAAAGAACTTCACAAACATGCGCTGGAAGGCCAAAGCTCTGGAGAGTGAGACCAGCAATGGGATGAGAGATCCTGTCATAGCAACCCTTGGCATCATTCATGGCAACAGCACCAGATCTGCGCTTTTGGCGTAACACATCACAGATGAGCTTCTTGTTCAGGCAGGTGTTGATAGCCTTGTGGTGCTTCCTGCTCCCATGCTGATCAGCAGCAACTGCATTGGCACGTTCAGCATGGGCAAGAATGCGTCTGCCAATCATCTTGTTGTTGATCTGGAATTCAGGAGACATCAACTGGATCAGCCTCATCTTGTCAACCCTATATTCACCAGGTTTCTTGAAGATCTCAACATCAGTGATGACTTGCCAGGCAGCAGGAGAGAAACCAACAATCAGTGGGACTGATCTCAGAAGAGTATCAAAGCAATTCAACTGTGGGTCAAGGGCAAAGGACTTGTGATGGGCAAAGCTCAAACAAGAGGGTTCACTGGCAGTGCGTTCCCGCTGAAGTTTCCAAGCATCAGCATTGTCAGCTGGGCTCACAGAATAATCAAAAGGGGGCAGATGCAGGAGAGAATCAGGCACTTTGAGACAGGAAAGAAATTCACAGAGATACTTGTCAGTGTCAGGTGGAGGAGTGTAGGATCCTTCAAGAACTGCAGCAGAAGCGGGGCCTGTACCTAAATATCCAAAGTCTTGGATAAAAGAGGGAGCCATGGAGGGAGTGCCAATACACTGTTGTTGGCGCCTGACATTAGATTCAGCCATAGCTGGAACCATAGTTGACTGGGACTCCAACACCTGTTCAGCACCGTCAGGGCCAACAGCAATAGCCTTCAAGACTGCTGCTTTGTTGATGCGCCCACGAATTGACCTAGCTGCAACACCAAGCTCTCTTTGAAGCCTTTCCCTCCGCATCCGGGCACGAATCTGGGAAGCACTCTGGTTGTGGGGCTTACCCTCAGCAAGAAGCGCATCCACCAGGCCTTGATTGAAAGAGTCTCTCCAAGAGGGAGCCAGCTGTTTCACAGCCCGGTACTGCTTGTAAGCTTGTTTCAAATGGAAGATAGCACTGGGTAAATCACAGTGTTCCCCTTTGTAGAGAGAAAGCTTGGAAGCCAGCCGCTTCAAAACAGTATGACTGGTAGACACACCCTGCCTCAACTTCACTACACGGCGCCAGAAATCAATGGTATCACGATACACCTGGAGCTGGGGTGACCATGGAACCATCCCAGCTCTTGTGTTGCAGAGATGTTGTTCAACAGACAGCCTGAGAGAGGTGGAGGTTTCATGGAGGACTTCATAGGTGTTGATGAGATCTACTTTCACAGAAATGTCACCAGATTGAAACTGAGCCAGCAACTGCTCCAGCTTGGCCTGGAGAGAAAACACTCCAGCCTTGAGAAAACTGTGCCTGACACGCTTGAAATACCGTTGACGCAAATGAGGATGAGAAGATTGCAGTCTGGACATGGAGCAGTGGACAGGAGGAGGCAGATGTTTTCCCATGATGCTGCTATTGCAAACTTCAATCCAGAGCATGCGATGATCCGAATCCATTCCTTGGGCACCACCAAAGGGACAGTACCCTGCCCTGAGAACATCAACATATTCAGAGACCCAGATGGCATCAATTGGAGTCCTGGTGGTGTTTCTGTTGTGGGTGGCTGGAGGAGAAGACTGAGAGTGCAAGGACAGAACAGCATCTCTGAAACCAAGGGCCTTGAGCTCAGAAGATAAACCATCAGATCTAACATCAGCATTTTGATCAACCCCAAGAATAACTTGGTCACCGGCACCCAGGCAGGCATGAAGGGCCGCAGTTAGATCCCGGTGAAAGAGAATGCAAGGATTGGGAGAGAAAAGATTCTCAGCTGCTTGAAAGTACCTGTACTGTTGATTCCAAACTGAGCCAAGATCCCTGTCATTTTCAACAGGGCAGTAGGCAGAAAACATTGTGACAGTGGAACCAGCCCTGCCCTGAAACTTGACAAAGGTCCACCTTCCAAGGCCAGAAGGATCAGCCCCATGAGCAACCTTGTGGGAACTGAAGAGCTGATCAAGGGTAAAACCAGTGCCTCCAGGCTGAATCCAAGTGCAGTCAGAAGCTTCATGCTTGTTGTTGGCAAGGTATGAAAAACTGGAGGGGCAGACATTCTTCAGGCGCCGGTTGAAGAGGTCACAAGGAAGGAGCTTGGATTCATTCAAACAGTGCTCAGCATAAAGGGCAACACTAGCCTTGCTCTTGACAAATTGGCGGGAGTTGTGCCTGGATCTTGACATGAAAGCAGCTCTGCGCTGGGGCCCAATGTTTTGAAAGGTGATGATAGTGGAGTTAGAGGATGGGGCTTGAGGAAAAGGATGTCCAAAAATATCAGAATCCTTGGCAGCAAGAGAGTCCCCATGTAGAGTTAATTGGACAAAATGAGAAGCAGGGAGAGAGACAGAGGAGGGAGAAGTAGAACCGGTGGAAGCAAGGATGGGATTTGAAGAATCAGGCATCCCATCAGACCTCACACCAGAAAACCTAACCATGATCAGAAGGAAACCGTGTCTGTCGCACGGGAGAAGGAAGGGTTGCTGGAGCTGACTTGGTAGAGGCGTTGGCAGGGCTCAAATCACTGACACTGTTATCATGGCTGGGAGAAAATGCAATGGCAGCAACACCAACCCGGAGATCAGCAGCCACATCATCCCCATCCCCAGACTTGTTCACAGGCTGGGCAGCATGCGAATCAGCTGGTGAAGGACCAGGCAAAGGGTTAACAGAAGAAGCACCGACTGCAGAATCCTGAGGAGTTGGAGACTGAGCATCAGTGAGGTTGGTTGTACCAGTGGCCAATGTGGCCATGGATTGGGCATCATCATAACCACAACCCCCACTGCCATCACGGGCTTGAAGCTGAAAGTGCAGATCCAAATCAAAAGTAAGTTCTGGACCAGAATCTTCTGACAAGTCATCATCAACTAGTTCCCAATCCCTGGCATCACCCTCACCAAAGAAGGGGAGAGGGTCATCAAGCAAAGTATCAGAAGCTGGAGCAGTTTCGACAACACACTTGGCAGTAGCATCCCAGTGAAAGGCTTCCATTTCAGCCAAACATTCTTTAGAAAACCACTGCCGAACACAGGGACCATACTGGGCTTCCAGAAAAATAGGCAGGAAAGACAGCATGGCCAAGGCTTCAGCTTTGGTAGTGGTGTTGTACAAAGCAAGGATCTCCCCACGGTAAGAGCTTACATCAACTGAAAGAAAAAGAGGCCAAGACCAATTGTCACGAGTTCGAATACCCAATAACACTCGGCGTAAGGTCTTAAAGCCCAAGCCTTGACCCAAGTCAACAGGATGATCAAGATCAACAACCCCCAGAACAGGAGAAGTCTCATGGCTTTCAATAAACTTAGATTGACGGTACTTGGCTTGTTTCACAATCCTAAGCTTGGAGGGAAGGAGAGGCCTGTCAGAAGGATTGGTTGCAGTCTCAATAAACTTGTAGAATTTACCATCAGGAAGGGAGGCAATGTCAGAAGGCTTGCATCTGTTGAACTGGCCTTTAAGCAACTTAACAGTTTGGGCCCTCTTGTTAGCATCACAGAGGACATGGGCAGCGGGGACAGGGTTGAGTTCAGGGGCTCTGGAACTGTCCAGACTTATGTTCTTCCGAATAACAGCAACAGGGAATGCCTGGAACCGGGGATGGGTCTGAAGCAATGCATTATAATGGTCAAGATCAAAACTCTGCATGTAGGATCCAAGAAGAAAGCCACAGGTGACGAGGACTGGAGCCTGGATGTGGTCATACTTCAAATCCATGTCGCGCTCCCTAAGGAGTTCAAGCAAATCTGAAGAAAGGAGATCCTGCAAGGAAACACTATGCCCTACAAGGAACCTTAAATGGGGAGAAGTTCTGCTGCGAAGCCAGAGCTGAGCAACATAGACTTCCAAGGTTTTTCTGTCTGGGGGGGTGTCAGAGGACCACAACTTAGTGATAGGCTTGGCTTTGGGGTCGAGCCGAGCTCTGGAAGGAAACACATAAAGCACCAGGCGCTTGTCCACGTCCCAGATGAGCCCCAAGGCTTCCCTGAGAGACTTGAGCAGTTCATCGTACAAATCCACAGGGCGCGGAGACATCAGCCGGGGAAGTGAGAGTGTGACATAGGAACTGTGAGAGCATTTAGAACCTTCAGTGACGTCAACTGGGGCCCTGGAATCACTGGAGCAAACTCCTTTGCGTTGAAGGAAGTGTCCATCAGAATAGGAATGGACAGTGGCACCACCCAAGCCAGGAAGGAAGGACACGGATCTAGGGCTGGGAGCAGGACTCTTTACTGTAGAGGCAGGAGCTGGAGGTCGCTTCGTAAAATGCCAGTGGGAGCCAAGGACTTGGTTGGCTGCCAACCACACTTTGCCTTCAGTACTAGGCAAAAGGTTGCCCTCAGAATACAAAGTTTCAAAACACTCAGGGGACATCTTGGCCAAACCAATAAAACATTTCTTCAGGGCTTGTCCAGAGGGTTGCTTGGTCCAGGCGGCAGAATCTTGAAAGCAAGTGGAGGCAAGGGAAACCAGGGACTCCAAAGAAGCAGTTCTCCAATCAGAGTTGTCTGGAAAAGCTTCAGCATAGACGGGAGGAATGACAGATTGACAGACATCATGGATTGATTTTTTGTCTTTCCCATCCTTCTTGCTGAAGAAGTGAGTGGGACTGGGACACCCAGTCCAGAGCCGGGATCCTGCTGGAGTTTTGCGAAGGGCATGAGTAGAGAAGGGGATAGATGAACGACCAGTACAGGGCCCCTCACCATAGAAGCACCAGAGAAAGGAGTCAGCGTGAGCTTTGTTGGCGGCAGCCAGGGCTTTCTGGCGAAGAATAGTCCGCTCAGTCGGTGAAGAAGAAGCAGAAGACTTGTCAGAAGAGAATGCAATAGTGGTTTGCTTAAGACCTGGAGTGAGGGTAGAGCCAGGAGGACGCACCGGCTGAGAAGGAGCTGGCTTGCCATCTCCAGAGGTCCCAGCACCTGACGGCCCAGTGGCAGACGGCCTAGGGTCTGAGGTCCCAGTGCCAGGTGTCCCAGGATCAGACTGCCCAGTGTGCTGCTGCGTGGGAGGCTGCTCAGGATCTGTCATGTCGACATCCTCAGTCACTTTGGTAGAAACAGAGGAGGAAGACCCAGCAGAGGAGCTAGACCCGGCAGAAGAAAAAGAAACATCATCATCTGATGGCTCACCTGAAGACTGGGAGCCTGACCTGGAAGAGTTCCGAGCAGGAGGGAGAGTGGGAGTAACCTCAGTGGAGGAACCACCAAGGCGTCGAGAAGGAGGAGTCCTCACAAAGGCGCGCTTGTTGGAAGGGGATGAAGACGAGGGGCGCCTTTTGCGGCTGGAAGCTGGGGGAATGGGAGCCATGTTGGGTTGGTGGAACTGACTGCTGGTGAGCTGGCTGCTGGTGAGCTGACTGCGGGTGGGCTGACTGCTGGTGGGCTGACTGCTGGTGAGCTGACTCCTGGTGAGCTGACTGCTGGTGGGCTGACTGCTGGTGGAACTGACTGCTGGTGAGCTGACTGCTGGTGAGCTGACTGCTGGTGGGCTGACTGCTGGTGAGCGGACTGCTGGTGGGCTGACTGCTGGTGGGCTGCCTGCTGGTGGGCTGACTGCTGGTGAGCTGACTGCTGGTGGGCTGACTGCTGGTGAGCGGACTGCTGGTGGGCGGACTGCTGGTGGGCTGCCTGCTAGTGAGCGGACTGCTGGTGGGCTGACTGCTGGTGGGCTGACTGCTGGTGGGCTGACTGCTGGTGAGCTGACTGCTGGCGGGCTGACTGCTGGCGGGCTGACTGCTGGTGGGCTGACTGCTGATGGCCGGACTGCTGGGAGCCAGTCTGCTGGGAGCTTAACTGCTGGGGCTTGGTACCAGAGGCGGCGGAGAGGAGTGAGGGGCTGGGGGTTGTAGGTTTGAACCAGGGTACAGCAGCAACAACAGGTCCAACGTTGGCTTGGACAAGAAAAAACTCCAAGGATCCAAAATAAACAGGACTGGAGCACTACCAGAAAAGTCACGTTCGAAACCCACAGAGGTGCTCTGGAGGTACAAAATTTAGAAACTCCAGTAGGCTACTGCAAATCGTGTAGAACCTGCAGCAAAAAGGGCTTGTAACTTGTACAGTGCAACTTCGAACCGGGGATGATTCCAAGTAGCACACTTAAGGGCCAGGGCAGCTGCTTGCTTGAAAACAGGGGCTTTAGTAGAAACAATTAGGGACCGGGGGATACCAATGACAGGGCACACCTAGAAGGCTCAGGAGGGAACTTGAAGTTCAAACTCGCGAGTACTTATAAGTGGAAACAGTATCCAGGGGCAATTGGCTTGAAAACAGGGACCTTGAGCGAGGCACTTAGGGACAAGGGAAGCTGCTTGCTGGAAAACAGGTACTTATGGATCAGGGGACTCGAATACACTTAGGGATCAAAGAAGCTGCTTGCTTGGAAACAGGGGCTTTAGTAGAGGCCCTAAGGACAAGGAGGGAGGCTGTTGTCTTGAGAAACTGGGGGGTGCTATATAGCAATGCCACTTAGGGATCAGGGAACTCGCGAACATTTAGGGACCAGGGAAGCTGCTTGCTGGAAAACAGGTACTTAGGGACCGGGGAACTCTCGAACACTTAGGGACCGGGGAAGCTGCTTGCTGGAAAACAGGTACTTAGGGACCGGGGAACTCTCGAACACTTAGGGACCAGGGTAGGGTGGAAACAGTATCCAGGGGCAATTGGCTTGAAAACAAAGACCTTGAGCGAGACACTTAGGGACCAGGGAAGCTGCTTGCTGGAAAACAGGGACTTAGGGACCGGGGAACTCGCGGACACTTAGGGACCAGGAAGGCTTTATCTTGGAAACAGGTGGCAGCTGTACTGTCAACCAATGTAGTAGGGGAGCCTTAAGCAGAAATACTTAGGGACTAGGGGGCTGGGCTAGGAAACAGGGGAGCTCTTAAGTGATAGGCACTTAAAGAGCAGGGGGGCTGTAGGCTTGAAAATAGGGAGGAAACTGGAAGATATGCTCGCGCGAACTTGCAAAGACTTAAGGGTCAGCAAGTAGGAACCTTCTAGAAAGGGGGGATTTGTATGTGTTCGACAACTTCAACTTGAAAAGACTTAGAAAACTCAGCAAGGAACCTTGAAGAATGTAGAACGTTAAGTGGATATCACTTAAGGGGCTTGAAATACTGTATAGCTTAAATAAGAAGGTAGCTTGAAAAACAGATTGACAACCGAGCTCGGAAACAAATCGAAGCAGAGATCAGCTGTAGAATTAGTACTGGAATTGCTGTAGAAAATTATGTGTCCTTGTTTCGCTTGCTGCTGAGGCTTGCTGCCGAATCGATTGACCGACCGGAAACAAGCAACCAAAGCAACCAAAGGAAGCAGGAAGCAACCAATCTAATAGCAGAATCAAGTAGGCGAGGTCTCTGTTAGTGGGTGTAGTGCTTGGTGTTGTTGTTGGAGCTTTAGAAGTGAGGGAGATATCAAAGGGGAAAGTTGTGTAGAAATCTACGTGTTTTAAGTACTGGAACATCGGAACGTCGGACAAAATCGCGCGTCGCAAAATTGTAGCCCACCAGCAGTCAGCCCACCAGCAGTCAGCCCACCGGCAGTCAGCCCACCAGCAGTCAGCTCCCCAGCAGTCAGCTCACCAGCAGTCAGCCCACCAGCAGTCAGCCCACCAGCAGTCCGCTCACCAGCAGTCAGCCCCCCAGCAGTCAGCCCACCAGCAGTCAGGCTCCCAGCAGTCAGCCCACCAGCAGTCAGCTCCCCAGCAGTCAGCCCACCAGCAGTCAGCCCACCAGCAGTCAGCCCACCAGCAGTCAGCTCCCCAGCAGTCAGCCCACCAGCAGTCAGCCCACCAGCAGTCAGGCTCCCAGCAGTCAGCCCACCAGCAGTCAGCTCACCAGCAGTCAGCCCACCAGCAGTCAGCCCACCAGCAGTCAGGCTCCCAGCAGTCAGCCCACCAGCAGTCAGCCCACCAGCAGTCAGCCCACCAGCAGTCAGGCTCCCGGCAGTCAGCCCACCAGCAGTCAGGCTCCCAGCAGTCAGCCCACCAGCAGTCAGCCCACCAGCAGTCAGCCCACCAGCAGTCAGGCTCCCGGCAGTCAGCCCACCAGCAGTCAGGCTCCTAGCTGTCAGGCTCACAGCAGTTAGCACACCTTCAGTCCGTTCCACCAACCCAATATGGCTCCCATCCCCCAGCTTCCGGCCGCAAACGGCGCCCCTCGTCTTCATCCCCTTCCAACAAGCGCGCCTTTGTGAGGACTCCTCCTTCTCGACGCCTTGGTGGTTCCTCCACTGAGGTTACTCCCACTCTCCCTCCTGCTCGGAACTCTTCCAGGTCAGGCTCCCAGTCTTCAGGTGCGGCATCAGATGATGATGTTTCTTTTTCTTCTGCCGGGTCTAGCTCCTCTGCTGGGTCCTCCTCCTCTGTTTCTACCAAAGTGCCTGAGGATGTCGACATGACAGATCCTGAGCAGCCTCCCACGCAGCAGCACACTGGGCAGTCTGATCCTGGGACACCTGGCACTGGGACCTCAGACCCTAGGCCGTCTGCCACTGGGCCGTCAGGTGCTGGGACCTCTGGAGATGGCAAGCCAGCTCCTTCTCAGCCGGTGCGTCCTCCTGGCTCCACCCTCACTCCAGGTCTTAAGCAAACCACTATTGCATTCTCTTCTGACAAGTCTTCTGCTTCTTCTTCACCGACTGAGCGGACTATTCTTCGCCAGAAAGCCCTAGCTGACGCCAACAAAGCTCACACTGACTCCTTTCTCTGGTGCTTCTATGGTGAGGGGCCCTGTACTGGTCGTTGTCTTGCTTTATTGGTTTGGCCAAGATGTCCCCTGAGTGTTTTGAAACCTTGTACTGTGAGGGCAACCTTTTACCCAGTACAGAAGGCAAAGTGTGGTTGGCAGCCAACCAAGTCCTTGGGTCCCACTGGCATTTTACGGAGCGACCTCCAGCTCCTGCCTCTACAGTAAAGGGTACTGCTTCCAGCTCCAGATCTGTCTCCTTCCTTCCTGGTCTTGATGGTGCCGCTGTCTTGTCATATTCTCGTGGACACTGCCTCCAACGCCGAGGGGTCTGCTCTAGTGCTTCCAGGGCTCCAGTTGATGTTACTGCCGGTACCAAGTGCTCTTACAGTTCTTATTTAACACTTTCCCTTCCCCGGCTGACTTCTCCACGCCCTGGGGATCTATATGATGAACTGCTCAAGTTTCTCAAGGAGGCCCTGGAACTCATCTGGAAAGTGGACAAGCGCCTGGTGCTTTATGTTTTTCCTTCCAGAGTCAGGCTGGACCCCAAAGCCAAACCAATTACCAAGATTTGGTCCACCCCCCCTGATAGAAAAACCTTGGAAGTGTACGTTGCTCAGCTCTGGCTCCGCAGCAGAACTGCTCCCCATTTAAGGTTATTTGTTGGACACCGTGTTTCTTTGCAGGATCTCTTATCTCCAGATTTGATTCAGAGACTCAAGGACAGGGACATGGACTTGAAGTATGACTACATCCAGGCTCCAGTCATTGTCACCTGTGGTTTTCTTCTTGGCTCCTACATGCAGAGTTTTGATCTTGATCACTATAATGCATTGCTTCAGACCCATCCCCGGTTCCAAGCCTTTCCTATTGCTGTTATTCGGAAGAACATCAGCCTGGACAGTTCCAGAGCCCCTGAACTCAATCCAGTCCCTGCTGCGCATGTTCTCTGTGATGCCACCAAAAGGTCCCAAACTGTTAAGCTGCTCAAAGGCCAGTTCAACAGATGCAAGCCTTCGGACATTGCCTCTCTTCCTGATGGCAAATTCTACAAGTTTATTGAGACAGCCACCAATCCCTCTGACAGGCCCCTCTCTCCCTCCAAGCTCAGAATTGTGAGACAAGCCAAGTCCCGTCAATCCAAGTTTATTGCAAGCCATGAGACTGCTCCTGTTCTTGGGGTTGCTGACCTTGATCTGCCAGTTGATCTGGGTCAGGGCTTGGGCATGACGACTTTGCGCTTAGTGTTACTGGGTATCAGAACTCGTGACAATTGGTCATGGCCTCTCTTTCTTTCTGTTGATGCTAACTCATACCGCGGTGAAATTCTTGCTCTGTATAACACTACAACCAAAGCTGAAGCCATGGCCATGTTGTCTTTCTTGCCCATTATTTTGGAGGCACAGTTTGGTCCCTGTGTTCGGCAGTGGTTTTCTGCTGAGTGTTTGTCTGAAATGGAGGCTTACCATTGGGATGCCACTGCCAAATGTGTTGTGGAAACTGCTCCAGTTGACGATTCTTTGCATGATGGGTCCCTCCCTTTCTTTGGTGCGGGTGATGCCAGGGATTGGGAACTAGTTGATGATGATTTGTCCGACGATTCTGGTCCAGAACTTACTTTTGATTTGGATCTGCACTTTCAGCTCCAAGCCCGTGATGACAGTGGGGGTTGTGGTTATGATGATGCCCAATCCATGGCGACTTTAGCCACTGGTACAACCAACCTCACTGATGCTCAGTCTCCAACTCCTCAGGATTCTGCAGCAGGTGCTTCTCCTGTTCACCCTTTGCCTGGTCCTTCACCAGCTGATGCGCATGCTGTCCAGCCTGTGAACCAGTCTGGGGATGGGGATGATGTGGCTGCTGATCTCCGGGTTGGTGTTGCTGCCATTGCATTTTCTCCTAGCCATGATAACAGTGTCAGTGATTTGAGCCCTGCCAACGCCTCTACCAAGTCAGCTCCAGCAACTCTTCCTTCTCCCGCGCGAAAGACACGGTTTCCTTCTGATCATGGTTAGGTTTTCTGGTGTGAGGTCTGATGGGATGCCTGATTCTTCAAATCCCATCCTTGCTTCCACCGGTTCTACTTCTCCCTCCTCTGTCTCTCTCCCTGCTTCTCATTTTGTCCAATTAACTCTACATGGGGACTCTCTTGCTGCCACGGATTCTGATATTTTTGGACATCCTTTTCCTCAAGCCCCATCCTCTAACTCCACTATCATCACTTTTCAAAACATTGGGCCCCAGCGCAGAGCTGCTTTCATGTCAAGATCCCGGCACAACTCCCGCCAATATGTCAAGAGCAAGGCTAGTGTTGCACTTTATGCTGAGCACTGTTTGAATGAATCCAAGCTCCTTCCCTGTGACCTCTTCAACCGGCGCCTGAAGAATGTCTGCCCCTCCAGTTTTTCATACCTTGCCAACAACAAGCATGAAGCTTCTGACTGCACTTGGCTTCAGCCTGGAGGCACTGGTTTTACCCTTGATCAGCTCTTTAGTTCCCACAAGGTTGCTCATGGGGCTGATCCTTCTGGACTCGGAAGGTGGACCTTTGTCAAGTTTCAGGGCAGGGCTGGTTCCACTGTCACAATGTTTTCTGCCTACTGCCCTGTTGAAAATGACAGGGATCTTGGCTCAGTTTGGAATCAACAGTACAGGTACTTTCAAGCAGCTGAGAATCTTTTCTCTCCCAATCCTTGCATTCTCTTTCACCGGGATCTAACTGCTGCCCTTCATGCCTGCCTGGGTGCTGGTGACCAAGTTATTCTTGGGATTGATCAAAATGCTGATGTTAGATCTGATGGTTTATCTTCTGAGCTCAAGGCCCTTGGTTTCAGAGATGCTGTTCTGTCCTTGCACTCTCAGTCTTCTCCTCCAGCCACCCACAACAGAAACACCACCAGGACTCCAATTGATGCCATCTGGGTCTCTGAATATGTTGATGTTCTCAGGGCAGGGTACTGTCCCTTTGGTGGTGCCCAAGGAATGGATTCGGATCATCGCATGCTCTGGATTGAAGTTTGCAATAGCAGCATCATGGGAAAACATCTGCCTCCTCCTGTCCACTGCTCCATGTCCAGACTTCAATCTTCTCATCCTCATCTGCGTCAACGGTATTTCAAGCGTGTCAGGCACAGTTTTCTCAAGGCTGGAGTGTTTTCTCTCCAGGCCAAGCTGGAGCAGTTGCTGGCTCAGTTTCAATCTGGTGACATTTCTGTGAAAGTAGATCTCATCAACACCTATGATGTCCTCCATGCCACCTCCACCTCTCTCAGGCTGTCTGTTGAACGGCATCTCTGCAACACAAGAGCTGGGATGGTTCCATGGTCACCACAGCTCCAGGTGTATCGTGATACCATTGATTTCTGGCGCCATGTTGTGAAGTTGAGGCAGGGTGTGTCTACCAGTCATACTGTTTTGAAGCGGCTGGCTTCCAAGCTTTCTCTCTACAAAGGGGAACACTGTGATTTACCCAGTGCTATCTTCCATTTGAAACAAGCTTACAAGCAGTACCGGGCTGTGAAACAGCTGGCTCCCTCCTGGCGAGACTCTTTCAATCAAGGCCTGGTGGATGCGCTTCTTGCTGAGGGTAAGCCCCACAACCAGAGTGCTTCCCAGATTCGTGCCCGGATGCGGAGGGAAAGGCTTCAAAGAGAGCTTGGTGTTGCAGCTAGGTCAATTTGTGGGCGCATCAACAAAGCAGCAGTCTTGAAGGCTATTGCTGTTGGCCCTGACGGTGTTGAACAGGTGTTGGAGTCCCAGTCAACCATGGTTCCAGCTATGGCTGAATCTAATGTCAGGCGCCAACAACAGTGTATTGGCACTCCCTCCATGGCTCCCTCTTTTATCCAAGACTTTGGATATTTAGGTACAGGCCCCGCTTCTGCTGCAGTTCTTGAAGGCTCCTACACTCCTCCCCCTGACACTGACAAGTATCTCTGTGAATTTCTTTCCTGTCTCAAAGTGCCTGATTCTCTCCTGCATTTGCCCCCTTTTGATTATTCTGTGAGCCCAGCTGACAATGCTGCTGCTTGGAAAAGTCAGAGGAAACGCACTGCCAGTGAACCCTCTTGTTTGAGCTTTGCCCATCACAAGTCCTTTGCCCTTGACCCACAGTTGAATTGCTTTGATACTCTTCTGAGATCAGTCCCATTGATTGTTGGTTTCTCTCCTGCTGCCTGGCAAGTCATCACTGATGTGGAGATCTTCAAGAAACCTGGAGAATATAGGGTGGACAAGATGAGGCTGATCCAGTTGATGTCTCCTGAATTCCAGATCAACAACAAGATAATTGGCCGACGCATTCTTGCTCATGCTGAACGTGCCAATGCAGTGGCTGCTGATCAACATGGCAGTAGGAAGCACCACAAGGCCATCAACACCTGCCTGATTAATTAATTAATATACTTATTTAAGTAGGAAAATCCACCGAAGGTGGTTAAAAGCTACTCAGTCTGTAACCAGACTTTATCGTCGCCTCAATCAAAGAGTCAGGACCCCAAGTTGTAGAACGACGCGTCGCCTCAATCAAAGAGAGTTTAGGCTCCAAGTTGTAAAAACGACAATTTTTCCAAACAAACCTTAGTAAGAAGCAGGGTAAGAACGAACCAGCAGTCCAGAGCACAACAGACACTGCTGTTGCAAAGCGTACAGGAGACGGGGTAACAAGAACGTGAAAGGGAAAGACACAAGCAAAACTGTCCCTTGCATGCTGCTGTAAAGCATCAGTAATGCTAGTGGTCAGCCAACACAAGCAAAACCCTTCCTCAGATACATAGTATCAGTAATGCAAGTGTTCAGCGTACAAAAGCAAAACTGCTCTCTGAATGCTTGATAGCAGCATCAGTAATGCGAGTGCCCCAAACACATTCCTTACCACTGTATGGTACATATAGTACGGAGCCTACTACCAAATTCGTATCAGCTGTCCTCCTGTTCGAACTTCGTAGTAGGTAGCACACGTAGAGGCAGTGGAGCCTACTACCAAATTCAAATTCGTAACAGCTGGCCTCCTGTTCGAACTTGAACTTGCGTAGTAGCTTGGAAACAAGGGCTCTAAGTGATAACACTTATGGACCATCAGGGCTGTAGGCTTGAAAACAGGTGTCAGCTGTACTGTGTACTGGAGGGGTATGGGTAGGTGGTGGAGCGTTAAGTAAAGAATACTTAGCGACTTTGGGGCTTGGGTAAGAAATAGTAGGAACATAAGCGAAAACACTTATGGTCCAGCAGGGCAGTAGACTTGAAAACAGATGACAGTTGAAGTGTGCATCTGAGAGGTATATGTAGGTGGTGGAGCCCTAAGCAAGCTGTACTTAGCGGCTTTGGGGCTTGGGTCAGAAATTAGTAGGACCATAAGCGAAAACACTTATGGTCCAGCAGGGCAGTAGACTTGAAAACAGATGACAGTTGAAGAATGCATCTGAGAGGTATATGTAGGTGGGGGAGCCTTAAGCAATCTGTACTTAGCGGCTTTGGGGCTTGGGTCAGAAAATAGTAGGACCATAAGCGAAAACACTTATGGACCAGCAGGGCAGTAGACTTGGAAACAGATGACAGTTGAAGAATGCATCTGAGAGGTATATGTAGGTGGTGGAGCCTTAAGCAAGCTGTACTTAGCGGCTTTGGGGCTTGGGTCAAAAAAAAACAGTAGGACCTTAAGCGAAAACACTTATGGTCCAGCAGGGCAGTAGACTTGGAAACAGATGACATTTATATGGTACATCTGGGAGGTATATGTAGGTAGTGGATCCTTAAGCAAGCTGTACTTAGTGGCTTTGGGGCTTGGGTTGAAAAACAGTAGGACCATAAGCGAAAACACATATGGTCCAGCAGGGCAATGGACTTGAAAACAGATGACAGCTGGAATTTCTTGTAGAAAGATTCCTACAGTGGAAGGGGCTGTTCGTGAACTTCGACTTGAAAAGACTTAATGGACTTAGCAAGGAACCTTGAAGAATGTAGAACGTTAAGTGAGAAGCACTTAGGAAGCTTGGAAACAATGTAGAACCTTGAGTATAGTAACATATTATATCGAAGGGCCTTCAGGGGAGCTTAGGAACAGATTGCAGATCGAATTGGGAACAGATCGCAGATCGAATTGCTGTAGAATCTGTACTGGAGGTGCTGTAGAAAATTATGTGTCGATTTTGTTTTGGTGCCGTTGCTGCTGCTCGACCGCCGAGTGGTGAATAGGCACCAAAGCAGCCAAAACAAAGCAGCAAGCAACGGAACTGATAGCAGAAACAAAGAGCGCAGGTCTTGGTTAATACATGTAGGTCCTGGGGTTGTGATTGGGGGTGTAAAAGGGAGCGAGATATCGCATGGTAAAGTTGTGTAGAAATCTACGTGTTTTTAGTACTTGGAACATCGGAACGTCGGACAAAATGCGCGATGCGCAAATTGTATCAACACCTGCCTGAACAAGAAGCTGATCTGTGATGTGTTACGCCAAAAGCGCAGATCTGGTGCTGTTGCCATGAATGATGCCAAGGGTTGCTATGATAGGATCTCTCATCCCATTGCTGGTCTCACTCTACAGAGTTTTGGCCTTCCAGCGCATGTTTGTGAAGTTCTTTTGTCTACCCTGCAGCGTGCCAAACACCACATCAAAACTGTGTGACATGCTAGCGTAGGCAAACATGAATCACGATTAAATAATTAACCGAATCCCACATACGAGCCGACCGGTGTTTGAATACAAATATTCAAACTGTACGCCGGGCGCTCCAACAATGCATGTGCGCCGTTATTCAAATATGAGCACGGCGCGCGTTTGTATATTCAAACGTTCACACGAAAATCGTAACATTCGCTTAAGAGTTGAAACTTTAGTCACAATTTTAATACTACTCCAATTTTTCTACCTTAGAGTGTAACACAGTAATTACTGTTTATCTTCAACGTAGGAAAACAGTAGAACTCAGTACTGAACCAAAAACAATCGAATAAACATACCTTATCCTCAACAACAGAGGAACCTTTACCCCCAGCAAGCTTCTCTCCTCCAACGCAACCATGGCAGGTATCTACAGAGATCCCCCGATCACCTACAAGAGCTCCTTCGATCGAACCAAGCCCAAGCTCTTCACGCTATACAATGTCGATGAGGAACGAACCGACAGCATGAAAGTCCCCCTGTTTACAGAGACAGGAGGTCTGGAAGAACTGCTGTTTGTGGAGGAGTCCTTCCGGAATGCGGCCACCTATCTACGACTACCCGTCCACATCTACCTCACTCACTTCGGACGCTGTCTCACCACAGACGCCCAGAGCAAGTGGAACGACTTGATAAAGGACCCACTGGATCCCGAAGAGTTCCAATACTCCCAAGAAGAGATTGGAGGATATGAACAAGCCTTCATTGACTTCACCCAGCTCTACTGCAACGCCAAGGACGCTAGAGACATCATGCACACCTACCTTCGAAGCCAAGACTGTCGGAAGACGCCCGCAGTCACCTGCAAAGAACACGCGGATCGCATCCTTATCCTCATGAAATACACTCAGAAACTAGAAGGAAGCAGCTCACCCCTTTCCAGAGTGGAGAAACTTACGATCCTCCTTCATTCATTCCCCTCTACATGGATTGAAAGCTATGGCATGATGCACAGCGGAATCCAAGAAGACACGACGGTTCGACACATTGTGGATTATATGAGCTGTCACGAGCGGCAAGCCAACAAGAAGAGCAACAAGAATAACAACAAACAACAAAATCGCTCGAACCACAACAACAGCAACTCCCGAAAGCGCAACAATACTTCCAACCACAAGGGCAACCAGAATAAAAAGAAATCCAATCCCTGTCGAATCCCAGGTCATAATCACGACTGGTCTGAGTGTCCGAAGAATCGATTCTCCAAGAATTACAAGAAAGGCTCAGGCTCCAGCAATAAGCAACCGGAGACCTTCCACGCCAACACGACAGCTTCGACAGCTTTGATGATAGCAGGAAGCAACGAGACCTTCCAAGCCCACATGAACGCAGCGCGCGAGGCGTACCATGCTAATCATGGTGGAAGAACTGAAAGGAGCATCGATGGGGAACTCGTGTGGCTCCCCTGAGTCTCCGGAGGCTCCAGGCCTCCAAAACAGAAGCCCCCGGCTTCATTAAAACCAGCAATCACCTTGCCTCCAGCTCCCCTGGAACTGGATGCCAGTACAGCCCTGCTGTCTGGGATGACGCATGGAGGAGATCTCCCGGATAAAGAGGGGAAGGAACCTACAGGATGGAGCATTCCTGTTGAGCGCTCAGCAAAGCCTGCAATCGCAGCAAACACAATCGTTCGAAACATCCTACAGGATATATCGAACATGGATCCGAATCGATCCAAGGGTACAGACGCAACATCGATCAACGCGATTGATCCAAATAAGACAGCAGCAACAAATAGACCAACCCTGTCCCTGGCAAGGAACTGGTCTACCGGTACAGCAAAAAATCTCTATTGCAATCCCGGAAACTCCAAAGACTACACCAAAGGAGGTGCGTTGGAGCAAAATTATTTAAAGCTCCTGTCGACTGCTGCAAATCCAACCAAAAATACAGCAGAATCTACAACGAATAAGAGCAACGTGGCTCCTATTCTACTAACCAACATACAGTTCATACAAGGCATCCCTCTCAAAGCAAGACCACTACTAGCGCTACTAGATAGTGGATCCTCCGGAACTCTAATCAACAAGAGAGCACTACCATTTGGCACAATGCCACTACGAAGCAAGCACCAAGTCATAACTACCACAGCCAATGGAAGCTTCGACACTACAGAATATGTCATCATGAAGAACATCAAATTACAAGAGTTTGGCAACTACACCATCGACCTACAAGAGGCAAGGCTCTTCCATTCTCCTGACTGCAGATATGATCTTATACTAGGCAGAGACTTCCTCCACCTAGCACAGATCAACCTCCTATTCAAAGAAGGAGCAGTTCAGTGGATGGATCGAACCATTCCTATGAAGGACACGTCCCTATACCATGACAACCATACCATGCTCATGGAAGAACTGGAAGATGCTGAACTCTTTGCTGATGATCTCTCGTTTGCCAATCCATACAAGTCCAAGGTCATCCTCGATAGAGCCTACCAAGAAACAGATCCATCCACAGTGGCACAGCAGCAGTCCCACATGTCCAAGCAAGAGCAGCAGCAGTTCCAAGCAATACTAAACAAATACCCTAACGTCTTCAACGGGGAACTCGGCAAATACCCACACAAGCAAATCTCTCTAAGACTCAAGCCCGGATCCAAGCCCATACACAAGAAGCCTTATCCAGTTGCATACAAAAGAGAAGACCTATTCAAAAGGGAGCTCCAGAATCTTTGTAATGATGGAGTACTCAAAAGATGCACCGGACCAGCTGAATGGGCGTTCCCAACCTTCATAGTACCAAAGAAAGACAACCGAGTCAGATGGGTATCAGACTTCAGAGAACTAAATGAACTGCTTGAAAGACGTCCTTATCCAATTCCCCGGATACAGGATATCATGAACAAGAGGGGCAAGTACACTCACTTTACCAAGATTGACTTGTCCATGCAATACTACTGCTTTGAACTCGACGACGCAAGCAAGAAGCTCTGTACCATAGTGACGCCATATGGTTGTTATGAATACCAACGTCTACCAATGGGTGTCAAAGTCTCTCCAGATGTTGCCCAGCAACTAATGGAAGATATCCTACAAGACACTGACTGCACTGTCTATATCGATGATATTGGCATCTGGACCAATGGATCCTTTGACCTCCACATGAAGACCATTGACAAGATCCTAGACCGGCTCAATCAAAATGGGCTCAAGTGCAACCCACTCAAGTGTGATTGGGCTGTACAAGAGACTGACTTCCTTGGTTATTGGATGACACCTACAGCTGTTAAACCATGGAGGAAGAAAATAGAAGCTATCCTACACATGGACCGACCAAGAACTGTCACCCAAGTCAAATCCTTCCTAGGCGCTGTAGGATACTACAGAGATATGTGGCCTCGCAGATCACACGTCTTAGCTCCTCTATTTGATATCACAGGGACCCCCAAGAAAACTCCCCAAGCAGCTGCCATCAAAGGCAAGCAAAGGAAAGCCCCTTCAGCTTTCACTTGGGGTCCTGCTCAAGATAAAGCCTTTCAAGAGATGAAAGCAATGGTGGCAGCAGATGCGCTGAACACCTATCCAGACCTTAACAAGCCCTTTGAACTGTATACTGATGCCTCGGACCTACAGCTCGGCGCTGCCATCCTCCAAGATGGCAAGCCCATTGCTTATTGGTCCAAGAAACTATCTGATGCCCAGAAGAACTATACTACTACGGAGAAAGAACTCCTCGCAATAGTACTCTGTTGCAAAGAGTACCGAAAAATGCTCCTTGGTGGTGTTATCAACGTATACACCGACCACAAGAACCTTACATTCAGGACCCTTTCAGTCCAACGAGTCCTCCGGTGGAGACTATTCCTAGAAGAATTCGGTGTCAACCTCACCTATATTGAAGGCAAGAAGAATGTTCTTGCTGATGCCTTCTCCAGACTACCCAGGATGGATCCACCTACTGTGGGGAAGAAAGAAGCCCTTGGTAAGGGCACTCTCATCGATTTTTTGAAACTTGAAGTCCCCAAGCAAGACGAAGAACTGTTTTTAGCAGAGTTCCCAAATCTATTCCAACACTTATGCAATGACGCAGACCAGGAGTTATACTCTTGTTTGCTGAACAATGAGTGTCTAGTCAACCTACCAAACACCCAAGACTTGGAATGCCCGGTTAACTACAACAAGATATACCTCCATCAGCAGAAGGACCCGACTGTCAAGTTCAAGATTCAATCCAAAGCATTCTTCTACCAAGAATTGCAAGGCAATAACATCCTTTGCTATGCCAACCAATCCAATCCAGACAGCTGGAGAATTTACATACCAAGCTCTCTTACGAATGATACCATCAAATGGTACCATCTCCTGTTGGGTCATTGTGGATCCACCAGATTATATAAGACTATCTCAGCTCGCTTCTACGCCGACAACCTGTCCAACTTATGCAAGTCCTACATTTGCCCTGATAATTGCATCCAATACAAGAGCAGACAAGCCAAATATGGGAAGCTTCCTCCCAAAGAAGCCCCGATATCGCCCTTCGATGAAGTCCACGTCGATCTTATAGGCCCTTGGAAGATCACAGCTCAAAACAAGACCTACAACTTCAAGGCCCTCACCTGTATTGATCCAGTTACCAACCTTCTTGAAATCATTCGGATCAGAGACAAGTCATCTCAGCACGTCTCTGATCAGTTCAAGAACTGCTGGCTCTCCAGATACCCTAGACCAAACAGATGTATCCATGACAATGGCGGCGAGTTCTTAGGGGCTGAATTCCAGCTCACCCTACAGCAGTATGGAATACAATCAGTCCCTACAACAGTTAAGAACCCACAAGCGAACGCCATCTGTGAGCGCGTTCACCACACAGTAGCTGATATCCTACGAGTCCTGGTACATGTCAATCCCCCACAAGCAAACACCAGGGCCACTCAGCTCATGGACAACGCCCTAGCAACCTGTATGCATGCCTCTCGATGCGCAGTCAGCACCTCGCTACAAGCCTCTCCAGGATCCCTGGTATTCAACAGAGACATGATGATCGATCTGCCATTAACCTCCAATCTATTGGCACTGAAACAGCTTAGGCAGCAAGGAATCAACAAAGCTCTGCTTCGGGATAACGCTAAGAGGATAGAACATACCTTCCGAATCAATGACAAGGTATGGTTACAGGAACCTGATCCAGATAAGCTACAGCCTAGAAGAACAGGCCCCTTTCTTATCATCCAAGTTGATGACAATGGTACAGTCAAACTGCAGAAAGCCCCTTCGGTAGCAGAAACAGTGAATATCCGGAAGTTAACTCCTTACAAAAAACCGGAAGCGGAGTCGAGGAACAACGAGTCAGAGTCACCGGCTATTCATTGGTCAACTTGAAGCAGGCTTCGCTTAATCATGAGGCACTATGTGACATGCTAGCGTAGGCAAACATGAATCACGATTAAATAATTAACCGAATCCCACATACGAGCCGACCGGTGTTTGAATACAAATATTCAAACTGTACGCCGGGCGCTCCAACAATGCATGTGCGCCGTTATTCAAATATGAGCACGGCGCGCGTTTGTATATTCAAACGTTCACACGAAAATCGTAACATTCGCTTAAGAGTTGAAACTTTAGTCACAATTTTAATACTACTCCAATTTTTCTACCTTAGAGTGTAACAAACTGGTTTTGGCCGATCAGGCCCTGTGTATGGTGATGAACCTGTCCCTCTCAGTGGTTGTGGCCAAGGCAATGGTATTGGTCCCACTCTCTGGGCACTGGTTTCTACAATTGTCTTCAGGATGATGCAACAGGCAGGACATGGTGTCCACCTTGTCACTTCTTTGTCCCTGCAGCTGGTTTCCCTGGTGGGATTCGCTTTTGTGGATGACACTGATTTGTTCTGTGCTGGTTCTGATCCCACCACCTCTGGTGAGACCTTGGCTGTTGACTTTCAGGATGCACTTGACAGATGGGCAGGTGGCATTATTGCAACTGGAGGTGCCATTGAACCTGCCAAATCCTTCTGTTATTTGATTGATTTCAAATGGACTGGATCTGGTTGGGACTATCGCTCCATTGCTGACATGCCAGGTGACTTTACTGTTGCTGACAAGCTTGGAAATCGTGCTACCCTGGATCGTTTTGAGGTTGACCATGCTGACAAAACCCTTGGTGTTTTCATCTCCATGGATGGCAATGAGGATGCCCAAATTGCTCACATGGAGTCCCAGTCTAAGGCTTTTGGGTCTCAACTGAAGGCTTCCAAGTGTGAGAAGAGGGCTTCCCTCTACACATTCAAGTATTCTTTCATGAAGTCTGTTGAGTATCCCATGCCTGTCACTCAACTTGATGAGGGTACCTGGACCAAGATTCTTCACCCAGCCCTTGTCCCTGTGCTGAATAAGGCTGGAATGTCCCGCAGCTTTCCCAGACATGTGTTCTTTGGTCCATCTCTTTATCAAGGCTTTGGTTTCATTCATCCGTATCTTCTCCAAGAGTTTAGCCATATTGCCACTATCTTCCAGGAATCTGTCCGGTCCTCACAAACTGGCAGGATTCTGAGGCTCACTGCTGAGGCTCTGAGGCTTGAATTGGGTGTTCCTCTCCATCTTGGGGTCACACCCTATCATCCCTTTGCCTCATACATCACTCCTTGCTGGTACAAGCATGTGTGGAAGTTCTTTTCCATGCATCCTGTGAGCTTGGCTGAAGACTTCCCAGACCCTCCCCTGCTGCGCTCCAATGATTGCTACCTTATGCAAGCCTTTGTTGATGCCGGTTTCAGAGGTGCTGACTTGTCCCTCTTGAATCTCATTCGGTTGTCTCTCAAGGCTGTTTCTCTTGCTGATATTTGCACTCCTGATGGAAAAAAGCTGTCCCCAGTGGCCTTCCAATTGCAGTCTTCCAACCACTTGAGAGATCATCTTGACTGGCCAAGATGTCCTCCCCCTTGGCCTCCACCAGCACACCGCCTGTGGACTATGGCTCTTCAGACATGTTTTCTTCCTCCCTGTCCACTCCCTGCAGCTAGAGCCTTGGCTCATTCTTTTCATCTTGGGCCTTGGCTCTCTCCCCAGACAGCTTCTCTTTGGCCTTGGTACTTGTCTTCCTCTACCAATACACTGTTCTCCAAATGTTCTACTGGTTGGAAGGTGGGCACCTCCCAAGGAAGGGGCAGATTCAGAGTCACCTCTGAAGTTCTTCCTGAGAAACCTCCCTGTGCTCATGTGCTTGTCTCTCCTGTGACCCGTGGTCAAGTTGTTCGAGTTGTTGGTTCTTCTGAATTTGTCTCTGAACCTCCTGATGTGGATCCTCTGAGGTACAACCCATTTGACTCTCTTCCAGCTTCTCCTGAGGATGCCTTTGACTGTCTTTGTGAGTCTCCAAGAGTGCTTCTCCACAAGTATTCCCTCCCACATGGTGGTTGTCAGGCCCTTGCCGATGCCATTCAGAGTGGCACTGCCAGTGCTGTTTGTGATGGTTCCTTTGATCCTGCTCTTCTGAGAGGCACTTCTGCCTTCATCCTGTCACCCAATACCTCCACCAAGACTACCTCATTGTTTCTCACTGGCTGTAACCTTGTCAGTGGCTCCCCTGAGGATCAGTCTTCTTACCGGAGTGAACTGGCTGGCATCATTGGGGTTCTCACTTGTTGCACTGCTCTGGTGGATCTTTTTGATATTGCCTCCGGCTCTATCACCATTGCACTTGATGGTGACACAGCTCTCAAACAGGCTCAGGGGTCCTGGCCATTGGTTATTTCCCAGAAGTCTTTTGATTATGTCTATGTTATCCGAAACATGATTACTGCTCTCCCCATTTCCGTGCAATTCCGGTGGGTTCAGGGGCACCAAGCTGGATTCTTTCTTGACTGGTGGTCCCTTCGCAATCATCAAGTTGATGGCATGGCCAAGGCTTTTCTCTCTATTCATAGAGCTTCTGCATACCACTTTCCCAGACTTGTGTTTGAGCCCTGGGCATTTTCCCTCAATGGTTCCAAGTGTTCAAGGTTTGATCAGAATGCTCTGCATGTTGCCATTGCTGGTCCTCCTCTTCTCCAATACTGGAAGACCCACCATGATATTCCCATTCCCCAACCTGTTCTGGGTGTAACATGCTAGCGTAGGCTAGTAGTGTTACGACTAAATAATTGACCGAATCCCCATGTGGGAATCGAACATAAAGATATCCATACAGGTATACATGGTATTCACACATACCTAACCGGTGGTCGAGTCCCAGATCGGAATATAAGCTTAATCTTACGACTCGACAATGGGTTAACATTTATGGCAAGAGCGTGCCTAATTTGGTAATGGTCACGCGCATGCCAACATCGAAAATTTCATGTATTTCAATTATCAATATTTTGTAAATTCTTTAAGCACACACAATTATTCATACTACTCCGAATTTCTACCTTAGAGTGTTACACAGTAATTACTGTCCGCTTTCACGTAGGAACAGTAGTAGAATTCAGTACTGAACTCTGAAACAAAACAAAACTATCGACAGCCTCAACAAAAGAGGCAACCTTATCTCTGACAAGAACTGTAGTGCCAGCAACAAGAAAGCAATCAAACAAACATGGCCGGTATCTACAGAGACCCACCAATCACCTACAAGAGCTCTTTCGACAGCTCTAAACCTAAGCTCGTAACTCTATCGATTTACGATGCCGAAGATCATTCGGATAGCATCAAAGTCCCTTTATTCACTGATAAAGGAGGCCTGGAGGAACTCCTCCACACAGAAGAAGCCTTCTTAAACGCTGTAGAAGACTTGAACATAGCGAACGCGTCCCTCATTCGATACTTTGGTCGATGCCTCTGCGTCGACGCTCAAACCAAATGGAGAACGCTAACAAGAGCCACTCGCCCCAACAATCAGCGCCTGTATCCACTGACAAGAGATGGATACAACTCAGCATTCAGCGCGTTTATCAAACTCTACTGTAACGCCGAAGACGCACGAGACATCATGCACATCTATCTACGCAGCAGCGCATGTAAGAAAAAGATCGAACCCACATGCAAAGATCACACAGACCGAATCATGACCCTAATCAAGTATACAGCAAAACTCCATGGATTTGTGGCCAACCTCGACCACTTGCAGACGCTCACTATTCTTCTACACAGCTACCCCAATAGCTGGATAGAAGACTACGTTCGCATTCACCTCAAGCTCACTCCAGCAACGACTGCCCAATTCATTGTAGACCACATGAGCAGTCTCGATCGCCTCAGCAAACAAAAGAATAAGAACAATGGGAGACGTCCTAACAGTTCTAATTCAAACAACAACAAGAAACGCTCCAACAACCAAAAGAGCAACCAGAACAATAAAAAGAAATCCAACCCTTGTAGAATTCCAGGCCATAACCACGATTGGTCGGAATGCCCCAAGAACAAATTCTCCAAGAACTACAAGGGCTCTAACCATAACAAAGGAGCCAACTCCACCACCACAAAAAACTTCCACACTCAATGCCCAGAAGCCTGTGGCAGCAACGAATCCTTCCAGGCCCACATGAGGGCAGCAATGGAATCTTACCACTCCCAGCATGGAGGTCGAACCGAAAAAAGCATCGATGGTGAGCTTGTCTGGCTCCCCTGAAAACAAAACCATTTAACCAAAAGACTCAAGGGTCTACCAAAACCAGCAATCACCATGCCTCCGGCGCCACTGGCCCTGGATGCCAGCACAGCACAGCTGTCTGGGATGACGCATGGAGGAGATCTCCCGGGCAAAGAGGGGAAGGAACCTACAGGATGGATGGAGTCCTGTTGAGCGCTTAGCAAAGACTGCAAACGCAGCAACAATAAAAACAGTTCGATTCTCTGGCAGGAGCAATCCGAACATGGATAGGAATCGATTACAATCGAATCGATCCAAGGGTACAACAGACGCATCATCGACAGCAGCAACAAATGGACCAACCCTGTCTCTAGCAAGAAATTGGTCCACCGGTACAGCAAAAAACCTCTATTGCAATACCAAAAATTCCAAAGACTACACCAAAGGAGGTGCGCTGGAGCAAAATTATTTAAAACTGCTGTCACCGGCTGGAAATACACTTGAAAATTCAGCAAAACACGCATCGAAGAATAAGAGCAACGTGGCTCCGATTCTACTAACCAACGTACAGTACATACAAGGCATACCACTTAAAGCAAGACCACTACTCGCACTACTCGATAGTGGATCCTCCGGAACTCTAATTAATAAAAGAGCGCTACCATTTGGCACACTACCAATCAGAAGCAAACATCAAGTCCTAACTACCACAGCCAATGGCAGCTTTGATACTACAGAATATATTATCATGAAGAACATCAAGTTACAAGAGTTCGGCAACTACACCATCGACAGACAAGAGGCAAGGCTCTTCCATTCACCCCACTGCAAATATGATCTGATATTAGGCAGAGATTTCCTCCACCTAACAAAGATCAACCTCCTATTCAATCAGGACGCAGTACAGTGGATGGATAGAACCATCCCAATGAAAGACACGTCTCTATACAACGAGTCTAACTACACCGTGCTCATGGAAGAACTAGAAGATGCTGAACTCTTTGCTGATGACCTCTCCTTTGCCAATCCATACAAGTCCAAGGTCATTCTCGACAGAGCATACCAAGAAACAGATCCATCTACAGTTGCGCAGCAACAGTCCCACATGTCCAAAACAGAGCAGCAGCAGTTCCAAGCAATACTCAACAAGTATCCAAACGTCTTTAATGGAGAACTTGGAAAATATCCACACAAGAAAATCTCTCTAAGACTGAAGCCCGGATCCAAGCCCATACATAAGAAGCCTTATCCAGTTGCATACAAACGAGAAGACCTATTCAAAAGGGAGCTCCAGAATCTTTGTAATGATGGAGTCCTCAAGCGTTGCACTGGACCGGCAGAATGGGCCTTCCCAACCTTTATAGTTCCAAAGAAAGACAACAGAGTCAGATGGGTATCAGACTTCAGAGAACTCAATGAACTCCTAGAGAGACGTCCTTATCCAATTCCCCGGATACAGGATATCATGAACAAGAGAGGCGAGTACACTCACTTCACCAAGATTGACTTGTCCATGCAATACTACTGCTTTGAACTAGATGACGCAAGCAAGAAACTGTGTACCATAGTCACCCCATATGGTTGCTATGAATACCAGAGACTACCAATGGGAGTTAAAGTCTCCCCGGACGTTGCTCAACAGCTTATGGAAGACATCTTACAAGATACAGACTGTACTGTATATATAGATGATATTGGTATCTGGACCAATGGATCCTTTGATCTCCACATGCAAACTATTGACAAGATCCTAGACCGGCTCAACCAAAATGGACTTAAATGCAACCCACTCAAGTGTGATTGGGCTGTACAAGAGACTGACTTCCTTGGATATTGGATGACACCTACAGCAGTTAAGCCTTGGCGCAAAAAGATTGAAGCCATTCTACATATGGACCGACCAAGAACTGTGACCCAAGTCAAATCCTTCCTAGGAGCAGTAGGATACTACAGAGACATGTGGCCTCGCAGATCCCATGTCCTATCTCCCCTCTTTGACATCACTGGTGGCCCCAAGAAAATACAAGCTCAGCCAGCTGCCATCAAAAGCAAGCAAAGGAAAACCCCCTCAGCTTTCACTTGGGGACCAGCACAAGACAAAGCCTTTCAAGAAATGAAAGCAATGGTGGCAGCCGACGCGCTGAACACCTATCCGGACCTTAACAAACCATTTGAACTGTACACTGATGCCTCCGACCTACAATTAGGTGCTGCCATACTACAAGATGGCAAGCCCATTGCCTATTGGTCCAAGAAACTATCTGATGCCCAGAAAAATTACACTACAATGGAAAAAGAACTCCTCGCCATAGTCCTGTGCTGCAAAGAATACAGGAAAATGCTCCTTGGTGGAGTTATCAACGTATACACTGACCATAAGAACCTTACCTTTCGAACCCTATCAGTCCAACGAGTCCTCCGGTGGAGATTATTCCTTGAAGAATTCGGTATCAACCTCACCTATGTTGAAGGCAAGAAGAATGTTCTTGCTGATGCCTTCTCCAGGCTCCCCCGGATGGATCCACCTACAGAAGGGAAGGAAATTAAAGGCACCCTAATTGATTTTCTCAAACTTGAAGTCCCCAAGCAAGATGAAGAACTGTTTTTAACAGAGTTCCCCAATCTATTCAGGCACTTATGCAATGACGCAGACAAAGAACTACAAGCTTGTCTGCTGAACAATGAATGCCTTATTAACCTACCAAATAACCAGGACGTGGAATGCCCAGTGAACTTCTCAAATATCTACCTTCATCAGCAAAAGGACCCTACCATCAAATTCAAGCTTCAATCCAAAGCCTTCTTCTATCAAGAATTAGAAGGTAATAACATCCTCTGCTATGCCAGCCGTGCAAACCCAGACAACTGGAGAATTTACATACCAAGCTCCCTCGCCAACGATACCATTAAATGGTATCACCTCCTGTTGGGTCATTGTGGATCCACCAGGCTATATCAAACTATATCAGCACGATTCTATGCTGATAATTTATCCAATCTCTGCAAAGCCTACATATGCCCAGACCATTGTATCAAGTACAAGAACCAACATTCCAAATATGGGAAGCTCCCGCCGAAAGAAGCCCCACTGTCACCATTCAACGAGGTACATGTGGACCTTATAGGCCCATGGAAGATTACAGCCCAAGGCAAGCATTATAACTTCAAAGCCTTAACCTGCATCGATCCAGTCACCAATCTGCTTGAAATCATCAGAATCAGAGACAAGTCCTCTCAGCATGTATCAGATCAATTCAAGAACTGTTGGCTCTCAAGGTACCCCAGACCAATCAGATGTATCCATGACAATGGTGGTGAATTTCTAGGGGCTGAATTCCAGACTACACTGAAGCAATATGGAATTCAGTCCATTCCCACTACAGTGAAGAACCCTCAATCAAACGCCATATGCGAAAGAGTCCACCACACAGTTGCTGACATCCTCAGAGTTCTGGTCCATGTTAATCCTCCACAAATCAATACCAGAGCCAGCCAGCTCATGGACAATGCTCTCGCAACATGTATGCATGCCTCCAGATGTGCTGTTAATGCTGCCCTACAGACCTCACCAGGATCCCTGGTATTCAATCGTGACATGTTAATTGATTTACCACTAACCTCTAATCTGTTGGCCCTACGGCAGCTCAGACAACAAGGTATCAACAAGAATCTGCTTCGAGACAATGCCAAAAGAATTGAACATACCTTTCAGGTCCATGACAAGGTATGGATGCAAGAACTGGACCCAGACAAGCTGCAACCAAGAAAGGCCGGTCCCTTTGCAATCACACAAGTCAACCCAAATGGAACTGTAAGACTACAAAAGACTCCTTCAGTGATCGAAACAGTAAACATCCGAAAGATTACTCCGTATCGAGAATCAACGACTCCTTCGAATGAAATCCCGGAGCTTCGAATGAGCCAATCAGAAGACTCAGAAGCGTCTTCGAGCCATTGGGAGAACTGAAACCGGGATTCGTCCAATCATGAGGCACTATGTAACATGCTAGCGTAGGCTAGTAGTGTTACGACTAAATAATTAACCGAATCCCCATGTGGGAATCGAACATAAAGATATCCATACAGGTATACATGGTATTCACACATACCTAACCGGTGGTCGAGTCCCAGATCGGAATATAAGCTTAATCTTACGACTCGACAATGGGTTAACATTTATGGCAAGAGCGTGCCTAATTTGGTAATGGTCACGCGCATGCCAACATCGAAAATTTCATGTATTTCAATTATCAATATTTTGTAAATTCTTTAAGCACACACAATTATTCATACTACTCCGAATTTCTACCTTAGAGTGTTACACTGGGATCCATCCATTGGTGTGTACATCAGTCTGCTTTCAAGCGTCTCCCTCCAGGCATGCAAAGGTGGTTTGTTAAGTTTGCTTCTGGTTGCATTGGTGTAGGCAACCAGCTACTTCACTACCAGTATCAGGATCACTCCAGGTGCCCCTTGTGTGATGCTGATAACGAGAAGGTCTCTCATGTGCTCTCCTGCAAGGACCCTGGGGCTGTCAAGCACAGTGTGTCTGCCTTCAAGGGCCCCTTGCAGCAGAGGCTTGAGGCTGAACAGACTGATCCATTCTTGGTGGCTGCCATTGTGGATCTTCTCACCAGGATTAGGAAAGGTCAGCGCATCTATCCCTCCTCATATTCCCATGCCATTGCTGGTGCTGTCAGAGCACAGAGGACCATTGGTTGGCACAACTGGCTTCTTGGTAGGTGGTCTCCTCTCTGGCACCAGATCCAGGCTGATTACTACTCCCAAATTGGAAGCAAGCGCTCCCCCAGACGCTGGGCTACCGCTATCATCCAACAGTTCTTTCTCACTTGCTGGGATCTATGGACTTATAGGAATGAACGGCTCCATGGTTCTGGGGGTACAATTGAAGCTGAACAACACCAATCTCTTGATGATTCCATCTCCTCTGAATTGGCTCTTGGCACAGCCGGTGCTCTCCCCCAGTCACACCCCCTTCTCCAAACCCCTCTCCAAGTCCTACAAGGTTATACCCTCACTGCCAAGAGGCAGTGGCTTGCAACTATACACCTTGCCAGGAAACAGTATGCAGCTCCTCCCCCACCAGTGCAGCCATACCAGCGAGAGGCTGCGCTGTTGCGAGCTTGGCTTACTGGATCTTAGGGTTGCTTCCCCCTTGTTCCTTGGTGTTTTCCCCTATTTCCCTGCTCCCCGTCCTGTCCAACATTATGATACTGGGAATTCTTCCAGTCTCTTCTTCTTCCCCCTTTTTATTTCTCACAGGTCCCTGTTTTGTGGGACCTGTTTTTGTTTCTTTCCCTGCTTGATGTTCCAGGTTTGTTTGGCAAAATAGTCGTTCTACCACTTGGGGTCCTGACTCTTTGATGGAGGCGACGTTAAAGTCTGGTTACAGACTGAGTAATTTAGTTCCACCTGTGGTGGTAAAGTTATTTAAATACGTATATTATTATTATTGATTGGCATAACAAAGTATCTTATTGCCTTCTAATTCTTGGTAGAAGAAGGCTCGGGACTGAATCTTGAATTGGATGGTAGTGTCTTTTAGCTGATGAAGATAGATATTGGAGAAGTTCACCGGGCATTCTAAGTCTTGATTGTTTGGTAGGTTGACTAGGCACTCATTGTTCAGCAAACAGGCTTGTAGTTCCTGATCTGCGTCATTGCATAAGTGCTGAAATAGGTTGGGGAACTCTGTTAAAAACAGTTCTTCATCTTGCTTGGGGACTTCAAGTTTCAAAAAATCCACGAGAGTGCCCTTTGTAAGGGCTTTCTTCCCCTCAGTAGGTGGATCCATCCTGGGTAGTCTGGAGAAGGCGTCAGCAAGAACGTTCTTCTTGCCTTCAACATAGGTGAGGTTGACACCAAATTCTTCTAAGAATAGTCTCCACCGGAGGACTCGTTGGACTGATAGGGTTCTGAAGGTAAGGTTTTTATGGTCAGTGTATGCGTTGATGACTCCACTGAGGAGCATTTTTCTGTACTCTTTGCAGCAGAGTACGATTGCGAGGAGTTCTTTTTCCATAGTAGTGTAGTTCTTCTGGGCATCAGATAGTTTTTTGGACCAGTATGCAATAGGTTTGCCATCTTGTAGGATGGCAGCACCAAGCTGTAGGTCTGAGGCATCAGTGTACAGTTCAAAGGGCTTGTTAAGGTCTGGATAGGTGTTCAGGGCATCTGCTGCGACCATTGCTTTCATCTCTTGAAAGGCTTTATCTTGAGCAGGTCCCCAAGTGAAAGCTGAAAGGGCTTTCCTTTGCTTGGCTTTAATTGTTGCAGCTTGAGGAGTTTTCTTTTGCTTGGGGCTACCAGTGATATCAAAGAGAGGAGCTAAGACATGGGATCTGCGAGGCCACATGTCCCTGTAGTATCCAACTGCTCCTAGGAAGGACTTGACTTGGGTCACAGTTCTGGGCCGATCCATATGTAGGATGGCCTCTATTTTCTTTCTCCAAGGCTTAACAGCTGTGGGCGTCATCCAGTAACTGAGGAAATCAGTTTCCTGTACAGCCCAATCACACTTGAGTGGGTTGCACTTCAGCCCATTATGGTTGAGTCTGTCTAAAATCTTGTCGATAGTTTTCATGTGGAGGTCAAATGATCCATTGGTCCATATGCCAATATCATCAATGTAAACTGTGCAGTCAGTGTCTTGTAGGATGTCTTCCATTAGTTGCTGTAATAATAATAATATACGTATTTAAATAACTTTAATCACCAAAGGTGAAACTAAATTACTCAGTCTGTAACCAGACTTTAACGTCGCCTCCATCAGAGAGTCAGGACCCCAAGTGGCAGAACGACAAATTTTCAAACAAACCTTGAACATCAAGCAGGGAAAAAGACAAACAAGTCCCACAAAATAGGGACTTGAGAGAAAGTGAGATGGGAATGGAGATATTGGGATAAGATCCAGTATCAAAAGGTAAATGACAAGATAAGAAGCAAGAACAGAAGACAAGACCAAGGTACAAAGTGTAATCAACCCTGAGGTCCAGTAAGCCAGGCTCTGAGGAGAGCAGCCTCTCGTTGGTATGGCTGCTCAGGTTGGACAGGCGCTGCATACTGCTTCCTGGCAAGGTGGATGGTTGCAAGCCACTGCCTCTTGGCAGTCAGGGTGTAACCTTGTAGGACTTGGAAAGGGGTTTGTAAAAGGGAGTGTGACTGGGGAAGTGCACCAGCTGCACCAATGGCCAATTCAGAGGAGATGGAAGCATCAAGAGATTGGTGTTGTTCAGCATCAAGGGTACCCCCAGGACCATGGAGTCGTTCATTCCTATAAGTCCAAAGATCCCAGGAGGTAAGAAAGAACTGATGGATGATAGCTGTAGCCCAACGTTTGGGAGAGCGCTTGCTTCCAATGTGGGAGTAGTAGTCAGCCTGGATTTGATACCAGCGAGGAGACCACCTACCAAGAAGCCAGTTGTGCCAACCAATAGTCCTCTGTGCCCTGACAGCAGAAGCAATTGCAAGTGAGTAGGATGATGGATAAATTCTCTGGCCCTTCCGAACTCTGGTGAGGAGATCCACAATGGCAGCAACCAAGGATGGATCAGTTTGTTCAACTTCAAGCCTCTTCTGCAGGGGTCCCTTGAAAGCGGACACACTGTGCTGTACTGCCCCAGTGTCCTTGCAGGAGAGCACATGAGACACCTTCTCGCCAGTCGCATTTGAGTGGGTTGCACTTGAGTCCATTTTGATTGAGCTGGTCTAGGATTTTGTCAATGGTCTTCATGTGTAGATCAAAGGATCCATTGGTCCAGATGCCAATATCATCAATATAAACAGTGCAGTCGGTGTCTTGTAGAATATCTTCCATTAGTTGTTGAGCAACATCTGGAGAGACTTTGACACCCATCGGTAGTCTTTGGTATTCATAGCAACCATAAGGAGTGACTATGGTACAGAGCTTCTTGCTTGCGTCATCCAGTTCAAAGCAGTAGTATTGCATGGACAAGTCGATTTTGGTGAAGTGGGTATACTTGCCACACTTGTTCATGATGTCCTGTATCCGGAGGATTGGATAAGGACGTCTCTCAAGAAGTTCATTGAGTTCTCTGAAGTCTGATACCCATCTGACCCTGTTGTCCTTCTTGGGTACTATGAAGGTTGGGAAGGCCCATTCAGCCGGCCCAGTGCAACGTTTGAGGACTCCATCATTACAAAGATTTTGGAGTTCCCTTTTGAATAGGTCTTCTCGTTTGTATGCAACTGGATAAGGCTTCTTGTGTATAGGCTTGGATCCGGGCTTCAGTCTTAGAGAGATCTTCTTGTGTGGATACTTGCCAAGTTCTCCATTAAAGACATTTGGATACTTGTTTAGTATTGCTTGGAATTGTTGCTGTTCTGCTTTGGACATGTGAGACTGTTGTTGGGCAACTGTCGATAGATCTATTTCTTGGTAGGCTCTATCGAGGATTACTTTGGACTTGTATGGATTGGCAAATGCGAGATCATCAGCAAAGAGTTCAGCGTCTTCTAGTTCTTCCATGAGCATGGTGTAGCTTGCGTCATGGTATAGAGAGGTATCTTTCATAGGAATGGTTCTATCCATCCACTGAACTGCTCCGGTATTGAATAGGAGATTGATCTTTGTTAGGTGGAGGAAGTCTCTGCCTAATATTAGATCGTACTTGCAGTTTGGGGAGTGGAAGAGCCTTGCTTCTTGTCTGTCGATGGTGTAGTTGCCAAACGCTTGTAGCTTGATGTTCTTCATGATGATGTATTCGGTGGTGTCAAAGCTACCATTTGCTGTGGTAGTTAGGACTTGATGCTTGCTTCGAATCGGTATTGTGCCAAATGGTAGAGCTCTTTTGTTAATTAAAGTTCCGGAAGATCCACTATCAAGTAGTGCGAGTAGTGGTCTTGATTTCGTATGGATGCCTTGTATGTACTGTATATTGGTTAGAAGAATAGGAGCCACGTTGCTCTTGTTCGATGCCTGTTCTGCTGTATTTTTGGTTGTATTTCCAGCAGTCGACAGTAGCTTTAAATAATTTTGCTCCAGCGCACCTCCTTTGGTGTAGTCTTTGGAGTTTTTGGTATTGCAATAGAGATTTTTTGCTGTACCAGTGGACCAATTTCTTGCTAGGGACAAGAGTGGTCTATTTGTTGCTGCTGTCTTCGATGCGTCTGTACCCTTGGATCGATTCGTTGTTCGATTCGGATCCATGTTCGATTGGTTCCCTGTAGTAGAGAATCGAACTGTTTTTATTGTGGTTGCTGTGTTTGCAGGCTTTGCTGAGCTTTCAACAGGAATACTCCATCCTGTAGGTTCCTTCCCCTCTTTATCTGGGAGATCTCCTCCATGCGTCGTCCCAGACAGCAGGGCTGTGCTGGCATCCAGGTCCTGGGGAGCTGGAGGCAAGGTGATTGCTGGTTTTGGTGAAGCCCGGGGCTTCTTGTTAGGTTTGGAGCCTTTCGGAATTCAGGGGAGCCACACGAGTTCTCCATCGATACTTCTTTCAGTTCAGCCTCCATGTTCTGTATACAATTTGCGCACAGCGCATTTTGTCCGACGTTCCGATGTTCCAGTACTAAAAATACGTAGATTTCTACACACATTTACCATGCGATATCTCGCTCCCTTCTACACCCCCAATCACAATACCAGGACCTACACATGCTAACAGCGACCTCGCCTTTTCGATTCTGCTATTGGTTCAGTTGCTTGCTGCTTTGTTCAGTTGCTTTGGTTGCCTTCACCATGGTCGTCGATTCGATTCGGCAACAGCAGCAGCAGCAAACCGACACGACAACCGACACATAATTTTCTACAGCAAATTCTAGTACAGATTCTACCGTACAGCAAACCTGACAACGTACATGCTGTCTATTGCTTCGATCTGTTTCCCAGCTCCATCCAAGGCCCCTAAGTATATCTTATGCTTAATGTTCTACACTGTTTCCAAGCTGCTTAAGTGCTTCTCACTTAACGTTCTTCCACTGTAGGAATCTTTCTACAAGAAATTCCAGATGTCATCTGTTTTCAAGTCCATTGCCCTGCTGGACCCTAAGTGTTTTCACTTATGGTCCTACTGTTTCTTGACCCAAGCCCCAACGCCGCTAAGTACAGTTTGCTTAAGGCTCCACTACCTACATATACCTCCCAGATGTACCGTATAAATGTCATCTGTTTCCAAGTCTACTGCCCTGCTGGACCATAAGTGTTTTCGCTTATGGTCCTACTGTTTTTTGACCCAAGCCCCAAAGCCGCTAAGTACAGCTTGCTTAAGGCTCCACCACCTACATATACCTCTCAGGTGCACACTTCAACTGTCATCTGTTTTCAAGTCTACTGCCCTGTTCGACCATAAGTATTTTTGCTTATGGTCCTACTGTTTTTTGACCCAAGCCCCAAAGCCGCTAAGTACAGTTTGCTTAAGGCTCTCCCACCTACATAACCCTCTCAGGTGCACACTTCAACTGTCATCTGTTTTCAAGTCTACTGCCCTGCTGGACAATAAGTGTTTTCGCTTAAGGTCCTACTGTTTTCTGACCCAAGCCCCAAAGCCGCTAAGTACAGTTTGCTTAAGGCTCTCCTACCTACATATACCTCTCAGGTGCACCCTTCAACTGTCATCTGTTTTCAGGTCTACTGCCCTGCTGGACCCTAAGTGTTTTCGCTTAAGGTCCTACTGTTTTCTGACCCAAGCCCCAAAGCCGCTAAGTACAGTTTGCTTAAGGCTCTCCTACCTACATACCCCTCTCAGGTGCACACTTCAACTGCCATCTGTTTTTAAGTCTACTGCCCTGCTGGACTATAAGCATTTTCGCTTAAGGTCCTACTATTTTCTGACCCAAGCCCCAAAGCCGCTAAGTACATGTTACTTAATGCTCCACCATCTACATATACCCCTCCAGTACACAGTACAGCTGATACCTGTTTTCAAGTCTACAGCCCTGATGGTCCATAAGTGTTATCACTTAGAGCCCTTGTTTCCAAGCTACTACGGAAGATCAAGTTCAAGTTCGAACAGGAGGCCAGCTGTTACGAATTTGAATTTGGTAGTAGGCTCCACTGCCTCTACGTGTGCTACGTGCTACTATGAAGTTCGAACAGGAGGACAGCTGATCCGAATTTGGTAGTAGGCTCGTAGGCTCCGTACTATATGTACCATACAGTGGTAAGGAATGTGTTTAGGGCACTCGCATTACTGATGCTGCAATACAGCATGCAGAGACCAGTTTTGTTTTTGTACGCTGACCACTTGCATTACTGATACTATGTATCTGAGGAAGGGTTTTGCTTGTGTCGGCTGACTACTAGCATTACTGATGCTGTACAGCAGCATGCCAGGGACAGTTTTGCTTGTGTCTTTCCCTTTCACGTTCTTGTTACCCCATCTCCTGTACGCTTTGCAACAGCAGTGTCTGTTGTGCTCTGGACTGGTTCGTTCTTACCCTGCTTCTTACTAAGGTTTGTTTGCAAAATTGTCGTTTTTACAACTTGGGGCCTAAACTCCCTTTGATTGAGGCGACGCGTCGTTCTACAACTTGGGGTCCTGACTCTTCGATTGAGGCGACGATAAAGTCTGGTTACAGACTGAGTAGCTTTTAACCACCTTTTGTGGATTTTCCTACTTAAATAAGTATATTATTATTATCAGCCTCCATGTTCTGTATGGTATGATTCCATTGCTGCTTTCATGTGTGCTTGGAAGGACTCGTTGCTTCCGGAGACTAGTTGAGCGTGAGTGTGGAAGGTCTCAGTTTGTTTGGAGGGAGCAGTGGGCCCTTTGTTGTAATTCTTGGAGAATTTGTTCTTTGGGCACTCAGACCAATCATGATTGTGGCCGGGAATTCTGCAGGGGTTGGATTTCTTCTTGTTATGGGCCCCCTTATTGGAATTTGAATTGCGCTTGCGAGAGTTATTGTTAAAATTGGTCGAGCATTTGTTTTGTTGTTTGTTCTTATTGTTGTTGCTTTTCTTGTTAGCTTGACGCTCGTGGCAGCTCATGTGATCGACAATGAACTGAACAGTGGTATCCTCCTGTATTCCATTGTGGATCATGCCGTAGTGTTCCATCCAGGATGCTGGGAAGGAGTGTAGTAGGATAGTTAGCTTCTCCACCCTGGAGAGAGGAGCGCTGCTTCCATCCAGTTTTGTGGTGTATTTCATGAGAATTAAGATCCGATCTGCATGGTCTTTGCATGTCATTGCTGGTGTCTTCCTGCATTCATTGCTTCGAAGATAGGTATGCATGATGTCCCTGGCATCCCGGGCATTGCAGTAGAGCTTGGTGAAGTCTAAGATGGCTTGCTCGTATCCTCCGATCTCTTCTTCTTCATATTGCATGTTGTCGGGGTCAAGTGGATCTTGGATCATGTGGTTCCATTTGCTTTGTGCGTCGGTAGTGAGACATCGACTGAAGTGAGTGAGGTGTTTATTTATTGGGAGCTGTATGAGCTTAGCAGCATTTCGAAATGATTCTTCTACAAATAGAAGTTCTTCTAGGCCTCCTTTCTCGGTGAAGAGAGGGACCTTGATGCTATCGGTGTTGCCGTCGGGATCGATGTTGTAGAGGGTAAAGAGCTTGGGCTTGGATCGATCGAAGGAGCTCTTGTAAGAGATTGGTGGGTCCCTGTATAGACCTGCCATGTTGCTTGTTGGAGATACAACTTGCCTCTATTGTTGAGGCTGCTGGGCGTTTTGGGTTCAGTACTGATTGTTACTGTCTTTCCACTTAAAGATAAACAGTAATTACTGTGTTACACGTTAAGGTAGAAAATTTTGGAGTGGTATGAAAAAGTGAATGTTTAGATACTTTACGAGATATTGTTATGCAAATTGAGAATGGAAACATATAAAATTTGAGGTCGCGAGCATAACCACATTTTGGCATGCTCTGCCATAAATGTTGATTCATTGTCGGTTCCCACGATTAGGCATATATCCTATTCTGGGACTCGACCATATTATTTAGGATACATATAAGAAGTATCCATTCCCGAATATAGATATATATTCGATTCCTACATGGGATTCGGTTAATTATTCATTCGTGATCTTCGTAGCTACGCTACCATGTCACATTGATAACACCAGATAAACCAACTCTGGGCACAAGGGTTGGATGGACATAGGTGGTATTGCTTCAAGTCTATTGCAACTGCTTCCAATTCAATCACCATGGTCAGGAGGAGTTGTAGCCTAATATTTACATGAATTTGTGTAGAAAATTAGTACCAGAATTTCTTTCTGGGAAATGACCAAGTCGTGTAGTAGACTCCAGTAGAAAAATGTACCATCGGACGAAGGTCAAAATGCCCTAAACTCCCGAGTAAAGGAGATTAAAAATGGGGGGGGATCAGCTGATAGGAATTCCGTAGTAAGGTTTACCGTAAATTACTATTCATACTTGTGAGGTGGTGGTGATTCATTTCGAAGGATGAATGCGTCATGTCGTCGGAGGGAAAAAAATCCTTCACACTTGGGGTCGTAAGTACTAAATCAATCGTTTGTTCGCAATTCCTGGTACTCGTAACTTACTAAGGGAATGCAGCAGTAGAAACAAAAGTGCTTGGTAAGTTAAACTTCAATCTTTACTTTGATCATCTCTGTGCTTTTTGCTCCCACCCACCGTAGCACAGTACCACAACGACACATCATGATTGTGGCGATCTGATCGGATCACGTAGAACGGCTGACTTATTCCTCCGTTAGTTGCAGCTGTAAGCCGGTCCTATACGAATCATTTTTGAAATGTTTCGTGTACCTGGGTTTACCGTGCCTGGTTTGCTGCTGCTACTGCTACTGCTTGCCGGTGCGAGAGACGAAATTTTTCTTCGGAGAGTCTCGTCTTACTCCATGCTTGACAGTAACAGCAACAATCGCTATACACGCCGGGGATGGATCCATGTATCTTGTGCCTCTTTCGTAGCCATTCAACAACCGCGCAATGCTTGTGCAAAGGAGTCGACGGCACCGAACCCCCTTCAAAACCTAATCGAAGCCCAAAAGACGCTTGACACTCTGCTCTCAAATTACGAACGAGCAACGACCGACTGCACATTTGCTGACGTCCCACGTGAGCTATTAGAAAGTAAAAACAAAGAGCTCTTACTGGAAAAAGCTGCAACCAACGCTCTGTTTGACAAATCGGCATCTATAGAGACGTGTAAAACAACGAATCGCATAGTTCGTGACTATTTGGGTGTGACCGGAAAAGGTCGGTATGCCGAGACTAGTGAATGGGTCTGCTGATTCTGACGAACAACAACTCTTGGAAACCATGACTAACTTATGCCAACTATTGTTGATGTGTTCTTTTTCTGGAAGGTCCCTTGGTTGGGATCGAGAAACGAATTCAATCAGGCTTGAAATTTGTCGATCCGGACTTTTTCGACGATTATGTGTCTCGTAAGTCGTCTCCTGTCAACAAGGTGGTCTGTGTGAGGGAATTCTATCGCACTGTCCACCATTTCTTTCTCAGCACAATCCCATCTAATTCGTTCGTTCTTTCTTGCGTTCACTGCGTTTCAAATTATTATTTGGAACAACCTCTGTACATACGTACCAGAATTGGAATCATTTTCTCAATCGTATAGCAAAGCCACGTCTTTGAGCTACACGGCGGGAATCGCTGACTTGGACTCTGTGAACAATTTTTCGAAGGAGGATGCCGATGAGTCGAAGAGGGACGAAAATAGCAACTTGCAACAAACCAAACAAGCGATCAAAGAAGCGAAAAGAAATCTAGATGTTGTAATAACACTCTTAGAAAAATCATAGGATACGAATAGAATGGTGATAATAGAATACGACTCTGCTGCCGCTGCTAGTCCTTCGTATCTCAATCAACTCAATCAAAACCAAGAATGAACGCAGTTGGAAATCTTTTGGTCGCTGTGAAAAGTGAAGGTGTCAAACAGCATCACCACCTCTTCAATGTATTAGAAGCTATTGGAATCTAGCTTTCAACCAATATTTTGAAACCAGGTAGACTATTCTTCTGCCCCAACATATTAATATTGTATCCCAGACTCGGTCAGTAATTTGAGGTAGTCCAAGCAACATTGACAGGTGCACCTTAACAGTGCATCATACGGTGCATCCTGCATCTCACCTTGCAAACCAACTCCCCAACCACACCTCCCTCCAAGCAGAGGGAAAGGGGAGAGAAAGTGCGGAAAGTGAAGATCAGGTAGAATATGGCCAGATGGGTGGGGGATTGGGGCAGACTGGGCAAACTGCTTCAATCAGAAAGTCAACAAAAATGAGACCGATCTAACCCATGTATTCAAATACCTATGGTGGTGAATATGGGGTAATGGATGACTCCAAAGTATCAGGTGTACAATTCAAGTTTGCCTACAAGACTGAATGATTGCATGAGACTGCCGGATCAACATGGGTAGGCATTCTTGGAGCATTAGATGAACACTTGGGTGTGACAGGCAACATAATTAGGTACAAATGTTTCAGAAAATGATTGTTTTATTGGTGCAGACTAGTAATTTGTGAGTAGAAACCAATCCTAATATAATGGACCATTGCTCAATGATTGAAAATCTAACGGCTAGAGGGTGATGAATGTGAATCATATTGCCTTCCGTTGTGATACAAGTCTGCGTTGAATGTAGGTGAAAATAGTTGCAAGTGACCCAATATTGTGACATTCTGGCATTGAATCTGATTGATGCCGCCATCGATGGCATCGTAATGTTGTTACAGGTGAGCAATTAATCTAATTGTTGCCACCATTTTGGCCAAGCTAATACTACTGTAGCAATGGGTACACGAGAAATCTGTTGAAAACACTTGGACTGGCTTGCAGACTAAATGTGACAGTGGAATCCCCAGTACTTTGGAGGTTAGGCAGGGAAGTGAGAACCCCAGTTAACTATTTGCCCGGAACATCCACAAGCACAAGATCATGGATGGATACAAACAATACCCCGGTTGGTCACATTCCTATGGGTGTTGATGATGGATTAGAACATTACAATACAAGTTGTTGGAGAAAGGTTGAGTTTGACTCATTTGATAACAGTGAATCCAAAAATGACAACAATGACCTTGAACATGAACAGCAAGAAGAAGAAGAGGGAATGGATCACGGCCAGCAGTATGACAGTGATGCTACTATTGCAATGACTGCAAGTGGTACCAGAGATGATGACAAGTCCACATGTGGTCAACATAGCTATGAGCAAGGGCTGTATGTCTCAGATCCTCATGTGGCGTGTCACAACTTTCCTTCCGTTTTGGCTGCAGGAGAAGGGCGGACAGAGGAAGTTAACGACATCATGGCACGGACCACCAATTGGATTCACATTGAACTCAAAACATCATTTTGTCTATTGAATAGTGGTTATCAAGGAACAAGAATAGAAAATCTACAAAATATAAAGGATGGAATAGTGAAGTGTGTCGATGCCCTTTCTGAGTGCATCCAATGGTTGGAACTTGATGAAGTTGAGACAAATGCGATGATGTCTGATGATTGTTCCATTGGCAGAAATATTCAAGAATCAATGTTGCAGATAGGTGCCAGTTTGTCTATTTGTGGATTATATGGTGTGCTAATGGCTGGCAACAACCAACGATCAGTGCAGGATATGGGGGTAATGCATCACTTGACAAAAATCATGAATCGGAATGCAGGAGACACTGTCTAATGAAAGAATAAGTAAATGACATAATGGTCATTGTGCTTTTTTTATGGCGAGTAGGTGATCTGCTTAGTAGGTAAATATGCACCAATGACAAAAAAGGTAACATAGATAAAAAAGTCAGGGAGTGGCATTCTGTTTCAGAAGAAGAATTGGGTGCAGTGGATGATTTTTTTAATATGGTAGTGTCCCTAGGTACTGTAAGTATTCTAATAGCAAAGTTATTTATACGGAAAGTGTGGATTCGAGCCATGTCCGTTGCATGCCGGAACCGGTTCGTGAAGAAAAACAACCAAGAGCGAAAAAAAAAAATACGGTAAAATACGAAGCAAGAAAGTCCCTAATTGAATTGTAACTTTGTCCCTCCTTTTGAGAATACGGTAAACCTTAGTCATTACTGTATTCCTTCGTCCTCGTCTGAAGTAATCCTCGTAATACAAAACCCGGGTAATCTTACTCTGGTACGCTCCAGTATCCAATCCATCCTTCCACTACTTCCCAAAACCTTCCATTTGCGGGGGACAAAGAATTTGCGAAGCAGTGGGTCACAGAGTGAAGAAGTCGACGGGCATGACCACTGAAATCATTGCTTGTACATGATACCCATTCCATCCTCGAAAACATCAAATCGTCGGTGGGCAAAATAGGAAACTTGGAGACGCGGATTCCGTCAGGATGAGTAGGACGGTCGAGGACAATGTCGGGGTTGAAGCTGATGGGTTCACCTCAACTGCGGAGACGTTGAATGTTATCCGACCGTATGGGTATTCGGTATCGAAATGCGGATATTGCAAGGGGGCACGAAGCAATTTTTTGCAAACATACGAACCACTGACAACGCACCAAGTAGCACACGACAATTCTTCACAGGTTTCACCTCCTACTGGATCAACATCAACATCGAAATCGTCGAAGCTTTCTTCAAAATCCTATAGTGTTGTGGCCGACAGCGTGTCACCTGCCTTGTACGAGGCATTGATCCAAGGAGGATGGCGCCGATCTGGAGTTCATCTCTATAAACCACAGAATTTTTCCAGCTGTTGTCCTACGCTAACGCTTCGATTACTAACTCGAGAATTTAAACCGAACAAGTCGCAGCGAAAAGTTCTGAGAAAGATGGAGAATATTCTCAAAGAGGGAGAGATAGCAACGCGGATGATGCCGGTAAGATCATCGTCGACACCAAAGAAACAGAAACGAAACCATAGAGAAACACAAAAACTCAACACAATAGAAGGCAATCTTAGTAATTCAAATGAGAAGGCTTGTGGTTCGTCATCGTTGGTAGAAGCAGTCCTTGCGAATGGAATCTTACAGAAACTCGAGGAAGCCACCTCAAAGGCTGTTGACACGTATTTTTCGTCGGTTTCCAAAAAGAACTTTGGCATCGAAACGTTCCAAAAGGGCGAAAGGAATTTTGCATTGAAAACCAGCTATCGAATTTTGCCACCATCCAAACGAGAACGAAAACAATTCAAGATACGCGCTGTTTCTCCGATTTGTGCTCAAATCAGTGGACGCTTTCAGACGTCTCGAGATGAGTTGGCCCAGGACTTGATTCGGCTCATCAGAAAAGACGAAGTGTTATCACCATTTCAAAAAACGAAAGGCGACAGCTCAATCACGAATTCTTCCAATCATTCCAGTGCCGTTTCTATCGCTTCCCTTGAGTCTCATCCACCAAGTGGCCAAATCATATGCACGATCCAGATTGAGGAGCAAGATCAAAACGACGAGAAGCACCGTCGCAATGAGAAAAACGAATCCAAAAGCAGCAACCAACGCAATAGCACTGATACCGTTCAAATGAATGGATCGAAGAAAACGGAAAAAAACGATTTTAATAACAACTGTGGCAACAAAGATAATGGAAAATTAGCCCGATGGTACAAGAAAACAACTGGCAAAAATCTCCACCTCGAATCAAATAAGAATTTCATCTCCATCGATACGCTACCTGCTCATCAATCGGCCCTGCAACCCGATGTGCATAAACTATACGTTCACTACCAGCATGTTGTGCACGATGACCCGGACCGTTTTTCCGATGTGCCAAATGCGGTGAGCATAAATACTGACGACAGCGACAACAGCGATGAAGACGACGAAGAACTTAAACTAGACACGGATGATCCTTCCGAATTAGATTGGGGACACGCCCCAACTTACTTTACGGAAAACATCTCGTCAATGCTCACATCGTACACCCGACAAATCCAATCTAAGGAAACACGTCGCTCTGTGCTATCCAGTTACTACAGTTTTTATCAATTCTTGGTCGAGGCACCCTTTCCTCTTCATCCTCCTTCCAACGAGCAAACGATTTATGCCAATTACGTTGATGAACAAAAACAACAGCGACCAAAGAAGTCCTGTAATGAAAACGACGAGTCGCGTTTACCTTGCGGGCTTTATCATCAGCATTATCGGTTAGGAGGCGATTTTCTGATTGCTGTCGGTGTCATTGACGTCTTGCCAACTGGCTTGTCGTCAGTTTATCTTTTTTACCACCCCAGTTTCGCCCACGAGTTGGTTGCGCTTGGAAAGTATGCAATATTGAAAGAGATTGAATTCGCACGGGACACTCTCAAAGTTCCATACTACTACCTTGGCTATTAGTAAGTCTTCGAGAAATGTACCTCAAAAGAATTTCGAGAAATTTGGGCTTAACGGTTTTTTTCTTCTAATGCATGTTCAAACTGCACGGGGTCTTTTTCTCTTTTCATTTTATGCAGCATCGAATCGTGTCAAAAAATGCGGTATAAAGCGGACTATCATCCAACTCAGATATTGTGTCCAAAGTTCTATCAATGGGTGGATTCCGCCACAGCGATTGCAAAACTGCAAATGACGCCGCACAACGTTTGTGCTTTGATAGAAGCTACGCCGCAATGCGATGAAAAGAAAGATGGCGACAAAAATGTTTCGGATGTCAAGGAACTCACGAATGTTGACATTGGAGAAGATTCTTTGAATAGGTTGCAAATGGACATTGGTGCAGGTGTGAACGTCACGATAGACATGCTGCAGGCTAGTGGGGTGGAAGTTGTCAGACCCATTCTGGAGGAGTTCATTCTTGAATTTTCTCCGAAACTCAGTGAAAAATGCGTTCTCAAGTTAACGTAACTCGTAGGTTTTAGGAGCGCGGATCCCTCGAGCCGTGGATCAGAAAGGTTAATGAAAAGTTCACTTGACTTTTTCTCTAAGTTTCGTCCCCACTTGTAGACTAATTGAACATAACTTCATCGCGAAATTACTAGTATGCATGTTGAAAAAGGTACTGTAGTGATGAATACCACCAATATTAGTTATTGTGGTAGAGTCTTCACTGTCCCTACAAATCGAAAACCTGTATGACAGGCCTGAAAAGCAATATTCGTGCATACAACAATAATTAATAATTAAAGAAAATTTTTCTTAATATGATCTAGAATCTAATGAGGGAGAAGGCATCACCGGGTCGAAAATTTTCACCTTTTGCTTCTGCTCGAAGTCGAAGTGACATATTGCGATTGAGACTAAGTTTCTTGTCAAGCTGGACTTGAGCCATTGTCGTTCTCAGATCGAGTCCCAGTTTCATCACAGACATGTTGGGTTGGAGGATGTTAGCAAGGGTGTGTTCTTCGGATGTGTTTATTACCTTTGATTGTTTGTGCAATTTCAACTCTTCTATAGTGGAATTTTCTGCGAGAGCTTCGAACAATGCGGTGATACCAGCTCCAGATATTGAATTTCCTTCGAGAGAAACCTTTGTTATGGTGGTATTGCGTTTCAAGGAGTTGGAAAGGTTTATTGCAAATTCATCATCGATGCCGCATGAATTAAATTTTATGGTCTTAACATTCGTGTTTCGGGCGAATGCATTCGCGGCTTTGTTTTTTTCTTCAGAGGTCAACGCCATGAATCTTTTATTACCAACAAGGTCGACAGTATCAATCATTTCATCATTTTCAGCGATTCTATCAAATAATTGTTCGACTTCGTTACGTTCACGTTGTCTCCCAGTCGCTTTGAAGTGTTTCTGGCGAGCTTGGCGGAGTAACTCCACATTACGCAATACATATTTGGTGATTTCTTGTCTCTCCTTCAGATTTCGCGTACGGAAGCTCATTACAACGATGCTGAAATTAACTCGCATAGCCTTCGCTAGAGCAGTTTCGGCTTCGCTTTTGTGCAAGCATTTCTGATTTTCCAACCGCACAACTTGAAGATATTTCAAGGTTGTCCGACTTTCAATAGCCTTTGCGAGGGCGATAATACCATCGCCTTTGATGCAATTGGTCTCGAGATCTAACATGATTAAATTCGGCAGAATTGATTCATTGTTCAGACACCGATTGGCAAGACTAACTAGAAAGTCGTCACCACAACCTGTGTTTGCCATATTAATGGCAGTTATGTCGTTTGCTCTTGGGTGTGTGACTATCACGTCTACAAACTTTCTCACAATGAATTGGCGAGATGGATCATGAACTGGGAACCTCTTGAAAAGCTTCCATTGGCCGTGGAAGTCAAATGTCAAGCCATCAGATTGTGTATCGTCCACAAAGTGACTAGAAATGAATTCGGCAGTCAAGAAAGAGCCGTTCGAGTTAAAGCAGCCTATCGACTCACCAAGGGATTTTTGAAATGTTCCAAATAGAAAGTTCTTCTTCTCTTCCTTCGTCATTGAATCACTGTTTATTCTCAGAGTCGGTGGAACAAATCCTTCTGACGCTTCTTGAATATGATTCTTTAATTTGTGCTTATCGAACTGGACTGACAATTCATGGAGATAATCCCAATCTTTTTCCTCCGTGTCTGTTAGAGAGTCGTCTCCCCCATGACGATCTCCTGGGAGATGCTGGGCACGTTTCACTTCAAGTTTCAGTAAATTGATCAACTTTTCATCGGTCAAGGTTTTTAGAGGGGAAAAGCCTTTGTTTCGATTGACTATCTCTGTAAGGTGTTCAGCAGCTTCCTTCGACTGGAAATCCAATTTCACTTGTTGTATTGTTTTGTTTTTCTGAAACGCATTCAAAACGTCATCTTCACTAGCGTTCGAGATTGGGGTTGTCTGATTCTCCAAATTCAGTGCTGTCAATGTTTCGTTTGATGCAGCTACAACCTGACAAAATTCAGCTAAGCCTTCATTTGTGAAAAGATTGTTCGACAAATTGATTTCTTCAAGAACGAGGTTTGATTCCATGCTTGTTGCTAGGCTGTAGAGAAAATCATTTCCCAACTCGATTCCACTTAAAGTGATCGATTTCAAGTGAAGATTGATCCTTAATGATTGAACAAACTGTTCCAATAAGGTTGAGGAAATAGTACCAAACAACCTGGGAGAAACGTCAATGGAATCGATGCTAGGGTCATTCCTAATGGCCCTGACCATTTTTCCAACAAGCTCATTGTCACGTAGACTAAGTCGACGAGTTCTTGGAAACCCACCTGCCTGATCTATTTGATAGGCCAATGACCGAATTTCGGTCTCCAAGGATTTATCGAAAAGTAGCGCCACAGCAGAACCGACGAATCCTTCGACTTTATCCTTTTCATAACAGATACCATCCAAGACACGTTTACAAGGTTTCAGACTCTTTGAATCGCTGGATTTCGATTCAGGTGAAGCTTGATTCAACTCAATAAACCCCCGTTTCAAAGTTTTAGGTTTTCTTGGGATATCACTGTCAATATCCGATTGCTTTCGGCTTGGACTTGCTAGAGATTGATAAGCTTTTCCTTGAACCTTCTGATCAAAACCTCTTTCGAACAAATCCCTCTTGGATTGAATATTGGTAGTATTGATGCTTTTGTGATCAAGGGAAGCTGGTATAGTCAAATCGATTGTAGGGGAGTGCATGCCAGTATTCTTCTCTTTTTTCTCAGAGGTTGTAATGGTGTTTTCAGCTTCTGGGATGTTTTGTTTTCTTCTTGAAAGCGTTGTGAACCTAGAATCATTGTGCCCTCCCACTCTGTCCATTTTGTGGTCAGTAGCACGAGTCTTTATATTGTTTGGTTTCAAACCAATGTAAGAAAGTATGTTAAAGTCAACGGAACTCTTTTTCGGGGTTTTGTGAGTTTTTGAGGTGTCATTTTTGATAGGCAATGATTTCTGATCTGGACTTGTCTTAGGTCGATGCGTTTCTTCAACCTTTTGACGAAAATTACTCGCATAGAAATCCATCTTGGATTGAATGCTGACTGATTCTCTGTTTGGGTTTTTGTGATGAAGGGAGCTAGAAGGGAGTACATTCATTGTGGTGGTTGAGTCTCCCGTGTCGGAACTTTTTTTTTCATCAGTTTTAATGCAGTTCTTCACAATGGACTTTCGTTCGCTTCTCTTCTCGACTAATGAATCGATTCGCACAATGTCACATGGATCGAGCGAATTATTTTTATCGGAAGGATTTGGCTCTATCTCTGAGCTCGTCGTGGCACTATTTTTTGCGCAGTTAATTTTAATATCCTCGTTCCTTGTTTTGGTTGTCTGCAAGTCCACAACTGTGGACGCCAGGTCGCTGTCATTGCACTGATTTGAATGCTGCGACAGCGTGATTGTTGCATTCTGTTCCTCTGCCGTTGTAACCGAGGCATCGTCAAGTTCTGGAGAAATCATAACATCTCTGATTTCGATCGATCGATTTGGACAGGTTGAGCGTTCATCGTCGTACTTGATGCGAAGCATAGAATGATTGTCTTGTTTCTCCTTCTTCTTGGTTTCTGATTGATTCTTATTCTCTTTCTGCCGACCATATTCTTTTCCTTTTAGTTCAGCACAAAGTTTGGAAAGCTCTTCTGCCCGTTTCTGTTTGTCCACTACGAGAGCTACTAGTCTTTTCTTTTGACCTTTATTTTCCTTTGTGGCATCTTTGGCATTTCCACCGGTGAACACTGCAATAACCACGTTGAGGGGAATCATTTTTTTGGTTAGTAGTTGATTCTGTTATTGCGCTTGAGTTTGTGGAGAACATCAATTTCAAAGTATTCTAAAGAGTTTGCCTTGTCACCATCACAAACACATCTTGTAACTGATGTCTCGAGGGTTTTTCAGAAAACGTTCCTTGCGAAATCTAGAATTGCCGCCATGATTGAAGTGAAACTATAAATGTGACAATTCTGTCGAACCTAATTATCATGATTATTCCTGAGATCTTGGAAGCTGCCTCGAGTTGAACCACGATCGAAGTTTTTTATTGTAATGTATAGAAAGAGAGACGACTCAAGAACATGAAGTTTTTTGGTAATTCTTTGTTTCAAATATTTTTTGTGAGCGAAATGTCGCTACGAGTTGAAATCACGATCGATCTGAACTTAGATTTATGCCTTTCGACGATTGATAATAATCATTGTTCTTTTTAGGAGCTCATAATTTCTAACTCCGTAGTGTTTTCGGGTCAGGTCATTTTTTGGCATCAGTGATTGTCGGTATCACCAAAAAATTGAAAACTCTCAGAAGAATAAGATCATTGCAATGAAAGAACTGATACTACGATAGACTGAACAGGGCAAGGCGGTAAGGAGTGACCCTTACCTACTACGGTCAGAGCCGTAGTTAGCAGATCCGTTGCTGTAGTAAGTTTTGGGGTGAGCGGGATTAGGGACATTATATGCTCAATGCTTAGGGCGGCGTTGGGAATAAGATATCCTTGCTGTTTTCGTAAGCATTGCACTTTCCTCCATTGACGGTCTACGAAAATTCCCATCCGTGCAGTACACTGTTATGAGGTTGACCATCAAGCCCTGCACCGAAAGCACTTGCATATGCAGTCGCACCTTTTCTCATTTGAAGCTTTGTTCACAATGCTAGCATTTGTCTATTGTCATGTCTATCTACGAGACATAGCATCCAGCAGGAGACATAAATCGATTGTTGGTCTAGACTACGACTCTATTGTGTTCAACGTAGGGACCGCGGACTTTGTTTTGTCTAGAGTATAATACCGTACGGTTGCATTTTCTAAAAATGTCTGAGTTCCGGGGTCCGCGAATATCAAAAGCCATCGGATTCTATCTTTTTGTGCACGCCTTTCAGAGTGTATTGCCTTCTTCTGTACCAAGCAAAAGCTGCTGCGAGCACAAGACAGTTTAACAATACTATTGAGGTAGCATTGAATTTGTAGCGATCATTCCCCAGAAGCTCTCCGTATTCTACCGAAAATCTTGATTTCGTGCCAACCTCGTCCGTGGACATTATCTGCAGTAATTCGGGGCTATTGTCTTCCAACCTAGCGACGAATGAGTAGAATTCGAAGACATTAATAGTGAGTGCCGTGCGACGGAGTCAATCCTTCACGAAAGCATCAACGAGAAGGATCCTCCAATTGCCCTGAACCGTGGTACACAAGAGACTTACCAGTATGATTTTTGTAAATGTTTATACACTTCGAATTCATCCCATCGGTCCTTATTTCTGGAGAACCAGCACGAAGGACAGGAAGAAGTGGGTGGCCAAACAACATCTGCCGGATTGGTGAAGCCACTCTTCTCGACATTTTGTTCGATCCGTTCTTTTCTTAACCTAACATTGATAGCATTGTGCGTCTCGTATAACCAAAGAGGATATTGGACGTACTGTTGCAGCGTACTACCCTCTATCTGTGTGACGAGACGGTTGCACCGATCAAACATACAGGCATCGAAGTCGGCGAGAAAGTTGAGACGGCATTCTTCGCAGAGAAAAAAGTGCTCGATGTAATCTCGCAGGATATTGGCCATTGTCGCAGGAACTATCTTTTGTGCGTCGTCCTTCACCAAGTGATTCCATTGTACAAGACCGACACTCATGATGTGGAATAGCATCCACAGTCCTGCCGTGTAGCCCGTGCCGTGCTGCGAAGAGGCTTGACTCCACTCGGTGACAGGCCTGGGAGGAGGATGTTTCGCCATGATTTTATTCCACGCCCTGGGACCGGTCACAATAGTTTCGAAATTGTCGATCAAATCACTGACAACCGCTTGCATGCTCGAATCGAACGGAATTGTTTTTTTCATTGCCACTAAAAATTCTAGTAAGGCTGTCTTGGGTTTGGCCGGAAGTGGACCGGGTTGAGTAAAGATTGCAGTGTTCATCGCGAGATTGAACGACAGATGGGCGTCGTGAAACGTTTCGGCTCTGGTTCTCCGGGTGAAGTATGGTTTTTCGGGTGTATTGCTGTGTTTCTCGATAGTTTTTCGTGACGATTGCTGTATCGCGGAAACAATCTTTTCGGCACCATCATCCCTACTTTCTGTGACAGTCTTGGCGACCCCGGATACGCCCGACATCCGAAATATCTCTTCCGGGTGCAAATCGAAAGCCCTGAGTTTTGTCCCATTGGTGGATTTGGGTGGATAAAATACAATGTTTGGATAACTGTGGATCTGATTGTCGGTACATATTTTCGACTGTGGTACGCACGAAACAGCGAAGGTTTCAACCACGACATTCAACTTCTCCGACAGGTCGTGGACTTGATTCGAGAATTCGATGTACTTTGGCTTGAAATGTAGGCAATGCGGACACCAGCTGTAAAGTCATCGAAGGGCAGGGAATGATTTGTGGATCGTGAGTCGCGAAGACAGGTGTTGTTTTGCATTGCTGAGCACAGCAGCACCGAGTGGTAGCTGACGCTCATAGGTTTGGATTTGAGTTTGCTGTTGGCAACCCCGCGACTTACTGAGCGTAATACGTAACAACTCGTCCGTTCGGATAGTTCGAGGAGTAAATGAAATCGGGTCGGGCGTCGATGTCACCGGTGACCTCCTGCACGTAATGTTTTTGTGTTGCCGTGGAATAAATATACTGAGGGCTCCCTCCGGCATTCCCCGAGCACGATAAGGCGCAGAAAACTAGCCATGTGAAAACACGATGCCCCACAAGGTTCAGCCACAATTGCTGTCTCGTCATTTTCAGCTAGTTGCTGTATTGGACCACTTTGCCATCAAACGTACCGATTCCCGGTACGTGTACGTGTAGTAGCCAAGAGGAACGAGAAAGCAATCGTTGATGAAAAATAAAACTGGGATAACCTTATCTTACCGTAAGATTTACCTGGTACCGTACGTTTCGGGTAAGGTAAGCCTTACCTTGTAACTTACCGTAACCTTACTCGTCCTTCAAATTATTAGATGTAAAATGAGAGATGAGAATAACAAAAAAGAATGAGCACAACAGGGTGATGATGATTGCACAGAACTTTTTCAGGGCCGACAGATAACCAAAATAATACTTCGCACTTCGTACTAATCATGATAAGTTACTACGAAGCAAGATCTTACTTTACGTCTACGAGTAATTAACTTACGAGTAAGTTTGCCTCACCGGTGTCAAAATTAAAATAATAATGAAACAAGTTTCCATAAATCGAAATTTCCATAAATCGAAATAGGGTGGATAAAAATTTTGGGCGCTTTGCTAATTGCATTGATGCAACATTCCGGAGCGTAAAAACTAAAAACAATTTACTATTCATTATTTTTGTTAAAAATGATTTAAATTTTTATAATTATTTTTTCCCTTGATTGGTCGGTTATCCCAATCGCGTTTCTTTTGAACCAACAATGTAAATCATTTTCGTCACACCACAAGACCAGAGAGAATTCACGACAAGTTTCTTTTTTTCAATTGTAGAGTCGGACGCACACCGAGCAGTGATCAAATGCCACCTAATTTGTTTCCGCAAGGCAGACAGGGATGGGTGCAGCTGAGCTCAAATTGCATAATCCAACCCGTCCAAACAAGTTGGCTTTACATTGCCACCATCACGATAACGATGGTGGTGCCAACGATTCCACCAAAGAAGAGGCTAATGATGATTTGTCCATAGATTGCTGACATGGATGCAGAAGCAGCCATCAACTCTTCAACTCCTTCCACCGAGAGATCAATGGTGGTAACAAAGGGACTCTCTTCAGAATCTGCTTTTTCTTCAAGATCACGGGAAATAAGGGAGAAGTCGGCACTCAAACGGCGGGCAGGAACAGCACTTGTCATTTCTTTGCAATATAACTTGGCCATTCCATGGTGGTTTGTCCCGCCACCATCAACAACAGTTAAGTCGTGAGTATGATTAAATCCATCAGCGAGCAATTTTGTTGGCCAGCCACCATCTCGAATAAAGGTCATACCATGTGTTTGGACATATCCACCCACTTCCACAAAAGCACAAACTGTTGGATTCCCACCATCTGTTTTGACATTGAGTGTGACATTACCACCCATGGGGGGTGCCTTGATTCATCAAGTTAGAGTGGGATCAGAAGAGGCCACAAAGTGAGATTACAGCTCATGAAAACACACAAGTTTTCCAATCGCGTGTGAATCGTGACAAAAGTTTACTTACGTCTTGTGCTGCAAAATAGATGCCACCTTCGCACGCAGCATCTCCATAGCCATCAATATTTTTCAAATAGGGATTTCCGAGTACACTAGTATATTTGACTCCATCGTTGAAGCTGGGGTACATATGGTAGGTCATTGCAGGTGTTGTTGTTGTATTTGCTTCTGTTGCACCAAGTACACATAGGCCATGGACAAAACCATAATGTGTGTTGGTGGCACTATTATAGCTGAAGGGTGGGTAGTCAAACTTCGGAAACAAGTATGAGAAGGTCTTTGTTTGTACCAGGTTTGCTTCACCTTCACACGTAAAGTTTTTTTCCGCTTTGGCAAAGTATCCAGCAGTAACAACACTTTCAAATGCCAATGCAGACACTCCAGCCTTCTCCCCAGTGCTTGAGAGATAAGAGGAAGCGACGGTAGAATTTGCAACAGTGGTCAGTGCATCTAAAGTCGAGTTGTTGATTAGCTCACGCAAAGTTCCAGAGTTTTTGCATGTCACTGACTTGAAGCCATCAACGGCAAATCCCTGCTTCCTGTATTCCTCTGTAGGACGCACACAAACACCAAAGTCTTGACCTATCTTGTACAAGCTGGGGGCATTGGAGCCTGGTGCACACAGGAATGACTCAAGGTTGACTGTTTTGGAAACATTTTTTTCAAAAATGCTGGTACCAGTGCCATACCCCGGGTCTACTAATGAATAAAGTAGTGATATGCAAATTGTGAGCTCTATCAGTTAGTCTATTGCTATCGGATTGAGAGGCCGTCTCCTTATTGGCGATACGGACGCTCGCTAATCGTAATTCATCCTTATCCTTAATCCAGTCCCAGTTCCATCCGCGACTGTATTCTGGTGCACGGCATGCTCCCCCATGGTACTGTTACAATTACTTCTTCAACTCAATGCTATCCCTGCAGTAATAGGGGTGCACTCTCCTGATGTTAACCCGGTCGGTTACAAAGGGAGCAGTTTCAATAGTTACAGTTCCATTATCATGGGCCTTGAGTACCTTGTAAGGTCCTAGCCGTGGGAAAGATAGTTTCGGGATAATGCCCTTCCTTTCCAGGGTGACATAGTCTCCTTCTCTATAGACATGGGGGATCCTCTTCTGGTTCTCCCTGATGTTGCTCTTGTGGATGCTTTTCTGCTTCCTTGCTTGGATTGCTTCCCAATCCACTGGGAAGTTCACCGGCATGAACATGTCTCTGCCAAACACCAACTGTGCCGGGGAGTACCCCAGGGTGGTATGGATGGCGCTTCTGATAGCATATGCCGCCTTGGTGGTGAATTCCTCAAAAGGGTCCTTCTCGTGGAGGTCCCTATTTTCCAGGTTGAAGGACAGCAAACAGTCCTTTAATACCTGGTGGATCCTTTCCAACACTGAATTGGATTGTGGATTCCAAGCCCCACTGGGCTTCCTTTTCATCCCCATGTTCTCACAGAGCTCTTGGAACTCTGCTTTGAACTCACTCCCACCATCAAAGCCAATTTCCTTTGGGCGCGGATATCTTGCCAGCCATGTACTGTCCAACAATCGTTGGGTTTCAGCTGCAGTTGGGGAGTCCTTCAGGTGAGCCAGTTCAAACCATCCGGTCACTGGATCCACCATGGTGAGGACATGGATATGGTAGTCTTTGCCATTTTTGTTGTGGACAGATGCGGGTCCCCAGAGGTCCACATTGACCCTCTGCCATTTGGTGACCTCAGCTGCCTTCTCCGGTAGTAGTCCATACTTTTTCCGGCCACTCTTCTTAAACATCTGGCATGTGTGGCAGTGTTTACAGAGGTCCTGGACGTCCTTCCGTAGGCCCTTCCAGGTGAAGACTGAGCGTATGCTCTGTTCCATTCTCTTTTCTCCCGGGTGTACCAACATGGTGTGGTACCACTCCATCACTCTTTGTTTGAGCTTGTCGGGAATCAGGATTTTGCCTTCTTTGTGGATGAGACTGAAACCTTCCACATTTTTGGTGGTTAGGCCTTTGTCTTTTTCCAGATCATTCATGATTTTTGTGTTCTTCTGCTGGTAGAACTGAATCATGTCCGGAGCAAGTGGGAATGCACTATTGCCCTGGAACTCTTCCGGTGCTTCTCCAAGTGGGAATAGGAGTTGCCGGAGGTGCGCTTCCTCATCCGCGTAGGTGAGGGGCTTATTTGGTGGTAGCCATTCCACTGTGTCCGCTGGGTCATCCGTAATGTCCAGGCGAGACAGCGCGTCTGCTGCATCATTTTCTTTGCCAGCAACATGCTTGACTATTGGGTGGAACTCCTCCATAAGGAGTCTCCACCGGACCATTCTTTGGGTCGGCATCTGTTGGTACAGTAGGTTCAGGTGATCCGTGTGAATGGTTACATCCTGGCCTCGCAGGATTCCTTCAAATGCTTTTAAGCCTTCTACTATGCCCAGGAGTTCCTTTTCTCCCACGGTGTAGTTGAGTTGCGCTGAGTTCAGCTTCCGGGTGTAGAATCCAAGTGGTTTTCCATCTTGGCATACAGTTGCTCCCAGTTGCCGGTCACTGGCGTCTGAGTAGAGATGAAATGGTTTCGTAAAATCCGGGAATGCGAGTTTCGCTTCATCTGCGAGCATCCTCTTCGCCTCCATGAAAGCTTTCTGCTCTGCTGGGCCCCAGTACCAATTCGTTTTGCCCTTCTTGCCCGCAAGCTTGTTGAGGGGGGCCAGGATGTGGGAGCGGCGCTTCCACATGTCCCTGTAAAAATTGACCATCCCAAGGAACATCTTGAGTTGCTTGGTATTCTTGGGGGGTTCCAGGCGCTTCATCGCCTCCAGTTTCTTTGGCTGGGGTTGAATGCCCTCTGTTGTTAACAGAAATCCCAGGTATTCCACTTCTTTTTGCATGAAGAAGGATTTTCTGAGGTTGGCCCGAAAGCCAGCGTCATCGAGTCGCTGTAGGACTGTATCGATTTTGTCGAGGTGATCCTGCTCAGATTCCCCCTCTCGTTGGATGATTAAGATGTCGTCGATGTAGACGAGGACATAGTCCAGGTCGCCGAGTAGGTTCATCATGACGGACTGGAAGATATCCGGTGCGCATGCAATCCCCATAGCCAATCGCTTGTAGGCATACTTCCCCCATGGCAGGATGGTGGAGCAAATCTTCTGGCTCTCCTTGCAGATGGGAATGGTGTAGTACCCTTGGGATAAGTCCAGTGCCGTAGCAGACTTAAATTTCTGTAGTCTTTGGATGGTTTCCCCAATGCGTGGTAGGGGGAACGGCTTTCGTTGAATGGCTGCATTCATCTTCCGAAAGTCCGTAAGGACTCGTATGTCCCCTGTCTTTTTGGGTTGACAGAACGTCGGTGATGCCCATGGTGAGTCATCATCATGTGGAAGTTTCTCCAGGACTCCAATGTCACAGAGCCTGTTGATTTCCTTCCGGAGTGCTTGTTCAAAGGCATGGGGTACTGAATAGTACCTCTGCCTGACCGGTTTAACCCCTGGTTGGAGTTCAATAGATACCGGTTCAATATTCTTGAGCAGTCCCAGACCTCCTCCAAAGAGTGTGGGGAACTTCTTCAATGTTTTCTTCAGGGCCTCCTTAGACGCGTCTGTGATCTCCAGGTCGTTGACCATGGAGTCTATATCTACTTTGGAGTAGTCGGCGTCCAGGATCTTGGCTTGCCTTTCTTCCTCCTGTTGGAGGATTGGACTCTGTGTGTTGGCAAAGAATACTGCCTCACATTTGTCCGGGTCAGAGAGTTCCCCCATCCCCTTCATGGGGATGGAGTCACCTTGCCATGAGATTGTTCGGGAGCTGTATTTGATATCCAGTCCCAATTGTGCCATTAGATCAGATCCTATGATCACGTCATAGGGTACCTCCTCGTGGTGATGATACTCATCCACTTGGAAGGTCCACTTGATGGTCTTTGAGTTTGAAAACTCTATCAACTTCAGTCCCACTGAAGCCGCGGACTTTGTTCGAAATTTGCCCCCATAGGTATTATAGGTGACAGATCGTTGGTCCCGGTTCGTAAGTTGACTGCGGTCGGCAAAGTGTCTTAGAATTATGGACTTGGAGCAACCTGAGTCCAGTAGACCCCGGAGCATCCTCCCCCTTCCTTTATGGTCCAATACCTCCACACAGACGTCCGCAAATCGATTGATTATGCGTGGTCCGGTGTGGATGGTATTGACCATTCAGTTGTGGGTTCCTTTCTTCTTGAAGGTTTTTCTGTATTTTCTCCGGTACTCCTTGAGGTCCCTGTCGGAGATATCAATCTCGTCGTCAGAGACTTCATGATCAGCTTGGGCCGTGGCCAGTACATAGGAGTACTCGTGGTTGGAGAGGTTCCTTCCCCAGTGGGGTTTGGAGTGTTGCTCGGTGTCCGAGTCTTCTTTTGCCACAAAATGCTCCTTGAGCAGATTGATGGTTTCCCGGTCAAATTTTCCCTTTTTGGGTGGTCCGCCGGTTAGTTTCCAGCATTTGCCGGCGTGGGTCTTGCCACAGGTTTTGCATAGTTGCTTCTCCATTGGGCGCTTCTTTTTGTTGGGAGACTTGCTGTTTCCTCCCCCAGAAGTGGCCTTGGAGTTCTTCTTGGTTCCACCATTTTGTTTTTCCAATTCCGTGATCCGTTTGCGAAGTTCTTCTTCGTTTCGGATGGTGGTTTCCAGGTTTTCGAGTTTGTCGATCGTGGTGTTGAAGGAATGGGCAAAGACATCCCATCCAATGTGTTCCAGTTTGTCCCTCTGGGTGTGGGTCATGCTGGTGTCCAGGATTTCCTTCATCTCGTCGGGAGTGAAGCTGGAAGGTGCCATTCCTGTGGCGGCGCCACTTTCCCAGAGACATTCTGGTAGATAGCTTTGTAGTTCGGCCATTCGGTTGGCCCAGGCTCGGATGCCGTGTTTCATGTCGACTCGCATCCCCCGCATAAAGCGGCGGAGGAGTATGTAGGAGCGTTTCCCGTTCATGTCATTGCCGAAGACTTTCAGCTTGAGGGCATACATGCATTCCTCAATGACATCCTTCTTGTACTCCTCTGATTGGTAGTACTTTGTGAGGGCATCGGGCACCTTCTTTTTGGGGATTGGAGCGCCGAGTTCCTCGGGCTCTGTTTCCTCATCCGATTTTGCCGTGGCAGTCGGTTTGGTTTTGTCGATCTTTTGGGTGGAGTTCCCTTCGACCGGCTCCTTGGGTGTGCCAGCGGGAGCTTCTGTAGTTAGGTCGTTTAGTGCGACTTTCTGGATCCTCGTTTGGACCAGTTTGTTGTTGTGTGTTTTGTGACCTGGTTCGGCATAGTAGGACCGGCCCAGAGTCATTTGGACAATGGAGAGTGCCTCGTTGGAGATAATCCATTGGAGGACGTCCAGTTTCTGGTCTCCTTGGAGTTTGTCATTGCCAGCAATTTTCTGGTCAAAGTCTCTTTTCCAGATGATAAAGAGTTCTGGTCTTTCGGTGCCGGTGAGTACCTTCAGGTAGTCACTGAAGGCTACTCCTCCTTTTTCTGAGTCGATACTCATTTTCACGGTGGTGGCGTCTTCTGGCCAATCCTCTCGTGTAAAGTTAAAGGGTTTCTGTTTGGTTCCTTTAGACGCCATGGTGGGTTAATCAGTCAGTTATTAAATTTAGGTTAATTTAGTTACAGTATTTCTGTAAGTTGTTATCTGGGTTGGAAATGAGCAAAAGTGATTATTCCAGTTTGCTCTATTTTCCCCTATGAGGTCCACTAAACTGCATGTTTCTCGTGATATCTCGTGTTGTAACTGATTGCTCCCCCAGGTTCGTACGTTGGTGGGAGTTGTTTCTCTCTTTAGCTTCCGGGAATCCTGTGGTTCTCCGGAGTTGTTTCTGTTTTTATTTCGTGGGATTCAATTCCCGTGGTTCTCCGGCGTTGCTTCCATATTAAGCAATCACCGGGCCGGTCCCACTTCCTGTCTCCCGTGGGACTTAGTGGTGTTTAGGTATTTATTCTATACCTGTCCGGATATTTATATGTTCTGGTTTTGGCCGGCATACCCTTTCTGGTCTGTCCGTCCACTCAGTGTTGGTCCAATTAGTCCATTCACTGGATTATGTGTCTCTTTTTCGACACTCATTATTTTCGATTATTTCCGTTGTCGACCATGGTCCTGTTTAGGTCCTTAGGTGTCTCTGTTGCTGCAGTTGCTCCCTGTAATGGAGCCAACTGTTGCTGGGGTTGGTATTCCTTAGTGCTGCAGACACCGGATGTCCTTCTCCCTGTTTGCTTCTATGCGCCTCCATTTTTGGCAGTCCTTCGATCTCGACGGTTTGTCGGCCGATCGATTTCTTCTCTTGCTCATGGTCATCAGCGCTCAGCTTGATTTTAAAATCATGCCATACCCCGGGTCTACTAATGAATAAAGTAGTGATATGCAAATTGTGAGCTCTATCAGTTAGTCTATTGCTATCGGATTGAGAGGCCGTCTCCTTATTGGCGATACGGACGCTCGCTAATCGTAATTCATCCTTATCCTTAATCCAGTCCCAGTTCCATCCGCGACTGTATTCTGGTGCACGGCAACCAGTTGCAGTGATATTTACTTGCTGGGTGAAGTTTTGAAATTTGGCTGAGAAATCAACATTGATGCCAACGGAAGTATCGACAAAGGAGACCATCATATCTCCACTGCTTAGGTAACTTCGAACACCTGCACAATGGAAAGCAAAAAACACAGTCATGAGAAAAGACAAAGAAAGAGAAGGAAAGAGACCATTGTCACAATAAATACTTACACATCTCAATCTTTCCTTCGTTTTTGCCAGTGGTGGTGTAGGCCTCGGTGTTTTTTACGTCGGCAATTGTGATTTCGACAGAGTCTGCAATGAAAAAAAACAAGTGTGAGACCATCATGATAACCAAAACGTTCATCGGGTGAGTTGAGATTTGATTTGCACCATGTATATATCCTACCCAACCACCACCACCACCACCTTCGGCGATCCATTTGGTTAACTCTTTGTGTCATTTTGTCGTGCTCTTTGTTCCTCTCTGACGTCCTGAAACTTACTGATCGTTCCATCGCTAGTCGTAGTATTGTAGGCTGGGCCAGAGGGTACAGCACTTGTGGAAACACTAGTGATGTTTTTACCAGAGTCACATGGGCTTCCATCAGTTACACCGGAGTATACATCAGTCAAAATGGACGCGCCTGTTTTTGCTTCGTAGTAAATCTTGGCAGAGAACAATGGTTCAACTTTGAATACCTCTACATTGGTTTCACCTGCAGCCAGGAGTTCGTATTGACCTATAGCCACTTTTTCTCCATTAATGAACAACGGGCTAGAGAGGCATGCAAGGGCAAGGGTGAGGGCAGAGGAGCGAAACTTCATTGTTGAGATTTGTCTTCTTTTTCAAGTTCTCAAATATTTGAATTGTGAGAAAGATTGCTAGGCACTGATTTTGCTTCTCTGAGCATTCGAATCTGAAAATCATACTTTTAGATCACAAGGGCACGCTCTACCGTACCATCCTTCAGACGTCATTCAGATTTTGACTTTTTGTCATACCGAGTGATATTTTTCAGAGCAAGCTATTTATTGTTTTCCTGATCGATTGATCCTGCTCAGGGCATGAGCAGCCTCAGCTTACTTATACAAAACGGTTGGTGTTAAAGTATAAGTGATCTTGCTTTTGAGTTTTGATTCGCTACTCAACAGAAGAACAAATCATATGGCATCCTGACAAACTTGCTGTATGTTTTTCCTTCAGGGCATACGTCCATGCGTACAAATGTATTGGTAAAAGCCGACTGTTCTCCGAGCATTCGAATCTGAAAATCATACTTTGAGATCACAAGGGCACGCTCTACCGTACCATCCTTCAGACGTCATTCAGATTTTGACTTTTTGTCATACCGAGTGATATTTTTCAGAGCAAGCTATTTATTGTTTTCCTGATCGATTGATCCTGCTCAGGGCATGAGCAGCCTCAGCTTACTTATACAAAACGGTTGGTGTTAAAGTATAAGTGATCTTGCTTTTGAGTTTTGATTCGCTACTCAACAGAAGAACAAATCATATGGCATCCTGACAAACTTGCTGTATGTTTTTCCTTCAGGGCATACGTCCATGTCCATCCGTACAAATGTATTGGTAAAAGCCGACTGTTCTCCGAGCATTCGAATCTGAAAATCATACTTTGAGATCACAAGGGCACGCTCTACCGTACCATCCTTCAGACTGTAACATGCTACCGTATGTTACTCTACGAGGGCTTTAAATGATTATTGAATCCCGCATGTACTCCAATATATGTGGTATTCAGATATGTATGTTTGGTATATATACACATACAACGGACACTGTCAAATATCAAGATAAACAAAGATTCTCGTGACTCGCTGATTATTGATATTATGCCCGACGAACATTATTACTGTTCGATCGCTCATTCATCCCATACTCAAGAAATCATTCCCATTTCGTAAAGTATTACACTATTCTCTTTGTAACACAATTTATTAACCTTTCATCATTAAAATACCAATCTATTAACCTATCGCGTACCACTCCATCTAATTTCTACCCTAGAGTGTTACACAGACGTCATTCAGATTTTGACTTTTTGTAATACCGAGTGATATTTTTCAGAGCAAGCTATTTATTGTTTTCCTGATCGATTGATCCTGCTCAGGGCATGAGCAGCCTCAGCTTACTTATACAAAACGGTTGGTGTTAAAGTATAAGTGATCTTGCTTTTGAGTTTTGATTCGCTACTCAACAGAAGAACAAATCATATGGCATCCTGACAAACTTGCTGTATGTTTTTCCTTCAGGGCATACTTGTACGTCCATGTCCATCCGTACAAATGTATTGGTAAAAGTGAATCTGAAAATCATACTTTCAGATCAAGATGTCATTCAGATTTTGACTTTTTGTAATACCGAGTGATATTTTTCAGAGCAAGCTATTTATTGTTTTCCTGATTGATTGATCCTGCTCGGGGCATGAGCAGCCTCAGCTTATTTATACAAAACGGTTGGTGTTAAAGTATAATTATTGTCTTGCCAGTTTTAAATGGTTACTTAAGGTCTAATGCAAGCGCATGTTACCGTGCATGTTACCTTGCATGTTATTGTGCATGTTACTACCCTTGCATACATGATATTGCCATACTGTTAAACAGTGTCGAGCACATACTACAAAATATCATCAGTTTTCATTACCAAATTTGCGTACCGAATTCATCCCCGTTTTGGTTTTTTACCCTACGGTATTAGGGTACCAAGCAAAAGATTTCGACTCGAAATACCCAATTTGTGTTCCCTTCGACTTCGATTGTCGTACCGTATCTGCGTTCCAGCCTCCATAACCGCGATCTTGATGTTGACAACCATGCACAATTTTGGCCGGTACAGATACCAGGTACCGGTAAGATTACGGTAGGGTGGGGGAGTCAAAGGAGGGTTTGTACTTCTAAGCTTCTGAACAAAATAATGGTACAATCGGAATTTTGCTTTGTTGTTCTGTTACTCAACACAATTTTTTGAAGATTTTTGAAGCAATTCAACCAGATCCTTTTTTAACAGCTTGGCCTTGTGCTTGATTCCACGTTCTTTCAACGCTTTCTTTAGTTTTTCTTTCGTCCAATTCGAAAAATCATCATAATTGTATGTACTTGAAGGATCGTTGTTCTCGCTCTGTGAAGCTCGTTTCTGAACCGACCCGTCATCGGCGTCTTCATCTATTTCTTCTAAAGTTTTGACACGAGCAGACAACTTTCTAACACCACTCCTGGTTGACCTTGTAGAAGTCTGAGTAACTACTGACTGTTCATCCTCGTCTTGGTTGTTTTCTTTTGCTTTTCTGGCATTAGCAGACACTTTCCTACTCGCGCATCTGGTTGACCTGATGGATGTTTGAGTAAGTACAGATGTTTCTTCATCATCTGCATCTTTTTCGTTTGACTTTGCGGCTTGAACAGATGATCTCCTGGTTATGCTTCTGGTTGACCTTGTAGATGTTCGTGTTTGAACTGACCGTGCATCATCGTGATCTTCATCAATGTGATCGATACTTTTTGAATCCACGATTTTTGGTTGAGCAGCTGACCTCCTTGTTGCACTTCTGGTTGATCTGGTTGTTGCATGAGTGAGTACTGATGTTTCGTCATCATCTGCATCTTTTTCGTTTGACTTTGTGGCTTGAACAGATGATCTCCTGGTTATGCTTCTGGTTGACCTTGTAGATGTTCGTGTTTGAACTGACCGTGCATCATCGTGATCTTCATCAATGTGATCGATACTTTTTGAATCCACGATTTTTGGTTGAGCAGCTGACCTCCTTGTTGCACTTCTGGTTGATCTGGTTGTTGCATGAGTGAGTACTGATGTTTCGTCATCATCTGCATCTTTTTCGTTTGACTTTGTGGCTTGAACAGATGATCTCCTGGTTATGCTTCTGGTTGACCTTGTAGAGATTCGACTTCGCACCGACCCTTCGTCACCAAAATCTTCGTTTTGATCTTTGGTTCTAGCTCGAACAGTTGGCTTCCTTGTTGAACTTCTTGTTGATCTGAAAGACGCTCCAGTTCGAACTGAATCATCATCCTTATGCTCATCGCTTCTTGTATTTATGCCACGAAGAGCTGACTTCCTCGTCGCGCTTCGTGTGGATCTCGTAGACGTTTGAGTCCGAGCCGAGCTTTCATCGTCACCTTCAATTTCGATGGGTTTTGAACGAGTATTGCGCCGTTTCGATGGTTGAACAGGACTTCTGTCCTTTTGAGGAGGTCTAGGAGGTAGACCTGACGGCCTTGGTCTAGATGATACAGAAGCTCTCCCTTCATTATCTATGTGTTTTGTTTTTCTTTTTCTATTCGATTGTCCAGTGAAATGAGATTCCTCTTCCTCTGGTTCTCCGCCGATAAATTCAGGGATAGGAACATCGGGAGGTTCATCTCTCACATCATTAAAATCCTGATAACGGACAGAATTGATCTCAGATGCCTCCTCATCAATCGCAGGTAAGTTTAAATTAGTCATCTTTCTCTCCAATACTTCAATTATTTGACTCACTTTCAGCACTTTCGGTTTTTTTCTCAAGGTCGTCTCTGCACCATAAGTACCATCAGAATTCACTGAAGTGATTTTCAAATGATTGGGTTGTCCTGGTTTTCCACCGAGGGCCATCACGGTGTCACCGACTGACAAACCAAGAGGATTTGCTGGTTCTTCAGATGGTTGTTCTGATATGTGCTCTTGTTCGCTTTGTTGATAATCTTGATCGACGTTGCTGTTATTTTTTTGTTGGAAAGACAGTTCTTCCGAATCATTCACATCTCTCATCTCTTGCGAATTTCCACCCGTGACTTCGTCCGAAACAGCTGCATTTGCGTTCTCTTGGAGTGATGTTGGCTGCGAGGGACTACTGTTACTTTTAGATGTCGTTTCATCGGGGCGTTGACTCTGGGAGCGCCTGTCCACAGACGTAAATTCGTCGCCATCTACATTTTGATCGCTCAATTCTTCCTTCAAGCCTGTGTCAGCGAGTTTATCTGCGCTTACATCCTCGTCCTTCGTACCATCAGTATCAGAATGCATATTCCGCTTGGCGTTCGAAGGAGGCTTTACTCTGGCGATGATGTCATTGAAGCCCGTCATCTCAACTTCTGCGTCAGATTCAATCATGGGAGTATCAGTCTTATCCACCAGCTGAAGCTCTGTATCTTCGGCATTCAGGGCCGTCTGTTTACTGCGATCGGAATCCTGTACAAAAACATCGCTTCGATCATCTTCTTCGACGTTTTGGTTGTTTCTTACGATATTTTTTTCTTTTTTATTCGGGTCATCGACATTTTTAGAATTGGACTCGTCTTCGTCTGACTGCATTTTACCAGCAATAGCTACTACATTGCTGTTGTCTGTGTAGTGTTCCTTCACAAACTTGATGTTATCATCATTCTTTGATTCTAATTGATAACCAACATTTATGTCCATCTTTCCCCCCCGCTCTCTACTTTCTTTTCGAATAGCTATTAATTCTTTCGAATCAGGTTGATCTTTTTCATCTTCTATCAAGTCAATCGCACCGTCAGTGGTGTTACCGTCATGATTTGCTTCGTCATCTTGAATCTCAACAGAATCAGGTTCATCGTTACAGCTGTTGTTCCCAACCATACCACGATTAATATTTTCTTCATTGGCTTCAACCCTGCGTTCACCGGATATCTCCAACTCAGAGTCTTTCCCATTGATGCACATGCCCTTTTCCCTAGAAGAGGAAGGCATTTCGTCTCCTCTGACTTCATTTGTTACTAGGTTGTTAACAATTTTATTGTCTGGTATAGATATGAGCTCATCGCAATCTTCTTCGACCTGATTGGTCTTTACTCCTTGAGCTTTCTCCGAGGAAGAAACAAGCAATTCCGGACGATTCGACATTTCGACGTCCTCTCCGTCAACTGAAGCAAAAGTAATTCTTTCATCCAATGGCTGCGCAGAATCCGCATCGATTTTGGATCGCGTATCTTCTGATTGTATTTTGTCAGCACTAGCAACTTGGCCTTCGTTCCCAGGCTTCACGTCAATACCTGTATCAACTTCTAATGCCTCTTTGTCATCGTCGTTGATTGGGTCTGTTTCTGTTTCACAAGTGAAGTTGGTGCCACTTGCACCCTTCTCCGCATCCTCCTCATCCTCTGTTTCCAAGCTCTTACAGCCCTCGGTAGCATATTTTTCATCGTCAGCATCAAACGAATCACCTGTTTCTTGTTGAACCGACTTTTCTTCAGTATCCGACCTTAGGTCCTTAGTGTCTTGAGCTTTCTTTCGATTTTCGTCGACGTCCTCCAACACGGGTGCCATTTGGGCTTTTTGAGCAAACTCTAGCAACGTCGTTGCTGGCATTGATTCGGATAGAAGCAATTTCGACTCAGACGAGCCTTCAGGATTCTCCTCGAGCTCAGAGAACTCAGCACCAACGTCTTCTTCTTGTTCTGTGCGTTCATCAGCCATATCCATATCATCTGAAGCGGGTTCAGCAGAAGCCTCCCGATCTGCTTTTCCAACAATCACAGCAGATTCCTTTGAAAGCACGCGAGCTCCTTTCATATCAGCAAATGACACAGTTTCCACTGAACGTGATTTCTGTTTTAGTATTCGTTCGTCTTCTTCGTCTTCAGTGTGAATGGCTTCAGAAACCTCCTCCTCGGTGTAACCGTGGGTGTCTTCAGGCTCATAACCATCTTCGACCTGTGATGCGTACCCTGCACCTGATCTTAACGCATCAGCACGACGATCAGCCTGAGCTGTTCGATTCGCTCTGAATCTCTCGTTCTCGTCTTCTTCTTCCGTTGTATCGCCGAATTCGGCACCAACTTCAGCACTTTCCGTTCCCATTTTTTCGACCTTTTCATCGTTCTTTTGTTCGGCATCAGGGCAATCAAACGCATTGACAAGATCGTTTTTCGACTCATTCGCATTGCTCGTAGCTTCCTCAAGCGTAGATGGGTCCAGTGGTCGACGCACTTCGCTGTCAACATTGCCCACCTTCGACTTTTTAGTGGCATCCTCAGCATTTGAGTGATTGTGGTCGCTATTACTTTGAATTTCGACATCTACGTATCCATCGACTCCTTCGTATTCATGTGCATCTTCACTTTTGCTCGCCGTGTCATACGCTTGATAAGTTTTACTTGGATCCTGTGTAACATTCTCCGCAACAAATTTGATATTACCGAAGTCATCGATACTTTCACCACGGCACTTGTTATTCTCAGCACTACTCATAAAGTCAGAACCAACTACAAGTCTATCATCGAAATCATCATCACTATTGTCAAGTCCTTCGTTTTCTGCGTGCGCATCGTCATTGTCATGTTCGTCGTCGCTATGAACCTCTTTGCTGGAGCTCTTTTCGTCATTCTTCTCTTCAACTGAAATTTCCTCTGCATCATAATCGTCGTTATAGTCATCTGCAACTTCAACTTCGTCGTTGGTGTCGCGATTGTCACCCTCGTATATTTCATTTTCGTAGCCATCCGAAGAGTTGTTATCTCTATCCAAATCATAAACGATATCTTCGACTTTATCGTCTCCACCATATCCGTCATTGTCATTGCCGTTAGACGTGTCACTATGTTGGTCAATGATGTCGTCTTCATCTTCACTATCAACAACTTCCACTCCTTCACTGTCATTGTCATCTTCTCCATCATCAATGATCAATACCTCATCATCATCACTATCATTGAGAACAACTATGTCGTCGTCTTCTTCATCTTCATTTTCAAAATTTTGATCGGATCCATCCTCTTCTCGTAGATTATTGGCCATAGCAGAAGCATGAGTCCCCTCAACCTCGCTTGTATATGATGTCCTCTGTCGATTAGAGTCATCAATGACATCTTCTGATGATTTTTGGTCCGCCAGAAGCTCTACTCCCATAATTTTAGAACAGTCCGTGATAGCCGATGGCTGTTGCGCTCTATCCGATAGGTGCTCTTCTTTTCTTGCTGTTTCAGAAACCGAATCAATTCGTTTCAATACATCAACAAGACCGGTTGTTCCGTCGATTAGAGAAGATGGAATATGTCGCGTTTCTAATAAAAAATTCACACCCCAGGCGTTAAGGTCTGTCGCTGAGCTCTGTCCGGGAATCTCAACTGGCCATGTCGTCTCCTCAATGAAAGCTCGAATTGTATCAGACCCTAGTCCACATATCTTCAGCAACAGTCGCAACACTGTTTGTTGACATGCAAGGGTGACATACTGCTTTTCTTCCAAACTTGCTTCCTCGTGCTCGCACACTCTATTTGCAACTTCCTGGTAGAAATCCATCATGAACAACTTGGCCTTTTGCGAAACTCGACAAGCCATATAGTTGTACAGAAAATCTCGTTTCTTGATATAACCAGGCGAGCTGATATTTCCGTCCAAGAAGAGCATACGTTCTACCAAGAGATAGTTCCAGATATTCAACCAAGCTTTTTCCTTCACTTCGTCGCTCAAAAATGGACTCCAGTCAATCTTACGCGTGAGTTCTGCGGCACGTTCAACTTTGTTTTGCAAAAGACGAATTTGAAGATGAACCAACAACGGAAAACCCGGAGACATAATCTCCTCCGGTACAGAGCTATTCTTGAAAGCTAGCATCTTTTTTCGCCTTCTCTTCTCATGTACTTGCTGCTCTTTTTTCTGCAATTCGTCGACAAAACGGCCAGGATGCTCCTGATCAATACAGCTTTCACAAGCATCGATTACTTCTAACTTGAAGCCTTCAGACAAACTGTCCCAGCCTGCATCGATTGGCTCTAAAATTAGCCGGCAAATCGATGCTCGAAGATTATAAAGATCCAATCCCGTCGCCTCTTGCAAGATTGATAGAATAGAAAGACCATAAGAGCTGCTAGGTTGTACGGTTGCGCACAAGGTACAATCAGAGTGGGCAGTAGCAAATTCAACAATTAATGAATAGGTCCTCACAAAGTCAATCATGATTCATATATGTCCTTTGTTCACATCTCGACTTACTCAATCAGAGAGAGATGCGTCTTGAAAAATTCCAATGTAGAAAGTCCAGGAATTGGTTTTCCATTGTTAAGATTGGCCAAAACGACCAATGCCATTCCTGCTAGAATGTCACTCTCTGCAACCGTTTTGAATATAGAGGGAAGATTACGAGTTACCCCACGTAATCCCTCCCAGTTGGATGCAATTCCTACCTCCTTCATAAGAGAAATCAGTAAGTAAACCGCTGGAAGTTTGTAACGACCTCGTAAAAGGTCAGAAAAACCAACTGAACTAGAGCGACCAAGCCCCATTCGTCGTCGTTTCGAAGGGCGTTTGGTGTCCCCATCAACTTCTGATGTCTGGAAAGATCTTGAGGATCCTTCTTCAAAAGCGTGAAATAGCTGTTTCCAAAACTTCATTAGGCTCGCCATACACTCCTTGTCCATCTTATGATTATCGTAATCACAGAAATCATGCGAATCCGCACCGTCAAGCGTTACAGAAGTCATGATTGTTGGATCGGGTAAAATCCATTTGATAATACCTGAGCTGTTCTCAGTACCAGATAAATATATTTCTTTCAGCGCATACCACAGCCGCTGTGGGCTGACGCTGTTACTATCGTCCTTATTGCTAAAAATGCTATGCATCCAAGTGAAGCAACACACCTCAAAGAAAGATCCTTTGGTAATGCTATCGCCCTGATTGAAAAATTCCCGAGAGCAATCATTGTGAAACTCGAAAAGGTCGTCAATGGTTGTATCATTGCAATCAGTGCTGCCGTCGACCGCCTCGTTGACGTGACCCGAATCCATCAAGTCCTCCCACCAACCATCGTCGTTAAGATTAGTATCCAAGCTTGACATTAACATATTTGAAAATGGAAAGCAAGCTTCGAAACGTTAAGGGTGCTATTTGTCAGGTGAGACTGACTCTGTTGTGTAGTTTAGCTCAGATTGAAGGCCGTCGTCAACTCCGAGATCCATCAAAAAATGTCATATTCACCAGCAAACCTGCGATCTGTCGTATGTCGGAAAATTTCAAATCTCAAGAACACGAAAACGACTGTTTCGTTTTGAGATCTCAAAATCGCCTTCTCGTGATTTGAGTTGTGTTCGTTGAATTCAAGGGCCCTGCGGTAATTCTAGTGGCTACCGGTGAGGTTACCTGGTCATGGTCCCCTGTGTGAGCATGAATCCCGAATAGTCAGTGAATAAATCAGAGTCTGTATTATTGGACCTGGGGGGGTTTGTGGAGTTTTGCCGGTAACTACCGGTATGCCGTTGCCTCTGTTTTTAAAAAAGTAAAAAACCGATCTTTTTTAAGGATAATCACTTACAACTCCACTAACTAAGTACCGGTACTACGAAGCTACGAAGTAAATTACTTCGTACTTTAACTGACTACGAAGTAAGGTTACCGATACGAGTAAGGCCATAGTAGTACATTTTTACCTGCCTCCTTAGCAATAAGAGCTCTGTTGAGAGTTGTACCTGCAGAATTGACACCACGGACAGGGTTTGAAAGTCAGCTTCATTTTGGCGCAAAAACGAGCTCCTGAGCTGTAACCTTACCGGTACCTTGTTTTATTTTCAAAAGTAATTTGTAAGTTTCTGTCGATCTCTAGCCCTTTCCGAACAGCCGTGATGAGTACGTATTGGGCACATACACCTCAGTCTACAATGCATGCACAAGGCCTTCGACAAAGTTGCTGCACTGGTGCCCTCTCAACCACATATGATCGGTACATCCACAATCAGAACTAAAAACTTCAACAAAGGAGAGGGTGGAAAATGTGTGGAAGAGCAGCACAGACTGCTCATGCGGCTAATTTCGCTGCGAGAGATTTCTGTTCGTCTCCCAAGTGCGACATTGTAGATGACAATTTCAACCTTTCGCCGGGAATGGACTGCGCAGTGATGGTACTAAACGAAAAGGGCGAGATTGAATTGAATCGAAAGAAGTGGGGACTGATTGCAAGAAGTGGGACATCCAATAAACCTTTGTATGCGAACGAGAAAGATATTATCAGTTTATGTTTCTCTTCGCTCTGCTACAATGCTAGGTCCGATACTCTGTATTCTAAACGAACATTTTCTAAGCTGGCACAAAGTGGGAGGACGTGTATTATTGCTCTAGATGGTTACTTTGAATGGAAATCGCAGGTCCATGGCAAACAACCATTTTTTGTGTACCGAAAACAAACAGGTGACGACACCAAGACAGAAACACAACAGAAAGAACGGCAGCCATTGCTCATTGCAGGTCTATGGACGAGCGTCGCCACAGGAGTACCAGATGCACCAAAACTCGACACCTTTGCGATTCTTACCACAGAAGCGTCTAAGCAAATAGAATGGCTCCACCATCGAATGCCGGTTTGTGTCTGGGATATCGACCTTGCGAAACGATGGCTGAGGCAACCATCAGAGGCGTTGAAAAAAGAGTTGGATACTTCTGCTCGGAATCACAACTCAGTGTTTTCTTGGCACAAAGTAACGCCAGAAATGAGCAAACTTACATTCCGGTCTGAAAAAGCAATTGGCAAAATGAGAGACACAACTCAATCCGTCAAGACTTTCTTTGCCCGAAAGGGAACTGTGACGAACGAGAACGGAGCGAAACAAATCAAAGTTGATGTGCAACTTAAAGCTACAATAGAAACTGAAAATGCATTGATCAGCAAGAAACACATTGGCTGCGGGACGAAACTAGATTCAAACAAGGCTGCTGCTGTACCAAAGTTGTGGTCGCCTGCCATCTCGAAAGCAAAACGCCCTCGAACATCTCCAACGGTTGATTTGTCGCCAAAGAAGAGAACTAAATGCAAAAAAAGCAAAATCGAAAATTCGACAACTTCCAAATCAAACAAAAAGCAGCTTTCAATCAACAATTTCTTTCGAAAAAAGGCGTAAGCGCATACACAATTCGTTATTACAGGAGCTGTCATCCTTTAATAACGTGTTGATGATATAAGTCCCCCATCATTCCTCTGTGATGCCGGAGAAAAGCACAAGTTGATATCGACATCTGCATCTTTAGAGGTACTACCGGTACGCATGTCAATTGCAAACGCTTCAATTTAAAATTGAAATTTTGGAACAGCTGCTTTCGGAAGGGGTGCCACGGTTAGACGGGAAGAAACCCTCATTTTCAAAACAAACATTATTATTCTTATTTGTTTTGGAAGTAAAATTCCAGATGCGGCAGGTAAGGTTTTACATTGTATTACCGGTAACCTTACTTGTACTCGTACCGGTAAGGTTACTTGTAGTTGGAAAACTTGCCGCCTTCTGCGAAGTGCTTCAAACTTTTTTTAATCGGAGCAGTCGAAAATGCATACGAAACTTCATGCGGCTCATCATCTGAGAAACCGACAGCCTTAAGTTACCGTAACTTACCTCGGCCCCGACCTCTCCCACTTCATAACGAAAAAAATCGGAGTCAGAATTGATTTTGATCGTGTTTCTGAACTTTCCGGCAAGATAACTGTTGGGATATGCCTTATTCCTCTAGGGACAAGGCCATACACATATATGGTATGAGAGGACAGAGAGCTGGGCGGTGCATGACAGACCGATTCCCGACCACATAAATAATATGTGGTGACAAATCTGTGATACCGGACAGCCAAGCTACCACTCACCATTTTACCAACAAACCCATAGTTTAATTTCTTGTATCTAACCAACAGAGTTTATTTGATCTCTTTAAGGTTTTCGTAGAACTCCTACTGAATTCAACATACAAGAAATTAAACTACGGTATTCGGACAACCGAATCGAAACCACCATAGTGTTTCTTCACCAGCACGTCGAGTAGATACACATCCTCCGAGCAAAACAAAAGCGCTGTAGTAGTCGATTTTATCCTCCAGCATGGAACAACTCAACACACCAAATACACCAAAGAGCCCCGATGCAACGAGCACGCTCACCAGCAACAACCAGTCGAGCGGCAGGTCTCGAAATCGCAATCGGCGTGGCAACAGTAACAACTCCTCCACAGGAAGCGGATCAAACGAACGCAAAGCAACTGATCGCAAAACTGATCGCAAGTTTACAGGTCTCGATCAAGATGAATTGAAGGGAATTGTAATTGATGGATCTAAATCAGGACAATATGACAAGCTATTTGAGGGACTAAAGATCGTGGCCGGAAAGAACAATCCGAAGGTCAAGACCACTCTCATCAATATGAAGAAACTCACCGAGGAAGACTTCCAACCACCCATGCCTAAGCCTGAACAATACAGCACTTCAAGCCCAGATGGAACAACCCTGGTCGACCAGGATAAGAAACGCCTTCTAGAAGAATTGTGGGTGAAGAAAGGAGAGCGGTCAGCGAAGAAGTTTGAAGACTACTGTGAAGATCTAACAAGTTTGTTCTCTACCATCGAGGGACAGCTAAGCCCAGGAGTGAGACAACAACTCAAGACCAACGAGCAGTGGGGAGACACAGAGCTCAACCAAGACACCCTGAAACTACTTGTCATACTCAGAGAATATTGTTACCGGGACAGTGCAACCAAGGTGCACCCAATGGTCGACACCATAAACAAAATATACAAGTTCTTCTCCTGCCGACAGGATGGAACCAAAGATGCAGCAACATATGCTGAAGAAACCAAGGCACGCCTAGACGTGCTCACCTCAGCTGGTATTTCCATTCGATCGAAGGCCATGATCAAGCTGGCTTTAGCAAATTCATTCCAAGGGAAAACATATGAAGACTATGAAGGAATGAGCACCGACGATCAGTCCAAGGTGCACAGAGTGATGGAAGAAATGCTACTCTCCGTTGTCATCGTAAATGGGAGTAACAACAAGTTACATCGAAACCTTTCCGGAGTCCTCAAAGATAACTACAGTCTTGGAAATGATGTATATCCAACATCCCAGCCGAAGGCACTGGAATTATTGAATCAATACAAGTCGACCCGATCATCTGGCGGCCAAGGCAACAACAAGAAGACCGATGGAACAGCTGATGGAGCAGCCCTGGTAACCAATGGAATCGAAACCAGTGCGACCAAGGAAGACCACAGTTCGGATGATGACAGCACGAGATCAGAACCCTCGATCGGATGTAACATCTCTGACGCAGCTCAAGTCCTCATGGCGGCGTTGGATGACGACTCGGACACCGAGGACGAGCTCTGTTTCGTACAGACCTTCTCGACCATGGAATCTAACAGCGCCGACCAAAACCCCAGGAGTGAGGGAAGTGATTTAACTCCCGAGGACTCCAGGAGTGCGGCGCGGATGGAGGAATCCACCGTAAAGCCCAGGAGTGGGGAAGATGACGAGGAGGATTATCAGGGGGAGCACATATTCTCCCAACACGCCGCCGGATTCATTAATCCATATTGGGTCCTGTTGGATAGTCAAGCAACATGCAATTGTGTGAGTAATCCAGACCTCCTTAAAAACATCCAAGTGCACCCTGATGGGAAGAAGATTCGTATCCACTGCAACGCGGGTGTAGTGCTCGTCAACAAAATAGGCGAGTTACCTGGGTTTGGAACAGTCTGGTACCAGGAAGGGGGAATGGCAAATATCTTGTCCCTGAGCCTGGTCTCCAACATGTACAGGGTGACTTTGGACACGGGCATTGCGCAGTCATTCTTTGTCCACAAACACGACGGGAGTACTCGCCAATTTCGCAGAGCCGACAGCGGGCTGTACTACTGCGATCTAAGAACCACACACGGCACAGTATTGGCCATTACCTCCGTGGAAGGCCAAAAGGAACTGTACTCGGACCTAGATGTGCGGCGCGCCACTAAGGCACGAAAGCTCCAAGACACCCTCGGCTTCCCGAGCAAGAAAGAGTTCCTCAAACTTATTGATAACAACATCCTTCTTAACTGCCCGGTGACTCGCCGGGACGTCCTAATTGCAGACGATATATTTGGGTTAAACACAAACATCATCAAAGGGAAATCAGTGCGGCGTCAGCCGGCCCATGTCCGTGAAGACATCGATCCAGTGCCATTTGCCATTCTTCACCGGTACCGCGATGTGACCATCAGCATTGACATCTTCACCGTAAATGGAATTAAGTTCTTCCGAAGCGTGTCCCGACACCTATACTTCCGAACTGTTTCGGCGATTGAGGATGCCTCCCAATCGACCATTGAGCGCACACTGAGCGCGATAGTCGGGCTGTACTCAGGGAGGGGGTTCGTAGTCACGTGCATCTCCGGGGACAACGAATTCAACTGTTTGGCAGAGGGGTTGCTCGCGCGGAACCCACCCATCCGGTTCGAAGGAGTGGCTAGAAACCAGCACGAACCATACGTCGAGCGAGACAACAGAACCTGCAAAGAGCGAATCAGATGCCTATTTGCATCGGTACCTTTTCGGCGACTTCCTCGCCGAATGACCATTGACATGGTCGCTGCTGCTATATTCTGGCTAAATAATTGGTGCAATTCAGTTGGGGTGTCATCAACTATATCCCCCCGACAGCTGATGACCGGCGTGCGCCTGGATGCCGGGAAGCACTGCAAGTTCCAGTTTGGCGACTATGTCCTAGGGCACGAGGATGCAAGCAACAACACCATGGAGCCACGCGCCCGGGACGCTATATATCTTCGGCCAACCGGCGACCGTGGTGGGGCACTATACCTGTTCGACCTCAAGACCGGACGCCGCATCCGGCGCCAGACAGCCACAGCTGCACACATGACTGATACCATTGTGACCAGGGTTGAGCAAATAGCACGCGAGCAGAACGCACCGATAGGGGTTGTATTCGGCAACAAAGACGGGGATACTACCATCCTAGACCTAGAAACAGAATCAGTCGGGTCCGATGATGGAGCTTCAGACCATTCTTTCCAGCCAGACGACGATTCCACCGTGGACACTGATATTAGTGGGTCGATCGATGACGCTGAACTTACCGACATCCGTCTGGACATGGACAACAATCACGAGGAGGACCAGTCGGGAAATGACACCGAGAGTGCATCAAACCACGACCACGATGAGCCACATCATGGTGATATCAGTATTGCCAGTGTCCCAAAAGAAGTGAGTGATGGGGAAAGTTATGGTGATGGGGAAAGTTGTGCTGAGAGTGCCAGCTACGCGACTAATGACGACGAAGCGTTGGATCACGACACCGTGTCGGTTGGAGCGGCAGACGCAACCGACAGGCGCAGTCCCGCACCGCCAGTATGTAACAACGACCGTGTGGCGAGCCCCAATGCATGTAACATGACTAACAGCACGCCGGACGGCGACGAAACGGACGCGACCGGCGACGGGACAGCAAGCGGAAGCGAAGACGGAAATCCACTCGCAGAAGCGAGCGAAGATATTGACCACCACAGTATTACAGATACAGATAACACGGAGGAGCGCTCGACAATGACGCTAAGACCAAGGGTTACCCGAGGACACAACAAGTTTGGCACAGCAGATGGATTCGAATCCAACGTACATCACAGAGCCCACACGTCGGTGCACGCCGATGTCTTCTCTGGGGGGTTCAAGCGGGCCGTGAAGCGCCTGGAAAGGGTGCACGCCCAGTATGTTTTCATATCAAATGCTATTGCATCATACAACAACATTGACGCATCCCTAGTCACCAAGCAGTACGGCATTAAGGCGGGCTTGAAACTGTTCGGGGCGGCAGGGGTCGAGGCGGTCCTGACCGAGCTGAAGCAGTTACACGAGCGAGAAGTGGTACACCCGGTGGATGTCAGGGACCTTACTCGCGAGGAAATCAAGCGAGCACTCCCATACCTAATGTTCCTGAAGAGAAAGCGATGTGGGAAGATCAAGGCAAGGGGTTGTGCTGATGGTCGCACACAGCGCGACTTCATCTCCCGGGAGGATACCTACTCACCAACTGTCTCCCTACATGGACTAATGCTGACCTGCCTCATCGACGCAATTGAAGGGCGCGATGTCGCCACAGCTGATATACCCGGGGCTTTCCTACAAACGCCAATGCCAGAAGGAGAGATTGTCCACATCCGATTTGATGGTCCAATGGCAGAGCTGCTGGCCAGAATCGATCCAGCCACATATCGAAAGCACATGCTCGACCGCAAAGGGCACAAGGTCCTGTACACGCAAGCCGACAAGGCCATCTACGGGACACTCAGAGCGGCGTTACTTTTTTGGGAGCGCTTATCTGGACAACTCACTCAGTGGGGGTTTGAACTTAATCCATATGACTCATGCACAGCAAACAAGATAATCAATGGACACCAGTGTACAATTGTCTGGCACGTTGATGACCTAAAGATCTCTCACAAGGACCCAAAGGTTGTGAGCAAAATCCTGGATGATTTGAACAGTGTGTTTGGCATTGAGGCACCTCTGACAGTCACGCGTGGCCGAGTCCACGACTATGTTGGGATGACAATCGACTATAGTGACCCGGGGAAGGTAAAGTTCAGCATGTTTGACTATTTGGAAGGGATCGTCAGCGAGATACCGAAGGAACTCCAAGAGCAGAGAGTTATCCCAACACCAGCCTCAGACCATCTATTCAAGGCCAACCCAGATGGAGTAAAACTGACGCGCCGAGACGCTGACACGTTCCACAAGCACGTGGCACAACTCCTGTTCGCAAGCAAGCGAGCACGGCCCGACATACAAACAGCGATTGCATTCCTCTGCACCCGCGTTGCTGACCCAGACGAGGATGACTGGAAGAAGCTCAAGCGCGTCCTGGGTTATGTGAAAGAGACCATCTTTCTACCTCTGGTTTTGGGCTGGGACAACACCGGCAGCGCCTACTGGTATGTGGACGCATCATTCGCTGTACACACAGACATGAAGAGCCATACCGGTGGTGTTTTAACATTCGGACAAGGGGCTGTACTAGCAGTCTCAACAAAGCAAAAGCTAAATACCAAGAGCTCAACAGAGGCCGAGTTGGTGGGAGTCGATGATACACTACCATATAATCTGTGGTGCCACTATTATTTGGAATGGCAGGGATACGCTGCACAGATCGACCGTGGAGTTAACAAGGACGCCACCAACTATCTTGGTAAGGACAATATCCTAAATCAAGACAATACAAGTGCGATGAAGCTGGAGATGAACGGGAAATCATCCAGTACCAAGCGCACCAGACACATTAATATCCGTTACTTCCTTATCACAGACCGAGTGAAGAATGGAGAAATATCCATACAGTATTGCCCAACTGGAGAGATGCTGGCAGACTATTTCACAAAGCCCCTCCAAGGATCTCTTTTCCGAAAGTTCCGGAACACCATCATGGGTGTTAGTGAAAAGGAATTCATGGCCTACAAGAGACAATATGAGGAAAGGAAGGCATAATAAGTATTATCTATTCGATGATGTGCTTGTGGGCACACCAACGAGTAGCAGGAGTGTGTTGGGATATGCCTTATTCCTCTAGGGACAAGGCCATACACATATATGGTATGAGAGGACAGAGAGCTGGGCGGTGCATGACAGACCGATTCCCGACCACATAAATAATATGTGGTGACAAATCTGTGATACCGGACAGCCAAGCTACCACTCACCATTTTACCAACAAACCCATAGTTTAATTTCTTGTATCTAACCAACAGAGTTTATTTGATCTCTTTAAGGTTTTCGTAGAACTCCTACTGAATTCAACAATAACGACGTTCCACATTTTCTACCCGCACAGTGTTACCGTAAGTTACTGTAATACGGGTTAACCAAGCAAAATCCAGGTAATACTGTATTACTACAAAGTTCCTATCAGCTGTCCCCTGGTTCTACATCCTCAACTACTAATTTCTACGGAAACCGGGGGACAGCTGATAGGAATTCCGTAGTACTACTAGTACTACTAGTGATGAACTTTTTTATAGAGTAATATTATTATCGGTATAATGCTCACAATACATCTCAACAAAAGGGTGAAATCAGGCAGAATAGACTCAGAAATCCTAGCTCCCTTCGAAGTTCTATTCTTTTTGCTTTGCTTAGACTATACTCTAAAATATTCCGGTTACCGACCATTGTGTGCCTCCTACTGCAATTATGTTCCGGCATATTCGTTTTCTCTTCGCTGCTGGCTATTCGTTGGCAGCAATGACTCCAGTGGGAGTTCAAGCAATCGATGATGAACTTGGAAATATCGAAAAGATCGTCACGGCCTCGTCTACCAAATCAACGGATGGATTTTCTGATTTCTTTGATGTGGCATCTCATCCATGGCAAGCACCAGGCATAGATGACCAGCGATCTCCATGTGCTTTTCTAAACACACTTGCCAACCATGGACTCATCAATCGCAACGGAACATTCATCGACTTATTTGACATTGCAACAAAGATGGAAGACGTCTTCTCCTTCACACCAGAATTCGTGTACATGGCAAAGATTCTTCCTGCCATTGATTGTGGGCAAACATACGAGGATGACATGGGCATCCTGCGATTGGATCTTCAGCACTTGTTCGAACCCAGGTGCAACAACTTCCGTTCCATACTCGTGCGCAGTCCAAACGATCCGACAGGGGTCAATCGCATGCTTCTGGAAGACTTGCTCATGACAGACGGTATTGCTTCTGTCAATACAACCACGGACAAAGCCATGAACGCAGGCGAGTACAGTGGGTGGGAAAACGATACTGATGTTCTTTCCTTGGAAGAAATTGCTATCTTTCAATATCACCGTATTGTTGATCTGTACAATACCACCTACAAGGACCTAGGATTTAGAGTTGCTGAAGCTGATTTCATCGCCACTGAAACTCTGTCTTACGGCCTGCTCGGAAAGAATACCGACTTCACTGCAGTGGAAAAAAATCGTCTCTTCACCTTCTTGATGTGGGAACGACTTCCGGATCCGTTCTTTCGCAGCACTACACCACGAAACTTTTGGGATGTCAATGATCCCTCGTATAATTTCTTCTTGGATCTTTTGTTTTCTTTTCAAGACGCCATGAATTCTACATTGCCCGCAAATGAGCACAACTCGACAAACAATGACACCAGCAGTATCGAAACCGATGATGGCAATGGTTTCGGTTCAGGCCCCCCTGACGATGTCGTCGTCAATGAAGTTTTTGTCGACGATTTTGCAATTGCCGATGATTTCGTGTTTTTTGATGATTTTCAAATAGCAGATGATTTTGCGTTTTTTGATGACTCCGTTTTTCTTGATGATTTCGACGATAGCATGTTTGATTTCGATGATGGCATGTTTGGCTTCGATGATGGCATGTTTGGCTTCGATGATGGCATGTTTGACTTCGATGATGGCATGTTTGACTTCGATGATGGTATGCTTGACTTCGATGATGCTTTCTTCAATGGCGATGATGACATGCTTTGGGATTTCGATGACGTTCTTCCGTCAGATGACGAGATGCTCAGCTTTGACGACACTATTCCAGTCGGTGATGACCAAAGATGGCTTGAGGACGACTTCTTCACTACAATTGACGATCAGAACAACGGTGATCTTTCTTCTTTCTTTCCTTCGCCGACAACATCGGATGGCCCTGTCTCCACTTTTTCGCCTGACGCAGTCACAACTGTTCCTTCTTATTCTTCTCCTTCCCCAAACATATCAGAAGAATCCGCACCACCATCTTGGTCACCTGAAGCATCAACTACTTTTCCATCATTCTCTTCTTCATTAGCCACATCGGATGGCCCTGTCTCTTCTCTTACGCCTGAGGCAATCAACACTATTCCTTCATTTTTTCCTTCACTGGCGATACCGGATGGTACTGACTCATCGTTGTCGCCCGAAGCACTAACAACAGTTCCTTCTTCTTTCCCTTCGCGAGCAGCGTTAGATGGCCCCGCCTCGCCGTTTCCACCCGAAGTATTGACAACTGTTCCTTCTTACTTTCCTTCATCGCGAACACCCGATAGCTCTACCTCATCTTTTCCGTCTGAAGCCATCTCGGTCATTTCTTCCACCACAGTTGTTCCCACGGAGACGCTAACCACATCAATTTCTAGCTATCCAACAACTGAGATTCGTCCTTCAACCACAATGCCTTCGAAATATAATACTCGAATGCCCAGCATATCGCCTACCATTGAAGCTATAGATTCAAGAAACCCAACTGGATCATCAACAAACATCCCAACGGAATGGCCCGCAACATCCATGCACCCAACAGGCGTTCCCTCTGGTGTTACTACCCAAAGCAAAACTTCATACCAACCTTCCTCAAATTCTTCCGGGGCTACGGATGAGTCAAACACGAATTCGCCGACTACAAGATATCAAGATACAGAGTGTTTTACCAAATCACCAACTTTCGACCAAGAGGATACCGGTGCTCCAACAGAGCCAAGACCTGCAGCAGAATCGCTGGCGCCGGTACTCACATCTATTGTCCCGCAAACCAATTTACCGACGGATATCTCTTCCGATGATACAGACATGCCTACTGAAAATGTTGAATTTGCTCCCACAGAAACGTCAACCATTCCTTATCCATCGACTATTCCGTATACAGCTTTTCTAACTCCAGCTTTCAGCATTGCTCCTACAGCAGTGTCAACCATGATTCCTCCGTATCATTCCCCAACCAAAGAGACTACCTTGACCCCTACGGAAACACCAATCACATCTCGGCCCACGACTGATCTTCCGACAGACACTACTAACACACCAACCATCGCTGACAACGTTGACTCTACGCCTAGTCCTCACACCGATATTCCATTCACAAGCGACACCGTCATTCCTCAAACTGCTCGACCGACTAATATTCTTTTCACAGATCGCCCGACCAGAACTGTCACGTTTGCTCCTACTAGCAAACCGACTTTCGTTGAAACGATAAGTCCTGTGGCTAGTCCTGACACAGATTTTCCATCTTACACAGCCACGTCTGCCAATGCCGATAGTTTACTGATCGCTCCCGTGAGTCCTCAAACAACTATCGATGAAACAGACTTTCCAACTGAAACGCCCACCAGAACATTTACGTTTGCTCCTACTAGCAAACCAACTGACATTGAAACCACAAGTCCTGTGGCTAGTCCTGACACAGATTTTCCAACTTACACAACCACTTCTGCCAATACCGATAGCTTAGTGATCGCTCCCGTGAGTCCTCAAACAACTATCGATGAAACAGACTTTCCAACTGAAACGCCCACCAGAACATTTACGTTTGCTCCTACTAGCAAACCGACTGTCATTGAAACGATAAGTCCTGTGACTAGTCCTGACACAGATTTTCCAACTTACACAACCACTTCTGCCAATACCGATAGCTTAGTGATCGCTCCCGTGAGTCCTCAAACAACTATCGATGAAACAGACTTTCCAACTGAAACGCCCACCAGAACATTTACGTTTGCTCCTACTAGCAAACCGACTGACATTGAAACCACAAATCCTGTGGCTAGTCCTGACACAGATTTTCCAACTTACACAACCACTTCTGCCAATACCGATAGCTTAGTGATCGCTCCCGTGAGTCCTCAAACAACTATCGATGAAACAGACTTTCCAACTGAAACGCCCACCAGAACATTTACGTTTGCTCCTACTAGCAAACTGACTGTCATTGAAACGATAAGTCCTGTGACTAGTCCTGACACAGATTTTCCAACTTACACAACCACTTCTGCCAATACCGATAGCTTAGTGATCGCTCCCGTGAGTCCTCAAACAACTATCGATGAAACAGACTTTCCAACTGAAACGCCCACCAGAACATTTACGTTTGCTCCTACTAGCAAACCGACTGTCATTGAAACGATAAGTCCTGTGACTAGTCCTGACACAGATTTTCCAACTTACACAGTCACTTCTGCCAATACCGATAGCTTAGTGATCGCTCCCGTGAGTCCTCAAACGACTATCGATAAAACAGATTTTCCAATAGAAACTACTACGCTTACTTACACGAACAAACCATCAATGATTCAACAAGCTGCACCAATGAAGACGACCGATTCACCAACGGGCACCACCAGTCTCTCGCAACGTTGAATCCCACGGACTTTGGAATGAAAATGATGACGAATTGACGCACACTATTCAGAAAAGAAGTGCGGCTAGTCATACATGGACAAAGCAGGATTGGTGCCTTTACAGTTCGTACACATGAAGAACTTCTCCAACATTCAATCAATTGGATGACCTTCATTCTCCAACTGGAGTCGAGTATGTGGTTGCATTATATGATGAAGAAATTCAGTCTGACAATGTATACATACTTTGGTTGAACGGCATAATCATATTGTCCACATTGAATATGACTGACAGTTCGCAACAAAACAAAAATTGTTCAACATACTTCGTTTCAAGCTATTCTAGAATCCTTCATGAGATGTCGGGATTATGTCGTAGCATATTGCATTTATCATCATTATCATTGTTGTTGTTCTCTATAAGTGTCGTGTACCGTTTTGGAACTTACTAGTTGCCATCTACCCCATTCATCATTACCATCTTCTCTCGGAAAGCAGTTGCAGTGGCACCTTCAACAGTACCCTACGGAACGATATAATTATGAGAATCAAGACCAGTTGAAAATATTCTTCTCGTATAAACGTTACATTCTTACTGCACGTACCTTGTTACTGGTTGCAACCATATCTTTCCTGCATCGGTAAATTGTAGAGCAAGACAAGAGGAAGAGGGTAAGGATTACAAACGATAATTAGGAAAAAATTATTACACGTAGCCAATATGCGTGAACGTCAAAGAAAACGGATGATTTGAAGCTAAGTCCCATCTTAAACCCAATTGCTTACCAGTGTTCTTTGTGAAAATCACGAGTGTTCTTTCCCACGAAACACACTTAATAGATTGTAGTAATACACAAACAATTATTTCCAAAACGGTGTGTCAGATAGCAGATAAAGAGAAAAGAGCCAATTTCAGAACACGAGAATTCCTGACTCCGTCATTCACATAATTACTGACCACGATGCGTGTCGGCTCGGCGAAGATCGGTCAATGCTTCTGGTGGATTATCTATCCACTCTTGCACAGCTGTTGTTTGAGTACGATGAAAGAAGGAGATATGGAACATCAGACGATTTTCGAAAAAAAAAACAGCAGTTTTCGTTTGAGACAAAGAAAAATTACCTTTCTGAACTTTCACCGGATCAATGAGAGCGTCTAACGCCTCTAATTCGCGTTTGTAGCTAGACCACTCATCAAGTTTTTTCTGCTCTGATGGTTGTATATGGTAATCGGGGTCTTCTTTAGTACGTTGGTAAATAGTCTCACATTTCTTGATTTTCCCTAACAATTTCTTTCGATTTTTCTTTTGTGTTGAAGACAGTATCCTTTGTTGCGCTAGCTTAGTGAACCACGCCGTCCGTAATTCTTTCTTTTCTCCCTCACCCATAGCTCCTATTAATTTTGGATCCATGAAAAATAGAGCTTGAGTGATCAGGGCAGTTGCGACAGAAAGGTTCAACGAGTCGGCATATCCTCTCAATGGCAAGTATACCCGCTTGTCAGCTTGCTCAAGCATATATGTAGAAGCCCCAACAGCTTCGGTTCCAAACACAAGAGCAATTTTTTCTGGGATGGCGTTTGATTCAGGGTTGTAAACATTTAATGCTTCAGCTTCTTGCGAAAGGTCCTTTTGTTTCAGCGGTTGAAACAAAATTGATGCCAAGAATTGTGTGGAATGTGAGAAACCTTTTAGACGCTTCCGGTCGTTCACGTTTCACCTGTCCTTTCTGTCCACGATCCCAACTTACAGTTACCCATAGTTTATATCCTTGTTCTCTGCAACATGCCACACAATCTTCGGTTGAAGCAAAATCTCGAACGGTCAACCATTCAGTCTAATTTTTTTAAAAAGAAATCACAAATGAGGAGAAAATGAAATGAAATAATGCAGTGATTTAGGAAAGTCACATGATCTCAACTTCATACCTACCGCATTTTGAGCAAACAGATGGTGAAGTCGACGCTGCTTTGTTTCCTCTGGCGTTCTTGTGATCTGCTTTTGAGGACCTTCTCTCCGGATTTTCTCTTCCTCATCCATAACGACAACTGGTGGATCAATCATGTAAACAGTCTGTATGCCAAGCGCTTCAGCGGTCCGCAGTATCGCGCTGTAGTTGTGGTCTTGTAGAAAAAGGTGATGTAAAGTGAGATATCAGTATGCGATTCTTACCACGATTTGAAAAGTTTTACAATGCTTAGTAGGGCAGCACACAAACCTACCATTGGTGCACCGCTCAACTACTAATATAAGGCGGCTCGTCCGCCATTGAATAACAGCCTCTGCCTTGCGAAGCATGCGATCCGAGAGTTCTTCGTTATCTAGGATGGGCTCTTTAGGTTCTCCCGACGTAGCTTTGATATCGCACGGTAACGGCGCAGACGTAGTCCTGGGTTTTTTCATCTTTCTCGAAATCCATACCAGTGACAGCGATGCAGAGGCACCCAAGATGAAGGGAAGAATCCACGAATTGGAAAAAGAGGACGATCGAGCTGTGCCATTCATTTCGGTCCTCGAACAGTGGTACGGTAGAGGTTTATATATTCCTAATAGACTTGACTTAGAACAAAGGTGACTGCAAGAAGATTGTGAGTACTAGAAGCGCTATTCATTACCGTATTGGTGTTGAACCGTATCGGAAGATTCAAAGACGTACCTGGTAACTGGTGCGTACGGTTTGACGTGCTAGACCTATCCCTCAAAATAGGATCGTGCGGCTGGGGTCAAAATGAAAGTCTGAACTCTCCAATATTTTTTCCGAATGTTCTTATTCAGCATAATATTTTGGTCTAGAGAACACTTGTCCCAGGTCAGAGGATTATCAATCAATAGGACTTCATTTTTTATTACGCTCGTTTTTTTTAAGTGAACCCTAAGACTTGCCTAAAAACCAGCATGCAACCTGGAGATCGGCTACAACCAGTGAAAAGAGAGCTGGTGATCGGACTAAAAATAGTTCTGGGTCGAAAAAGAACCTGGTGGTCGGACATGACAACGTTACAGTAAGATTAGATTGCATAGTGAGTCTTCGGAAATTTTTTTATGATGTACGTGTATGTAAGTACAAGGACTGGTACCATTAAAAATGCAACACTGTGGTGATAACGAAAATGCAATCAAAGTTGGGCGCGTTGGCAACTTGTATCACATCATAGTAATGGAGGTTCGATTCTAAGTTACCGTAGGCTGCTCATTTTTGACGTACCGTACGGGAACGTTTTCGGTGGTTGAGAGTAAACCTTACAGTAAGGTTTAGAAGTGCTTTAGAATGAGCTTTTCGAGCGCCAATTGGGCCCCTGATGAATTTCTACGTGTTTTCTACTTCGTACTACACATACCGGTAAAAACCTTACTTTTGGTTAAATTTTTTTTTTTTAAAGTTATCGTCTAGCTGCGGCGGAAAAATCTACTGTGACAGCGTAGATTTTGACCACCTAATTTTCTCAGTCCTATTAGTCAAATATGATTTTTTTTTAAATCTGATGAGTCCTATTGGTTAATTCATTGACACCATCGGATCAGACCATCACAAACAAACCGTCGTCTGTTATGCTCTCACGAGAACACATACCAATTTGAGAAAGATGAGAAGACAGTGTGTCGATGATGGTTCTTTCCGAAAGAAAAACTGAGAAACCTGCCTAAAATCGAAGCGCGCAAAAATTGAATCAAACTAGTCATTACTAGTAAATACACGAGTGGTCAAAATCGGCGCATATGCGCGGATTAGTTTTTGGAGCAATGCTAACTAATACTTACTTCAGTGGTTATTTACAACAACAAGACCAACTCTGAAGTCTATAGAACCATATACCTATGGAAAGAGGAGAGTGAGAGCTATCTAATGAGCCATTACTTGTTGCTATTGGAGGTATACTTTGGAAGTCAGGATTGATGAGCATTGCACCAAAAAAAAATCGGCGCATATGCGCCGATTTTGACCACCGCCGCAGCTAGACGATAATAGCAACACGGTACATGTCGTAGAGCTTCAAAGTGACTACTTCTATTTCGCAGTAAGGATACGAAGTACGAAGTAACACGGAATTAAAATGATACATCATACAGTACAACTGTTTTACTTCGTATTGCATAATAAAAGCCCTCATACCGTTTGATCTTTCTGAAACGTCGGCATGTATGTGCTACGGGTTTCACCATAAGAGACTTGTTCTTGGTCGGTACACCTTCGTAAGTCACAACTCATGTCCAAAGAAAAATATTGTATTATGATTGGATGGAAGTATTTTTCTTCAAATTCAAACATCATCCGTTAGAGGCTTAATTCGAGCCAATCAAAATGGGTGAGTTCGTGTTCGACACGACTTGTGATTGGTGTCACAATTATGTCAAAGTAGTTCTGTTGAAAAAATTCACAAGAATCTCGAGGAAGAGAGCAATCAATCATAGATCATACGTTGTCACTCCCAATAAGCTTTCGTCTGACTGTGTGACACTCCCATCACATCATTCATAATAATATTATCGTTGTGACGTTATAAGGTGTAGCAATAGCACACTACAACCATAAAATTGGTTTTGAAGATTGCTCGAACATCTTCACTTCGTTTCTGCTTTATTTGTCGCAACAATGCCAAAATCACAGCTTCGATTTGGTCGCACGATTGCATGGCAGGGTCCGTGTTCTGATCCTACTCGTTCGAAAGGCCCGAATCATGGAAGATTTGTTCTTTCCACTCCTCGTCGGAAGGTCTCCTTCGAAGATAAGAGAAGCGATTCGAAGTCGTCGATATGCAGCGACGACACCGTTCTGACAAAAAACAGAACTGGAAAGCAAATCATTAATGGAAAAGGAAGTGAACGAGAAAAATCGCCTGTAATTCGAAAGAAACGGTCTTTGTTAGTGAGACCAATCACGAGTTTATCTTTGGTAGACCTGGCTAGGTCGGTGGTAGAAAATGATAGTAGCTCAATGACAAGCGGACGAGACGATGAGGATTTCATCGAAGAAAGAAAATCAAAGAGAATACGTTCGTTCAGTCTATCTCCACGTAGCGTCATTTCGAAACCGAATCTTTCGCGCACCCGCCAACAACAATATCTATGGTCACCACGAACATCAACTGTAGAGGAATCAAAATCAGCGAGGACATCTCCATGGGGTCATTTCATTGATATGGTTCCAGACGAGGATGACAACTTTCAAAGAGCAGAGTATCAAAATATTGACACAATGTTCAAGTCGTATCGAAGAGTTGCGTACCGAAACTCTTGTAATGGGTTACAATCTCGCGTACGAACAAGGCCAAGTCCGTGTGGCGAATACGAAGGCCTTCAGACAAGGGAAGCGCAGCCTGGGGCTCTAAACTTTGTTCATCTTGATCAAGATTTAAACGTGGTTCATGTCATGTCGAGATCAAGAGATTCCTCACGGTTACAACCGAGACGCCAGAGTAGCAATGATAAATTGGCAGCAGATCGATTGATAGGGGTCTTTTCTGAATTGCAGTTGCGACAGGATGAACGAAAAACGAATGGACGATAATATGGTGAACCAAAAGCTGTATTCATAATCAACTTTACGATGATTCGCCAACATTTGATTGCATCATTATTTGCATAGCATCATGAATCATTAATGTGATGTTCTTACTATCAGTTTCATACGAAGTTCATGTTCAGTTGCACACGTAATGCAGCAGTAGTCTGTCTTTCCTTTTCATTGCTAGCAGTTGGTCTGGGTAGATCTTATCAGTTGCGGAAAACTTGGTTTGCTGCTTCTTTATGTTGCAGCTTCTTTTTGCCCACTTGATTGGTTTGCTTTGATACTAGCTACCAGATTTGTGATGGTGGCCTCCATCTTGCGGCATTTTGAACATTTGTTTGCTTGTGTTTGTGCATGCATCTTGTGTTTTCAACAGAATGCCAATTGGAGCATATTACCAGAAGCTCTGCTGGTAGATACGGTGAATTTTACACCCTATTCATAGCGTGTAATGATATTGCTCGTCAGCCAATAGGGGAACAACAATAACAACAGCAGCACGCCAAGTGCTGGCAAACACGTCTAATAACTGATTTTCGACCATTTTGACCCGTTTCGACCACCCCCCTCTTATTTTTTGGATGTTTTTTTTTTGTTTTAGATCCATTATTTTTATTATTTGGAGCGAAAGTGCCTTTCTTAAGCTCGAATTACTATTTTTTGGCTCCAAAAACAAATCTTTTGCTGCAAACTCGAATATTTGCGTCGAAAAATTAAGAGCACGGTCGAAATTCGTTGTTCATTAGGGTTAAGGGTTCTAGCGCTGAAGCGCTGAAGCGCTGTAGCGTAGCGCTGTATCGTAACGCTCTAGCGCACGCTGTAGCGCTACCTTATTATGCTACCGTCGGGGTATGGTCATTGTGTACAATAAGTACTGTAACCGGATACCAAGCCCCTGCAGTGATAAGCGAGCGCTTTAGCTTAGCGCTGTAGCTTAGCGCTAAAGCGTAGCGCTGTAGCGTAGCGCTGTATCCCTGTATCCCTGTATCCCTGTAGCGCTGTAGCGCTGTATCGCTGTATCGCTAACTGTTTTTGTATGCTACCATACTATGCTACCTTATTATGCTACCATCTGGGTATGGTCAACGTGTAGAATAAGTACTATAACCGGATACCAAGCCCCTGCAGTGATAAGCGAGCGCTGTAGCGCTGTAGCACTGTATCCCTGTATCCCTGTATCGCTGTAGCGCTGCAGCGCTGTAGCGCTGTATCGCTGTAGCGCTGTATCGCTGTATGCTGCCGCAGGGGTAAGGTCACCGGTGTACAATTTGTACTATGACCGGTCACCTGACCCAGACAGTTCAAGTTAGCGCAAGCGAGTTAGCGCAAGCGAGTTAGCGCAAGCGAGTTAGCGCAAGCGAGTTAGCGCAAGCGAGTTAGCGCAAGCGAGTTAGCGCAAGCGAGTTAGCGCAAGCGAGTTAGCGCAAGCGAGTTAGCGCAAGCGAATTGATATTTGGTATGCTACGATACCATGCTACCCTATTATGCTACCGTCGGGGTATGGTCATCGTGTACGATTTGTACTATAACCGGGTACCCAACCCCTGCAGTGATAAGCAAGCGCTGTAGCGCTGTAGCGCTGTTGCGCTGTAGCGCTGTAGCGCTGTAGCGCTAATTACGAGATATTTGGTATGCTACGATACCATGCTACCCTATTATTCTACCGTCGGGGTATGGTCATCGTGTACGATATGTACTATAACCGGACGCCTGACCCAGACAGTGACTTAGAGCGCGCTGTACGTCTAATAACTGTCACGCGACCCAACGCGACCCAACGCGACCTATTTCTAAGAAAAGCATGCCCAAATTATGCCACGCGCAACCTTTAGCTTTATTTTCTCAAGGTTTCTTCAAAGTTTTTCTCAACCCCCCCACCTCGCCACAAAAATACTATGCTACCATACCATGCTACCCTATTATGCTACCGTCGTTGTATGGTCATCGTGTACGATTTGTACTATCCGGATACAGCGCTGTACGTCGTCTGATAACTATTTGGTACGTACGTAACTTTCCGAATCTTTTTGTTCTTTTTGTTGATGAGTCAGTCACTCACCGGTACAGTGATTCTATGGGGTGTGGTAAGGTCTTATGGTACGGTATGTCATTCTGACAAAATCGGTGTCAAATCTTTTTGCAAACGATTTTTGCAAATCACTGTATTTTCACAGTGTTTCCTCGCATAATCACTCCTGTGGCTCACAACTCACTTTTCAATAACACAAATCACTGCTGTTTCGATTCACAATCCGACTTATTTTGAGCAGAGTTGCTTCATTGCACTCCGTCCCGAGAACGAGGAGAACCCCCACTGGTAGGCTCCTGGCTCATTGTACTTTAGTCCGAATACATCCTTTTGCTGGAAAAAGTAAGGAATACCTACGGGTAGGACTTCAACAGGCTCTAGTTCTTTGTTTTCGTGACGTAGGAGGAAGATGACAACGGCAGTGACAACAACGACGACAAAAACAGGAGCAATCATTCCCCCTACGATTGATTCCAAGCCGGTGTGGTAGATTGATTCCAAGCCGGTGTGGTATTCATTCCCCCTACGATCGATCGATCCATTCCAAGTCTGTGTGGTATTCATTCCCCCTACGATCGATTCCAAGCCGGTGTGGTATTCATTCCCCCTACGATCGATTCCAAGCCGGTGTGGTATTCATTCCCCCTATGATCAATCGATTCCAAGCCGGTGTGGTATTCATTCCCCCTACGATTGATCGATCCATTCCAAGTCTGTGTGGTATTCATTCCCCCTACGATCGATTCCAAGCCGGTGTGGTATTCATTCCCCCTACGATCGATTCCAAGCCGGTGTGGTATTCATTCCCCATACGATCGATTCCAAGCCGGTGTGGTATTCATTCCCCCTATGATCAATCGATTCCAAGCCGGTGTGGTATTCATTCCCCCTACGATTGATCGATCCATTCCAAGTCTGTGTGGTATTCATTCCCCCTACGATCGATTCCAAGCCGGTGTGGTATTCATTCCCCCTATGATCGATTGATTCCAAGCCGATGTGGTATTCATTCCCCCTACGATCGATCGATTCCAAGTCTATGTGGTATTCATTCCCCCTACGATCGATTCTAAGTCTATGTGGTATTCATTCCTCCTACGATCGATTCCAAGTCTATGTGGTATTAATTCCTCCTACGATCGATCAATTGATTTCAAGCCGGTGTGGTATTCATTTCCCTTACGATCGATTCCAAGTCTGTGTGGTACTCATTCCCCTACGATTGATTCCAAGCCGGTGTGGTATTCATTCCCCATACGATCGATTCCAAGCCGGTGTGGTATTCATTCCCCCTACGATTGATTCCAAGCCGGTGTGGTATTCATTCCCCCTACGATCGATCAATTGATTCCAAGCCGGTGTGGTATTCATTCCCCCTACAATTGATTCCAAGTCTGTGTGGTATTCATTCCCCATACGAGGATCGATCGATCGATTCCAAGCCGGTGTGGTATTCATTCCCCCTACGATCAATCGATTCCAAGCCGGTGTGGTATTCATTCCCCCCTCCGATTGATCGATCCATTCCAAGCCGATGTGGTATTCATTCCCCCTACGATCGATTCCAAGCCGGTGTGGTACTCATTCCCCTTACGATCGATTCCAAGCTGGTGTTGTATTCATTCCCCCTTACAAGCGATTCCAAGCCGATGTGGTATTCATTCCCCCTACGATCGATTCCAAGCGGATGTGGTATTCATTCCCCCTACAATCGATTCCAAGTCTGTGTGGTTCACTGCCGTTGTTTGTTCCTTTGATTCACTCCCCGCCCTACGATCGATTCAAGCCTACATTATGAGCCGCTAGATAATAATTAAAAGAACAGCACATTAGTAGCAAGCAAATTCGCATTCACCCCTCCATGTTAGCAAACAATGAATAGAACTAGAACAGCAAAAACACTCGTCATCTATAAATAACAGCATGCCAGCTGATTGCAAATATAACAGCAAGCAAAACAGTAAGCACCCTGTACATCCAAGCAAACCAGCAAGCAAAACAAACCAGCAACCCCAGCAGCAAGCAGCAAGAAAAGCAGCAAGCAAAGCAGCAAGAATAGCAGCAAGAATAGCAGCAAGCAAAGCAGCAAGCAAAGCAGCAAGCAAAGAAGCAGCAAGCAAAGCAGCAAGCAAAGCAGCAAGCAAAGCAGCAAGCATAGCAGCAAGGGTCTGTAGATCTGGTACAAATTCTACTGGAAGGGCCCAGCCTCCTGCTTAGCATCCTGTTCAGCCCCCCCTTAGCACAGTAGAGTTCGGTTTATAAGTTAGCACACTGAATATCTCATAATATTGCTCTGATAAGAGATAGGGTATGTAGATCTGGTACAAATTCTACTGGAAGGGCCCAGCATCCTGCTTAGCATCGTGTTCAGCCCCCCCTTAGCAGAGTACAGTTCCCTTTTGAAGTTAGCACACTGAATATTTTATGATACTGTTCTGATAACAGATAGGGTATGTAGATCTAGTACAAATTCTACTACAAGGGCCCAGCATCCTGCTTAGCATCCTGTTTAGCATCCTGTTCAGGAGTACAGTTCGCTTTATCAGTTAGCATCTTGCTGTAGATCTTCTAATATGGTATTCATCTCTTAAGAGCTGAGGTATGCAACTATGATACATATGTATCCTATTAGAAGGCCCTACCATCCAGTACCATCCCAAAGTACATTAAATAGATGTGACATCCAAAGTGTTGGGTCTTTTGGACTCAGACTTTTTCAGTAGTCCCAAGCATACATAGGGTGAGGACTATTGGCAGTGGAATGGTGGAAATATTCCATTTCTTAATTTACATAGGTCACTTTGTCTATTTTCTAGTGAAATATGCCACTACTGGAGGAAATGTGCATCAAATAGACGTGACACCCAAAGTATTAGGTCTTTCTCACTCAAACTTTTTTCGTAGTCCCAAGCATACATAAGGTGAGGACTATTGGCAGTGGAATGGTGGAAATATTCCATTTCTGAATTTTGATAGGTCACTTTGTCTATTTTCTAGTGAAATATGCCACTACTGGAGGAAATGTGCATTAAATAGATGTGACATCCAAAGTATTGGGTGTTTCTCACTCAGACTTTTTCCGTAGTCCCAAGCATACATAAGGTGAGGACTATTGGCAGTGGAATGGTGGAAATATTCCATTTCTGAATTTACATAGGTCACTTTGTCTATTTTCTAGTGAAATATGCCACTACTGGAGGAAATGTGCATTACATAGATGTGACATCCAAAGTATTGGGTGTTTCTCACTCAGACTTTGTCCATAGTCCCAAGCATACATAAGGTGAGGACTATTGGCAGTGGAATGGTGGAAATATTCCATTTCTGAATTTACATAGGTCACTTTGTCTATTTTCTAGTGAAATATGCCACTACTGGAGGAAATGTGCATTACATAGATGTGACATCCAAAGTATTGGGTGTTTCTCACTCAGACTTTTTCCGTAGTCCCGAGCATACATAGGGTGAGGACTATTGACGCTGGAATGGTGGAAATATTCCATTTCTGAATTTACATAGGTCACTTTGTCTATTTTCTAGTGAAATATGCCACTACTGGAGGAAATGTGCATTAAATAGATGTGACATCCAAAGTATTGGGTGTTTCTCACTCAGACTTTTTTCGTAGTCCCAAGCATACATAGGGTGAGGACTATTGACGCTGGAATGGTGGAAATAATCCATTTCTGAATTTACATAGGTCACTTTGTCTATTTTCTAGTGAAATATGCCACTACTGGAGGAAATGTGCATTAAATAGATGTGACACCCAAAGTATTAGGTCTTTCTCACTCAAACTTTTTTCGTTTATAAAATAATGTGTGTGCCGACGACAAACGGGAACTGAAATAAAATGCAACGGGAACTGAAATACAATCGGACGGTGAGTGAACTGCATCAAGATTGGGGGAATCGATCATGGAGTTCACTTCTAACCATGCATTTAATTGGTGCCTGCTTGCTCCTGGTAGGGAAGAATACACTGAACACAACTGAAAGACAATGCGACGGGAACTGAAATACAATGCGACGGGAACTGAAATACAATCGGACGGGAACTGAAATACAATCCGACGGTGAGTGAACTGCATCAAGATTGGGGGAATCAATCATGGAGTTCACTTCTAACCATGCATTTAATTGCCTGCTTGCTCCTGGTAGGGAAGAACACACTGAACGCAACTGAAAGACAATGCAACGGGAACTGGAATACGATACGACGGGAGCTGCTGGAATACAATACAACGGGAACTGAAATACAATCCGACGGTGAGTGAACTGCATCAAGATTGGGGGTATTGATCATGGAGTTCACTTCTAACCATGCATTTAATTGCCTGCTTGCTCCTGGTAGGGAAGAACACACTGAACGCAACTGAAAGACAATGCAACGGGAACTGAAATACAATCCGACGGGAACTGAAATACAATCTGACGGGAACTGAAATACAATCCGACGGTGAGTGAACCGCATCAAGATTGGGGGAATCGATCATGGAGTTCACTTCTAACCATGCATTTAATTGCCTGCTTGCTCCTGGTAGGGAAGAACACACTGAATGCAACTGAAATAAGATGCAACGGGAACTGGAATACGATACGACGGGAACTGAAATACAATCTGACGGGAACTGAAATACAATCCGACGGTGAGTGAACCGCATCAAGATCGGGGGTATTGATCATGGAGTTCACTTCTAACCATGCATGTAATTGCCTGCTTGCTCCTCGTAGGGAAGAATACACAGAACGCAACTGAAATACGATGTGACGGGAACTGAAATACAATGTGACGGGAACTGAAATAAAATGCGACGGGAACTGAAATACGATGCAAGGATGCGACGGGAACACGATGGGAACACGATGGGAACACGATGGGAACACAATGGGAACACGATGGGAACACGATGGGAACACGACGGGAACACGATGGGAACACGACGGGAACACGATGGGAACACGACGGGAACACGACGGGAACACGACGGGAACACGACGGGAACACGACGGGGAACTGAAATAGGATGCAACAGCAACTGAAATGCAATACGACGGCAACTGAAATCCAGTTTGTACCAATACAGTATCAGAATACTAGTGCCGTGCACCGGAATACAGTCACGAGCCCACTCGGGACTGGATTAAGGATAGGGATAAAAGAAAAGATCAGCGAGCCGATAGAATCGCCGATTCAGGAGGTTGCTGGATCTGTAGCAAATAGACTAATCAATAGAGCTCACAATTTGCATATCACTACTTTATTCATTAGTAGACCCGGGGTATGGCATGATTTTAAAATCAAGCTGAGTGCTGAAGACCATGAGCAGAAACAACCGAACGATCGATCGAAAAGGAACCGACGTCGGAAACTGCCAAAAGAAAATGGAGGCACATAGAAGCAAACAGGGAAAAGGACATCCGGTGTCTGCAGCACTAAGGAATACCAATCCCAGCAACAGTTAGCTCCATTACAGGGAGCAACTGCAGCAACAGAGACACCTAAGGACCTAAACAGGACCATGGTCGACAACAAAGAAATAATCGAAAATAATGAGTGTCGAAAAAGAGACACATAATCCAGTGAATGGACTAATTGGACCAACACTGAGTGGACGGACAGACCAAAAAGGGTATGCCGACCAAAACCAGAACATATAAATATCCGGACAGGTATAAAATAAATACCTAAACACCACTAAATCCCACGGGAGACAGGAAGTGGGACCGGCCCGGTGATTGCTTAATAGGGAAGCAACGCCGGAGAACCACGGGAATCGAATCCCACGAAATAAAAACAGAAACAACTCCGGAGAACCACAGGATTCCCGGGAACCAAAGAGAGAAACAACTCCCACCACTGGACAAGCCTAAGGCAAAATCAGTTACAACACGGAATAACGTGTATTACAAAAGGGGAAAATCAGTTACAACACGGGCTATCGTGTAAACAAAGAGAAAACTGGAGCAAACTGAAACAACCACTTTTTGCTCATTTCCACCCCAAATAACAACTTACAGAAATACTGTAACTAAACTAAAGTAAATAAAAAGAAACTGATTAACCATGGCGTCTAAAGGAACTAAACAGAAACCCTTTCACTTTACACGAGAGGACTGGCCGGAAGATGCCACCACCGTGAAAATGAGTATCGACTCAGAAAAAGGAGGGGTAGCCTTCAGCGACTATCTGAAGGTACTCACCGGCACTGAAAGACCGGAACTCTTTATCATCTGGAAAAGGGACTTTGATCAGAAAATTGCTAGCAATGACAAACTCCAAGGAGACCAGAAACTGGACGTCCTCCAGAGGATTATCTCCAACGAGGCACTCTCCATTGTCCAAATGACTCTGGGCCGGTCCTACTATGCCGAACCAGGTCACAAAACACACAACAACAAACTGGTCCAGAAAAGGATCCAAAAAGCCACAATAACCGACCTAACTAAAGAAGCTCCCGTTGGCACGCCCAAGGAGCCGGTCGAAGGGAACTCCACCCAGAAAACCGACAACACCAAACCGACTGCCACGGCAAAATCAGGGGAGGAAACAGAGTCCGAGGACCTTGACACTCCAATCCCCAAGAAAAAGGTGCCCGACGCCCTCACACAGTACTACCAATCAGAGGAGTACAAAAAGGATGTCATTGAGGAATGCATGTATGCCCTCAAGCTGAAAGTCTTTGGCAATGACATGAACGGGAAACGCTCCTACATACTCCTCCGCCGCTTTATGCGGGGGATGCGAGTCGACATGAAACACGGCATCCGTGCCTGGGCCAACCGAATGGCCGAACTACAAAGCTATCTACCAGAATGTCTCTGGGAAAGTGGCGCCGCCACAGGAATGGCACCTTCCAGCTTCACTCACGACGAGATGAAGGAAATCCTGGACACCAGCATGACCCACACCCAGAGGGACAAACTGGAACACATTGGATGGGACGTCTTCGCCCACTCCTTCAACACCACGATCAACAAGCTCGAAAACTTGGAAACCACCATCCGAAGCGAGGAAGAACTTCGCAAATGGATCACGGAACTGGAAAAACAAAACGGTGGCACCAAGAAGAACTCCAAGGCCACTTCTGGGGGAGGGACTGGAAAGTCTCCCAACAAAAAGAAGCGCCCAATGGACAACAACAAGCAACTATGCAAAATCTGTGGCAAGACCCACGCCGGCAAATGCTGGAAACTAACCGGCGGACCACCCAAAAAGGGAAAATTTGACCGGGAAACCATCAATCTGCTCAAGGAGCATTTTGTGGCAAAAGAAGACTCGGACACCGAGCAACACTCCAAACCCCACTGGGGAAGGAACCTCTCCAACCACGAGTACTCCTATGTACTGGCCACGGCCCAAGCTGATCATGAAGTCTCTGACGACGAGATTGATATCTCCGACAGGGACCTCAAGGAGTACCGGAGAAAATACAGAAAAACCTTCAAGAAGAAAGGAACCCACAACTGAATGGTCAATACCATCCACACCGGACCACGCATAATCAATCGATTTGCGGACGTCTGTGTGGAGGTATTGGACCATAAAGGAAGGGGGAGGATGCTCCGGGGTCTACTGGACTCAGGTTGCTCCAAGTCCATAATTCTAAGACACTTTGTCGACCGCAGTCAACTTACGAACCGGGACCAACGATCTGTCACCTATAATACCTATGGGGGCAAATTTCGAACAAAGTCCGCGGCTTCAGTGGGACTGAAGTTGATAGAGTTTTCAAACTCAAAGACCATCAAGTGGACCTTCCAAGTGGATGAGTATCATCACCACGAGGAGGTACCCTATGACGTGATCATAGGATCTGACCTAATGGCACAATTGGGACTGGATATCAAATACAGCTCCCGAACAATCTCATGGCAAGGTGACTCCATCCCCATGAAGGGGATGGGGGAACTCTCTGACCCGGACAAATGTGAGGCAGTATTCTTTGCCAACACACAGAGTCCAATCCTCCAACAGGAGGAAGAAAGGCAAGCCAAGATCCTGGACGCCGACTACTCCAAAGTAGATATAGACTCCATGGTCAACGACCTGGAGATCACAGACGCGTCTAAGGAGGCCCTGAAGAAAACATTGAAGAAGTTCCCCACACTCTTTGGAGGAGGTCTGGGACTGCTCAAGAATATTGAACCGGTATCTATTGAACTCCAACCAGGGGTTAAACCGGTCAGGCAGAGGTACTATTCAGTACCCCATGCCTTTGAACAAGCACTCCGGAAGGAAATCAACAGGCTCTGTGACATTGGAGTCCTGGAGAAACTTCCACATGATGATGACTCACCATGGGCATCACCGACGTTCTGTCAACCCAAAAAGACAGGGGACATACGAGTCCTTACGGACTTTCTCCTATTCCCACTTGGAGAAGCACCGGAAGAATTCCAGGGCAATAGTGCATTCCCACTTGCTCCGGACATGATTCAGTTCTACCAGCAGAAGAACACAAAAATCATGAATGAGCTGGAAAAAGACAAAGGCCTAACCACCAAAAATGTGGAAGGTTTCAGTCTCATCCACAAAGAAGGCAAAATCCTGATTCCCGACAAGCTCAAACAAAGAGTGATGGAGTGGTACCACACAATGTTGGTGCACCCGGGGGAAAAGAGAATGGAACAGAGCATCCGCTCAGTCTTCACCTGGAAGGGCCTACGGAAGGACGTCCAGGACCTCTGTAAACACTGCCACACATGCCAGATGTTTAAGAAGAGTGGCCGGAAAAAGTATGGACTACTACCGGAGAAGGCAGCTGAGGTCACCAAATGGCAGAGGGTCAATGTGGACCTCTGGGGACCCGCATCTGTCCACAACAAAAATGGCAAAGACTACCATATCCATGTCCTCACCATGGTGGATCCAGTGACTGGATGGTTTGAACTGGCTCACCTGAAGGACTCCCCAACTGCAGCTGAAACTCAACGATTGTTGGACAGTACATGGCTGGCAAGATATCCGCGCCCAAAGGAAATTGGCTTTGATGGTGGGAGTGAGTTCAAAGCAGAGTTCCAAGAGCTCTGTGAGAACATGGGGATGAAAAGAAAGCCCAGTGGGGCATGGAATCCACAATCCAACTCAGTGCTGGAAAGGATCCACCAGGTACTAAAGGACTGTTTGTTATCCTTCAACCTGGAAAACAGGGACCTCCACGAGAAGGACCCTTTCGAGGAATTCACCACCAAGGCAGCATATGCCATCAGAAGTGCCATCCACACCACCCTGGGGTACTCCCCAGCACAACTGGTGTTTGGTAGAGACATGTTCATGCCGGTGAACTTCACAGTGGATTGGGAAGCAATCCAAGCAAGGAAGCAGAAAAGCATCCACAAGAGCAACATCAGGGAGAACCAGAAGAGGATCCCCTATGTCTATAAAGAAGGAGACTATGTCACCCTGGAAAGGAAGGGCATTATTCCAAAATTATCCTTCCCACGGCAAGGACCTTACAAGGTTCTCAAGGCCCATGGTAATGGAACTGTAACTATTGAAACTGCTCCATTTGTAACCGATCGGGTTAACATCCGGAGGGTACACCCCTATTATTGCAGGGATAGCACTGAACCGGGGAAGTGACCAACCGTAACAGTACCATGGAGGAGCATGCCGTGCACCGGAATACAGTCACGAGCCCACTCGGGACTGGATTAAGGATAGGGATAAAAGAAAAGATCAGCGAGCCGATAGAATCGCCGATTCAGGAGGTTGCTGGATCTGTAGCAAATAGACTAATCAATAGAGCTCACAATTTGCATATCACTACTTTATTCATTAGTAGACCCGGGGTATGGCAACTAGTGGTTCTTAACATCAATAATAGTGTAACATTATTATCATGTGATAATGGGTGGGTGTTGCCTCTAGAAATGATGGGTGTTGCCTCTAGAAATAATGGGTGTTGCGTCTAAAACTGATGGGCGTTACGTCTAGAAATGATGGGCGTTGCGTCTAAAACTGATGGGCGTTGCCTCTTGAAATGATGGGCGTTGCCTCTAAAACTGATGGGCGTTGGGTCTAAAAATGATGGGCGTTGCCTCTAGAATAAATACGGTACAGGACTGAAAAAATGAAGCCAGGGGACAAGGAATTGGTCAAATAATTGACCCAAAAAGACCCGGCACGATAATTTTCGACCCACGTCTGAAATCAGTTATTAGACGCAGTGAGACTACAGAGAATACTGTTCAATTGTTATTGCATACGCTTGGATACTACAGGATACTCCCCTAGAGGTACAAAGGAATCAATCGATGTGATGGAGCGCTTAGTTTAAAGGTGATAAGAACATTTGAAGTGAGCTGAGCGCAGCTCAGCTCTGTATCGTGTGACAGCTTCGCTATCTAGTATCATGTACGGTCCTGTACAGCTCTGTAGAATCAGTACTGTATTGTACCGAGTACAGTAGCGTACATGGTAGCATAGTACATAGCACGGAGTATTGATCTTCGATCTTGTGCTAGCTCGCGTTTGCTTGCTAGGGCGCTCCCTAAGTTTACTGCATGGGCTGGGTATGCATAGTACTTATCTTACACAACGACCATACCCCAACGGTAGGATATACAGTATCTCGCATACAGTAGCAACCTTAACCCTGTAGCACTATGCTACACTGTGCTAGTGTCGTATGTCCCAAAACTACGACACACAAGAAACAATCCATTTATGTATTAAGAAACAAACACTGTTTCTATATCCTCAAGGTTCTCAATGACCAAATGACCTATGTCCACGACCAAAGGTTCTCTATGACATTTCAAAGGTTCTCTATGACATTTACAAGCTTCTCTATGTCTGTTTGCTTTTGTCAAGATAAACAACGGGACGTTTTAGGAGAGACGTTCTATTTTATCTATTCAGTTTTATAATCATAATTCTTATTTCCAGAAATTATCAAACACTTTATTTTTATCTTCGGTCGATCGCTGGTTTCCAGAGATACGACACTGTAATTACAGTCAATTATACGACCACCATTGTCAATTCTTTGAATTGATTATATTTCTTAACCCAAGTTTAATCTGGATATTTCTTCAGTGGTATCCTACCATAATACTGTTACGGTCTAAGGTAGAATTTCGGAGTAGTATGCAAATTGTGAATGCTTAGATACTTTACGAGATATTGTTATGTAAATTGAAAGTTGGAACATATAAATTTTGAGGTCGCGAGCATAGCCACATTTTGGCATGCTCTGCCATATATGTTGATTCATTGTCGATTGCCACGATTAGGCATATATCATCTTCTGGGACTCGACCATATTGATTAGAACACATATAAAATGTATTCGTGAATGGATATAGAATATTTGAATCCCATATGGGAATCGGTTAATTATTCGATCGTGACTTTGCTAGCAACGCTAGCCCGTCACATAGTGCCTCATGATTAACCGAGCCCATACTTAAGCTGACCAATGAATCGCTGATACTTCTGAATCGGGCGTTTCTTTGTATGGGGTTAGCTTTCTGATATTGACTGTCTCAACGATCGATGGAGTCTTATGAATCTTAACAGTACCATTGTCATTGACTTGGGCAATAGTGAATGGTCCGGTCTTCCGGGGTTGCAACTTGTCCGGATCCGGCTGTTGCATCCATACCTTTTCATTGGGTTGAAAGGTATGTTCCTTGCGCTTGGCATTGTCTCTGAGCAGGGCCTTGTTAATACCTTGCTGTCGCAGTTGCTGCAGTGCTAGTAGATTAGAGGTTAGTGGTAGGTCCACCAGCATGTCCCGATTGAATACAAGGGATCCTGGGGATGCTTGTAGGGCAGCATTGACAGCACATCTGGAGGCATGCATGCATGTGGATAGAGCATTGTCCATGAGTTGGCTTGCTCTTGTGTTGGCTTGAGGGGGATTAACATGGACTAGGACTCTGAGAATATCAGCAACTGTATGATGAACTCTTTCACATATCGCGTTGGACTGGGGATTCTTGACTGTTGTAGGAATGGACTGGATTCCATACTGTTTAAGTGTGCTTTGAAATTCAGCACCTAGGAACTCTCCTCCATTATCATGGACGCATCTGATAGGTCTAGGGTATCTGGAGAGCCAGCAGTTCTTGAATTGGTCCGATACATGTTGGGATGACTTGTCTCTGATCCTGATGATTGTTACGGTCTAGAGTAGAAATTTTGGAGTAGTATGAAAATTGTGAATGTTTAGATACTTTACGAGATGTTGTTACACGAATTGATAATGGAAGCATATAAAATTTGAGGTCGCGAGCATAGCCACATTTTGGCATGCTCTGCCATAAATGTTATTCCATTGTCGACTCCCACGATTAGGCGTATGTTATCTTCTGGGACTCGACCATATTAATTAGGGTACATATAAAAATGTATCTATCCCTGAATATAAATGATATTCGATTCCCATATGGGATTCGGTTAATTATTCAATCGTGACTGCTAGCTACGCTAGCTCGTCACATAGTGCCTCATGATTAATCGAATCCCATACTTAAGTTGACCAATGAATCGATTGGTCGTTCGGTGCCTCTTTGTACGGCGTTAGCTTCCGGATGTTAACTGTTTCCATAACCGATGGAGTCTTTTGAATTTTAACAGTACCATTGTCATGGACTTGGGCAATAGTGAAGGGTCCTGTCTTTCGTGGCTGTAACTTGTCCGGGTCTGGTTGTTGCATCCATACCTTTTCATGGGGTTGAAAGGTATGTTCCTTACGCTTGGCGTTGTCTCTGAGTAGAGCCTTGTTAATTCCTTGTTGCCGGAGCTGCTGCAGAGCTAACAGGTTAGAGGTCAGTGGTAGGTCAACCAACATGTCCCAATTGAATACTAGGGCTCCTGGGGATGCTTGCAGTGCAGCATTTACAGCACATCGAGAGGCATGCATGCAGGTGGCAAGGGCATTGTCCATGAGTTGACTTGCCCTTGTGTTTGCTTGAGGGGGATTAACATGGACTAGGACTCTGAGGATATCAGCAACTGTATGATGGACCCTTTCGCAGATGGCATTGGACTGGGGATTCTTCACTGTAGTGGGAATGGACTGAATTCCATACTGCTTCAGTGTGGTTTGGAACTCAGCTCCAAGGAACTCTCCACCATTATCGTGGATACATCTGATAGGTCTAGGATATCTGGAGAGCCAGCAGTTCTTGAATTGGTCTGAGACATGCTGGGAGGACTTATCTCTGATTCTGATGATTTCAAGTAGATTGGTGACTGGATCAATACATGTTAGGGCCTTGAAGTTGTAGTTCTTGCCTTGAGCCGTGATCTTCCAAGGGCCTATAAGATCCACGTGCACCTCGTTGAATGGTGATAGTGGGGCTTCTTTTGGGGGAAGCTTCCCATATTTGGAGTGTTGATTCTTATATTTAATGCAGTTGTCGGGGCAGATGTATGACTTGCACAAGTTGGTCAAATTATCTGCATAGAATCGGGCTGAAATAGTCTGATGTAGCCTGGTGGATCCACAATGACCCAACAGGAGATGATACCATCTGATGGTATCATTAATGAGGGATGCTGGGATGTAGATTCTCCAACATTTGGGCTTGGATTGGTTGGCATAACAAAGGATGTTATTGCCTTCTAGTTCTTGGTGGAAGAAGGCTTTGGATTGGATCTTGAACTTGATAGTGGGATCCTTCTGCTGATGGAGATAAATGTTGGAATAGTTCACTGGGCATACCATGTCTTGATTGTTTGGTAGATTGACCAGGCACTCATTGTTCAGCAGACAGGCTTGTAGTTCCTGGTCTGCGTCATTGCATAAGTGCTGGAATAGATTGGGGAACTCTGTTAGAAACAGTTCTTCATCTTGTTCTGGGACTTCAAGTTTTAAGAAATCCACGAGAGTGCCCTTACCAAGGGCTTCTTTCTTCCCCACAGTAGGTGGATCCATCCGGGGGAGCCTGGAGAAGGCATCAGCAAGGACATTGGTCTTGCCTTCAACATAAGTGAGGTTGACGCCGAATTCTTCAAGGAACAGTCGCCACCGGAGTACTCGTTGGACTGAGAGTGTCCTGAATGTAAGGTTCTTATGGTCGGTGTATACATTGATAACACCACCAAGTAGCATTTTTCTGTATTCTTTGCAGCACAGGACTATGGCGAGGAGTTCTTTTTCCATAGTAGTATAGTTCTTTTGGGCATCAGATAGTTTTTTGGACCAGTACGCGATAGGTTTGCCATCCTGTAAGATGGCAGCGCCAAGCTGTAGGTCTGAGGCATCAGTGTACAGTTCAAAGGGTTTGTTAAGATCTGGATAGGTGTTCAGGGCATCTGCTGCGACCATGGCTTTCATTTCTTGAAAGGCTTTATCCTGAGCTGGTCGCCAAGTGAAAGCTGAAGGGGTTTTTCTTTGCTTGCCTTTGATGGCAGCACTGTTAGGAGTTTTCTTGGGGCCACCAGTAATATCAAATAGAGGAGCTAGGACATGGGATCTTCGAGGCCACATGTCTCTGTAGTATCCTACTGCTCCAAGGAATGATTTGACTTGGGTGACAGTTCTTGGTCAATCCATATGTAGAATGGCTTCAATCTTCTTTCTCCAAGGCTTAACAGCTGTGGGTGTCATCCAATATCCAAGGAAGTCGGTTTCCTGTACAGCCCAGTCACACTTGAGTGGGTTGCATTTAAGTCCATTCTGGTTGAGCCGGTCTAGAATCTTATCAATGGTCTTCATGTGGAGATCAAAGGATCCATTAGTCCATATGCCAATATCATCAATGTAAACAGTGCAGTCAGTGTCTTGTAGGATGTCTTCCATTAGTTGCTGGGCAACATCTGGAGAGACTTTAACTCCCATTGGTAAGCGCTGGTACTCATAGCAACCATATGGTGTGACTATGGTACATAGTTTCTTGCTTGCGTCATCTAGTTCAAAGCAGTAGTATTGCATGGACAAGTCAATCTTGGTGAAGTGAGTGTATTTGCCTCTCTTGTTCATGATATCTTGTATCCTTGGTATAGGATATGGTCTGCGTTCAAGAAGTTCATTTAGTTCTCTGAAGTCTGATACCCATCTGACTCTGTTGTCTTTTTTTGGTACTATGAAGGTTGGGAAGGCCCATTCAGCTGGTCCAGTGCAGCGCTTTAATACTCCATCATTACATAGATTCTGGAGCTCCCTTTTGAATAGGTCTTCTCTTTTGTATGCCACTGGATAAGGCTTCTTGTGTATGGGCTTGGATCCGGGCTTCAGTCTTAGAGAGATCTTCTTGTGTGGATATTTTCCAAGTTCTCCATTAAAGATGTTTGGATACTTGTTGAGTATTGCTTGGAACTGTTGTTGTTCTGCTTTGGACATGTGGGACTGTTGCTTTGCGACTGTAGATGGATCTGTTTCTTGGTAGGCTCTGTCTAGAATGACCTTGGACTTGTATGGGTTGGCAAAGGAGAGATCATCAGCAAAGAGTTCAGAGTCTTCAAGTTCTTCCATGAGCATGGTGTGGTTAGACTCGTGGTACAAGGAGGTATCTTTCATAGGGATAGTTCTATCCATCCACTGGACTGCTCCGGTATTGAATAGGAGGTTGATCTTTGCTAGGTGGAGGAAGTCTCTGCCTAGTATTAGATCATATTTGCAGTTCGGGGAATGGAAGAGCCTTGCCTCTTGTCGGTCGATGGTGTAGTTGCCAAACTCTTGCAGCTTGGTGTTTTTCATGATGATGTATTCTGTAGTATCGAAGCTTCCATTTGCTGTAGTTGTTAGGACTCGCTGCTTGCTTCTGATTGGTAGGGTGCCAAATGGTAGTGCTCTCTTGTTGATTAGAGTTCCGGAAGATCCACTATCCAGTAGTGCTAGTAGTGGTCGTGATTTCGTTGGAATGCCTTGTATGTACTGTACTGTAGTTAAAAGAATAGGAGCCACGTTGCTCTTATTTGATGCCGGTCCTGCTGTATTTTTCGAAGTATTTCCAGCAGGTGACAGCAGTTTTAAATAATTTTGCTCCAGCGCACCTCCTTTGGTGTAGTCTCTGGAGTTTCCGGGATTGCAATAGAGATTTTTTGCTGTACCGGTGTGTTACGGTCTAAAGTAGAAATTTCGGAGTAGTATGAAAATTGTGAATGTTTTAATACTTTACGAGATATTGTTACGTGAATTAACAATGGGAACATACAAAATTTGAGGTCGCGAGCATAGCCACATTTTGGCATGCTCTGCCATAAATGTTAGTCCATTGTCGATTCCCACGATTAGGCATATGTCCTCTTCTGGGACTCGACCATATTAATTAGGGTACACATAACAAGTATCCATTCCTGAATATAGATATATTCGATTCCCATATGCGATTCGGTTAATTATCCGATCGTGACTCCGCTAGCTACGCTAGCTCGTCACATAGTGCCTCATGATTAAACGGATCACATACTTAAGTTGTCCAATGAATCGATTGGTCAGTTGGCGCCTCTTTGTATGGTGTCAGCTTCCTGACGTTGACTGTTTCAACGATCGATGGAGTCTTTCGGATCTTAACAGTCCCATTATCATGGACCTGGGCAATAGTGAATGGTCCTGTCTTCCGGGGTTGTAATTTGTCCGGATCTGGTTGTTGCATCCATACCTTTTCATTGGGCTTAAAGGTATGATCCTTGTGTTTGGCATTGTCTCTGAGTAGAGCCTTGTTAATCCCTTGTTGTCGAAGTTGCTGCAGAGCCAATAAATTAGAGGTCAGTGGTAGGTCAATCAACATGTCCCGATTGAATACTAGGGATCCTGGGGATGCTTGTAAAGCAGCATTGACAGCACATCTAGAGGCATGCATGCATGTGGAGAGGGCATTGTCCATGAGTTGGCTGGCCCTCGTGTTAACTTGAGGGGGATTGACGTGAACTAGGACTCTGAGGATATCAGCAACTGTATGATGGACTCTTTCGCATATAGCATTGGACTGGGGATTCTTTACTGTAGTGGGAATGGACTGAATTCCATACTGTTTGAGTGTGGTCTGGAATTCAGCCCCTAGGAACTCTCCACCATTATCATGGACACATCTGATAGGTCTAGGATATCTGGAGAGCCAGCAGTTCTTGAATTGGTCCGATACATGCTGGGAGGACTTGTCTCTGATTCTGATGATTTCAAGTAGATTGGTGACTGGGTCAATACAAGTTAGAGCCTTGAAGTTGTAACTCTTGCCTTGGGCTGTAATCTTCCAGGGGCCTATGAGATCCACATGCACCTCGTTGAATGGTGCCAGTGGGGCCTCCTTCGGTGGAAGCTTCCCATACTTGGAATGTTGATTCTTGTATTTAATGCAGTTGTCGGGGCAGATGTAAGACTTGCACAAGTTGGTCAAATTATCTGCATAGAATCGGGATGAGATAGTTTGATTTGATGTAGCCTGGTGGATCCACAATGACCCAACAGGAGGTGATACCATTTGATAGTATCATTAACGAGGGATGTTGGTATGTAAATTCTCCAATTGTCTGGGTTGGAGTGGTTGGCATAGCAGAGGATGTTGTTGCCTTCCAATTCTTGGTAGAAGAAGGCTTTGGATTGGATCTTGAACTTGATAGTGGGGTCCTTTTGTTGATGGAGGTAGATATTGGAGTAGTTAACCGGGCATACCATGTCTTGGTTGTTTGGGAGGTTGACTAGGCACTCATTGTTCAGCAGGCAGGCTTGTAGTTCCTGATCTGCGTCATTGCACAAGTGCTGGAATAGGTTCGGGAACTCGGTTAGAAACAGTTCCTCATCTTGTTTAGGGACTTCAAGTTTCAAAAAATCCACTAGGGTGCCCTTACCAAGGGCTTCTTTCTTCCCCACAGTAGGTGGATCCATCCGGGGGAGCCTGGAGAAGGCATCAGCAAGAACATTGGTCTTGCCTTCCACATAAGTGAGATTGACACCGAATTCTTTGAGGAATAGTCTCCACCGGAGGACTCGTTGGACCGAGAGGGTTCTGAAGGTAAGGTTCTTATGATCGGTGTATACGTTGATGATGCCACCAAGGAGCATTTTCCGGTATTCCTTGCAGCAGAGTACTATTGCGAGGAGTTCTTTTTCCATAGTAGTGTAGTTCTTTTGGGCTTCAGATAGTTTCTTGGACCAATATGCGATGGGTTTGCCATATTGTATGATTGCAGCGCCGAGTTGCAGGTCTGAGGCATCAGTGTACAGTTCAAAGGGTTTGTTGAGGTCTGGATAGGTATTCAGCGCATCCGCTGCTACCATGGCTTTCATCTCTTGAAAGGCTTTGTCTTGAGCTGGTCCCCAAGTGAAAGCTGAAGGAGCTTTTCTTTGTTGGCCTTTGATGGCAGATGGTTTCTTGGGGCCACCAGTGATATCAAATAGAGGAGCTAGGACATGGGATCTTCGAGGCCACATGTCTCTGTAGTATCCTACAGCTCCTAAGAATGATTTGACTTGGGTTACAGTTCTGGGCCGGTCCATATGTAGAATGGCTTCAATCTTCTTTCTCCAAGGCTTAACTGCTGTGGGAGTCATCCAATAGCCAAGGAAGTCGGTTTCCTTTACGGCCCAATCACATTTGAGTGGGTTACATGTAAGGCCATTGTGGTTAAGCCGGTGTAAGATTTTGTCAATAGTTTTCATGTGGAGATTGAAGGAGCCATTGGTCCAGATGCCAATGTCATCAATATAGACAGTCCAATCAGTATCTTGTAGGATGTCTTCCATTAGTTGCTGGGCAACATCTGGAGAGATTTTGACACCCATTGGTAGGCGTTGATATTCATAGCAACCATATGGAGTTACTATGGTGCAAAGTTTCTTGCTTGCGTCATCAAGTTCAAAGCAGTAGTATTGCATGGACAAGTCAATCTTGGTGAAGTGAGTGTATCTGCCTCTCTTGTTCATGATATCTTGTATCCTTGGTATGGGATATGGTCTGCGTTCCAGGAGTTCATTGAGTTCTCGAAAGTCTGATACCCATCTAACTCTGTTGTCTTTCTTTGGAACAATGAAGGTAGGGAAGGCCCATTCAGCTGGTCCAGTGCATCTCTTGAGGACTCCATCATTACATAGATTCTGGAGCTCCCTTTTGAATAGGTCTTCTCTTTTGTATGCCACTGGATAAGGCTTCTTGTGTATGGGTTTGGATCCGGGCTTCAGTCTTAGAGAGATTTTCTTGTGTGGATATTTTCCTAGTTCCCCATTGAAGACGTTAGGATATTTGCTTAGTATTGCCTGGAACTGTCGCTGTTCTTGTTCGGACATGTGGGCTTGTTGTTTTGCAACTGTGGCTGGATCTGTTTCTTGATAGGCTCTATCAAGGGTGACCTTGGACTTGTATGGGTTGGCAAAGGTAAGGTCATCAGCAAAGAGTTCAGCATCTTCAAGTTCTTCCATGAGCATGGTGTGGTTCAACTCGTGGTATAGAGAAGTGTCCTTCATAGGAATGGTTCTGTCCATCCACTGAACTGATCCGGTATTGAATAGGAGGTTGATCTTTGTTAGGTGGAGGAAGTCTCTGCCTAGGATTAGATCATACTTGCAGTTGGGGGAATGGAAGAGTCTTGCCTCTTGTCGGTCGATGGTGTAGTTGCCGAACTCTTGTAGCTTGATGTTCTTCATGATAACATACTCTGTAGTATCGAAGCTGCCGTTGGCTGTGGTAGTTAGGACTTGGTGTTTGCTTCGAATCGGTATGGTGCCAAATGGTAGAGCTCTTTTGTTGATCAGAGTTCCTGAGGATCCACTATCGAGTAGTGCGAGTAGTGGTCTTGCTTTGAGGGGTATGCCTTGTATGTACTGTACGTTGGTTAAAAGGATAGGAGCCACGTTGCTCTTATCCGGGGATGCCTGTGCTTCCGGATATTTCGAAGTATTTTTCGAAGTGTTTCCAGCAGGTGACAGCAGTTTTAAATAATTTTGTTCCAGCGCACCTCCTTTGGTGTAGTCTTTGGAATTTGTGGTATTGCAATAGAGGTTTTTTGCTGTACCTGCCATACCCCGGGTCTACTAGTGAATAGAAGTAGTGATATGCAAATTGTGAGCTCTATCAGTTAGTCTATCTGCTATTGGATTCAGCAGTCTCGAAATCGGCGATTCCAGAGACTCGCTAATCGTAATCCAATCCTTATCCTTAATCCAATCACAAACGGGTTCGTGACTGTATTCCGGTGCACGGCATGCTCCTCCATGGTACTGTTACGATTCAATGCTATTCCTGCAATAATAGGGGTGCACTCTCCTAATGTTAACCCGGTCGGTTACAAAGGGAGCAGTTTCAATAGTTACAGTTCCATTATTATGGGCCTCGAGCACCTTGTAAGGTCCTTGCCGTGGGAAGGATAGTTTTGGAATGATGCCCTTCCTTTCCAGGGTGACATAGTCTCCTTCTTTGTAGACATGGGGAATCCTCTTCTGGTTCTCCCTGACGTTGCTCTTGTGGATGCTTTTCTGCTTCCTTGCTTGGATTGCTTCCCAATCCACTGGGAAGTTCACCGGCATGAACATGTCTCTGCCAAACACCAACTGTGCTGGGGAGTACCCCAGGGTGGTGTGAATGGCGCTTCTGATAGCATATGCTGCCTTGGTGGTGAATTCCTCAAAGGGGTCCTTCTCGTGGAGGTCCCTGTTTTCCAGGTTGAAGGACAGCAAGCAGTCCTTTAACACCTGGTGGATCCTTTCCAGTACTGAATTGGATTGTGGATTCCAAGCCCCACTGGGCTTTCTTTTCATCCCCATGTTCTCGCAGAGCTCTTGGAACTCTGCTTTGAACTCACTCCCGCCATCAAAGCCAATTTCCTTTGGGCGCGGATATCTTGCCAGCCAGGTACTGTCCAACAATCGTTGAGTTTCTGCTGCATTTGGGGAGTCCTTCAGGTGAGCCAGTTCAAACCATCCGGTCACTGGGTCCACCATGGTGAGAACATGGATTTGGTAGTCTTTGCCGTTCTTGTTGTGGACAGTTGCTGGTCCCCAGAGGTCCACATTGACCCTCTGCCATTTGGTGACTTCAGCTGCTTTTTCCGGTAGTAGTCCATACTTCTTCCGGCCACTCTTCTTAAACATCTGGCATGTGTGACAGTGCTTGCATAGGTCCTGGACGTCCCTACGGAGACCCTTCCAGGTGAAGACTGAGCGTATGCTCTGTTCCATTCTCTTTTCCCCCGGGTGCACCAACATGGTGTGGTACCAATCCATCACTCTTTGTTTGAGCTTGTCGGGAATCAGGATCTTGCCTTCTTTGTGGATGAGACTGAAACCTTCCACCTTTTTGGTGGTTAGGCCTTTGTCTGTTTCCAAATCATTCATGATTTTCGTGTTCTTCTGCTGGTAGAACTGGATCATGTCCGGGGCAAGTGGGAATGCACTATTGCCCTGGAATTCTTCCGGCGAATCTTCTCCGAGTGGGAATAGGAGTTGCCGGAGGTGCGCTTCCTCGTCCGCGTAGGTGAGGGGCTTATTCGGTGGCAGCCATTCCACCATGTCTTTTGGGTCATCTGTGATGTCCAGGCGAGACAGCGCGTCTGCTGCATCATTTTCTTTGCCAGCAACATGCTTGACTATTGGGTGGAACTCCTCCATAAGGAGTCTCCACCGGACCATTCTTTGGGTCGGCATTTGCTGGTACAGTAAGTTCAGGTGATCCGTGTGAATGGTTACATCCTGGCCTCGCAGGATGCCTTCAAATGCTTTTAAGCCTTCTACTATGCCCAGGAGTTCCTTTTCTCCCACGGTGTAGTTGAGTTGTGCTGAGTTCAGCTTCCGGGTGTAGAATCCAAGTGGTTTTCCATCTTGGCATACAGTTGCTCCCAGTTGCCGGTCACTGGCGTCTGAGTAGAGATGAAATGGTTTCGTAAAATCCGGGAATGCGAGTTTCGCTTCATCTGCAAGCATCCTCTTCGCCTCCATGAAAGCTTTCTGCTCTGCTGGTCCCCAGTACCAATTCGTTTTGCCCTTCTTGCCCGCAAGCTTGTTGAGGGGGGCCAGGATGTGGGAGCGGCGCTTCCACATGTCCCTGTAAAAATTGACCATTCCAAGGAACATCTTGAGTTGCTTGGTATTCTTGGGTGCTTCCAGGCGCTTCATCGCCTCCAGCTTCTTTGGCTGGGGTTGAATGCCCTCTGTTGTTAAAAGAAACCCCAGGTATTCCACTTCTTTTTGCATGAAGAAGGATTTTCGTAAGTTGGCTCGAAAGCCAGCATCATCCAGTCTCTGGAGGACTGTGTCGATTTTGTCGAGGTGGTCCTGTTCAGACTCCCCCTCTCGTTGGATGATTAAGATATCATCGATGTAGACAAGGACATAGTCCAGATCTCCCAGTAGGTTCATCATGACGGACTGGAAGATATCCGGCGCGCATGCAATCCCCATAGCCAATCTCTTGTAGGCATACTTTCCCCATGGCAAGATGGTAGAGCAAATCTTCTGGCTCTCCTTGCAGATGGGGATGGTGTAGTATCCTTGGGACAGGTCCAGTGCTGTAGCGGATTTGAATTTCTGGAGCCGTTGGATAGTTTCCCCTATTCGTGGTAGTGGGAATGGTTTCCTTTGGATTGCGGCGTTCATCTTACGGAAGTCCGTAAGTACTCGTATGTCCCCTGTCTTTTTGGGTTGACAAAATGTAGGCGACGCCCAAGGGGAGTCGTCATCATGTGGAAGTTTCTCCAGGACTCCAATGTCACAGAGCCTGTTGATTTCCTTCCGGAGTGCTTGTTCAAAGGCATGGGGTACTGAATAGTACCTCTGCCTGACCGGTTTGACGCCTGGTTGGAGTTCGATAGATACGGGTTCAATGTTTTTGAGCAGTCCCAGACCTCCTCCGAAGAGTGTAGGGAACTTCTTCAATGTGTTTTTCAAAGCTTCCTTAGACGCGTCGGTGATCTCCAGGTCATTGACCATGGAGTCTATATCTACTTTGGAGTAGTCTGCGTCCAGAATTTTGGCTTGCCTTTCCTCCTCCTGTTGAAGGATTGGACTTTGTGTGTTGGCGAAGAACACTGCCTCACACTTGTCCGGGTCAGAGAGCTCCCCCATTCCCTTCATGGGGATGGAGTCACCCTGCCATGTGATTGTCTGGGAGCTGTATTTGATATCCAGTCCCATTTGTGCCATCAAGTCGGATCCTATGATCATGTCATAGGGCACCTCCTCGTGGTGATGGTACTCATCCACTTGGAATGTCCATTTGATGGTCTTTGAGTTTGAGAATTCTATCAGCCTTAGTCCCACTGAAGCCGCAGACTTTGTTCGAAATTTGCCCCCATAGGTATTATAGGTAACAGATCGTTGGTCCCGGTTCGTAAGTTGACTTCGGTCGACAAAGTGTTTTAGGATTATGGACTTGGAGCATCCTGAGTCCAGAAGGCCCCGGAGCATCCTCCCCCTTCCCTTGTGGTCCAACACCTCCACACAGACATCCGCAAATCGATTGATTACGCATGGTCCGGTGTGGATGGTGTCGACCATTCAGTTATGAGATCCTTTCTTTTTGAAGGTTTTCCTGTACTTCCTCCTGTACTCTTTGAGTTCTCTTTCGGAGATATCAACCTCATCGTCAGAGACTTCGTGGTCAGCTTGGGCCGTGGCCAGTACATAGGAGTACTCGTGATTGGAGAGGTTCCTTCCCCAGTGGGGTTTGGAGTGTTGCTCAGTGTCTGAGTCTTCTTTTGCCACAAAGTGCTCCTTGAGCAGATTGATGGTTTCCCGGTCGAATTTCCCTTTCTTGGGGGGTCCTCCGGTTAGTTTCCAGCATTTGCCGGCGTGGGTCTTGCCACAGATTTTGCATAGTTGCTTGTTGTTGTCCATTGGGCGCTTCTTTTTGTTGGGAGACTTTCCAGTCCCTCCCCCAGAAGTGGCCTTGGAGTTCTTCTTGGTGCCACCGTTTTGTTTTTCCAGTTCCGTGATCCGTTTGCGAAGTTCTTCCTCGCTTCGGATGGTGGTTTCCAGGTTTTCGAGCTTGTCGATGGTGGTGTTAAAGGAGTGGGCGAACACGTCCCATCCAATGTGTTCCAGTTTGTCTCGCTGGGTGTGGGTCATACTGGTGTCCAGAATTTCCTTCATCTCGTCTTGAGTGAAGCTGGAGGGTGCCATTCCTGTGATGGCGCCACTTTCCCAGAGGCATTCCGGTAGGTAGCTTTGGAGCTCGGCCATGCGGTTGGCCCAGGCTCGGATGCCGTGTTTCATGTCGACTCGCATTCCTCGCATGAAGCGGCGGAGAAGAATGTAGGAGCGTTTCCCATTCATGTCGTTGCCAAATACTTTTAGTTTGAGGGCGTACATGCATTCCTCGATGACATCCTTCTTGTACTCCTCTGATTGGTAGTACTTTGTGAGGGCATCGGGTACCTTTTTCTTGGGGATTGGAGCGCCGAGGTCCTCGGGCTCTGTTTCCTCATCCGATTTTGCCGTAGCAGTCGGTTTGTTTTTGTCGTTAGTTTGGGTGGTGTCCCCTTCGACTGGCTCCTTGGGTGTTCCAGAGGGAGCTTCGGTTGTTGGTGGTTCGGTTGTTTCGACCGTGTGGATCCTCTTTTGGACCAGTTTATTGTTGTGTGTCTTGTGACCTGGTTCGGCATAGTAGGACCGGCCCAGAGTCATTTGGACGATAGAGAGTGCCTCGTTGGAGAGGACCCTCTGGAGGACATCCAGTTTTTGGTCGCCCTGGAGTTTGTCATTGCCAGCAATTTTCTGGTCAAAGTCTCTTTTCCAGATGATAAAGAGTTCCGGTCTTTCAGTGCCGGTGAGTACTTTTAGGTAGTCGCTGAACGCAACCCCTCCCTTCTCGCTGTCCACACTCATTTTTACGGTGGTGGCATCTTCTGGCCAATCCTCGCGTGTAAAGTTGAAGGGTTTCTGTTTGGTTCCTTTAGACGCCATGGTGGGTTAATCAGTCAGTTATTAAATTTTAGTTTAATTTAGTTACAGTATTTCTGTAAGTTGTTATCTGGGTTGGAAATGAGCAAAAGTGATTATTCCAGTTTGCTCTATTTTCCCCTATGAGGTCCACTAAACTGCATGTTTCTCGTGATATCTCGTGTTGTAACTGATTGCTCCCCCAGGCTCGTATGTTGGTGGGAGTTGTTTCTCTCTTTAGTTTCCGGGAATCCTGTGGTTCTCCGGAGTTGTTTCTGTTTTTATTTCGTGGGATTCGATTTCCGTGGTTCTCCGGCGTTGCTTCCCTATTAAGCAATCACCGGGCCGGTCCCACTTCCTGTCTCCCGTGGGATTTAGTGGTGTTTAGGTATTTATTCTATACCTGTCCGGATATTTATATGTTCTGGTTTTGGTCGGCATACCCTTTCTGGTCTGTCCGTCCACTCAGTGTTGGTCCAATTAGTCCATTCACTGGATTATGTGTCTCTTTTTCGACACTCATTATTTTCGATTATTTCTTTGTTGTCAACCATGGTCCTGTTTAGGTCCTTAGGTGTCTCTGTTGCTGCAGTTGCTCCCTGTAATGGAGCCAACTGTTGCTGGGGTTGGTATTCCTTAGTGCTGCAGACACCGGATGTCCTTCTCCCTGTTTGCCTCTATGTGCCTCCATTTTTCGGCAGTTTCCGACGTCGGTTCCTTTTCGATCGATCGTTCGGTTGTTTCTGCTCATGGTCTTCAGCACTCAGCTTGTTTTTAAAATCATGCCATACCCCGGGTCTACTAGTGAATAGAAGTAGTGATATGCAAATTGTGAGCTCTATCAGTTAGTCTATCTGCTATTGGATTCAGCAGTCTCGAAATCGGCGATTCCAGAGACTCGCTAATCGTAATCCAATCCTTATCCTTAATCCAATCACGAATGGGTTCGTGACTGTATTCCGGTGCACGGCAGTACCAGTAGACCAATTTCTTGCTAGAGACAAGGTTGGTTCATTTGTTGCTGCTGTCGATGATGCGTCTGTTGTACCCTTGGATCAATTCGGTTGTAACCGATCCGAGTCCATGTTGCTCTCTTTCGAGAATTGAACTGATTTTGTTGTTGCTGCGTTAGCAGTCTTTGCTAAGCGCTCAACAGGACTCCATCCTGTAGGTTCCTTCCCCTCTTTATCCGGGAGATCTCCTCCATGCGTCATCCCAGACAGCAGGGCTGTGCTGGCATCCAGTTCCCGGGGAGCTGGAGGCAAGGTGATTGCTGGTTTGGGTGAAGCTCGGGGCTTCTTGTTAGGCTTGTAGCCATGGAGTCAGGGGAGCCACACAAGTTCCCCATCGATGCTTCTTTTGGTGCGGCCGCCATGTTCGGAATGGTAAGACTCCAGTGCTGCTTTCATGTGGGCTTGGAAGGACTCGTTGCTTCCGGAGACAAGTTGAGCTTGAGTGTGGAAGGTTTCGGTTTGTGTGGAGTTGCCGGGCCCCTTGTAGTTGCCGGGCCCCTTGTAGTTCTTTGAGAACTTATTCTTCGGGCACTCGGACCAATCGTGGTTGTGTCCGGGGATCCTGCAAGGGTTGGACTTTTTCTTGTTGTGGTTCCCTTTGTTGTGGTTTGAATTGCGCTTACGAGAGGCGTTGTTATTGTTTGAATTAGTGGAGCGTTTGTGCCATACCCCGGGTCTACTAATGAATAAAGTAGTGATATGCAAATTGTGAGCTCTATCATTTAGTCTATCTGCTATTGGATTCAGCAGTCTCGAAATCGGCGATTCCAGAGACTCACTAATCGTAATCCAATCCTTATCCTTAATCCAATCACAAACGGGTTCGTGACTGTATTCCGGTGCACGGCATGCTCCTCCATGGTACTGTTACGATTCAATGCTATTCCTGCAATAATAGGGGTGCACTCTCCTAATGTTAACCCGGTCGGTTACAAAGGGAGCAGTTTCAATAGTTACAGTTCCATTATCATGGGCCTTGAGCACCTTGTAAGGTCCTTGCCGTGGGAAGGATAATTTTGGAATGATGCCCTTCCTTTCCAGGGTGACATAGTCTCCTTCTTTATAGACATAGGGGATCCTCTTCTGGTTCTCCCTGATGTTGCTCTTGTGGATGCTTTTCTGCTTCCGTGCTTGGATTGCTTCCCAATCCACTGGGAAGTTCACCGGCATGAACATGTCTCTGCCAAACACCAACTGTGCTGGGGAGTACCCCAGGGTGGTGTGAATGGCGCTTCTGATAGCATATGCTGCCTTGGTGGTGAATTCCTCAAAGGGGTCCTTCTCGTGGAGGTCCCTGTTTTCCAGGTTGAAGGACAGCAAGCAGTCCTTTAACACCTGGTGGATCCTTTCCAGTACTGAATTGGATTGTGGATTCCAAGCCCCACTGGGCTTTCTTTTCATCCCCATGTTCTCGCAGAGCTCTTGGAACTCTGCTTTGAACTCACTCCCGCCATCAAAGCCAATTTCCTTTGGGCGCGGATATCTTGCCAGCCAGGTACTGTCCAACAATCGTTGAGTTTCTGCTGCATTTGGGGAGTCCTTCAGGTGAGCCAGTTCAAACCATCCGGTCACTGGGTCCACCATGGTGAGAACATGGATTTGGTAGTCTTTACCGTTCTTGTTGTGAACAGTTGCAGGTCCCCAGAGGTCCACATTGACCCTTTGCCATTTGATGACCTCAGCTGCTTTTTCCCGTAGTAGTCCATACTTCTTCCGGCCACTCTTCTTAAACATCTGGCATGTGTGACAGTGCTTGCATAGGTCCTGGACGTCCCTACGGAGACCCTTCCAGGTGAAGACTGAGCGTATGCTCTGTTCCATTCTCTTTTCTCCCGGGTGCACCAACATGGTGTGGTACCACTCCATCACTCTTTGTTTGAGCTTGTCGGGAATCAGGATTTTGCCTTCTTTGTGGATGAGACTGAAACCTTCCACCTTTTTGGTGGTTAGGCCTTTGTCTTTTTCCAAATCATTCATGATTTCCGTGTCCTTCTGTTGGTAGAACTGAATCATGTCCGGAGCAAGTGGGAATGCACTATTGCCCTGGAATTCTTCCGGTGTTTCTCCAAGTGGGAATAGGAGTTGCCGGAGGTGCGCTTCCTCATCCGCGTAGGTGAGGGGTTTATTTGGTGGTAGCCATTCCACCATGTCTGCTGGGTCATCTGTGATGTCCAGTCGGGACAACGCGTCTGCTGCATCATTTTCTTTGCCAGCCATGTGTTTGACTATCGGATGGAACTCCTCCATGAAAAGTCGCCATCGTACCATTCGCTGTGTAGGCATCTGCTGGTATAGCAGGTTCAGATGGTCCGTGTGAATGGTTACATCTTGTCCTCGTAGGATTCCTTCAAACGCTTTTAAGCCTTCCACTATACCAAGGAGTTCTTTTTCCCCGACAGTGTAGTTGAGTTGTGCTGAGTTCAGCTTCCTTGTGTAGAAACCAAGGGGTTTGCCATCTTGGCATACGGTTGCTCCCAGTTGCCGGTCACTGGCGTCTGAGTAGAGATGAAATGGTTTCGTAAAATCCGGGAATGCGAGTTTCGCTTCATCGGCGAGCATCCTCTTCGCCTCCATGAAAGCTTTCTGCTCTGCTGGTCCCCAGTACCAGTTCATTTTGCCCTTCTTTCCTGCGAGCTTGTTGAGGGGAGCAAGGATGTGGGAGCGGCGCTTCCACATGTCCCTGTAAAATAATAATAATATACGTATTTAAATAACTTAACCACCACAGGTGGAACTAAATTACTCAGTCTGTAACCAGACTTTAACGTCGCCTCCATCAAAGAGTCAGGACCCCAAGTGGTAGAACGACAATTTTGCCAAACAAACCTGGAACATCAAGCAGGGAAAGAAACAAAAACAGGTCCCACAAAAACAGGGACCTGTGAGAAATAAAAAGGGGGAAGAAGAAGAGACTGGAAGAATTCCCAGTATCATAATGTTGGACAGGACGGGGAGCAGGGAAATAGGGGAGAACACCAAGGAACAAGGGGGAAGCAACCCTAAGATCCAGTAAGCCAAGCTCGCAACAGCGCAGCCTCCCGCTGGTATGGCTGCACTGGTGGGGGAGGAGCTGCATACTGCTTCCTGGCAAGGTGTATAGTGGCAAGCCACTGCCTCTTGGCAGTGAGGGTATAACCTTGTAGGACTTGGAGAGGGGTTTGGAGAAGGGGGTGTGACTGGGGGAGAGCACCGGCTGTGCCAAGAGCCAATTCAGAGGAGATGGAATCATCAAGAGATTGGTGTTGTTCAGCCTCAAGTGTACCCCCAGAACCATGGAGCCGTTCATTCCTATAAGTCCAGAGATCCCAGCATGTGAGAAAGAACTGTTGGATGATAGCTGTAGCCCAGCGTCTGGGGGAGCGCTTGCTTCCAATTTGGGAGTAGTAGTCAGCCTGGATCTGGTGCCAGAGAGGAGACCACCTACCAAGAAGCCAGTTGTGCCAACCAATATTCCTCTGTGCTCTGACAGCACCAGCAATTGCATGGGAATAGGATGATGGATAGATGCGCTGACCTTTCCTAATCCTGGTGAGAAGATCCACAATGGCAGCCACCAAGAATGGATCAGTCTGTTCAACCTCAAGCCTCTGCTGCAAGGGGCCCTTGAAGGCAGACACACTGTGCTGGACAGCCCCATGGTCCTTGCAGGAGAGCACATGAGAAACCTTCTCATTATCAGCATCACACAAGGGGCACCTGGAGTGATCCTGATGCTGGTAGTGAAGGAGCTGGTTGCCAACACCAATGCAACCGGAAGCAAACTTTACAAACCACCGTTGCATGCCAGGAGGGAGACGCTTGAAAGCAGACTGATGGACACACCAATGGATGGAGCCCAAAACAGGTTGGGGAATGGGAATGTCATGGTGGGTCTTCCAGTATTGGAGAAGAGGAGGGCCAGCAATGGCAACATGCAGAGCATTCTGATCAAACCTTGAACACTTGGAACCATTGAGGGAAAATGCCCATGGTTCAAACACAAGTCTGGGAAAGTGGTAGGCAGAAGCTCTATGCGCTGAGAGAAAAGCCTTGGCCATGCCATCAACCTGATGATTGCGAAGGGACCACCAGTCAAGAAAGAATCCAGCTTGATGCCCCTGAACCCACCGGAAGTGCACTGAAATGGGAAGAGCAGTAATCATGTTGCGGATGACATAGACATAATCAAAAGACTTCTGGGAAATGACCAGGGGCCAAGACCCCTGAGCCTGTTTGAGAGCTGTGTCACCATCAAGTGCAATGGTGACAGAGCCAGAGGCAATATCAAAAAGATCCACCAGAGCAGTGCAACAAGTGAGAACCCCAATGATGCCAGCCAGTTCACTCCGGTAAGAAGACTGATCCTCAGGGGAGCCACTGACAAAGTTACAGCCAGTGAGGAACAATGAGGTAGTCTTGGTGGAGGTATTGGGTGACAGGATGAAGGCAGAAGTACCTCTCAGAAGAGCAGGATCAAAGGAACCATCACAAACAGCACTGGCAGTGCCACTCTGAATGGCATCGGCAAGGGCCTGACAACCCCCATGTGGGAGGGAATACTTGTGGAGAAGGACTCTTGGAGACTCACAAAGACAGTCAAAGGCATCCTCAGGAGAAGCTGGAAGAGAGTCAAATGGGTTGTACCTCAGAGGATCCACATCAGGAGGTTCAGAGACAAAATCAGAAGAACCAACAATGCGAACAACTTGACCACGGGTCACAGGAGAGACAAGCACATGAGCACAGGGAGGTTTCTCAGGAAGAACTTCAGAGGTGAATCGGAATCTGCCCCTTCCTTGGGAGGTGCCCACCTTCCAACCAGTAGAACATTTGGAGAACAATCTGTTGGTAGAGGAAGACAAGTACCAAGGCCAAAGAAAAGCTGTCTGGGGAGAGAGCCAAGGCCCAAGATGAAAAGAATGAGCCAAGGCTCTAGCTGCAGGGAGTGGACAGGGAGGAAGAAAACATTTCTGAAGAGCCTTAGTCCACAGGCGCTGTGCTGGCTGAGGCCAAGGTGGGGGACATCGTGGCCAGTCAAGATGATCTCTCAAGTGGTTGGAAGACTGCAATTGGAAGGCCACTGGGGACAGCTTTTTTCCATCAGGAGTGCAAATATCAGCAAGAGAAACAGCCTTGAGAGACAACCGAATGAGATTCAAGAGGGACAAGTCAGCACCTCTGAAACCGGCATCAACAAAGGCTTGCATAAGGTAGCAATCATTGGAGCGCAGCAGAGGAGGGTCTGGGAAGTCTTCAGCCAAGCTCACAGGATGCATGGAAAAGAATTTCCATACATGCTTGTACCAACAAGGAGTGATGTATGAGGCAAAGGGATGATAGGGTGTGACCCCAAGATGGAGAGGAACACCCAATTCAAGCCTCAGAGCCTCAGCAGTGAGCCTCAGAATCCGGCCAGTTTGTGAGGACCTGACAGATTCCTGGAAGATAGTGGCAATATGGCTGAACTCTTGGAGAAGATATGGATGAATGAAACCAAAGCCTTGATAAAGAGATGGACCAAAGAACACATGTCTGGGAAAGCTGCGGGACATTCCAGCCTTATTCAGCACAGGGACATGTATGAGGCAAAGGGATGATAGGGTGTGACCCCAAGATGGAGAGGAACACCCAATTCAAGCCTCAGAGCCTCAGCAGTGAGCCTCAGAATCCGGCCAGTTTGTGAGGACCTGACAGATTCCTGGAAGATAGTGGCAATATGGCTAAACTCTTGGAGAAGATATGGATGAATGAAACCAAAGCCTTGATAAAGAGATGGACCAAAGAACACATGTCTGGGAAAGCTGCGGGACATTCCAGCCTTATTCAGCACAGGGACAAGGGCGGGGTGAAGAATCTTAGTCCAGGTACCCTCATCAAGTTGAGTGACAGGCATGGGATACTCAACAGACTTCATGAAAGAATACTTGAATGTGTAGAGGGAAGCCCTCTTCTCACACTTGGAAGCCTTCAGTTGAGACCCAAAAGACTTAGACTGGGACTGCATGTGAGCAATTTGGGCATCCTCATTGCCATCCATGGAGATGAAAACACCAAGGGTTTTGTCAGCATGGTCAACCTCAAAACGATCCAGGGTAGCACGATGTCCAAGCTTGTCAGCAACAGTAAAGTCACCGGGCATGTCAGCAATGGAGCGATAGTCCCAACCAGATCCAGTCCATTTGAAATCAATCAAGTAACAGAAGGATTTGGCAGGTTCAATAGCACCTCCAGTTGCAATAATGCCACCTGTCCACCTGTCAAGTGCATCCTGAAAGTCAACAGCCAAGGTCTCACCAGAGGTGGTGGGATCAGAACCAGCACAAAACAAATCAGTGTCATCCACAAAAGCAAAGCCCACCAGGGAAACCAGCTGCAGGGACAAAGAAGTGACAAGGTGGACACCATGGCCAGCTTGTTGCATCATCCTGAAGACAATGGTAGAAACCAGTGCCCAGAGAGTGGGGCCAATACCATTGCCTTGGCCACAACCACTAAGAGGGACAGGTTCATCACCATACACAGGGCCTGATCGGCCAAAACCAGTTTTGATGTGGTGTTTGGCACGCTGCAGGGTAGACAAAAGAACTTCACAAACATGCGCTGGAAGGCCAAAGCTCTGGAGAGTGAGACCAGCAATGGGATGAGAGATCCTGTCATAGCAACCCTTGGCATCATTCATGGCAACAGCACCAGATCTGCGCTTTTGGCGTAACACATCACAGATGAGCTTCTTGTTCAGGCAGGTGTTGATAGCCTTGTGGTGCTTCCTGCTCCCATGCTGATCAGCAGCAACTGCATTGGCACGTTCAGCATGAGCAAGAATGCGTCTGCCAATCATCTTGTTGTTGATCTGGAATTCAGGAGACATCAACTGGATCAGCCTCATCTTGTCAACCCTATATTCACCAGGTTTCTTGAAGATCTCAACATCAGTGATGACTTGCCAGGCAGCAGGAGAGAAACCAACAATCAGTGGGACTGATCTCAGAAGAGTATCAAAGCAATTCAACTGTGGGTCAAGGGCAAAGGACTTGTGATGTGCAAAGCTCAAACAAGAGGGTTCACTGGCAGTGCGTTCCCGCTGAAGTTTCCAAGCATCAGCATTGTCAGCTGGGCTCACAGAATAATCAAAAGGGGGCAGATGCAGGAGAGAATCAGGCACTTTGAGACAGGAAAGAAATTCACAGAGATACTTGTCAGTGTCAGGTGGAGGAGTGTAGGATCCTTCAAGAACTGCAGCAGAAGCGGGGCCTGTACCTAAATATCCAAAGTCTTGGATAAAAGAGGGAGCCATGGAGGGAGTGCCAACACACTGTTGTTGGCGCCTGACATTAGATTCAGCCATAGCTGGAACCATAGTTGACTGGGACTCCAACACCTGTTCAGCACCGTCAGGGCCAACAGCAATAGCTTTCAAGACTGCTGCTTTGTTGATGCGCCCACGAATTGACCTAGCTGCAACACCAAGCTCTCTTTGAATCCTTTCCCTCCGCATCCGGGCACGAATCTGGGAAGCACTCTGGTTGTGGGGCTTACCCTCAGCAAGAAGCGCATCCACCAGGCCTTGATTGAAAGAGTCTCTCCAAGAGGGAGCCAGCTGTTTCACAGCCCGGTACTGCTTGTAAGCTTGTTTCAAATGCAAGATAGCACTGGGTAAATCACAGTGTTCCCCTTTGTAGAGAGAAAGCTTGGAAGCCAGCCGCTTCAAAACAGTATGACTGGTAGACACACCCTGCCTCAACTTCACAACACGGCGCCAGAAATCAATGGTATCACGATACACCTGGAGCTGGGGTGACCATGGAACCATCCCAGCTCTTGTGTTGCAGAGATGTTGTTCAACAGACAGCCTGAGAGAGGTGGAGGTTTCATGGAGGACTTCATAGGTGTTGATGAGATCTACTTTCACAGAAATGTCACCAGATTGAAACTGAGCCAGCAACTGCTCCAGCTTGGCCTGGAGAGAAAACACTCCAGCCTTGAGAAAACTGTGCCTGACACGCTTGAAATACCGTTGACGCAAATGAGGATGAGAAGATTGCAGTCTGGACATGGAGCAGTGGACAGGAGGAGGCAGATGTTTTCCCATGATGCTGCTATTGCAAACTTCAATCCAGAGCATGCGATGATCCGAATCCATTCCTTGGGCACCACCAAAGGGACAGTACCCTGCCCTGAGAACATCAACATATTCAGAGACCCAGATAGCATCAATTGGAGTCCTGGTAGTGTTTCTGTTGTGGGTGGCTGGAGGAGAAGACTGAGAGTGCAAGGACAGAACAGCATCTCTGAAACCAAGGGCCTTGAGCTCAGAAGATAAACCATCAGATCTAACATCAGCATTTTGATCAATCCCAAGAATAACATGGTCACCTGCCCCCAGGCAGGCCTGAAGGGCAGCAGTGAGATCCCGGTGAAAGAGAATGCAAGGATTGGGAGAGAACAGATTCTCAGCTGCTTGAAAGTACCTGTACTGTTGATTCCAAACTGAGCCAAGATCCCTGTCATTTTCAACAGGGCAGTAGGCAGAAAACATTGTGACAGTGGAACCAGCCCTGCCCTGAAACTTGACAAAGGTCCACCTTCCAAGTCCAGAAGGATCAGCCCCATGAGCAACCTTGTGGGAACTAAAGAGCTGATCAAGGGTAAAACCAGTGCCTCCAGGCTGAAGCCAAGTGCAGTCAGAAGCTTCATGCTTGTTGTTGGCAAGGTAGGAAAAACTGGAGGGGCAGACATTCTTCAGGCGCCGGTTGAAGAGGTCACAAGGAAAGAGCTTGGATTCATTCAAACAGTGCTCAGCATAAAGGGCAACACTAGCCTTGCTCTTGACAAATTGGCGGGAGTTGTGCCTGGATCTTGACATGAAAGCAGCTTTGCGCTGGGGCCCAATGTTTTGAAAGGTGATGATAGTGGAGTTAGAGGATGGGGCTTGAGGAAAAGGATGTCCAAAAGTATCAGAATCCTTGGCAGCACGAGGGTCCCCATGTAGAGTTAATTGGACAAAATGAGAAGCAGGGAGAGAGACAGAGGAGGGAGAAGTAGAACCGGTGGAAGCAAGGATGGGATTTGAAGAATCAGGCATCCCATCAGACCTCACACAAGAAAACCTAACCATGATCAGAAGGAAACCGTGTCTGTCGCACGGGAGAAGGAAGGGTTGCTGGAGCTGACTTGGTAGAGGCGTTGGCAGGGCTCAAATCACTGACACTGGTATCATGGCTAGGAGAAAATGCAATGGCAGCAACACCAACCTGGAGATCAGCAGCCACATCATCCCCATCCCCAGACTTGTTCACAGGCTGGGCAGCATGCGAATCAGCTGGTGAAGGACCAGGCAAAGGGTTAACAGAAGAAGCACCGACTGCAGAATCTTGAGGAGTTGGAGACGGAGCATCAGTGAGGTTGGTTGTACCAGTGGCCAAAGTCGCCATGGATTGGGCATCATCATAACCACAACCCCCACTGTCATCACGGGCTTGAAGCTGAAAGTGCAGATCCAAGTCAAAAGTAAGTTCTGGACCAGAATCTTCGGACAAGTCATCATCAACTAGTTCCCAATCCCTGGCATCACCCTCACCAAAGAAGGGGAGAGAGTCATCAAGCAAAGTATCAGAAGCTGGAGCAGTTTCGACAACACACTTGGCAGTAGCATCCCAGTGAAAGGCTTCCATTTCAGCCAAACATTCTTTAGAAAACCACTGTCGAACACAGGGACCATACTGGGCTTCCAGAAAAATAGGCAGGAAAGACAGCATGGCCAAGGCTTCAGCTTTGGTAGTGGTGTTGTACAAAGCAAGGATCTCCCCACGGTAAGAGCTTACATCAACTGAAAGAAATAGAGGCCAAGACCAATTGTCACGAGTTCGAATACCCAATAACACTCGGCGTAAGGTCTTAAAGCCCAAGCCTTGACCCAAGTCAACAGGATGATCAAGATCAACAACCCCCAGAACAGGAGAAGTCTCATGGCTTTCAATAAACTTAGATTGACGGGACTTGGCTTGTTTCACAATCCTAAGCTTGGAGGGAAGGAGAGGCCTGTCAGAAGGATTGGTTGCAGTCTCAATAAACTTGTAGAATTTACCATCAGGAAGGGAGGCAATGTCAGAAGGCTTGCATCTGTTGAACTGGCCTTTAAGCAACTTAACAGTTTGGGCCCTCTTGGTAGCATCACAGAGGACATGGGCAGCGGGGACAGGGTTGAGTTCAGGGGCTCTGGAACTGTCCAGACTTATGTTCTTCCGAATAACAGCAACAGGGAATGCCTGGAACCGGGGATGGGTCTGAAGCAATGCATTATAATGGTCAAGATCAAAACTCTGCATGTAGGATCCAAGAAGAAAGCCACAGGTGACGAGGACTGGAGCCTGGATGTGGTCATACTTCAGATCCATGTCGCGCTCCTTAAGGAGTTCAAGCAAATCTGAAGAAAGGAGATCCTGCAAGGAAACACTATGCCCTACAAGGAACCTTAAATGGGGAGAAGTTCTGCTGCGAAGCCAGAGCTGAGCAACATAGACTTCCAAGGTTTTTCTGTCTGGGGGGGTGTCAGAGGACCACAACTTAGTGATAGGCTTGGCTTTGGGGTCGAGCCGAGCTCTGGAAGGAAACACATAAAGCACCAGGCGCTTGTCCACGTCCCAGATGAGCCCCAAGGCTTCCCTGAGAGACTTGAGCAGTTCATCGTACAAATCCACAGGGCGTGGAGACATCAGCCGGGGAAGTGAGAGTGTGACATAGGAACTGTGAGAGCATTTAGAACCTTCAGTGACGTCAACTGGGGCCCTGGAATCACTGGAGCAAACTCCTTTCCGTTGAAGGAAGTGTCCATCAGAATAGGATTGGACAGTGGCACCACCCAAGCCAGGAAGGAAGGACACGGATCTAGGGCTGGGAGCAGGACCCTTTACTGTAGAGGCAGGAGCTGGAGGTCGCTTCGTAAAATGCCAGTGGGAGCCAAGGACTTGGTTGGCTGCCAACCACACTTTGCCTTCAGTACTAGGCAAAAGGTTGCCCTCAGAATACAAAGTTTCAAAACACTCAGGGGACATCTTGGCCAAACCAATAAAGCATTTCTTCAGGGCTTGTCCAGAGGGTTGCTTGGTCCAGGCGGCAGAATCTTGAAAGCAAGTGGAGGCAAGGGAAACCAGGGACTCCAAAGAAGCAGTTCTCCAATCAGAGTTGTCTGGAAAAGCTTCAGCATAGACTGGAGGAATGACAGATTGACAGACATCATGGATTGATTTTTTGTCTTTCCCATCCTTCTTGCTGAAGAAGTGAGTTGGACTGGGACACCCAGTCCAGAGCCGGGATCCTGCTGGAGTGTTGCGAAGGGCATGAGTAGAGAGGGGGATAGATGAACGACCAGTACAGGGCCCTTCACCATAGAAGCACCAGAGAAAGGAGTCAGTGTGAGCTTTGTTGGCGGCAGCTAGGGCTTTCTGGCGAAGAATAGTCCGCTCAGTCGGGGAAGAAGAAGCAGAAGACTTGTCAGAAGAGAATGCAATAGTGGTTTGCTTAAGACCTGGAGTGAGGGTAGAGCCAGGAGGACGCACCGGCTGAGAAGGAGCTGGCTTGCCATCTCCAGAGGTCCCAGCACCTGACGGCCCAGTGGCAGACGGCCTAGGGTCTGAGGTCCCAGTGCCAGGTGTCCCAGGATCAGACTGCCCAGTGTGCTGCTGCGTGGGAGGCTGCTCAGGATCTGTCATGTCGACATCCTCAGTCAATTTGGTAGAAACAGAGGAGGAAGACCCAGCAGAGGAGCTAGACCCGGCAGAAGAAAAAGAAACATCATCATCTGATGGCGCACCTGAAGACTGGGAGCCTGACCTGGAAGAGTTCCGAGCAAGAGGGAGAGTGGGAGTAACCTCAGTGGAGGAACCACCAAGGCGTCGAGAAGGAGGAGTTCTCACAAAGGCGCGCTTGTTGGAAGGGGATGAAGACAAGGGGCGCCTCTTGCGGCTGGAAGCTGGAGGAATGGGAGCCATGTTGGGTTGGAGGAACGGACTGCAGAAAAGCCGGGTGGTGACAGCAGCAGCAGCAGAAAGATCAGGTGATGACAGCAGCAACAGCACCAGAGATGCAAGGTGATGACAGCAGCAACAGCAGAAGTGGCAGGTGATGACAGCAGCAACAGCAGAGAGGCCAGGTGATGACAGCAGCAACAGCACCAGAAAAGTCAGGTGATGACAGCAGCAACAACAGAAAGGCCAAGTGATGACAGCAGCAGCAACAGAAATGCCGGTGGATGACAGCAGCTTGTTGTGGGAGGAGGCTTCAAGTGTGAGACAAGTAGGCGTCAAGTGTGAGACAAATGTGTCAACAGTTGAGCGTAGGATCAACAGCAGAGAAGCCACTTGAGTGCAGAACTGCCAGGTGAGGACAGAAGCCGGGGCAGCAGAAACACCAGTGGAGTGCAGAAGCAACAACAGAATCGCCGCTTGGTTGCAGAGATGCCAGGTGAAGACAGCAGCCGCAACAGAAAAGCCGAGTGATGACAGCAGCAGCAACAGCAGAAAAGCCGGGTGGTGACAGCAGCAGCAGCAGAAAGACCAGGTGATGACAGCAGCAACAGCACCAGAGATGCAAGGTGATGACAGCAGCAACAGCAGAAGTGGCAGGTGATGACAGCAGCAACAGCAGAGAGGCCAGGTGATGACAGCAGCAACAGCACCAGAAAAGTCAGGTGATGACAGCAGCAACAACAGAAAGGCCAAGTGATGACAGCAGCAGTAACAGGAATGCCGGTGGATGACAGCAGCTTGTTGTGGGAGGAGGCTTCAAGTGTGAGACAAGTAGGCGTCAAGTGTGAGACAAATGTGTCAACAGTTGAGCGTAGGATCAACAGCAGAGAAGCCACTTGAGTGCAGAACTGCCAGGTGAGGACAGAATCCGGGGCAGCAGAAACACCAGTGGAGTGCAGAAGCAACAACAGAATCGCCGCTTGATTGCAGAGATGCCAGGTGAAGACAGCAGCCGCAACAGAAAAGCCGAGTGATGACAGCAGCAGCAACAGCAGAAAAGCCGGGTGGTGACAGCAGCAGCAGCAGAAAGACCAGGTGATGACAGCAGCAACAGCACCAGAGATGCAAGGTGATGACAGCAGCAACAGCAGAAGTGGCAGGTGATGACAGCAGCAACAGCAGAGAGGCCAGGTGATGACAGCAGCAACAGCACCAGAAAAGTCAGGGGATGACAGCAGCAACAACAGAAAGGCCAAGTGATGACAGCAGCAGCAACAGAAATGCCGGTGGATGACAGCAGCTTGTTGTGGGAGGAGGCTTCAAGTGTGAGACAAGTAGGCGTCAAGTGTGAGACAAATGTGTCAACAGTTGAGCGTAGGATCAACAGCAGAGAAGCCACTTGAGTGCAGAACTGCCAGGTGAGGACAGAATCCGGGGCAGCAGAAACACCAGTGGAGTGCAGAAGCAACAACAGAATCGCCGCTTGGTTGCAGAGATGCCAGGTGAAGACAGCAGCCGCAACAGAAAAGCCGAGTGATGACAGCAGCAGCAACAGCAGAAAAGCCGGGTGGTGACAGCAGCAGCAGCAGAAAGACCAGGTGATGACAGCAGCAACAGCACCAGAGATGCAAGGTGATGACAGCAGCAACAGCAGAAGTGGCAGGTGATGACAGCAGCAACAGCAGAGAGGCCAGGTGATGACAGCAGCAACAGCACCAGAAAAGTCAGGTGATGACAGCAGCAACAACAGAAAGGCCAAGTGATGACAGCAGCAGCAACAGAAATGCCGGTGGATGACAGCAGCTTGTTGTGGGAGGAGGCTTCAAGTGTGAGACAAGTAGGCGTCAAGTGTGAGACAAATGTGTCAACAGTTGAGCGTAGGATCAACAGCAGAGAAGCCACTTGAGTGCAGAACTGCCAGGTGAGGACAGAAGCCGGGGCAGCAGAAACACCAGTGGAGTGCAGAAGCAACAACAGAATCGCCGCTTGATTGCAGAGATGCCAGGTGAAGACAGCAGCCGCAACAGAAAAGCCGAGTGATGACAAAAGCAGCAACAGCAGAAAAGCCGGGTGGTGACAGCAGCAGCAGCAGAAAGACCAGGTGATGACAGCAGCAACAGCACCAGAGATGCAAGGTGATGACAGCAGCAACAGCAGAAACGCCGGGTGATGACAGCAGCAGCAACAGAAAGACCGGTGGATGACAGCAGCAGCAGGGCCCGTAGTCTTGTAGGCTTGGGAGCTGTAGGTTTGAACCAGGGTACAGCAGCAACAGCTGTAGAGATGAGAGTTGTAGGCGCGTAGGCTTTGAAACAGGGTACAGCAGCAACAACAGGTCCAACGTTGGTCTGGACAAGAAAAAAAAACTCCAGGGATCCAAAATGAACAGGACTGGAGCACTACCAGAAAAGTCACGTTCGAAACCCACAGAGGTGCTCTGGAGGTAGGAATTTGAAAAATCCAGTAACCTACTGCAAATCGTGTAGGAAAAGTGTGCAAAGTTGAACAATTTTTATGGCTTGTAGGGGACCAAATCGTGTATCCAAATTCGAACCAGGGATGATTCCAAGTGGTATACTTAAGCACCAGGGCAGCTGCTTGCTTGAAAACAGGGGCTTTAGTAGGAACACTTAGGGACCGGGGGATACCAATGACAGGGCACACTTAAAAGGCTCAGGAGGGAACTTGAAGTTCAAACTCGCGAGTACTTATAAGTCAAAACAGTATCCAGGGGCAATTGGCTTGAAAACAGGGACCTTGAGCGTGACACTTAGGGACCAGGGAGGGGAGTAAAAACAGTATCCAGGGGCAATTGGCTTGAAAACAGGGACCTTGAGCGAGACACTTAGGACCAAGGAGGCTTCTTGCTGGAGAAACAGAAACTTATGGATCAGGGAACTCTCGAACACTTAGGGACCAGGGAAGCTGCTTGCTTGAAAACAGGGGCTTTAGTAGAGGCCCTAGGGACAAGGAGGGAGGCTGTTATCTTGGGAAACTGGGGGGTGCTATAGAGCAAAGCCACTCAGGGATCAGGGAACTCACGAACACTTAGGGACCAGGGAAGCTGCTTGCTGGAAAACAGGTACTTAGGGACCGGAGAACTCTCGAACACTTAGGGGACAGGGTAGGATGGAAACAGTATCCAGGGGCAATTGGCTTGAAAACAAAGACCTTGAGCGAGACACTTAGGGAACAGGGAAGCTGCTTGCTGGAAAACAGGTACTTAGGGACCAGGGAACTTGCAGACACTTAGGGACCAGAGAAACTGTAAACCGATGTAGTAGGGGAGCCTTAAGCAAATACTTAGGGACTAGGGGGCTTGGCTAGGAAACAGGGGAGCTGTTAAGTGAGGGACACTTAGGGAGCAGGGGGGGCTGTAGGCTTGAAAATAGGGAGGAAACTGGAAGATATGCTCGCGCGAACCTGCAAATACTTAGGGATCAGCGAGTAGGAACCTTCTAGAAAGGGGGGTGTTGTATGTGTTTGACAACTTCAACTTGAAAAGACTTAGGGAACTCAGCAAGGAACCTTGAAGAATGTAGAACATTAAGTGGATATCACTTAAGGGGCTTGAAATACTGTATAGCGTAAATAATAAGGTAGCTTGAAAAACAGATTGAAAACCAAGCTCGGAGACAAAGCGAAGCAGAGAGCAGCAGTAGGATTAGTACTGGACTTGCTGTAGAAATTATGTGTCCTTGTTTCGCTTGCTGCTGAAGCTGCCGAATCGATCGACCGACCGGAAACAAGCAACCAAAGCAACCAAAGGAAGCAAGGAGCAACCAAACTAATAGCAGAATCAAGTAGGCAAGGTCTCTGTTAATAGGTGTAGGTCTTGGTGTTGTTGTTGGAGGTTTAGAAGGGAGGGAGATATCAAAGGGGAATTGTGTGTAGAAATCTACGTGTTTTAAGTACTGGAACATCGGAACGTCGGACAAAATCGCGCGTCGCAAAATTGTCACATGTCCCTGTAAAAATTGACCATCCCAAGGAACATCTTGAGTTGCTTGGTGTTCTTGGGGGGTTCCAGGCGCTTCATCGCCTCCAGCTTCTTTGGCTGGGGTTGAATGCCCTCTGTTGTTAAGAGGAATCCCAGATATTCCACTTCTTTTTGCATGAAGAAGGATTTTCTTAGGTTGGCTCGAAAGCCCGCGTCATCCAGTCTCTGTAGGACTGTATCGATTTTGTCGAGGTGATCCTGTTCAGACTCCCCCTCGCGTTGGATGATTAAGATGTCGTCGATGTAGACGAGGACATAGTCCAGGTCGCCGAGTAGGTTCATCATGACGGACTGGAAGATATCCGGTGCGCATGCGATCCCCATAGCCAATCGCTTGTAGGCATACTTCCCCCATGGTAGGATTGTGGAGCAGATTTTCTGGCTCTCCTTGCAGATGGGTATGGTGTAATAGCCTTGAGAGAGGTCCAGAGCTGTCGCAGATTTGAATTTCTGCAGACGTTGGATTGTTTCCCCTATTCGTGGTAGTGGGAACGGCTTCCTTTGAATGGCTGCATTCATTTTACGGAAGTCCGTGAGCACGCGAATGTCCCCTGTCTTTTTGGGTTGACAAAAGGTGGGAGATGCCCATGGTGAGTCATCATCATGTGGAAGTTTCTCCAGGACTCCGATATCACAGAGTCTGTTGATTTCCTTCCGGAGTGCTTGTTCAAAGGCATGGGGTACTGAATAGTACCTCTGCCTGACCGGTTTAACCCCTGGTTGGAGTTCAATAGATACCGGTTCAATATTCTTGAGCAGTCCCAGACCTCCTCCAAAGAGTGTGGGGAACTTCTTCAATGTTTTCTTCAGGGCCTCCTTAGACGCGTCTGTGATCTCCAGGTCGTTGACCATGGAGTCTATATCTACTTTGGAGTAGTCGGCGTCCAGGATCTTGGCTTGCCTTTCTTCCTCCTGTTGGAGGATCGGACTCTGTGTGTTGGCAAAGAATACTGCCTCACATTTGTCCGGGTCAGAGAGCTCCCCCATTCCCTTCATGGGGATGGAGTCACCCTGCCATGTGATTGTCTGGGAGCTGTATTTGATATCCAGTCCCATTTGTGCCATCAGGTCGGATCCTATGATCATGTCATAGGGCACCTCCTCGTGGTGATGGTACTCATCCACTTGGAAGGTCCATTTAATGGTCTTTGAGTTTGAGAATTCTATCAGCCTTAGTCCCACTGAAGCCGCAGACTTTGTTCGAAATTTGCCCCCATAGGTATTATAGGTAACAGATCGTTGGTCCCGGTTCGTAAGTTGACTTCGGTCGACAAAGTGTTTTAGGATTATGGACTTGGAGCATCCTGAGTCCAGAAGGCCCCGGAGCATCCTCCCCCTTCCCTTGTGGTCCAACACCTCCACACAGACATCTGCAAATCGGTTGATTATGCGTGGTCCGGTGTGGATGGTGTCGGCCATTCATTTGTGGGATCCTTTCTTCTTGAAGGTTTTTCTGTATTTTCTCCGGTACTCCTTGAGGTCCCTGTCGGAGATATCAATCTCGTCGTCAGAGACTTCATGATCAGCTTGGGCCGTGGCCAGTACATAGGAGTACTCGTGGTTGGAGAGGTTCCTTCCCCAGTGGGGTTTGGATTGTTGCTCGTTGTCCGAGTCTTCTTTTGCCACAAAATGCTCCTTGAGCAGATTGATGGTTTCCCGGTCGAATTTCCCCTTCTTGGGTGGTCCTCCGGTTAGTTTCCAGCATTTGCCGGCGTGGGTCTTGCCACAGATTTTGCAAAGTTGCTTATTGTTGTCCATTGGGCGCTTCTTTTTGTTGGGAGACTTGCTGTTTCCTCCCCCAGAAGTGGCCTTGGAGTTCTTCTTGGTGCCACCGTTTTGTTTTTCCAGTTCGGTGATCCGTTTGCGAAGTTCTTCTTCGTTTCGGATGGTGGTTTCCAAGTTTTCGAGTTTGTCGATCGTGGTGTTGAAGGAATGGGCAAAGACATCCCATCCAATGTGTTCCAGTTTGTCCCTCTGGGTGTGGGTCATGCTGGTGTCCAGGATTTCCTTCATCTCGTCGTGAGTGAAGCTGGAAGGTGCCATTCCTGTGGCGGCGCCACTTTCCCAGAGACATTCTGGTAGATAGCTTTGTAGTTCGGCCATTCGGTTGGCCCAGGCTCGGATGCCGTGTTTCATGTCGACTCGCATCCCCCGCATAAAGCGGCGGAGGAGGATGTACGAGCGTTTCCCGTTCATGTCATTGCCAAAGACTTTCAGCTTGAGGGCGTACATGCATTCCTCAATGACATCCTTTTTGTACTCCTCTGATTGGTAGTACTTTGTGAGGGCATCGGGTACCTTCTTTTTGGGGATTGGAGTGCCGAGTTCCTCGGGCTCCGTTTCCTCGTCCGATTTTGCCGTGGCAGTCGGTTTGTCGGTCTTTTGGGTGGAGTTCCCTTCGACTGGCTCCTTGGTCGTGCCAGCGGGAGCTTCTGTGGTTAGGTCGGTTGTTTCGACCTTTTGGATCCGTTTTTGGACCAGTTTGTTGTTGTGTGTCTTGTGACCTGGTTCGGCATAGTAGGACCGGCCTAGAGTCATTTGGACGATAGAGAGTGCCTCGTTGGAGAGGACCCTCTGGAGGACGTCCAGTTTCTGGTCTCCTTGGAGTTTGTCATTGCCAGCAATTTTCTGGTCAAAGTCTCTTTTCCAGATGATAAAGAGTTCCGGTCTTTCAGTGCCGGTGAGTACCTTCAGATAGTCACTGAAGGCTACCCCTCCTTTTTCTGAGTCGATACTCATTTTCACGGTGGTGGCATCTTCCGGCCAGTCCTCTCGTGTAAAGTTGAAGGGTTTCTGTTTAGTTCCTTTAGACGCCATGGTTAATCAGTTTCTTTTTATTTACTTTAGTTTAGTTACAGTATTTCTGTAAGTTGTTATTTGGGGTGGAAATGAGCAAAAAGTGGTTGTTTCAGTTTGCTCCAGTTTCCTCTTTGTCTACACGATATCCCGTGTTGTAACTGATTTTCCCCTTTCGTAATACACGTTATTCCGTGTTGTAACTGATTTTGCTTTAGGCTTGTCCAGTGGTGGGAGTTGTTTCTCTCTTTAGTTCCCGGGAATCCTGTGGTTCTCCGGAGTTGTTTCTGTTTTTATTTCGTGGGATTCGATTCCCGTGGTTCTCCGGCGTTGCTTCCCTATTAAGCAATCACCGGGCCGGTCCCACTTCCTGTCTCCCGTGGGATTTAGTGGTGTTTAGGTATTTATTTTATACCTGTCCGGATATTTATATGTTCTGGTTTTGGTCGGCATACCCTTTTTGGTCTGTCCGTCCACTCAGTGTTGGTCCAATTAGTCCATTCACTGGATTATGTGTCTCTTTTTCGACACTCATTATTTTCGATTATTATTATTATTTTTTTTTTTTTTTTTTTGTCGACCATGGTCCTGTTTAGGTCCTTAGGTGTCTCTGTTGCTGCAGTTGCTCCCTGCAATGGAGCTAACTGTTGCTGGGATTGGTATTCCTTAGTGCTGCAGACACCGGATGTCCTTTTCCCTGTTTGCTTCTATGTGCCTCCATTTTCTTTTGGCAGTTTCCGACGTCGGTTCCTTTTCGATCGATCGTTCGGTTGTTGCTGCTCATGGTCTTCAGCACTCAGCTTGATTTTAAAATCATGCCATACCCCGGGTCTACTAATGAATAAAGTAGTGATATGCAAATTGTGAGCTCTATCATTTAGTCTATCTGCTATTGGATTCAGCAGTCTCGAAATCGGCGATTCCAGAGACTCGCTAATCGTAATCCAATCCTTATCCTTAATCCAATCACGAACGGGTTCGTGACTGTATTCCGGTGCACGGCAGTTTGTTCTGTTTGCTGTTGTTTTTATTGCTTTTCTTGTTGGCTTGTCTCTCGTGGCAACTCATGTGATCGACAATGAATTGCACAGTGGTGGTTTCTTGTATGCCACTGTGGATCATTCCGTAGTGTTCAATCCATGATGGTGGGAAGGAGTGTAGAAGGATAGTGAGCTTTTCTATCCTGGAGAGAGGAGCACTGCTTCCATCCAGTTTCCTGGTGTATTTCATAAGGATTAAGATCCGGTCGGCGTGTTCCTTGCATGTCATTGCCGGTGTCTTCCTGCAGTCGGTGCTTCGGAGATATGTGTGCATGATGTCCCTGGCATCCCGGGCATTACAATAGAACTTGGTGAAGTCTAGGATTGCTTGGTCATATCCCCCAATCTCTTCTTCTTCATACTGAAGGTTGTCTGGATCGAGTGGATCTTGGATCATGTTGTTCCACTTGCTTTGAGCGTCAGTGGTGAGACAGCGACTGAAGTGGATGAGATGTTTGTTAACGGGGAGCTGTATTAACTTTGCTGCATTTCGAAATGATTCTTCTACAAATAGGAGTTCTTCTAGGCCTCCTTTTTCGGTGAAGAGGGGGACCTTGATGCTGTCGGTGTTGCCGTCGGCGTCGATGTTGTAAAGGGTAAAGAGCTTTGGTTTGGTTCGATCGAAAGAGCTCTTGTAAGTGATCGGCGGGTCCCTGTTTAGACCTGCCATGGTGTTGATGGTGTTTGTTGGAGGTACAAGGTGCCTCTGTTGTTGAGGCTATCGATATTTCGTATTCAGTACTGAGTTTTACTGTTTCTACTGTAAAGCACAAACAGTAATTACTGTGTTACGGTCTAGAGTAGAAATTTCGGAGTAGTATGAAAATTGTGAATGTTTAGATACTTTACGAGATGTTGTTACACAAATTGATAATGGAAGCATATAAAATTTGAGGTCGCGAGCATAGCCACATTTTGGCATGCTCTGCCATAAATGTTATTCCATTGTCGACTCCCACGATTAGGCGTATGTTATCTTCTGGGACTCAACCATATTAATTAGGGTACATATAAAAATGTATCTATCCCTGAATATAAATGATATTCGATTCCCATATGGGATTCGGTTAATTATTCAATCGTGACTGCTAGCTACGCTAGCTCGTCACAATGATTTCAAGTAGATTGGTGACTGGATCAATACAGGTTAAGGCCTTGAAGTTGTAGTTCTTGCCTTGGGCTGTGATTTTCCAAGGGCCTATCAGATCTACATGCACCTCGTTGAATGGTGCTAGAGGGGCTTCTTTTGGTGGAAGTTTCCCGTACTTGGAGTGCTGGTTTTTATATTTAATGCAGTTGTCGGGGCAGATGTAGGACTTGCATAAGTTGGTTAAGTTATCTGCATAGAATCGAGCCGAGATAGTTTGATGTAGCCTGGTGGATCCACAATGACCCAACAGGAGATGATACCATCTGATGGTATCGTTGGTAAGGGAACCTGGTATGTAAATTTTCCAATTATCGGGATTGGATTGGTTGGCATAGCAGAGAATTTTATTACCTTCTAATTCTTGATAGAAGAAGGCTTTGGATTGGGTTTTGAACTTGATAGTGGGGTCTTTTTGTTGATGGAGGTAAATGTTCGAGTAGTTCACCGGGCATACCATATCTTGGTTGTTTGGTAGGTTGACTAGGCATTCATTGTTCAGCAGACAAGTTTGTAGTGCCTGGTCTGCGTCATTGCATAAGTGCCTGAATGGATTGGGGAACTCTGTTAGAAACAGCTCTTCATCTTGTTTAGGGACTTCAAGTTTCAAAAAATCCACGAGAGTGCCCTCTTCAAGGGCTTTCTTCCCCTCTGTAGGTGGATCCATCCGGGGTAGTCTGGAGAAGGCATCAGCAAGAACATTCTTTTTGCCTTCCACATAAGTGAGGTTGACACCGAATTCTTCGAGGAAGAGGCGCCATTGGAGGACTCGTTGGACTGAGAGAGTTCTGAAGGTAAGGTTCTTATGGTCAGTGTATACATTGATGACACCACCAAGTAGCATTTTCCTGTACTCTTTGCAGCACAGGACTATTGCGAGGAGTTCTTTCTCCATAGTGGTGTAGTTCTTTTGGGCATCAGATAGTTTCTTGGACCAATAGGCTATAGGCTTGCCATCTTGTAGGATTGCAGCGCCAAGCTGTAGGTCTGAGGCATCAGTGTACAGTTCAAAGGGCTTGTTAAGGTCTGGATAGGTGTTCAGCGCATCTGCTGCCACCATTGCTTTCATTTCTTGAAAGGCTTTATCTTGAGCAGGTCCCCAAGTGAAAGCTGAGGGGGCTTTCCTTTGTTTGGCTTTGATATGTGCAGCTTGAGGAGTTTTAGTTTGGTTGGGGCCACCAGTGATATTGAAGAGAGGAGCTAGGACATGGGATCTGCGAGGCCACATATCCCTGTAGTAGCCTACTGCTCCTAGGAAGGATTTGACTTGGGTTACAGTTCTGGGCCGGTCCATGTGTAGGATGGCCTCAATCTTCTTTCTCCAAGGCTTAACAGCTGTAGGCGTCATCCAATAGCCTAGGAAGTCAGTTTCTTGTACAGCCCAATCACACTTGAGTGGGTTGCATTTAAGGCCATTCTGGTTAAGCCTGTCAAGGATCTTGTCAATGGTCTTCATATGTAGGTCAAAGGATCCATTGGTCCATATGCCAATGTCATCAATATAGACTGTGCAGTCAGTGTCTTGGAGGATGTCTTCCATGAGTTGTTGGGCAACGTCGGGGGAGACTTTAACCCCCATTGGTAGTCTCTGATATTCATAGCATCCGTATGGGGTGACTATGGTACATAGTTTCTTGCTTGCGTCATCTAGTTCAAAGCAGTAGTATTGCATGGACAAGTCAATCTTGGTGAAGTGAGTATATTTGCCTCTCTTGTTCATGATATCTTGTATCCGGGGTATTGGATACGGACGTCTCTCAAGAAGTTCATTTAGTTCTCTGAAGTCTGATACCCATCTAACTCTATTGTCTTTCTTTGGTACTATGAAGGTTGGGAAGGCCCATTCAGCCGGTCCAGTGCAGCGCTTTAATACTCCATCATTACATAGATTCTGGAGCTCCCTTTTGAATAGGTCTTCGCGCTTGTATGCCACTGGATAAGGCTTCTTGTGTATGGGCTTGGATCCGGGCTTTAGTCTTAGAGAGATCTTCTTGTGTGGATATTTCCCAAGTTCTCCATTGAAGACGTTGGGGTACTTGCTTAGTATTGCTTGGAACTGCTGTTGCTCTGTTTTGGACATGTGGGACTGTTGCTTTGCGACTGTGGATGGATCTGTTTCTTGGTAGGCTCTGTCTAGGACTTGTATGGGTTGGAAAAGGAGAGATCATCAGCAAAGAGTTCAGCATCTTCAAGTTCTTCCATGAGCATGGTGTGGTTCATGTCATGGTATATGGAGGTATCTTTCATAGGAATAGTTCTGTCCATCCATTGAACTGCTCCGGTATTGAATAGGAGATTGATGTTTGCTAGGTGGAGGAAGTCTCTGCCTAGTATTAGATCATATCTGCAGTTCGGGGAGTGGAAGAGTCTTGCCTGTTGTCGGTCGATAGTATAGTTGCCAAACTCTTGTAGCTTTATGTTCTTCATGATGATGTATTCGGTAGTATCAAAGGTTCCATTCGCTGTAGTTGTTAGAACTTGATGCTTGCTTCTGATTGGTAGTGTGCCAAATGGTAGTGCTCTTTTATTGATTAGAGTTCCAGAGGATCCACTATCGAGTAATGCGAGTAGTGGTCTTGCTTTGAGAGGTATGCCTTGTATGTACTGTACATTGGTTAGTAGAATAGGAGACACGTTGCTCTTATTCTTTGATGCCTGTTCTGCTGGGTATTTCGAAGTGTTTTTCGATGTATTTCCAGCAGGTGACAGCAGCTTTAAATAATTTTGTTCCAGCGCACCTCCTTTGGTGTAGTCTTTGGAATTTTTGGTATTGCAATAGAGGTTTTTTGCTGTACCAGTAGACCAATTTCTTGCTAGGGACAAGGTTGGTCTATTTGTTGCTGCTGTCTTATTCGGATCGATTGTGGTAATCGATGTCGCGTCTGTTGTACCCTTGGATCGGTTCGATTGTAATCGATTCGGATCCATGTTCGTATTGCTCTTGTCAGAGAATCGAACTGTTTTTATTGTAGTTGCTGCGTTTGCAGTCTTTGCTGAGCGCTCAACAGGACTCCATCCTGTAGGTTCCTTCCCCTCTTTCTCCGGGAGATCTCCTCCATGCGTCATCCCAGTCAGCTGTGCTGTACTGGCATCCAGGGCCTGTGGCGCCGGAGGCAAGGTGATTGCTGGTTTTGGGGGACCTTTAGGTCTCTTATTGGAGTGGTGGTGATATCATGGGAGCCACACGAGATCGCCATCGATGCTGCGGCCCGTGCGTCCTCCATGTTCTGAATGATACGCTTCCATGGCTGCCTTCATGTGGGCTTGGAAGGTTTCATTGCTTCCTGCAGTTAGTTGACATTGAGAGTGGAAGGTCTCGCTGCTGGAGTTTTGGGTAGGTCCCTTGTTGTTGGGACCCTTGTAATTTTTAGAATATTTATTCTTGGGGCACTCAGACCAATCATGATTATGTCCCGGGATTCTACAAGGATTGGATTTCTTTTTGTTCCTCTGGTTGTTCTTGTGGTTGCTGGAGCGCTTGTTGTTGTTGTTGTTAGAACTGTTAGGACGTCTCCCATTGTTCTTATTCTTTTGCTTGCTAAGTCTATCGAGACTGCTCATGTGGTCCACAATGAACTGAGGTGTGGTACGTTGAGTAACTCCTTGGTGTATTTGGACATAGTCTTCTATCCAGGAGTTTGGATAGCTGTGTAGAAGGATGGTGACTTGCTGGAGGTGATCCAAGTTGATCACATAACCATGTAATTTTGCGGTATATTTGATGAGGGTCATGAGCCGGTCGGTGTGGTCTTTACAGGTTGACTCCACTTTCTTTTTGCATGCTGAGCTTCTGAGATATATGTGCATTAGGTCTCGGGCATCTTCAGCGTTGCAGTAGAGTTTGATGAAGGCTCCAAACGCTGATTGGAAGCCTTGTCGTGTAAGTGGGTAGAGTCTTTGTCCATTCGGTCTCTGCGTCCGAGCAAGCGCTCTCCATTTGGTTTGTGAGTCAACACAAAGGCAGCGTCCAAAGTAACGTGTGAGCGCTGTATCTGGAATTCCTATGTCCTCTGTTGCGTTTAGAAAGGCTTCTTCGGTGTGGAGTAGCAGGCGAAATTTTTTTTCAAAATTGCTTGCCAATAGAAAGATATTGCTTGTTAGCAAGGGAAGGATAATAATAAGAGTAGCAATAATAGCAGCACACGAGGTACTGGCAAAAGGTGGCATATGGTACCTACTGACTCTACCCAAGGCAGTAGCATGATGACAGTTGGTAGCATAGCTTGTAGCATAATATACTAGTGGTTCATAGTGTATGCTGTACTATATGATCCATAGCACTGCTATATGGTATATTGGGGTATGTACAGATGATAAATAATCATACTATTGGGTGTAGCAAAATATATGCAGAAGTATATGTATTTATATATACCACAATTTGCGCAACGCGCATTTTGTCCGATGTTCCGATGTTCCAGTACTAAAAATACGTGTATTTCTACACAACTTTACAATGCGATATCTCGCTCCCTTCTACACCCCCAATCACAATACCAGGACCTACACATACTAACAGCAACCTCGCCGTTTTGATTCTGCTATCAGTTACGTTGCTGGCTCCTTTGTTTGGTTGCGTTGGTTGCTTATTCACCACTAGACGACCGATCGATCGGCAACAGCAGCAGCAGAAGCAGCACCAAATTCGACACATAATTTTCTACAGCAATTCCAGTACAGATTATACCAACAACAACGTTCGAATCAATCTGTTTCCCAGCTCCATCCCCCAAGGCCCCTAAGTATATCTTATACTTAATGTTCTACACTGTTTCCAAGCTGCTTAAGTGATTCGCACTTAATGTTCTTCCACTGTAGGAATATTTCTATAAGAAATGCCAGAGGTCATCTGTTTTCAAGTCCATTGCCCTGCTGGACCATAAGTGTTTTGGCTTATGGTCCTACTGTTTTCTGACCCAAGCCCCAAAGCCGCTAAGTACAGTTTGCTTATGGCTCTCCTACCCACATATACCTCTCAGGTGTACAGTCTAAATGTCATCTGTTTCCAAGTCTACTGCCCTGCTGGACCATAAGTGTTTTCGCTTATGGTCCTACTGTTTTCTTACCCAAGCCCCAAAGCCGCTAAGTACAGTTTGCTTAAGGCTCTCCTACCTACATATACCTCTCAGGTGTACAGTATAAATGTCATCTGTTTCCAAGTCTACTGCCCTGATGGACCATAAGTGTTTTCGCTTAAGGTTCTACTGTTTTCTAACCCAAGCCCCAAAGCCGCTAAGTACAGTTTGCTTAAGGCTCTCCTACCTACATATACCTCTCAGGTGTACAGTCTAAATGTCATCTGTTTTCAAGTCTACTGCCCTGCTGGACCATAAGTGTTTTCGCTTATGTTCCTACTGTTTTCTAACCCAAGCCCCAAAGCCGCTAAGTACAGTTTGCTTAAGGCTCTCCTACCTACATATACCTCTCAGGTGTACAGTCTAAATGTCATCTGTTTTCAAGTCTACTGCCCTGCTGGACCATAAGTGTTTTCGCTTATGGTCCTACTGTTTTCTGACCCAAGCCCCAATGCCACTAAGTATTAGGCTCTCCTACCCTACATATACCTCTCAGGTGCACAGTATAAATGTCACCTATTTTCAAGTCTACTGCCCTGCTGGACCATAAGTGTTTTCGCTTATGGTCCTACTGTTTTCTGACCCAAGCCCCAAAGTCGCTAAGTATTCTTTACTTAATGCACCCTCACCTACATATACCTTCCCAGTGCACAGTACAGCTGCCACCTGTTTTCAAGTCTACAGCCCTGATGGTCCATAAGTGTTATCACTTAGAGCCCTTGTTTCCAAGCTACTACGGAAGAGCAAGTTCAAGTTCGAACAGAAGGACAGCTGTTACGAATTTGAATTTGGTAGTAGGCTCCACTGCCTCTACGTGTTCTCTACTACGAAGTTCGAACAGGAGGCCAGCTGTTCCGAATTTGGTAGTAGGCTCCGTACTATATGTACCATACAGTGGTAAGGAATGTGTTTGGGGCACTCGCATTACTGATGCTACAATACAGCATGCAGAGACCAGTTTTGCTTGCGTCAGCTGACCACTTGCACTACTGATGCTGCAATCCAGCATACAGAGAGCAGTTTTGCTCGTGTCAGCTGACCACTCCTAGCATTACTGATGCTGTACAGCAGCATGCCAGGGACAGTTTTGCTTGTGTCTTTCCCTTTCACGTTCTTGTTACCCCGTCTCCTGTACGCTTTGCAACAGCAGTGTCTGTTGTGCTCTGGACTGGTTCGTTCTTACCCTGCTTCTTACTAATGCCATACCCCGGGTCTACTAATGAATGAAGTAGTGATATGCAAATTGTGAGCTCTATCAATTAGTCTATTGCTATTGCTTTCGATCGGCATTTGGAATCGGCGATTCCAACGCCTCGCTAATTTATCCTCAACCTTAATCCAGTCCCGAGTAGACTCGTGACTGTATTCCGGTGCACGGCATGCTCCTCCATGGTACTGTAATAATAATAATATACGTATTTAAATAACTTTAATCACCAAAGGTGAAACTAAATTACTCAGTCGGTGACATAGTCTCCTTCTTTGTAGACATGGGGAATCCTCTTCTGGTTCTCCCTGACGTTGCTCTTGTGGATGCTTTTCTGCTTCCTTGCTTGGATTGCTTCCCAATCCACTGGGAAGTTCACCGGCATGAACATGTCTCTGCCAAACACCAACTGTGCTGGGGAGTACCCCAGGGTGGTGTGAATGGCGCTTCTGATAGCATATGCTGCCTTGGTGGTGAATTCCTCAAAAGGGTCCTCCTCGTGGAGGTCCCTGTTTTCCAGGTTGAAGGACAACAGACAGTCCTTTAATACCTGATGGATCCTTTCCAACACCGAGTTGGATTGTGGGTTCCAAGCCCCACTGGGCTTTCTTTTCATCCCCATGTTCTCGCAGAGCTCTTGGAACTCTGCTTTGAACTCACTCCCGCCATCAAAGCCAATTTCCTTTGGGCGCGGATATCTTGCCAGCCAGGTACTGTCCAACAGTCGTTGAGTTTCTGCTGCATTTGGGGAGTCCTTCAGGTGAGCCAGTTCAAACCATCCGGTCACTGGGTCCACCATGGTGAGGACATGGATTTGGTAGTCTTTACCATTTTTGTTGTGGACAGTTGCAGGTCCCCAGAGGTCCACATTGACCCTCTGCCATTTGGTGACCTCAGCTGCTTTTTCCGGTAGTAGTCCATACTTCTTCCGGCCACTCTTCTTAAACATCTGACACGTGTGGCAGTGCTTACAAAGGTCCTGGACGTCCTTCCGTAGGCCTTTCCAGGTGAAGACTGAGCGTATGCTCTGTTCCATTCTCTTTTCCCCCGGGTGCACCAACATGGTGTGGTACCACTCCATCACTTTTTGTTTGAGTTTGTCGGGAATCAGGATCTTGCCTTCTTTGTGGATGAGACTGAAACCTTCCACATTTTTGGTAGTTAGGCCTTTGTCTTTTTCCAAAGCATTCATGATTTTCGTGTCCTTCTGCTGGTAGAACTGAATCATGTCCGGAGCAAGTGGGAATGCATTATTGCCCTGGAATTCTTCCGGTGATTCTCCAAGTGGGAATAGGAGTTGCCGGAGGTGCTCTTCCTCATCCGCGTAGGTGAGGGGCTTATTTGGTGGTAGCCATTCCACTGTGTCCGCTGGATCATCCGTAATGTCCAGGCGAGACAGCGCGTCTGCTGCATCATTGTCTTTGCCAGCAACGTGCTTGACTACCGGATGGAACTCCTCCATGAGGAGTCTCCACCGGACCATTCTTTGGGTCGGCATCTGCTGATACAATAGGTTCAGGTGATCCGTGTGAATGGTTACATCTTGTCCTCGTAGGATTCCTTCAAACGCTTTCAAGCCTTCTACTATGCCAAGGAGTTCTTTTTCCCCGACAGTGTAGTTGAGCTGCGCTGAGTTCAGTTTCCTTGTGTAGAAACCAAGGGGTTTGCCATCTTGGCATACGGTTGCTCCCAGTTGCCTGTCACTGGCGTCTGAGTAGAGATGAAATGGTTTCGTAAAATCCGGGAATGCGAGTTTCGCTTCATCTGCGAGCATCCTCTTCGCCTCCATGAAAGCTTTCTGCTCTGCTGGGCCCCAGTACCAATTCAGTTTCCCCTTCTTGCCCGCAAGCTTGTTGAGGGGGGCCAGGATGTGGGAGCGGCGCTTCCACATGTCCCTGTAGAAATTGACCATCCCAAGGAACATCTTGAGTTGCTTGGTGTTCTTGGGGGGTTCCAGGCGCTTCATCGCCTCCAGCTTCTTTGGCTGGGGCTGAATGCCCTCTGTTGTTAACAGAAATCCCAGGTATTCCACTTCTTTTTGCATGAAGAAGGATTTTCTGAGGTTGGCGCGAAAGCCAGCATCATCCAGTCTTTGTAGGACTGTATCGATTTTGTCGAGGTGATCCTGCTCAGATTCCCCCTCGCGTTGAATGATTAGAATATCATCGATGTAGACAAGGACGTAGTCCAGATCCCCTAGGAGGTTCATCATGACGGACTGGAAGATATCCGGTGCGCATGCGATTCCCATTGCCAGTCTCTTGTAGGCATACTTTCCCCATGGTAAAATGGTAGAGCAAATCTTTTGGCTCTCCTTGCAGATGGGGATGGTATAGTATCCTTGGGACAAGTCCAGCGCCGTAGCTGATTTGAACTTTTGTAGTCTTTGGATGGTTTCCCCAATGCGTGGTAGAGGGAACGGCTTTCGTTGAATGGCTGCATTCATCTTCCGAAAATCCGTAAGGACTCGTATGTCCCCTGTCTTTTTGGGTTGACAGAACGTCGGTGATGCCCATGGTGAGTCATCATCATGTGGAAGTTTCTCCAGGACTCCAATGTCACAGAGCCTGTTGATTTCCTTCCGGAGTGCTTGTTCAAAGGCATGGGGTACTGAATAGTACCGCTGCCTGACCGGTTTAACCCCTGGTTGGAGTTCAATAGATACCGGTTCAATATTCTTGAGCAGTCCCAGACCTCCTCCAAAGAGTGTGGGGAACTTCTTCAATGTTTTCTTCAGGGCCTCCTTGGACGCGTCTGTGATCTCCAGGTCGTTGACCATGGAGTCTACGTCTACTTTGGAGTAGTCGGCGTCCAGGATCTTGGCTTGCCTTTCTTCCTCCTGTTGGAGGATCGGACTCTGTGTGTTGGCAAAGAATACTGCCTCACATTTGTCCGGGTCAGAGAGTTCCCCCATCCCCTTCATGGGGATGGAGTCACCTTGCCACGAGATTGTTCGGGAGCTGTATTTGATATCCAGTCCCAATTGTGCCATTAGGTCAGATCCTATGATCACGTCATAGGGTACCTCCTCGTGGTGATGATACTCATCCACTTGGAAGGTCCACTTGATGGTCTTTGAGTTTGAAAACTCTATCAACTTCAGTCCCACTGAAGCCGCGGACTTTGTTCGAAATTTGCCCCCATAGGTGTTATAGGTGACAGATCGTTGGTCCCGGTTCGTAAGTTGACTTCGGTCGACAAAGTGTTTTAGGATTATGGACTTGGAGCATCCTGAGTCCAGTAGGCCCCGGAGCATCCTCCCCCTTCCCTTGTGGTCCAGCACCTCCACACAGACGTCCGCAAATCGATTGACGATGCGTGGTCCGGTGTGGATGGCGTCGGCCATTCATTTGTGGGATCCCTTCTTTTTGAAGGTTTTCTTGTATTTTCTCCTGTACTCCTTGAGTTCTCTGTCCGAGATATCAATCTCGTCGTCAGAGACTTCATTATCAGCTTGGGCCGTGGCCAGTACATAGGAGTACTCGTGGTTGGAGAGGTTCCTTCCCCAGTGGGGTTTGGAGTGTTGCTCGGTGTCCGAGTCTTCTTTTGCCACAAAATGCTCCTTGAGCAGATTGATGGTTTCCCGGTCAAATTTCCCCTTCTTGGGTGGTCCTCCGGTTAGTTTCCAGCATTTGCCGGCGTGGGTCTTGCCACAAATTTTGCATAGTTGCTTGTTATTGTCCATTGGGCGCTTCTTTTTGTTGGGAGACTTGCTGTTTCCTCCCCCAGGAGTGGCCTTGGAGTTCTTCTTGGTTCCACCGTTTTGTTTTTCCAGTTCGGTGATCCGTTTGCGAAGTTCTTCTTCGTTTCGGATGGTGGTTTCTAAGTTTTCGAGTTTATCGATGGTGGTGTTGAAGGAGTGGGCAAAGACGTCCCATCCAATGTGTTCCAGTTTGTCCCTCTGGGTGTGTGTCATACTGGTGTCCAGGATTTCCTTCATCTCGTCGTGAGTGAAGCTGGAAGGTGCCATTCCTGTGGCGGCGCCACTTTCCCAGAGACATTCTGGTAGGTAGCTTTGTAGTTCGGCCATTCGGTTGGCCCAGGCTCGGATGCCGTGTTTCATGTCGACTCGCATCCCCCGCATAAAGCGGCAGGAGGAGTATGTAGGAGCGTTTCCCGTTCATGTCATTGCCGAAGACTTTCAGCTTGAGGGCATACATGCATTCCTCGATGACATCCTTCTTGTACTCCTCTGATTTGTAGTACTTTGTGAGGGCATCGGGTACCTTCTTTTTGGGGATTGGAGCGCCGAGTTCCTCGGGCTCTGTTTCCTCATCCGATTTTGCCGTGGCAGTCGGTTTGGTTTTGTCGGTTTTCTGGGTGGAGTTCCCTGCGACTGGCTCCTTGGGCGTGCCAGCGGGAGCTTCTGTGGTGAGGTCGGTTGTTTCGACCTTTTGGATCCGTTTTTGGACCAGTTTGTTGTTGTGTGTCTTGTGACCCGGTTCGGCGTAGTAGGACCGGCCTAGAGTCATTTGGACAATAGAGAGTGCCTCGTTGGAGAGGACCCTCTGGAGGACGTCCAGTTTCTGGTCTCCTTGGAGTTTGTCATTGCCAGCAATTTTCTGGTCAAAGTCTCTTTTCCAGATGATAAAGAGTTCCGGTCTTTCAGTGCCGGTGAGTACCTTCAGATAGTCACTGAAGGCTACCCCTCCTTTTTCTGAGTCGATACTCATTTTCACGGTGGTGGCATCTTCCGGCCAGTCCTCTCGTGCAAAGGTAAAGGGTTTCTGTTTGGTTCCTTTAGACGCCATGGTTGGGTTAATCGGTTATTCTATTTAATCTAGTTACACTATTTCTGTTATCTTTGCTGTTTGTGTTGAAACTGAGCAAAAAGTGATTGCTCAGCTCCTCCAGTTTTTCTTGCTGGATTTCCACTGCTCTCGCGATAACTCGTGTTATAACTGATTTTGCTTTAGGCTTGTCCAGTGGTGGGAGTTGTTTCTCTCTTTAGTTCCCGGGAATCCTGTGGTTCTCCGGAGTTGTTTCTGTTTTTATTTCGTGGGATTCGATTCCCGTGGTTCTCCGGCGTTGCTTCCCTATTAAGCAATCACCGGGCCGGTCCCACTTCTTGTCTCCCGTGGGATTTAGTGGTGTTTAGGTATTTATTTTATACCTGTCCGGATATTTATATGTTCTGGTTTTGGTCGGCATACCCTTTTTGGTCTGTCCGTCCACTCAGTGTTGGTCCAATTAGTCCATTCACTGGATTATGTGTCTCTTTTTTTTTTGACACTCATTATTTTCGATTGTTTTTCGATTATTTCCTGTTGTTGACCATGGTCCTGTTTAGGTACTTAGGTGTCTCTGTTGCTGCTGTTGCCCCCTTCTTTGGGCGCCAACAGTTGCTGGGGTCGGTCTTCCTTGTGCTGCAGACACTGGATATCCTTCTCCCTGTTTTTGCTTCTCTGCGCCTCCATTTTTGGCAGTCTTTCGGATCCGTTGGTCCCTTGGTCCGATCGGTCCTTTCTGCTCATGGTCATCAGCGCTCAGCTTGATTTTAAAATCATGCCATACCCCGGGTCTACTAATGAATGAAGTAGTGATATGCAAATTGTGAGCTCTATCAATTAGTCTATTGCTATTGCTTTCGATCGGCATTTGGAATCGGCGATTCCAACGCCTCGCTAATTTATCCTCAACCTTAATCCAGTCCCGAGTAGACTCGTGACTGTATTCCGGTGCACGGCAACTAAGGTTTGTTTGAAAAATTGTCGTTTTTACAACTTGGAGCCTAAACTCTCTTTGATTGAGGCGACGCGTCGTTCTACAACTTGGGGTCCTGACTCTTCGATTGAGGCGACGATAAAGTCTGGTTACAGACTGAGTAGCTTTTAACCACCTTCGGTGGATTTTCCTACTTAAATAAGTATATTATTATTATATGTATTTATATATACCCCTCTGTACCTCAGGTAATTGTACCATAGTGGTAATGGACATTGTACGTCTTGTGGTTCAAGTCCTGCTGTAGACCCTTTTTTGAACAGCAACACCAATTTGCTCCACCTATATTATCACCAATTTTTTATTTATTCTTTTTAAATTGGCTCCTCCATGCATGGGTTGAGGAATATTTACACTGGAATCATACAAATGTGGACGAGAGTTGCTCAGAAATTTTGATTCAATGGAATTTTCTAGTCAATTCCCCAGTACTGGGCCAAATATTGAATGATCAGTGCTGACATCCTAACTATGAATGATTGTTGATTCATTCTTTTTTGATAAGCCTCCCTATGCATAAGTTGAGAAATATTCACACTGGAATCATACAAATATGAACCAGAGTCACTCAGATATTTGATTTGTTGGAATTTCGCAGCAGATTCTCCAGTAGTGGACCAAATATTAATCAATCAGTGGTGACATCTAAATTGTCAGTGATTTGTCAATAGTTCTTTTTGAATGCTCTTGCCTATACATAGGTTGAGGAATATTCACACTGGAATCATACAAATGTGAGTTAGAGTCACCCAGATATTCTGTTTGACACTGTCTCCTAGTAAATTCTCCGGTAGTGGGTCAAACATTAATTAATCAGTGGTGAAATCTAAACTATCTGTGATATACTTCTTTTTGAATACTCCTGCCCATGCATAGGTTGAGGAATATTCACACTGGAATCACACAAATATTGGCCAGAGTCACCCAGATATTTGATTTGTTGGAATTTTCTAGGGGATTGTACAACACAGGGCTAAATATTAATCTATCAGTGGTGACATCTAAACTATAGATGATTTCTCAATACTTCTTTTTGAATACTCTTACTCATGCATAGGTTGAGGAATATTCACACTGGAATCACACAAATAATGACCAGAGTCACCCAGATATTGGATGTGATGGTATTTTCAAGCAGATTGTACAGCACAGGGCCAAATATTAATCTATCAGTGGTGACATCTAAACTATAGATGATTTCTCAATACTTCTTTTTGAATACTCTTACTCATGCATAGGTTGAGGAATATTCACACTGGAATCACACAAATAATGACCAGAGTCACTGAGATAACTGAATAGGACACTGAATAGCACCTTTAGTACAAGTAGTAGAGTCTGTCCAGCGAATGAGCGTCTGTCCTTTTTCCGTCAACACAGCGTCTGTCCTTTTTCCGTTGACCCAGCGAACGAGCGTCCGTCTGTCTATCCGTTTTGGAGCAAAGTGGGAGCAAACCTTTTGCTTTCGTGAACAAAGCAAAATTTTGCAAAGCAAAATGCAAAATTTGCTTTGCTAACTTTGCAGCGTGCACAATCGCTAGTAATTACTGTGTTACGGTCTAAGGTAGAATTTCGGAGTAGTATGCAAATTGTGAATGCTTAGATACTTTACGAGATATTGTTATGTAAATTGAAAGTTGGAACATATAAATTTTGAGGTCGCGAGCATAGCCACATTTTGGCATGCTCTGCCATATGTGTTGATTCATTGTCGATTGCCACGATTAGGCATATATCATCTTCTGGGACTCGACCATATTGATTAGAACACATATAAAATGTATTCGTGAATGGATATAGAATATTCGAATCCCATATGGGAATCGGTTAATTATTCGATCATGACTTTGCTAGCAACGCTAGCCCGTCACAAATACCACTCAAAGAATTCAACGTACGGCTACAGTACTTCACTACGTAGGTACCTACGATACTCCAACATACCACACCCTGTACTAGTAGTAGTAGTGGTAATGCCATTGGTGGCGGGAACAACAATTTGTAACAAACAGTACTACTAATGGTTGCGGGTGGGTGAAAAATGATTAGGAGATGTTTTGTTAGTAGTGCAAAAACTGTGTTCACATTTTATGGCTTCAGGTATTTTTTCCACTTCCGACGCATGAAATTCTTACTTACAACTTCGATCGCTGAAAAAAATTGAACAAAATGGCTACGGATAATAATAATAATATACGTATTTAAATAACTTTACCACCACAGGTGGAACTAAATTACTCAGTCTGTAACCAGACTTTAACGTCGCCTCCATCAAAGAGTCAGGACCCCAAGTGGTAGAACGACAATTTTGCCAAACAAACCTGGAACATCAAGCAGGGAAAGAAACAAAAACAGGTCCCACAAAACAGGGACCTGTGAGAAATAAAAGGGGAAGAAGGAAGAGACTGGAATAATTCCCAGTATCATAACGGTGTACAGGGCGGGAAGCAGGGAAAGAGTGGAATACACCAAGGAACAAGGGGGAAGCAACCCTAAGATCCAGTAAGCCAGGCTCGCAACAGCGCAGCCTCTCGCTGGTATGGCTGCACTGGTGGGGGAGGAGCTGCATACTGTTTCCTGGCAAGGTGTATAGTTGCAAGCCACTGCCTCTTGGCAGTGAGGGTATAACCTTGTAGGACTTGGAAAGGGGTTTGGAGAAGGGGGTGTGACTGGGGGAGAGCACCGGCTGTGCCAAGAGCCAATTCAGAGGAGATGGAATCATCAAGAGATTGGTGTTGTTCAGCCTCAAGTGTACCCCCAGAACCATGGAGCCGTTCATTCCTATAAGTCCAGAGATCCCAGCATGTGAGAAAGAACTGTTGGATGATAGCGGTAGCCCAGCGTCTGGGGGAGCGCTTGCTTCCAATTTGGGAGTAGTAATCAGCCTGGATCTGGTGCCAGAGAGGAGACCACCTACCAAGAAGCCAGTTGTGCCAACCAATGGCCCGCTGTGCTCTGACAGCACCAGCAATGGCATGGGAATATGAGGAGGGATAGATGCGCTGACCTTTCCTAATCCTGGTGAGAAGATCCACAATGGCAGCCACCAAGAATGGATCAGTCTGTTCAGCCTCAAGCCTCTGCTGCAAGGGGCCCTTGAAGGCAGATACACTGTGCTTGACAGCCCCAGGGTCCTTGCAGGAGAGCACATGAGAGACCTTCTCATTGTCTGCATCACACAAGGGGCACCTGGAGTGATCCTGATGCTGGTAGTGAAGTAGCTGGTTGCCAACACCAATGCATCCAGAAGCAAACTTAACAAACCACCTTTGGATGCCTGGAGGGAGACGCTTGAAAGCAGACTGATGTACACACCAATGGATGGAACCCAATGCTGGTTGGGGAATGGGAATATCATGGTGGGTCTTCCAGTATTGGAGAAGAGGGGGGCCAGCAATGGCAACATGCAGAGCATTCTGATCAAACCTTGAACACTTGGAACCATTGAGGGAAAATGCCCAGGGCTCAAACACAAGTCTGGGAAAGTGGTAGGCAGAAGCTCTATGCACTGAGAGAAAAGCCTTGGCCATGCCATCAACCTGATGATTGCGAAGGGACCACCAGTCAAGAAAGAATCCAGCTTGATGCCCCTGAACCCACCGGAAGTGCACTGAAATGGGAAGAGCAGTAATCATGTTTCGGATGACATAGACATAATCAAAAGACTTCTGGGAAATGACCAAGGGCCAAGATCCCTGAGCCTGTTTGAGAGCTGTGTCACCATCAAGGGCAATAGTGATAGAGCCGGAGGCAATATCAAAAAGATCCACCAGAGCAGTGCAACAAGTGAGAACCCCAATGATGCCAGCCAGTTCACTCCGGTAAGAAGACTGATCCTCAGGGGAGCCACTGACAAGGTTACAGCCAGTGAGGAACAATGAGGTAGTCTTGGTGGAGGTATTGGGTGACAGGATGAAGGCAGAAGTACCTCTCAGAAGAGCAGGATCAAAGGAACCATCACAAACAGCACTGGCAGTGCCACTCTGAATGGCATCGGCAAGGGCCTGACAACCACCATGTGGGAGGGAATACTTGTGGAGAAGCACTCTTGGAGACTCACAAAGACAGTCAAAGGCATCCTCAGGAGAAGCTGGAAGAGACTCAAATGGATTGTACCTCAGAGGATCCACATCAGGAGGTTCAGAGACAAAATCAGAAGAACCAACAACTCGAACAAGTTGACCACGGGTCACAGGAGAGACAAGCACATGAGCACAGGGAGGTTTCTCAGGAAGAACTTCAGAGGTGAATCTGAATCTGCCCCTTCCTTGGGAGGTGCCCACCTTCCAACCAGTAGAACATTTGGAGAACAATCTATTGGTAGAGGAAGACAAGTACCAAGGCCAAAGAACAGCTGTCTGGGGAGAGAGCCAAGGCCCAAGATGAAAAGAATGAGCCAAGGCTCTAGCTGCAGGGAGTGGACAGGGAGGAAGAAAACATGTCTGAAGAGCCTTAGTCCACAGGCGCTGTGCTGGTGGAGGCCAAGGTGGAGGGCATCTTGGCCAGTCAAGATGATCTCTCAAGTGGTTGGAAGACTGCAATTGGAAGGCCACTGGGGACAGCTTTTTTCCATCAGGAGTGCAAATATCAGCAAGGGAAACAGCCTTCAGAGACAACCGAATGAGATTCAAGAGGGACAAGTCAGCACCTCTGAAACCGGCATCAACAAAGGCTTGCATAAGGTAGCAATCATTGGAGCGCAGCAGAGGAAGGTCTGGGAAGTCTTCAACCAAGCTCACAGGATGCATGGAAAAGAATTTCCATACATGCTTGTACCAACAAGGAGTGATGTATGAGGCAAAGGGATGATAGGGTGTGACCCCCAGATGGAGAGGAACACCCAATTCAAGCCTCAGAGCCTCAGCAGTGAGCCTCAGAATCCTGCCAGTTTGTGAGGACCTGACAGATTCCTGGAAGATAGTGGCAATATGGCTGAACTCTTGGAGAAGATATGGATGAATGAAACCAAAGCCTTGATAAAGAGATGGACCAAAGAACACATGTCTGGGAAAGCTGCGGGACATTCCAGCCTTATTCAGCACAGGGACAAGGGCGGGGTGAAGAATCTTGGTCCAGGTACCCTCATCAAGTTGAGTGACAGGCATGGGATATTCAACAGACTTCATGAAAGAATACTTGAATGTGTAGAGGGAAGCCCTCTTCTCACACTTGGAAGCCTTCAGTTGAGACCCAAAAGCCTTAGACTGGGACTGCATGTGAGCAATTTGGGCATCCTCATTGCCATCCATGGAGATGAAAACACCAAGGGTTTTGTCAGCATGGTCAACCTCAAAACGATCCAGGGTAGCACGATTTCCAAGCTTGTCAGCAACAGTAAAGTCACCTGGCATGTCAGCAATGGAGCGATAGTCCCAACCAGATCCAGTCCATTTGAAATCAATCAAATAACAGAAGGATTTGGCAGGTTCAATGGCACCTCCAGTTGCAATAATACCACCTGCCCATCTGTCAAGTGCATCCTGAAAGTCAACAGCCAAGGTCTCACCAGAGGTGGTGGGATCAGAACCAGCACAGAACAAATCAGTGTCATCCACAAAAGCGAATCCCACCAGGGAAACCAGCTGCAGGGACAAAGAAGTGACAAGGTGGACACCATGTCCTGCCTGTTGCATCATCCTGAAGACAATTGTAGAAACCAGTGCCCAGAGGGTGGGACCAATACCATTGCCTTGGCCACAACCACTGAGAGGGACAGGTTCATCACCATACACAGGGCCTGATCGGCCAAAACCAGTTTTGATGTGGTGTTTGGCACGCTGCAGGGTAGACAAAAGAACTTCACAAACATGCGCTGGAAGGCCAAAACTCTGTAGAGTGAGACCAGCAATGGGATGAGAGATCCTGTCATAGCAACCCTTGGCATCATTCATGGCAACAGCACCAGATCTGCGCTTTTGGCGTAACACATCACAGATGAGCTTCTTGTTCAGGCAGGTGTTGATAGCCTTGTGGTGCTTCCTGCTCCCATGTTGATCAGCAGCCACTGCATTGGCACGTTCAGCATGAGCAAGAATGCGTCTGCCAATCATCTTGTTGTTGATCTGGAATTCAGGAGACATCAACTGGATCAGCCTCATCTTGTCAACCCTATATTCACCAGGTTTCTTGAAGATCTCAACATCAGTGATGACTTGCCAGGCAGCAGGAGAGAAACCAACAATCAGTGGGACTGATCTCAGAAGAGTATCAAAGCAATTCAACTGTGGGTCAAGGGCAAAGGACTTGTGATGGGCAAAGCTCAAACAAGAGGGTTCACTGGCAGTGCGTTCCCGCTGAAGTTTCCAAGCATCAGCATTGTCAGCTGGGCTCACAGAATAATCAAAAGGGGGCAGATGCAGGAGAGAATCAGGCACTTTGAGACAGGAAAGAAATTCACAGAGATACTTGTCAGTGTCAGGTGGAGGGGTGTAGGATCCTTCAAGAACTGCAGCAGAAGCGGGGCCTGTACCTAAATATCCAAAGTCTTGGATAAAAGAGGGAGCCATGGAGGGAGTGCCAATACACTGTTGTTGGCGCCTGACATTAGATTCAGCCATAGCTGGAACCATAGTTGACTGGGACTCCAACACCTGTTCAGCACCGTCAGGGCCAACAGCAATAGCCTTCAAGACTGCGGCTTTGTTGATGCGCCCACGAATGGACCTAGCTGCAACACCAAGCTCTCTTTGAATCCTTTCCCTCCGCATCCGGGCACAAATCTGGGAAGCACTCTGGTTGTGGGGCTTACCCTCAGCAAGAAGCGCATCCACCAGGCCTTGATTGAAACAGTCTCTCCAGGAGGGAGCCAGCTTTTTCACAGCCCGGTACTGCTTGTAAGCTTGTTTCAAATGCAAGATAGCACTGGGTAAATCACAGTGTTCCCCTTTGTAGAGAGAAAGCTTGGAAGCCAGCCGCTTCAAAACAGTATGACTGGTAGACACACCCTGCCTCAACTTCACAACACGGCGCCAGAAATCAATGGTATCACGATACACCTGGAGCTGAGGTGACCATGGAACCATCCCAGCTCTTGTGGTGCAGAGATGTTGTTCAACAGACAGCCTGAGAGAGGTGGAGGTGGCATGAAGGACTTCATAGGTGTTGATGAGAGCATCTTTCACAGAAGTATCACCAGATTGAAACTGAGCCAGCAACTGCTCCAGCTTGGCCTGGAGAGAAAACACTCCAGCCTTGAGAAAACTGTGCCTGACACGCTTGAAATACCGTTGACGCAGATGAGGATGAGAAGATTGCAGTCTGGACATGGAGCAGTGGACAGGAGGTGGCAGATGTTTTCCCATGATGCTGCTATTGCAAACTTCAATCCAGAGCATGCGATGATCCGAATCCATTCCTTGGGCACCACCAAAGGGACAGTACCCTGCCCTGAGAACATCAACATATTCAGAGACCCAGATGGCATCAATTGGAGTCCTGGTGGTGTTTCTGTTGTGGGTGGCTGGAGGAGAAGACTGAGAGTGCAAGGACAGAATAGCATCTCTGAAACCAAGGGCCTTGAGCTCAGAAGATAAACCATCAGATCTAACATCAGCATTTTGATCAATCCCAAGAATAACTTGGTCACCGGCACCCAGGCAGGCATGAAGGGCAGCAGTTAGATCCCGGTGAAAGAGAATGCAAGGATTGGGAGAGAAAAGATTCTCAGCTGCTTGAAAGTACCTGTACTGTTGATTCCAAACTGAGCCAAGATCCCTGTCATTTTCAACAGGGCAGTAGGCAGAAAACATGGTGACCGTGGAGCCAGCCCTGCCCTGAAACTTGACAAAGGTCCACCTTCCGAGTCCAGAAGGATCAGCCCCATGAGCAACCTTGTGGGAACTAAAGAGCTGATCAAGGGTAAAACCAGTGCCTCCAGGCTGAAGCCAAGTGCAGTCAGAAGCTTCATGCTTGTTGTTGGCAAGGTATGAAAAACTGGAGGGGCAGACATTCTTCAGGCGCCGGTTGAAGAGGTCACAAGGAAGGAGCTTGGATTCATTCAAACAGTGCTCAGCATAAAGGGCAACACTAGCCTTGCTCTTGACAAATTGGCGGGAGTTGTGCCTGGATCTTGACATGAAAGCAGCGCTGCGCTGGGGCCCAATGTTTTGAAAAGTGATGATGGTGGAGTTAGAGGATGGGGCTTGAGGAAAAGGATGTCCAAAAATATCAGAATCCTTGGCAGCAAGAGAGTCCCCATGTAGAGTTAATTGGACAAAATGAGAAGCAGGGAGAGAGACAGAGGAGGGAGAAGTAGAACCGGTGGAAGCAAGGATGGGATTTGAAGAATCAGGCATCCCATCAGACCTCACACCAGAAAACCTAACCATGATCAGAAGGAAACCGTGTCTGTCGCGCGGGAGAAGGAAGAGTTGCTGGAGCTGACGTGGTAGAGGCGTTGGTATGGCTTAGATCACTGACACTGGTATCATGGCTCGGAGAAAAAGCAATGGCAGCAACACCAACCTACAGAGCAGCAGCCGCAGCATCCCCATCCCCAGACTTGTTCACAGGCTGGGCAGCATGCGAATCAGCTGGTGAAGGACCAGGCAAAGGGTTAACAGAAGAAGCACCGACTGCAGAATCCTGTGGAGTTGGAGACTGAGCATCAGTGAGGTTGGTTGTACCAGTGGCTAAAGTCGCCATGGATTGGGCATCGTCATAACCACAACCCCCACTGTCATCACGGGCTTGGAGCTGAAAGTGCAGATCCAAATCAAAAGTAAGTTCTGGACCAGAATCGTCGGACAAGTCATCATCAACTAGTTCCCAATCCCTGGCATCACCCTCACCAAAGAAAGGGAGGGAAGCATCATGCAAAGAATCATCAACTGGAGCAGTTTCCACAACACATTTGGCAGTGGCATCCCAATGGTAAGCCTCCATTTCAGACAAACACTCAGCAGAAAACCACTGCCGAACACAGGGACCAAACTGTGCCTCCAAAATAATGGGCAAGAAAGACAACATGGCCATGGCTTCAGCTTTGGTTGTAGTGTTATACAGAGCAAGAATTTCACCGCGGTATGAGTTAGCATCAACAGAAAGAAAGAGAGGCCATGACCAATTGTCACGAGTTCTGATACCCAGTAACACTAAGCGCAAAGTCGTCATGCCCAAGCCCTGACCCAGATCAACTGGCAGATCAAGGTCAGCAACCCCAAGAACAGGAGCAGTCTCATGGCTTGCAATAAACTTGGATTGACGGGACTTGGCCTGTCTCACAATTCTGAGCTTGGAGGGAGAGAGGGGCCTGTCAGAGGGATTGGTGGCTGTCTCAATAAACTTGTAGAATTTACCATCAGGAAGAGAGGCAATGTCAGAAGGCTTGCATCTGTTGAACTGGCCTTTAAGCAGCTTAACAGTTTGGGACCTTTTGGTGGCATCACAGAGAACATGCGCAGCAGGGACTGGATTGAGTTCAGGGGCTCTGGAACTGTCCAGGCTGATGTTCTTCCAAATAACAGCAATAGGAAAGGCTTGGAACCGGGGATGGGTCTGAAGCAATGCATTATAGTGATCAAGATCAAAGATCCCCAGGGTTTGGAGAAGTCAGCCGGGGAAGGGAGAGGGTTAAGTAAGAACTGTGAGAGCACTTGGTACCGGCAGTGACATCAACTGGAGCCCTGGAAGCACTAGAGCAGACCCCTCGGCGTTGGAGGCAGTGGCCATGAGGATATGACAAGACAGCGGCACCATCAAGACCAGGAAGGAAGGAGACAGATCTGGAGCTGGGAGCAGTACCCTTTACTGTAGAGGCAGGAGCTGGAGGTCGCTTCGTAAAATGCCAGTGGGAGCCAAGGACTTGGTTGGCTGCCAACCACACTTTGCCTTCAGTACTAGGCAAAAGGTTGCCCTCAGAATACAAAGTTTCAAAACACTCAGGGGACATCTTGGCCAAACCAATAAAACATTTCTTCAGGGCTTGTCCAGAGGGTTGCTTGGTCCAGTCGGCAGAATCTTGAAAGCAAGTGGAGGCAACAATTTTGCAACGCGCAATTTTGTCCGACGTTCCGATGTTCCAGTACTTAAAACACGTAGATTTCTACACACAATTCCCCTTTGATATCTCCCTCACTTCTAAAGCTCCAACAACAACACCAAGCACTACACCCACTAACAGAGACCTCGCCTACCTGATTCTGCTATTAGTTCAGTTGCTTCTTGCTTCCTTTGGTTGCTTTGGTTGCTTGTATCCGGTCGGTCGATCGGCAACAACAAGCTTCGGCAAGCAAAAAGGACACATAATTTTGCTACAGCAAATTCCTACAGCAATTTCAGTACTAATTTGTGTTTTCGCTTTGTCTCCAGGCTCGACAGCTTGGTTTTCGATCTATTTTCAAGCTGTTTACACGATCCCCTCTCCAAGTTGCGTAAGTATACTATTACTTAATGCTCTACATTCTTCAAGGTTCCTTGCTGAGTTCCCTAAGTCTTTTCAAGTTGAAGTTGTCGAACATATACAAATCCCCCCTTTCTAGAAGGTTCCTACTTGCTGACCCTTAAGTCTTTGCAAGTTCGCGCGAGCATATCTTCCAGTTTCCTCCCTATTTTCAAGCCTACAGCCCCCTGCTCTTTAAGTGTCTATCACTTAAAAGCTCCCCTGTTTCCTAGCCCAGCCCCCCTTGTCCTTAAGTATTTCTGCTTAAGGCTCCCCTACTACATTGTTTACAGTACAGCTGTCACCTGTTTCTAAGATAAAGCCTCCCTGGTCCCTAAGTATCCGAAAGTTCCCTGGCCCCTAAGTACCTGTTTTCCAGCAAGCAGCTTCCCTGGTCCCTAAGTGTTTCGCTCTAGGTCTTTGTTTTCAAGCCAATTGCCCCTGGATACTGTTTCCATCCTACCCTGGTCCCTAAGTGTCCGCGAGTTCCCTGGTCCCTAAGTACCTGTTTTCCGGTAGGCAGCCTCTCTGGTCCCTAAGTATCTTACTCAAGGTCCCTGTTTTCAAGCCAATTGCCTCTGGATACTGTTTCCACTTATAAGTACTCGCGAGTTTGACCTTCAAGTTCCCTCCTGAGCCTTTTAAGTGTGCCCTGTCATTGGTATCCTCTGGTCCCTAAGTGTTTCTACTAAAGCCCTTGTTTTCAAGCAAGCAGCTTCCTGGTGCTTAAGTATACCACTTGGAATCATCCCTGGTTCGAATTTGGATACACGATTTGTTCCCCTACAAGCCTACAAGCCATAAAAATTGTTCAACTTTGCACAATTTTTTTCTACACGATTTGCAGTAGGCTACAGGACTTTCCACATTCCTACCTCCAGAGCACCTCTGTGGGTTTCGAACGTGGTTTTTCTGATATTGCTCCATTCCCTTTTTTTTTTTTTGGGTCCCCTGGAGTTTTTTCTTGTCCAGACCAACGTTGGACCTGTTGTTGCTGCTGTACCCTGGTTCAAACCCAGCCTACACCCCCAAGCCATACATCCCGGTACACCTGTCGACACACTTGTCTCACACTTGACGCCTACCTGCCTCCCACTTGAAGCAGTATGACTCCTCCTCCTTCAGCTCCCCGGAGAAAAAGGCCTCCCTCATCTCCCCCTCCTCCAACCAAACGTGCCTTAATGGCAACCCCTCCCTCTCGTCAATCTGCTGGTGGTGGCCCCTCCACTGAGGTTACTCCCTCTACTGCCCCCTCAGATGATGATCATTCTTTCACCTCTGCGGTTGCTAGTGTGACTGATGATGTCACCATGCTAGATTCTGGGACGTCCCTAACACAGCAAGATCCTGGGACCTCCATCACTGGATTGTCCGACTCTGTTGACAAGCAAGATACAGAGTTGCCCCTAAAGCAAGCTACAGCGCGCAATACTCTTCGCAAGAAAGCTTTGGCGGACGCCAACAAGGCTCACAAGGCTTCCTTCCTCTGGTGTTTCTATGGTAAGGAGCTTTATTCTGGTAGGGTTTCCATACCTCTTCATATTAATGCTCTGCGCCAAACCCCATCGGGATCCCGTCTATGGGCTTCATGTTCTAGCCCCACTCACTTTTTCAGCAAGAGGGATGGGAAGGACAAGAAATCCATCCATGATGTCTGCAAATCTGTCATCCCTCCGGTCTACGCTGAAGTTTTTCCGGACACCCCTGACTGGAGAGGTGCTTCTGTGGAGTCCTTGACCTCTCTGGCATCTGCCTGCTTCGCCGACTCTGCAGCCTGGACTAAGCAACCTGCTGGCCAGGCTCTGAAGAAATGTCTTATTGGTTTGGCCAAGATGTCTCCTGAGTGCTTTGAAACCTTCTACTGTGAAGGCAATCTGCTGCCCAGCACTGAAGGTAAAGTGTGGCTGGCAGCCAACACAGTTCTGGGATCCCAGTGGTATTTCAAGCAGAAGCCTCCCTCTCCTGCTCTTCCAGCTGGGGGTAAGGATCCTAGTCCCAGATCCGTGTCCTTCCTTCCTGGCTTGGGTGGTGCCACTGTCCAATCCTATTCTGATGGGCACTTCCTTCAACGCAAAGGAGTCTGCTCCAGTGATTCCAGGGCCCCAGTTGATGTCACTGAAGGTTCTAAATGCTCTCACAGCTCCTATGTCACGCTCTCACTTCCCCGGCTGATGTCTCCACGCCCTGTGGATTTGTACGATGAACTGCTCAAGTCTCTCAGGGAAGCCTTGGGGCTCATATGGGACGTGGACAAACGCCTGGTGCTTTATGTGTTTCCTTCCAGAGCTCGGCTCGACCCCAAAGCCAAGCCTCTCACCAAGTTATGGTCCTCTGACACCCCCCCAGACAGAAAAACCTTGGAAGTGTATGTGGCTCAGCTCTGGCTTCGCAGCAGAACTTCTCCCCATTTAAGGTTCCTTGTTGGGCATAGTGTTTCCTTGCAGGATCTCCTTTCTTCAGATTTGCTTGAACTCCTTAAGGAGCGCGACATGGACTTGAAGTATGACCACATCCAGGCTCCCGTCCTCGTCACCTGTGGCTTTCTTCTCGGATCCTACATGCAGACTTTTGATCTTGACCACTATAATGCACTGCTCCAGACCCATCCCCGGTTCCAGGCATTCCCTGTTGCTGTTATTCGGAAGAACATTAGTCTGGACAGTTCTAGAGCCCCTGAACTCAACCCTGTCCCCGCTGCACATGTCCTCTGTGATGCTACCAAGAGGGCCCAAACTGTTAAGTTGCTTAAAGGCCAGTTCAACAGATGCAAGCCTTCTGACATTGCCTCCCTTCCTGATGGTAAATTCTACAAGTTTATTGAGACTGCAACCAATCCTTCTGACAGGCCTCTTCTCCCCTCCAAGCTTAGGATTGTGAAACAAGCCAAGTACCGTCAAGCTAAGTTTATTGAGAGCCATGAGACTGCTCCTGTTTTGGGGGTTGTTGATCTTGACCATCCTGTTGACTTGGGTCAAGGCTTGGGCTTTAAGACCTTACGCCGAGTGTTATTGGGTATTCGAACCCGTGACAATTGGTCTTGGCCTCTATTTCTTTCGGTTGATGTAAGCTCTTACCGTGGGGAGATCCTTGCTTTGTACAACACCACTACCAAAGCTGAAGCCTTGGCCATGCTGTCTTTCCTACCTATTTTTCTGGAAGCTCAGTATGGTCCCTTCTTTCGGCAGTGGTTTTCTAAAGAATGTTTGGCTGAAATGGAAGCCTTTCACTGGGATGCTACTGCCAAGTGTGTTGTCGAAACCGCTCCCGCTTCTGATACTTTGCTTGATGACTCTCTCCCCTTCTTTGGCAAGGGTGATGCCAGGGATTGGGAACTTGTTGATGATGACTTGTCCGAAGATTCTGGTCCAGAACTTACTTTTGATTTGGATCTGCACTTCCAACTTCAAGTCCGTGAGGACAGTGGGGGTTGTGGTTATGATGATGCACAATCTATGGCAACCTTAGCCACTGGTACAACCAACCTCACTGATGCTCAGTCTCCACCTAATCAGGATTCTGCAGAAGGTGCTTCTCCTGTTAACCCTTTGCCTGGTGCTTCTCCAGCTGATGCGCATGCTGCCCAGCCTGTGAACAAGTCTGGGGATGGGGATGCTGCGGCTGCTGCTCTGTAGGTTGGTGTTGCTGCCATTGCTTTTTCTCCGAGCCATGATACCAGTGTCAGTGATCTAAGCCATACCAACGCCTCTACCACGTCAGCTCCAGCAACTCTTCCTTCTCCCGCGCGACAGACACGGTTTCCTTCTGATCATGGTTAGGTTTTCTGGTGTGAGGTCTGATGGGATGCCTGATTCTTCAAATCCCATCCTTGCTTCCACCGGTTCTACTTCTCCCTCCTCTGTCTCTCTCCCTGCTTCTCATTTTGTCCAATTAACTCTACATGGGGACTCTCTTGCTGCCAAGGATTCTGATATTTTTGGCCATCCTTTTCCTCAAGCTCCATCCTCTAACTCCACCATCATCACCTTCCAAAACATTGGGCCCCAGCGCCGAGCTGCTTTCATGTCCAGATCCCAGCACAACTCCCGTCAATATGTCAAGAGCAAGGCTAGTGTTGCCCTCTATGCTGAGCACTGTTTGAATGAATCCAAGCTCCTTCCCTGTGACCTCTTCAACCGGCGCCTGAAGAATGTCTGCCCCTCCAGTTTTTCATACCTTGCCAACAACAAGCATGAAGCTTCTGACTGCACTTGGCTTCAGCCTGGAGGCACTGGTTTTACCCTTGATCAGCTCTTTAGTTCCCACAAGGTTGCTCATGGGGCTGATCCTTCTGGCCTTGGAAGGTGGACCTTTGTCAAGTTTCAGGGCAGGGCTGGCTCCACTGTCACAATGTTCTCTGCCTACTGCCCTGTTGAAAATGACAGGGATCTTGGCTCAGTTTGGAATCAACAATACCGGTACTTTCAAGCAGCTGAGAATCTTTTCTCTCCCAACCCTTGCATTCTCTTTCACCGGGATCTCACTGCTGCCCTTCAGGCTTGCCTGGGGGCAGGTGACCATGTTATTCTTGGGATTGATCAGAATGCTGATGTCCGATCTGATGGTTTATCTTCTGAGCTCAAGGCCCTTGGTTTCAGAGATGCTATTCTGTCCTTGCACTCTCAATCTTCTCCTCCAGCCACCCACAACAGAAACACCACCAGGACTCCAATTGATGCCATCTGGGTCTCTGAGTATGTTGATGTTCTCAGGGCAGGATACTGTCCCTTTGGTGGTGCCCAAGGAATGGATTCGGATCATCGCATGCTCTGGATTGAAGTTTGCAATAGCAGCATCATGGGAAAACATCTGCCACCTCCTATCCACTGTTCCATGTCCAGACTGCAATCTTCTCATCCTCATCTGCGTCAACGGTATTTCAAGCGTGTCAGGCACAGTTTTCTCCAGGCTGGAGTGTTTTCCCTCCAAGCCAAGCTGGAGCAGTTGCTGGCTCAGTTTCAGTCTGGTAATACTTCTGTGAAAGATGATCTCATCAACACCTATGAAGTCCTCCATGAAACCTCCACCTCTCTCAGGTTGTCTGTTGAACGGCATCTCTGCAACACAAGAGCTGGGATGGTTCCATGGTCACCACAGCTTCAAGTGTATCGTGATACCATTGATTTCTGGCGCCGTGTTGTGAAGTTGAGGCAGGGTGTGTCTACCAGTCATACTGTTCTGAAGCGGCTGGCCAGCAAGCTTTCTCTCTACAAAGGGGAACACTGTGATTTACCCAGTGCTATCTTGCATTTGAAACAAGCTTACAAGCAGTACCGGGCTGTGAAAAAGTTGGCTCCCTCCTGGAGAGACTCTTTCAATCAAGGCCTGGTGGATGCGCTTCTTGATGAGGGTAAGCCCCACAACCAGAGTGCTTCCCAGATTCGTGCCCGGATGCGGAGGGAAAGGACTCAACGAGAGCTTGGTCTTGCTGCTAGGTCAATTCGTGGGCGCATCAACAAAGCCGCAGTCTTGAAGGCTATTGCTGTTGGCCCTGACGGTGCTGAACAGGTGTTGGAGTCCCAGTCAACTATGGTTCCAGCTATGGCTGAATCTAATGTCAGGCGCCAACAACAGTGTATTGGCACTCCCTCCATGGCTCCCTCTTTTATCCAAGACTTTGGATATTTAGGTACAGGCCCCGCTTCTGCTGCAGTTCTTGAAGGATCCTACACCCCTCCACCTGACACTGACAAGTATCTCTGTGAATTTCTTTCCTGTCTCAAAGTGCCTGATTCTCTCCTGCATCTGCCCCCTTTTGATTATTCTGTGAGCCCAGCTGACAATGCTGATGCTTGGAAACTTCAGCGGGAACGCACTGCCAGTGAACCCTCTTGTTTGAGCTTTGCCCATCACAAGTCCTTTGCCCTTGACCCACAGTTGAATTGCTTTGATACTCTTCTGAGATCAGTCCCACTGATTGTTGGTTTCTCTCCTGCTGCCTGGCAAGTCATCACTGATGTTGAAATCTTTAAGAAACCTGGAGAATATAGGGTGGACAAGATGAGGCTGATCCAGTTGATGTCTCCTGAATTCCAGATCAACAACAAGATGATTGGCAGACGCATTCTTGCTCATGCTGAACGTGCCAATGCAGTGGCTGCTGATCAACATGGGAGCAGGAAGCACCACAAGGCTATCAACACTTGCCTGAACAAGAAGCTCATCTGTGATGTGTTACGCCAAAAGCGCAGATCTGGCGCTGTTGCCATGAATGATGCCAAGGGTTGCTATGACAGGATCTCTCATCCCATTGCTGGTCTCACTCTCCAGAGTTTTGGCCTTCCAGCGCATGTTTGTGAAGTTCTTTTGTCTACCCTGCAGTGTGCTAAACACCACATCAAAACTGGTTTTGGCCGATCAGGCCCTGTGTATGGTGATGAACCTGTCCCTCTCAGTGGTTGTGGCCAAGGCAATGGGATTGGTCCCACTCTTTGGGCACTGGTTTCTACAATTGTCTTCAGGATGATGCAACAGGCAGGACATGGTGTCCACCTTGTCACTTCTTTGTCCCTGCAGCTGGTTTCCCTGGTGGGTTTTGCTTTTGTGGATGACACTGACTTGTTTTGTGCTGGTTCTGATCCCACCACCTCTGGTGAGACCTTGGCGGTTGACTTTCAGGATGCACTTGACAGATGGGCAGGTGGTATTATTGCCACTGGTGGTGCTATTGAACCTGCCAAATCCTTCTGTTACTTGATTGATTTCACATGGACTGGCTCTGGTTGGGACTATCGCTCCATTGCTGACATGCCTGGTGACTTTACTGTTGCTGACAAGTTTGGACATCGTGCTACCCTGGATCGCTTTGAGGTTGACCATGCTGATAAAACCCTTGGTGTTTTCATCTCCATGGATGGCAATGAGGATGCACAAATTTCCCACATGCAGTCCCAGTCTAAGTCCTTTGGGTCTCAACTGAAGGCTTCCAAGTGTGAGAAGAGGGCTTCCCTCTACACATTCAAGTATTCTTTCATGAAGTCTGTTGAATATCCCATGCCTGTCACTCAACTTGATGAGGGTACCTGGACCAAGATTCTTCACCCAGCCCTTGTCCCTGTGCTGAATAAGGCTGGAATGTCCCGAAGCTTTCCCAGACATGTGTTCTTTGGTCCATCTCTTTATCAAGGCTTTGGTTTCATTCATCCATATCTTCTCCAAGAGTTCAGCCATATTGCCACTCTCTTCCAGGAATCTGTTAGGTCCTCCCAAACTGGTAGGATTCTCAGGCTCACTGCTGAAGCTCTCAGGCTTGAATTGGGTGTCCCTCTCCATCTTGGTGTCACACCCTTTCATCCCTTTGCTTCATACATTACTCCTTGTTGGTACAAGCATGTGTGGAAATTCTTTTCCATGCACCCGGTGAGCTTGGCTGAAGACTTCCCAGATCTTCCTCTGCTGCGCTCCAATGATTGCTACCTTATGCAAGCCTTTGTTGATGCTGGCTTCAGAGGTGCTGACTTGTCCCTCTTGAATCTCATTCGGATGTCTCTCAAGGCTGTTACCCTTGCTGACATATGCACTCCTGATGGGACAAAGCTGTCTCCTGTGGCTTTCCAATTGCAGTCTTCTAACCACTTGAGAGATCAGCTTGACTGGCCAAGATGTCCTCCACCTTGGCCTCCACCAGCACAGCGCCTGTGGACTAAGGCTCTTCAGACATGTTTTCTTCCTCCCTGTCCACCCCCTGCAGCTAGAGCCTTGGCTCATTCTTTTCACCTTGGGCCTTGGCTCTCTCCCCAGACAGCTGCTCTTTGGCCTTGGTACTTGTCTTCCTCTACCAATAGATTGTTCTCCAAATGTTCTACTGGTTGGAAGGTGGGCACCTCCCAAGGAAGGGGCAGATACAGATTCACCTCTGAAGTTCTTCCTGAGAAACCTGCTTGTGCACAGGTGCTTGTTTCTCCTGTGACCCGTGGCCAGTTGTTCGGGTTGTTGGATCTTCTGATTTTGTCTCTGAACCTCCTGATGTGGATCCTCTGAGGTACAACCCATTTGACTCTCTTCCAGCATTCCCTGAGGATGCCTTTGATTCTCTTTGTGAGTCTCCAAGAGTGCTTCTCCACAAGTATTCCCTCCCACATGGGGGTTGTCAGGCTCTTGCTGCTGCCATTCAGAGTGGCACTGCCAGTGCTGTTTGTGATGGGTCTTTTGATCCCACTCTTCTGAGAGGCACTTCTGCCTTCCTCCTGTCACCCAATACTTCCACCAAGACTACCTCATTGTTCCTCACTGGATGTAACTTTGTTAGTGGCTCCCCTGAGGATCAGTCTTCTTACCGGAGTGAACTGGCTGGCATCATTGGGGTTCTCACTTGTTGCACTGCTCTGGTGGATCTTTTTGATATTGCCTCCGGCTCTATCACCATTGCACTTGATGGTGACACAGCTCTCAAACAGGCTCAGGGATCTTGGCCCTTGGTCATTTCCCAGAAGTCTTTTGATTATGTCTATGTCATTCGCAACATGATTTCTGCTCTTCCCATTTCAGTGCACTTCCGGTGGGTTCAGGGGCATCACGCCGGCTTCTTTCTTGACTGGTGGGCCCTTCGCAATCATCAGGTTGATGGCATGGCCAAGGCTTTTCTCTCAGTGCATAGAGATTCTGCCTACCACTATCCCAGACTTGTGTTTGAGCCCTGGGCATTTTCCCTCAATGGTTCCAAGTGTTCAAGGTTTGATCAGAATGCTCTGCATGTCGCCATTGCTGGTCCTCCTCTTCTCCAATACTGGAAGACCCACCATGATATCCCTATACCCCAACCAGTATTGGGATCCATCCATTGGTGTGTACATCAGTTTGCCTTCAAGCGTCTCCCTCCAGGTATGCAACGGTGGTTTGTTAAGTTTGCTTCCGGATGCATTGGTGTAGGCAACCAGCTTCTTCACTACCAGCATCAGGATCATTCCAGGTGCCCCTTGTGTGATGCTGATAATGAGAAGGTCTCTCATGTGCTCTCCTGCAAGGACCCTGGGGCTGTCAAGCACAGTGTGTCTGCCTTCAAGGGCCCCTTGCGGCAGAGGCTTGAGGTTGAACAGACTGATCCGTCGTTGGTGGCTGCCATTGTGGATCTTCTCACCAGGATTCGGAAAGGTCAGCGCATCTATCCCTCCTCATATTCCCATGCAATTGCTGGTGCTGTCAGAGCACAGAGGACCATTGGTTGGCACAACTGGCTTCTCGGTAGGTGGTCTCCTCTCTGGCACCAGATCCAGGCTGATTACTACTCCCAAATTGGAAGCAAGCGCTCCCCCAGACGCTGGGCTACAGCTATCATCCAACAGTTCTTTCTCACATGCTGGGATCTATGGACTTATAGGAATGAACGGCTCCATGGTTCTGGGGGAACACTTGAAGCTGAACAACACCAATCTCTTAATGATTCCATCTCCTCTGAATTGGCCATTGGTACAGCTGGTGCTCTCCCCCAGTCACACCCCCTTCTCCAAACCCCTTTCCAAGTCCTACAAGGTTATACCCTCACTGCCAAGCGGCAGTGGCTTGCAACTATACACCTAGCCAGGAAGCAGTATGCAGCTCCTCCCCCACCAGTGCAGCCCTACCAGCGAGAGGCTGCGCTGTTGCGAGCTTGGCTTACTGGATCTTAGGGTTGCTTCCCCCTTGTTCCTTGGTGTTATCCATTTTTCCTGCTTCCCGCCCTGTACACCGTTATGATACTGGGACTTATTCCAGTCTCTTCCTTCTTCCCCTTTTTCTTTCTCACAGGTCCCTGTTTTGTGGGACCTGTTCTTTGTTTCTTTCCCTGCTTGTTGTTCCAGGTTTGTTTGGCAAAATTGTCGTTCTACCACTTGGGGTCCTGACTCTTTGATGGAGGCGACGTTAAAGTCTGGTTACAGACTGAGTAATTTTAGTTTCACCTGTGGTGGTAAAGTTATTTAAATACGTATATTATTATGAAAGCAAGTGGAGGCAAGGGAAACCAGGGACTCCAAAGAAGCAGTTCTCCAATCAGAGTTGTCTGGAAAAGCTTCAGCATAGACTGGAGGAATGACAGATTGACAGACATCATGGATGGATTTCTTGTCTTTCCCATCCTTCTTGCTGAAGAAGTGAGTGGGACTGGGACACCCAGTCCAGAGCCAAGATCCTGCTGGAGTTTTGCGAAGAGCATGAGTAGAGAGGGGGATAGATGAACGACCAGTACAGGGCCCCTCACCATAGAAGCACCAGAGAAAGGAGTCAGTGTGAGCTTTGTTGGCGGCAGCTAGGGCTTTCTGGCGAAGAATATTCCGCTCAGTCGGTGAAGAAGAAGCAGAAGACTTGTCAGAAGAGAATGCAATAGTGGTTTCCTTAAGACCTGGAGTGAGGGTAGAGCCAGGAGGACGCACGGGCTGAGAAGGAGCTGGCTTGCCATCTCCAGAGGTCCCAGCACCTGACGGCCCAGTGGCAGACGGCCTAGGGTCTGAGGTCCCAGTGCCAGGTGTCCCAGGATCAGACTGCCCAGTGTGCTGCTGCGTGGGAGGCTGCTCAGGATCTAACATGTCAACATCCTCAGTCACTTTGGTAGAAACAGAGGAGGAAGACCCAGCAGAGGAGCTAGACCCAGCGGAAGAAAAGGAAACATCATCATCTGAGTGCGCACCTGAAGACTGGGAGCCTGACCTGGAAGAGTTCCGAGCAGGAGGGAGAGTGGGAGTAACCTCAGTGGAGGAACCACCAAGGCGTCGAGAAGGAGGAGTCCTCACAAAGGCGCGCTTGTTGGAAGGGGATGAAGACGAGGGGCGCCTTTTGCGGCTGGAAGCCGGGGGAATGGGTGTAACATGCTACCGTATGTTACTCTACGAGAGCTCTAAATGATTATTGAATCCCGCATGTACTCCAATATATATGGTATATATGGTATACATGTATGTATATTCAATCTATGTACACATTCAAGTATCAAGATAAATATCAAGAGTCTTATGACTCGCTGATAGGTCTCGATCGCTCATTCATTCCATACTCAAGAAATCATTCCCATCTCGTAAAGTATTCAACTATTCACAATTTATTAATTATTCTTCATTAAAACACCAATCTATTAACCTATCGCGTACCACTCCATCTAATTCTACCCTAGAGTGTTACACAGTAATTACTGTCCGCTTGAAAGTAGAAGACAAAAAGAACCAATTCAGTACTGAATCCAAAACAACCTTTATCCTAAACAACAGGGATACATCGATACCTTGACAAGCAAAATCCTACAATCGAAATTTACGACGATCGAAGCAAGAACTACGAAACACCCATACGAATCGATTGCACTCCGAATCGATCGAACGCCAAATCGATCGAACGCTACGAATCAACATGGCAGGCCTCTACAGAGATCCTCCAATCAATTACATTCCTTCCTTCAACAGGAGCAAGCCCAAGAGAACTAAGCTCTCCATTACAGATCCCAATGGACGACAAGACAGCATGAAGATCCCTCTGTTCACCAACAAAGGAGGACTAGAGGAATTCCTATTCGTTGAAGAAGCCTTCAGGAACGCCGCAAAGCTCCTAGGACTACCAACCACCGACTACATTACTCACTTCATCAGATGCCTCCATACAGACGCCCAAACCAAATGGATACACATGCTACAAGATCCATTAGATGCCGACAAATACCAATATGAAAGCAGCGCCGAAGGATATGAAGCAGCAATCAACGACTTTATCAAAGAATATTGCAACGCAACAGATGCAAAAGACATCATGCATACATATCTTCGGAGCACTGAATGCAAGAAGCCAAGCAACGTCTCGTGCAAAGACCACGCAGACCGGATGCAAATCCTCTTCAAATACACTAAAAGACTCCAAGGCCATGCTGCTGACTTATCACCAACAGAAGCCAAGACCATTCTGCTACACAGCTTTCCAAGCAAATGGATCAACAGCTATGGTCTAATCCACCAAGGAATCCACGAGGATACCACTGTACAGTTTATAGTGGACCACATGAGCTGTTTAGAACGTCAAGCAAAAAGAAAAGCGTCGGACGCTCATTCAAATGAAAATTCTGACGCTGAAAGCATTGACAGCAATAACAACAGCTCCGATTCGGACGCTGACAGCATCGACAGCCACAGCTCTAATTCGGACAGTGACACTGACGCTGAGTCTGAAGAAGAAGCAAATGAAAATCAAGCAGAGATCAGCAATGAAAGAAAATACAACAATCCCTGCAGAATTCCCGGACATGACCACGATTGGTCCGAATGCCCAAAGAACAGATATTCCAAAAGAAATAAGAGCAATAGCAGCAACAACAGCACTGCTACGGCTCCTAGCAATGAAACTGGAAACACTGCCTCAACGGAATCGCTCCAAGCCCACGTGAAGCAAGCAATTGAATCTTATTGCATGCAACATGGAGGACACGTCGAGAGAAATTTCGACGGCAGCCTCACTTGGCAACCATAAGTCACCATAACAACCAACAATAACCACTAAGGATCACAGTATCCGGCACCTGCCTTCAGCTCCCCTGGAACTGAATGCCAGCTCAGCCCTGCTGACTGGGAAGACGCATGGAGGGAACCCCCCGAAGAGAGGAAGGAACCTACAGAGATGAGCCCTGTTGCAAACAAAACATTCGAACAAAATCAAAGAGCTCAGCCCGATCCAAAGCGACGGCAACAATCAACCAAATAATAACAAGTTCAATGGCAAATAAAATAAAAGCAAAAGGTTCGGACGCGAACTAATTGCAAGGGTACAGACGCTACAGCCATAAATAAATCAATCGAATCGACAATATCGATATCGATACGGGTACAGACGCAAAACAAAACATAGGGTACAGCAGCAACAACAAGGCCAACCTTGTTCCGGACAAACAAATAGTCCACAGGGAGCTCCGAAAACTATTAGAGCAATCCCACAAAAACCATATTCGAAACCCACAGAGGTGCTCTGGAGTTACAAAACTCGAAACTCCAATAGACTGCTGCAAACACCCCAAATAAAGACCGGCAAAGTATACGGCAAATCGCAATTGACTCCGAACGAAATTCACTACACAACTAACTATGCATCCCTTCTCTGCTTTAACAATTGCAGACATGGCAAGCAAACATCCAACGCTTGGCTTTTCACCTACCTAACTCCTATCTAAATACAGGAGGTGTTTTTTATGCCTACAAAGCGCAATCGATTTCGACGCAGCAATCCATTACAAAATCAGCTCCACTACCCTGAGAGGTACATCACAGTTGGGGGAGGAAAAGAATTTTCTTCGACTCTTTTTGCTATTTTTAGCATGTCATTATGAACCTTCTCAAGAACAAGAAACAAATCTTTGATTTTCAGTATCACGAAGAACCTTCTCCAATCCCGCTTCAATCTACATTGCCATATATCTTTCGAAATATTCCAAATGGCATATATCTCCATCCGGTTCTCCGAATAAGCACATGTCTCGTCCCTTGATATTGATCAACTCCAAACCTATTCTATTGAACCACATGCAAACTTCACCTAATCATTGGGGAACTATGTAACATGCTACCGTATGTTACTCTACGAGAGCTCTAAATGATTATTGAATCCCGCATGTACTCCAATATATATGGTATATATGGTATACATGTATGTATATTCAATCTATGTACACATTCAAGTATCAAGATAAATATCAAGAGTCTTATGACTCGCTGATAGGTCTCGATCGCTCATTCATTCCATACTCAAGAAATCATTCCCATCTCGTAAAGTGTTCAACTATTCACAATTTATTAATTATTCTTCATTAAAACACCAATCTATTAACCTATCGCGTACCACTCCATCTAATTCTACCCTAGAGTGTTACAATGGGAGCCATGTTGGGTTGGTGGAACGGACTGTTGGTGAGCTGACTGCTGGTGAACTGACTGCTGGTGGGCTGACTGCTGGTGGGCTGACTGCTGGTGAGCTGACTGCTGGGGAGCTGACTGCTGGTGGGCTGACTGCTGATGGGCTGACTGCTGGTAGGCAGACTGCTAGTGGGCAGACTGCTGGTGAGCTGACTGCTGGTGGGCTGACGGCTGGTGGGCTGACGGCTGGTGGGCTGACTGCTGGTGAGCTGACTGCTGGTGGGCTGACTGCTGGTGAGCTGACTGGTGATGGGCTGACTGCTGGTGAGCTGACTGCTGGTGGGCTGACTGCTGGGGAGCTGACTGCTGGTGGGCTGACTGCTGGTGGGCTGACTGCTGGTGAGCTGACTGCTGGTGGGCTGACTGCTGGTAAGCTGACTGCTGGTGAGCTGACTGCTGGTGGGCTGACTGCTGGTGGGCTGACTGCTGGGGAGCTGGCTGCTGGTGGGCTGACGGCTGGTGGGCTGACTGCTGGTGAGCTGACTGCTGGTGGGCTGACTTCTGGTAAGCTGACTGCTGGTGGGCTGACTGCTGGTAAGCTGACTGCTGGTGAGCTGACTGCTGGTGGGCGGACTGCTGGTGAGCTGACTGCTGGTGGGCTGACTGCTGGTGGGCTGACTGCTGGTGAGCTGACTGCTGGTGGGCTGACTGGTGATGGGCTGACTGCTGGTGAGCTGACTGCTGGTGGGCTGACTGCTGGGGAGCTGACTGCTGGTGGGTTGACTGCTGGTGGGCTGACTGCTGGTGGGCTGACTGCTGGGAAGCTGACTGCTGGGGAGCTGACTGCTGGGGAGCTGACTGCTGGTGAGCTGACCGCTGGTGGGCTGACTGCTCGTGGGCTGACGGCTGGTGGGCTGACTGCTGGTGGGTTGACTGCTGGGGCTTGGGACCAGTGCTGGGGAGCTGACTGCTGGTGGGTTGACTGCTGGTGGGCTGACTGCTGGTGGGCTGACTGCTGGGGCTTGGGACCAGAGGCTGCGGAGAGGAGTGAGGGGGCTGGGGGTTGTAGGTTTGAACCAGGGTAGAGCAGCAACAACAGGTCCAACGTTGGTCTGGACAAGAAAAAACTCCAGGGATCCAAAATAAACAGGACTGGAGCACTACCAGAAAAGTCACGTTCGAAACCCACAGAGGTGCTCTGGAGGTACAAAATTTAGAAACTCCAGTAGGCTATTGCAAATCCTGTAGAACCTGCAGCAAAAAGGCTTGTAAACTTGGAGGGGACCAAAGACCAAAGTGAGTACCGGTAGAGTCAGCTTCGAACCAGGGACAATTCCAAGTGGTACACTTAAGCGCCAGGGCAGCTGCTTGCTTGAAAACAGGGGCTTTAGTAGAAACACTTAGGGACCAGGGGATACCAATGACAGGGCACACTTAAAAGGCCCAGGAGGGAACTTGAAGTTCAAACTCGCGAGTACTTATAAGTGGAAACAGTATCCAGGGGCAATTGGCTTGAAAACAGGGACCTTGAGCGAGATACTTAGGGGCTAGGGAAACTGCTTGCTGGAAAACAGGTACTTAGGGACCAGGGAACTCGCGAACACTTAGGGATCAAAGAAGCTGCTTGCTTGAAAACAGGGGCTTTAGTAGAGGCCCTAAGGAAAAGGAGGGAGGCTGTTGTCTTGGGAAACTGGGGGGTGCTATATAGCAAAGCCACTTAGGGATCAGGGAACTCTCGAACACTTAGGGACCAGGGAAGCTGCTTGCCGGAAAACAGGTACTTAGGCACCGGGGAACTCTCGAACACTTAGAGACCAGGGAAGCTGCTTGCCGGAAAACAGGTACTTAGGCACCGGGGAACTCTCGAACACTTAGAGACCAGGGAAGCTGCTTGCCGGAAAACAGGTACTTAGGCACCGGGGAACTCTCGAACACTTAGAGACCAGGGAAGCTGCTTGCTGGAAAACAGGTACTTAGGGACCGGGGAACTCGCGAACACTTAGGGACCAGGGTAGGGTGGAAACAGTATCCAGGGGCAATTGGCTTGAAAACAAAGACCTTGAGCGAGACACTTAGGGACCAGGGAAGCTGCTTGCTGGAAAACAGGTACTTAGGGACCGGGGAACTCGCGGACACTTAGGGACCATAGAAACTGTAAACAGATGTAGGAGGGGAGCCTTAAGCAAAAGACTTAGGGACTAGGGGGCTGGGCGAGGAAACAGGGGAGCGCTTAAGTGAGAGACACTTAAGGAGCAGGGGGGCTGTAGGGTTGAAAATAGGGAGGAAACTGGAAGATATGCTCGCGCGAACCTGCAAATACTTAAGGGATCAACGAGTAGGAACCTTCTAGAAGGGGGTATATGTATGTGGTTGACAACTTCAACTTGAAAAGACTTAGGGAACTCAGCAAGGAACCTGGAAACAATGTAGAGCATTAAGTAATGAAATACTTAAGGACCTTGGAGTTTGGATCTTGAAAAGAGCTTGAAAACAGAGTGAAAACCGAGCGTGGAGACTAACCGAAACAATTCAGCTGTAGAAATTAGTACTGGGTTTGCTGTAGAAAATTATGTGTCCTTGTTTCGCTTGCTGCTGAGGCTTGTTGCTGCCGAATCGATCGACCGACCGACAAGGGGAAACAAGCAACCAGAGCAACCAAAGGAAGCAGGGAGCAGCTGAACTAATAGCAGAATCAAGTAGGCGAGGTCTCTGTTAGTGGGTGTAGTGCTTGGTGTTGTTGTTGGAGCTTTAGAAGTGAGGGAGATATCAAAGGGGAATTGTGTGTAGAAATCTACGTGTTTTAAGTACTGGAACATCGGAACGTCGGACAAAATCGCGCGTTGCAAAATTGTAACAAAATGGCTACGGAATATGAAGAGTACCAGGAAATAACAAGCAAGGCACCCACCGATCTCAATGCACCGAGAAAGAATCGAAGTGGAAAAATTGTATCAAATGCTGGTACACGTGCTGATACTACTACTACTACTACTACTACTAGGAAATCGAACCCAAAGACAAGTCGAAAACTACCACCCAACGCAGGTAGGGAGAAAAATAAAAGAACGAAGAGCAACCCCGCCGAGGTTTTGGTTGGTACCACACCACCAAGAAACAACCAACCCGCCGGCACGGGTTTTGTTACACCAAGCACTAGTAAT